>JAKFHU010002404.1:0-2400000 GCA_023783475.1 Daubentonia madagascariensis
GGCCCTGGGGTCTCTGTGTCATCCCTTTTTCTCTTGTCTGGCCTCTCCTCCTTCCTGATGTTGTCTCTTCTTTTTTTTCTTGACCAATGAGGATATTGTCTCCTTCCTGCTGTTGGGCTGGGGAGTATTTCAGATTATATGTTTAGGCCCAGATGTGTCATGGCACCCAAAGCCCGCTGGGGTGGGGGGCAGACTACAATGTCGTATAATGAGCCTTGTGTTGTTTCTGTGAAGTTTCTTGTGACGCTTGTGGTTACCTTTATCTTGTTATTGTTACAGTATGTTCTCTTACTCTGCATCTCGTTTGTTCACACTGCCTGTTCTGTACTCCCTCTGCTCATGTCTTACTTTTCTACCTACGCTAACATGTTCATGCAAAGTCACCTAGGGGCCAAGTCCCCATCTCCAGTGACAAGTATTCTTCTATTCCAGGTAAGAGGGCACACAGAGAAAAAGGGAATTTCATGCTTTGTTTTTAGGCAGACAAGGGGAGGGCAGAGAGGGCTTCCTACACCTGTTGGATCACAATTGCCTTCAGCTCAAAATGATCCTTCTGCCAAACTGGCACATTTTGAGGTAGCATATTTTGGACCCCCTCAGGACACACTGCCCAAAGCTAGGGTGGGTAGGGGTGCCCAGCAGTGGGCAAAGCGTTGGGTGTGTGTTGAGGACAGGGTTCAAATGCCCAGCTCAGCTGTGACATCTCTGTGAGAGCTGGAGCAAGTCTCTGCGCTGCTCTCTGGCCAAAGGCCACAGTGAGAATGGTAAGAGGCTGGAGAAGCACTCTGTGGCCCCTTCCCCATCAGACCAACAAGCATGCATGAACAATGGCACGGGGCTGAGCAAGGCAGGGTGGCCGCACTAAATGAGAGCAGCTGGCCTGGCCTGCAGGGGACTGGCAGTCTTTCTGGAGAGGAAGGAGGAGCGTCCACATGAGGGAAGCCACGGAGCACAGCACAGAATCAGGAGCCACAGTGTGCAGCCAGCTGCCAAGTGCTCATGGTGGGCGTGGGGTGGGGGTGGCTGCAGGCTGGAGTCATTTACGTCAGCCTCAGCAGGAGGGACCCCATGTGACCCCACTCAAGTAGGGTTTGTTTATTGGGGAGAGGGCCGAGCACCAGCACAGTCTGAGGCAGGACCAGCATGGCAGACAGTACTGGGGCCAAGGGGCTACCAGACACACTGGAGCTAGAGATAGGGCTAAGCATCGAGTCTGGGGTCTTCATGCAGGCACAGGCCTTTAACTGAGCCGAGAAGTTCAGCTAGGCAGGGTAGCTGAGCAATTTGGTCAGCTCAGTGGTGAGGACACAGGGTCACGGGCAGGAGGTAGCTGGGGACCCCTCCTACTTTTGTCCCCTATCACCAGGGCAGCCTCCTGGTGCCTACTGACAGGTGGGGCTCCAGGCTGCCTGGTCCTCTTCCTCAGAAACTCCAGGTTCTCCCTTCCTCCCACCTCTGGTCACCTGTCTTCTTGGGGCTCCTGGGGGCCCCACTCCACAGCAGGACCAAGGCAGAGAGGTCCAGGGACAGGTGGGATCTTGAGCAGACCACAGTTCCTGCTCATTTTAGGGTGCTGAGACAATCATGTTACCTGAACTGGACACTAGGGAGACTGAACACACCTGGGGAGAGCTCACTGTGGGAACAACTCGGAAAACCCAGCCATGTTAATCCCGGTGGCTGTGCAGTGAGTGCAGCAAGCAGACCTCAGAAGAAGGAGCCGCTGGAACTGCTGCAGCCAGTGCTCTTTATGCCTGCTCCCACTCAGGTTTTGAAAAGAATTTTCTGTTCTTTGATATTCATCAGGTATTTATAAACAGGCTTTGTATAAATAGCCTCTATGAAGTTTCAAAATAAAAGTTGAATTTTCAAATACCGTTAGATTTACAGAAAAGTTGTGACGTGATCACAGAGATTTCCCTTTTACCCTATCTAATTTTCCTCGATTATTAACATATTCCAATACCATGGTACATTTGTCATGATTAATGACCTAATATGGATATGTTACTATTATCATTTTCTTAAACTGACAAGTAAAAATCATATGTATTTATAATGTATGGCATGATGTTTTAATATTTGTATTCATTGTGGATTGGCTAAATCAAGCTATTTAAAATATGATTACTTCCTTTACTTAATTTTTTTGTGGTAAGACACTTAAAATCTACTCTCTTAGCTATTTTCAAGTGTACAAAATAATGTGATGAGCTATACTCACCAGGATGTACAACAGATGTCTTGAACTTATTCCTTCTAACTGAAACTTTGTGTCCTTTGACCAACATCTCCCCAACCCGCCTTCTCTCCAGCCTCTGGCAACCCCCTTTTCACTCTCTGTTTCTATGGTACATTATTATGTCCTGAAGTCCATACCTCATGCAGAGCTCCTCAGCTTTTACCTTATGTACTTTCTTTGCTCCAGGACCCCACCCAGGACACCACATTACATTTAGTCTTCATGTCTAGTTTGGATTCCTTGTCTTTGATAGTTTCTAGAATTTCCTTATTTTTGATGACCTTGACAGTTTTGAGGAGTACTGGTCAGGTATTCGGTAGAATGTCCTTCACTTCAGATTCATTTGATGCTTTTCTCCTGGGGTTAGGGCCTTGGGGGAGGAAGACTACACAGGTAAAGGCCCTTGAATCACGTGCTATCAAGGGTGCATACCAACAATGTGACTTGCCCCCTCACCTTGATCACAGGCTGAGGCAGCGTTTCTCAGGTTTCCCCGCAGTAAAGTTGCTCCTTTCCTCCCTACTGGTACCACAGCCTTGAAGGAAGTTGCTACGCACAGCTCAGGCTTAAGCACTGGGGAGTTACGCTCCCCCTTTGAGAGTGGAGAATCTACAGAAATTGTTTGGGATCTGCCTCAGTCCGTTCAGGCTGCCACAACAAAATACCTTAGACTGGGTACTTTATAAATCATATAAATTTATTTCTCAAAGTTCTGGAGGCAGGAAAGTCAAAGATTGAGGCAGCAGCAGATCTGGTGTCTGGTGAGGAATTGCTGCCTGCTTCCAAGATGGCCCCTTCTTGCTGGCCCCCCATGGCGGAAGGGGAAACACACTCCCTCCAATCTCTTTTATAAGGGCACAAATACCATTCACGAGGGTGGAGCCCTCATGACTTAGTCATTCCCCACAAGTGCTTGCCTCTTAATTCTACCACACTCGGGCCTGAGTTTCAACATATCAGTGTTGGGGGAACACCAACATTCAGACCATGGGGGAATCCTCATGCACCAAGGTCTCTTTGTCTATTCTTGCCCAGTTATTTATTTATTCTATCATTTATTTATATAGGAATGGACCCAAAGAGATTTAATCCACCTCACTTTGTTCCTAGATGGTTCCAACTCTGCTCATATTTTTCCTCTGCACTTTTTCACATACACATTGTTAAAATGACAGGATTTTTCACTTCCTGTCTCTTCACCCACTTGTGTCTTCATCCAACAAACACTGACTGAGATGACTCCATGATCCTGTGCTCCCCCTAACTGATCCCTCCCCGGCTGCCTTACCCTCCCATCACCCCTGCCCAGCGCTCTCTTTCCTCCCTGCTCTGCTGGTCCTACCTTGCCTTACAGTGCCTGGAATTGAAATTGGTCCCCCACAAACCGTCCCAGGGTGAAAGGCCATCACAGACCCACCGTGCCTGGGAGTGAGTACCCTGTCCTGCCCTGGAGCCCAGAGGGACTCAGGACTCTGGTTGTACCTCCAAGGCCCCTGACCACTCTTAGGGAGTGCACAGAGAGAGAAAAGAGAAATGGCCCTACATTTCCCCAGGTTTATTCTCAGACATTCTCAGAGCTCCCCCAGCAACAGCAAAGGAGGATGGGCTGGAAGGTGTGGAGCAGCAGAGGTGGGGAAAAGTTGGGCAAAAGGGATCCGAGCACCTGGGGCAGGGCTGGGGTGCCCAGGTGCAGTGACCGACCCTGCAGCTGGTGGCCCCAGTCCAGGCCTGGCTGCCTCTCCTCCCCTGGCTTGCAGAGCCCGCCCTCCGGGCCACCCACTTCCCCAATCAAGGCATTGACCTTCTCCAGATCTTCCAGCCCAGAGTTTCTGGGAAGCTGGGGTAGAGTCAGACCCAGCTTCTGATTCCCTCTCCGCTGAGGGCTCCCCATTTTCTCTTCTTTGCGACTGTCAGAAATAGGTTGGGGGTGGCATGGCCTGGGGAGACCCTCACCCGCTGCTGCTGCCTGTGTTGCTGGTGCTCCTGGCCTCAGGTACCATGGAGGGGTAGAGGGCAGGGGGATGAAGGCCAAGGGTGGCCAGGGAACGGGGTGGCACTTTGACGAGAGGCCTGGATTTGGGGGCCATGTTCTCGGTGTTGGCATCAGATGGTGTTCCCTCTGACCTTTCCCCAGCCCTGTGAGAGGAAGGATGGATCCTGCCAGGGCTCTGACCTGAGGGTTTTTTACCCAGGTTCCTGGGAAAAGTCACCTGTGCCCGAGGAACTGCGCCAAGTGGCTGGACAGACACTCTCCCTGGGATGCCGGTACTTGCCCAGGAAAGGGCCCTATGAGCCCAAAGCCTGGTGTCGGGAGACGTCTCCAGATAGGTGTTCCTTATTAGTCACCAGCTCCAAGCCCCGCACAGCAGCTCAGAAGTCTCGATACACCATCTGGGATGAGCCCGACGCTGGCTTCTTCAACATCACCATGACTCAGCTGAAGGAGACGGATTCAGGGAACTACTGGTGTGGAATTGACAACTCATCCAGCAAATCCATCTATCTTCTCAGAAACATCAGCCTCGTGGTGTCTCCAGGTGAGCTCTTTGCTTAAGGAAGTAACCCTGCAACCCCATGGGGACCTGGAGGAAATGTCCTTCAGACACACCCACTTGCCATGTCTCTATCACCCCAATCCTGCAATATCTTCTGCTCTGATCCGAGAGGAGTGAGGACCCCTGTCCCCAGAAACAGGCTCTTACCTCTGCTCCACCCTGCCCATCGCCACCCCAACTGCAGGGAAGATATGCCCAGAGATCCCCAGACAGGGACCTAGAGTCTCTCTCTGACTCTTGGTCTCTGTCTTTCTCACACAGGCACACCTACAGCTCTTCATTTTCACACACACACATACCCCCGACAGCTCTGGTGTGCACACGTTAGCTGCAGGTCACACCCGCACTAAGCGATCCTGAGGGACTGGCTCTGGGCGCCCTACTTTCTCTCAATCTTTGGAGCCCGACCCCATTCTCTCTCCCAGGCCCCTAGGTGGTTGTTGTCTACTCTCTTTTCTCTTTAACCCTGACCACTTCTCCTATGTGGACCCTCACCTGGCTCCCAATAAGGACTGGTAGGTTTGGGGTCTTGGTGGGGGAAGGAAGGAGGGGTGGGCAGGCAGCTTGGGGTTCCTCACATTCAGGAAGGAGAAACCAGGGAGGCCTGCCTGGGGGGATTGATCCCCTGGGGCCTGGGTTGGTGGGAAGCTACATTCAGGGCTTGCTGGGCTTAAGACCCTGGGAGATCAACATGCACTATCTGATCTGATCATGAGGTAGCCATGTGGGTACAATGATGGGCTGGCTGTGCCAAGAGGCAAGGCTGTGTAGAAGACCGTGCACCTGTGTATCACAGCCCTGCTGCTTGCTTCCCACCGGCATGGAGAGAACCTCCTCCCCTTTGGGCTAGCACCGGGCTTGAACTCAGCTGGTTATAAAGATAAGATCTCAGGCACAGGTACCCCTGGCCTGAGGTACCTTCAGGAGTGGGCTCTGTCCCCTCCCCACTTCCTCTTGCAGTCTTAGGACCCCATTCCATTCTCTATTTGGGTCCCCTGGGCAGCCACTGTCTTCTTTGTGTCCTCCTTAGTTCTGATCACTTCTCCAGAGGGGACCTCCGGCCGTCCTTCCGTCAGTGGCTCTGAGACCAGGTAGGTCGGGGTTTCACTGGGAGTGAGGTCCCAGGAAGGGATGGCCTGACAGATCACGCAGCCTCAGTACCAGGGAGAGGGGCCCCAGTGATCCTTTTCAGGGTGGCTGGAGCACAGGGTACTGCTGAAGAGCCCCAGGCTCACATTGAAACTTGGGTAGGGAGGAATGGGCAGGAAGATGCAGGCCATTAACTCTAGAGGAGCTATAGAAAAGACAGTGAAACATGGATTTCTGCAATGAGACAAAACAGAACCCACAATACGTGGGAACTGGCGGCTGCACCACTGAGTGCTGAAGCTGGGTGTGGAGAGTGACTACAGCCTGGGGCACACGGTGACTAGAGACATCAGCCAGAAAAAGGTGAGAGGAATACTTTTCTGCTCCTATCCTTGCAGTCATGGGTTTTGAGGCCATCACGGCCTCCTATTCACCGCAGAAACAGGCTGCAGTAGCCTAGGTCACAGGCGCTCTGGGGACCCTGAGGCACAGCAAGAGCACTGAGGAGCTGATGAACAAAGACAATCAGGCTCCTCCAGGCTCATCCATGCTGCTCCCTGTGCTCATATGCTCCCTAATGCTCCTGCTCCAAACTGCCAGGCAGGGACATCAAAAACTATGGAGTATCTCCAGTGATTTTAAGGTGAAATCCTAACCAGAGATGAGGATGGCAGCCAATGGGGTCCCTGCGGCCTTGTGCCCTGGGTCTCAGCCCTCTCACGGTCCACACTCACCAGGAGGGGATCCAGACTGCACTTCTTCTCCCTCACCAGACTGGGTATCTGATCACCCCAGAGGAACCTGAGTTCACAAGCCAAAATGCCTAGACATCTGAGAACTGCTACCTTAACAGCATGTCAGCACACCACGTCAGAGCAGAGTCCTGCCACAGGGAACCTTGGGAACCGACAGTATGAGAATTCTAAGGATGTAGGATCCACCTAGCTAAAGGGGTAAGGGAGGACATAAAGCAAGCATGCGGATGGGGAAGAAGAATCATTAAAAAGAGCTGAATGGTGACACCAGTTGTGAAATATATCGCAGACTACAACATATTTGGTAAATAAAGGATAGCTGTGGCTGGAGAGTGAGCTGGAAGAAGACTGAGGATTTCTCCCAGACAGTTCCTGGGAAGGACAGAGACTTAAAAATCAGAAGGAGACATGAAGGACAAGAGTAGATGTACTAACATATGGGTTTTCAGAACCCCTGCAGGAGACACAAGAGGGATAGGAAGAAATATTTGAAGAAAGACTCTAGATACACGTTTCAGAATTACAGACAAAGGAAAGACCTCAAGATTGAAAAGACTCATACTTTGGCAAGTGGAGAAAACAGGAAACACACACAGAGACAGACCGACAGACAGACACACACTCACACTCACACACACTCTCTCTCACCTCTAGAACCATTATGTCGCATGTAAAAACATCAAAAACTGAAAAACAATTTGAAGACTTTCGGATCACCTACAATGAAATAGGAACTGAGCTTTCATCAGACTTCTTAAGAGGAACACTGGATGCAAGAAGGCAATTGAGTAATATTTCTCAAGTATGAAAGAAAAGAAGTTTGTATCTAGGATTTTCTCTCCATCCAAATTGTCGTCCCAATGTGAGGTCATGATACCTTTGGACTTCTAAGGCCTCACAAGGTTTGCCACTTGCAAAGATTCCTGCTGAAAACGCTGCTGCAGCAAGGACTCAATTAAGACGAACAACAAATCCTGGAGATGCTGCAATAGGTGAGGAAGTAAGTGTGGTCAAGTGCCTTGGTAAAGTATATTTTTGTCTTTTAAGTTTTTTTTAAAAAAGCTGCTAGCATCAAAATGAAGAAAAAGAAAAAATATATCCATGACCATGGAACAATAACATTCTAGAAAATCTACACAATAACAACATGGCATGAGCAGGAGAGACCAGAGGCCCATGAAAGGATGGGTAGGTACTTGTCCCATGAAAGGCAACGTGTACATATTGTAAGTTCAATGTAGCAAAGGGAGTAATCAATATAGATATAAGTCTTCGAGTTAAGCAAATAAACCGTAGACCCCTTCAACCAGCAAAATAAAACTGTATCGAAAGGAAAAAGGAACAGAGGTTTTAAAAAATAAAGCAGGGTAAATAGAAAAAATGAAATTCAAAGGCAGAAATAAGTCCTAATATAAAAGTAGCTCCAATAAATTGAAAGAGATTAAATACACAAAATAAGGACGGATATTCTCTGAGTTTTTAACAATTCCAACAATGTATTGCCTACAAGAGATATGCTCAGATAGAGATTTTAAAAGGTTAAGAAAACAGTTAGAAAAACACAGCTCACTAATAAGAAAGAAACTAAATGGCTGCGGTACTCCTAATATTTAACAAAATAGAATTTAACGTAAAATATCATGAGACAAAGATATATGATATATACTGATAAATGGCACACTTGAATGTGAAAATACAGCCATCATAAACACAGTGTGCCTAAATATTTCGCCATAAAATATACCAGGCAACATTATCAGAAATGCAAGAAGTAAATCATTAACACGCGTATTTGGAGAAGTCACATCCCTCTCAGAGGATCAGAGACCAATGGTGCAAAAACTAAACAGAGGAGCCAACGTTCCAAACCACATCACTAAGAAATTCCATGTACTGTACCACTGTATAACATTTACAAATATGTTATATACATTATGATATATATTTATGAGTATATCATAAGTATAAATTAAACTTTCAAGTAAATACTACTTTCAAATACATAAAATATGTATTTACATATTTCAAAATCTTTTCATTTATATAAAGGTATTATGACTATTTCATAAAATACACTAGTTATAAATACATGTCAACTATTTGTACATACACACACACACACATATATAACCCTCTGCATGAATAAAAGCAGATAATATACATTCTTTCAAATACATGGAATGTATTGACAAAAGTAGCCTTTGTACGTGGACATAAAAGAAGCCTAAAGAAATTCCAGAGAGTCAATATGGTACACAATACACTCTCCAACTTACTGGAATGAAATTAAGAATGCATAAGAGAAGTAACGATAAAATAGCACGTTTTGAAACTAAATAATATTTATTAATATATTCTTATAGGAACTATTATATATAATAAATATATTTTAATAATTTAAACACTGCATATCAAAATTTCTGGGGCACAGCTAATATTAACAGAGCCAATTAATAGCTGGGAATACCTTTACTGGAAAATGTAAAAGGTTAAACATGAATGCGCTAAGCACTCAGGTCAGGAAGATGGGAAGTGAGCAACAGAGCAAGCCCAGGGAAATATAGAGGAGGAAAATCCTAACGGTGAGGGCTGAAATAAATTAAATGAATTTAAAAAAGGGACAGCAAGGAAACCGATAATTCATTCTTTGAAAGGTTAATAAAATAGACACAAATTTATCAAGATAGGTCAAAAGAAGATATAAATGAAGAATAAATTGAAGAAAGAGAGGAAAATAACCATACACTCATTCTACAAAGATTTTTTAGCAAATAAATCCTGGGCAAACTCTTACGTGAAAGCCTAGAAGTGGACAAATCCCTAAAAACATATAAAAGTCAAGATTAGCACAAGAAAAAATAGATTTGAATAGATTAATACATATGAAAGAAATCAAAATGTTCGATAAAGACCCATTCCCACAGAAAATTCAAAGGCTCAAGGGGATTTACACGTATCACCAATCTTTTAAGAAACATTTGATTCATAGTTTACACAGCATGTTGCACAAAACAGAAAAGAAGCAAAAGCTGCCAAGCTTATCTGACAAGGCCCGTGTCATCCAAGTCTCAAAAGCAGATAAAGGTAATACAGGAAATTTAAATGACAGGTTCACTTCTATGATACACATGGAGTCAAAAACAAAATAAAATCATCCCACTGAATTCGACAGTGTGTTAAAAAAGAGTGTATTATGATCCGGTAGAATTTTATCCCAGAATTGAAAGGCTTGTTCATCTTTAGAAAATCCATTAATGTAAATGAACCAAAATAATAAACTACAGGAAATTAAAAATTAGCTAATGCAGAAAAACCTTCTGGGAAGGTTGAAAACATTCACAGTGTAAGAAACTAAGACAAAGCTCTTAATGAAATAGGAATAGGAAGCTATAACTTGCTAAAGATTGCATCCCAATGACTATAATAAATATTACTGAGTGGAGAAAGTATAAATTCAAATTAAGGGTTTCCCCAGCTACCACTAATGCTCAGTATAGGATTAGAGGTCCTGCCCAAAGCTAGAGCAAAGAAGAACAGGTAAGGGACCAAGAAGATCAGACGAGAAGAGGAAAAACTCACCATCTGCAGATGATGGGATCATCTACCTAGATAGAAACAGGCTGAAACAACAAAGTATTCGATCTCACGAGAGAGGTTAGCAAGGCTGCCAGGTACGAGATCCAGTGACAAATACCAAAAGTAGTTCTCTATCAGGAATAATCATGTAGAAAAATCTAATCAAAATAAGATACTATTCATTACAACAACAAAATTTCTAAGGTTTCTAGGAAGAATTATTCAAGACCTCTTTGAAGAAAATTTTAAAATGCTAAGAAATGACAGGTGATCTGAATAAACAGAAATCATCCATGATCTTGGATGAGACAATAATATTATAAAGATGTCAATTTCTCCCAAGTTAAAAAGTCTTTAAATGTAATTCCAAACACAACTTCAGTTTACTTTTCTTTTAAGAGCTTGATAAATTGACTCCAAAACTGCATGGAAAAAGAAGATGCATGACTAGCTAATTCGACCAGGAAAAAGTAAAAAGGGAAAGAAAGGACTTGCTCACCAAGTACAGTGCAACCGATAACATGCGGTGCTTGGGCAGGAACTGACACACGGAACAATGGAACAGGCGAACGAGCTCCAGACAGACGTGTGTATATACAGGAACGGACCTTGTGATAAGGTAGCACCACAGGGCACTGGGGGAAAGGGCCCGTTATCTGGCTGACATCCTTGAGAAAACTGGCAGAATGTATTACGAAATTTAAAATGAACCAAAATCTAGATCCAAGTGTATAAAAAGATGAATTCCAGATGGATTCGATTTATGTGTATGAAAAACAAAAGTATTAAATTAAATAGAAAAAAATACTGCAGATGTGTATCTGTGTGACCTAAGTAAGGGTGAGGAAGGACTTCTTAAACAAAACTTAGAAGCACAAATCATGAGGAAGAAATTAATTTGATTACACCAAGACAGAGCAATTCTGTTCAATGAAGAGCACTATGGGAAAAGTTGTCAAGCAGATGATAGACTGGGAAAATAAAACCAGCATGGCAACACCATCTACAGTATACTAGCAGCTAATGCTAATGAACAAGAAAAAGACTAGAATCCCAGTGAAAAACGGGCAAAGCACACAAAAGGCAGTTTTTGGAAGAGGAAATCTAAAAGGCATACCTGTGACGTCCACACTGGTGAATAATCGAGGAAGTGTCAATTTAAACAACCAGGAGATGCCACCGAACACCTTTTCAACCAGCAAGACGAAGGCCCCATTAAGAGCTCCGTGTCGGGAGGGCTGTGGCACACAGGGACCCCGAGGCACTGCTGGTGACAGCTCAGGCATTCCTCCCTCCCTGATGGCCCCACAGACGTCAGGGAGGAGCCTCTTAGGACTCAGACCCAAGAGCATCTTCAGGATCAGCCAAGATATCACACCCGAGGAAGTGAAGACCCCAAACGGCACAGGACCCGAGCAGCCACTCAGGAGCAGAGACAGAGCACAGACCCAGGCCTCCTCACTGTGTGTGGCCCCATCGCTGGCCTGCCTAGCTCTGGTTCCAGGGACTTTCCTCTCCCGGCAAGTCTGCCTGTCTCTTCCGGCCTCAGTAGCCTGCTGCTTCTGGGCCAGTGTGAGGGCCCTGCCCTTCCCGACCTGGTCGGGGAGAGTTCCTGCTCCCCTGCCTCTATCCCTCCCATCCCTCCAACTCCGTTTCCTCGCTCTTCCCCCGGCCAGCCTGTTCTTCATCCAAGCCTCCTGGCTTCCCTACCACCAGGTCTCCTCTCAGGCCCAGAGACCTCTGTGGGCCCTGTGCCCTCCCCCGTGTCATCGTTCAGGGTGGGTCCTTATACAAACACCTCTGGCCACAACGGGCCTGACTGAGAGACAAGACAGGAGCAGGCGACATCCCAGCTAAGGTCCATCCCCCTTTCTCCCTCCTCCCTGCAGGAAATCATGTGCCCCGCTCTGCCTTGGCTCTGCCGCCCCCAGACTCCTGGTCTCTGTGCTGTGTGGACTCCTGGTGGCCAAGAGGCTGGTGCTGTGAGTCCTGTTTGTGCTCCTGAGCTGCAGGCGCCGGTGAGTGGGGCCTGGATTAGGCCCAGGGGGCAAGGGACCCGGGGCCAGCCTCTGTCCCACAAGATATCCGGGAAGGAGGAGCCAGAGAGCACAGAGGCGGCTCACACTGTAACTGAGTCTAATTTAAACAGGTGGGATTTTTCCCAACTCCGCCTCTTCTAGAAACGACCCTGGAGAAAGGCAGAGGCTCCCCTGCAGCCCCCAAGCCCGGGCTCTGCCTCCGTCTGTGTCCTGAGAGGAAGAAGGGCAGGGGGAGTTAGCTGAGGGGCCTGGGTAGAAGGTTTAGGGGACAGGAGGGGGCAGGGATGCAGCAGGTGACAGCGGGAAGGCAGGCAGGGGCAGGGGCAGGGGCAGGGCCAGGTAACCAGGTAACCAGGACAGGGTGGGAGAAAGGGGCAGGAAAGAGGGTCAGGATTCACTTCCGTTTATGAATTTCCTCCTCATGCCCGGCCTCAGGGACATAGGATGCCGTGGGGACGCCCTGAAGGAGGCTTCTGACCCCGCCAGTCCCGCCCCAGGACCCTTGGGGGCCTTTAGCGGCACCTGTGGATCCAGGGTGAATCCCTGTCCTGCCTGTGCCCAGCTCCGGGAGCCGCCCTCACCGTGGAGCCCACAGCCCTGTGAGCAAAGGCCAGCGCCCACGCCTGCGGGACACCACGCCCCGCGCCCAGGCTTTCCCGTCGCGACCCCTCAGCCGGGCACCGCGCCTCCTTGACTCCACTTCCGCTGCCCTGAGCCTCCCGTGCCCCCACGCGCGGCCTCCCCCGGAGGCCCATCTGCATCCGGGTCAAGGCCAGGGCGGGCTCGCCCCTACGTGTGCCCCCGTTCTCCGGCTCGTTCCTCGGCCCCCGTCAGCTGGGCCGCACCAGCATGCCTCGCCTTTCCCTGGCTCTGGCCTCCGCTGTGCCCAGAGTCCTGTGTATGTCCTCTTGGGCGCGAATTCAACCTCTGAACTGAAACGGGGCAGGGGCCACTGAGCAAGATGGCGGAGGTATCTCCTCGCCTTCCCCCTCCCAGCCCAGATACCCTAAATGAGATAAAAATCTTTCAAAAATAAATGATAAAACGGAAACTAAGAAAGACTGTTGTCAGCACACCTGTCGATGCCTTAGAAGTAAAAGAAGAAAGTCAGGGGCATTGAAGTAAGAGCAGATGACTCGGCCGGTGGAAATAGGAGCCGAACACATTCATCCATAAATAGGACCTGACAACCCCGGGCCTGCAAGTGTTTGTTTTATATGTGACGAAATTCTTAGCCTAAAAGAGAAAAGCAAGTTGAACAAACAATAATTGGCTGTAGGTGAAAGGTAAGTGTTTTAAGGAACAGAAGAGGTGATCGCGTTGTGAACAGGAAAGGCAGAGTTCGAAGAAGGTTTAGAAAGGAGGGCGGTGGGGCAGGTCTCTTAGCCCCGACTGTCAAGGGCGGTTTCCTCCGGCATAAGGTTTTAGGGTGGAGAAGACATGAGTGGGAGGGGACAGGGCAGGGCAAGGCAGAGCGAGCTGTGGGATGTGGAGTGAGAGGCACTTTGGGCCAAGCATTGCCTGGGGCTCCTGGGCCCTCTGTGGGGTGGGGCCCTCGGTGGACTTAGGAGGCTCATGGAGCCCCAAAAGTAAATGCCATGCTTTGAGGATATGTGCATCCATCCAGGAAGAGGTCTTGAGAGGGCATGGTCAAAAGGGCAGTGGGGTCTAGGGCTAGCCAACTTGGGTTTAAAGTTCCCCTTGCTACATCCTACTTGTGCCATCTTGTGTGATTCATTTTGTTCCTTTGAGCCTCTGTTTCCTCGTCTGTGAAGTGAGGCTAGTGGTGGTAGCCTCCTAATAGAACGGTTTTGAGGATGAAGTCAGGTGAGACATGTGAGGAACCAAGACCAGAGCTGGACTTGAGATGGTGTTCAACCAATGTTAGCTACCCTTGACAACATTGTGGTTCAGGGGGTTCTATGTCCCTCACAAAAGTCTACAACGTTCATGCGCCTTCAGGGTATACCTGGGGACCTTGTTAACTTCAATGGTCTTTGATGAATTAAGTCCTTAATTGCCTCATCTGAAAGTTGGGGATAACTTTCACCTCACAGCAGTTGTTAGGATTAAATGAAAATGAAGCCGTGTTTGGATGGAACTGCTGGGCAGTCACCAACTCACTCATTAGCTAAGGGACCCAGGTTGAATGTGCTGGTCTAGTGTCTGCTACCAAAGTCTGGCCTACATCTCTATAGATGTAGCTGTGTTCCAATAAAACTTCATAAAACATGAGGCGGGCCCCAATTCTACAACTATACCAGATTCTCTTGCAGGTCCTTTGTTCTCTTTTGTTTTGCAGGTATACAGTAGTGATCTGCATATAGTGATAATCCAAATTCCCTATTTCTGACTCCAGTTTCTTCTCCTGTCTAATATTCTTGGCCAAGCCCCTGGTACAATGTTTGGATATTTGGCAGTGACAATGGGCAGGCCTAATCTTGTTTGAGAATCGCTCTGCTGTTTCCTGATTGAGCAGGGGGCTGGCTTTTCGGGGAGTGGAGGGAAAGAAAAGAAAAGGCAGAGTTATATGCAGAACAGGTAACCTTCAGTAAGGCCTGGGATGGACCACTCATAGTTGGGGTCCACCATGAGCAGCCAGTATGAGGCACCAGTGCATAGCAGCTGAACGCCAGCCCTGAAAGAGGCCACCATAAATACAGCACCGAATATAAAACACAAGCCATTTTCTTTTCCTTTTGGGGGGGATGTCAGACATCGAAGTTTCTTCATGTGTATCTCAGCCCATGCCACATGACCACCTCCTGTCTGTGTGAAGCACCATTTTCACTTTGTTTCTTTTTCGTTGTGAAGTTCATTCCTTATTTACACTTGCCTCCCCCTCTGAGGTAACCACTTTCAATGTGTTTGACGTGTCACCTTAAAATTGAATGTATTGTAAAACATCAGAACCTCTTTCTGTGACTGCATTTTAACTTACATAGAAGAAATCGTGATATGCCTTTTTCATATACTTGTTTCACTCCTCGCTGGCGGCATATACCCGGCTCACTGCTTTTTAGTGCTAGAGCTTATTCCATCGCCTGCAGTCCCCACAGTGCCTCATTCAGAGCTCTGGGGCATATGCTGTTTTGTCTTCACCTTTCCATATCGCAAACAATGCTATGGTGGGTATCCTCAGTCATATTCCCTTGTGGAACACCTGTAGGATTTATGCCCAGGTGGGATCAGCTGGGTTGTAGGATCAGGCACCTAATTAATGCTGCCAGCTTGCATTGCCTGAACCACTTGTCTGGACAACTAGAGTTTATGTGAATCTACATGAAGTACAAAGCACCACCTATGGAGTGATTTTGCCAACAGAAAGTGGGAGGTGAGAATAAACATAGTTGAGTGGCGGCACATGGTGGTTCCATGTGTGATTATCTCTACTTTTCTCCATGCTTGGAAGTTTTCATAATTAAAGTAATACATAAATGTAAAGACTCATGCATTGGAGCCACGGCTCTTTGGTTTTCAGTTGTATATAACTGAACCCAATCTTTTCTTGATTTATTGGATTTATACAATTGCAACTGATTGGGATGAGTTCACTTACAGTACAGAAATATTGAGATTCACTTAAAGAACCTTATTAGTGGGATAAAAGTGGACTGAACAAAAATGCGTCTTCCTCAACTGGATGCTAAGAGCTATAAATTTTAATATTTTATCTGAGACAACATCGTTGGCCTCAAAACTGTCTTAATTCCCTTTACCTCTATTTTCAAGCTTGTGGTAAATTCTGTGTCACAAGATAACATCCAAAAGAGGTCTATTTCTCCAAAATTTTGAACATGTTACATTGTTTTCTTACATTCAGTGTTCCTATGGAAACATCTGATATTTGCAATCTGATATTTGTTCATCTTAACTGATCTATTTTATCTCTCGGGAACATTTTTAATTTTCTGTTTGAACTCTTTATTATAATGTGTTTAATGTGGGGTATTTATTAATCCATTCTATTTGGAATTCTCTGAACACATTCAATATCATGTCTTACATATTTCTTTAATTCTGAGAAATTCTCAACATTATTTTTTCAAATAGTTTCTCTCCTCCATTTACTCTTTTTTTTCCCCCCTTCTGGGACTTCTTTGAGGAGATATTGAGATATCTTCTTTTTTTTTATCCTCAGTTAGTATTTTCCTTCCCTTTACTTACACCAAAATTTTTTCACCTTTGGAAGGGACATTAGGTGGATCCACTGTATTTGTCTAGACTGCAGGCAACAATACTAGTCCATCAAGTACCTCCCTGTCAGTCCACTGTCATTCACGTAGGGTAAGGTTACATAGGTCCAGAACTAGTGAGCTATGTTTACTACCAGGCGATAAAGCTGCATTCACTGTTAATGCCAATTTTGCCAAGTGGAGTGAAGGCACAACTCACCCCATGAAGCCCTTAGGAATTCTGACCTAAGGTTTTAAAACATGGTTGCAGTTTCAAAGTATTTTTTAAGCAAAGTAATTAGGGGCTACATTTGCAGACAGACTTTTCTTATTAAGACTTCCTTATTTTGGCACAAATGGCCATGAATCTGACTTTGAATACACGCCACAGCAACATATAACTCCCGGCCCGAGTCAACATGTCTATGTCTCTCTTCAATGCTCCTTAATTTTTCTCTTACAGTTGCCATCACTTTATCCCTTCCTAATGCCTTTGGGGAGTGTTCCTTGACTCTGTGTCTCCCTCAGCCATTCATTCTTCTGCTAGTCATTCCACTCACTGCGTTCTTTATTTCCATAATTACCCTTTTCAAAATCAATGTCTCTAATTTGTTCTTCCTCATTATTGCTTGCTCCTGGCTCGTGCTTCTAATATTGTCCCTTATTTCTCTGAGAATATTTATTATGCTTATTTTAAATTATTATTCTTGCAGTAGTTATGCTTCGTCTTTAATAGATTCTATAATTTCTTTCTTTCTTTCTTTCTTCTTGGTGGGTGGGGGACAGGGTCTCTGTCACCTGGACTAGAGTGCAGTGGCGTCATCATAGCTCACTACAACCTCCAACTCCTGGGCTCAAGCGATCCTCCTGCCTCAGCCTCCTGAGTAGCTGGGACCACAGGCTTGTGCCACCACGCCCAGCTAATTTTTTCTATTTGTGGTAGAGACAGGGTCTCGCTCTTGCTCAGGCTGGTCTCGAACTGTTGAGCTCAAACAATCCTCACACCTTGGCCTCCCAAATGCTAGGATTACAAACATGAGCCACCCCTCCCAGCCTAATTTATTTCTTTATAAGAATGTTGTTAAATTTGTTACTTTCTTAAATACCGCTTGGCAATTTTCTTGTGTTCTCATCTTTTATCTCCCACCCTTTTTTGAGGATCAGTGAATCACTGTAGATTTCACTGCCTAAGGAAGCCCCAGGTGAATACAGGTGATGAGTTTGCCAGAAACAGTCCAACTATGTAGATACATTTACTGTATCACAAAGACAGCCATTTACATCAGTGAATTTATTTAACAAATGAAATCAGAACATGTTTACTATTTGGAATAAAGTTAAATTTTAAGCCCTCTTCATACGCTAAAAAAAATTTTAAAGAGTTTAAAGAGATAAATGTTTAATGAGACAATGTTAAGGAGCTAAAAGAAATAGCTGTGTAAAGATCCAATCCTGGTCATGGAAGACATGTAAGTAACAGAGGAGGCAGAAATCATAGAGAAAAAAAGGGCTGAGAGATTTGCCAAAATGAAAATTTTAAAAACTCTTTATGTCACAAAACATCATAACGAAAGAGAAAAAGTAAAGAACAAACTCAAAAGAACTGTTGGAATTAAATTAGAAATCAGTAGCAGAATAACATAAGGACATGGGGGAACTAATAAGTATAATAACCAAAATAAAAAGCTCACTAGATGGACTCCGTAGTAGAGTAGAGACGAGAGAGGTTAGAGTTAGTGAACTTGAAGACAGATCAATAAAATTTGCTCAACCTGAACAACCGAGAGAAAATCGACTGAAAATAAATGAACAGAACCTCAGCAATCTGTGAAACACTTAAAACAGAGCCTACTTTACATCTTCAGAGTCCCAGAGGGAAAGGAGTCCAAGTGTGGGACTGAAAAAGTATTTAAAAATGTCTTAAAGCTTCTCAAATTTGGCAAAAGGCATAAACCTACATAACCAAGAATCTGAATTGATCTCAAATAGAATAAGCCCAAAGAAATACACACCAAGACACAACATAAATAAGCTTCTGAGAACTAAAGACAAAGAGAATACCTTAAAAACAGCCAGGGAGAAACGATTACCTATAAAGGAATGCCAATTCAAATTACAGTGCATTTGTCATCTGGAGCAAAGGAAGTCAGAATGATGTGGCATGATATTTCCCAGATGCTAAGAAGACAAATAACGCAACTTAAAAATGAGCACAGGATTCAAACAGACATCGCTCCAAAGTTATACAAATGACCAAAGAGTACATGAAAAGATGGTCAACATCATTAGTCGTTAGGTAAATACAATTTCAAACCACAAGATAAAATTTCACATCCACTAAGATGGCTATAAACAACAAGACAACACAAGCACTGGAGAGCTTGTAGAGAAATGAGGACACTCACACATTGCTGGTGACAGGGTAAAATGTTGCAGCCACTTTGGAAAACTATTTGGTAGTTCCTCAAAATGCTAAGCAGAGTTGCTATGTGACCAGGCAACCTGCTATTTGTTAAATACTCAAGAGAAATGAAAACATATGTCCCCACAAGAACTTATACATGAATGTTTATAGTAGCGCTGTTCATAATAGCCAACCAGTGGTAACAAATCAAATGGCCATCAACTGATAAATGGACAAACAAAAATATATCCATACGATGAAATATTATTCAGCCATCAAAAGGAATGAGGTACTAATACAACTTGTACAGCAAGTACTGCAACAACGTGGACAAACGGTGAAAACATGCTAAATGCCAGAGGCTACTTTCAAGGAACACATAGTGTTCAACTAAGCTTTTATGACATGTCCAGAACAGGCAGATCTATAGAGACAAAAAGTAGATTAGTGGTTTTCTGTGGCTGCAGGATTGGGAAATGTGATAAGCTGAAAAATAGCCTCCCAAAAGATACCCATGTCCTAATCCCTGGGACCTGTGAATGTTGCCTCATATGGTCAAAAGGGATCTTTGCTGATGTGAGTAAGTTAAGGATGTTGAGATGGGGAGATGATCGTGGATCATGGGGATTGGCATTAAATGCAATCACATGTATCCTTGTAAGAGGGAGGCAGAGGGAGATTAGAATGCAAAAGGAAAAGGTGTTGTGAAGATGAAGCAGAGAGATAATTGAAGATGCTGGCCTTGACGATTGGAGTACGACAGTCACAAGCCAAGGAATGCTGGCAGTCACCCAAAGCAGGAAAAGGCAAGGAACAGATTCTTCCCTAGAGCCTCCGGAGGGACCACAGCCCTGCCGACACCTTGATCTCAGTCCAGTGATACTGATTTCAGACTTCTGGCTTTCAGGACTGTGAGATGATAAGCTACAGCTGTTGTAAGCCACCAAGTTTACAGTAATAGGAAATTAATACAGGGCATGAGTGTTACGGGTTATGGGGTTTCTCTCTGGGATGATGAAAATGCTTTAAAACTGGATTGTGGTGATGGTTGTACAACTCAGTGAATATACTGAAAGCCACTGAATTGTACTCTTTAAATGGGTCCGTTTTGTATTATGTGAATTATGTCTCATAAAACTGTTAATAATCGTTGTGTAAGATTTCTTAGATATGATTTATAAATGACCCATAAAAATTGTACATTGGCCACCATCAAAAGAAGCTAACATAAAATGTTACATACTGTACTATTTCCATTCTGGAAAGGGGAAAACTATAGGACAAAAGCCCTCCAGATCAGTGTGTGCCAGGGACTGAGGGGGTGACGAGCAAAGGGCACAGGGAAACTTTTTGGGGTGACGGAGCTCTTCTCAATCTTGTTTATGGTATGGGATACAAATCACTATGGGTTGGTCAAACTCCTGGAACTGTCCATTGAAAGGGTGAATTTTACTGTATGTAAATTAGACCTTAACTTTTTAGTGGGAAAAATAAATATAAAAAACAGAAAAATAATGCTGTGTTAAATTTTTTCACATGTAAAATTTTAATATATTATATATTTAGAGATTTTGATAAACATGTCCAAATTTCTCTCAAGAAAGGTTGAATCCAGCGCATACTTCCTCTGTCAGTGAATGAGAGTGGGTGGGTCCTTACCCCCTCAGCGTGGCTCACACTGCGCCGACGCCTCCCTCAGTGCTGGCCACACTGTAGGGGTTTCAGGAAGCATCGATTCCAGGCACACAGAGTCCCCATGAGAGAGAAATCCCCAACTCCTGCGGAGGGGAGGGTGAAGGAAGGCACCGTGTGTGTTGGGGAGGGGAGCTGGCCTCTGAACTCAGCGATCTGGGGAAGTTTGGAGGACGTGGTGAGAAGTATTGGAAAAGGAAAACGTAACACGTCTTCTGTGAGCTGAGAGGTCTGAAAGGACAACCGCGTCTCATTCCTGTATCCCCAGAGCCCTCTTGGCTCCATGCACAGCAATGAGGTGTGGGAACGAACAAATGAATGAACAAATGAGTTAAGAGACTACAAAAGTTTGGGGTCAGCCCAGATAAAACTCCTTTGGTTTGGGATTTGGGGGTTCAAGGTCAGGTTAAGACTGTGGCCATGCAAGCTTGAAGATTGTTTACTCTGAGTCCTGCTAAAGTAAATTAAAATGGAGACCAGGCCTGAAGGATCTCTGAACAGACAAAACAACGTAGGTCTCATACGTGACTTCAACCCTGACTGAAGTGCAAACATAAGCAAAGTTTAACTTGAGCTATTTCTTGTAAATGTGTATGTTAAGGAATAACAGAAATTAAGCTCAACCAATCAGAAGTAGCCAACAAACTTATAATTGTGTAACTAAGGTCTTTCGAATGGGCTAGATCAAAGAAGGCAAGTGTATAACTGTAACCAATTGAATATTGTCTTTGATTTACTTGTCCTGTGAAAGTCTCCTCCTTGGGTTCCCTCAGTGGAGCTCTTGAACCACTTCTGGTTTGGGGCGGCCTGATTCATGAATTGTTGTTTGCTCAGATAACCCCTTTATTATTTCATTGTGCCTCAGTTTACTTTCTGACAGTCCCATCTAAATAGACAAAAGGTGGCCAGGTGAGTAGGGGGAGTACACATAGCCATGGGGGTCCACCTGGGTCCCCACACAACAGAGGAGCAGGTGACACGGCCGATGGGCGTCAGAAATCATTCCTTCTGATTCTGAGCTCTGGGGCCTCAGTGAAGGGTGGGTCCTGGGCCAAGTGCTGGGTCGTTTCAACTGGAGCCGGGTGGCTGTAGAGAAGAGATAGGGTTGAGTGGGAGGAAGTTGAGGGGACATGCCTGTGTGCCGGCGGGGGCCAGAGCCCTGGGAGGAAGGGGCCCTGGCGACGTGGTGTCTTGGAAGAGGTGGGTGAGGGGAAGCCTTGCAGTGGCTTTAGGGAGCCTGCACGAGGGACTAGGAGTCTAGCCAGAGCTGGTGGTGAGTAGAGACGAGAGGACGAGCGAGGGACAGAGACAGGAGACGTGTGGATAGGGAAAAGGAGAGGCAGCTCGTGTGTGTGTGTGTAAGAAAGAGAGTGTGTGCGAGTGGTGTGAGTTAGAGAGAGAGAGACCATGTGTTTGAGAGTGTGCATGTGTGTGTACTCTCGTGTGAGAGCACAGGAAACTCCCTGAGCCCAAATTTTATGCTCTGAGTCTTACCATTTGCATCTTTTCCCCTGTGGCAACGTAAGATGGCAGGTGAGCCTGTGAGAGGTTATTTGCAAAAGTGAACACGGGGGACTCTTCGGAGCAGCCAGGAGCGTGAGAGAGCGAGAGGCAGGAACAGAAAGGACGCAGGGGCAATGCATGAGTGAATGAGCGTTTAGGAGAACTTCCTTGTGAATGTGTGTATGTGGAAAACTAGGGTTCAAGACGCCTCGCCCCAGCCTGGGAGCCCCTGGGTCTCTGAGCCCAGAAGATTCCAGAAAATCTGCCCCTGAGTTCCCAGAAACCTCACCCCAGTCCCCTAGCTGGGTCCCCTGCCTCGGATTAGCAGACACTCCTAGGGACCAGTTTCAGGGGAAGGTGGGGAGGGCGGGGAGCCCCCTGACTTCGTGAGCCCTCCCTGGGCTGGGGCCCCAGACAGGGTGGAGCAGCCACACCTGCCTGAATTTCCGAGGAAAAGGGCGGAAACTTCTGTGAGCGCCGCCCTTGAGATAGGCTCTGTGGCCCCGAGGTCTGCTGGGGCAGTGGGTCCCACACCGCCTCACTTCCCTAAATGGGCAGCTTCACTTTTAGAACCCCAGGTCCTCCCCTGGCACACCCAGGTGGCCTGTCCTGTGTTGGCCTGGGCCCTATCCTTGGATCCCCGGGGAGCCTGGGCCTGTGACTACCCCAACCAGAGGGAGCTATGGCCCCTACGATCCTGCTGCTGCTGTGGCTACAGGGCTGTGTCTCAGGTGAGAGGGAAGGGGCTGACTTGGGGAAGGGAATGGTTGCAGGGGTAGGAGCTCAGGGCCTTTTCTTGTACCCTCCCTCCCTGCTTTCCTTGCCCAATTATTTTGTCTGATATTTTGTGGGTTGGGGGGAGAGGGGAGGAGATCAGGGCTCACTTAGCAGCTCTTTACCACAGGTCAGTGAGAAGGTTTATTCCTAATATCTGGACCCAGGCCACGCTCATCCAGGCCTCCCACGCTGAGATAAAGCTGTGGACCCTCTCTGCATTGGCCTCTTTATCTGTTAGGCTTCCTCAGGCCCTGGAAGCAGGGACACCCAATTTCTTCACACAAATACCATTCTTAGCTTGGCCTCTGTCAGGAAAGCCCTGTTTGGTTCTGAGAGTAGTCATTGCATCATGTGTGTGCTTTGAACTCGCTTTTTCTCAGAATGCTGATGCCACATCCTGTCCCTGCCCTTGTCCTGAAGAAACCAATCCCTGAAGGTCTTTCCCCCCAACAGCTATTAGTGCTACTTGAGGGAGCCTCACCCATTCCTGCCCCTCTTGGTACTATGGCAACCAAGTTACCACTTCCTGTTCAATTCTGGGCATGGTGGGGCTGGTAAAACCTACCCCCGACTGCCTATGAGAGGGGTGGGAGAAGTAGGTATACATGAACACAGCGTCCTGGAGACCCATCCCAAGGTCACCCCACCTCTGTGCGTCTGCCAGGGTGGAAGGGGGTCTCTCCTCTACTGAGGATTCCTGGGCTCACCCACCAAATAATTGGGTTGGACCATTCTGTTTAGTTTGAAGGGACAAGGTGATGCCCAGAGGGGGCATGGCCTTACTCAGAGCCTCAGCTGTAGTGGGTGCTGGGTGGGACCTGAGACAGGTGTCTCGGGTTCTGGGCCCTTGACTGCTGGAGCTCTGGACTCCAGTGGGGAAGTCTGGAGCCACCTGCACTTGGGAAAGGGAGCATGCATTGAGTACCTACTGGGTTCAAGGTACTGTCTGGGGGCATAATTCTCATAGTAGCCTGAGAGGGGAGTGATATTGCTCCCACTTGACAGATAGAGAAGCAGAGATGTTAGGTGATCTGCTCACACAGTTGAGTGGTAGAAGCAGCATGTTAACCCAAGTTTACTATGACTCCAAAATGAGTGCTCTCTGTTCTATACTGGGGGGAGAAGCTTTATATGTGTGTGTTTGTGGAGGTCTCTGGGGTGAAGTTATCCAAAGAGTAAGTGCTGAGCTTACAGCGGGCTGAGGGGGAGGGGCCCCACAGCACCTTCTTCCCTCCCTCTGTCCCCTGGGTCCCCCCACCCCAGCCTGCTGGAGGAGAGAGTCTGCTCTGCACAGAGTGCAAGTTATAGCAGATGAAAAGTGGATGATTGTAGAATCCTTTGGTTCCTGCTCCACTGGGACACTTTATACGCACATTTAGGCAGGCTTAATGTATGGGTTTTATGTAACTCGAATATTTTAAAATTAAACACCACCTATTATAGAATGAACTAAGGCAGCTTGCTATTTCAAGGATGCCTACAGTGAAGTTACTTGTGAAAGAAAGAACTCCTCGTCATTTTTTTCAAAAAATGGATTTTCTTATCAACTTAATTGTTTGGGTTCTGAAATTTCAGAACTTAATGACGTGTGTTTGTGTCTGTGCATCTGTCTTGAGAGCAGGACGTGGGTCTTTCCCACAAAACTGGGAATCCCTGGAGACAGAGCTTATCAGTCTCCCACCAGACTAGAAAGTAGCATGAAGAATGGCTGTGTCTGATGTGGCTCCAAGTGTAAGAGCTGAGTTTCCTCTGTCAGACTGGGGACTCCCTCAGGGATAGGCCTGTCTCCTTCATCAGACAGGAGCTCCCTGGGGAAGGGGCCTGCATCTCCCCCATAACACTGAAAGCTAGCTGTGTGCAGGGCCTGTGTACCTCCCTGTCAGACTGGGGGTGCTCCCTGAGGGTAGGGCTGTTCCCCCTCAAACTCTGAGTTCCATGACAGCAGGCAACTTACACCTCCTGTCCCTTCACCATGATCTTCCCCTTTCAAGATGCCTTCTTCCTCCTCTCTCTCCAGACCTTGCTCAACAAGTCATATCTCCCCAGGTCCCCCTGCAGAGAGCGCATACAACAAAGTGAGGCTCCTTGAAGGGGAGACCCTGTCTGTGCAGTGCTCCTACAAGGGCTACAAAAACCGCGTGGAGGGCAAGGTTTGGTGCAAAATCAGGAGGAAGCGGTGTGAGCCTGGGTTCACCCGGGTCTGGGTGAAGGGGCCCCGCTACTTGCTGCAGGACGATGCCCAGGCCAAGGTGGTCAACATCACCATGGTGGCCCTCAAGCGCCAGGACTCGGGCCGATACTGGTGCATGCGCAACACCTCCGGGACCCTCTACCCCTTGATGGGCATCCTGCTGGAAGTGTCTCCAGGTGAGCAGGGCTGCCGGGGCCCTGGGAGGGTGGGGGTGTCCTCCCTGCCCTGCACCCCACTGACAGCAGATATGCGAAGAAGAATCCATCAGCAGTCGGGTTACCCCACGGGGTTTTCAAAGTGCCTTTAGAGACACCTTCATGGCATCATCGTCACCCTTCTACAGATGAAAAAAGTGACACCTGGAAGGCCTATGTGGCTCTGACCTTGTCCAGGGTCACAGAGCCAGCAAGTGGCTGAGATGAATTTCAAAGTCAGGTCTGTCTGTGCTTTGTTTTACTCAGTCATCGGTTCAACATATACTTGTTGGTCCCCTATCATGTGCCAGGCACTATTCCAGGCTCTGAGGATACAGTGCTGAGCAAAGACAGACACAGTCCTGCCCTGTGGGAGATGACAGGCAATACCACATCATCCAGACAATTGCAGATAATAACAAATGTCAAGAAAAAAGAACCCGAATTATGTGTGATGAACCAGAAAGTAATTCAGTGAAGGGGAAGCCGCTGCAGAACTGAGGACTGGGGAACACCTCCCTGAGCAGATGTCATCAAGCAGAGCCCTGAATGGTGGGAGTTCTCTAGCCGTGTTGAAATCTGGGTGCATTGAAGGGCACTCTGTGGGGACAGCTGCATGCGCAAAGGCCCCGAGGTGAGAAGGAGCTCGGCCTGTCTAGGCTGTGTGCTGGCTCCATATGGAGTGTGGGGCAGTGATCAGTGAGGCTGGAGAGTCATCAGCAGCCCTGATGCCCATGAGATGGAGTTTGGGTTTGGTTCTAAGTATAAGAGGAGGTTATTGGAGAGCTTAGAGAGATGTGTTGCAGCTTGTTTGTAAGAATATGGTGGCTGCTGTGTGAGGATGGATTGTGGAAAGTATGAGCTTGGACAGAGAGACCATCGTGAGCACAGAGACAGTTTGTGCCTACCCTGGAGGGTGAGACCATCTCTGGGAGATGCCAGTGCCAATTCTCCCATCATTTATGGGTGAAAAGCTGGTGTAGGCAAACAGCAGCCCCCAGATGTGTGGTAGTAGTGGACAGTCCCAGGACAGCTACAGAGAGAACCGTTGTGAGTGTCTGTCTAGAAATGACAGCGGCCTGGAGTAGGATGTAGGCAGTAGAGTGGGGAGAAGTGGATGGGCTCACATCCATGTTTCTCAGGTTTGCTGTCCACCGTGTATGTTTTTGAGGTAGGACAGGATTTTCTCAAGTCGGAGGTGAGCAGAAGGTAGGAATCAAGGATAACTCCAAGGTTTCCTAGTTCATCAGCAGGTGGATGATTGTACCGTTTATTGACTAGGGTAAATCTGAAACAAGAGCTACTTTGGAGGGAAAAAAATCAAGAGCTCTATTTTATCATGTTAAGTTTAAGGTGCCTCCTGGAACCCCAAGTGGCAAAATGAAGCTGGCAGTCAGTATATCAACCTGGAGCTCCTGTGAGAGGTCAGAGCTGAGATATATATTTGAAAATATTATATCTCTACAAAGATAGTGTTTAATGTCCATGGGATTAGAGTAATCTGTGGAGACAGAAAGCAGATTGTGGTTTCTTGGGCTGGGAGAATGAAAACGTGATAAAGGGGTGATAGCTAAATCGCAAGGGGTTTCTTTCCAAGGTGATGAAAATGTTCTAAAATTTACTGTGGTGATGGTTGTACAACTTTGTGAATATACTAAAAAATCATTGAACTTTATACTATAAATGGGTATATTGTAGGGAATGTGAATTATATCTCAATAAAGCTGTCTTATAAATCAACAGGGTATAAAAGCTCTTCCTTGAGTGTAGAAAAAGAAGAGAGGAGGGCCAAGAACCGAGTGCTGAGGTCCTCCCACATGCATAAGATAGGAAAGAGAGTCAGCAAAGAGCCTGAAAAAAGAAGCCAATGACTGTGGAATTTGCTGTCCACCCTGTTCCCCCAACTCAACTGTATCCCCGTCTCCTGCTGGGTCTGAACTAGGGAAAACGCCATCTGTGAAATGTGGAGCCAAGTCCCATTCGTCCCCTCTCCACTTCTGATTTAGACCCAGGGAAGGAGTTGAAATTGGTTCATTGAAGCCCTAATTTGTAGGCATACCAACATGAAATAGTTTTGTTTTCCCTCATCATTTCCCCTAATCATGCTATGTCAAGTTTCACTTTCCACATCTTAAGGACAATTTGCGGATATTCCAACTTTGCAAACCTTTTCGGTTATTAGGAAATAAAAAATCCTCAGGCCAATTACAAACTCTAATCTTCCAGCAATGCACGATTTTCCACTGCCCCCTGAAGACCAGGTTTTATGGCCCAAGGCACCTGAAGTGGGGAAGGGGGTGCCTGCTCCCTAGCTCCCACTCTTTCATCTCGGGAGGTGAGGAATATGGGGTCCTCTTGGTCACCTCCTCCTGGTCCTCCCCCTCCCACACACCTTGGTGTGTTGATGGAGGAACGAGGGAGAGGAAAATGGTTGTGTGACTTAACTGACTGTTGCAGGAGTCCTCTCTCTGTTGGATGTTGTTCCTTTTCTTCCAGCCCTTTGAGATCCTCTCTGAAGTGAGTGTCCAGATGCTCTCCAAGGCACTGATATGTGGGTTCTTTTCACAGTTCCTTGGGGGTGTCCTCACTGCTGAGTATGGTGATGTGGGAGCTCTGGCTCCAGGTCTGCCCTTGCTTCTATTGTCTGCCCCCAATGCTGCTTGTTCTGGTATTTTTGCCCAGAAAAATGGCTGAAGCTCAGCCATCTTCCATGGTGACCATTGGCCCTCAGGAAAGTACCCTTTCCGTGCACAGTAGTGGGATGCAACACCCTGTAGCAGCCTCTCTTTCCAATTTTTGCAATGCCTGCTGAGACAGAACGAACACTCCCTGCAGTATGGTGCTTCACAACTCCTACAACTCCCCCCTTGTCCACCACCCAAACTCCAGGCTTCTTCTAGAAAATGGGGTGGGAAAGGGCTGCGTTGATGGATCAGGTAGCAGGACCACTTTGGATGTCTCTTAGGTATCCTGCAAGGAAGGTGTCTGGCTCCAATGTTTGCAGCTTTCTTTGGAATTTGAAGTCCTTGATGCCTATAGTCCTCATCTCTGGACCCTAATTGCCAATTATGCAGCAGCTGGGAAAGTCCCTGTTCAACATCATTTTATAGAGGTCTCTTTGGCCCACAGGAATGAGGAGGGTCTGGAAAGTGACATGAGAGAGATGGGGATGGGGAGGGGGTGTCCTCCGGGAACAGGTGGCCTGACATGAGAGGCTAAAGAAATTGTGAAAATCTTTCCCTTCTTTACTATGCCTACTCCTTCCTTCCTGACATCACCTTCTGAACCCTGGTCACAAGGCAGAGCAGAATCTTAGGCCCAAGGTCAAGGAGAAGAGAGGAGGACAGGCCCCCACCCCAGCATCCAGACAACTGTGTGGGCTGCCAGGATCTGCTCCAAGCACTGAGGCCCCAAATCAGTCTAACATCCCTCCCTCTCTGGTCCTCCAGGCCCCACAGCTGAGAGGAGCACTCCTGTCACACCTCGGGCTGACATCTTCGAGAGTGGGATGGTTGTCGCAGCAGGCCACGCCCCTACTTCAGGCCCTGATGCACCTTTCACCACAAGCAGGACGGTGTTCACCCCTGGAATCCTCACCTTGGCCAGACTCTTTCCTTCCTCTAGACCAGCCTCCATGACAGGCTACAGCTTCACTGGTACTGGCATGACCACGATGGGGCCCAGGAGGACCACGGGGGCTCAGACAGTGACTGCGTCTCACAGCAATGCCAGAGCCTCCTCTGTGGGCCCAGAATCCGTCTCCACCAAGTCTGGGCACCTCAGCACCAGATTGCCAATGACAGGAATGTGCCACACCAGCAGATCTCTCAACAAATTTCCCTCTGTCAGGTACCTGTGGAGCTGCGGGTTGAATGACATTTTGCCAGATGTGGCACAGTTCGTGGTGTCTGAATGGAACTCAAATGCAGATCTTATAACTGACCTTCCCCCTTTGGCTCCTCAGGAACACAGTGGCCTATTGTGAACGGGAGGTGGGAGACTGGAATTGACATAGGGATGGCAGTGGGGAAGAGGGTCAGGGGTGAGGGTCAGAGGGATGAGGGTCAAGGGGATGAAGGTCAGGGAGACCAGGGGTAAGAGTCAGGGGTTAGGGTCAGGGGATGAGAGTCAGGGGGTTCAGGGTCAGGGAGATCAGGGTCAGAGGGATGGGGGTCGGGGGTACAGGGTCAGGGGGATGAGGGTCAGGGCGTTCAGGGTCAGGGGGATGAGGGTCGGAGTCGGTTCCCCTGAAGAGGCTGTTGATGGAAAGGAGAGGGTGGGAACAAAACAAGTATGTGGCTTGGGGAGTAGGAAGTGGGAAGTGGAGGCACTTTTATTTGGGTTCCACTAGTGAAGCCATCTCTGAGACAAGGATTTGCATCTCATTTGGAACACTACAAAGAGTGTGGGGAAGTGGGGCAGAGAAGCGAAAGTAGCAAATAAGGAGTCCTTAATCAAACCAGCTACCACTATGTGCAAAAAAAGCCTGATCCCACTGGGGAAACTGGGATCCAGTGTCAAACACACTCTGCAGGGCAAGGGAGCAAGTGGTTATACACCACTCCTGTTGGTCATTGGTAGGGAGCTGCCTGCTGTGTGTGGCTTGGAGGGCTCCGGGGACAAGAGAAAGTCCTCACTTCCTCCCGCTCACCAAAAAAGGGGGTGCTAATGACCTGTGTACACAGAAATGATCCCAGCAAGGGTTTATGGGATACAGGTGGGGCACCTACAGCATCTGCTACAGAGGACACAGTGGGAAAGAGGTGTCCTCAGTCACCTTGAGGAGAGCAAGAATCTTGATCTCTTCAGTCACACACGGGACTCTCTTAGAATCTTTGTCCTCAGTGATGAACAGATTTGGGGCATAAGGGAGGAGAGGCATCAAGCTGGGGAGATGTTCCCCTCTGCCTGGGCATGTCCTCCCCTGTAGCTGGGTCTCCAAGGAAGAGAGGCTGTCTGCCCCAGGGGTGAGTGCTGTCAGGGCTTCTGCTGCTGGGGTTGTCCGCTGGCCTGACCCCTCTCGTGTGGCGTGCAGGAAGACATGGGTCGGGGGGGGCCCCCTTGGTGCTCACTTCCTGCCGCTCTGTCCCTTCTTCTCAGGCACCAGGATTTTTACCCCACTGTGCTCGTGGTGGGACTGACCTTCCTCCTGGTGCCCGTGATGTTCATCGTGGTCTATGGGTTTTGGAAGAAGAGACACATAGGAAGTGAGTAGAGCCCCATGTCTCAGCCTCCCAAGGGCAGAGCTCTGGGTAACTGCACAAAGGGCTGTGACACTGAGTCCCTGGTGGGGTGTCCCTTGGCCTGTGTCCAGTCAAGAGGACTGGAAGGCACCCAGCAAGGGAGGAGGGTGGCCAGGCAGGTGGCCCAGCATAACCCTAAGAGGATGACCTGGCAGGAACCAAAGGCAGAGGCAGAAAGAGGCTGGAGCATGGGGCACTATGAGCAGGGGACGGCCCTTCCTCACCTCTCCCTGTTCCTTGTAGGCTACAGCATGTGCAGTGATCCTGCTAGACCCTGGAAGGACCCACCTAGAAGACCAGAGCCCCCGTGGAAGCCTGCTTGGTCTGAGACCACTTAACCACAGGGTGGGGGAGCTTCTCCCAGAGGGGCCCCAGGAGGCCAGAGGAGGGGTGAAGACCTGGGCCAGTCTGGATTGGAGGGTTTGGAGGACTTGTGCAGTGCTGGACTCACCCAGGCCCTCCCAGAACCAGAGGCTGCGCTCCACTCGTGTCAGGGGCCAGAGCCCAGCAGCTCAAAGTTCTCCTGGGCTGCCAGGAATCTGGGGAGGGACCCAGAACAGAGGGCAGCAAGCAGGAAGTCCCGGGGAATGCGTCCAAGAGGTTTCTTCTCAGAGCCACAGACCCCAGGGCCCTGGCGGGTGGCAGAGGAGCCCTGCAAGTGCTGTTTACAGACAGAGACCCTGAGCTCCCGTCTGCCTCAGCACCCCTTACTATCAGGCTGCGGGAGGTGGGTGTAGCTAGAGCTGCCTTCTCCCCAGCCGGGACCACTGTGTCCTCAGTTTCCCTCTGCTCCCCTCAAGCTTCCCATATGCTTAGGGAAGAAAGAGTTGGAACTCAGGAGCCCGAGAGGCAGCCGATGTCCTGGAGGAGAAGGAACAGTGACTAAGAGCTGGGAACCCACAGAGGGACCGGCAGCAGGGGATCCCAGAGCTGTCCAAGTGTTCCCGTCAGGCAAGTGTGCTCTGATGTCTGGATGAGGCCAGGGGGCATCTGGATGCACCCTGCCCTGAGGGTGGCTGCTTGTCCCTCCTGTCCTGGGATCCTACAAAGCCCACACCCTCATCACTGCCTCCTGCTGGCCGGCCCCTCCTAGGAAAGCTGTGACCAGGCAGATAAGAGCCCCTGGGCTGCAGACTCAGCCTCTTTCTGGCCCCTTCCCAGGGGGGGTGCAGAGGCTGAACTCGAGGCTCTCTCCTCCAGTTCCTGCACCTGGCTCCAGGTCTGAGTTCCCAGAGGGGACTGAGGGCCCAGGGGCCTCCAGCCAAGTCCCCACCCTGGGATGGCTGAGACCCTGGCTCTATATGGATGGTGCTCACCCCACAGACACTGATGGGGAGGCCGTGCTCAAAGAAAGAGTGGATCACCCTCACCCTCACTGCCCAGGGACTCACTGTCTCCTGGGGAGAGAAGACACACGTGTGGCACACCAAAGACAACTCAGAGCTGAGCGTGGCCTGGAGGACTGGCCCAGGCACGGGGCAGGAAGAAAGAAGCCCAACTAGCCTCTGGCTGGAAGTCCAATGGCCTGAGAGTCTGCCTCCTGCCTCACTGACTCATGCCTCACATTGACCTCTACTGCCCAGACCACTGGCCGGGTGTCCAGCAGTGAAGGCTGGAGAATACAGCCTGGATTCCTCCCCCAGGGAGGAGTGTCCATCAGCCTGGAGGGGCTGGAATAGCACCTGGGGATAAATGTGACATCTGCACTCTCAGCCCTGAGTCAGGCACCTCCCAGCGGGAGAGCAAACATCACAGTCAGCAGAGTGACGCAGCCAGGGCCCTGGTGGGCAGCCAGGGGGGCCACTTCAGGATGGTTGAGGGCAAGGGAAGGGGCAGAGGGTAATCCTGGGGACAGCAGGGAGGAGGGCCCTCTTCCCTACGACCAGGAGGGGGCAGTAGAGGGAAGACTGGGGTTGAGGAAAGACCACCTGTGGTCCCACGCACACACGCTGACATCCATGTCTGGCCAGCAGGCAACCTGCTAAGAAAGCTGTTCTCCTTATCACAAGAGTGTGGCCACCACCCTGGTGTGTAATTAGGAGGGGGCTTAACTCTCCTGGGGGAGAAGAGTTCCACGGGAGCTTCCTCTATGTGTGACCCTGCAGCGGCACCACGGCCAGCCCTGCCTCTCCTGACAGCCAGATGCCCAGGGGGAGGAGTGCTGGGGAAGGAGTCAGGGATGGGGACAGGGATGCCATCTGTCACTGTGTGACCCTCAGCAAGTCACTACCCCTGTCTGGGCCTCATTTTTTCTCTCTTGTGAAAGGGGACAATAATTCCTACCTCTCAATATTGTTTTCAGGATAGAACAAAATTACATGAACATTGTACAACTAAGTAGATGCCTCTTTATTGTTGCTCCTTAAGTTCTTTTCCAGTACTAATGCATCACATTTAAGACCTTAGGATCCTATTTATTTGTTTTGTCCTCTCTCTTCCCAAGTTTCCTCACTGCGTGGATGTTGGGGGCCGCACTACGGCAGCCCCTTTGGTGAGGTCCTCTTGTGAGGAGGGAGGGCACGGGGTGGGCTCCTGTAGGTGTGACCTTGGCAAATCACTGTCCCTTTCTGATCCTGCTTCCTCATCTGGAAAAGGAGGAAGAGATGAGCTCTGAAGCCCCTTCTACATCACTTCCTAGCCAACGGCATGTGTGGGACAGTCACATGCACACAACTTAGCATGGAGTGAGGCAGGGCACGCGGGGAGGAAAGGGAGCCAGCTCTGGCCTCAGTCTGCTCACAGCCTCTGAGGGAAGGGAGATGTGGCATGACTGGGTACACCCCAGACCTTAGCACAGGGTCAGACGCCATGGTGCAGGAAAGTCCTTCAGAGACAGGGGCACTGGGGATCCTGCAGGCTCTGGCCAGCCAGGTGGGCTTTGCGGAGGAGGCAGGGTTCTATCTGAGGCCTGAAGCATGGGTTGGTGTCAAGAGGTGACATCCCTGATGGAGATTCCAGGAATGCGCGTGCAGACGTTGCACAGGCTAGGGCAGCTGGGAGCCGTGGGGAGGGAAAGCAGGGGATGTGATCAGGCCCCAGGTGGAGTTTGCTGGACCCAAGCAGAGACCTTTTGCTGTGTCCTGAAGTTAGGCAGGGTAGCTGTGAGGGTGACTGGCTGTCCCTGTTTGCCCAGATAAGGGGTTCCTGGAGCTGAGCGAACCGGCACGAGTTGCTCACCCGAGGAGCCTGCTCCCATGCAAACTTCATGGTAAGGACACAGGGTGCCAAGGAGCTATAGACCCCATACCCCAGTTCCTCCTGGACATTTTCCTCAAGATGCTGGCCTCTCACTTCCTCCTTCCTGTCTTGCCCTTCTTCCCGAGGCTTCTGGGGACCCAGATCCACAGCAGATCCAGGGCAGGGAGGTGCAGGGCGGGTGGGGCGTCAGGCGGCAGCTTTAGTGGGTGAGGCAACGGAGCTTCCTGAGCAACAGGTTGTGGAGACGGAGCGCCTCTGTGAAGGGCCTGCTGCCACGACCAAGGGAAAGAATGAATGAAGTACACGCAGCACCCGCTGGACGGACACACGCCCCTGTGGAGCCCAGCAAGCAGCATGAGGTTTAAAGTTCTCCTCACTGGCTGCAAAATGTGCTTTCCACTCTGGCTCAAACTGAGCAGGTGGATGCTGCGCTGTGCCACCAGCTCCTCATTCAGGACTGATGGGCTTCCTGCCCTGATGCTGGGAGTGGTGAGGGCAGAAGGCCTTCTCTGCCAGCCTCTCTGGGGGCTCCCTGAGCTGCAGAGAGCCGCTTTGCCAGGGCCAGACCTCTGCCCAGGACACCCCACCTCTCCTGACTGATTGACAAGGGGGTGGGTCTAAAGGCCAACACTGCCTTGCCAACTTGGCAGGTGTTGCAGGGCTATCTCATCTTCAGGACTCCCCCCAAGGTGGCCTGAGTGGCCTCATGGCCTATATTGCAGCCGACTTCCCCTTCTGTCCCATCCTGCTTACTGCTCTTCTCTTCCCCAGATATTGGTCCCCAGAGCCCTTTAAACCTCCCCTGTGAAGCCCTCCGTGAAGCTGAGCATGGTGGCTCACGCCTGTAGTCCCAGCATTTTGGGAGGCCAAGGCCGGAGGGTCTCTTGAGGCCAGGAGTTTGAGACCAGCCTGGCAACATAGCAAGGCCCTGTTTCTACAAAAAATAAAAACAAAAAAATTAGCTGGGTGTGGTGGCGCATGCCTGTAGTCACAGCTACTGGGGAGGCCGAGGTGGGGAGATCACTTGAGCCCAGGAATTTGAGGCTACAGTGAGCTTTGATCCCTCCACTGCACTCCAGCCTGGGTGACAGAGCAAGACCCTGTCTCTATAAAAATAAATAAATAAACAAATAAAAAATAAAACCAAATAAACCTCCAGTGCTAATTTGCATCCAGGAATACAACTTGTTAAACTGTGTCTTTACTGTTTTTTTTCTTTTCTTTGTTGTTTATCCATTAACTGTAAACAGCTTGTAACAATTGATTTTCTGTAGCTCATCTAATGACAATTTTTTACAATATGCTTGGTTTATGTGATTTTCACCAAATGCTTATGAAGTAACTATGGCAGTTGGGAGCCGGGGGGAGGGGATGATCTGGGGGCTGAGACCCCCCTTTCCCCTCCCCTCTCCTCTTCTTTCCTTCTGTACCTCCCCTCCTGCCTTTGCTAGAGACCACCTCCTGCACCCTCATTCCTGCCAATGGGTCTCCATCTCCTTTCCCCTCTTCCCGTCTTGTCCCCATGGGACTTCCCAGTTCCCAGGCAGGCCTGAGTGTGAAGACTATGACCACTGGGGCCAGCGGGTTAGGGTTCTGGTCAGAACTCCCCTAACTCTGTCACTTGCCTTCCAGCCTGTGCTTCACTTGGGTAGGAAGGAGAAACTTCAGGTTGGGGAGAGAGAAGAGAAATATTGTTAATGAACCCACCAGGGGGATTTACTATTGCTCGCTGCACAGAAAGCCAATTACTGAGATGATCGTCAAGGAAGAAAGGATTTATTGCAGGAGACCCGTCAGCTGGGAGGTAGGAGGTATGGACTGCCTCAAATCCCCCTCCCCGACCAACAAGGTCAGGGGTTTTTCTGGAGGTGAAATGAATAGTGCATGAGGGGAGTGAGCATCATTACGTGTTTGGGGTGGAGTACAGGGCATGCAGGCACAGTGAGAAACCATGCTAGTGCATACATCCCATGACCAAAATATGGAGGATAAGTCCCTCCCAGGGTGGGGATTTTAGTGGTCTAATGAGCAAGGGGTTAATATTGGTCATTCTTTCAGCCTTTGGGCAGGTGGGATGCGGGGAGTAGGTTGCTCAGCTGGTCCTCGGGTGGGCGCAATCTGTGGTGGGGCGTTGCTTATCTTGTCTTCTCTGACAAACAGGTGGTGTGAGGCTTTGTAGTTGTCTCGTGGCTGCAAGGAGGCACAAGAAAGAAATTCAAAAATTACAAAATTCTGGTCAGAAAATCTTACTGCCTGTGAATTTGAAACAAAAGGGAACTACCAAAAAAAAAAAAAAACTGTTAAAAAATGTTTTCTTGCTTATGGAGCTGGTTACATTTCACCATAGTTTCCTGCTGTGCTTTGTCAGGTTTCCCCGCCCCCCCAATCCCAGTGGGAGGAGGTAGCCTGACAAGGGGGAAGAGGCTGGGCACAGGGGAGCCCAGCAGGAGCTACAGAGTCCCCTGGAGCCCAGGTCCAGTCCCAGGGCTGAGGCCTTTCTAGGCCCAGACGTGGAGCCTGTAGCTGGAGGGTCCCACATAAGCCAAGGCCTCTCCGTTCCTCCACAGGCCTCCTGCTTCCCTGAGGGAAGCCTGTGCCTTCCCCAGCAGGTCATCCCACACGGCCTGGGAGGCTGCATTGAACCCACCGGCTCTGGTTCCCCCTCCCCAGGGCTTTCCTGCTCCCTCACGGCCCTCCCCCCACCCCAGCTCAAGAAGAAGACCCATGGCCTGGGGGGCCACACACCTACTATGGCCTGTCCTGCTGGTGCTCCTGGCTTCAGGTAAGGGGAAGGGGAGGGCCGAGGGAAGGGGATAGGTAAGAGCAGGGGAAGATGGATAGACAAGGTGGCTGTGTGGAGGGAAGAGGAGGGAACAGGGTGGCACCATGGCCAGAGCCCCACTCTGGAGCACAACCTGAATGTAGGCACAAGGGGATTGCCCCCTGAGGAGGGAAGCCCCATCTCCCAGCCCTGTGGTGGCAGACTGGGGGCTCCTGACCTCAGGGTTTATTTTCAGGTTCCTGGGCACAGAAGACAGAGTTTTTGCCTACCCTGGAGGGTAAGACCATCTCTGTGAAATGCCAGTACCAACTCTCCCAACGTCGGCAGGTGAAAAGCTGGTGTAGGCAAACAGCAGCCACCAAATGTGTGGTAGTAGTGGACAGTCCCAGGACAGTGGCTTGGGAGCCTCGATATTCCATCCAGGATGATCGTGTCTCTGGCGTCTTCACTGTCACCATGACTAAGCTCAGGGTAGAGGACCCGGGATTCTATTGGTGTGGAATCTCCACATCTTCTGGGATCTTTATTCTTAGAATCATCCACCTGGTGGTATCTCAAGGTGAGTTCTTTTCCTTCTCACATGTGGGTCTCAGACTTCTTGAATCACAGGTGTTGGAGCTGAAGAGGACCCTAGAAACCCTTTCCTTCAACCCTCTCATCGCCAAACATTGGGGCACAGAGAGAGAAAAAGCCCCTGGCCCGAGCTCACCCACTGCTGAAGGGCAGAACGAGCCCAAAACCCAGGCCTGCTGGCTTCCGGTTGGCTCTCCCTTCCACATCACATGTGTTCTCTTAACATTTTTGGTGCTACTAACAGGACCCCTCCATTTACTTGGAATGACATTAAAGCTTCCCCACGCTTCAGCACAGCTGGCTCAATGCACCGTTCCTGGACATTCGTGCCCCTGCCCCTAACCCCCAGCCTCCTCTCACAGGGCTGTGGGGTCCATCGTACAGCTGGGTCAAGAGTAACGGGGTGGGGTTGAGAACTGTGCACAGATGGGAGACGGTTGGATGGGGAGGCAAACGTGAGACTTAGGGGTGAGACATAGGACGATGTGGCTGCCTAGAGCTCAGGGGCCCTTGGTCCTCCCCCAGGACCTGCTGTGAACAGGTGAGAGTCCTTAAGCTGCAGAGTGGGAAGTGTAGTCCTGGGGACCCTGGGTGTTCCTCCTGAAAACTGCAGAGCTGTGGTCATATGAGCTCCTAGAAGACCTAGACCAGTTGCTGGTCTTCACCACCCACCCCATGCAGGGCACAGGGCCAGGCTAGACCCTGGAAGGGGACCTGAAAACCTTGAGATACCATTCTGAGCTGGACGAGCCCACAGCCCAGACAGAAAGACAATGTGAACAAAGGGTTATGACGTGCCATGGTAGGTGGCATAAGAGAAGCATGCTGGATGGAGGCCCAGTGAAGGGAGGGGTCAGGTCACCAGACAAGGCCAGAGGTCTGTCCCCTCACCCCAGGAGGACTCCACAGAGGAGGTGACACCACCTGGATCTTGTTGGATGAGCAGGGATTTATCCAGGAGACACAAGAGGTCGGGCAGGAGGCATTAGAGGTTGCAAATGCATGACACGTTCTAACACAATAAAAACAGAAGAGACTGGAGAATGTATCCAATATACATGCGGCTATGTGATACTTCATTTAAAGCCACTCATACTGTGGCCCTTCACTGTGAAGGAACTCCAGCAGAACTCAGCTAACACCTCCATTCCTTTGCAGGGCATCTAGGGCTTCTCAGAGTCCTCTCTTGGTCTGGGCCATGTGTGGGTGCTTCCCACCCAGGGCAGCAGGCTAGAAGAGGGTGCTTCCCTCACTGTCATCTCTTACAGCTTCAACACTACCCACCATCAGGAGCACCAGGAGGACAACGGTACTGGCCTCTGCCACCAGCCCTGCCATTGACAGGTACTGCTGCCTCCACCCTGTCCTCCTAGCCCTCCTTTTCCTCCCGCCCTCTGCTGACTATGCCAAATGCCCCCAACTACCACACTGCTACAGATACCCGGCTCTCAGGACTGGGGTCAGACAGGTCACCTCAGATCACTAGCCTGAGCCTCAGTCTTCTCATCTTCAAAATGGGGCCAAGAACATTTCCACCTTACATCAGGGTTTCTAATCCTAGGCACTACTGACATTTGGAGCCAGGTAATTCTTTGTTGTAGGGGGCTGTCCTGTGCATTGTATGACGTTTAGCAGCATCTCTAGCCTTTACTCATTAGATGCCAGTAGCACAAACCTCCCCCTGACCACCCAGATGTGACAACCAAAAATGTCTCTGGACACTTTCAGGTGTGCCACAACCACCAGCAGTTTGGAACCACCATCTTACAGGGTTGTCGTGAAGATTAAATGAGAGTGTGGATTTGAAGGGCCCAGCCCAGTGCCAGCACATGACCAGGGCTGCCTCTTTCATCTCTCCCCCTTTCCAGCCCTTCTCCATCTTTCTGTAAGAGTGGGGGAGCTATCCCAGAGCCACAGTGGGTCTAGGGAAAGGGCACACTGTCGTTACTACAACCCGTGGCCTGCTTTCTTTTCTACCCCTGCCTGATGGTTTCCAGGCCCCAGCACTGGGACCTGCAGTATCTCCCCACCCTCTCCTCCTCTGCACTTCTCTACCTACTATCACTGCAGACCATGAACCCTGGGCTCTTGCAAACCACAGCTCCTTGCTTCAAGAGATTAAATCAGACACCAGGTGGTGCGGGTCATCTGAGCTGACAGCTGTCCCTAAACTGCTTGCTCTCCCCCTTTCACCCATGACACCCTAGACGCCTTTCCTAAGAGCCTGCTGTGGTGTAAGAAAGTCTGCCTCCATGTTCTTCCTTTGACTTGAGACAGGACCTATTAAAATGCATTTGTCACCTGGCAGAGCTGTTTGTCTGCCAGGTATAGCAGTATGCTCTGAGCTCGCTGCATCTCATAGAGAAGGGTTGAGCTTGAGGAGCTGGAACTCGAACGGTTGAGGGAAGAACGGTGGGAGAGGTGAGCACAGACCCTGCAATAGGGCCCAGAAGGAAAGTTAAGGAACAACAGTCGGAAAAGGGAAAGGAACAAAGACTTGAGACAGCACCAACATTCCCATTTTACAGAGAAGGAAACTAGCCCAGAGATGGAATGGCTTGCCCGAGACTGTGTGGCCTGTGGGGGCAGAGACCTTGACCACATGGCTGCCTCCTGGTCAGCTGAGCAGGAGGGGACCTCAGGGGAGGCTGCAAGCTGGGGAGGGCCTGTCAAGACAAGAGGGCAGGAGGTTGGGCTGGGCTCTGACCTTCTTCACCTGGCTGGTCCTTATTCCAAAGCCCCCCAGACAACCAGAAGTTCATCACCCTGGGTGTGGTGGTGGCCGTCCTGCTGTTGCTGGTGCTGGTGCTTGCCCTCTTCTTGGCCCTGTACCTCAGGAAAGCCCAAGGAAGAGCCAGGAAAGGTGAGCCCCTGTCGCCGGCTCTGAGCGGACCCCAGAGTGCTTAGGCATTTATTCAGCAGCCTGACAGCCCTGGAGACAAGGCTTGTTATGTTCATTCTACCAATGAGGAAACTGAGGCCCAAAAGGTGAAGTGGCCAAGATCCCCTGGGAGCCCCAGATGACTCTATTCCCCTTTGCCAGAGCAGCAGTCTGGGCAGTGCCGAGGGTGACCAGTTCTCCTTGCAGACTCAAAGCTCACTCAAAGCCAACATAACTCAGCACCAATTTGCCTAAAACTAGGTGTGCTAGTGTCCATTTTGGACCATATATTTTTGCCAGCTTTTGAGTTAAGGCTTTTAAAACAAATTTATGTAAAGACCTTTCTGGTTAATGGTATTATTTTTTAATTGTAGCTATCATTTTTAAATTTTGTCTTCCTAAAATCATTTCAAGGAGTTTTTAATTTTCAAAGTTTTAAGTTTTTAGCATTAATCACATGTGAAATCTGCAGCCTCTTATATGAAATTTATTAGATTAGTCGCTTTTGATGAATCCTACCTGTTTATTGCTGTTTTTGTTTGGTTGGTTGGTTTAGCACTTAGGTACTGTGTGCTTTTTAACCATATACCCAAAAGATGTTTGTGTTGACAACAAAATTAAAATGGGTAAGCAGGTCAGAGTTATATTGGATCTCATTGGTTTTAATTTTTCACACTATAAAAATCCTAAGGGAAGAGTAGATTGTAAAATTTTATATACGTATTTATCAAACTATGTAAAATCAATTTAGTAGATCACAATAGCATTTTTATAAAACAAAATAGAAGAGTAAAATGTCAAAATGCTTTGCACATTTTTTCCATTAAACTTTTCTTTCAGGAACGTATGTGTGTGTGTGTATGGGTGTGAGAGTGTTAGAGTGTGTATGTTTGTGTATGTGGTCGCAGGCAAATTGTGTATCACATTAATGTTCCCGGTTCAAAAAATTTGAAAGACATTACTACATATAACTTCATCAGCAAACAGATTATACTTAAGTTCAATGTTTAAATTTGGAATTTTCAGTGACCTGGAATTGAAAATTAAGTTTACTGGTTTTAGGCAAATTAACCACAGTTAATGCTCTTCAGCATCCCTGGATACTACTATTGCTGGACCCTTGGGACCTCCCCAGGCAGGAACGTGTCTCCTGATCAAGCCCTGACCTCTTTCCCATCAGGGTCCCTTCTGCCCAGCCAGGACTCCTAGCCCCTCTCCCTTATTTCCATGGAAGTTGGGTAGGGAGAGGTCCCTCCCCTAACCTTGACTATTTTCTTCACAGATGAGGATGAATCACACCACATCTACGATGACCTTTCAGTCCAGAAGGAGAAGTCCACTGTGAGTAGAAATGACGCTTCCCTGGGACGCAGAGAACCACAGCTTGTTCTTTTTTTTTAACTTCCGGGACTGTACTTACTCATAGTTTCTATTTATCCTGAAACTTGACTGACGCTCTGCTGCCTCATGGTTTATCTATGCGCTTCCTTTCTCCGTATTTCTCAATTCAAATCCCTTAGAGAAAGAAAGAAGTTGGCTGACCCAGGGAGCTGACTCCATGGGAGATAGCTTTTTATGTCTTATAGGTGATGAGCCAGTCCACGGACTGGCTGCCATTGGTCAAATCAGCTGTGGGGAAGCGTTCACATGGCAAAGAGCATGGCTCCCTAGTGTGCTCTCTCAGCAGGGGCTGGGGACTAGGTAGTTTCCCTTGTGTGGGTCTGTCCTGTCTAAAGATCTGAGACTCTTGGCATCACGGAATTGCAGGATTGGGAGGATCTAAAGTCATCTTGGCCAACCCTCTGTGTAATGCTGGAATCAACTCTACAAACAACATCCCTACCAAGTGCTCTTCTAGCTCAGTGCTACTCAAACTTGAGTGTGCATAAAAATCACTTGGAAAGGTTATTAAAACAGAGTTTCCTGGGCCTTACCCCAGACACTTTGCTTTAATAGATCTGGGGTCGAGCTGGATTCTGCATTTTTAACAAGCTCCCAGGAGATGTTGGTGCTGTGAGTCCACAGCCCACATTTTGCGTAACCTTCCCTATCCTATTCTTAAACATGTTCAATGATGGCGACCTCACTCCTTTCAGAAGCAACTTTTCCCAGCCATTCATTCCCAGAGGCTCTGCAGGATCAACACCCTGTCCCACATTTTTCCCTGTCCCTGCCCTCCACCCAGCTCTGGGCATGTAGAGGCCCACTGACCACTCTAGCTGTGATCCATACAAGGGATATCTGTCTTCTTTGATTCCCAGGGCTTTGCTCAGCAGATGGTCTCCAATGAGGATACTGGGAATATCTGCTATGCCTCACTCATCCACCTAAACCACTCCAGCCCTGAGGACTCCATCTATGCCAACACCCTCCCCAATCTGAAGCCCATGCTTGATCCCATTCTGTCTGTGGAATATGCCAGCATCCCTGGAAGTGGACCCCAGCCCTCCAAGTCAGCTGCCCTAGAGGAGAAGCCTGGGAACTGAAGGTAGAATTCACTGGGCAGTCAGCATTTATCTAATGCACACATGGTGCAGAGCTGCTCTCCCAGCAATGAGTGACTTCCATGTGCAAAGACAGCTACCACCTAGCAGGGGCCACCCCCTCCTGCGAGGGAGGTGAAGAAAGGGGAGCAAAGGAAAGGAAAGTCCTTATCAACTCAGAGGGTGGAAGCTTTGAGTCTGAAGGCTGAGATATGACAATGGGGAATTTCTGGACAGCTGCCCTCCCTTCTCCCCTGGATTCACTAGGACAGAGTCCAACTAGTTGGGGGTCTGAGATCCAGTGCCTCTGAGTAATCCAATTTACCTTCCTCTGTGACCATCACTTCCTTCCTGACCAGGGCCTATGAAATCCTGACAGATTGTGCAAGTTCCCCAATTGGTGACTCTCTCCTTGAGTGCCCCTCCCTAACTGTCCTCTCAGGACCTCTAAGCAGGCTGGGAAGCTCTGGCCACCCCCCAGCCCCCAGACCAGCCTCCTCCTCTCCTTTCTGGCCTCCTGATTCGAGTACCCCTTCCACTCATGAAATTCTTACAATCCTGCCAGGAGGAATGCTGGGGTGTGGACAGTGTCCATAGCTCAGGAGTCTCCCTGGCCCTAGCTCTGGCCCTTGCCAGGCAGAATGTGGCAGGGGAGCTTCCTTCCCTGTGGCCATCCACACAGCTCCATCAGAACTGATGTGAGCTCTTCTGCCTTCCACAGAATCCATTATCCTCTCTGCTAACTGCATCTTAGGCAAACAGAGTAGGCTGGAGGATGCCTCCTGCTTAGTCTAAGTACATTCCAAGAAGCCCTTCTGGAAACAGGGTCCCTTTTTTATAATGTGTCCCCAAGAAGTGACTTTGAACTTTGGGAACTCCAGGCCAGGTGGGCAGAAGGGCGATGTCCTTGCTACATTGTGGGGAAGGAAGATTGCTTGTATAATAATTGCAGATTCATCACTTCTCAGCAGTGACCTGAAAGGTCACTGAATCCAACTGCCGATGCAATGTGTGAGCCCTCTCTGTGAACCTCAATAAGGAGTCACACAGTCAGAGGACAGGGAACTCACTATCTCTTGCTTAAGCAGCTGGTTTATGAATGTTTTTGTCAAACAGGACCTGGTTTGCCCTCAGTCACAATGAAACATCAGCCTTACCCATAGGATGGGACAAAGGTCAGGCTGCATCATGGCCAGAAAGAGAGTGAGGGGTTGGAGAGGAGTGGGCGGGAAGTTTGGAGTCTGGTGAGCCAGTCTTAAAGGATATGAGTTCCTCCTGTGGGAAGAAGGTGGATAAGTTCCTGACACTTCTGACTGTGACATCTCTGATGCCATCATCTGTCTCCCAGGGTCCCAGTGTCAAGGATGTGGTTCTGTTCCCAACCTGTGGTTCCATGGGGACACAAACTGTGCAGACCTGTAGGGCCAGGCACTCAGGTTGGGAAAGGCAGGGAGCAGGGAGGGATCGGGATGCTGTGAGTGTCACTCTGGCTCCTGAGGTCTCTACTCCAGCAATCCAGATCTCACTGCTAGAGGCTGGGCAATTGCTGTGCCCTGACATCCTGCCCAACCTGGCCCTGCTTTGAGAAGGTCACTGGCATTGACCTGTGGCCTCATTTGACCTCCGGTCCTTCATAGTTCCAGGCTCTCAACAGTGCCTCTGCTTCTGGTCTATATTTTAGACTCGGTACCCAGTGGGGGAGCCCACATTCACCATGTGCTCCTCAGCTTGGGTTTCCTGTCTGCATTAGTCTGGCTGCAGCGCCAGGAGCCATCCAGGGGATCAGGTTCCTCATAAACTTTCAAAACCCAAAGGATTTACCCAGACTAGAGCTCCTAGAGTTGTGACTGCTCTGTATTCATTAGACAAGCATTTATGGGTGCCTGCTGACTGCCAGTCACTGTGCTTAGGGTTGAGGATACAGAGATTAATTCCAGTAAGCCAACATTTGTGGACTGGTTATTATGTGCCAGATTCCTCTTCACGGATTAATATCTCAAACATCCCTGTAAGGTCAGTACTTTCCCTCATTTTACAGATGGAGAAATTGAGGCACAGAGAGGTTAAGTAATTTCCCAAAGTCACACAGCTAGTAAATGGTAGATTCTAGACTCTGAAGTTTTAACCACTATGCTCTGAGTCCCTGTTCCCTTAAAGATTCTGTGTGTGTGTGTGTTGGGTAGATGTATTAAAAGATGACAATACAAAGCAGTCATGGCTGCAGCTACAGGAATGCTGAAGGTGCTAGGGAGGATGGGGGAGGATGAAGGAGCATGACTTTTTTGATACAAGTCTCCAGGAGGCAAGAGGGGATAGCAGTGGTGCAGCTGACTCAGCTGGAGAGTTCAAGGGTAAGATACCCAATAACCAGTGGCCCCAGACAAGAGGGAGAGGGCTGCTCCTGCTACAACCAAAGCCCTGGAAGCACCTTTCCAGAGGAATGACCTCAGGAATGTGCACCTTTTCCTTATCCCAGAACCCAGGCATCCAGAGCAACCGCAGGCCCCACAGGAGGGGTGCTCGAGGAGGGAGAGGAGGAGAAGGAGGACAGGATGGGGAGGGACTGCTGCTCCCTGACCTTCTGAGCCCCAGGAGGCTTTAGGCTCACTGCATACGTCTGCACGGCCATCAGGTGTGAGCAGCATCCTTCTCGCTGAGGCCCTGCCCACCCAGCTGCACAGTGGGTCCTTCCTTTACTTCACCTTCCTGTGTTTTTTATACACATGACATGATAGGTAAAGATTTTGTTCATCAACCTGTCTATTTGATCTTTTGGTGGTTGTTCCAAGCCACTAAGTTTTGGGATAGTTCATTATACAGCAACAAACAATCAAAACAAATAGCCAAGACAAATTTGAAGAACAAGGCTGTGGGGAAAGAAGATGGCCTTACCCTACCAGAAACCAAAACTTACTATGAAGTCATAATAATTACTGGCAATCCTGGACTGGAAAACCAGCCAAGGCAACAGAATTGAGAGGCGAGAAACAGATCCATGTAAATATGGAAACTTGGTATTTGACAGAGCAGGCATTATGAATCAGGCGGAAAGGATAGACTATTTAATGAGGCTGACACGCCTATCTATCCATATGTGAAAAAAAAATAAAATTATATTCCTACCTTATGTCTTACACAAAAATAAATTCCAGGTGTGTTATAAATCTAAACATGAATAGCCAAATATAATAATAAAATGTTTAGACAAAAATCTGAGTTTTTTTGACTTCAGGGTACAGAAAGACTTAAGCAAGACATCAAAAGCACAAACTATGAAGGGTCAAAAATGAGATGTATTTCACCATATTAAAATTGAAAACTTTGGTATGTAGTAGACACCAGAAGTAAAGTGAAAGGACAAGCCACCCAACAGGGAGAAGGCATTTGCAATGCTTAGAACCGGTAAAGGGCTAGTAACCAGAATTCATAAAGATCTCATTCAAATCAATAAAAAGGATAGACCATTTTTAATTGGCATATAGGCAAAAACAAACAAAACTCAGAAAATTTAAAAGCCAAAGGTACACAAATATTGTCTAACTTCACTAGCAATCAGAGAAATTCAAATCTCAACTAGATACATTTACATCCAGCAGATCGGTAGGTGGCTTCATATACGTCTGTAATGATTTATTTAAAAAAATATATGTGTGTGTGTGTATACACACCAGGCTGGGCAACATAGCGAGATCTTGTCTCTTAAAAAAAAAAAATTAGCTGGGAGTGGTGGCACATGCCTGTAGTCCCAGCTATTCGGGAGGGTGAGCCAGGAAGATCCCTTGAGCTTGGGAGTTGGAGGCTGCAGTGAGCTGTGATGGCACCACTGCACTCCAGCATGGGCAACAGAATGAGACCCTGTCTCAAAAAAAATAAACAAACAAAATAAAATAAATATATATACACACACACACATATAGTCATAGATAGAAAGAGATAGATGACTTCACCTTTTCTAATTCTGATATTTCATGATAATAGTCACAGAAAATATATATAGCTCCATGAATGCATTTAAGCAGCCCAAATAATATTTGTTCTGTAAAAATGCATATAAAATCATTTTGGGCATGTGCTCATATCAGGTTTCTGTTACATCAGAGGTTTACGCAACATAGAATAACACTTAGACATGGAAATGGGGGAAAAGCTTAAATATGACACTATATACAAATTTCAGTGTTAAGTAAGTTCACTGAAAAATTCCATCTACTACAGCATGAGAGGTGACATAAGTTTTCATTTCCTAGATCCGAACAATTTTTCCTCTTTTTTCCTTCATTTTCAAATACAACAAAACAAAGTTTGGCAAAGCTGGGTGATAGGTACAAGTGTTAGTTATATTATTCTCTATACTTCCCTATGTGCTTAAAACATTTCATTTTGAAAAAACAGCAATTGCAAAAGTCCAAGCAAGAGCTGATGTGGCCATAGCCCAGGGTGTTGTAACTTGAAGAAGAGGGGGTGGCAGTGAAGAGGGGGCTTGGGGCTGCAACCCCCCAGCTTGAGGAGAATGTTCAGCGGGGACGTGGGGACAGATGTGAGGGACAGAAGAGGAGGAGTGGCCGTTTTCTGTCTGCTGTAGACGGTGAGGAGGGAAGAGTTGAAAACACACAGACACATACAGCCAGCTTGACTAGGAGAAGCCCAGTGGCCAGTGAGTGACAGAGAAAGATGAGTTAGAAGAGAGAACCAGTGTCGGGAGGAAGAAAATGAGTTTGGTTTTGGAAGCATTTCCATCTGCGGGCAGCTGGGGGACAGCTAAGCTTAAGAGGCTGCAGATGAGCGTCTGTAGCTCAAAAGAGAGATCAGGACTAGGGTCACTTGCTGAAAAGTGGCCAGAAGAGCCCTGACCCTTGGGGGGATAGTTTTGTTTAGATGATGAGAGGAAGAAGAAGACGCAGGGAAGGAGACAGAGAAGAAGCTACCAGCGAGGTAGGAGAAGTATCAACATACCACAATGTATCACTCAGGGTAAGCTAGCTGCTGTAACAAAAACCCTAACAAAAGCTTATTTCTCACTCCTGTCACAGTACAATGGAGATTTGTGAGGAAGCTCTGCTCTGCACAGTCATTCAGGAACATAAGTTTCTTCCAACTAATGGCTCTGTTATCCCGTAGAGCCTCAGAGCCCTCCACTGGATCCTCTACATCTGGGCAGCAAATGAGAAGAGAGTGAACAGGAGGTTTTATGGGACAGGCCTGGAGGTGGCAAACTTCATTTCTTTCAGAACCCAGTCCTATGGCCACCTGTAACTGTAAGAGAGCCTGGAAGATATAGTCTAGTTATGTTCTCAGAAGAAAATAAGTTGGTGAACCACTTAGTCTCTTCCAAGAGTCAAGACGTTGTGAAATAAACGTTCTCAATGTAAGTTCTAAATCCTTAGGGATGCTTCCCTAGGGCTCCTGTCTTCTCTGTCCTAACTGCTACTACCTCTTCCCCTGCCTGAGTTTCCTTCTCCTGGGAATCCTTATTGGATTTCTCAAAATAAGCCCCTTTCTCCACCTGCAACTATAATTTGTGTAACCCATTTACAAACTGGATTTTATGAGGGTCATGTCTTTCATGGAGTTTCATTCTAGGGAACCCAAGCTGACACCAAAAAAAAAGTCATCAAAATAATCTAGAACTTCATTCTGTTCTTTAAGGAGACACACAAGTGTACATTTTCAAAGTCCACATTTATCTTGCTGGAGGTACCTGGCAGCTACCTTCTCTCTCACAGCATCCAATAAAGTCTCTCCTCAAGCCAGTTTCTCCCGGCTCTTCAACGTTTTGCCCACCCACTGGTAGGTCATTAGTGTCTCCACTGAAGAAGACACGTCTCCTCAGCCAAAAACTTAGAAACAAATTGGGCCTGAGGTAGGTGAAAGTATGGATCCTTCATATCTCTCTGGTCCCTGATATTTTAGGTCCATGTTTTTGGAGTTGTGATATTTGAGGTTGTGATGATAGTTTGGAAATGTGAGCAGGAGACTGACCATAGGTGGGGTCTGCTACATGTCAGTAACCTTGGAAGACAAAAGCAGTGGATCACAAGCTAAGCTGAGTACGCTGACTATAGCTATTAAAGTATTTAGATTCACTTCTCAATGGTTCATAAAACATTAGTGTCTTAAGAGACATTAATAAGTGTCATGTGAAAATAATCCATGCTAGTAGCATATTTTCTCCAAATATTTTAATGTAAGGAAAAATAAGCCATGTTTATCTCAATTTGCAAGAACCAACTGTTAGAAACTCTCTTAATATCCATTAATAGGAGGATGAGTAAATAAATTATGTTATGTTCATACCAAGGAATACTATGTACACATTATAAAGAATTAAGTAAAACTATATCTGTTGATATGGAAAGATGTCCCAGATATATTAAATGAAAAAATGCAAGCCACAAAATAACACATTTAGCATGAGCTCATTTGCGTGTGTATGTATGTGTGTGTGTATAACCACAGAAAAAAGACTAGATGAACAAACAACAAAAGATTAATAGCAATTATTTCTAAGGAATAGGATTACAGGAGTGGAGGAAAATTCCACTCAATAAAATTGTTAAGAGGTCTGGCTCTGGCACCAGACTACCTGGGTCTAAATCTAAGTTTCACCTTATACTAGCTATGTTATTCTGGGAAAATTGTTTAATATCTTTGAATCTCAGTTACCCAGAACAATAATATTACCTACCTCATAGATAATGAAGTATTAATTAACACATACTATATTAATTAATGTATAAGTAATATATTAATTAATGCCAATGTAACAAGTAATACATTAATACATAATGATGTTCTAAACATATAAGGTGTTTAGAACAATGCCTACACATAGTAAGCACTCAATAAATGTTAGTGTTTTAAGTGGTGGAATTATGAACAACTTTTGCCTTTTTAGAGAGAATTTTTATGTACTTTTCACATAAAAGGTATTAAATGTGGTTTTTAAAATATTTTTAAAATGCTTAACACATTTTATGTAGTTAACAGACATACTCTCCCTTTAAACCTGTTCCCCACCAGGGCCACAGCAGGTGACCCCTGGGAGAAATTGTCTGTGACTTGAAGGTATGATGTTTTGACTGTACATTAAGTATTTACCAAGTAACTATTGATACCGTTGACATATGTCATCTACTTAGTAAGTGCTGTTATATCTTAGGTCATAATTTTAACACATAGGTCTTTAAAAATTAGCTAATTTTTCTAAATTTCTATTTTTAAAATTCTGCTTAAAAGTCTTGGAGAATCAATTAAATTTTGCAGAACTAATTTGTCTAAAGGACTATTTTTGTTTTCTACTCTAATCCAAGCACAAATGATAACTCCAGAGATCCTGCTGACATCCCAAAAATTTAGAATAGTTTTTAAAAGGTTTCACAGTTATACAATGTTAGGATGCACATGGGTCTCGGGATTTATTTCCTTGTTTGGTACTGAGTGTGCTGTGTGTGTAAAGGGAAGTACGCTTGTATGTAAAGGGAAGTAAAGGGAAGACGAGGACATTTTGGGGAAACAGCGCCACCATCTATGGGATCTGCTTAGTGCTAGCGGAGGGAAACAGTCCCTCCTTGGAAGAACTATTTTCTTTCTCTTCAGAGAGGCAACAATTCTCTAATAACCCTCTTCCATTTTTAAGGCATTATGCTTCCGGCCAAGGCAGGACCAGTCTTCAGTTGGCAGGTCTCTGTGGTCAAAGCCTGATGGGCATCCTGACTTCCCCACTGACACTCAGACCAGAAGCCCAAATGTGCCTTTCTGGTCTGAGATTGTTTGGCCATACATGTCCCAAATTTTCTCTAGTGACTCATTTAGGGCCTCCCTTCACTCCCCCAACCCAAGGCACTGATCTTCTAGAATCCAGACACTCCAGATTTACAGTATCAACTTCACTTCCACATCCAGCAACAAAGAGGCAGCACCTTCCCAGCAGCCAGTATGGTGCCTGGCACATAGTAGGTGCTTAGAAAACATTTGTCTAATAAATGAATGTGCCTGCTCCAGGCTCTCCTAGTTCCTCCTGTGAGAGTGAAAAGAACGCCAAGAAGGAGGGGTAGCTGTAGGCCAAGTTCCCAAACAGATGCACACACAAGGATTTGATTGCTGATAATTTAAATGAGGTTCCTTACAGAGGAATGGGTAAGGATAAGGGAACCAGCAGGGGATGGTGATGCATCCAAAGACAGAGAGCTGTCACACCACTAGGCTTGAAAGAACAAAGAGAGAGAACAGCGTTCCTATAACCATGTGAGATCTGGAGCCGTGGAAGAGGAGCCACCAATGGGACCTGTGACTACAGAGGAAGTCAGCCACTGTCTGAACCACATCAAGGCATGGACAACTAGGGAGAAATAAACACCATGGCTTATTTCTCCTCCTACCCTCCAAACTCCTGCCAATGTCTTTCTTTGGCCAGACCCAGCAGGGTCCAGAGGGGTCATTCTCCCAGGGACAGAGCAGAACTTAGCAGGACAGAGCACAGGTCAGGGTATGGGAGCAGGGATGGAGAGTAACCAGCATGGTGGTCAAGAACATCAAAGGCAGAAGAAAAGCCTAGGAGGATGAGAGCTAGGAGAAGCCCATTCATGACTTTTTAGGGAGCACATGCACAGGAGCAATTGAAGAGCATGAATAAAAAGTTGCTTGAGGTAAGGAAGAAAAAAAAAACCAAACTGTTTTTCTACTCTCACACTTAACACTCAACACAAAATACTTCATCTCTGGTCATCAAAATAAGTGTGTGTGTTCCCCCACATACAACAAGCAATTGTCCAGCAGACACCAGCTGGGTGTCCTACAACTCAATTCAATTCTGACACTATCTGCCTGGAGATAGCATCAGATCCTACAGGTTAAATCCCACAAGCCTGCCCCCACTTCAGATGCCAGTGGCAAATCCCAGGTTGTGCCCTGTACTTCTGATCATTTGAATATAAATTCGGGATTTCCGCAATCCCCTCTTCAAATTTGATGAATTTGCTAGAGTGGCTCACAGAATTCTCAGAAACACTTAAGTTTGTCCATTTATTATAAAGGATATTACAAAGGATGCACATGAACAGTCAGATGGAAGAGATGCATAGGGCCAGGTACATGGTAAAGTGCAGGATGCTTCCTTGTCCTTTCTGGGTGTGTCAATCTCTTCCTGTTTAGCAATCTGGAAGCTTTCTGAACTCTGTCTTTTTGGGTTTTTGTAGAGACTTCATTATGTAGGTGTGAACTAAAAATAAAATCCTAAGCCCTCTGCTAACTGAATGGATCTCTCTCAGCCAAGGGGATCCCAGAAACACCTTAAAACTGAGTTCCCAGCCATGACAGGATGGAAGAGAGAAAGCACAATTACATGCGTATGATTTCCCTCCATAAATATTCATGACTCTTCCTATAGCTTGTTGAATATGTATATTTGACCACCCCACTCAGTATAAAATCCTGTTTCCTTTTGTCTCTTCTTTGAAGCATGTGTGCCTGGCTTCTGGCCAGGGCTTTGCTTCCCAACCTGTTGAATGGCCACCCAACAGTTTGCTACCCTGTATGAGAAATACAGCACTCCTTTTTCCAAACTATAAACCTTGTTAATTTTTTTTTTTTTAGTTAACAAATGGTGACCACTAAGGGACCCAAGGAGACCCCCAATTTCTTCCAGTGTGATTGGATTTCAAGGCACTGACATCTGCACAAGCCCATTGATAGCTCAGTTGTCTCCCCGACCTCAATGGGAGAAACTCGATTAAGCTCCCCTGGATCCAAGATCTCCCAGTTTTAGGATGAATATCTTGGAGACTTTATTTCTCTTCACCCCTTCCCTTTCTTTCTCCTCAGTTCTGGTTCCCTCCATTCTGGACCATGGAGGGAATGTCTTTGTTAGCCCTGGGTTTGGGGGGGGCGCTATTCCAGTTTTCCCTGGTTCCCTCCATTCCAAAACACAGAGGGAATGTTTTGTAGGTCCCAGGTTTGGGGGGGACCTAGTTGGATTCAGCTCATCCATAAGGATGCTCATATTTTGTCACTTGGAGAGGACGTTCTCATAAAGGTAAGTGCAGTTATAAAAACCTTAGTTCTATGAATTAAAATAAAATCTTAAGCCCCCCCAGCTGACAGAATGGAACCCCTCTTGGCCAAGGGGACCCCAGAAATACCCTAAAGCTGAGTTGCAGGCCATGAGAAGGGAGGTCAGTCATGCCTCGTCATGCCCCTCCCTTCTAGGAGATATCCTATAGTTCATTCACAGGGCTAAGGCTATACAAGGCGGCTCAAACCATACCTGCAGGGATATGTCCGGTGGCTTGTCTCTGATTAACAGACTTCCTTATCTTAACTTAAAACATTCCAAGCCTTTACACAAAGCTTCATTTCTTTAACCAATTGCAAATCAAAGAATCTTTAAACCCACCTATAACCTGTAAGCCCCTGCTTCAATATGCCCTGCCTTTTCAGGCCAAACCAATATACGCCTTCCATGTATTGGTTTATGAGTTTACATGTAATTCCAGTCTCCCTGAAATGTATAAAACCAAACTGTAACCCAACCATAGTAAGACCACTTTCTCAAGGCTTCTTGGGCATGGCTCTCCAGGTCATGGTCGTACCTACTTGGCTCAGAATAAATCTCTTTAAATTATTTTACAGAGTTTGGGTTCTTTTCTGTTGACAGTTTAAGGAAATGCTCTCTGATCCATCATCATCAGAGACACTAGTGACCAACATGCTTAAAAAACTATAAAAAAATTCTTGTAAGTATTTGAAATCTAACCTAAAATGATTTAAAGATTTGCAGGCCACAGTAAAATCTTAGGAGACCTCTAGTTTATCTGCATGCTCAATTAAAACAAACAGGCTATCAAAACTTCCAGAACAATGAAGATAATGCTATAATTGGTGTTTCAAGTTTTCCAAAGGGGATCAAAAGTCTCTCATAGCCTCCCTTAATGATTTAAAGTTAAAAGAGACTACAAAAAAAACATGGTGCATGCAAAATATTTAGAGTCAACTCTTTCTTTCTTACCTCTCCTTCCACCTCTGCTCCTAGACAATTGTTTTATCTTCCAAATTAGTTTTAAAAAAATTGCTCTGAATGTTGACCTTCGTTTTTTTCTTCTGTTTAAAAATTCCTTTATAATACCAGTTCCTGGAATGGGACATAGCTGCCCAACTAAACTGATTTATTCACAGAACTAAGAAATTAACTAATGAAGATATAGGACGATATGTTTAAATTTGGTGTTTTTTCCCTCATTATCCCAATTTGGGTTTTGTTTGTCATACTATTTTGTCTATCTCTAACAACCTCTAACCCAAATTTCTTCAAAACTATCAGTTTGGCTTTTAATATGTAAAATCATTTAGCTTCAAATTAGACTAAAGAGATTGGAAATGTTTTGCTCCAAGGTATATTTCTTTAACATATTTTAAAATGGCAGTTGCAAAACTGTCTTCTATGAAAAAAAAGAAAAATTGAACTATGAGTAGAGTCTCCACATTGAAAGTTCTGAAAAGAAACATTTGCCGTCTATTCTTTCTGAGGGCTATTACCCACAGGGCTTCATTTGCATGAGAAGACTGCCTTTTGCTAACTAGTCCAGCTTTTTCTGTTCTGTCTACCAAAATCTGTTTTTCTGCTTTTCAAGCCCTAAAAGACCTTTAATTTACTGTCTTCTTCCACCTATGGGAGACACCTGAAGCTTTTTGTATATAAAGGGCTCAGGCAGGTAGAAATATATATATATATATATATACACACACACACATATATTTTTTACTTATTCCACTCTCAGTGACAAACTTATATTTTTAGTTTTGACCCTCTAGATTCTGGTGTCTGGATAGGTAGCCATAGTGAGGCCTGGAGACATGTTCTCAGTGCCTAGAATGACAGCTATAAGATACAACCAAGCATGATATGGCCCCTTCTTCCCTTCCTCAGCTTTGCCTCCTGGCTATCCTAGAAGGGGTTCCATCCTCTAGACATCTTGTCTTTTGTCCTCAACAGTATACCTGGTATGTAAATTGAGGACACGCACAGGCTCTGACCTTTTTAGCCATCTTGGATGCCACATGGCTACTTAAGACCTAAGATGACTGAGGAGGACATTAGAGATGATATTATCTGTGTTATAATTTCAAAATTCTTTTCAGTAATTTAAAATCTTAAAGTAATATTTAAATGAAAGATAATCATAAAATGTCTGAGTTATTTATAAGTTAAAATACTAAAACATTATTAAATGTTAGGGTGGGAACTTGCACCACGGGATGAGAAAGAATTCTTGACACAAAAGATTAGGATGGGTTTAGAGAAAAAGTTTATCTTACTTTCCAGGGGAGGAAAGGGCACAGCACAAAAGAAAGAAAGAAGCGCCGGCTCTGAGGGTAAGGGGTTTGGGGTTTTTATTGAATGTTGGGGTAAAGAAAAACATGTTGCTGCAAGCTGAAAACAAGAGGCAGCTGTGAAGTGGCTGTGTATGTTTTACCTTTTTTTTCTCTTCTCTGTGAGGCTGGCTTTATCAGTCTCCTTGGAATGTGGTCTATCAGCAACTGGCGGAAGGTCACGGCTGCTCCTATCAGCTCAGTTCTTTTCAAGTGCTGTAAAAACAAACTCTTAAAGATAAGGAGTTAAGCCACAGGTGATAAATCAAACAAAGGGGGCAGTTGTGTGCTGCGATCTTTCTCTCTTTTTTTTCTTTTCTACTAGATGGTTTATTAGCAATGCCATCCTTTCAATCCCCCCCATCTTTGGTTAGAATTGATATTCTTATCCATGGACTCAGAAACTGGGCTGTTTGGACGATGGTCTGTTCTTCTGTAACTGCTTCCTGCTGACTTAGAGTCACAGAGTTGTCCCTACCTGAGAGTCCAAGCAGTCTTAAAAGCCAGAGTAGAGGTGGGATATGGATAGGCAAATAAGGATATTATAGAATGCCCACAGTAGGGGATATGGAAAGTAGGATTATTATTAGGGTTCCCAGCATGGGCAAAAGGGGGACCAGCCTGGTACATAAGCTGGGTTGTGGGGACATGTGTAGAATGACAAGAGAAATACAAGGAGGAGGACAAGGACAGCAAGAAGCATATATACCACAGTGTATTATTGAAGCTCACAGTTTGGGGGCTTCTGTCGTGTAAATTGAAACCTGGTATCAGTGATGGACTGGCAGGTGTAGGCTGGTGGATTTCTAGGGAGTTTGCAGTGGGTGGAAGTAGGTTCCTCTGGAGGATCAGTGGGTTTGAGTCGGGAGAGATGAATCCAGGATGGAATTCCCAGAAACATAGTTGTGGTGGGAGTAGTGAGTATTATTTGAAAAGGACATTTCTGTGAAGGTTGAAGGGGCCCGGTCTTTCCTCAGAGATCCTTACGTAACATCCAGTCTCCAGGCTGTAAATGTTCAGGCCCCTTTAAATCAAGGGGTGAGGAAGGTGGGCAGCTGCGTATTCCGGAAGGAGTTGTCCAGTGAGCGGGACTGCTGGCAAGTAAGTGCTAAGTGCGGGTGGGTAAATTGAGGTGAAAGATGACAGGAGAGTTCAAAAGGGCTAAGAGATAAAGGTGCTCTAGGGGAGATGTTGAGTCTGAAAAGAGCATAGGGAAGGAGGTTCATCCAGCTTTGTTGTAGTTCTAAGGAAAGCTTTTAAGCTGTTGTTTAAGAGTTGAGTGAGCCTTTATGGAAAAGCCAGGGTCTGTTCTAAATGGCCCCTGCTTGTGTGAATTGGGTGGTTTCTTTGGCTGAGTAGTTTGGGGACAGTGTTTGGAAAGAAAGGGCTTGAGTAGCTGGAAAACAAAGCAATGCTGGCTGTTTAGCCTCCCTATCTGCTCTGTTATTTCCTAGGGCCTCAAGGGACTGAGAGGATCGGTTTGCCTTGCAGAGGATAACAGCTGTTTGTCTGGGTAATTGAGCTGCCTGTATGAGCTGTATGATGAGGTTGGCATGTTTGACGGAAGTACCTTGAGCAGTGAGAAGTCCTCACTCTTTCCAAATAGCTGTGTGAGAGTGTAGGATATGGTAGGCATACTTAGAGTCAGTGTAAAGGTTAAGTCTTTGATTTTTACGTAGTTGTAAGGCCCTAATAAGGGTGATTAGCTCTGTCTTTCGAGCAGAGGTGTAGGGCGGTAGAGGGGCACTCTCAATTGTATGAGTAGTTGTGATAATGTCTCCTGTGTTTTAGTGGCCATCTCAGATATAGTGACTTTCATGGATATATCAATTATGATCTTAAAACATCTAAACTTTAATAACAATTTTAAACTAGTTTTATTTACCAAAGGTTATCAAAGTCATGTGAACTAAAAGGCATTTGAGTTCTTTTTTATGTTCTTGATAAAATATTTGATTTAAGCATTTAATTTTTCTTTAAGCCAATTAAGTAGAGTTCTTTTACATATTTTGGTAGCAAAACATCACATACCCATATACAGACACACAAACATATAGACATACAGACAGAAGTAGATATTTTTAGGTGAAATAAGGCAGAAAATTTATATTTTGAAAGCAGAGAGCTAGGACTTTAGGCCTAAATATTGTAACATCATTTGTTTATACCAAGGAAAAAAAAGTTATATGTAAAGTCCCAGTTAAGCCTTTCCCAAGAGTCTGAGAAAGGAAGTCTGAGGTGTTAAAAGGTGTTGGGTGCCTAACTTAACCATAGGGCAATTAGATAGTACTAGAAAGGAATGAGCAAAGACCTGATCTTCCAGTGAGCAGAAGGGCTGCGGAGTACACAGGGGGTTTGTATTTTACCTTACCTTCCAATGATGGAGATGGGGAGGAAACCAGGGCTCCTGAATATTCAGGAAGAGCAAAATAAGTGGCTCTTCCACTTATTTTGATCAGAAAATCAACCTGTTTACCTGTGACAGAGAGAGTTAGCCTAGGCTCAGCCATCTCAATGTTACCAAGTGGAGCCGGTTCTGAAGCAGGGGTCTGTCAGTGAGACTGAAGCAGTACCTGAAGATCTGTGGGTATGGAGGAGGCCGGCTCAGGGGCCCCACCAGTTGCAGAAGGCAAGTGCGGCCCCCTGTCTCAAGGAGAGGGCACTCCCGCTTCCAGTGCCCTCCCTTTTGTAGAGAGGACGTGGTCTCGGTGGAGCCCACTTCCTGGGGCATTCCTTACTCCAGTGACCCAGTCGGTTGCAGTTGGAGCAGGGCTCAGTTCCTGCAGAATGGCATGATCCTGGTGCCTTCTTGTCTGACTGAGTTTCTCGGGTAACTCTGTCTCTGAAAAGCTCCTCCTATAGCAGTAGCCACCATGTGGAACACTTTTTTTGTTCTAGGACCCGCTGCCAGTCACGTTCCCTCTTTTTCTCTCTTCTTCCCTCATCTTGGTTATTAAAGACCTTGCAAGCCAGATTTAAAAGTTCTGCTTGTGGAGTTTGAGGCCCCTTTTTAAGTTTTTGTGGTTTACACTGAATACTGGGGGCCGACTGGGAGATGAAGTGCATTGCTAAGGTGGTTTGTCCCTCCTTTGTGTCAGGATCTAACTCAGCAAAGACGTGAATGGCTTCACACAGTCATGAAAGAGAGTGTTTGATTTTCATCCTGGCTGAGTAATTCACAATGCCTTCTAATGCAGCAGCCTCCTGAAGAGGGAGCTGGTGTCCAGGCAGCGAGGGATTTTGGAATGGCCAGCTGGAGCGAGAGGTGTGGAGACAGAGAAGAAGAAAGAGGGGGAAGTGAACAGGGAGGCGATATTGAAGGGGAACAGGGAGAGCCAAAAGAGAAACGTCATCTGGAAAGTGAAGACAGTGGGAGAGATGCAGTGGTAGGAAGGAACAGGTGGCAGGCAGAGCAAAGATCAGGATGGCTAGCAAGTTCAAAGAAAGCCTGAACATAGGGAAATGCAGACCACTTGCTGAGCCAGTGGCAATAAAGGTCTGTTCTTGGGCCAAACCTCCTGGTCATCTAATTTATGTCATGGATTACATTAGAAAACTAAACTTCTGGACTGGACATCAGTAAGCCCCAAAGTTTTCAAATTCTTAAGGAGACATCCCAATGGGGAGTCTTTAGGTGGGGCCATTGAACGTTGCCCATGGCGATAACTAGGAGAAAGAAAAAGGGAAGGACTTTAGGGACTGTCGTGCATCAAAACACTGAGAGTCTGGGAAGGGCATCCCCCACTAGACAACCTTTGGAGTTCTGATCAGACATCAGGCACCCCAACTCCAAGTCAGACTGAAACCTAAAGATCTGGCCAGAAACAGGCATCCTTGAGTTCCAATTCAGACTGAAACCCTGAGATCTGCCCCAAACCCAGGTGTCCCTGGGTCTGGGTGAGGACCGAGAGGAGCAGTTAGGAGGCATCCCTCCAAGGCACCCCCCAGGAGAAGGGTGGTTAGGAGGTGTTCCTCCAAGGCACTCCCCCCAAGTGGTAGACACAGTGCCAGGTTTTCCACACTAGACCACACCAAGGAGAGCTACCATTCCTAGACTCAAGTGCACAACTGTCTCTAAAGTCCATGAGACTCACCGAGTTCCGAATGGCCTTGAGGGTGCCGAGAAGGATTTCCTGGGAACTGCAGGGCAGAGGAGGGAGCAGTCTCAAGACAGAGGCAGAAAACTGAGTTCCCCATCCAGAGGTAGAAGAGTGAGTTCCCCAAGACAGAGGTATAAAAGTGAGGTCCCCTTAGGGCCACCAAATGTCAGGGTGGGAACTCATAGTGTGGGCTGAGAAAGAATTCTCGGTGCAAAGATCAGGACAGGTTTAGAGAAAAAGTTTTACTTTCCAAGGGAGGACAGGGCATGGCATGAAAGAAAGAAGGAAGAAGTGCTGGCTCTGAGGGTAAGGGGTGTGGGGGCTTTTATTGAATGTTGGGGGTAAAGAAAAAAATGTTGCGGCAAGCCGAAAACAAGAGGCAGCTGTGAAGTCGTGGTGTTTGTTTTTCCTTTTTGTTCCCCTCTTCTCTGTGAGGCTGGCTTTATCAACCTCATTGGAGTGTGATCTGTCAGGAACTGGAGGACGGTCATGCTTCTTCTATCTGCTCAGTTTTTTTAAGTGCTGTAAAAACAAACTCTTAAAGATAACGAAGTTAAGCCACAGGTGGATAATCAAACAAAGGGAGCAGTTTTGTGCTGTGATCTTTCTCTCTCTTTTTTTCTTTTTTCTTTCTACTAGAGAGTTTATTTTTCTCTGTTAGGTAGTTTATTAGCAATGCCATCCTTTCATAAACATAAGTTCAAGTTCATATACTTTAACAAGTTATTTTTATATGCTATAGAAAACTAAAGATATTTAGATATACTAATAAAAATTGGGAACTGATAACAGATCAAAGTTACCTTAACTTCCTAGATTTTTTATTTAAAATAAGGATTATGAAAATTAACATTATAATTAGTATATGTAATTAAAGCTACTAGATATAAGAGAAACAATTCTGTACATAAAATATGAAAAAAATTAGATATGGGTATTTTCAGAAAAAAATAAAATTCTTTTGCTTTTTAAAATCTTTTGAATTATCACTTTGGTTGTTATTACTACCCCCTTGCTTATCAGGTTGCTCGTCTACTTTTCAAGGCTATCTAGGTGCTCGTAATCTCCCTTGAAGGGACTCAAGATTTTTGCTGTATTTCCATGCTTGGCCCTCTCCCGCCCTACAGACCCCTAAGAGGGGCCCCTGCTCTGTCTCATTATCAACCAAGATTCTTAGTGTGAGACAAAGGAGATATAGATGCAAGATAAAAGAGGTTAGATAATAGCTCTACCTACAGTCCTGATTTTGTATTGGAAGTACCAATATAAATTCTTGAAGAATTAATTTTAAAAAACGTATTTTATACCTTTGTCCACTAAAAATCCTACAGACAATGACTAACTTAGTAACCATGGATGCCCACCGTTACCAGGGCTTCCTGAAAAATGACTGACCCAGGTGTAGCAAGAAATGTACGAGCTATGCCTGGAACATCTCAACACACAAATGGCAAATAGGCTGTCAAAGACTACTTGGATCAGCCCAAAGGAATCAAGAACTAATCATTGGTCAAAGAATAAGCTGAAAATCAATAAGAATAATAACTACAATGGGTTGAAATGTATGAAATATATTTAAATAATTCATTTATAATCATACCAAAAACTAAAATGTAATCAGTCACAGCGCTAATGAAATCATAGTCATCAGAATGCTAATGAACAAATGCACTATTTTTAAAAAATGCTAATAAAAGAAAGAATAAAGCATTCCTCCTACCTTTCTTACACAAGCCAAGTAGTGAATGAGAGTAAGTCGCTCCTTATAAAAGTATTCTGAGTAATACATTAAGAAGGAATAATTACCTTTGCAACTTCAAATGAATTAATGGATCTGGGCATTGAGCAAGAACAGCTGCTAGTATCATACCTCCACCCCATGTCAGGTGCCTCCTGGTGGAAGAACACATCACCACCTATGAAGTATTTGCCAGAATAAAAAATCTGAAAAGCTTTTACAGCTAAGCATCACTTTATAGAAAATGCAGAGGCCAGAGGAGAAAGTTAAACAATCCTGGGGGGATAAATCAGCAAACGCCACACTGGAGATTCTACAGGACAAACAATCTTGTTTCTTCAACAAATAAAGCACAAGGGAAGAAAAAGACAAAGGGGGAAAACTATAGATTAAAACAGACATAAAAGACATACAACCAACTGCAACATGTAAACTTACTTGGATACAAATTTTTTTTCTCTTTTTGAGTGATCCTCCTGCCTCAGCCTCCCAACTAGGACTACAGGTGTGCACCACCACACCCAGCTAATTTTTTTTATTATTTTTTTTTTGTAGAGACCGGGTCTCACTATGTTGCCCAGGCTGGTCTTAAACTCCTGGCCTCAAGAGATCCTCCTGCCTTGGTCTCCCAAAGTGCTGGGATTACAGGCATGAGCCACTGTGCCTGGTCCAGAATTTTTTTAAAACCTGTAAAATATATGTGACATTATTGAAACAATTGGATAATTCTTTACATTTTATTTTAATTTTTTAAAAAGAATCTTTTAGCTGCAATAGTATGGAAGAAATAATATGGTGTATGGCTGCGGTCCCCAAACCCCAATCCTCGGTCCGGTACCAGTCTGTGGCCTGGTAGGGATCTGGCCGCAGAGCTCCACTGCACCCTCTCCCCTGTCCATGGAAAAATTGTCTTCCTTGAAACTTAGGAACTGCAGGCCACACAGCAGGAGGTGAGCGGTGGGCAAGAGAGTGAAGTGTCGTCTGTATTTACAGCCGCTCCCCATCGCTCCCATCACTGCCTGAGCTCTGCCTCCCCCCCAACCCCAACACATCTGTGGAAAAATTGTCTTCCATGAAACCGGTCCCTGGTGCCAAAAAGGTTGGGGAGCGCTGGTGTATGGGATTTGTTTCAAAATAATACGTGAGAAAGAGAAGTAGACCAAGCAAGATTGGCCATGAGTCGATAAATTGTAGAGGATGGGTGATTGGTCGATGGGTTTATTATACTATTCTGTCTACTTGTGTATGTATTTTAAATTCTCCATAGTGAAAAAGTTGAAAGCAATTTTTAAAAAAGAAGCATGTGCGTGGGAAGGAGTGGAGATGACGGTCAGACCAGCTCTGATTCAATCAAATGGCAGGTGAGGCTCCCTATGCTTCTGCCTCAGCCCCGTGACACCTACAATGCCTGCGCCAGGTTCAGCACCTCGGTCCATCTCTCATCTCCTATGTTCTCTACCAGAGCTTCCCTCTGGGCCTGCAATCCCACATCACTCCAGCTGGGCCACCAGCTGCTGCCAAACTGGCCTGCTGTTTGTCTGCTTGTGACCTAATCCAACCCCACCGCACACACGCACACGCGTGCGCACACACACACACTTCCCTGGGAGATGCCCTGCCCAGAGGAGAGGAGTCATTGGCACGGAACAAGGACCGAGATCCTCCACTTAGAAAATATGAGACGTTAAAAATGGAGGAATGGCCTGAGCTGGAAGCTTCAGAGAATGATGCTACAAATACAGAGAGAGAAGTGAGAAGAAGGGCAAGTCTGAGAGGGCCAGAGGTAGGATAGAGGGACTCGATGGCAGGGGTTTGGATCTAGGAAGGTGAGGTCAAGTCACAGCAAGACAGGATCAAAGAGGGAGAGGGGAAGGGGAAATCGTAAGTGTCTGCTGATCAGTGAATGACAAATGCAGGCCCTGATGTTTGTGGTTTGGTGGCCCAGCCAAGGGTGGGGTGGACACTGCCAATCATACCCTCAAGCACTTCTCAGGCCAGGCTGGGCAGGGGCTTTTTCAGGTTTGGCTCTTGGTGTGCCCTTATAGAATTTGAGTTGTTCCAGCTCTGAGAGGCCTGTTCCCAATACCAGCTGTTCAGTACTCGCTTCCCCAGCCCGGTGCAGGTGCTGGTGCTGGCCATGGTTCTGATGGGAATCTGGCACCTTCCTGGCCGCTCAGGCTGCCTAGAGTAGGGTTGGGAGGATAATGGAGAATCTGAAAGAGGGTGAAGATGCTCACACCTGACGGTCTTGAGTTATTCCTAGGGAAGAAGGAGAGGGGAGTTGAGTGTGAGTTTGAGGAGGGTGACGATTTAGAACACCTACCATAGGGAGTTTCCTAGGGAGGCTCCAGGAATTCTGAAAAGGATTGCCCAGCAGGTGCGAGGTGTCCACCGAAGTTAGACATCAGGAGTATGTCATGTGTCCAGTTATGCTTCTGGTTCTGGGGCTTTCCCTAGCAATGGTCACCATTGTATCTAGGAACACCAAGGCTCCAAGAGAACCAAGTTCTCTAGCACAGGGACTGGCACATGCATGGTGGCTGAATGAATGCACACATCAGCAAATGATGAAGTTCAGATGTAATGACAGTGGGAAAAGATCTCTGCGACCAAATGTGAGGTGGCAGGTATCCTTGAACTCAGATTTAGCAAAGGGACAGGAAGAACCCTGTGCTTCAGAGTAGGGTGATACAGAAATGTTCCTGTGCTCAGATGGGAGGATCAGGGAACTGAACCACAAATTAGCACAAGCTAAAAGAAGACAGCATTTGATGTGCATGTACTGTGAGTAATCATAAGGATTTCCTGGTGCCTGCTCTTTGCTATGGGGTTTAAAAGAATAAAAAAGACCCTTTCCTCAGGGAGGAAGGAGGGAGGAGAAAGGGCCCAGATGAAGCATAAATGGGCCAGAAAGTAAGAAAGTACTTTATGGAAGTTCTGAGCTCTGCTTCTGCCTAAGATACAGAAAGCTAGAAACATTTAAAATAGCACCCCAAATCATGAAATAATTGGGTAGAAATTTAGCAATGTATGTACAAGATTTGTGTGCTGAAAACTAGAAAACATTGATGAGAAAAACTACAGAAGAAATTAATAAATGGAGAGCTAACCTGTGTCCATGGATTGGAAGACTCAACAGTGTTACGATGTCTATTTTTCCCCCAAACTGAACCAGAGAGTCACTGCAACCCCAATTGAAAGCCCAGCGGGCGTTTAGGGGGTGGGGAGTGCAGGGTAGAAATTGACAAGCTGATTCTAAAACTTACATGGCAAAGCAAAGTAATTAGGATAGTCAAAACCACTTTGAAGGACCACTACTTGATTTTAAGACTTTCTATAAGGCTACAGTAAGTAGTCAAGACAGCGTGCTATTAGGGAAAGAACAGACATATAGATTAGTGGAATGGAACACACGGTCAAGAAATAGACGTTGATTTTCAACAAAGACATTAAGGCAATTCAATAGAGAAAAGACAGTCTTCTCAACAAATGACACAAGTACAATCGGACATATATATATATAAAGAACTGCAAATTGTGTCTTACACTGCATGCAAAAATTGACTCAAAATGAATCAGAGACCAAAATGTAAAACCTAAAACTATAAAACTTCCAATGGAAAACATAGGAGAAAATTTTTGTGACTTTGAGGTAAGCAAAATTTCTTAGTAGAGCACAAAAAAGCACAAATCATAAAGGAAAAATCAATAAATTGGACTTCATCATCATTAAAACCTTCTATCCATTAAGGTTAAGGAGATGAGAAAACAAATTACAGGCTGGAAGAAAATGTTTGCACATCACATATCTGATAAAGGACTAGTGTCCAGAATATACAAAGAATTTTCACAGCTCAATAATAATGATGATAATAAACCAATAAGAAATAGAGAAAAGTTTTTGAACTAATACTTTGCCAAAGAAGATATACAGATGGCAAATAAACAATGGAAAGGTATATAATATCATAAGTTATTAGGAAAACACAAATTAAAACCATAATGAGATAGCACCTTAAAGCTATTAGAAAGGCTTTAAAAAAAACCTGACAATATTAAGTATTGATAAGGATGCAAAAATGGTATAGCCATTTTGGAAAACAATTTGACAGATTTTATAGAGCTTAACATACACTTACACGTGACCTAGTACTCTCACTTCTAGGATTTTATCCAAGGGAAATGGAAACATATATCCACACAAAATACATGTGCATGAATGTTTACAGTGGCTTTATTTGTAATTCATAATACCCATCAGCTGGTGAATGGATTAACGACTGTGATTCAACCACACAATGAAATACTGTTCAGTAATAAAAAGGAATATATTCCTGAGCAGTGCAACTTCATGCACGTTGAATACACTATGATGTGTGAAAGCAGACAGATTCAAAAGACTACATACTGTATGATTCCATGTATATGACGTTTTAGAAAGGGCAAGAGGTCATAGGAACAGAACGCAGACCAGTAGTTGCCAGGTCCTGGATTGGAGAGAAAGAAATTGGCTAAAATGGGCACAAGGGAACTTTATTGAACTGATATAAATGTTCTACATTGTGGTGTTTGTTACATAGGCATGGTGATTGTGGTGGCTGTTACACAGATATCTGAGTTTTATACAACTCAACACCTAAAAGGGGTGAATTGTTGTGTACATAAATTATGCACCATATGAACCAGTAAACCTGACTTTTAGAAAAAGACCATAGAAGGGTACCTAGAGAGTGACCTTCACGTGGCCTCAGATCTCTCATCCCCCAGGCCATTGGGGTAAGGCGGGGCAGTTGGCTTTCTAAGTGAAAGTCTTCTCTTTGTCAGCACGTTCCCTGTCCATATGGGAGATGCACAGTAAATATGAGAAAATAAATGAATAAAATAACAAATAAGTGAGTGCTTGCAGGTAACTAAAGTAGACTCTGATAATCCGCAGGGCCCTGCAGGCTTCTGCAGCCTCTCCGGCTGTTACCCCCAGGACAACTTGATTTCCCACCCCTGGGAATTGCTTCCAGTCTCCCCTCCTTCCCATCCCCCCTCACTAGACCATTCCACACCTTTGTGCCTTTGCACATACCGGTCTTGTGCCTGGATCACCCTTCATGGAGACGTGCATCTGTAGAAAAACACACCTCACCCCTAGAACTCCAGGAAATGTCGTATCCTATAGCATGTTTGGGAGTTCAAGCATGTGCGTGCACAAAATAAATGCCAGTGTGAACACATGTACACAGGAGATGCCCAACTGCTCAAAGGAGGCAAAACTTGGGCAGGAAATTCCAGCTGGAAGAGAAAAGTCTCCCTCTCACAGACAGCCCGTTTTCCCTTGTCCCTGCTAACTAGGACAATAATAATAGTTAGTATTTGTTGAGTGCTGTGTGTCAGGCCCTGTTCAGAAGCACTTTACCTGTGCTTTACTCATGCTATCCTCCTCATAACCCCATGCACTACGCTATCCTTAGTCCCATTTTACAGATCCAGGAACCGAGACACAGAGGGGCTATGGACGTGTGGTTACACACCAGGAAGTGAAGAGGGAAGGACTCGAGGCCAGGCTGCCCCGCTACAGGGACGCCAGCCGCAGAGGGAAGGACTGGCGGGGCTGGGTGAGGGTCCTGGACTCCGAGAGGAGCAGCTGCTCCCCATCCCTTGCGAGGCTGGAACCAGAAATTGGCAGGCACTGCAGCTGGTGGAGGGTCTGAATATGGCTGGGAGGTTGGTGATCCCCAGGCTAGGCTCTGCGAGGAGACCAGGCAGCCCTGCACCCTGAACAGCCCCAGCCACGTGGGGGCTGCCCTGGCTGGCACCAGCCGGAGGGTGGGCTGTCTCCTCGGAGGTCTGGGATCCTCAGCCTCCCTCTGCCAGGGCTGCAGTGGCCGACTCCTCCTCCCCCTCCCCCGCATCCCCTCCCTGAATCATAAAGCCAGACCCCAGTCCTGACTCTTGCTCAACCCCCAGGAGCCCAGTTCCTGTGGACAGCGCCTGATACGCCTGATCCTCACTTTTGTGCAGTTCAAGGGAAAGAGGAGATCTTGCACAAGGCACCCTGTGTCTGCCCTCAGCGGGGAAGGTGGCATGGGGCCTCTCTGGCTGCTCATCCTGCTCTTTGTCACAGGTAGGATCCCCTCCCTCTCTGTGATGCCTTCTTTCACTCTCCTCCTGGACAGCGTACGGTTGGGATGTGGGGAGGGGAGACACTGAGCTGAACGATGAAGGAGGTTGAGGCCCTGGGCATGCCCAAGTGCCCTGTTCTGCACCCCTCTCCTCCCCACCCTGCCCACATCCTCCACACCCTCCCTCCCTCCCCAGTGTCAAAACCCACCATTAGACTCTTCATGCATGTGGTCGCATAAGGGGCTGGTGGACTCTGGCTGCATGGGAAGGGAAGTTCTGATGGTGGCATCTCAGGCACTGGCTGGTAGCTGGGGGAAGTTTGGGGAGGCACTGGTAAGAGCTCCTAAAATTATGAACCACTAATTATGAGTCCCTAAAATTAAGAAAGAGGAAAGAACCCAGGGCTGTTACTCTGCATCTTTGGGGCACTCCTCCTTGCTCTGAAGGTCCTCTTGTCCTCTGCTCTTGATGAGAGGTGAGGGGGCTAAAGACTTCTGTCACTGAGTTGGGGGGATTGACACCCCAATTTCTTACACACAACTGACTTCACATTGGGGGAAGGGTACCTCTTGCTCCCCCAGAGCAATGGGCAAACCTGGGCGAGAGGAGGGAGTCTTGTTCTTACAGCCTCCTAGCTGGAGTAGGGGGGAGAAAGGTGGGGTGTGTGGCCTGCCTGGAGGCTGAGGGATGGATGGGGTGACTTGTGGAGAGGGACACTGTTCATCAGGTCTCTCTATTTCCAAAAGGCAGGCCACCAGCTCCCTGACCCTATCTTTCAAGTTTCTGTCACAGCAATGGGTGAAGACGGGGGGAAGGAGGGACTCAGCAGAGAAGCCGAAGCAGAGGGCTCTGGGCGGCGCCTGCTGCCCTGCCCTGGCAATAGGCTGGTGCTCCAAGCCCACCTCCCCCACCCCAAGGAGGGTCCCCAAAATAGCAGCCACATGTATCCCCCAAAATAGCTCTGAGACAAGTCCTTCCTGAAAGGGGAACAAAGCCACAGAAATAGGGAAGCTGGAAGCTAAAGGTCAGGAGAGAGGAGAACACGGAGTCGGTGTCAGGGTGGGCAGCTGCAGAGCAAGCATGGCGGGGGCATGGGGGGCGCCCAGCCCGGTCCCTGTGGGACAAGCCCCAGTCCTGAGAGGGCCACCTGCCCTGCTCTCGAGATAGACAGGGGAGAGGAGAGGTCCAGGTCCATATGACAGGGAGAAGATGAGCAGAATAGGATTAAAGGAGATTTTAAGACCAAGTGTCTCTGGAAATAGGCCCAGAGAAGGTCAATTTCGTGAGAACTCCAGATCCAAGACCCAGGTTTTCCGGTTCTCAATTTCCCACAACCTCATGCCTGGGCTGTGCCATCCTCTCCCAACTTATATGAAAACCTAAGGGCAGGATTTTTGTCTGTTTGGTTCACTGCATATAGCAGATGTTCGAAAAATATTTGGAAATAAATGAATGAAGGAGTGAATGGGTGTCTCCTCTGCAGAGCTGTCCCGAGCCCACAACACCACAGTGTTTCTGGGCGTGGCGGGCCAGTCCCTGCAGGTCTCCTGCCCCTATGACTCCCTGAAGCACTGGGGGAGGCGCAAGGCCTGGTGCCGCCAGCTGGGCGAGGAGGGCCCATGCCAGCGTGTGGTCAGCACACACAGCGTGTGGCTGCTGTCCTTCCTGAAGAGGCGAAACGGGAGCACAGCCATCACAGATGATGCCCTGGGCGGCACCCTCACCATCACTCTGCGCAATCTTCAAGCCCACGACGCGGGCCTCTACCAGTGCCAGAGCCTCCATGGCAGTGAGGCTGACGTCCTCAGGAAGGTCCTGGTGGAGGTGCTAACAGGTGAGTGTGCAGCGGACTGCACCTCTGGCCTGCCCCTAGGACAGGCCTTATGTTTTGGGCATCTGTGTGCAGGACCACCTTCTGGGCTGTCAAGGATCCTGGGAAAACCCACAGTGTGGGTCTTGTCCCCCAACTCAGGGATGCCATGGATAGTTGTGCAGGTTGCTCACTGTACAAGGGGGCCAAAATCCAGCCTAGACGCATTTCACCAGGCTGTACTCCCTGGTGAGGGCTGTACCACCTACAGAAAGGGCACCTTTCTTTAATTTGCATCCAGGCACTATTTGAGCTAGGCTTGGCCCTGCTCCCCAAACAGCTTTATCCATTTGACATCTGGTTAGTATGTGAACACTAGAGGTGGTCCTTAAGGAGGAGGAGATTAATTTATTCCCTCATCCAACCAACCAACAGACCTATCAACACAAATTAAGCACCAACCTGGTGCAGAAAAATGCCCCCAGAAAGGAATGCTTGCTTGTGCTGGGCAATGTGCTTCACTTCTCTGGGCCTCTGTTTTCCTCATCTTTCAATGGAGATGATGATGTCTGTCCTGCTGACCCCATGGGGTTCCCGTGATTTCTTGGGAGTTGGCACGGGGGCAGTGATATCCTGCTCTGAGCCTTCTACTGCTGAACCTACTTGGGACCCTCATTCCAGGCTTGAGTAGGTGAGACAGGGTGGCTCCTTCCCTCCAGGAAGGGGACCACCCTCCAGGAAAGCCTTCTGCCTGAGTCTCTGGAACTCAGCTATGTCCCACAGAAGAACGAATCTGGGGTCACAGATGCCTTTTCTGACTTCCCCTTTCCCAACTCCTCCTCCCAATATAACCCTTTCCCATGGAAATGAGGGTCGAGGGGTATTTGCCTAAGGTGGGAGGCCAGGGGAGACTGCCAACCCTATACACAAGCCCCACCTCCACCACTTTTCTAAGGGGGAGCAGCAAAGAGACATGCATTTTCAGCTCTATCAGGGTGTAAGGCTCAGCCAAGTCCCAAGAGGGTGGCAGATAAACAATAATATAATAATAACCCACAACTTGTGTAGACAGCTTGGCAGTTTACCCAGGATTTCCAAGTACATTTGTTATTCACAGCCCCTGTCTGAGGGTGGGAGTTGCAGTTACTGAGCTCCTGTGAGGTGCTGGGCTCACGCAGAAGTACTGGCACTGAATCCTGGCAACCCTGTTATTGAGGAGGTGTTCTTAATTGCCCCACTTTATAGGTGAGGAAACCGAGGCTCAGAGAGGTTAATGACTTGATCCATACAGGCCCAGGGCCCAGGGGGTTCTCCTGACTAAGGCAGGCTGCCTCAAGGAGGAGGGGGGCTGGAAGCTCACATCTCTGTCCCCCACAGACCCCCTGGACGCTGGAGGTCTCTGGGTCCCTGGGGAGTCTGAGAGTTTGGAAGATGTCCACGTGGAGCACAGCATTGCCAGGTATAGTGCTGAGCCTTTCCTAAGATGCCTGGGCAGACTTCCACCCTGCAGAGTCCGGCATAGGGTGGAGTGTGGGGGTCCTGAACTACAAACTCCAATGCAATGAAGAGCATGAAAAGGCCTGGATATGTCTTGCCTAAACACCTTTCCAACCAGCTAGTATGTGTTGGGCGTGACTGTGTCAATTGTCAGGATATTGAAGGACTTCCAGAAAGTTTGTAAGGAGCTGCTGCTCTGAGACTCCTGAATAGGCAGCCTTCTGCCTCTCCCTGGCAGCCCCCATATGGGTATGTCTATCCCCATAATTTAGCAGCAATGGTAGTTTCAGTACTTTAGTACAAAACTGGGAGTCCCAGATTCCTGCTTCTTTGGTAGGACCAGAATCAGTTCTGACTGGTCTGTGCTTGTGTACTGGTGTTTAAACAATGCTGATGTAACCACTGAGCACACACTCATGCGCACTCCCCCACATGGCATGCCCCTGTGTACAGCAGAAAACTGCCTGGCGAGGGAAGGTGGTGTGTCTAAGTGTACTCAGCAGGTTAGTGGCAGACCATACCTAGAGCTCAGGTCTCCTACTGCAGGCTCCCCCAAGCCCCACAAAGCCCCAACCCAGGGATGGCCTGGGTGGAGCAGTATCCTCAGCCCCTAGAAGCTCCTGGCTTCTCCCCTTCCCTCTCTGAGGGCAGATTCCAGTCTGCAGGCCACCTCAAAACTTCCATCTGCCTTCTTTGTCTCTCCAAGGAGCATCTCGGAAGGAGAGATCCCCTTCCCACCCACTTCCATCCTTCTCCTCCTGGCCTGCATCTTTCTCATCAAGTTTTTAGCAGCCGGCACCCTCTGGGCTGCAGCCTGGTATGGGCAGAGGCCAGGGACACTTCTGGCCAGTGGACTGGACTGTGGCCATGACCCAGGGCACCAGCTCCAAGTGCTGACAGGTGAGCTTGGAGAGCACAGCGATGGCTGGGAGTGGCCCAGGCAGGGACACTGGGGTGGGGCTGAGAAGGGCCATGTGACCAGGCAGACTGTTGCAGGGCTGAGAGACGCTTGAGAGAAGAGGATAGGAGATGAAGCCCAGGAGAGGTCCAGCCAGGCCCCGCCAGCCTGCGCACTCTCCCCTTGGCCACCAAGACTCCTGGTTCTGCTCTGGCAAGAGGCCACCTGCCTGCACCCTGCCTCCCCTGGCTCCTGGAAGCAGGGACTTTTGTGTATGGGGGTTGGATGGGGGTTTGGGAAGATCATCTGTCAACTTCAGGCCATTGGACATTAAACACTCACAAATAAATCCAAGACTGTCATATTAAACTGGATGGTTTGGGGCTTCTCTTTTCTATAGTTCTCAGAGAAGGAACTTGGATGAAGAGAAGATAAAAGAGCTGGCTCCCTGGGGCCTAGGGCCTTAGGAGACCATGTCCTTCTATTCCCACAGGCTCCAATCTGGCCAATCAGCCTTTTTCTTCTCTCTCTTCCCCTCCCTAGATCTAATCGCCAAGTCCTGCCCGCTTCTCTGGAATTTCTCTAGCATCTAGTCTTCCTCTCCTCTCCTCCGGCTGCCATTCACCATCTTTTGCATCTTCCCTTGGGTTTCCCTGCCTCAGGCCACCTCCACCTGAAACCCCCACCCCTGCCCCTGCCATTCAAGGCCACCCAGCTCCCCGCTGACTCACCCATTCATCTCCTTAGAGCTTTGCTTTCACCATGTTACTTCCTCTCCAGAGAAATGACAAGGGCTTGAGTCATAGGTGCAGCATATCAGAGCTGGGAGCTGCTGGTCCAAGCCCCTCATCATAAAGAGGGGAAACTGAGGCTCAGAGGGGAAGGGACTTATCCAAGTTCCCCCGTAGAGCCTGGAAATCCAAATTTCACTTGGCATTTAAGTGCCCTTCCCTCTAGTTCATTCCTACCCATTTATTCAACAAATATTCTTTGGAGCGTCTAGTCTGTGCCTGGGAATGATTCTGGGCACTGGAGAGACAACAGTGAACAAAACAGGCAGAGTTCTGCCCACGCGGAGCTCATGTTCTAGGGGGAGGAGGGGAAGGCAGACAACAAGCACAATGAAAAAGTAAGTCTGATAGTATGTTAGAAGGCCAAATGTGCTGAGGAAAAAACCAAAATAAAGCAGGGCTAAGAGTCCTGGCGTGCAGGAGGAATGGGAGACAATGCCACTTTACACAGGGTAGTCGGAAGGCACCAGTTGAGAAACCCTTGCAGGAGCTGAGGAAGTGAAGCACGAGGACGTCAGGGCAGGACTATCCAGGGCAGAGGGAGCAGCCAGGGCAGCTTCAACACACACACCCGCCCTGGCCAAGAGGAAGGGGGAAGCTGGGGTGAGACTTCCCGAGGGGGAGCTGCAGGGAAGAGGAGGAAATGAGTTGGTCACATCCTCAGGCTCTCTGTGCTGGGCCCCAGAGAGGTAGAGACCTAGGAGGCCCTCCAGCCACAGCCACATGTGGCTGCTTTGCTACCCACACCGGGCTTGGGCACCTGGGGCTGTCAATCCTCGACAAGGAGCCCCTGACCCTGCTCTCAAGTTCCAGCCTCACTTTGACACATCACCCACTGGTCGCAGCCATGCCCCAGCCCTGCACTGCCCACTTCCAACTTTGGTTGCTCTGCTGGCTCCCACCCTGGAGCTGTGGGACTCTGGTCCCACCTGTGTTTCCTTGGCATCCCTAACTTGGCAGCACATTAAGCTTCCTCATTTTGTACTGGGGTAGTGGCCTTCTTTCATACATATCCAAGGCACAGTGTAGGCACCAAGACTGAGCCGAGCCTGAGATGAGCCCTCTCCACCTATCTGCTGCCCCTGTTGTGGGCACCAATGCTGGTGAAACGGGCGTGGGAGGCTCCCTAGGGCATGCCTGGCACTGGCGCATGGTGGCTGGATCAGCCCTAGCCCAGAATGTAGCTCTCCTCCTCTTGGGAGCCCGGACTTTTCTCTTTCCTGCTCCACCATGTCAGAGACACCTACCTCTGGATTGTAATCACCTTTGGGATCCTCTGCTTTGGACTCTCTGGGGGGCACACTGGACTGAAGGGGAGCGAGGTCATTTGGTCTCAAATTTCAACTCTGCCTCCTTCTAAAACACCTTGGGCAAGTTCTTCAACCCCTCTGAGCCTCAGTGTCCTCACCTGATAAATAAATAAACAAACACCCCCACCCTCCTTTGTAGAATTTTTTGAGAGGTTGAAAGAAATTTGTGAGAGTCCCTGGCCAGCTATCTGGTGCATAGTAGGTCCTCAATAAACACTGGTCCCTCCATCTAATGCCCAGCAACATGATGCCTCCTTGAAGGCCAGGATCTTGCCTGGTCACTTCTGTCCCCACGTCCAGCAGCGGACCTTATCCCTTTGAGGGAGAGAGAGAGGAACCTTTACTCTGCAATGTAAAAAAATCATCTCCTTTTGGACATTGCACTGTCTTCAGCTTTTTAAGCCATGTTTGCTATTCAATCATCCTTGAACAAAGCTTGGTCAGTGCCCTTTATTCAGAAGGCCCAGAACATGAAGAAATGTGAAAATATTCATGGAGAATTGTCTCCCAACAGAGAAAATAAAGCATTCATGAAGCGAAAATAGTGCACCAGAAATAAGAAATGCCAAGAATAAGAGATCTTGTCTCATAAATTTAAAATATTAAAGGATAAAAATTTAAAAGATAATAATAGAAGGGATGGAAGAAAAAGATGAGGAAATCTCCCAGAAGGCAGAACAAAATGGATAAAGAGATGGAAAATAAGAGGGAAAAGATATCAAAATAAGATGAATATATGACATTCAATATCCAACTAATTCAGGAGTTGCAGAAAAATTGCGGGGGGGGATGGGAAAGTAATTATCAAAGGCATAATGTGTTTCCCAGAACTGAAGAACGTGGCTCCAAATGGAAAGGGTCTAGAGGGTCCAGGACGACACATGAAGAAAGACCCAGTCCAGGCCACACCACCAGAGGTAGAACTTGCTGTTCGAGGCTGTGCTGCAGGAAGGACGATCTCCTGAAGGCCTGAGGTGGGGGGGACTCATAATGAATTTAGAGTCAGAATGGCCTTGGGCCAGGTGCCTTCCTCCTTTCCAGCTCTGCACCCTCGGATTCTATATTTGGAAGACCCTGAAGGTCATCTTTCCCCTTTCCCTCTTGCCCTCCACTGGCCCGGGTCCTCCTCTTACCTCGCCCCTTAGCTGGCCCCCACCCCCTGCCTTTCCTAGGGATATCTCTCCCTGCCTTTCCTGCCCCTACCCTCAGGGGCTGTTCTGAGCACCAAGCCAAAGAGGGTTTGGAAGAACTCCCTATCCCCACCCGGGAGGTTCCCACCAGTCCCTGTCTCCCACTCCGTGGTCACTGAGGGCCCCACGTGACTGCCTGAGGCAGATGTTTCCTGCCCCCAGGGGAGTGCTGTGTCAGTGCCCAGGCAGGCCCAGAGCTGACATCTCTCTACCCAGCCATGGGCCCCCACCTGCTCCTGCTGCTGCTCCTGGGACTAGAAGGTAAGGTTCAGAAGGAGCTGCCCCTCTGGGCCCCATATACTCAGCCCACACCCAGGAATAAGTGATGTCCTTGTGGGTGCCACATCCACATCTGTAGGTCCCAGTGTCCCTATGCTAGTTGGTGGGCTGGGAGGTGCCCCCAGCTCCTGCCCAATATTGCCACCTCCTTTCCTTCCCTAGGTCAGGGTTCAGCTGGCAGCCACCCTGAGGTTCTGCAGGCACCCGTGGGGAGCTCCATTCGGGTGCAGTGCCACTACCGGCCCCAGGATGTCAAGGCTCGCAAGGTGTGGTGCCGGTTCTCACCAGAGGGGTGCCAGCCTCTGGTGTCCTCAGCTGTGGATCGCAGAGCCCCAGGGGATAGGCACACATTTCTCACCGACTTGGGTGGGGGCCTGCTGCAGGTGGAAATGGTCACCCTGCAGGAGGACGATGCCGGGGAGTACGGTTGCGTGGTACATGGAGCCGCGGGGCCCCAGACTGTGCACAGAGTCTCTCTGGAGGTGCTCCCTCCAGGTGAGTTATCCCAGGCCAGCAACTGCCCCTCTGACCTGCCCTCCCTGACCCGACATGTTGCCAGGGCCCTTGGGTCCTCGGGGAGTGGGAGCCCCTTGGGGAAGAGGCATTGGGAGGAGATAACCTTTTGACAGCTCTGCAGGGAGCGGAAACCAAACTGGTTGGGAAGTCTGAGATAAATCAGCTGAAAACCATCCCCTCCCCTGCCACATAAGCCAGCTTCCCCTCAGGAAGGCATGTCCTCCTCCCACCTCACAGCCTCGCTGCATCTTCCAGCATTTTCAACATACTTGATGCTATCTTTATTTTTTATTTAGAAATGTTTTAGACATTGAATCTGGGCATATAAATTGGAATTAATTTGTATAGCTTCCAGTTTTTCATTGCTGTATTAATGGGTTTGATGGCTAAAAATTACTGAATTTGTACTTAATTCACTTTGTAAGTCTTCATTGAACATCTAGTATGTCTCACCTACAGGCAGGGTACATTCAGTGCCTGAACTACTCCAACTCCTTCGGTTTTAAAAAGGAGAAAAGTTTCATTAATATTTAAGCCAATATTCTCAACTCTATTTTCAGTATAAAAAACACTTTACAATTTACAGGTTTCATTCTCACAGCCTTCACTTTTTAAGTATTTATTAAATGCTAGAAGGCATTTATCCAAAGAAAATCTTAAAATATTTTTAAAAATTTTTTTTGGAAAAATAGGAAAATCCAAAAAAAAAGAAAAAGGGTCTGGAGGGAAAATGGTCAGTTACCTGAAGCAGAGACTGCTACTATTTTTATGAATACTGACAATTTTTCATCTTTAGGCCTTCCTTTTCTCAAGTAATTTGTGTCCAATCTCCAAATAATGAAGTTAAGATAGTCATTTTCCCTTCTCTTGGTTTTTCCCTCTAAATAAGAGGGTAGCCTAAGTTGCCATTAGAATCCCTCTCATCTCAAACCCATGATTATTGTTTTATATTATAAATATACTTTGTTAATCCTTGCCATCCTTTGTCCTCCTCATTCCTCGACACTCTGAGCTACTAAACGCAAGGTTTTCAACTCCCTAAAAGGCAAATTGTGACAAGATGAGGCTCACTGGGAAGAGGAGGTGGGGAGGCAGGGATCTGGAGCCCCAACCTGCAGCAGTGGGGCAGGTGTGGTGGAGGATGGTGTTCAGGCAGGGAAGTGGAGCATGGTTTCCAGGGATAGTGTGCCTTGCCGCTCAGGCAAGTCTTTAGCTTCAGAGGGGGTCATCCAAGGTAGCACAATAGGCAGAGGAGGGCAGGACATGCACAGCCAGATGGGGGCCAGAGCACCTCTGGTTCCTGGTGTGGCATAGGTTGAGGAATAGAATGGTGAATCTCTCAAGATCAAGGTCAAGAAGGTCTGGAGGGACTGGCCAGGTTCCCAAGACAAATCTTCAGGCCCAGAGAAAGCAACCCTGAGTCCTGAAGCCAGAAGTCAAACACGTTGTAGGGATGACAGAAGCCTTGTCCCAAAACTGAGTCTCAGGATCCCAGCAAGGCTCTCAGCAAGGGTCAGTTGGTGTCACATCACATCAGGGCTGGCCCACAGTTCCTTAAATCCTGAGGGCAGAGCTCAGGATGAGGCTCAAGCAGCCTGCAGGTGAGGTTACAGGGTTGCAGGTATGTGGACAGGCCCCATTGGAGATCCATGAGAGCCAGGAGCAAGGTCACCATAAGGAAGACAGCTGTAGAAACCCATTCAGGGGGGTGGGAGGGGAGATGGGTGTAGACAGCGATGTAACTATACAGTCTGAGCAGCCTGATAAGAACAGAGGGGCGAGGGGTGGAGCAGGTAAAGGAGAAGTGCAGTGGGAGGGGTGGGAGCTGGCGGTGGAGGGGAAAGTGGGTATATTCACAAGCAGGTCAAGACATAAAGAGCTGGTGCCATTACCTGACCCGTGGGATGTGAGGCCCTTGAGGGACATCCCCAGTCTCCCTGTCTTTGTGTTTCTTCCTGGGGACCTCTCCTTCCATGCCTCCACTTCCTCAGCCCCTCAGACCTCCACAGGCCACTGAAGCCTGCCCAGAACGGGGATGCACTCATTGACTGTTTCCTTCCGACTCAGTTCCTGGTCTGAGAGAGCAAGAGGAGGAAGAGGCGGAGGAAGAGACACTTAAGATGGGCAGCCTGGCTGAGGACCCCTCCTCAGGCCCTGCAGGCAGTGCCAGCCCTTCAGAACCCAGCCAGGATGAGAAGAGGTACCGACAAGACTGGATTTGGGGGCCGGGAGAAGGGTGGTGGTGAAGATAATGACTTATTTAGAGCTCCAACTAAATCAAAGGGGAAAACTTATGATTGCTTCCACCCCGGGGGAACTTCTGGACAGATAGACAAACAGAGACATATCTCTCTAACCCAGTTTAACAATGAGCAGTGGTCCCTTCATCCTGGCGGATCTTCAGCCAGGATACCCTGATGTGTCCCCCTTCTGTCCTGCCTGAGTTTTCTCCAAGAATGTGACCCTTCTGCCACTGCTCCAGAGCTCCTGGCCACAGCTCCCCACAGGATTCAGGGCTAAGCCTGCCTCTCCCTTTCTGTCCCTCAGCATCCCCTTGATCTGGGGTGCTGTGCTCCTGTTGGGTCTGCTGGTGGCAGCGGTGGTGCTGTTTGCTGTGATGGCCAAAAGGAAAGGTAGGTAGCTGTCTATTCTCCTATCCCAGTCTGGCCCTGCCCGTCCCGTATCAACCAGTTTTGCAGGTGAGGCCACGAGTCTAGGACCAATCTCCCTACAAATGGACTTGTCTGGCCTTTAGTTAAGGCCCCCACACCCTAGAGTTTCCAGGGCTGAGGGATGGAGGGGAGGGAAGAAGATTCACTGAGAGCAGGTCTGGGGAAAGTCAGGAATTGGAAAGGGTGGGGCAGTGGGATGGGAGGAGAGGTGGTGGAGGAGCTGGGGGAAAGGGTTTTGGGAGGTTGGCTGAATGTCGTTGGCAGACTGGAGCAGTAAGTGGGTGGGCAGACTTAGGACAGGCTGGGGTGGGGGCTGGAGAGATGGGGGATAAAATTTGGCAATGGAATGGGGAAGGTGAGTCTGTACTAGCAAAGAGGTTTCAGAGGTTTCAGAAGGGAGTGAGGGGTCAGGCTTTGAGCCAGCCCTGGAAGCAGACTGTGCTGCTTTCGTCTGTCCTGCCAGGGAACAGGCTTGGTGTCTGTGGCCGACTCCAGAGCAGCAGAGTTTCAGGCATGGTAAGAGGCTCTGCAGGCCCCCAGCCAAATTCCCCAGACCTTTCATCTGTCATGCTCACTGAGAGGTCCCAGGATGATGGGGTGATGAAAGGACTGGGACCCAGCTGGGGTCCAAGTCCTCTTCCTAAATGCTATAAACTTGGCAGTAATGATCTCCCTTGGTAACCCACCTTCCCGGATTTTGGGAGAAACTTGGAGCTTGAAAAATCTTCAAAGCTCTCTTGCCCACTGACATACTCAGGATTCAAGAGCCAGATCCAGCCTGGGCTTCCCACCTGGGCTTCCCTGGGAACTGGGGAGGGAGGCACTCTTTTTGCCAGATTTGCCTGCTTTTGTTACAGGGCCCCTCTTCAGTGGTCCACCACATCAGTGACTCTGGATTGGCTGCTGAATTGCCTTCGGATGTACCATATGTTAGGCTCGACTCACCACCTTCCTTTGATAATACCACCTACACCAGTTTACCTCTTGATCCCCCATCAGGGAAACCTCTACCCCCAGCCCCATCTTCATTGCCCCCTCTGCCTCCTAAGGTCCTGATCTGCTCCAAGCCTGTAACATATGCCACAGTCATCTTCCCAGGAGGGGACAAGGGTGGAGGGGCCTCCTGTGAGCCGGCCCAGGATCCAACTGACAGTCAAACTCCATCCAGCTAAGCTGCTCACCACACTATAAATTCATGGAGACCATCCCTGGGGGTTCTGTGCATCTCATCTATCCATCCAGCTCATGCCCTAGGTCCTTAGGATATCTGAGCAAATAGGGACTTTAAGATCTAACCTAATGTCCTGACTTTACTCAAAGGGAAAGTGATGCTCAGATATGACTGAGATGTCTTGGGGAAGCCCCATATGCTGGTTCTTCTGCCATTACACACTGGGCTAAATAAACCCTAATGATGATATGTGAATGCTTAGTGGCTGATTGGGGAAGGAAAGGGCCCAAGTTTGACTGATCACTTGGCTCGTAAACTGAAAAGGCTCTGGTCCAGTTTGTGCTGCATGATCTCCTGTCTTGCCAATGAAGAAGTGGTTTCCTTCCATGGTCAGAACACTGCAATGCAGTTTGATTCAAGGGACATACATCTTCAAAAGTATTTTCTGGCTCTCTCATGATACCTGAAAGCAGATTCATTTGCTTGAGTCAAGGAAGTTCTTTTGCTTTCTGCTCTGCACCTTGTGAACAAGTGACATCTTACGATGTTACAGCATATGATGGGGTGGGTGGGGGGGCAGGTGAATGATAAAGGAGATGAAGGACAGATGGGGTGTGAGAGGTAGGACTGAAAAGATGCAGGAGTAAGGACAGAAATAGAAATAGACATGTCTGCTCTCTCACAGAACAAAGCACAGGAGAAAAAAACTTTTGTAGATACTAGTCTTACCAGAACTGGCTGTCTCTCAACCAGGTGGGCATCTGGTAGCATTGTTCTCTTTGGCTTGAACTCTGGAGCCTGGGAAGAATCCAGTGGGGAAAATGCATTGGGGGGAGGGGAAGGGGAATAGTAAAGGTGTGGCTATGGTCAAGTGCAAATGAAAGCTAGTCCAGGCTGGCGGTGAAAGAGCCTTTAAGGACCCTGCCAGGATTTCTTCTGAAACTGTTCAATTTGAAAATATAGTTGGTCCTCCACACCCATGGGTTCTACATGCATGGATTCAACCAACTGTGGATGGAAAATATATATTAAAAAAAAAAGATGGCTGTGTCTGTACTGTACTTAACAGGTACAGACTTTTTTCTCTTGTCATTATTCCCTAAACAATATGGTATAACAACTATTTACATAGTATTTATGTTGTATTAGGTATTATAAGTAATCTAAAGATGTTTTAAAGTATATGGGAGGATGTGTGTATGTGTGGTTACCTGCAAATACTACAACATTTTTATATAAGGAATTTGAGCTTCCATAGATTTTGGTATCTGCAGGGGGTCCTAGAACCAATTTCCTGCCCCACCCCACCCCTGGCCCAGATGACAAGGGATGAATGTATTTGCCCATGTTGGGATGAGATGCTGCTCGGGAACCTAGTCTTGTTACAATCATGGAGAGCTAGGCAAAAAGAGGTTTTCATCATCTGGAGGGACCCTAAGTTTGGCCTAGGCACCTCAGGAGAAAGGACAAGAGTCTGTGCCCTGGGCTGCAGGCTGTGTTAGCCTAGTGATGCTATTTTCAGGGAGCTCTGGCAGGATGTTCTAAGCATTCCCTGATAAGTGTCTCAGGCTGTGACAGAACCTAGGTTTTACTTCTGTCCCTTGTGGAGGCAGCAGCTATCAAGTTGCCCATCAATCAACTAAGCTCTCACTTTCCCTAGCTAGAAAGACTAGGGACTGCCAGGTGGGGAGCTGGCAAGGAGCAGAAGAAGGGCAAAATAAAGTCTAAAAAGAACCCTCTGGGAAAAACTTACCCTCATGTGAATGTATTTAGAATGTTTTAGAACCTGACAGAAGTAAGAAGTCTATTTAGCAGTACAAAGGAAAATACTAAGGAAAATAATATAATCAATTGAGTGGTAGGCAAAAGGAAATATATAGTAGAAAGTCTATGAATACCACCAAAGTCACAGTTATAAAAGTAACTTCTTAGATAAAAATACTGACCTTCTAAATTTTATCATAAGAAACACATGCAATACAAAGCAAAGAAAATACAGGTGATGGTGAGATGACTCTCCATAACAGAACCTTTGGAATTTAGCTAAGAAGTACTCAGAGGAAAACTCACACTCTTTAACAACAATTAAGCATTTTACTAAAATAGCTAGTTTTAAAAGAGAAAAATGATATGACTAATACATAAATAAAAGAACTGACTCTGAAATGAGATGAAATAAAGGAGACAGACAAAGTATGAGGTAACTTACTCAAGAAAGGTAAATGAGAAATGACAAGGGGGAAATAAGACAGACACAAAGACAATGAAAAAAATAATAAGAGTATTTTTGTGCTGGGGCTAGGAGTATTGATGGAGTGGGAATGATGGCAAAGGGGACTGAAAGAACTTCTTTGATGGAAATGTGTTCTCTATCATGATTGTGCTAGTGGTCCCATGGGTGTATACATTTGTCAAAACTCATTAAAATGGATGCATTTTCTTATGTGTAAATAATATTTTGATAAAGTTGACTTAAAACAATACTTGAAAAACCATTGGGGAATAGTTAAAATAATCTTAGGGGGGAAAAAGTCCTTTAAAGTATGACATAAAACTCAAAGGACATAAAAGAAGTTCATAGTTACATTAAAATTGATACATGACAGAGTAAGAACCTCTGAAAATTCCCCCAAAAAGCAACAAGAAAACCAGCAAAAATAGTTAGAATCAACTTTTTCAGAACTCTGGAAATTAACCAAAGGCTTGCATTAATCCAAGGAGTGTTTATTTAAGAAAAATGGCTTTCCCCTCCCCCCTTATATGATTTAAACAACAACTCCATAAAGTAATAATTATAAATCTAAATTAAAATTAAAATGAAAATCATTTATTTAAAACAACAGAAGACATGAGTAACAGGGGTAAAAAGATATAAGATAAGTAGAAAACAAACAACAAAATGGCAGACATAAATCCAACTGTATAGTAACTGTATAGTAATAACTGTATAGTAACTGTATAGATAATAAATCCAACTGTATAGTAATTACATTAAATGTAAATGGATTAAACATTCTAATTAAAAGGTGGAGACTGGCAGAATGGATTAAAAACACATGATCCAACTATTTGCTGCCTACAGGAAACAAACTTTAATTCAAAAACACAAGTTACTTGTACCCCACGAACATATGCAAATAAAAAATACATGAAGAAATTTAAAATAAAACACACACGCTGGTTCAAAGTAAAAGATGGAAAAACATACTATGCAACCTAGCTAAAGAGAGCTGGAATGACTATACTAATATCAGACAAAATAGACATTAAGACAAAAGTTGGCACTAGAGACAAAAAGTACATTTTATAATGATAAAAAGGTCAATCCATCAAGAAGATATAACAATTATAAACACAAGTGCACGTAAAAACAGGGTTTCAAAATACATGAAACAAAAACTGACAGAATTAACAGAAGAAATAGACAATTAAGCAGTAATAGTTGAAAACATCAATATCCCACTTTCAATAATGGAAAGAGCAATGGAAAGAAGATCAGCAAGGAAATAATAGACATGAAAACCTCTATAAACCAACTAGACCTAATAGACGTTTCTAGAACACTCCACCCAACAACAGTGGAATACACATTTTTCTCAAGTGTACATGCACCATTCTCTAGGATAGACCATATGTTAGACCATAAACAAGTATCAATAAATTTAAAAGAATTAAAATAATAAAAAGTATGTTATCTGACCATAATGGAATTAAATTAGAAATCAATAACAGAAGTAAAATTTGGAAAGTCACAAATACATAAAAATTAAACAATATACTGTTAAATAACAAATATGCCAAAGAAGAAATCATAAAAGAAATTAGAAATACTTTGAGATAAATAAAAATATAAATACAACATACCAAAACTTATGAGATGCCGCAAAATCAGTTTTTATAATAAAATTAATAGCTTTAAACACCTATATTAAAAAAGAAAGATCTCAAATCAACAACCTAAAATTTTTCCTGAAGCAACTAGACAGAAGAGCAAACTAAACCCAAAATAAGCAGAAGGAAAGAAATAATAAAGATCAGAGCAGCAATAAATGAAATAGAGAACAGAAAAACAATAGAGCAAACCAACAAAACCAAGAGTTGGTTCTTTAAAAAGAGCACCAAAATTGACAAACCGTTAGCTAGACGGGCCAAGAAAAAAAAAAAAGACTCAAATGACTAAAATCAGGAATGAAATTGGAAAGAGAAATACGGACATTATGAAATAAAAAAGGAGTATGTGGGAATGCTATGAACACCTGTATACCAACAAATTAGATAACCAAGATGAAATGGACAAATTCCTAGAAAGACACAAACTACTGGAACTGACTCAAGAAGAAATAGAAAAGATGAATAGACCTATAACAAGGGGTTGAATTAGTAATCAAAAAACTTCCCACAAAGAGAAGCCCAGGCCCAGATGGCTTCACTGGTGAATTCTACCAAACATTTAAATAATTTAAAAGCCAATCCTTGTGCCAGGCCTCCCAACTCCCAGTTGGGTTGAAGAATGGTCAACTTAAATTTGGTTCCTCTCTGTCCCCCCTCACCTGAGCTGTGTGCAGACAACATCCCCCCTCTGCCCAGGAGGCAGGGTAGCTATTCCCACACCAGGGGCAACCACGGGTCCCAGTGGCCACATGGCTACAGACAAGCCCCCCTGGAGGGGGCACAGGAGATGGGGGCTGGGTCTCCCTCACCCACCCCTGGTTCCATTCACTTGACCTTCCTGCCCTTGTGTCTGAGGTGTGGTCTCTGCTGCTTGATGAAGTTCTTCTGTTCAAGTCTTTGGTGGCATCATGTGTTTGGGGGCCTTGCCGGGGCTCAGCTTCACAGGGGCACTGCCATGGCCTGGGCAGGACATTTCCCAGCAAGGGCCAGAGGACTTGCTATGCCTCCAGCCTGAATCGAATGTCAGAGCCAGCCAGCGATGCTTCATCTTGTTGGGGATACTTGCTTGCTTATTTTTTTATTAAATGTTCCTGGTTGGTTTTCAAAAAAAAAAAAAAAAAGCCAATCCTTTACAAACTCTTCCAAAAAATAAAAGAGGAGGGAATACTTCCCATTTTATGAAGCCAGTATTACCATAATCCAAAATCCAGACAAAGAGATCACAAGAAAACTACAGATCAACATCCCCTATGAATGGAGATGTAAAAATCCTCAATAAAATACTAGCAAATAGAAAATAGCAACAAATAAAAAGGATTATACACCACAACAAAGTGAGATTTATCCCAGGAATGCAAAGATGATATGACATATAAAAGTCAATCAACGTGATATGCCATGTTAATAGATAAAGGACAAAAACCACACGATCATCTCAATAGATGCTGAAAAAGCCTCTGACAAAATCTGATACCCCATCATGAGAAAAACATTCAACAAACTTGGAATAAAAGGGAATTTCCTCAAGCTGATAAAGGGTATATATGAAAAGCTCATAGCTAAAATCACACTTAAAGGTGAAAGACAAAGCGTTCTCCCTAAGATTGGGAATAAAACAGGGATGGTCCAATCTTGCTGCTTTTATACAACATTGTACTCAAGGTTCTAAAAAAGAGCAATTAGGCAATAAAAAGAAATAAAAGGATTCCAGATTAGAAAGAAAGAAGTAAAACTATTTTCAGATGATTTGATCTTGTATACCTAAAATCTTAAGGAATCCACAAAAAAATTTACAGCTAATAAACAAGTTCAGCAAAGTTTCTTACAAAATCAATACACAAAAATCAGTTGTATTTCTATACACTAGCAATGAATAATCCAAAAATGAAATTTAGAAAACAATTCTCTTTATAATAGTATCAAGAATAGTAAAATATTTAGGCATAAATTAACCAAAAAAGTATAATACTTATACATTGAAAACTACAAAATATTCTTAAAAGAAATTAAAGAAGACCTAAAAATATGGAAAAGATATCCCAGTTTCACAGATCAGAAGACTTACTCTTAAGATGGTAAATTCTCCCCAAATTAATCTATAGATCTGATGCAATCCCTATCAAAATTGCAGCTCTCCTTTTTGCAGAAATTGATAACCAAAAATTCACATGTAAATGCAAGGGAATCAGAATAGCCAAAACAATCTTGTAAAAGAATAAAGTTGGAGGATTCACACATCCTGATTTTCTTTTTTTTTTGGAGACAGGGACTCGCTCTGTTGCCTGGGGTAGAGTGTGGTGGCATTATGATAGCTCACTGCAACCTCACACTCCTGGGTTCAAGGGATCCTCCTGCCTCAGGCTCCTGAGTAGCTGGGACTACAGGCACACACCATGCAAGGCTAATTTTTCTATTTTTATAATAGTAGAGACAGGGTCTCGCTCTTGCTCAGGCTGGTCTCGAACTTCTGACCTCAAGCAATCCTCCCGCCTCAGCCTCACAAAGTGCTAGGATTATAGGTATGAGCCACTGTGCCCGGTCAACACCTCCTGATTTTAAAACTTACTACAAATCTATAATAATCAAGACTGTATGGTACTAGCATAAGGTAGACATATAGACCAATGAAACAGAATGGAGAGGCCAGAAATAAACCCATACATCTCAGATCAAATGATTTTCAACAAAGGTGTCAAGACAATCAAATGGGTGAAAGAATAGTTTTTTTAGCAAATGGTTCTAGGACAACTGGATATCCACATGCAAAAGAGATGACTTTGGAAACTTACCTCACATGATACACAAAATCAACTCAAAATAGATCAAGGACCTACATGTAAGAGCTAAAATGATAAAACTCCTAGAAGAAAACACAGGGGTAAATCTTTGTGACCTCAGATTAGACAATGGTTTCTTAGATATGACTTTTTTATTTTTTGTTTTTTTAGAGATGGGGTCTTATCACCCAGGATGGAGTGCAGTGGTAGGATCATAGCTGTCACTGCAGACTTGAAGTCCTGGGCTCAAGTGATCCTCTCACCTAAGCCTCCTGAGTAGCTGGGACTACAGGCACGTGCCACTGCACCCAGCTAATTTTTTAAAAATTTTTGTAGAGACGGGGGTCTCGCTACGTTGCCCAGGCTGGTCTTGAACTCTTGGCCTCAAGCAATCCTCCCACCTAAGCCTCTCAAATAGCTAGGATTACAAGTATAAGCCACCATGCCTGGCTAGATATGACACTTAAACCACAAGTAACCAAAGAAAAACAAAGATATATTGACTTCATCAAAACTAAAATCTTTTGTGTTATAAAATGATACTGTCAAGAAAGTGAAAAGACAACTCACAGAATTGGAGAAAATATTTGCAAATCAAATTCGATAATGGTCTAATATGCAGAATATAAAAAAACTCTTAAAGCTCAACAACAAAAAGGCAAATAACACAACAGAAAATGGGCAAAGAATTTGAATAGACATTCTCCAAGAAGATACACTAGTGTTCAATAACTCATGAACAGATTTTCAACATCATTAGTGATTAAGGAAATGCAAACCAAAATCAATGAGATACCACTTTACACCCACTAGAATAGCTGTAATAAAAAAGACAAACAAAAACAAGTGTTGGCTAGGCTATGGAAAATTGGAACCCTCATACACTACTGTTGAAAACATAAAATGGTACAGTGGCTATGGAGAAAAGTTTGACATTTCCTCAAAAAGTTAAAAATAGAATTTCTGTATGACATGACAATTCCTGGGAATGCCTAAATCACATAGGTATATATACAAGAGAATTGAAAACATATGTTCACACAAAAACTTGTACATGAATGTTTATAGTAGCATTATTCATAATAGTCAAAAAGTAGAAACAACCCAAATATCTATCAACTGATGGACAGATAAACAAAATGTGGCATATTTATACAATGGAATGTTATCTGGCCATAAAAAGTAACATTACAACATGGATGAACCTTGAAAACATTATACTAAGTGAAAGAAACCAGGCACAAAAGGCATTTTGTGTTATGGAATATTATGATTCCATTTATATGTAATGTCCAGAATAGGCAAATCTTTACAGACTGAAAATATATTAGTGGTTACCAAGAATTGGGGGAAGGGGTAATGCAGAGTGACTGCTAATGGGCACAGAGTTCTTTTTTGGTGTGATAAAAATGTCCCAGAATTAGACAGTGGTGATGGTTGTACAACCTTGCAAATATACTAAAAAGCACTGAATTATATACTCTAAAAGGGTAAATTTTATGTTATGTGAGTTTTATACATTGCCAAAAGGGAATGCAAAAAAAAAAAAAAAAAGGAAAGAAGGATGCAGTACATATATACTATAGCTTGCATAGAATAATTTTGCCAGGACACGCAAGGATGTGGTAATACTGATTACTTCTGGGGAGGGCAACCGGTGGCTGGAGGACAGGAATGGGAAAGAGGTTTCACTGTCACACACTTGTTCCTTTTGAATTTTGTACCACATAAATTTAATACCTATTTTCAAATATAAAAACTGAACAGATAATAATAGCTAACAATTAGTGCATGCTTACTATGTGCCAGGTACTGTTCTAAGAGCTTTATATTCATTTAATCTTCACAATGACATTCTTTTGTTCTATTTTTATCTCATCTATAATGTGGGATAATAATAGTACTTGCCTCATAGAGTTGATATAAGGATTTAAAGAATGTGTTTCAAGCACAGAATATGTAAACAATAAATGGTAGCTATCATAACATTAGCTAATTGACTCTATGGACACTAGATAATTGAGTTACAAAGTATAAAAAAATCAGTGGGAAGATCATACTCTGTGGCAGAAAGCCCATCAAACAGACAAAAGGCTAAGATGGTAGCTCCAAAAGGAAGAAAGCTAGAACCTTGCACATTCTGGCAACTTCACAATTTCACCTAGTAATGCCCAAATCACATAGCACAAAGGAGAAATGGATTCCCACAATGCTATGTACCTCTGAAAAGACTCCTTGATTTCTTAGAAGCCTATTAACACATCTGTGACAAAGAGGGTAACACCAAAGCACTTGCACTGCCAGCCTTCCTTAAGTAATGGCAACCTTTTTATTAGGGTTTTGGTTTTCCATCTGCTAATGGATCCCACCTTATAAAAGACAGAATCAGTTCATCTCAAAGCCTCCCAGGCCTCCTGATGACCTCTGGTTCTAACTTCTGCTACAGTTGTGCTAATGACTGTCAAAGAGTTAAAAAAAAAAAGATTTAAGTGCCATGCTTCAGAAACATAGGATTTTATTTTGACAAAGATATAGATAGCAGTGACCGTCAAATGCTAGTATATTTAATATGTACACTATGCCATATCTTAAAAAGGAGAATTTGGGCCATTTCCTTTCCCTATGTTATATACAATAAGAGAATCATGGTCCCTCCAGATTATTATTGTTTTAACATATATATTCTTGAGTTTCTTCTGCATCTTTATTCTCCTTGACATCAGCCACTCTGTCAAATCCTGAAAAAAGGAACATAAAAAATATCACAAATACAAGGAATGTCCTCAGCAATTATCAATTTAACTAGTGGCCCTGGGAAGGGAGGAGATCTGTAGGGCTCTGAGGGAAGGAATTACATTCTTTCTTCTTTTTCTTGCCTACATCTTACCATTCACCTTCGTAGATGTTACACTAACTTCTTATGCCTTCTCCCCTTAGTGACCATCCAGCTGGTCCAAGGAAACAACCCAGTTGTTTATGTTGGGACCAAGGATGATCATTCTACACCTAAGGGTTATAGACGCTGAAACAAAGGGCTGAGAGAGGCTGAAGAAATTGCTATTTAACAATATAAGGGACCCCTGTCTATCTAGGCTGGGTCCAACACTAGGGAGAGGACTATACTTAAAGATCAAGGACTAACTCTTTACCTCTGTCTCTTTTTACTTTAGAGGTGCAGCCTTTAACTGCTTGTGAGTAAGAATCTGAGACTGTTTTGTTTTTTTGTTTTTTTTCTGAGACAGGGTCTTGCTCTGTTGCCCGGGCTAGAGTGCAGTGGTGTCATCATAACTCATTGCAAACTCAAACTCCTGGGCTCAAGCAATCCCCTTGGCTCAGCCTCCCAAAGTGCTAGATTACAGACATGAGCCACCATGCCTGGCTGAGACTGTTCTTTATGTCTCTTACACAAGGGTTTCAAGAAGGAATGCTTACTCTCTATTCCTAAATTTCTTTCATAAGAGTTGTTTTCCTCCAGGAATTCTTCCTTTATCCAAATCCTGGTCAAGCAGGTGTCAAAAGGTCTGATGACGTTAGTCAAGGACATGGATTCTCTCTTTCCACATCTCATTACAGAGGCCTTAAGCTCAGAGACCCACTGGTGATAGACAGGGCAGGTCACACATCGAGAGAAGAACTCCTTAAAGTACTGAGAAGAAAGGAAGATCCATTAGCTCTGGGATTAGTACTTTCTTCCCCTAACACACCACTTCATCAGAACTTACCACAATCCCCACTCAGCATACTCACTCAGGGCTTGGGGGAACAGGGAGGAGTTATCGATGGCAAAGTAGATCTTGAAAATTGGTTTTAGGGTACAGAGGAATTGGGATATGTCTTTTTTTTCCAAGTTCAGATTTGTTTGTTTTAAAATTTTTTATTTTTAATTATTACATTTACATAATAGTTGTATATATTTATAGGGTACGTGTGATGTTATGATACAGGCATACAATGCATGATAATCAAATCAGGATAATTGGGGTATCCATCACCTCAAGCATTTATCATTTCTTTGTGTTAGGAACATTTTAATTCCACTTTTTTTGTTATTTCAAAGTATACCATAACTTATTGTTCACTATAGTCACCCTGTTGTGCTAGCAAATACTGTTTGTTCTATCTAACTATATTTTTGTACCCATTAACCATGCCCACTTTATCGCCCCTTTCTCTCTGCTACTCTTCCCTGCCTCTGGTAACCATCATTCTACTCTCTGTCTCCATGAGATCAATTGTTTTAATATTTAGCTCCCACATATGTCTCAAAAGGCAGGGCTGTAGATAGATGTATAAAAATTACAGACTGAACCACAGAGTAGGTCCATTCAGAAGGGCTAAATGTTAACATTTCAATGGCATCAGGTAGTAGTTGTGCAAAGGTAGAAGGTTAAGAAACCAAGTACTGACCTAGATGTAAGAATATTTGGGAAGGTATATGAGATAGGTGGAAACTTTCTAGGTGGAGCAACAAACGGCTCAAGGAAGAAAGGGTGACAGAGCCAGGGAGAGGAGTAAGGGACAGATGTAGGTGTCAGAAAGAATATAACAGGGTAGAACCAAATGAGTTAGGTATTAGTTAGCAGAGAAACAGGTACCTTGAGGGTTTGGCTGCGAGTCTCTGGGGGAATATGCATGAAGATACCCTCTGGCATTTTCTGTAACATTAGCACGTGGCACTCTAGAAATCGGACAAAGCCATGTGAACCAAATAGCGATGCATTGGTTCTCTTCACCAACTGGCAAGCCTTGGAGAAATGGTGCTCAAACAGGTCCCACTGCGAGTCCTGGGCAAACCTGGAGGGAAAGAGTGACAGCTGTCAGCTCTATCTCCTGCTTATTGTCACTTCTTTAAGGCTCTAAAAGCTCCTGGGCAGTCAGAATTGTGATGTTGGAAAGTGGCCAAGGCTACTAGTTTACACACAAGGAGACTCTGATATTCGGCCTTGCCATGGGTTACTCTAGCACTGAAAAGCGACTGTAAACTTAACCCTCAACCTATAGACCCAAACCTCTTAAGGGATAAGAGCCATTCTAAGAGGATATGGGAAGTGAATGGTCTTAAAAAGTTGGTTAGAGATGTTGAAAAGTCCTGCCTGGAGGGGTAAGATAGCTTAAATGACTTAAATTTTTACCCTTTCCAATAGACCTCAAGAAAGACATTACCACATGGCCAGGGAGGAGTAGACCCCCAGCATGACATTGCTCTGAGAGGTTAGAACACAGCTGTGCTCATAGTGTTGAATGAACTGCAGACACTCGCCAAAGGGCCGACACAGCAATCCTGTGGACAGAGAAGGCAACTAGACTAATATATATTGTCAGTGTAGGAACTGGGGAATAGAAGGTGTGTGGCACAGGGGAGTAAACAAGACCTGAAAGGCAGACACCCCTGAGTCACAACAGGGTTCCCAGACCTTAAGGAGCCAGGGACAAGGAGCAGAGGCCATGCCTGAGGGACAGGCTCATGACTGCCTGTGTTCCAAACCTAGGGCCCCACCTAAGGCCTGAATCCCTCAGGAGTATAGTAGAGCCCTGTGCAACATTTACCTTTTCCATACAGCAGCAGATCTAAGCAAGCAGAGTAAAAGCAGGCCAGGCCAAGGACATCACGACCATGGGAAATGAGCGCCCACTGACTTTCCAACACATGGACACACAGATTAAACCTGCCGAGAGACAGAGGCACTGGGACCAGCTAGGGAGTGAGGAGGACGGTGCAGGAAAGGAGGGGAACTTATACCTTCAAAGCAGCCTAAAACCTCCTAGATCACCTCTCCATGGCTCTATTTATATAGAGAACATCTGTGCCTGGAATCAGACCTGTCTCTAGGCAAAGGAGGTGGGAAAATGCCTCTGAGGCAGTTTCTGGGGTCTTGAGCTACTGCAATTCCCTACCTTCCTGCAGAAAAATGAAAAAAAGAAAAACAAAATTTGTCCACGAGCCCCAAGTGCTGAGGAATATGTAGCAGCTCAGATGCTGCATTTCTACTCCTGGCCCTCCCCTGCAACACTGATGATAATGCTTCCTGGAGGGGCCAAGGGAAAGACATCTCTGGACATAGAAATGGAACAGCATCTCCGTCTCCACTCCAGACTTTTCTGGGAAAATATACCCACCCCTCTTAGGAAACAAATACAAATGAGAGAAAATGATCTTAATACTTCTTCTTCAGAAATGCAGATCTGAAGAGAACTGAAAGAACCAGATTCTCTAGAGCTGGTTTCTTGAGGTGTCTGCATATCTCATGAGCTTGAAAACCTGAGGAGGTTAAAGAGCATTGTGTGAGGTCTAGCTGTGAACCCGGACTCTCTAAAAGCCCCAGGCCCACCAGCCCTGAGTCCTCCTACCCAGCTTGATGGAGAAGTCAAGGTGGCCAAGGCAGAGCTTGGTGTAGGCCAGGGCCTGCATGAGCTGGGCTGTGGCCAACAATCCCTCCCTGGAGAGCCAGCGCAGGCTGCTCTTCTGAATGGCCGTCTGCTCACAGCGCAGCCACTTCTCCCTGTCGCCTGTGTTCTGGGAGAACTGGGAGAGGTCCAAGTAGGTAGAGACAACCTGCAGGGCAACAAACACAGGGCAAAACAGCCCACTGTACATTCACATGACATTTCCATTTTGCCCCTCTCCTGTGTAACAGCCTACTCTGGTGCCTTGCTGCTCACTCAGTCTGGACTCCTGGTGTCCCTACCACTTGTTTCCACTCCAGCTAGGAAAACAAGCTCCTTCTCACTCCTGTACTTCTATTTGATCATTCTCACTGCCTATGCTTTAAACAAACCACTTCTTTTACATGCCCCCCTTCTTCCTCTCCAATCTAAGACTTTCCCCTTCAAGATATTAATCAAATTACTTCTTGTTTTCTCTAGTTAAGTCCTCTGATTCTTGCTCATGAGATTACTGCTGGTAGATCTCTATTATGCACATCTACATGCACATTTGACATAGTTAATGGCTCTCTTCTTGTTGAAACGCTGTCTTCCCTAGGTTTCCAGGACACCATGCTCTCCTGGTTTTCCTCCTATCTCCCTAGCAACTTATTCTCAGTTTCTTTCACTGGTTTCTCTTCATCTCTTGACCTTTTAACACTGGAGGTGTTAACTCAGTCCTCGGACCTCTTTTCTTTTCTATGCTCATTCCCTTGGTGTTTGTCCGGTTTCATGGCTTTAAACAGCACTTGCACACTGATGGCTCCCATATGTCTATATCCTGCTCAGACCTCTCCCACAAACCCTAGACATGTATATCCAAGTACCTATTCCACATCTCCACTGGATGTCTAACAAGCATCTCAAATTAAACATGTCCACAGCTGAGATCCCAAATCTTCCCCTAAACATGTTCTTCTTGCACACTTTCCCATCCCAATTAAGAGCAACTCTATCCCTCTAGAGTTCAGGTCACAAAGTTTGGGATTATCCTTGGCTTTCTCTTTCTCTCACATCCCAGAACTGATCCATGAGTGAATCCTGTTGGCTCTATCTTGGCAAAAGACCACTCCTCCTCACTTCTTCTGCCACCGTAACAGTCCAAGCCATCACCACATCTTGCCTAAATTACTGCAGTAGCCTCCTAGTCTCCCTGCTTCCTTTTTTGCCCCCTTCAGTTTATTGTCAACACAGCAGCCAGAGTAATCTTATTAAAATATAAGTAGATCTTGTCATCCATCTTCTCAGAACCCACCAGTGGCTCCCCATTTCTTTTAGAGTAAAATCCAAAATCCCTACAGTGGCCTACAAGACCTGCACCATCTGCCACCTGCCCTTCCCCAGTCCCTTGGACCACATCTCCTGGCTCATGTTCCCCCTCTCCCTCCCTTCCAGTCACACTGGCCTCCTCATTGTCCCTCAAACACAGAGGGCATGCCTTGGGTAGGCACTGTGCCCTCTGTCTGTACACTTTTCTCCCAGGTAGCCTGGCTTACTTTCTCACCTCCCTCAGATATTTGCTCCAATGTCACCTGCTCAGCGAGGCTCTCCCTGACCACCTTACTTAAAACTGCACCCCACCCAACTCACAGAACCCCACGTTCCCCTGCCTCTACTTTATTTTTCTCTATTGCATTTATTATCACCTAACATACTGTGTGTTTTACTTATTTATTATATTTCCCTGAAGCCAAGATCATGCCTGGAATATAACAGGTGCTCATCAAATATTTGTTGAATATATGGGTAAAAGACAAAGGCACTAAAATTAGGAAGACATGTTTCCTTTCCTTTTTTCCTAAGTCAGCTGTTCTCATCCTTTTTCACATCATGGATTTCTTTGAGAAACTGATGAGAACTATTATCACTTCCCTACCTCCCACTACTCCCCAAAATGCTCTTTTGAACATAAACATAAAATCTGCATTCAGTTCAGGGAGTTCACAGATAACCTCATAACTGGAAACCCATTTATAAACTGCAAATTGAGAAACCCAAACATGTGATCAGTGGTGTCCAGTTAAGTTGGGGTCATTGGGGAACCATGCTAAAACCAGGAACTTGGCAGGGTCTTTCTCCATAGCACTTGAGGTTTCTGAGTGAGGTCCAGAGATAAAGCAAGCACTTGCTCACCTGGGCTTCATTTGCAAACTCCTCGGCTGAATTCTTCTGCATAAGAGTGGCCAGGCAGGCAAACCTGCGGCTACTGGCTGTGGCCTCCAGGTTATAGAGCTGCCAAAGTAGGGAGAGGCAATGCACGCGCTGCTGCAGGACTGCCAACTTCTTCTTACTGTTGTGAAGCACAGGGTGGTTAGCACACCCTTATTCCTCACCAATGCCCAACTTTCCCTCCCCACAGGAGATCCAAGTCTACTCTTCATGGGGCCATCCACAGACTTTCCAACTCAGAAATGTTCCTGGAATCCCACTGCTCCTAACCCCATATAATTCCCCATTTAATTCATATAACCCCATTTAATTCACTCCTCTTAATCAGGAAAAGTTCAGAGAGAGATTTTTTAAAAAAGATTCATTCTTTGAATTTCTACTTGCTACATTTAATTGGCTGGGGAGTACAGTGGAAGACCTAGAACTGTCTGTTACACACGTATCTGTTACATGCATATATGCATATGCTGTCTGCTATATGTTTGTCTGTTAGATGCTTGGCGGTTACCTGATAGTAAGAAAAAAAGTAGTCTTAGGTCAATAGGGGCAAAGCTCCAGCTTGGATCCTAGTTTAGCTACAGTTTTCTGTGGCCCTAAAGGAAACCAGGACAACTTAGCCAGCCTTCTCACTTCTCACTAGGGTTGTTTGGAGGTTGGCTCAGGGAACAGGAATGCCAATACTTTTCCAGGAATGTTTGGAAAAGGACACCAAACCAGGTCCAAGGGAAATTCCTTTTCAGCAGTCGAAGGGCTTGCCTAGCCAATTTTTTGGCTAAGGTGATCTGTCCCATGTTGAAACAGACCTGGAGATGGGAAAACAAGAAGCAGTAATGTAAATGTGGGAAGAGTACTGTGGACAAGGTTTTAGATAAAACATACTGGCTCTCTCATTTTGAGATGTGTAGTAGGGGGTCACTGAGGTGCTACAGTGAGCTGGGTTGGAGCACAGCCTGGTCAGAAGTCACACTAACAAGCACCAGTAGGGCCGTAAGCAAGTAAAGGGGTGAGGAAATAGGATTGTGGAAAAGGCATCTTCTTTCTTATCTCCCACACGTTTGTCAGGACACAGTAGAGGAAGGCTGTGATTTAGGAAGTGATAATGCTAGACTGAGGTGAGATCGTCATTTGTGTGGAGACTCAGATGCTCTTACATGCCATGGAAAGCACCTAAAATATCACCTAGTCTTCTCTCTCTCCTTTCTAAACAGGCTGCATTACCATAGTGAACGTGGGGAGTTGGAGATTATCCTATACCTTCACATTCTAAGGCTAAGTCCCCCAATAAAGTAATAAAGTCTTTGTGATTCTAGAACAATCTTGGGAGGACTGCACAATAACTTCTTCTTATAAAGGGAAAGAAATAATTATTTAACTTTGCTCTGAAGACCTCTTAGTTGAAGCACAGATAATGCAACACAATTACAACTCTAATATTCCCTTTGGCCTTCAAAGTCATTATACACATTAGGTTTATTCTCCTAACCAGATTGTCTTAAGGTTTGCACTAAAATTAGTTTACATATACTCCAATGAGCAAAGCATATAAATGGACAATTCACAGAAAAATAAACACAAATAACAAATAAACATACAAGAACAATGTATCTTATTAATTAAGAGATACAGATTAAAACACAATATAATTTTCATCTGAGATTAGTAAGTTTAGAAAAGACTGATAATATATGATGTTGGTAAGGATATAAAAAAATTCAAGGAAAACCATGAATTGATACAATATTTTTGGTGGGCAATTTGGTGAAATATTTATTAAATGTAAAATCGTTTGTATCTTCTCCCTTAGTATTTCCACCTCTGGAAATTTCTCTTATGGAAGTACTCTCACAAGGGAAAAATAGATATTTAACAGGAATATTCAGTGTAGCAATGTTTATAACAACCCCAAAATTAGAGACAACCTAAATGCATGTGAAGAAGGGAGTAGCTAAACTATGATATGTACAATGGAATACTTGGCAGCTATAACTATGTGGTGGATCAATATGTACACCAATATGCAAATATAGTCAATCTGTACTTCTAAAATAAAAGCAAGCTGCAGAAGAAAGAATGTAGAATATGATCCTATTAAAAAATGGAAAACAATAATGACATGACTATATATACAGTTGGTGAAATATGCATAAAATTATTAACTATGGGTGGCATGGGATTAGTGGGAGCTCTTTCACTTTCTACATATTATATATTTCTATATTTTGAATGTATATAAACCTTTTATTACATTATCACATTTACAATCACACACAAAAAACAATGAAGAGATTCTAAAAGAAATAGGGCAAGCCTTAAGGAGAAATAACTAAAACTACAAGATCACCCCCTGCCCTCACCTCTGACCGAAGACAGCAGAAAGTGGCCTCCTCAAACTGACAGATCTTCACCTTGTGTTTTCTCAAGAATGAGAACGCTGAGGGTTGGCCCAGGAGACTGCTTGCCTTCCTCAAATAAAAGAAGGCCTTCAAACAGGACAAGGGATGAAGAAACTGGATTAGGATTAGGATGATGCTGGGGGTACGATTAGGGTGAAGGCTGGAGTAAGGTTATGATGAAGGTCAAGATACAAATTTGAATCGGGTTTGGGTTTTGAGTTAGAAATGGGAACTGGACTACTTGTGCAAGGGTCAGGGGCAGTGCCAGCATGGGCTGGTGTTCTTTCACCACCACATTCCCACTTCATGTTTTCTCCTGAACCCCTTCTAGCTCCTCTTTCTCTCTCCCACTCTCCTCCACTTTTCACTCATGGTTACTTGAGAGTAAGAAATCTCAATCAAATTCCCAAAGTAAAAGGCACAGCTCAAGGGCAGAGAGCAGAGCTTGCTCACCATGTAATTATCTGACAAGTCCAAGGAGGCAGCAGCAGCCTCCAGCAGGTAATAAAATGCACAGGTGGTTTCTCCAATGACCAAGCAGTGCTGGGTAAGGGGTGAGAGCACTAATTTCAGGATTTTCTCACAGTGGCAGGGCTTCATGGTCAATAGGCCCTTCTCGGGGCTAGTCTGAGCCAGCTTCCTATTCACTTGATCCAGAAACTCTTCCTCTGTTCTTTGTGGAAAGAAGATGAAAAACTGAGAGTGGCCACAAAGCTGCCACTTTTGTTGGGGTATTACCAGGTCTCAAAGTCACTTTTTCCAGGAAGTTCTCCTGTATAATTCATTACTTCTTTGTCTATCCTTCTCCTCCATTACTCCATAAATTTTTGAAAGTCAGGGAGCAGAGATACAACTGCAAAGCTCTATTGGAGATTTTAAAAAGCCTAAAGTCAACCTAAGAACTTCATAATCTAAATAGGGAAATATCACATCTGAAGAGTAAACTAACAATGTAAGTGTTAAATAAAACATAAAAATGATACAAAGCAATAAATAATAAAACTTTGTTAGCATATTTGAGTTTTGTAATAGCATATTTCAATATTATTTTATTCAACATCATCATCATCTAATTCTACAACACCCTGTCATTCAGGCAGCTAAAAATTACCTCTCTTTTATAGATGAGGAGATTGAGGCTCAAAGAGATTAAGTGATTCACATATGGCTTCACAGCTACTGAGAAGTAGAACCCAAACTAGAGCTCACCTCTCTGAATACTAATCCAGTGTACTTTCCATAGGCACCCTGAGCTCAAAAGAGGTCAGATCTCTCTGAGCTACAATGACATAAAAAAGTAAAAACTGAGAAAGGCCTTGAAGGATGGTCAACATGTTGATAAGTGGAGGGATGCAGAGGCCACTTGGCATTTAAAAAAAGAGAGCTGTGTAAGCAAAGACACACAGGTGACTGTTGGGGTGGTTCATTTGGAATATATTTTTGTTTGAAAACAGTAGGAAATCAGGTTAGATAAGTGGGATGGGAAACTATATATGGAGTGGCTGGTGAACTCAAGGTGGGGACATTTAAAATTGATGGGATAAGCATTAGAAAGCCAGGAGGTACAGGGTTAGGAATTGTATATCTATCTTAATATCATCTGGGGTAAAAATAATTAAGAAGACAAATTTATAGCTGGGAAAAAAATCTGCTATGTATAAAATGCATTTGAAAGCTATTACATAAAGGTTTTCTTAACAAGAAATAATTTCCCTATAGAGAATCAAAAATTGCCTTTCTAAATCTTTTCTGTTAACCTGAATTTTGGGCTGAGTACAAGAGTCACCACTCCTAGGTGGTCATATGCCCTCCTGGTCAGCAAGTGAAGTGAGTGCCCCAGTATAATAGTCATCTGTCTCTCACTTTTGGCCCCCTCCATGTCTACCCTCAGCATCTCCATCACCTGCAGCGTTCACTTGAGAAGGCCTCCTGAGTGCTGGATGGTTTTGTCTGGAACTGAAAGCTATCTGTAGGAAGAAAAAATATAATTAATTATCCATGTTTGGATTAACTGAGGATATTTTGAATTCCTGACTAACTTTCCTCTGCAGCTTACAACACAAAATTAGGATAGTAGATTGTAAATTCCTTAATGACAACTATGTATAATTCAAATAGTAACTCTCCTCATTCCCAAACCTCAAAACCAGTTCCTACCTTGAAGGAGGCCCTCAATGTTTGCTAAATGAAGAAAAAAGTGAATAAAGAATGTGTCCATCCTGATTTGATGGCTACTTCTAATATTGGAAATCCCTGAACACATCTGGATCAGGTTCATTACCAGCTCAGAGTGAACTGCAGAGCCTAAGACCAAGTGAAGAAAATCCTGATAGCACAAGATGTCACAGTATGCTAGAGTCACAGTGGACAAGAGGTTGCCAGCTTTACCTAGCTGGCCTTAAAGAGCCTTTATCCTCCATATTTGACGACTCTTTTGCAGCTGCCTTCTTACAAATCAAAACAGGAATGATGTTGAGATGCTACCTATTAGAGTTCAGAGTATGGGTGGAGGGATTGATAAGGAGTCTAAGAGAACTGTTAGAGGGAAGATTTGGGTTAAGTAAAAGGACTGGCTCTCTGATGGTAATGATGGTAATGATGTCAAATAACAGCTAAGGTAACTGGGGAAACTGGCAGCACAACTGCAGTGCAGAACTCCAAGGGACACCATCATAGCATAGCCTTTGTAAATAGTGCCCTCTGGAGTTTGGCAGTGCCTGGTCTGCATGGCCATGCAGGGAGGTCCTGGGTCTGGGACACCTCCTCAGGGTTCTGATGGGCTGGGAAGGTCTTGAACCTCTCTCTTATAGATGGACCAGGCTGTCTCATCCAAAGCTGACGCTGACCTCTTAAAAGCAAAGGGCCATAAAGGAATATGAACAATAGCACAGTCTCTTTACAATACCAGACTTCAGAAAGCTCAAAAAGTACAAATGCCCATAGCATTCATCAGCCAATGACCAATTGCTCCAAGTCACTGGTCCACTTTCACAGAGTCAGGATAATGTTACAGCTAGAAGAGGATCATAGAGAAAATCTCTCATTTTAGTCCTTCACCAGTAACTATCTACCATTTCCCCATACCATCCTCCCCACCCCCAATACCAAAGCCAACTTCTCTCTTATCAAAGTAGGTAAAGAGAAGATTTGGTTGTTCTTGAGAGCTACCTTCAAATATGGAAGAGAGTACAACTATGAAAAATGGGTAAAGCTGCAAGGAGGTAGATTCCACCCTGACAAAAGAAGGAACTTTCTGACAACTGGAGACAATGAAATGAGCTGTCCTTTAAGGGAAGCTAACTGAAAAGGTTAAAACAAAGATGGGTGAACGCTTGTCTGGGATGCAGTTTAACGGGCTATGGTGAACATCTAGCCACTAACACAAACTTCTTCAAGTAGCTAACTCCTACTTATCCCTCAAGACTCAATTCTGGCATTATGTCCTTCAAGGAGGGTCTTCTCTGACACATTCCTCAGGCTGAGCTAATGGTCCCTTCTCAAGGGCCAACCCCTATGTATGTCATTTTCATTGCTTTTACTGTGCCATACTGGAATTCCCTATCTATATGTCTGTATTACCCCAAAAACCGACAGCTTCAGGAAGTCAAAGACTGAAGCTTATTCACATGGTATACCTAACACCTAGTATTGCATCAAATACACAAAGGACTCAATATATGTGCACTGAGCTGAATAATAATAATAGTAATAATAAAAACAATAACCAAAATGTATTGAGCACTCACCACATGCCTGGCACTGTTTAAAGAACATTACATATTTTAACTAATTTAATCCTCACAACAACCCTATGAAGTTGGTATTATTATTTTCCCCAATTAATTGAGGTTAAGTAACTTGCCCAAGATTGCCAACCATAACAAATATGATCTCTAAAGTTCCTTTTAACTCTGAGATTGCATTTTTCTTATCTCTGGTACTTCAGGGATAAATGGTTCTACCTACTTTTCTCCCTCAATCTGATTTCAACTTTTTGATGAAGAGCTCCAAGTACATGAAGAAAGAGAGGTGCTACCCATATGTCCTCTTTCTGCCTCCTGGGTTTACCTTGGGGAGAAGGCAGCTGCAATTTGTCTGTGATCACTTGTGTTAGCACCGAGCCAGTATCTTTGTAAGTACAGAACTGAGAGGTCCCACTGGAGCTCTTAGTAGAATGGATTGCAAAACGGTGGAAGGGAACAAAATCCCCTCCATGACAGCTCCCACAGCGGCAGGCCAAATCTTGGAGAAAGCAGGCACATTCAAGGTGCAGAGCTATCTGTTGTTCTTTGGGCCACAGCTCCCAAGCAGCTTCCCGTAATAGAGGCACTCCAAATTCCAACACCTCAGTTTGAGGTAGAGATAGTTCCTCTTGTAGCCTGAGAAGAGAGGCTGAGCCACCATCTGAAATTTAAGAAAATCTAAGTAAGAGTCTCCCTTAAAGTTCTTTCATGCTACAATATGGCAAACTCCCAAGTATATGGCTGTTAGTTTATAAGAAAATTTTATTTATAACTCTTGGTTGGTATTACTGCATCATTTGTATAAAGAATTTTGCACCATTCTCACAGTGATGTTGACCACATCATGTATAAAGTATAAGGAAGAAATGATTAGTGATACAGAAGTATACTGCTAAGATTTCTTAATTGGTCCTCCTAAATTGAGATTTTACTTCTAATTATTATAAATGTCAAATCATCAGAAATGCTCTGTTCAGAGATAGAGCCCAAATATATTTCAAATTTAAAGGGAAATTATTTGTGAATTTTATGTGCTTTGGGTAGTCCATACTACAATTTTATTCTTTCTTGTGGAAAATTTGAGATTGCAAGCTATTTATATCTTGCTTTGTTCATGTCTGTTTTAGTAATGCATGTGTTTATCTTCCCTGTGAGTTTCTAAAATTAAGAATGGTTTATCCTTTTTTCTCATTATTTGCACCTAGAAGCCATAAAAGATTACGGCAATATTTTCTGAATCAAAAATCAAAACATAAATACTAACACATGGGTTAACAAGGAGCTGGAATTATTGAAATTAAGACAATTCTGAAAAATGCAGGGTATTTTTTTACTATAACCAAGGCTCCTTCATGGTTTAAATGATCTTTTTCTTTCTGTTTCTTAGCCATAAGCTTTAAGAGAGAGGCCCCTGAGCTGAATGTGGTAGTGCACGCCTATAATCAGGAGGCTGAGGAGGGAGGATTGCTTGTGCCCATGAGTTTGAGTCCAGCCAGGGAAACATAGTGAGATCTTGTCTCTTAAGAAAAAGAGAGAGAGAGAGAGGCCCTTGATATATGATATTTTTGTTTATTTTTTTAATATACAGTATTGATGGTCTTTCTGAATACAGATATCCCCACTGGGGCTCTCTGTTCAGACCTGAGAGAACAGCACTTCCTCACCTGACTTTTTCTTCTTCTCTTTGGTTTGATCAATGATGTCGATAGAGGGGGGTACTAATATGGGCTCAGCAGGAAGTTTTTGGTTCTTGTTGAACCAGCAGAGCACATGTATAGCTACAAGATCCCTCAACACCTGAAGTAGTTTATTTTTATCCCAGCCAGGCAGAAGATGCTGCAGCAGATCTATATGGAAGGAGTGACCAATGATTGCAGCACACTTGACCAGCAACTGTTCCTCTGGGCTCAGTTGATCCAATTGGTTTACTGCTATTTCTACAAATAAATAAATAAATCAGCAATAAACAAGGTTTCTACAAACCTAGGATACAACATGGTGATAATCTGTCCATCTTTAAAAAAAAAGAAGTGCACTTTTTGTCTACCCCTACCTACTGCCCTACCTTACTCCTCCCTTCTCCACTCAGCCAAACCTCTTGAAAGAGCCTTGTCTCCATGTTCTGATTTCCCACTCGTCGTTTTACCAACAACAATCAGGTTTTTACTACACTACTGAAACTGCTTTCCCCAGTCACCAACAGCTTTTGTTGGTAGACCCAAAACTGTGCTCTGAATCACTCAACTACACTAATCCTTCCCATTTTCATGATCTATTAGTACCCAGACCCTATTCTTCTTATTTTCAACTGAACTTGTAGGCCAGGCTTCCTGGTCCCAGATTTCTGATAATTTAATGTAAACATTAAAGTACTTGGTATTAAACCAGTAAGTCACCAAGTCAAAAACCTTGGAATAATTCTAAACTTTTTCCTTTCCCTCACAACCTAATGGTCATCCTCTTTCTAAATGTCTCTTGTATATGTTTTCTCCTAAACAATTTTAGTATAAGTAGTCATTTTCACCTAGATCACTATAATACCCTGTTTTGCACATCTCCAATTTCCTCCCATTCTTATCCCAATAATATGTTAACTAATAGCAGAATTATATATCTAAAGTACAAATATAATTATGTTAGTCCCCTCCTTAAATACTTTTATAACTTATATGGCCTTTTACAATCTAGCTTGGCTTCTCATTTAGACCAAAGTTTTGCTGAGCTATTCAATTCAGCTTGTGAGTTAACAAGGCCTTTTTTATTACCTGATAATGTTGACCTTGGGTTAATTTTCTGGCTGTTTCCTTGGATAACATTAGAATTTCAACTCTGCTACCAGGTAATGTTGCTTATGCTAAGAATGACCTCTGATTGGGAAACTGAATTTGGATTAGGGAAACTGAATGAACTGGTGGTTAAGCCACAGCTTTGGGCTTCCTTGGCTATAGTAATTCTTGTAATAGGTCATGCCCCTTGTAGGACCTGAAAGCTCCATCTATCAGGCTGTTATAAGAGATAAAAGTTTCTAGTTGGGACAGGTATTCTAAACATCCATGCATCATGGTCTCATTCCCCACAGCTGAGCTATTACTTGAGTCTCCAGACAATTGCCCCTGGATGTAATTGCCCCTGGATGTAAACTGATGTGAAGCATCTTACTGAAGAAAACCATCCTGCTAGCATGCTGTGTTTCCTTCTAAGCAAGTAAAGCCAATGCCAAGGATAGCCAATTGTAGTCGTATGAATGTAAACTGTCTAGTTGGACCTAAAACCTCCAGAGTGAAGAGCTTATAATAGCTAAAAGCCACAGAATATTTATGATGAGTCATGAATTATTTCATTTAACCCTTTTTAGAAGAAAATGAAGCCAGAATGATAATGAGGAACCTCTACTCAGTCACCCACCAAATTACTAATTGCAGTGACAGCTGTAATGAGTTCACTTGAGGTCTTCAAGGGACTTGCCTTTTAATGATGGTGGGAGAAGCACTGTATCCAAGTTCACATCATCCTTGACTGTGCAGACATAAAGTTCCTGGTCTTCTTCATAGCTGGCAGGAGAAATACCATACATTGTGGATTTCATGACATTGGCTGTAGAAAAAGAAGACTATGACTGAGGAAAACAACATGCTCAGTGACTGTAGTTTTAAAGGTACAAAAATATAAGAATTTAGTCAAAAAATGAAAGGATGAGGATGAATGGAGTGTACTATGGTTTAAAGTGTTTTACCCCACCCATCCTGCCTGTTCTCTAATTTTCTTTTATAAACTAACAACATTCTCTGTACCATGTGGTATGTAACAGCTGCTCATTATTTCTGTTCACCCTATAACAGCCTCTATTATATCACAGCTCTAGGATGCCTTTCTGGATTTATACATACTTCTACACCTTACTCATCTTCCACCCTCCTCCCTTCTCCCACCCTCATCCAAATGACCCTCATCAAGTCATCCTTCTCATCAGCAATGTTCAATTTTCTATTCTGGAATCTCATGTTCATAAATGTTATTTTCTTATCCCTTCCTCCTGGGCTGCTCAAAAAGGAACTACTGTAGATTGATTGACTGAATTAAGTTATCTGAGGCAGGTATTTAATGTTTTCACCCTAGTTGCATAATATTTGTATAGTGTATTGTCAGGCATGGTGGCATGTGCCTGTAGTCCCAGCTACTTGGGAGACAGGAAGATCTCTTGAGCCCAGGAGTTCAAAGTTGCAATGAGCTATGATCGTGCCATTGCACTCCAGCCTGGGCAACAGAGTGAGACCCTGTCTCTTAAAAAAAGAAATTTTGTGTAGTGTGTTTAGCTGGGAAGGCCCAAGTGGCCCCACAATGTCAGTGGGGAATAGGTATATGCCTCATAAAGGCCAGGTGATGGATGCCATGTTAGAGAATGAACTTCAGCAGGTAAACCAGGGCAGAATCCTAGGAAGCTAAGCTTACCTGAGAGGGTCTCCCACTTGCTGTTCTCCTCCTCCTCCTCTTGTAGGTCATGAAAGAGCAATATGTCCTTAGACAGAAGGTCCTGGCATAGGACCTCACAATACAGGGGGTTTCCAAAGCACCTGCGGAGAAGGTAGCTACAGGGAGATAAGTAGAGAATGATTAAAGATGCCCACTTGAGGGGAGCCAAGCATAAAGGTACTTCATACTGAGGAATCTTTTGTTAAAGTCAGGTTTTGAAGATATACTAACAGAGGGAAACAGCACCATAGAAATGGAGAAAATTAATTTCTGATTGGCTTTGAAATGCATTCTGGAGGTAACTTTTCTTTCTCAACTGTTTTGCTTCTACTGATGTTAAAAGGAACTAATATCCTCTTACTAAAGGCAGAAACTGGCCTGATCACGTATAATTGGCACATTAAGCAGGCCATCCAAATCCTCACTGTCTTGTGAAAACCTTGGTGGATAGCCCACGGAGGTAGCCCCTTACTAGTTTACAAGGAGACTGTCTCCCTTAAATCTAGTCTTGGGCCTCATCAGTTTCCAATGCCATTCTCTCCCTCAGAAATGTAAGACCTGAGAAAGTAAGACCTGAGCCTTCTGACTTTTATTATGCCACTGGCTCCTCCCTTAATGAAGTACCCAGCTAGTCCTACCACTCACATCTGCAGCTCTGGGGGGATGCTCACCACCCCTAGTTCCCAACATGCCATTCTCAACAGAGAGGTTGTTGCCAACTTCGAAATGGGCACAAAAACAGCCTGAGGGCTCTGCAGGAAGTGCTGGGCCCAGCCACACAGGGTGAAGTTAGGGGTCAACGTCATCACCATGATGATGGGCACACTGGAGAGCAACGTTCCCAAAAACTGCCAGGAAGCTGCATCCATATACTGGGCCTCATCAATGAGGAAAACCAGTGGTGTTTCCCTCACTGCCTGGAAAAACAGCAAAGAAACAATAACAACCTCTGATTAGAAATGAAGTCATGTGGTTTTCAGATCTATCACGAATTTCCCATCAACAATTTACATAAAATGTCAACATAGGCTGGAGTTTTCAGAGTAAAATGTATTCTAAGTCCAAGTGATATTTTACTTGATAAATATAAAATAAAACCTATATATTTAACTCCTAAAACAATGTACAGAGTTTCTGTGGACAAGAAAATACTCTAACTGAAAAATGAAATAAGCATCAAAATATTTTCCAAATCAAATTTGAAGCTTTCAAATATTTCATTTTGGCAAAGGCTTCATCCTTGTGGAAATTCATAACACTTTAAAACAGCAATTTCCAAACCAGGCTGCACATCAGAATCAGCTGGGAGTGCTTGCCAACACTACCAATTACCAGGTGCCACTCAGGTAGACTTTAAAAATGTATTCACTTTTATCCAGATTCCCCACTCCCACTCCATTCCCCACTGCATCTAGTGACCATTCTAACATGTTTATTGTATAGCTTTTTGTTTGTATCATGTTCTTACAAAATGTGCATTGTTTTTTCAAGTAAATTGTTTTTATGTAAATGCTACTATATTACAGATCTCATTATTTCTCTCTTTCTTTTTATTCAGGACTGTTTTAAGATTACTCCATATTGCTATAGTTTCATCTATTTCCTTACTTCTACTTTCTGCATTTTATTCAATCATGTTCATCCATGGGTTCATGCCAACATCTCCCTGGCCTCCACAAACAAACACTGCAATGAACATACTCATTGGGATATATATATACCCAGGAGTGGAATTACTGGATCTAGAAGATGCATGTTATTAAAATTTGACTAGTTACTTTTAGATTGCTTTCCTGAATGGCTACATGAGTTTCTCCTCATATAGATTTTTGATTCCATGATCCTGGGGTAGAGCCTCAGTATCTGTATTTTTAATAAACAGTAGGTAAGATAGCAATCCACCTGCATTTAGAAACCACTATTTTAAATTAAGTTACTAAAATTTAATTAAGAAACAGGATCAGGAAAAATCCAAGATCTTTTCTTGTATGCTATGTTGTAGGATGAATCCAAGGTTAAAGATAGATAATAAACAATGAATACATTAACAAATAGGCAGGCCAAGAAACGCCTGAAACAAGGTCTGATGTGGATAGAATAAAATGAGCATAAACTATCTCCACATATTAAGAGATAAGGGTATGTAGCAAAAGTACCCACCTCCTGAAGCACTTGAATAAAACATGCTTTAATCTTCTTTTGTCTGACCAGGTCATCCATGTGTGAAACTTCGAAGGACAAGGGAAACTGACCAGGAAAATTATTATATATTAGTATTCAAAATGACAAACTAATAAAAATATGCAGGTTCTCCAAAGGGAACAGAAAATGATTCTATTTTGACTGAGAATGGGTTTCTGCAAGACTGGGCACAGAGTTACAAGGGCCCATCCAACAATAATATATAGGGCAGAGGGTGAGATTGAAAGTTCATGAAGGGTTAGAGACAGATATCTATCACCTTTCCACACCAGACTTTGGAAAACCCTTAAAGGGTTATGACTAAGAAATAAATGACAGGTCTGACTTAGCAATGTCATTTTGGGCAGCTCCAGTACCCCAGTTATTCTAAGTATACCAGGAAGAATCTATACATGAGACTTGTCAGAAAAAGATGCAATAGACATTACCTAACATTGTTTCCTGTGCTAGGCTGAGGCATATGAGCTACCACGAACCTGTGAACCAAACTGAGGTTATTGCTATACCACGTTGGTGAGGGTTAGAGTCCCAAGTAAGGCCTGTCTTAAGAGACGGCTACGCTGAGGGATTGGACAGATTTTACTGTCCTCTATTTTCCATTGAATACAATACTCTGCAGGCTGGGTACATTAGGAGAAGTGATGGAGGATGAATAAATGGAATTGTGGATCAGGGAGTTTTTAGCCTGCTCGCTATTGGGTACCCCATAAACCCTAGACCACTGGAAGCTTTTGAGATTCTGATGCTGGTTCAAGTGATAAATTCTGTGGCTAGGGAACAGGAAGGTAGGGTTAAAAAATAAAAAATTGCAACTGACTCAAGATATATGGATATAACTCCTGGGAATGTGAGTCAGAATCACCTTAATATATTTAGCACTTTAAAATTTACAATGCAATATTTTATATACCATCTCCTTTAAAATTCATGCAAAAACTATATAAAGTACTATAACATCATTTCACAGATGAAAAAAATGTGGCTCAGAGAGGCTAAGTGATTTGCTCCAGGACATACAACTATCACGTGTCAGATTCAATCCTAGAATCCATTCTCCTCAAAAAGGAAAAAGCCTGACTTCTGGTGTCAAAGGGATTTCAAATCTCAATCCCACTATTACTATGTGTTCTTAGTATGTATGTATATGTATGTGTGTGTGTGTGTGTGTGTGTATGTATGTATATCTTATATATATGTATATGGCCTAAAGGTATTAGATTAGAAGAAAATCCTGGGTCTGACGACCCACAAAAAATAACAGTAACCCAATTCAGAAAGCCACTGTCTTCATTACCTTCACAAAGAAGAGATCATTGAAAAGGCAGTGAAGTGGTTCCTCCACCATCCCGCGAAGCTGTCTTTGTAGGCACTCCTGCCGGTAATAGGCTGGGCACGTATCAATATCGAAGAAGATGGCCATAAGGGTCTGGATGGCATAGAAGCACTGCTTGGAATCTGCTTCCTTCAGCTTCAATGGCAACACCCTGGTGAATGTAACTATGATCATCAGGAGTCCCCTGTACCACACACAGGTTACTCACTCCACCAGTCCAAGGATGCTGAACCTAGTGACATAAGAGTCTCACCAACAAGGGAAAGAAGCCCCAAGAGAAGTAGGCTCTGACTAAGTCAGAAAGCAGGAGTCTTTACCTATGCCCTTTCTTCTGGGCCACGAAGTTTATTTCAGCCAGCAGCTGGCTTTTTCCATAGCCTTTTCCACCTTCATACAAAACCGCTTGTCCCTTCTTCTGGTACAAACACCCTTGCTGTGCCATTCGGAAGGCTTCCAATTCTTTCTTCCGGTCTGTAGAGAGACAGGGAGCACCTAACACTCTTGTGCTTTTTAGTAGACACTCTATTGATTTGAATTAATTTGCAGAGCTAACTCTCAAAATGGCTTTTTTTCCCCCAGAATCCCTGGCAGAATCCCAGTCTTTGATGGGGACTCACATCTCTTTCCAGAAAATCAGCTCTGAACTACATAAAACGTATGCTGGTCTTGAGGGCTTAATAACATTCAGAACAATTAGGTATCATATGGACTTCGGGGGTAATATATCTTCTTAATTTTTTGTAAAATTTTCCATAATAATAATATAGTCTTCAAAATCTGTCACTGCTACATAAAGATAATAGATTAATAAATATAGTTTAAAATATAAAGACAGGGAATATATAGTGTGGGTTGCAACAATCTTGGCGCTATCTTCACTGTTCTAGGGATGAAAATTTCTGTTTAAAGACAATCCATAATAAGCTGGTCAGACCTCAATAACTGAATTCTGACTTACAAAAATTCTTATTAAATGTTGTTACTTCTCAGGCAAAATAGCACTCCCCTGAAATTTGAATATTCAACATGGAAAAGAAATAGTAGGTCCTCTTCAAAATGAATATAAATTCACTAAGAAGGTTGCTTTCTATTTTTTAATACAAGCTTAAAAGCATTTTCTCTTGCATTGTTTTGTTTTTTAAATCACATTTAGCCATCTACAGCTGAAACAAGTATGATTTAAGTTATAAAAGAAAACTTACCTAACAAAGGGTGATTTTTGTTTCTCTCTCTGGCCAAATGCCTCTTCCCAAACATTCTGGGGAAAACAACAAAGGGAAATGTGTCTATTAAAAATAGATTCAGGAACAACTGTCCTCATAAGCAAGTACTTTCAAATAATTGAAGAGGTACAGAGTTCTGTACAAAAGGGTTTTTAAAAACTAAAAATTGTTAGAGAAGGGAGCAAAGAAGGAGTATTATTAATTGTTACAGAATCAGGGAAGTAAATAAATAGTGAAGTACACAAAGAAAAAAAGAACAAAGCACATTTGGGTTAGTGACCTATTGCTACTCTCTTCCTGCTGGACAGCAAGAAGTTCACCAAGGAACTCGGTTAAGAGCTAAACATAAAAGCTAAAGATCTCAGACACTAAACCCTCCTCTTGTATGCCTTATCCCAGAAGGCCAGTACTAGCAGCATTTCTAATTTCACACAATCAAAAACTTATTATTCCTACACCCTGATTCTGCAACAGACGGGAATGAACTATCACATAACGATACTCACATACATCTTCTATGGCCAAGATATTCATAAATCTTCCCTGGGTTGGAGATATTTTTCATCATTTTCTCTGGGAGTTTCTTGAAGTTGTAAGCAGGTAGCATGGATCTTAGATATGTTACCTCATCACAGGACACCAAACCTGGATAAGCAGTTATCATTCTGGCCACGAGACTCACTTTTGGGCCAATAACTGTGTCAGAAAGACAGTAAAGAAAAGGGTGGAGAATTTTGGATCATGTCTTCCACCTTCATCCCTTAAGTCACAGAGCTAACAGTGACAGAGTTATTCTACCTGTATATTCGTGTCTTGCTACTGCTCCAACCACACCACAGAATACTGGTCCATTGGTGATACTGATGGAAACCAGCCTGGGGATGAGAGAAGCAACAGTGGGTAAATACACAGTCAGAAAACTCTAAGTCAGGCACTAGATTTGCCACTCCCTAGATCCAGAAGTCTAGTTTTAGAGTCCAGAATGAAAAAGGCCAGGGAGATGACCAAAAGGAACAGAATGCCCCCCTACTTCAGGAATTTTAGTTGGGGATTATTATTAGTAAAAAGATTAAAAGAAATATTATAACTGTCAGATGATTTATATATGCTTCTTGGAGTATTTTCAAATTGATCACCTCATCTGATCCTTTGAGAAATAATTAACAACAAAGCCTATATGGTAGGTTAAGGCAAAGATTGTAACACCATTTAAGAAAAGGAAAAACTGAAGGGAACTTGTACCCCACCCCCTTAAATCTACCAAAATTTTTAAAAAGGGAAAAAAACCTGAAGGGATTAATTAACTTTTCCATAGTTATATAGCAAAAATAAACAGTAGAGTCAGAATGAGAATCCTGGCCTCCTGACCCCTAGACCAATATTATGTCTATTATACCTTGCTGCCTCAGATAAAACCCCAAAATGAAAAGTAGATCAACAGATGTCAATACAGGGTTAATGGATCAAATACCGCTAGAAAGTCAGAGTAAAGGGATAATCAGAATTTTAGGACTGCAAATGGAAGGCTTCCTGAAGCAAATTAATCTTTGGAATACTTTTTTTTAATGAGTAATATTTTTCATTCATTCATGCATGCATATATTCATTCATTCAATAAGCATTGAGAAGTATACACAGTACCAATTACTTGGCTGGATGTTTAAAATATTCTTCCCTGGAGAAGATAGGTCTGGGGAGGAGAGTGGCAGGTATTGAGGGAGGTGAAGAGACATATATATGTCAGCAAGACAAATACTCCATACTAGAGATTAGTAGAGCACATTAAACAGAACAAACAGAACAGATGTACTAACTCATACTGGGAAGTAGAAAGAGTATTCATAAAGAGGAGGACATTTGGTTGGACCTTTAAAGACACTGCTAAATGATACGCTCTCTAGTGAGAAAAGGTATAGACTTTGAAAAGTCTGGTGTGGTCATGCAAAACTAAGTACTTCAAGGTGGCTAGAGCACAGCTGGTGTTTGGAGTAGAGAGAGGTGATGTGAGAAGTGGTCCCACCTAGGCTAGGGATGGAAGAGCACTGAAGATATTAATTATTCAAAAAGTGGGCATACACTGCTATAAGTGAGGCCAAGGCCCAAAGGTGGCAATGAGCAATTCTTAAATAATAGAGAATAAGCAGATTTACTTGACTGACACAAAGATTTCATGTGACAGGGTAACAAAATATGTGGATGGAGAAAGAGGGTGCACTGAGGCATAATTAGTTTCAAGTTAAATCTACAAATGAACAATTTTCAGTGGTATAGAAAGAACACGAAAAGCGGCATGATGCTAACAGTATTGTCTCCTATGACATCAAAATTCTCCTGCCTTCCTCTAAGGACAGGATTTAGGCCTCTTGCTATTCATTCACTGGGCCCACTGCCCCCAGGGTAAATAAAAAAAGATACTTGGGACAAGACCCCTGTAGTCAGTTCTGCTGCCACACCAAGAGCAAGACTAAACATTTTCTAATGTTTCATGATGATTCCTCTGCCTAAAATGCCCTTTCCCACATTCTCCATTTGCTGAACGACTTTGCTTCTCAACCTGGCTCAAAAGTCATCTTTATAGTCAAGACTTCTCTGGTATCTCCAGGTAGAATTAAGTATTTCTACCCAAAGCACGTTGTTGCAGCTCTATTAATGTTAGTTGTTTATTTGGCTGAATGGGTAATATCTATATCTCTTTATGTCCATAGCACCTAGCACAGTGCTTGGGTTACAGCTGTGTTCAAGGAATGGTTGTTGAATGAATGCATTTATACATGCCAGAAACTCAGCTATTAACAAGATGGTAATAAAACAAATAATACTTCTCTCACTTGGTTATTTTTTATTTCTTTCTATTGTACTTTAAATTCCCCTTTGTCCTTCCTGGCAGTCCATGTTCCTTCCTTCTTTTAAAAACTTTCTCCATTGATGAAGAACATATTCTTTATTTGATATATGTAATTATACATGAAGTATTTCTGGTACTGAAAAACCATAATAATGATATTCTGAGACTGCATTCTCAAATATATCTCAAAAATATCCTGGAGAAATACTCAGGGAATCATCTTTCCTCTATATGAGCTGACAACTGAAGGTATTTCTCAGATCAGAAAGAGGAACTTAGAAGATGAACCAAAGTGAACAGGGTCTTTGAAAAAGAAGACATAGAAGGTAGTTTGGGGTCTGGGTGAGAGCTGGTGTGATGCAGAGGAATGAGCAACAGTATCTGCTACCGAGGCCACATAGGCCCCTCTGAAGCTTCAGTATCTGGTCAGCATTTCCAAAAATATGTTCCTCAGAGAACATGTTCTCCAGAACCATGTTCTGCAGAAAAGTGTTTGGTGATCAAGTAAAGTTGGGGAATGGGGAATAAAACCAAACATAACAAATTTCTTTACCATAAGACTACTCAGAACCTTTGGTATGTTAATGTTCACTGTGAACCTCTAAGAAGGAAATATAATTGGCATCACGTGATTCCCAAACATATTTGGCTACGAAAACCTTTTTTTTTTTTAAATGAGTATGTTAAGGGACTAGTGTTCCACCAAACACACTTTGAGAAATACTAAATTAGTAATTACCTTCAAGGAAAAAAACACTGACCTTGAAACAGCTTTCAGGCTCTGACATTTATTTGGCTTATCAACACAACCTCTCTGGGTCTTAGTTTCTTTAAGTTAAGGAGGTCAGATTTGATGAACTCTAATAACATTTATTATATTCTAAGCTAAATAAGATTGAAATGACCAAGTTATGGCCTAACAATCACAGAAGACATCCTTAAGGGCACTGAGACAGCCTCTAAAGGCCAAAGAAATGATTATCTCATTTAAGAATAAGGGCCAAGAGCAGGACCCTTGAGGGCCCAGGTCAGTGCAAAATTCAAGAAAGAATAGACCAGCACTGGAAGGGATGGCCCAGCATATTCATACTGGAGATAAGACTGGAGGGAGGTTGTAGGAGTATCTGAAGATGCCACTAAACCTGAAAGAAATGTCAATACATATTTGCCTTGGGCTAAGAATCTGAGTATTTATTAAGCAACTGTAGCATCTTTTTTATCTGTAAAATAAGAAGTCGGATCAGATAATCACTAAATTCCTTTCCAGTACTAACATTCTATGAGTATGTCTCTATAATTATATCACATTAATAATATATTTGATCCTTCTGAGGGAGCATTTGCATTTGATAAGATGTAGCTATGTGGTAGTGAAACAACATAGGATTGAAGACTGAAGATCTGGGTTTCATTACCAGCTCTGTATATGCTAGTAACTTCTCTTTTATGGCCTTAATTTCATCATGTGTAAAAGAGGGATAAAAATTTTCACATTGGTAGCATATATTAAAGTATTGTACAAATGTTAAAACACTAAGTATATGTATGGTATAATTTTTATCCATCTTGAATAAATTATGGCAAGCAAATCAATCTTTGACTCAATGTTAACACTGTAAATAATTTTTCAAATTCATTCATGTATATATTAATACTTTCCCCACAGCTTTCTATTAAAAAAAGCATTTGGAAAATTCTAACCAACTTTGTCATAATGTAACTGGTAGAAAAAGGAATTTTTCTATACCTTCATTAGGGCTAGTTTTTTGTGGAAGGTGGTGGGGATGGGGGGGATATGGAGGAGGGAGATCAGTTCAGTGAAAGGTCCAGAAAAACATAGGATCTGGGAAAGACTAGGAGTGAAAGCCGAGAATGACAGTGTTAACCAGCTGTGGTTCCTTCCTATCTAGGTAACTGCCCCACAACTTCTCTCATCCTCCCTTGGGACAGGCAGCCTTTATTCTGCAACCTCTCCACACACAGGCATTTTATATGCATTATATTAATTTACACATTTACTTGTTTCTTTGCAGTGTTCTTGAATCTTACTACGGGTGTTCTGTTCCTCCCCTTCTCCTGCCCCATTAGATGGAAACTTATCTTTACTTCCCCTGGGTATCCAGTACAGACTTTTTTATCTGGTGATTTCTTAATACATCTTGTTTGCTGACTTTCCTTAGCATGTGCCCTCCCCCTGAGGGAGGATACCCTCAACCCCTGCTACTTGTTACAGCCTCCTACCCTGCCTGAAAAGCCCCCTGGGGCCTGAAAATCTCCTCTCTGCCCCACCTTCCTCCTCACTTGGTCTCAGCAAGATTCTCCCAGCAGAAGCTGAAGATGCTGAAGGAGCTCTCCAGGGCATGTGCACACTCATCTGGCTTCTTATCCCCAGGAAGGCCAAAAACACAGAGGAACATGCAGCCCTGGGATAGATGATAAACAAAGAAAAGAGAAGTTTACCTGGGGAAGGAATATGGCTTGCCTAAACTAAACCAACTCCCCTGAATGAAGCCAGACCCTAACTTGACTAGTCTTCTGTTAGGAATATAGGATTCTACAAAATTCATAATATGGACACTCTGGGCCACATCAACATGAAAATTTTTTTTAAAATCTTGATTTTTAACTAATTATTGAAAGAACTGAAATTTAAAACACAAGAAAAGTTGATATCAAGAACTTTTCAAAAATTTAATTTCTCGTATATACCTTGAGCTAAGTCTATCTGCCTACATTTTCTTCATCTATAATGTCAAGTATTAAGATCCTGCTCTTCTTCAAGTTCCTCAATTATCTCAGAAAGATCTGATTACATGTACTTTACTAAGAGAGCCAGAAAAACATTTTTCGTGCTTTCACAAGCATTCTTCAACAATAACTGAATAACAAATGATATGGAGAGTAATCCTCAGTAACCCTGAAAATTAAATTAACTAGAACACCCCATTCCTTAACTAACATTAGTTGAAGTTTTAATGTAATATAGCTTGTTACACAGTAAGTAGCAGGATATTGATTTACACTTGTGTTATGTGGGAAATAAACTGGTCATACAAGACTATTATTTCTCACTCACCTTTAATGCTGATATATCAAGTTCCCTTATACTTACTTTCTCAAACATAAAGATCCGGCTCAGCTGGCCACCCCCTTTCTCAATGACTGTAGAGATGTATAAGGCAGCCTCCTGGATAAGATGACACAAATGCAACATCCATGCTGTCTTGCGGAACTCTAGGCTGACCAAAACCATAGTTACTGTACGGAATTCGGATACATACTCCACAGGGTGGCCTTCATCAATCTACAAAGACACAGTGAGTTACCTTGCCTGTATCTTCAATTCTCAGGATCATGTTTAGGCATTTTAATTCTGTATTTCATGGGGAGCATGAGAAAATAACTTATGGGTGTCAGGCAAAAATATAAAAGAAAATTCAGGTTGAAGTGGCATAGAGTACACTTGCAATTAAAACTGACTTTAAACCAAATTTGCTGATGAAATTTATTAGGCTTTTATATTTTCTAAGAGTTAGTTTGACATGTTCAACTCCATTAGTCATTATATCTCTTACTAAGGAATTCACAAATATTCATATATACACAATTGATCAACACATTTACCAAGGATACACTCTATACCTTGCTTACAGTGTATTAAGTTCTTAAAGGACAAACTGAAAAACAAATATGGCTTCTACTTTATAGGATTGAGAAATCTAAGTAAAGGTTTAAGACATGTTTTATCATAGTAATTATACTGATGCAGATGGGGAAATCTGCTGTGATTACAATGAGGAGCAGGAGATGAACTGGATCAATACAAAAAGGTTGTCACATATAAATGAACACCTATTTGCACAAACACACATACAGTCTACATGATGACTCAAGAACTAGGAAATAACCTTCTTTAAAAGGTTTTTCATTATGTGCTTCCGCAGTGTTTGCTCAAGTGCAGAGTCTGGATCCAATTCCAATGCAGTTCTTAGAGTCTCTGAGAAAAGAAAAACAAACAAAATGTCTCCAGCCATGTGGAAAATTAATCTTTAAAATTTGGGGCTTAGGTAGAAAGGACAAAGTAACTTACCAGCACTTGTACGGTAATGTGGCAGATAATCGAGGCACTTGTCAAAATGCTCATCAAAATCAAATGGGTCAATGATCCGCATATCTCTTAACTACAGAAAGGAAACTGCTCAATTCTGTGCCCACACACCAACTTGATTATCTTTGGTCCCTTACCAGGGGGGCTGAGGACTCTCACTCCCTTGTTTACCCTTTATCTTCCCAGCCTTGCTGTTCTGTCTCATCTATCTTCCTGGGAGAATATCCCCAGCCTCCCTCCAAAATTGAGTTCCAATGGTTGTTGGTTTGGTCAGGCCATATATGAACACCACTGGAGCACAGCCTGTGAGCACTTTTTCCTGTGCAGTAGGAAGACCTTTTAGGACGTGCAATGGATGAGGTCAGCCTCCTACCTTCACAGCTTCATCCTCCCTCATGATTTCCACTTCAAACATGTACTGCTCACAGAGCTTCCAGCAGTTCCAGGACAGGACAATCTCATTTGCCTGAGCCAAACGCTGAGCTAACTGGACATCGTCTACATCCCGCCCAATCACCAAGAGGTATTGCCGCTGCTCATCTCCAACAATAACCTGGGAAATCCGACCTGCAGACAGACCTGTCCAGAAAAAAGGAGACAAGTGGAGAATAGCCAAACTCAACTGGGAAGCTATGTAAAAGTTAAGGTCTGGAATCCCCACATGGCTGTATGCATTATGTCAATCTTGTCATTGCCCTCAGTTGCAGAAGTCTTAGGTCAGCTCACCTTTAAAAATAATACCTTGCCCCATATTTCCTTCTCTTAAATACACCTAGACAGACATTCAAACAAGCCTGGGTTGTATGGAGGAAGAAACAAGAGATGCTAGGCCTCCAACTGTCTTGTCTCTAAACTGCTCTTCTAATGGGCAGCTAGGTCCTGATAGCAGAGAACTCAGGGAGAAGACCAGAAACTGCTACCATAGTGACCACACCATCCCTTCTCACATGTAACCAGGACTGAGTGAGTAGACAATTGGTATTTCACCAGACATGGATCTCACTATACACTTTTATTCTACCTCCTATTTTTCTGGCCCTGCTGGATTTCTTACTGCTAATTTAGCTGAAAAATTGGTTTGCTTGTCAGGGAAAAAGTAACTATGACCAGGAGAAGTCTATCCTTAGCTAAGCCACCCAATCCAAGCTAAGAACAAGGGAAAAAACAGTTTTAAAAGAATGGCAAAGACTTATAATTTCAGCCAAGATGGAGTAACAGGTAGAGAATTTATCTGAATGCCTAAAACAACTAAGGAACTGGAAAAAATATATGAAACAATGGTTTTCAAGATATTGGACATCAGGTAATAAAGGACAGTGATCCCTGAGAAATTGTAAACAAATAAGGTGAACTCTGATATGCTAGCTTACTGCCTAGAGAGTTTCCAGGCCATATCTCAGGGAGGAGAAGCCTACATGCAGCACAGAAGACTCTCTGAGTTGAGAAGAAGACACATTTGGGAGTCTGAGGAGGCCAAGGTGGCTAGAGTTCACAGGGCACTGTGAAAGGTATTAGAAAGCACAGAAATGTACAGAGTGAAAACTCCAGAGATCTGTACTGAGTCCCCCTCAAGTCTTTAGCTGAGTAATGGTAAGTGAATGAATGTGAGGAAACTACTTGAGGCTGGGGAAAGAACAACCTGAAAAGATTAGAAGGAACAATCCTTGATCACATAGGGCTGGCATAGGAGCTGTTCCTACTAGTCAGATTGTCAAACTTAATTCATAGGATATCAGGTATAGTACTCAGAAGAGGTTTGCCTCAGGAATGAGACAAAACTAGCCCTAGATGAAACACTGCTCTGGTCCCATCCAACAAAGTTTAAAAGCAATTCTTGAAAGGATCAAGTTAATCACGTCTCAGAAAAAAGCTCTAGAATATTTACAGAAATACAAAAAATCCAGCACCAAACAAAGTAAGAGTCATAATGTCTGGCACCAATAAAAAACTATCCACATGCAAAGAAGGAAAATATGACTCATAATGAGGAGAAAAATCAATCAATTGAGCCCAACACAGAATAATATGAATGATAGAATTAACAGACAAGGACTGTTAAAAGTACTGTTATAACTGTATTCCATATATTCAAGAACCTAGAGAAAACAAGTAGAGACAGGGAAGATGTTAAAAAAAAAGACCCAAATCAAACTTACAAGGATAGAAACTACAATGTCTGAGATTAAAAATACAGTAGGTAGGATCAAAGGCAAATTAGACATTGCAAAAGAAAAGATTTGTAAACTTGAAGACATAGTAATAAAAACTATCCAAAATTAGACACAAGGAGAAAAGATAGAAAAACAATGAGCACATCAGTGAGTTTGGGACAATGGCAAGCAGCCTAATATGTGGGTAATTAGAGGAGAAAAGGGATAGAAAAAAATTATTTGAAGAAATAATGGTAGAACACTTTCCAAATTCGAAAAAAAACTATTTTATAAAAGCTTACAGATCTAAGAAGCTCATGAACTCCATGCACAAGAAAAATGAAGAAAACTATACCAAGGCACATCATAATCAGATTACCTAAAACAAATGAAACTTAAAAACAGCCAGAGGGGTGTGGAGCAAGACATTACATACAAAGAAACAAAGATAAAGATGAATGCAAATTTTTTGCTGGAAACATTGCAAGCTAGAAGACAGTGGAACAGCTTTCACGTAAGAGAGGGAAAAACTCCATCAACCTAGAACTCTATACTCAGTGAAATACCCTGCAAAAACAGGTGTGAAATAAAGACTTTTTCAGACACACAAAAGCGGAACTAACACATCTCCAACAAACCCATACAATGAGAAACATTAAAGGAAGTTCTTCAAACAGACAATAACAGATGTTAACAAGGACATGGAGAAAGTCCACTGCCGTTGGGAATGTAAAATGGTACCACCATTTTGGAAAACTGATTGACAATTTTTCAAGAAGTAAAATATACCACATGACCCAGCCCTTCCACTCCTAGGTGGAAGAGAAATGAAAGCATATATCCATAAAAAGAATTGTATACAAATGTTCATAACAGCTTTATTTGTATAGCCAAAAACTGACAACAGCTTGAGTGTCAATCAATAAGTGAGTGGATAAACAAATTGTAGTACTGTATGCCCACATAATAGAACACCACTCAGCAATAAAAAGATATGAACTATTGACACATGCTACAAAATAAATGAATCTCAAAGTAATTATACTGAATGAAAGTAGCCAAAAAGTACATAGTGTATGATTCCACTTATACAACATTCTTCAGAAATGCAAAATAATATCTAGTGACAGAAAGGAGATCAGTAGTTGCATGGGGATGAGGGAGGGGGAATAGTGGAAAAAAGGGTGTGCAAAGGGGCACAAGGAGACTTTTGTAAGTGATATATATGTTCATTCTCTTTATTGTGGTGATGGTTTCAAAAGTATATAAATGTCTATGTATAATATCAATAATCCTCAATAACAAAAACCAAAAGAACCAAAAAGGAGTAGGTCAGAAGAGATGTCATATAAAACAGAATATGATTCTTCACTACTACTAGAGACATAAAATAGCCAGAGCCAATTTTTGCCCTTAATTCAGAAACCTCTTGAGGGTTCTGGACCCCTGTGAAGGAACTTTTGTAATGAGCTTCCCCTCCAATCCTGACTTTGCCATTGGTGAAAATCTATGTGCAGCTTTTAAATTTTGATTATATTTGTATTATATTTTTGATTATATCAGGTAATAACATAGTTCAAAAACCAAATTACATAAAGAATACATATTAAAAAGTTTTGCTTCCACCCAGATACCTGTCTATATTATTTTCCCCCAATTGGTATTATTATTAGTTTCTTATATATCTTTCCAGTGTTTCTTTATACAAATATAAAAAATAAGAAAAATTATTTTCCCTCCTTACACAAAAGGTAGCATACTAAACACAGTGTTTTACATCTTACTTTTTTTCCGCTTAACCATATTTTGGAGATATTATCATATCAAAACATCTTATTTTTTTAAAGTTGCAGAGAATCTCATTGAATAAATATATTATTTATTTAACCAGTCTCCTACAGATGAATCGTTTTCAGTCTTTTATTACACCATATTGCAATCAATAACCTTGTACATATAACATTTTAGACATCTGCAGGTAAACCTATAGAATAAATGTCCAGAAGTGGGATTGCTGTGTTAAACAACAACTGCATTTTTATAGATGATATGGAGGTGGAAGCAAGAATTAATATATATTCTTTATATAGCTTAGTCTTTCTTGACATAATAAAAAATAAACAAAATATAATAAAGATAATACAAATAAATATAATAAAGATTACCAAATCACCCTCCATAGAAGTTATACCACTGTTTATTCTACCAGTATGAAAAGGCTCATTTCTCAGAGACTCACCAAAGAATGTGTTGTCCAGTGTCTGAATTTTTGCCTATTTATAGGTAAGAAAGTATCTCAATGTACTTTCAATTGGCATTTTTCTTATTATGAATGAAGCTGACCATCTTTTTTACATGTTAAAAGACACGTATTTTTCTTTGTCTATATACTATTTATTCATGACTTTTGTCCATTTTTCTTTTAGAATGTTAGTCTTTTCTTGATTTCTAGGTGCTCTTTCTATACTAGAGCAATTCATCCTTTGTCGATTATGAGTTGCAAATATTTTTTCTCCAGTTTGTCATTTATCTTTTGACTTTTTTATATATATATATTTCTCCCCCAATTGGATCATTTTTTAAGGAGCTACTACCGATTTTTAGCTGTAGGTCCTGGCCTTCTCTAGTATGATAAATCCCAAACTTCTCCTGTATCTCCAGACTGCATTTTGCCACCAGGGTAATGATGTCACTCAGTTGATTCTGTTCCACTGTCCAGAGTGCCAGGAGCACATTCCCTGCAGAGACATAGGATAGGTTCACAGGGGTCAAATATTTAGACTCACTTGGTCCAGGGAAACGTCCCCAGTAATGTAGAAGATCAACTTGATCCAGTGCGCATATCAGGCAAAGTGTGAGGCAAGGTTTCTTGGCTATATACATTGTGCCACATTAAAATACTGCCTCCGATCCTTAAAACCATTTAGAACATAAAAAAACATATGTAGGCAGAAGTTGAAATGTTGCTAAGGATATTTTTGGTAATCTTCCCTCTACTAGTATACTAATAGAAGGGGAGAAGTACCAGCAAAAGTGTCACAAAATGTAGGTTGAAGTTCAAATCTAATTTTAGGGTTGGTTTTATTAAGTTTAAATGACAAGAAAGGATAACTTTGGGGCATATAGCTGTTAATGATCCTAAGAGCTCTCCAGATAGGAAACTCTTGACTCCTCCCTATTTCATGCTTAACTTCTGCTATTAATGACTAAGTTTCTCATCAGTTTCTCAAGAATGCTTTATGGGCATTTATTTCCTGTCATTCAATCTAAACAAGATGTAAAGCACGTGTCAGCCTAATTTGGACAAAGCTTTTCCATTAGATTGGAAAGTCTCTCCTTTAAGGCAGAGACTGTGTCTTCCTCATGTTCATATTCCCAGGGCCCAGTACTACCTAGTAAGTAATCAAACAATGCTGAATAAACAAATATACCAAATTCTACCTAAATATAATCTTCCTCACTCATAGTTCTTTAAATATTCAGAAAAACTAAAAAATACCTGTGATATTTAGGATATCCCCTCCAAAACAGAGCACATCTGAAATCAAGTAAGGGAGAGGAAAACGAGTCAAAATTAGTGATATACCAGATCATGGCAGAATCATATATAGTCAAAAGAATGGCCTACTGAGTTCTTCCTCATATTTTTCTTGTCTATTTGTTCACTCCAAGACTCAGACCCCTTAGGCTCCTTCGTCCTTCCTCCTACTTTTCCCCCAAATCTATCTGTACTTATATACATCTTTTCTAAAATAGAAGTATTCCTGCTCCCTTCAAAGCCATCCCATTTGTGCTAGGGATAAATATACCTTCTCTTACCTTCTCAAGGACTTCACTCCTTCCCTAATCTTCTCTCTACTTGATCATTCTCATCAATAACTTAAAAAACAAACACAACAAAAATAACCCACTTGTTCTTGATTCTACCTTCTCCTCTTCCTAATAGCTCCATTTTTCTGTTATATTCACAGCAAAAAAAAAAAAATCTCAAAAAGAGTTGGTTATATATACTTTCCTCATCTCCCATTTACTCTTTCTTTTAAATGTTTTCTCTACCATTCTCTTCTCAGCTCACTCCAATCTGACTTCCACTTCCACCACTTCACTAAAATTATCAAGGTCATCAATAGCATTCATCTTGCTAAATTCAGTATTTTCCTGCCTCACTGTATTTGACAGCTTTCATTTTCAACCCAGCTAGCCACAACCTTCTTCTAGAGACAGGAACACAACATCCTACCTCACTGCTTTACAGTCTCTTTTGCAAGTTCTTTCTCCCTAATAATCCTCCCCCGGAGTTCCTCAAGCTTCAGTCTAAGTCTCCTTCTCTTTATTTACACACTCCCAACATGAACTCAATGAGTTCTTAACTTTAAATATCACCTTCATGCCATCAACTCATATTTTCATCTCTAACAGAGATCTATGTTCTGAGCTCTAGGCTCAATCATAGCTCCTAATTTGATTTTTCTACTCGAATGACTTATTGGCATCTCAAACTCAATATATTCAAAACAAAACTCTTAATTTTCTTTCTCAAAGCCCAGTCTTTCTCATCTTGGTAAATGACACTATCAATTCAGTTATACAAGCCAAAAAAGTAAGAGTCCTTTTTCTCACCACTTCCCACTGAAATTCATCCACCAGCAACTCCTATCTGTTGAACCTGCAAAATATATTTCAAGTTAATTCATCCCCATACAGCTCCACTGCCATATCTGTAGACCAAGAGTCTTCAGTCTTGATGGCATATTGGAACTACCTGTGAGACTTTTAAAAAAGTCCTTATTTCTGGGCCCACCCCAAGAAATTCTGATTTAAATGGTCTGAGGGGAAGCCTAGGCATTAAGATTTTTAGCTGGGCACAGTGGCGCATGCCTGTAGTCCCAGCTACTCAGGAGGCTCAGGCAGGAGGACTGATCAGCCTTAGAAACATAGCAAGACCTTGTCTCTAAAAAATAAAAAAGAAGTAAAAAGGAAAAATAAATAAAAAAGAAAAAAAAGATTTTTAAAAGTTACCCAAGTGGTTATCTAATGTGCAGCTGAAGCTAAGAACTACTACCCTAGACCAAATCTCCCTCATCTCTCCAAGACTGTTCCAATTGCCTCTTCCAGCTTCTATTCTCACCATTCACCCTCCACCAGCATCCTATAAATCCAATCTCCATGAGGCAGCCAAAATGAGCTTTAAAAAGTGTAAAATCAGATCATATCACTCCCCTGCTAGAACCTTCCAAGTTTGCCTTTATGCAAAAATATAAAATTCCAACTCCTTATTATGGACTACAGAGCTTGATGATCTAGTGGCTGCCTTCCTCCAACCTCATCTCAAGCCACTCCTCACCCTGCCAGCTATGCTCTGGCCACACTGGCCTTCTGCCAGTTCCTGTAATATACCAACCTTTCTCCTGTCTCAGAACCTTTGTACTTGGCACTTTTCTGTCTGAAATGCTTTACCCTAAGCTCTTCCAAGGTGTTCCCCTCATCTTTCATGTCTCAGCTTAAATAATACCTCCTCAGAGGAGCCTCCTATGACCACTCTGTCTCACACAGAAGCTCCTCCACTCTACAATTATTTCTTGCCATTACACCATGTTTATTTCCTTAAGTGAATGTATAATCTACAATTATTTTGTTTACTTATTATCTATTCCACTAAAATGGAAACTCCACGAGGGCAGGTACCATGTGTTACTTTTCCCTGTATTTCTAGTATCCAGTGGTACCTGGTATTATAATACATACTCAATACATAATTTTTATCATTCCTTTCATCCAAACCTGATTAGAAAAAGTGAAAGACCTTTTATACTTGTTCCTCAGGGGTAAAGGGTGAGTCAAATAACCAAATTCCTAAAGAACATGTCACAAAGTAAATAATTATCCTGGTGAATCTCAGAATGATGGACATAACTGTATAGGGCACTGTCAGTAAAGGATGAGAACGTTATATAAGTACTAAAAGGTATAGTGCCAGAGTAATTTCTGTTGAGTAAACGTAACTAAAAAGCTCAAGAGTGGGTTTTTGACCCCCTGCACCTATTACAATAATGTCACTAGGTAGGTACTCAAAATATGTTTACTGCATAAATAAGGAGTTTTTTTCCAGATATTTGATATTAAGCAAATATCCAAAAGCTTAATACATGGCAGAAAATAGAGAAAACACCTATTCCTTTCCCACAGAATGAAAGAATGGAAAAGTGTTTTGTAAATTATATCTGATATACACACGAGGCATGTTACTGTTAGAAGAAACAACTTGAGGAATATTTTATTTTGAAATAAAACACAAACATGCAAAATAAAAACTAAAATTGGCTTTTTCCCCCTTCTGAACATAGTCAGTGTTACGTCAGACTGGATAGAATGGCAGAAACAGGCAAAGATCTAGCTTGTCAGTGGCAACCTGAAGAAACCAAAGATGAGTAATGCTACAGGAATGATCCTTTAGCACCTGTTTTAAAGCACCCCAGGCCCCCTTCTCTTACAAACCCTCAGGAGCCCAGCACCACACCTCCTTGTTCCCCTACAATGATCACTCACGCTCCACGATGTCACTAATGTAATAACTGAAGATGTGGGCCAGTTTGTCCATGTCATGTTCCGACTTGCAGGTCAGGCTGAACCTGTCCATTAATGCTGTAAACCCTGACCAATAAAGCAAAAGTTACTATGTTAGCTGCAAATCCTGAACTTTTAGGCCCTTTTCCCTCCACACATCAGGCTAGTGTAAAGGAAACAGATCCCTTGGAACTGAGTGATTCCTTTATCCATTAACATGGTGTTACTTAGAAATTACTCAGGGCCAGGCTGGTCGACGCCGTTGGGAATCCAGTGGGCTGCCCTGTTTCCAGAAGCTGCAGATGGCGAACGTTTACCCACAGCGCCCTTTCCATCAGAAGCCAGCTATCTCTTTCCCCCCACCCTCTCAGGCTCCTTGGCCAAGGGAAAGTAGGATTTCCTGTCATGTATGGGACAGAGAAACCACTGACAAGGAGAACGGACTAAAGCTTCACGGAGAACTCATATGGTGAGGACAGGCACCTTATAATACCCATCTTCATGTCCGCCACACACAGAATAAACTGCGTTAAGTATTTGTTACATGAAAGACTCTCAAAGTGGCTGCTAGAACCGACGCCTAGAACAATGGCGGGCACACACTTATGGGCCCCCCAAAAGAACTGAACGAATAAAATAATTAGACAAAGCAGAACGCTTAATAGAAAACGCTCGGGGTTAGGAGAAAACTTGTTCAAAGCCGGCCGTGTGGCCCTCTCAGTCTCCATTTCATCAACTCTGAAGCGAGCTCAGGAGCTAAACCAGTTCATCCCAAAAGGTGTCTCTCGCTCTGAAAACGAAGACCCTCAAAGTTCGCTGGGGGGCCGCGGGGCGCAGTTAGAGCGCTCCTGCGCTCGCCGGGTCCCGGGCTGTAACCGTCCCGGCCCCCACGAGCTCAGGCCCAACGGCCGCCCCTCTGGCAGGCCGGGAGACTGGAAGGGACTCCCCTCGCCTCACCCGTCACGTGCACGCCCAGGAGCACGCCCTGGGCCGTGGCGAGCTCGGGCTCCGATCCCCGGCGCTTCCTGAAGACCAGCAGGTCGGGAAGCAGCGCCGCCAAGCGGGCCTCCACCGGCCAGAGAGGCGGCGCCGCCCCCCGCTCGCCGGTCGCCATGGCGGCGGCGGGCTGCCAGCCGAGCTACCGGAAACATGGACCATCCGCGTAGCAGCCAGTCCACACCCGGACCAATCCGTGCAGCCTTCCTTGGGGCAACGCCAATCAAAATCGGCTGCGGTGCCCGCCCCACAAGCTTCCCGCAGCCTCCGCCCCGCTGACTTCCGGAGGGGAGGGGATGGGAGGTGGGGCAGGCGGAGCTTTCAAAGGAGCGGAGCTGTCATTTTTAATCTCCTTGAAATGTAGATGTGAGGACGCTTCAACAGTAAAGCAGATCATGCGGGATAAATATAGTCTTTCCCCCTTATCACCAGAGTAGAATTTGGGTCATCTCTGAATTTGCTAAGGACAAGTTCCATTGGCATAAATCTGACTAAAGCAAACTCAGTATTTTTTTAAACACTATTAGCCTAAAGCTATTGAATCCCCTCAGTCCTTTTCCTTAATTGTTATGAAGAATTTCTTCTCCTTTTACCAGCCCAGACGGAGCTACTGCTCTCATTATGAAAGTGCTTGCTCCCCGGGGGGCTGTTTCTCTCTTTTGTGTGCTAAGGACACACTGGAGGCTGCCAGTCTTTGCTGCTCAGATTCCTGGAGACCATAAAACAGGATGAGCATGCTGTGGATTTTTAACATTATCAGGAAAGTATTTTTGTTTTGGATTTCTGTGGAAATAAAAAAATCTAAAAGGTACATGTTCGCTTTCTTTAGATCGATAACAACTAATAAATCTAGGCCATTTTGATGATAAAGGAAAGGGCTAATTTTACTCATGGAATTACTTGTTGACATTTTGATGAACACTTCCAGTAGTAACACCAAATATATGATCAGCCCACAGGTGACAGCTGAGTAGAAGGGCCAAAAGGGAAGAAGAAATTAAGGGGAAATAAAACCAAGAGGCCCAGACACTACAAGTTTGACACTGTCCACAGAGGTAACAATGTCAACATAAATACAACCTAGGACCCAGGGGTTGCAGACTCCTCAAAAGTCAAATCACTTTTTAGTATTTTTATAAATTTATTTTAAAAAATAACAATTGCAATGACATCAATGATCAATCACCTGTACTCCCCCTACTGCTGGGGGGAAAAAACCTTCTATATAGTTGAGTCCCAAAGGAAAATCAAGACATTAGTAATATCAGGCACCCTATAGCCAGAAAATGCTCTGTTGGTCCAGTGGTATAGACACTAACATGTTCAATGTACCAGTGCAATTAAAATATATACATTTACAATTATCCTGCAAAAAAAAAAAAAGCACTCAAAAAGTGACAGAACTAGCATTAAACCAATTATTCATTCACCCATTCACTCTTTCTGTATCTGTGAAGGTACACTACAGTCACAAAGAAAAATGAGTGAAAGAACTAGTAATCAATAAAGAAAAAATTCAAACATCAATACCCTGCCCCCACTTTGTGGGCTATTATGGTGTGTTAAAATGACCACAAAAGGGTCATGACCTATCTGAAATGCAATGACAAAACGACAACTGAAGCACTTCATTTCAAACAAAGCAAAGTTCAAACTCCCCCCAACCCAAAAAAATTCAGCAACAATGAGGTTGGTATTATTATGTACAAACTTATAGACACAAATAAATAGCATTTTAGAACTGTTGGTGGCTGAAACACTAAAAATTAGGTCTGAGGAATTTCTTTTCTGAACTCTGCATCTTGGACTCCTAAATTAAACAAAGAATATAAATTCCTCACTGTTTTTAGTAATCTAGCATCTGAAAAACTTAGGGCTTACTGAATAAAGTTAATATCTGAAACACTTGTAAAGAGCCAGAAATTTCTAGTGAGCTTACCAAAGGATCAGCCCTTTGGTCGTATGGAAGCCAGGACAGATTACTAGGTCCCCCGGACTAGGAAGGACTTCCTGTTTCCTTTGCATAGCTCTGTACCTCTATTTCTACTGTAACAATGATCTCCCTTTACGATGTTTTTGTTTGGGATTTAACTTCTTTTCTGTTCTTAATATATTTAGACTGAAGTCAAAGAAGAGCGAGCCAATCTTTATCCTTGGTATTTAAATCAACCCCAAACATTCTTCAGAAGAATTATTGACTGGGTTTTCCTTCTTTGTTTCCAGAGAAGGCAGCCAACTCTTCTGAAATATCATCTTAGTTCTCCCAGGGTTCAATATCTAGAAGAGAAATACATTTCTGAGGCACAACCCATTCTGGGAACTATTGCCCAGTTCCTGATCCTGCAGGCATCTCTATTTCCAGTTTTGCAGCTCATTCCCACAGGATGGATGCAATGTGAAAACCTTTCTACATGAGGCCTATGGAGAAAGGGAAAACAAATGAAAACTGGCACCAAAGAATCAGCTGCCATGGGAAGAAGGAGAATGTTCACTCTCTGGGGCCAGCACAATGTGTGGTAAGAGTGAAGCCAATATCCACCTCAAGCTCTAGCAGGTAATCTGGACTATGTTCAGGACAGCGTGATTGAACAGTGTTTTCCAGAAATTGTCAAGGACCAAATCTCTGACATCTCCCTTTCAGTGCTTGTTAAAAGGTTTTAGTGTAAATGTGCATTAGTCTCTTCAGCTTAATGATCCATCCCAGGTATCCATCCACCGGAGAATCATGCTCTATCACAACATATGGATATACGTACTACTCTCTCTTTCTCTCCTCCTAGGCTGATAATTCCCCAAATGCTGTCACAAAGCCTATGATTGAAAATCTCTAGTTTGACTCTCTGTTTAGGATTTACTACAAATGTCCTCAGCACTTCAGCACAGAAGTTGTTGAACAGTTTTGTTCTCTACTTAGGAAAGGCAGTTTCAAAGTCCAATACCCTCTCAATTGTCTCAGCAGTAGCCACAGCAAGAACCATGGTCCAGATGACCTGTCAACAGAGGGACAAGCAAACCACAACTTTTCAAAGCTAAAAAAAGAGATTCAGCAATGTATATTTTTAGTGCTCGAGTCTTGTATCATTCTATCCCCAGTTAGCTTTTTCTTGGTTGGAGTCCAAAAATATCAACCTACCATCTGGAAAGACAGAAATTCTTATTATTACCACAGATTGGATGAATGTATCTCAGAGAATTTATTGTTTCCATATCACAAGATGGAACTTCCTGCCTGGAAGCCATCTCTGAATATAAAGTGTCCATTCAGTTAGTCAGCCAGAGATCCCTCACCAGAGGATGGATGCTGTCTAAATTCCATGGGAAGGAGTAGGCTGAGGCTTCTCTGATTGCAGTTCGGGTTGAAAAGGTTGTTCTTCCCTGCTGAGGTGGCTGGCTGGCTTTACCAGTCAATATAAGTGCTTGTGTACTGCTGGGCTGGCATGTGTCTCCTTGCATCATCTTAATCCATGAAATGTCAATGTCATCAACAGTCTCAAATAGGTCCTGACTGAAAGAGTAAGACAAAGGCTTGCAACTTCAATTTGCCAGACATTGCTGCAATTATAATACTGAGCCACTTATTAAAAACTAAGTGGTTTCTGTCCTGTAGAAAAGGGCAGAATGTGATCGTCAGTGTCCCATTGGAAGAGCTGATGAATTTCCTGGAACAGTGGGAAACAGTGGCACGGAACAGACCTTGATCAGTTCCATCACATGGCCTGGGGTTAGGACACTCGGATGATCTGTGTCATAGCTTCTTCATCAGCTTGGTTTGGATCCTAGAGACAAAGATGGCAAAATAATGATTAAAGTCCTTTGCAAAAGCAACAGGAAACTCCCGCCTGTCATTACTTATCCTCAACAGAACACATGCAACTTTGCCAGGTAAACCAAAGGCCTGTAATGCATCTAATTCTGCACATGTGGCTTAAAGTGCAGCCTCATTAGGCAAGAAGAGACAATAAATCTTATTCTTAAAGGGATCTAAAGCCTGGCCTGGCACTCCATGGCCAAACACCCCAGAGTTGCTAGTGTATCTCCTTTCTAAACATCTTATATGGTACTCTACCCTTAAGGATTAAGAGTATTCAGGTGGCTAAGAAAAGGCCCAGAGAAACCATGTCATGTTATATTTTTGTAATTATTTTCTGATCATCACATTTAAATACTGAGTACTTAGCAGGGCTGGAAAGAACATTAGAATCTATACACTTTAATGCACTCATTTTGTAGACAAATCTGAAGCCCAGATAGGTAATCTGCCTGGACTAGAGTCAGAAAGTTAGTCAGGAGCCCAGCAAGGGCAAAATCCCAAATCCCCTGACTCCCACTTAATCTTCTTTCCACTAAACTCTGTGTGCTGCTTCTCAGTTAAGACCTGCAGTGTTAACACAAGGATCAGTCCTTGGAGGCTTTTTGCAACAATCCACAAGAACCACCTTTAGTTTCCCCATACCAAGGCTCTGAGACCTCAGTAGGCAAGGTCTGAGAAGCTGAAAAATTCCTGGAGGTAGAACGACTGGAGCTAGGTCTTGAATAATGAGCAAGAACAATAATTAGCATCTACTGAGCACTCACCATGCACTAGGTACAGTGCTAAGTAGGTGCTTAATGTGGATTATTGCATGAAATTCCCACAACATTCCTGTTAAGTATCCAACAGTATTCCACTTTATAGATAAAAGTACTCTACTTTACAAATAAAAGCTAAAAGATGCTGAGTAAACTGATAATGTCATATTGTTAGCAAACAGAATTAGCAGAGTTCCTAGCACAATACTCTCCTATAGCTGGCAGACCACACTCACACTGAATAGCAATGAGAAAGGAGAGGCTCTCACACTCTCAGTGAGGACTAATAGCATTGAAAGAGTTGTTAGTGCTTGTTGGGGCTCAGAAACTTGATACTCCAAAATATGGTGTTTTGACATGCATTTTGACATGCTGAACTGAAGAAAAAAGGTGCGAGGTCTCTCTGACACCCACCCTCCCCCAATCTCTCAATCTTCTTTGTTGCCCAAAGCACAGAATGAATTTGTTCTCTGAAGTTCCTTATCTGCCTAAAGTCTGGACCTGCCAAAGAAGAAAAGAATTACCTCTGGTCCTTTCCCTGAGTTTTCACTAAATGAACTCGTATCACAGGAATAAAGACTGAAGTTTGTCAACAAACTTGGACGGACTTTTGTCACAAACCATAGTCTGCTCTGTGGGCCTAACAGACTTTTGTTTCAGGCCATTGTATGTTCTTTAAGCACATTAAATTTCCCTAAAAATCATTTACTAACCCCCTAAAATCATCCACACTTCTCCATCTCCCTTTCCCCTAAGAAGATTATATAATCACCTGTATGTCACTGGGTTACTGGGTGATCATTGCTATACACTTTAAAATAAATTTGTATGCTTTTTCACCAATTAATCTGCCTTTTGTGAATTGGTTTTTCAGCAAACCTTCAGAGGGCGAAGGGGAAGTTTTTTCCCTTGGCCCCTACATACTCTAGTGTGGGGACACTGAGGAAACCTGGTTTGATTTGTTTTAAGGGGTGATGAGGCAAAAGTGCTTAGAAGTTATAAACAGAAATAGTCTGAGATTGGACGCAGTTAAGAAACGAGGAACTAGCATGCATCCTTGAGCAGGAGACTGACAGGATTTAAAAACATACTATCTAATAAACACTGATCTGGCAGTGCTGCATAAGGTCAATTAGTGGAGATTAATTTAGAAGATACTGCAATAGTGCGGGTGGAATGTGATGTTCATGCAGAATGAAGTTATCACTATATGGGAGGAATCCATTAACTCCACAAACATTTACTGAAAGCTTGTTCAGAACTGGACACTGAGTCCAATAAACACAACTAAGTTAGTACTTAAATACAACTAACTTACTTAAATAGTATTAAATCCTATAATAAATACAACAGAGAACAATCCTCTAGCCCCAAAAGAACTTACAGGAAGAAAACAATCTCGAGCAATTAAACACAACCATTCAATTATTATTACTCTTAAAAAAAAAGGAAGATGTTGTAAGAAAATCCTGAGATAGAAGACACATACTCTATCTTAGATAGAGTAGGGTAGGCATAGTCTCTTAGATTTAAACCAAAACCTAAAAGGTAAGAAAGAGATAGCCATGCAAAGAGGTGGAGTGAAGGGCATTACAGACTGGAAATTGTTAAGGACAAGGGCCCACGGCAGGAAACAGACCGATGGACAGTGAGCAAAAAGCAGGAGGAAATGAAGCTAGAGGTAGACAGGAGCTGGAGCACACAAGGCCTTGCTGGCCATGGTAAGAACTTTGGATTTCAGTCCAAGTGCAAATGGGAGAGGGTGGGGGCTGAAGCAGCTTGAGGAGAACAGTCACGTGACAGGATATACACTTTAAAAAGATCACACTAAGATGTGGAGAATGGACTAGAGGGGGACAAGAGTGGAAGAAGGGAGACCAGTTAGGCAGCTGTTTTATTAATCCAAGCCAAAGAAGAGAGGATTAAGCCAGGCTGACATCAGCTGGGAGGGAAAAAATAAACTGACAAATTATATTTTAGAGATAAAACCAAGAGGGCTCCTTCAAGAATTGGACAGTTCTAGCTTTAGTAACTGGGTGGATGGACATGCCACTTGTTGAGATACGTGCTTATGTATAATAAATAAACAAATAAAGCAAGAGTTCTCTTTTGGATATATTGACTCAGAAACGCCTGTGAGACAATTAGTGGAATTAGATGGATGAACCAGTATAAATTCTGGAGTTATACTAGCTGGGTTTGAATTTCAGTTGCATTATTTTACTAAGCATTTTACCTTGGGCAAATTACTTGATCTCTCTAAATCTCAGATTCAATTGTAAAATGGAGATGGTAATTCTTCTTTTTTTTTTTTTCCATGAGAACCAAGTAAGCTCAGAGATGATAATCCTTATCTCACGGGGCTTGAAGGTATTGTGAAGATTCAGTGAAAAAAAAAAGCTTGAAAAATTGCTTAACATAATGCCTGTCACAAACGTTTCAGCTGCTGCTACTGTTACTTACACTAGGAGACAATAAAACTTGTTCCTTGAAAAATTAAGAAAAGTAAGGCTTTTAAGAAGGAATTAATAGTAATAACTTGCAAAGATGAAGAGAGAAGAAAGGCCACTGGATTAAAAACCTTCAGTGCTTTTAAGACTAAAGAGATAAAATACTACACCCAGTTTACAGAATGTGATTAGTCCCTGAGTGTGAAAATAGCGAGAGGACACTGCTGAAGGCTTTAATCTAAAAAAATACAACACAAAAAAGAGAAGAATAAAAGGCATAAATCTTCTTACCTGCATATGAGGACTATCTTTTTCCTTTGGAGAGAAAAATCGTCCACCTTCACCACGCTTCCGTGCCATGGCATGACGATGCCGAGACTCATGCAGGTATTTCTAAAACAACAAGAGAAATAAAACAACCATTTAACTACTAGCCAGAACCAGTATAGTTATTTAGTGCACAAATTTCATCCTCAAAGTTTAAGACAGCCGTGATCAAAGCCACAAGGGACAATTATGACTCTGAATGATGAAGAAAGCATTGGAGAAAACCTTACTTAGTAAGATAGCAGCTAACTATATATAACTACCACAAGAATGTAAATGCTACATCAATTTTTAAGAATAGTATTGCAGAGATCACTAGCTACACCTCCCAATATATACTCTCCCCTTTTGCTTTAATAACAGGCCAGATTTTAGTTGGGTAAATGACTGCTCAGTAAAAAGACTGTATTTCCTAGCTTTATTTGCAGGTTAAGTGTGACCAGGTGAGTAAGTTTTGGCTAATGAGATGTACAGAACTTCTTGGAAGTTTCCTTGAAAGATAAACTTACTTGTTCCCTTTGCTCCTAGGCTAGAATGCAAGCAGTCATCTTGGACTAATGAAGAGTAGACTAAGAACATTAGAGTAGTAAGATAGGAGAATGATCCTTGAGAACTGTGGAAATACATTACTAGTCCAGGGCAATTTTATCCCTGGAGGACTTCTTTTATGTAAGAAAAAGAATAAAATCTTGTTTAAGCCACTGAGGGTTTTTTGGTTGTTTTTATAACTGAAGCTGCATATAGTAATAACAAATGCTAACTCCTACAAAAGATAACGGCTATCTAACTTCTATCTATCTAACTTCAATTGTTTGGAAGGTACTCAAGAAAACAAACCATATAAAAGATAATTTCAAAAGTAGAACTCTGCTGCTCTCTTTCTATATCCTTCCCCATGTTATTTTTACATACCCTTCTTTCCTTTGGAATTTTCCCTTCTGCCTCTAGTTTCGCCCGGGCTTGCCTCCTCTTAAGAATACGGTGATACTGTTTGGCATTCACATACAGAGGCTCTTCTTCGAGCATCTCTGCTCCAGGTAGAGGGATTCTTTGGATAGCAGGCACAGAGCCAGCCCCAGGTACCATCTGTGTGAACCGGAAACCAGAGCTTATTGGTGGCATGAAGTTTCTTGGTCCCTGTTAATCTATTTTCTTCTGAATGCCACAAAAAGTAACTTTTATAGGGTACGTGGTTAAGTTCAGATTCCTGGAGGACGTTCATACTACAGGTCTGCACTTTAAACAAACACCCAAGATGACTGTTGGAGCTACTCAGGAGCACACTCAAACGACATAAGCATGCCCAAATTCACGTCCACGGGATCTATTTCCTAGGTATGTCTACTGCCATCTAATGGTCAGGAACAGTAGTCATAAGATAATAAAACAGCATAAAGGAAGGTAGGTACAGATTGACCAAGTGCTACTAAATACCTATAGTCACAGAAATAATTTAATTGAATAGTTAACTTACAATATAATTCAATCCTAATTATTTTAAACAAACAAATAAAAAACAAAATAAATAAAAAATTTTACTATATATATGAGGAAACAAGTAATAGGGTCCTGTACCCCACCCCCCACCCTACTACAACGACTCTGAATGATTGTATTGATTCTCCTGGTAGTTTCCTCCACCTCTGTGCAGACTACTACTACTCATTCTTAATTTATCCATTTTAGGTCCTGTGCACTAACATCCTATTTTGACACACGAGGATTTAGCTTTCACTCACACCACCCAACTCTCTTTTCCTATGCTCCCAATATATTTATATCACACAGTTTTTGGTTTCTCTATTAATTAGAATCTTTGTAATTTTTAGTTTATTTCTTGTTTCATCCACCATAGGCAATACATGTTCTACTACCTGAAGATTAGTAGCCTATCCTTCCCTTCATTATTTGAATTCTGAATAGAGTTGCATAAAATCAGATATTTACACCTGTTCATCCACTGCTGTATCTCCAGCACTAGAATAGTCCCTGGCATACAGTAGGTGCTCAGAATGAATTACGGCTTGTCGTAATGTTATTACAAAAGTAGGTCATAACAAGTGCCTTAAGGATCCATCTCAATCCCAAGAGGTCAACATTATAAACAAGTTTTACAAGAGACATCAAGTTGCAAGTCTGAGAAAATTTCAAAGACAAAGAGATACATGAAAAACTGTATTACGCGAGAATAGCAAGCTGAAGAATCCATTTTCTTACCATGACCATTCCTCCTGAATTGACCACATTTCCTGCCACTGGTAGTGTCACAGTGACAGTCCCTTGCCCACTGCTGGTTGTGTTGGTATTGGCTCCTGTCTGAACAATCTGTGCTCCTGCCAAACTGGCTGCTGGGATGGTGATCATGCCTGAAACAGGGACTGTAACTTTAAGAAAACAAAACATAAAACAAACAAAAAACAGGCACACAGAACAGAAAGAAGGGAACACAGTTAGTCCCTCTTCTATCTGGCACACACTCACTCACCCTGGAAAAACATATTGAAAAACACAAGGGGAGAAAAAGTACTCTTCCCCTCTGGTTTGCTACATATAATCCAAGTAATCGCAATCATTGAAATTCTATTAACTGTCTAGGACCTGGCTCTGCGTAAATCTATCCTTGAAATGGATACTTCCTTGGGAATTCCAGTAACAGTTTTCAAAAGTTGAGAAAGTTTGGAGACCTCCCCTTCTATGGGTCAATCTGACTATAGCTGTATCTACTGCTCTTGTACATATGAACAATCTGTTTCAGGATATAAATTATATAAACTTTTAATTTATTTAACCCAAACAGACCACGAGTCAGTTGTAGGATTAAAATTTAAAATCAAATCAAGCATTCTAAGTCCCCAAACTATCAAAAGCAGCATTTGAGGATCCATTCACCATTCTGTTTGAGCTTTTGCTGCAGCTCAATCCATTTCAGGCCCTCTCCTGAGTTGTATGAGATGACATGGTTACTGTACTCTCTGCACCTTCTATACCACAAAGTTTTAATCACAAGTCAAACCTTTAGTCATGGAATCTAAGTGAAATGTCCTTTTTCTTGATTTAACTATCTGATTATCTAACACATGCTTCCAAAAGCCTTCAAGTCCAGTTTGAGCACTCCTCCTCCCTTATTTGTGTGTCATCTATTCCTACAACATACTTCTATGAGGGCCTTGCATAATATTTCTTTGTTCACATGTCTCTCTTATAAGACTAGAGGCTCTGTGAGAACTCCTCTTTCTTAGTAAAGTGCTGTATATAAAGTAGGCCTACAATTAATCTTTTTGGAATAAATAATGGAGTGATCAAAAAAACAACAAAAAAACCCAAGCAGCAACACTCTAAAGTGACTTCTGATTTGTTTTTACCTTTACCAATAAAAAAACTCCCTATTTCCAATCTATTTAGAAACACTTCTTCCCTAAAAGCATTAAAAATTTACACAGTCCCTGGAACCAATCTTAACAGCCATTGTAGGAACCCCTAACAAATGGAATCAGTGTTGGTCACGTATGGTGCCAAGAAACCAACAATCGATGGAGAACTAAAAAAAAATTTTTTTGTTCAAAAACCACGTTGTGTAGAGTTCACCACTAAAATTCTGAAGCGGTCAGTTGCCCAAGGGATGAAAATGATGCCCCAAGAAGTCCCAGGGAAACCTATGGGGATACTTACCTTGCTGGAGAATGGTGCCATCTGCATTAACTGGCTGATAGACAATAGTCTGCCCTTCAGCAGTCTGTGCCACTTGCTGCCCCTGGACAGCAATTTGCTGCTGCGTCTGTAGGAAATAGGACACAATTCAATAGATTCCAAAGGCACCCACAAAGAAAAGAACCATGTGATCCTTTAAAAAAAAATTTGGGGGGGATGGTTTTATTCCCCATTTCTACTACACATGAAACATTTGACTCAGTTATCCGACTCTTCCAAAACAGTTGTGCTATGTTGACAGAGCTAGCGGAATTACCTGAGTCTGTCCAGCAGTGACAGCTGTCTGGGGCTGCTGGATGATGATCTGCTGGGTTTGGCCCTGCTGGCCCTGTACCTGCACAGCCTGCCCACCCTGGATCTGGATCTGTCCAGGTGGGACCAACTGTATCTGCAGTAGAGAAGACAAAGAAAGGATAGCACCTTATTGATACTGGTCTCTTTTGGTCCCTGACTGTTAGTTAGCCAAATTTCTCTAGAAAGCAGGAAATGTTAAGAGGAAATAAGACAGGAGTCCTGTTCTGCCCTCAATTATGAACTAGAGATAACTTATTTTCCATTTATGAAAAAATCAGGGAATTCTGAATACTGTCTGGATACCTAATGGTATTAAGAAATCAGTGTCAGTTTTTTGAAACATAGTGGTTGCATGGTTACATATTTTATTTTAAAGTCATGTTCATTTGAAAACACACTTTGAAGTACTTTTTACAGACCAAAAATATTATGTATGTAAATATTATGTATCCTAATATAACATATTCAAAATGTATTCTACCCCAAACGTTGATCTGACCACAGCCCAGGTCAACACCTTGATGAGGGCCTCAAGAGAGACACTGAAAGGACCCAGCTAAGCTGTGCTAGGATTCCTGACTCACAGAGATTATAAAATAAATGCGTGTTGTTTTAAGCTACTAACTTCTAGGATAATTTGTTATACGGTACTAGATAACTAAGGCAATGTAACAGATTATATTCCTCTTATTCCTGTTTCCAATACCCTTACCAATACTCAATACTGTCATCAATGTTTGCCAATTTTTTGCTAATTTGTATTTCCTATTTCTTTCCTAGGTTTGTACTGCAAAACCTCAGACAGCAATTATGGAAAGCAAGGGATCCTATGCTATCCAAATCTATTTTCTTTCTTGTTTTAATGGCTATAGCCACTTTATTAGGAGTGTCATCAGAAACCTGACAAGATTCAAAAATACTTCCCTGAAATTTTGTAACTTAAACTGTAACACAACACCTTAAATGTTGGGTGTATAAAATCGTGTTTCCATATAATGACTACTGGACACATTTTTTTTTTTTTAAAGATCAAAAGAGAAAGCACTTAGGAGGCCCCACAGCTCAGTATTTTTAGCATTTTATGTTCAAGAATACCCCCAAACCCAAAAGAGTCAGAGTACACAGATACTAAGTTTTCCCCTCAGTCCCTTCATCTCCCTTTTCATTAGTCCTTTAACCATTCATTCATTCCATCAATATTTTTGATCGGAGTGTTGCTTCAACAGAGCTGGCAGTTTGGAAGGAGGGTATGTTCTCCAAACATCTAAGTTCATAACTGGCACTTATAAAGTGTTGGAAAATGAATAAATAAGCAAACAGACTTATTCGGTTATCTGAATCTACAACATTCCTGAGTTTCACATAGCAAGGTATACCTGTTTATATTGGCTATTAGGGTTTCCTGGCCTATGTTTTCAGTTTTCACTTCCACTTTTCTACTGGATTCTTGTTTTTATATGAATACATAAAAATTCTTTATATATTCTGAATACAAAGCCAGTTATATGTATTTAAAATACCTTTCCAAGTCTGGACCTTGTTTACCTTTATTTATAATGTATTTGGATGTATACAAGTTTTATTTTAAAGTAATCAAATCAATTTGTTTTTATGTCTTTAAGCAATCCTTCTCTACTTTGATAGCATTTAGAAAATTCTCCTGTATTTTCTTTTAAATTTTCCAAATATGCTTTTTTACATTTAGATCTTTAATCCATCTAGCAAGTATTTTTTCATATAGTATGAGGTAGAAATCAATTTTCTTTTTCTGTATCCTTCTTGAGCCATTTCTTCACTAATATGCTCATACCACTTTTGTAATATACCAACTTCCAATATTTTTGCATCTATTTCTTGGTTCTCTACTCTGGTTCAACAGTCTCTATCAGGCCAGGGATCTTAATCTAAAATTGTACGCAAAATTTTGCAAGTATCTGGACATCTGCACTTTTTCTTAGAGGGCACAGGCTTCGCTGAAATTCTAAAATGGAGACTACAATCCAAAAAAGGTTAGCAAGCACTCTTCTTTAAAACATGGCCATTCAAAGAACACTACTAAGAAACAATCTCTTATACAAAAGGGATTAAAGCCTTAAGCATTATAAGGGAGGCTATGGAATCTCACCCTAGAGCTTTATTTACATGATAGAAAATAATTTCTCCAGCTTGATTAGTTATAGCCCTACTTGGAGGTGGGGAAACAAAACAACCCTTTCAAGGTCTCTTATAGCAAAACAATTCAAAACAAAGCCCCAAAAAACCACAGAATTTAGAGTGAGAATGAACCCTAGATATCACCTACTATAAACTGTATTTTTGGATGAGAAAACCAACAATTTAATGACGTGGCCAAGATCAGAGAACTTGTTTAATGGCAGACCTGGTAATGAAAGTCGGGTCGCTACACTCACAGTATACTGTTCCTAGCACTGAATTACCATGACTCTATTCAATAGTGAAGTAGGTGCAGCAAGGGGCCCGGGGGTGGGGGTGGGGGCCTGGAGAGGAAGGACAGAAATGATACAGCATGGGAAACAGAAAAGCACACACCGAAAATACACATTTATGCATGGAGAAATGTGAAAACTATTTTTAATCCCAACTACAATTCTATCTTGACAAAAATATGCCAATAGGCTTAAAAATGCTCTTACCCTTTGGCCAAGCAACCCTCACTCCAAATAAATTACTTTAAGAATTCAACTGAAAAATATTAATGAAACTATCATGCTAATATATGTTTACAGTAACTTTACTAACAAAAGCAAAAAACAAAACAAAACCTTTAAATATACTTTGTAAATTGGAAATTATGATTCATCAAATTGATTGAACATTATGAAAGAATTAAAAATGACGACTAGGAAAACAATGTAGAAATAAGTTAAATTAAGAAGAAAAAAATGCCTACACGCATAGAAAATTATGCCCCAAAATTATGCATAAAAACACAAGGGAATATGTAAAGATTACAAGTTTGATTTATAAGCAGTGTGATCATGGCTGATTTTTTTCCAATTTATATTAAATTCTTCCAGAAAAACTAAGATATTAATGTGATTGCTATAACTGTTGAAACACTATAAAGATACAGATACACTAAAAAGTTAATAGTTTTCCCTCACCCCCTTTCCCATGCTCATAAACACATATACCCATGGGGGTTTGGTTATTAATTACAAAGATCAGATCACACATTATATATTTCTCTGCAAATTATTTTTCACTAAAAATACTTCAACATTAACCACCCCCAAGTCAACAGTTCATCCCTTTTAATGACATAATACTCCATATATGAATATATTATGATTTATCTATTTCCTTATCCTTATTAATGGACATTCAGATTATAAAAATTTTGTTTGCTAGTTCAATGCTGTGATGAATGTCTTTGTAATATCTCCCTACATACTAACGCTTTTCTTTCTATAGGATAAATTCTCAGAAGTGGGACTGCTAGCTCAAAAAGTTTATGTATTTAAGAGACAGTGAGATGCCTTTCCAAAAAAACTTTACAATTTGAAACTACCAAAAATAATGAGTGTTTCCTTTTCTCCACATCCATTCTAGCAGTGGATATAATCCCTTTTTAATTTCTGCCACCCTGATAATAAATATCTCCCTAATTTTAAAATCTGATGCTACAGAGTTATATGTAACATTCCTACACATTTCTTTTAATCTTTATGTTTCTCTTGTTTTTCAAATGGATTTATTTATTTTATTGGCCTGTTTAAAAAACCTGTTTTTTATTTATCCTTTCTACATTTATTTATCCTTTCCTACATTAAATAGAACTTCTATTTAATTTTGACCTACTTTTTGCTCATTTTGTTCTTTTCCTAACTTAAGAGAAATATCATTCTTTTTCATTTCTTTTAAAATAAAGTATTTAAGGCTATAAATTTTGCTTTAAGTATAGCTTTAGGTGTATGCAATGGGTTTGGACTGAAAAATTTTCTTTTTCATTACTTGCTAGATAACTCAAATGACAAGTTACATGAAAAGAAATGAAAAGAACATTTCTCACCAAAAACAACAATTTCCAAAGCCAACTGTTAAGTTGCTTCCCCCATGCCCCAGGAGTGCAAACATAAGTCACACCAATGAATTACTTTATAAACTAGATTCTCATCTCTTTATATTCTTTAGAGTACTTTAAGATCAAGCTTAATATATTAATCCTTACTGGAGATGTCCAATTTCTGCATAATTCTAGTTTATATCACTGGTACTATTAATATATTAATTTAGTTGATTAACTAAATTAAATGCAAAATGCAAAATGGCGGTTTCTGGAAGCAATTAAGTGCTATCAAACAGATTGTAACAATCTAAGTCTTTAAAACACCTACTTTTGATACACCATCAAAACATTTTTTAACATCACTCACCTGCTGCAAACCCTGGGTCCCAGACACAGGTACTTGCATGATGGTTTGACCTTGTCCACCAGGGACAGCCTGGACCATGATGGGTTGGCCAGTTGATGTGATTAACTGGCCTCCACTGACCTGCACCATTAATGGCTGCCCCTGGACCTAGAATGAAATATAATAAGAACAATGAAATAACATAAGACACTAAATGGTTTTTACCAAAAGACAATCACTGGAACTATTCTGCTGCCTTGCTAGAGAAGGAAAAGGTAGGAGCGACACTAAGAAAGTATGTCTTGAGTCCTCAAGTTATCTTCAAATATCTATGATTATCTGTCACTAAATGCCAAATTCAATACTTTAAGGTCAGATACAATGGAGTATAATCAGAGTCTTTGGGGAATCTCAATAGATAAAAGGCATTTAACACCAAACACAGCCTAAAATCATGACCAACATTTAATCAAAATGCCAATGCTATTTGCCTTTTTAAACCAATATCCAAGAATGGTCTCTAGTGAGGGCTGGAGAGGAGGCAATGAGAGGGAGAGGTGATGGTGGTGATGGTGGCTGAGTGCAAATTCTAAATAACCTGGAGAAAGTAAACCCAACTGTACCCAGCAATGACTCCAGGAAACTGAGTAGCAAGGCTCTGGAAACTTATGCAAAAAAGACCCTTTTCTCCTCATAGTCTATCAAGCAAAAATGAAATGTATACTTTTTACCCTCTTTACTTCACTCTGAATTCTAGATATGTTTACTGTTTAAAGATCTCACTACTAAAGACTTCCTGGAAGTATTTTCTGGTCAGTTTGCAATCTCCATGGCGAAGTTCCTCATGTTGGACACTGAAATATCAGCAGTTATTTTAGCTTTACCAGAAGCAATTGACAAATACTGAAATTACAAAAAGCAGTCAATGTACAAATACAATTCCCAACTTTCAAGGTCCTATAAATAAAGAGACTACTCTACAAGTCAGGTCACTGCAGGTGCTCTGTCACATCTTGAGTCTCAATACAAAAATACCCAGTAGAATGCTTACTGGAAACCAAAACATGAGCCACTTTAGAAGTGAACTAGAATGATCAACACAACAGCTAAAAATCCAAAACTTTAATTTTCAGATTCTATCTTTGTTTCAAGGAATTACTTGTAACAGAATAAAAGATTATATATATATATAATGAATATATAAAAATATTCATTCTTAATGATAGTGCAAGTATGTTCAAATAACAGCAATTAGTTAAAAGATCAATCTGTCCTAGATGGGTAAGTTAGATAATAAGACCCTCCTACCACCACCACCACCACCATATCAGAATTACCAGGAACATTCAAATCCCAGGTTTTGTTAAACTGCCCACTGAGAACTCCACTTTACTTTTAAGGACTTTACAGCCTGATGCTCTCAGGCTTTCTCCTTCCCTTACTTCCCCATTCCAAATCAAATTCCCTTGCTATACCAATGCTTGCATAGTCTGTATCAGGAAAGATTTCTCAGAATACTTATTACATGAATAACTGAAAGAACTATTTAAACTTCTCCAATATAATGAGATCCCTAGAGGAAAGGTTTCTATTATTTCCGTGAAATGTTTCCATCTCTAAAATAAAATCTATATAAGCAGGGAACACAAGTTTTAAAACGTAACTATTAATAATTTTCTGGCTATCCTTCACCTTAATCTCTCCCCCCACTGACATGTTATTGGTGTGCATGTTAAACAATTTGAGACTCCAAAAAGCCCACTGTGTTTACCACACAACAATGATTACAAGGACACATGCATCAGACAAGAAGCCATACAGTTAAGAGCATGTCACACTCCCATTCCACAAATGGTTAATGACAATCCAAAATACTGTTTTACATATGAGTAAGATGAAGCAAGCATGAAAAACATGAATAAGCTGTTGGACTGTGAGATTCAAATACAGTTTGGGAGTACCTACAAGCTCAGTTCTTTCAACCTAATTTATATTCAGAATTGGCTGGACATCATTACCAAACACTAGTGATGGCAGGGTGGGGGTGGGACTGAAAGGGTAAAGCAAAATAATTATTAATGTTATACAATAAAGGGTAGTTAACTGCAGGATGCTTAGCAGCACTAGTATTAAATAACAGAGTGAGGTGCCAATTCTGTATTCTAGGTCCTACTTTAAATAATTTCTAATTCAGTGGAGGAAAAAAGGTAGGGCATCCAAACCCTGCCAATTTCTCAAAAATACAGTCATTTTAGTAAAAGCAACCTAGACACAAAGTATACTAGTGCTCCCTACTCCTATTTTTTGTAGGAACTGGCCAAATTATAGCCCTAATTAGTGATACTTAACTTGGCCATACTTAATGTTAAAGAACTGCATTGGTTCACTAAGAATTCTTACGGTGGCTTTAACACCTAAGATTTATAGAAAGCATATTCCCACCCCTGCCCAACCAAGAGGTATGTGGAATAATCTCTGCAGATTTAGTAATAAGACAGGTCACTACTTCCCCATGAGAGGTAGTGAAAAAACAGCAATTAAGAGATTAGCAAGATTCAGTGCTTAGATAAAACTTGCCAAGGGTAATGATTATTTTGCAGTTGAGTTGCCCTTTTAATCAAAATAAAGCACAGTCTAACCTAGTATATGGGAGTCCCTATATATGTATATATTTCCTTCACTATAATACAAATTCATGAAATTTTATCATGCAACCGATTACAGAGTTTGAGCTCCAAATAAGTTCTAATGCCACTTGTAAGAATTTCTTTCTGTCACTTAAACCATTTCTTTTCCAGGCATTCCCAAAGAGATACACTAGCCAAATGCAATTTTCAGAAAATTGATACAGGCTCACTACATGACTTGGCATGAAACATTAGGAAACTGGCATCTTATAAGCCTCAAAGAAAAGTTAGCAGCATCAAAGACATGCAACTGACTTTGCCATTCCTACTTGAGATCCTAATACAAATAGCACCAGACATGAGGAGAGGAGAAGTTCATGCAGTGCTCACAGAGAATCAGAGAGGGCACCACTACCTGGAGGGTCTGGACTTGCTGGCCTGAGGCGGATGCCACCTGGGCCTCAGTCTGCAACTGGACAGCAGTGACACCACCCTGCTGCTGAGAACAGGAACATGAAGAGCTTGAAATGTGCCAGGAAGGAAATGTATAGTTCATGACATGAGATCACCTTACCTCTTGAGAGGGAAGGAAGTCTTTCAAAAGCCCCACTCTACACAGGACTTTCAAAACGTACAGACTCCCTATACTGAAGTTCTTGTGTTGAGAATAGCAGGATCAAAGATATTAGCCCTTTGTCTCCACTTCCATGATGCAAAAACATCAAAATAGTTGTTACCATTAACACAAAAATCTGCAATGCAGCCCTTCCTTTCAAAAAAAGGAATTTGATCCTTCTGCTTATACAATTATTTTAACGTTCTTTTCATTTCCTCAAATGAGTTCATAAGAACAAAATTATCAGGTTGTAACAGCCTTGAGTGACCATAAACAATTTCTGGGGCTTAAATGCAATCACCAAGAAAGGAAGAATGAACTAATCACTGTGAACCAAAATCATCTTCATTAGGTCACTGCTCTTATTCCTAAAACTAAGATTATTTCTACCCAAATGAACTGCCTTAGAAGCCATGTTTTCAGTGATCTAACCTTAATTTATATCTCCATATCCCCTAATTGTAAGTTCTGACAGAACAAAAATCCACCTACCAGGGTATGAATAGAGGACTCTTTGAGGAACCCCCTTCTTTAAGGCAGTTGAAGGAAGCTGCTAGAGCCATAGCAGCTGTGTGGAAGGGAAGGCCAGCAAGAGAGTTTAAATAATTAATCTCTTCTAATCAAGAGTGGTTCCTTCCTTTGATCATTAGATCAGAACGATTCAACATCAACACTACCTTTGCTGTCCCTACTACTTTTCTATATTAGTTAAGTTCCATTTTGAAAATAAAATATTCTCAAGATATCAATCTTGGCCTAAGGTCAAACTGCAGCATAATAAATTTCTTTTTTTAGGGGTGGGGAAAAAATGAAGTTTTACTAAAATAAACACAGGCATAAAGCATCAAAAAATGAGATCTGTATATAGATTCAAGAAAGCAATCTATCAGTTAGGAATAAACCAGCAGCAAGGAATTCCTTTCTAATATGTGCATATCTATGAGAGTGGTTGTCTAAACATTATCCTAATGTTAAACTAGAGCTTTTTATTAATAGATAAAAACTGCAGTGGACCAAATCCAAGAACAGTGGATTTCTTAGAAGCTATCATGCTTTGTCTGTTGTGGCCAAACCCTTACTAAATCACAAGTTAGCTCAAACAAAAAGAGAAAAAAATAACTTGAATCCAGAAAAAACCAACAAAAAAACCCCTCCAAATTTCCATCTGAAAAACAGACTATGTTGTTTTGACTTTTAATGAGCTAAAGGGGCAATTTATTATTAAACCAGGTCCTCATTAAGAGCAGATTCTAAATGGTCATGGACTGGATATAGCATTTCACAAGCCATCACACCCAATATTTCACAAGATCTGGTACCTCTCAAGTAATTCCCCACAGTAATACACCAACCAATTAAGTAGTGCTGTTATCAGCTCCATTGCTATGATGTTAAAAGTAGTCTTACTTCATACCTGCTGCTGAATCTGTCCAGCCTGCACAACAATCTGCTCTGTGGAACTATTGCTGTTTGCTGTATACTGCTCCATGGTCCCTCCAAGTTAGAATCCTGTCCACAGTGAGCTTCACTCTGGAGATCCTAGAAGACGGTGAAGTGTGTGCCTATTAGAAAGGTTGGGAAGGAAACTAAAGTGAGATTGTTGATAAAGGCCTAGACAGACAATTAACCTTTATAACTTATCACTGTACTTTATTTGCAAGAAAACACAGTAAGAGAATAGGAAATGCTTATATTATCACTTTTAACTAGGATTACATGGTACAATCATAACAATATAATGCTATTTTCATGTGCTTTAAAATACTGTTAATCATTTCTTACTGGCAACCTTTCCTTTCAATACTATCAGAGCAACACTTGCACCTTAGAAATACTCATTAAGCTATGATATTGCTTTGTTATAAGGCCTACATAACACTGATTTTCAGGTCTGCACATATACTTTAAAGAATAAAGTTTCTTTAAGTTGTAATACATAATTGCTGTCCACTAAACATGTTACTCAAGTCCGCTACGTATGTTAAGCACTTTAAAACTTCAGGGTTTATTATTTAGCAAGTAGTTTACCACAGACCTTAAGTTGAATATTTTATTTATCAAAATCTCAATTAAGTGGTCCTAAGTAAGAAAGCTCTAGGGAAGGTTTAGGAGTTTGCATTTTAATCCAGAGCAAGAAATAAAAAGAGGCCGGGTGCAGTGGCTCACGCCTGTAATCCTAGCACTCTGGGAGAGCGAGGTGGGAGGATTGCCCGAGGTCAGCAGTTCGAGACCAGTCTGAGCAAGAGAGACCCCATCTCTACTAAAAGTAGAAGAAATTAGCCAGGCCTGGTGGTGTGTGCCTGTAGTCCCAGCTAATCCCGAGACTGAGGCAGGAGGATGGCCTGAGCCTGTGAGCTAGGTTGATTGATGCCCCAGCACTCTAGCCTGGACAACAGAGTGAGACTCTGTCTCAGAAAAAAAAAAAAAAAAAAAAAGAAAGAAATTATACTTAAAAAAAAAATTATACTAATAACAACAATGATATTTATGGATTAGATATAAGGAAAACTTTAAAATGGCGTACTAAGGCTCTATGATTTTCTCTAAAAAGAACTTAAGACATTCCTCAGTTTTGAATTTGAATGCCTACTAACACCCCACCCCTTTATTGTATAATTTTAACTTTTTACCATGGCAGTTTTCAAATATATACAAAAAGTAGAGGGAACAGTATACTGAACTTCCAAACACATCATCCAACTTCAATAACAAGGCCAATCTTATCTCACACATACTGTGAGATAAGAAATTAGAAACCTGAAGGTACAATTAGAAAACTGAAGTAAAATTTGAGAACCTTGAATAAAGCATTCAAAAATTAAAATATATAAATTACCAAAGGGTAATTCATCTTGGAAATATGGGGAGAGGGCAGATAGAAATAAAATGTAGATAAACCTTTACCCCCAATTTTTCTCCAGATCCTCATAAATTCCAAAATTTTAATGATAAAATGATGTGACCTAACTGAGCTGCACATTACTGGGGCAAAGTAAGGTATCACTCTCCATAAATTCACACATAGTGGATGGAATGAATCACTTGGTAAGGTGTCTCAATATGGTGTAAAGGAAGAAATAAAAATATATTCAAGTGCATGTTCAAGTATTTAGGAGGAAATACACTCGTATCTAAAATTTACTTTGAAATGCATCAAAAAATAAGATGGATTGATAGATGAATGGATGGAGAGATAAATATCTGGTAAGGCAAGTATAGTAAAATGTTAACAGTAGACTGTAAGGGGTGGGTATACATGTGTTTATTGTAAAATTCTTTTAACTTCACTGTATGTTTGAAAATTTTAATACTAAAATACTGGGAAAAATATAATAAAATTTAAAATAAAAATTAATCAAGCCCATTACTCATAACCAAGATGGATGTAATATAAGAGTATATGAATCGTAAAGAAATAAACAGGTTATACCATCACAGTAAGATGGCTTGTGGCCATATGGTTCTCCAAAGCACTGCCCTTGCTCTAATGGAACACTCACCAGGTAAATTTCTAGCTGTAATTTGGATTTACATATAGATTGGCCAACAGGGAGCAAATATGATGAGCAAGAAAACTTGATAGTTATTTCTCACTGCACACTTACCAACCAGTCTCTTCTGAATTGGTTTACTAAGTCTGCTCCTAAGAGATTCTGGGCACAACATAGAAAATCAGGTTTTCAACCAGACTAAGTAACTCTGCTAGGGAAGGTAACAGGCTTTGTCTCTAATGCACAATACATTTATGTTTCTAAACTAATAAAATTAAGGTCATGATATAAAAGAATATATATGATTCCATTTATATGAAATCCTGAAAATAGTAATGTAGAGACAGAAAACATATCAGTGGTTCCTTGGGACTGGAGAATGGAGGGAGATGGGAAAGAGGGAGGTGACTGGGATGGAGCATTAGGAAATGTCTGGGGTGATGAAAGTGTTTTACATCTTCATTGTGGTGGTGGTTGCGTAAGTGTATAAATCTGTCAAAACACATCAATATGTACACTTACAATGATTACATTTTGTGTCTAAACTATATCTCAATAAAAAGTTGACTAAACAATAAAGATCATAAAAGGAATGTCTTCTGTATTTCAACACCTCTCCCACTCTCAAATCCCCTTCCTGTATGAGATTCTTCCTCAACTGATTTCCAGAAATTTACATCTTATAAAACTAAAATATATCATGAAGCACACGGTAATAACTAATAGACATGATATTATACAGATTTTCTTCCTTATTAGTCTATCCTGGTAATATAAACAAGCCAATTTAAGAACATTCAAATCTACTATACCTTTGAAGAGTAAAAAAGGAAACAGCTTCAAATCTAGTAGCAATTTTCTCTCACATTAATTTGAGGGAGTGATTCAGCAGTAGCATGATATTGAGACGGTTAATGGTGAATTCTATGAGCAACTGGCTTCATTGAAGCCATATGTTTCCTACTACTGTGAGCTTCAGTTAGCAGAACTGAGATATGATTTGACACACTGTCTTTCCTGAAGTGCTTCTCTGCCCAAGATTATGACAAAATTAAGGTAGCCAGATTTAGTCTGTCCAGATCTTGCTCCTAACACAAAGTTTTGAATGTTTTTTTTCCTGTAAGAGAGAGAATCAGAAAAGAGTGTGGAGAGTGTGTGTTTATTCTGGCTAGCATAAAAATGCTCTTCCTACAGCATCTCTACCCCACCCTTTCCAGGTGCAGAAGCTAAAATTTAGCCAACCACTAGGAACCCAATCTCTGTGAACCCACACACATTCTAAAGCCAAAATTTCCAGAAACCCAATCAGTATAAGCATAGGAAAAGCCCTCAGATTACCATATTTGACAATCACTACTAGGCAAAGACTAGAACAGTAGCTTTCTAACTTTTTTGACCACAACCCACAATGAGAAACACATTTTGCTATTTCAACTCCGTGCACACATAATAAAACATATGTAATTGAAACAAACGTTTCCTGAAACAATATTTATCCTTATAAGATGCACTGATATTTTCTATTATAAAAAATTATCAGCAGCACTGGCCCACTCAATTTATTTTACAATTCAACAAATGGGTCCTGAGAAATGTTTAATAAGACTAGACAACAAAGGGCTGTCCGGCCTCTCCATCATCCTACAGGTTTCTGGATTGGAGCTTCCTAATTTGCTCCTTCTCTCCACTAATGATGTGCCAGACACTGTTGTAAAGATTTTAAAAATAAAAAAGGTCGCAGTGGCTCACACCCATAATCCTAGCACTTTGGGAGGCTGAGTTGGGAGGATCACTTGAGGCCAGGGGTTCAAGACCAGCCCGAGCAACACAGTGAGACCATCTCTACAAAAAAAACCAGAAACAAAAAAGAAATCTCTGATGAAGATCTTTACTTCAAAGAGTCTTTAACTTTAGTTACATAATGAAAACCTGTAATAGAATCCTAAGAGAGAAACAAAGATATGGGAGTTTGGGGGAAAGTGATTTCTTTGTGAGGACAGAGATTTCTAGCTGGGGACAAATCAACGAAGTCTTTAGGAAAAGGTGTCATCTGAACCGGTCTTAAGTGTGAGAAGGATTAAGCTATCTGATGATGTGGGTGGGGGTAAAGTACTCCAAATGAAGAGAACATAAAAACAGGAACAGCAAAATTTTGGCATATGAACAGATTAAAAGGTCCCATGTCCAGAGAAAAGCATGAGGGGCCACAACTACTGTCTGTCAAAATGCCAGGCAAAGAAGTTGTTCTGCAGACATGTGGAGACTCCAGAGATGTTTAGCAAAAAAGTGACCACATTATAAATGCCTTTTAGAAAGATGTCTATCAAAAATATTTGGTGGTTTTGATGCCCATTTTTAAATACCAAGGTTAAAACATCCATTCCAAAGGCAAATATAACCTGCCCCATCTATCAATATGGATAATGTAGGGATTAAATGAATTTAGAAAATATTTAAACAACAAAGAAAAACTCATTCTAAAAAGTGAGAACAAAAACTGTCCCCAAAGTTTTAGTACTGTAAGGAGCACTGGACTAGAAACCTGCCAGTTGTATGACCTTAGTAAATGTGACAACCTACTCTATGTGCCAAGGAACGCACTAAATACTTCACACGAGTAAAAATAATTTTTAGAGTCCCATGACAAAAATCTTTCCTTCCCCCAAAGAAGTCAGCCAATGTTATGGGACAGAAGCCAGAAGTCAGAAACTTGTTTTTTCAAAAACCATATAGTTCTAGATCCCTTCTACCTGAACTTCCAGACAAAATAATTGCTTCCAAAAAATTCCTTGGCGATATACAAGTGTTCTTTCATAACTGGGCTTTCCTGCCTAAACTCTCACTACTACTGCCCACTTCCCTATCCCATTTTTCCACCTCAAGCACACAGCACAATTTGGTGCCTCTGCACATGCTTTTCTGTGAGCAACGCTCTTCCATCTTTCCTGCCTGAAGTAATCTCATCATCTGTCAAAACCAATCAAAAGTGTGGTGGTGAGAAGCATTTCGCGAGGTTGTTGCTAGCTCAGGCATCAATACTTCACAGCACTGAACTTTGCTCCTTTATAGCTCTGTTAGGTATTAATTAGCTGTTCACTTGCCAATCTCCACCAGATAGGCAGTTATTTACCTCTACCCCACTCCCTCCCCAGCACATGGATGATGCCTGGCACACACTGCTAGATTGGTTGCCAACGGAGATTTACTCTCATCCTAAAGAAAACCCCACAACACCCTTAAATTTCTAAACATCAGCTGAGAAAACGTTAACACGGGATTAGAAAGTGTGTCAGAAAAAAAAAACAAAACCCAAGAGATGTGTGGACTGAGCCTAGCCTGACACATTCAAAGTGACACGGAAAGGTGAAAGCAAAAGAAGTATTACTGTACTACATTCCCAAGGGAGGAAGAATTCACAGAATGAGCAACGGATCAGACTAGTAACAAGAACAGCAAGTTGTGCTGCCTCCAGGAAAAAGAATGCACGGGGCTATCAATCTTCTACAAGTGAAGTGCTAGGCACCAAATGGACTGGCCTTACAGCCCGGGCAAGAAAAGGAGACCGTTTCTTTGGGCTCCAAGACGGAGGTGTGCGGTTCAGCCACGGAAAGCGGGGCGGGGAGGAGAGGAAATGACGAGCCAAAGGGGGTGGTAACGGCGCCGGGCCGGAGACCCGGGCTAAGCGGGCTGGGAGGAGGGGCGCGGCGGGGCGGGGGGGGCGAACTAATGGACCCCCTCCCCCGACCAAGGAGACGGCGGGGGCGGGCGTGCAGCATTCCGAGGCCACCGCCGCACTCGAGGCCCTGTGGCCGCAGCGCGTACCCTCCCCAGGCCTCCCTCCCGACCTAGAGGGGTTGCAGACAGACAGATTCGCCTCACGGAGGGCTGGGGGGCGCGGGCCCCGCGGGAGGTGGTTTCCCGTCTCAAGGGCTGAAGTGTAGAGGGTGCAAGGGCAGGTTTAAGTGTGAGGCCGGAACGACCAGGAGGAAACCGCCGAGGCCCGGGCGCGCGTGTGTACCTGAGTGTAGGGGCATTCGCGGCAGGCAAGCCCGCTACCCCCAAGCCTGGGGCCTGAGAACCTGGGCTTAAGGGTCGGGGAGAGGGAAAGCATTCCCAACTGGCACTGGAACCATGCAAGGGTCGGGACCCCGAGGTGTCTGCTCCCGGGGGCGCCATCCCCGCGCGGGGCGGCCCCTGCAGGCCTCGGCCGGGAGTGCCCGGAGGAACTCGTAGGCTCCGGGGGGGCCCGGCCGCACCGCTCGGCTAGGCTCAGCTCGACTCCCCGGGCTCGACGGGCGTCTGGGCCTCTCCTGAGTGGTCAGCGAGACCCGCCAATCGGGGCGCTGGGGCCGGCTCTGGGCCGCTGGATATTGGCTCCTCACACTCACCGTGCCTCGCTCCCCCGGTTCGCTGCCCGCGCTGATTGGCTCCAGTACCGGACTCCGAAACCCAATCAGAGGCTCCAGCCGCCGCCGCCGCCGCCACTGCCGCTGCCTAGCAAAATGGCGAACCTGAACAAAGGGGAATCGGGCCTCCCTCCAACCGCCTCCGCGCAGGCGCCACTAAGACCACGCCCCTAACTCCAGCTCTGGGCTCGCCCCACCCCCCCCGGAAGAGCACCGCGCAGGCGTCCCCTGAAGCCACGCCCACCTCCCAGACTAAGTTCCACCTCCGGCCGAAGGAATACGCAGGCGCTTTCAAGTCCCGCAAGACCTTTCAACTCAAACACTACCCTGAGCATTGTAGCACGCAGGCGCTAACTAGTCCCCTTTGCCGACTGCCCACCCCTTTCCAGGCGGCCACTGGGACACACCCCTGGGGCTAATGCGCAAGCGCCGCTCTTTCCAACTCGCGGTCGGCAGTCTCGTTACGCATGCCCGAGCGGCGGCGGGAAACCACGGAATTTACCGCCGGAAGTGCGGCGGCCATCACCAAAGAGTGCGGGCTCGGCTAACCAGCTAGAGGGGCTCGCTTCCGCCCCGCTACCGGGTGGGGGGCGGCCATCTTAGGTGCGCGCAATTAAAGTCTGTGGCGGGATTGGCTCCGCATCTGGGCTCGTCCGCTGCTCCCCACCTACCAGGGTCGGATCCGGAGCCCTTCCCCGCGGGGCGGGGACCTCCTAGCGGCCGACTCCTTACCAGGTGAAGGGTGACCCGGGTATGTTGGGGCCTTGAGCGAGCCTCCCCGCACCCTCCCACGGGACCCCAGGACAGACCCTACACCCGTGTACCCGGCCTACGATAGGAGACAGAATGGGAGTCTTCTGTAGACTCTTTCTCAACCCTCCACCCCCAAATAGGGAGAGGAACGTTCCTCGAGAGGCCGCTTTCACTTTCCCCATGCCTGCGGCTCAGCACGCCCCTGCCCGGTACACTCTGGTTGCGGCTTGACCGAACTGTGGCCAAGTTCCTCCTTTTTTCTTCTAAGCTAAACCCACTGGGGAAATATTTTTGCATCGAGCAGAGAGTGTCCTTAAATCCGCCTTGCTCGGAAGCGGCTGTGAATACAGGGGGCGGTGCGTCTTAGGTCCGCCTTTTCTTCCGCTGGCGGAGCTGGGTGATCTGGGGAAGCGCGAAATGAGAGCGGGTAACTGCAGCTTCCAAACCTAGGCATTCTTCCTTTTCCTTGCTCCAGAGGAGTTTTGTATTACTTCCCAGGTTCAGAACAAACTCACATTCAGCGGTAAACGTTGGGGGGAAAAACTAGTAAGTGGGTGTACAGGGCAAACTGAATATATTAAGGCTGCCTAAGCATTTTTACTTCCTTTTCCCTTGTCATAGCTGAAGAAACCCTTAAATTCTGGAAATAGCAACTCAGTATCATGGCCAGCAGCCTTAATGAAGATCCAGAAGGAAGCAGAGTGCGTAACAACTATTAACTTATTGGTGAACTGAAATTCAGAATAATTGAGGTCAAAAGCATAAACACTTTTTAATTAAACCAATAATTGAATTGTCTTTTTTTCTCTCTAGCTGATTTACTCAAGAAAGGCTAATATGATCCTAGGCGGGAACCATCCATCACTTTCCTTTTATACATGCTTTAATTCATTGTAGTTAACTCCTTAAATTCTGCAGATTTGGCTTTAAATCAAATTATAGGAGGGGTGGGGGAAGGGGGACACAGAATAAAGAAAAATGAAAGAGGTTAGTACTTTGCTGTATCTAATCAAACATTTTCTTTTCCTTTGCACATTTTAGATCACTTATGTGAAAGGAGACCTTTTTGCATGCCCCAAGACAGACTCTTTAGCCCACTGTATCAGTGAGGATTGTCGCATGGGCGCTGGGATAGCTGTTCTCTTCAAGAAGAAATTTGGAGGGGTGCAAGAACTGTTAAATCAGCGTGAGTTTTGTGAACAGCTTACCTGTTTTGATTTCCTGTTATACTTAATAAACAAGATGTGCATGCAAAGAGGGGGTTCCTAACAACTGAGTGCTTTTAGATTAAGTTTTTCCTCCACAAGAATGGACTCTAGTTTGGTCCTTTCTTACACCAAACCTGAATTCTTGTAAAAGTGTCTCATCTCTTCCTCCTATATTGTAAAATTTTCTTAAGAATATTACTCCACTTCTCTGACACCTGTAGTAACTCTGAAGTGCTTAGCAAAGTCTACAGGTATTAGCTTGGCATTCAAGACCCACTACTTACCAATATTCTACTTATTCAAAGAGGAGTTTAGAAACCTCCTTTTCCTTACAGACCCCTCCCTTCACTTTCTAATAATGACTTAAAACCAGAGATGTGCATTAGAATCACATGTGGAGCTTTCAAAACAGTTTCTCAGACCACATTCCAGGCTTACTAAATCAATGTCCACTGGTGATTCTGATCCCAGCTTTACATAATTTCTTACTGCTTTGTATTGTAGTTACTTGTAAAGATGATACCTTCTCTGGATTGAAAACTCCTTAACAGTTAAAAACTTTTTTATATATCCATATTCCTCATAATATTCCTTTACATTGCTCTTGTATGTAAAAAGATCATTATTGAGTAAACACATTTGGCACATGAAAAATGGTGTACATTCTAAGCCAATTTTTGGCAAGTGAGGGTATTTTTGAAATTAGGGGCAGGACAAAAGATGGGGTGTGAAGAAGTGTGATTGTATGAAAACTGTTAGTTATGGAACACAGTATTTGAGAAGTTTGATAAGGAGCAAAATGGTCATAGGACACAATAGGTTTTTTCACCATTGAAAATTATTTCTAGTTCTGAGGTAAACTCAGATCTATAAAGATTTAAAAACTTAATGGAGATTGGTGTGTTTGGGTTTTTTCTTTTTTTTCCCCCCTTTCTGCTATTAAATAACTGTTTTTCTTAGAAAAGAAATCTGGAGAAGTGGCTGTTCTGAAGAGAGATGGGCGATATATATATTACTTGGTAAGATGGGACCATTGTTTTTTCCAGGCCAATTTTTAGTACATTCTAAGGATTGGTGAACAGATGGGCTGCACTACATTTGTGTTGATCACAATGCTCCATTCTAGACATTAAGGATGTTAAAAAGCTTCTGATCTCATGACAACTCAGGTCGAGTGGTGCTGACTACTAGGAGCACTGGGTTAGAACGGAATGTAAGGCTGCATCCGAGCTCCGTGGGAAAGAATACTGTGCCATTCACCATAAACCTGTTCTAAGACTTGCAAAAGTTAGGGGTGCTTCCATACTTTCTTTCCTAGACACAATGAGGTAAGAATAATAATGTTTCAAGAGACAGATTTCCCAAAGGGGTTTTTCTCTTATTCTTCCTTGTCAAATGCAGTGCCAGGTAATACCCAGCTGCTCTTCTGCTTACTGCCTGAATGTAGGATTCTCCAACTTTCCAAATGGTATTTGGTCCCAGAAAAGGTGTGGCTTGCTTAGTGATGGTGGTAGGTGACTTACAGCCAACCCACTGCAAGCCTGATCTGGATGGCAAACCGAGTGGAGAGATGTCCTAGCCACTTCGAATTTTGTCCTTAAGGCTGATGTGACTTCCAGTGTTTTTGGAACACTACCAGTTTTCTGTTATTTTATATAAAGAAACAAAAAACAAACAAGCACAGTTTCTAAATAAATAGAAGCTTTTTATGGGATTTTCAGCTGGTGTGGGTTCTTGCTTGTTATAGATATGCTGCTTATCTCTTGGAAGTGGCACAAAGACTTTCACCTACATTGCTTAAAAACACTTGAAAACAGGCACAACCTGCTAATCTCATGGGTTTCCTGGGAAAAGGAAAGATTACTGCATGGCAGAGTCTAGGTTTCTCAGTCTCTGTTGAGTGGATTTTCCTGGGGGCCTCTCATAACAGTGTGGAAGGGGCAGTATGACATTTGTCGTCCTTGCTCTAGACTAATTATTCTATAACAATACATGTATTCTTTTATAGCATCCTGATGATAATACACTTATCAGGATGTTGGGGGAATGTGATGACTTTTCATTGGCTATCATTTTAGGATAATGAAAGTTTGAATCCTTTCTTTGTGCCCAGATTACAAAGAAAAGGGCTTCGCACAAGCCAACTTATGAAAACTTGCAAAAGAGTTTAGAGGCCATGAAGTCTCATTGTCTGAAGAATGGAGTCACGGACCTCTCCATGCCCAGGCAAGGAAATCCAGAACCCTAAATGAAGATTTAATTGATTGGTGGGGTTTATTGTCTTACCCAAAGACAAACAACTTAGAAGCTTAATCCAAAATATAGATTTAAAGGTGGACAAATTTCAAAACTTTGTAAAATCACAAGTGAACCAGTTGACCTTAGGCCAAGGCACAGCCATTTTCTAGCTTGAGATGAATGAATCAGGACAATTAACTTGGGTATATACCTGCCTCAGCCTTCTTAGTGGGGAGGAACCATTGTTATTCAGTCACATTTGTTGAATTCCCAGCATCCTCTGTTTGAAGCTTGGCCTCTGTTCCTGACCAATGTAAGCTAAAGAATCAAGACTAAGCAATTGTAATCTCTCTCTCGGACCACTTCTGGTCTCCCGAACCTATTAATCCTGTGTGAAGAAAGTTGTAAATTACCACTGCCTTTTATACTGTCTGTGTGTTTGTGGTCAGTATGGGTAGTAGCCTGAGGATCTGTCCCTGATGTAACTTCTTGGACCCTAACTATTGGGAACTTAAGGGAATGATGTTGGAGATTCAATAGCTCCTTTACTTCCTTTTTAGGAAATAGGCTTCACCTTTTCCTGTCACTCCAGTAGTTTTATTCCAAGCCCCACATTACTTTGAATGTGGCTACAGTGTCCCTTATCTTACATTGGTCTTTAATATGTTTATAGCTTATGTATCAGAAACTACTTATTTTAAAAATCACAATTCTTTATGGACTTAATTATCACATTATGATATGAAATTAGCGATTTTAAGCCTCTTTTTTTTCCTTAGGGATGTTGAGGATCGAGAGTAACATCTTAGAAGAAAGGTGCCAGGTAGCAGAATTTTATGGGCTGATTGAGGTTTCTCACCATGTTGTCACAAAGACCTTTCTCCTGGATTGCAACCAGCTTAGCATTTCTCAGCGTTCCATCTTGATTCCTTTTGGCAGAGATCCTGTTCCTTGTCCATCTTCTTATCTTCCTTTACATTTCATTATCATAAGTGCATTTTTAAAATACCAACCTTTTCCCATCCATCCACAGCCAGTTTTGATCAGTAGACATAGAGGGATAATGAGTCTCCTGTGTCATGGCAGAGTTACACATTTCTAAATGCAGCATGAAATAGTTGAAAAATGTACCTTATTAGGCAAAGAGAAGTGAAAGTTGTTGGATGTTAAAGCTGTCTAGGAATAGTCTTAGGTGACTCACAACAAAACTTGACTTCCCAACTTCCACCATGGCTGCCTATAGGTATGAGATTAGATAACTTGTTTTTTGTGCTTTAGGTGGATACAGCCTAAAAAAGAGGGAAGGAGCAATTTCCTAGATATTTTCGTCATACCAATGGAGATGTTTTGTCTTTTTCAGGATTGGATGTGGGCTTGATCGTCTGCAGTGGGAAAATGTATCTGCGATGATCGAGGAGGTATTTGAGGCAACAGACATCAAAATTACCGTGTATACACTCTGAACAGATGAACATGTTTGGATATGTCCATGTTCTCCTGTATCATACCTTCTGGGCCATAGGACTGGGCAAACTGACCTTAAAATGGGCAGAGGAAAGTTTCATGTGAATTCATCTGTGTCACAGGATAGACTTGGGTTGCTGTATCCAGTATTTGGATTAGAACTCTGGAGGAGGGATTGCTTTGGATATGTTGTTGTGGTTTTTTTGCAGAAAGGTAAGGAGTGGGTAGCCTGATAATAGGCAGGTACACCAGATGGGCCTATGACCTCTGTTTTGCTCCAGTATGCTTCGTGATTTGTTTAGCTGGCCACTGGGTGGCAGCATTGATTCTGCCTCTCTGCTTTTTAAGAGAAATTTCAGGAAGGGTGATCATTTTAGTTAGTTTGGAATCTTTTGTCATTTGTACACTTAACTTGGTATTATCCTTATGTCATCAAATTCACCCTAGGAGAGAGTTACAGGTTGTTTTGTTTTTGTTTTAATTACAAATTGAGTTCTACATTGTTAACCAGGAATTTGTGATGACAAAAATGGAAAAATAAATCTTTTTCTTTGGGTTCAGTGAAGTTCTATGCTCATGTCTATATTGTTCTGGACTTGGGTAATGGAGGATTCACCTGTAACTGAATTTCAAAGAGTCAGACAGAGGGTCCAGTGGGAAGAGTAGCAAGGTGAGAAAAAACAGGTAAGAATGGACAAGATCTATAGATCAAAATAATTAAAAGGCAAGTTTTTAGAATCTCCCCATGGTGAACTCTTCCTTTCTTCTGTCCACTGCATGGTTTCCGTGATTAAATCTGTCTTAATTTAATCATGTAAGCAAATGAAATAATGCATAGTAAATGCCTGGCATAGTACTTAGCACAGAGTAGTGACTCAATGAATCAGTAATTCCCAAGAAAATCCATCTGAATCTTCTTTAAAAAAACAAAGGCTATTTTCTCTCAAAAAATTCTAATTTGGTGGTGGGGTGGGATGACGAGGTTTCTTTGTGTTTGTAACCTCCATAGAAGATTCTGATGTGCAGCCAACTGGGATCCCCAGAACACTGCAGTAAATATTAGTCCCATTTGCTTCTGAAGCTGATAAGACGAGTTCTCTTGTTATCATAGGGATAATAAAATTCATGGATTTAGCCAGTGGTTCAGTATCAGAGCTACTGGGGAAATTAAGTGTTTTCTTTTTTCCCCTTACTGTGGAGTTGAGAGTTAAGACAACCAGACTTGCTATTGATTTTCTCCCTTAGGGTGAACTCTGGGTCTGTTACAGGACTCACTGCTTTCTGAAGTATAAAAGAACAGCTGGGTTTTAGAAGGGGCTTATTGAAACACCAGGAAAGCACAGGTTAAATACAATCTTTGTACTTTAGACTTGTGTTCTTACCACGTTTCAGCCTGATAACAGGCAGCAGTTTCAAGAAAGTATTTCACTTTTGTATTTCTGTGTGGAACAGACAAGTTGTCCATATTGTTATGGTAGGGGCAGTGCAGGGGCAAGTTCATCATCAAACTTTTAGACTGAGGCTTTCTTAAAGCTTGGCCTCTGTCCACATAAAATAAAATTGAAGGGAAAAAAGGAAGGGGAGAAATGTCTGAATACACAAAATTGAAAATAAGAGCAGGGTGATAAGAGGAAATGTAAAGAATTACAGTATTTTGTTTAACCCTGCAAATGCAGATGCTCCCCAGCTTATGATGGGGCTACATCTGGGTAAACCCATTGTTAGTTGAGTTCAGTTGAGGATGTACTGAATATGTATGGCTTTCATAGCGTTGTAAATCAGGGACTGTTAATCTTAACACTTTGGTCAAAACATTGGTTTTCTAGGCTTCTTTTACTTTTAAAGAGATTATGATTTTTTTCATGGAGTATGAGCCTTGATTCTTCTAACAAAACCTAGTCTCTTCCGAGATTGGCTGTAATTGGAATTCTGGGACTCAGCAGGAAAGTGATAAAGTGCTTTGTTATTTGCAGATAGTAGTCCTGGGGTCAAATTCCGATGACTTATCACACTTGAAGCCTGGGGAAAGGAGGCATGGCCTGTTAATCAGAATGAACACATTATTCCTGGAAACCTAGTTAGAGTTTGGCAAACACCCAGAAATTCACATGTGAAATTTTGCTTCCACATAGGACTCAAACAAATCTTTAAGAAATGAGACTTTTGACATCATCCTGCCATCACCATCAAATACCACATATTTAATACTCTTAAATCATGTGTATCTGAACATTGAACTCCTCCTACTTTTCACCCTCTCCTCTAATCAAGAAGCTTACTGCTTATTAATTGGCAATTGGGATATAGATACCTTATAACAAATTTCCCATGCTTTTTGTTGCACCTTCTACCATATCCCTTGTCTTCAGAGAATGGAAAAGGCCCTCATTTACAAGTAATCTCAGAAGAAAACATTTTAAGAAGGTCACCATGGTGGGAAGTCTATATGAGAACGTCAGTATTCTCTATTGTCTAGACAAGTCCTGGTTTAATCTTCCCTCCCACTTTATAATGTCATGGCTTGGTTCACAGCCTGGGACATCCCTATGCCTGGAACTCACTCACTGTTCGTGGTAACTTCAAATGTCCAAGTTCCTTAAAAAACCCGGACACAGAAAATCCACACCACTACTTTTATTAACGTTGCTGTTTTTCTTTCTTTAAAAAAAGAATCCAACTTAACATAAAATGTGTATTTCAAAGATCTGTACCTTGGGTCTTAGGTTCTTTGCCTTAAGTAGCCCTTTTGGGGAGTAATTAGGACCTTCAGTCTCACAGATGCCTGGTGCCCATATATGGTTGCATTTCTCTCCTTGCAGATCTCTTTCCTCTTTCCCAAGAGCAGCATTAGAGAGAGATGCACAGCCTAAATGAATTACAGCATGAGAAGTGTATTTTGAGTCTTCTAAGGGCCTTGTCCAGGAGGATTGGTTGGTGTTGAATGCTGTCCAGCTCCAAGTGGTATTAGGAAGACAGGCATGTCCCAGATGGCTATACATGTCACTGCTGTCTCTTGGTGGCAGCAGGCAGACCTTGGTGAAAAAAACAGAAAGCATATTACTGAGAGCCTTGCTGGCCCCAAACAATTACTAGTCTCTTTTTGAGCTAAGGTTTCTGTGTGCTTTCCCCAATGAGTTCCTGAATTGGGTTTGTTTCTTTCATTCATGTTTTGATATGGTTCATACTGAAAAAGTCCAGAAGAGATCTGCTTTAACTCTCTTCCTTTGTCATTTTTTTTAAAAACAAAAGATGAAGTAAGAAATATGAGACAAATTTTATTTAACAAATGCTCTTTTCTTGGGTTGTTCTTTTAGGCTTTTAGATTACAACTCTATCTTATGCCAAATTTTTTTTTTTAACTTGATACATCTTAACTTTTCCCTTCAGGAACATGAACAACTTAAATAGAAGACAGGGAAGCATGTTAGTAGGTCCAGATAATACAGGTATGTACACTAATGGAAAAAGGTTTATAATGTGGAAAATGTCCAATAATTTTTTTTTTTTTTTAGACAGAGTCTTGCTCTGTCACCCTGGGTAGAGTGCAGTGGCATCATTGTAACTCACTGCAACCTCAAACTCCTGGGCTCAAGCGATCCTCTCGCCTTAGCCTCCTGAGTAGCTGGGACTACAGGTGTGCATCACGACACCTGGCTAATTTTTCTACTTTTAGTAGAGACGGGGTCTTGCTCTTGCTCAGGCTGGTCTCAAACTCCTGAGCTCAAGCAATCTTCCCACCTTGGCCTCCCAGAGTACTTGGAGTACAGGCATGAGCCACCATGCCTGGCCTCAATAATAAGTTCTTTAAAAATAATCTGACTTAGAAGTTGACTTTTTCCTCAAACTAACTTATTTCTTTTACTTCTGTTTGGATTAGTATAAGATACAACCCTCAGTTATCCAAAATTAAAAGATCTTTTTAATCTTCCTTGAAATGCTTAATTTTAGTGGGGAAAAAAAAAAAAAGCCATGGCGGGGAAAAAGCCCTGAGTATTTACTAGTTAGAAAGCTAGAATAAGTAGCCCATGACTGAAAGATGTTTAAGAAGAAAATACACTGGGGTTAAAATTAAGGTACCAGTCATCATCCTGTAGATCAATGTAGGGTTTATAATTACAGTGATAATACCAACACTGAAAAAATCTTTAAGGAATTTTAAAGGTTAAAGTTTGTATTTTCAGAGGTCACCCTCAGAAATCTGTTTTTGCTATTACTTACCACCAGTATGGTGTCTTATTTTATCTGAGCAGAGTACCATATGGTATTACCCTACCATAGTCTCAATGAATTCAGTGACTGGGTTATGCTTTTTGTTAAGAAATGGCTGAAAATCATGTCTTCATGGATTGGTGAATGCTCAGCTTGAGAATGATCATCTACCGTGTGTGCATGTCTAATAAGAAACGCCTGCCAACATCAAGGTCTAGAACATTGATATTTCCTAAATGTGTCTATAAAGTGACATCTTCTCTTAAGGGTATTAGGAGTGAGAGACACCACAAATAAATGGAATTATTTTCATGGAAGCATGTTGCTTTCATGTTTTATTAATATGTGAGTTGTTCCAGAATTAAAAGTTGGATAAGAGGGTGGTAAAGACCTGTTCTCAATTACTGGATGATTTTGATCAGTAGCTCGGGCATTGTAAAGGGGCTTAGTCACAGCATTTCTGTGGGAGCAAACTCCATCAGACCAAATTCAAAAAAAGATGGTAAAGGATCCTGTAACCCTCTTTCCTGAGGGTAATTGGCCTGTTTCTGTAAGAGTCTAATTTATCCTCAGCAAGAGGCCAAATTGGCCTTAATTGTGTCCTAATTATTTGCTTAAATAGCTAATCTTTACTTCCAGTTCTCCTATCATCTCTTGATATCTGTAGGAGGCTACTTCCGAGCTGCTGCCTAATTTACAAACATCTTTTTACCCCTTTAAACATTCCTGCATGGACTAGTTCATTGCTATATTATCCCCATTCCTGCGTTCAGCATTTTTCATGTGTTCTGCTGAGGTCTTCTCAACATAAGGAAAATGTTCTTGCATTGTACATTCACACAGCCATTGTTGGTCTCCTGCAAAGTGTAGCCATTTGTTTGAAAACATGAAAGCAGGTCTGGCCCCCAAAACGAATACATACCCATTTGGGGAATTTCAAAAGTACCAAAAGTGAAAAAATTGCCCCTAAAGGCGTGAAAAACTTATATGAGAGAAAAATGCAATGGTAAGATTGTAAATGGGGGTGGGAGCAGAGCATCTAGAAGGTGTCTAGAGTTCGTAAGGCAGGACACATATACCTGGGAGCGTGCTCCAGAGATTCTCTGCTACTGTTCAGCAACTGGTCCTTGCACCATCTAAATCTTACTAAAGGTCATTCTGTCTCATCAAAACTTTAGAATCCCTGTGAACCTTGGGTATTCCAAGTTATGGGGTAGTTACTTTGATATAAAAGGGAAGGAGGGAAAAGAGTTTAGGGGGTGGGATTCAGAGAAAAGGGAAAACAAGATAGGATGTTCAGCAATGTTTTTACAACCAACCAAAAGCAGAGAAACGAAACCTTTGCAAAGGAAAATCAAACATCGTACCATTCATTCTACCTGACCTCAAACCTTCTACCCAAGTTAACTAGTAACAGTGAATTCTTCCCATGGCACCAGGAAAACTCACGTGAGGCCGAGCCCAGTTGCCTACTTCAGGATGTCAGCCAACTTCTCCTCGTAGTATAGGAAGTTCTCCTGAATGTCCTCCCAGGGCTCAAAGGCCTTGGATTCGCCCTCTTCTTGCTCTACAAAATTCTGCCAGATGTACTCGAAGTCCTGGGGCTTCATGATGCGCAGTTTACAGCCAGCCTCCTTCAGCTTCTTCAGAGCAGCCTGGATCTCTGGCTCCTCCCACATGAAGAGTCGACCCACCAGAATGAGCAGGCGCAGGTTCTTGGTCTTGTTAAGGGTTTTGATTATGCAGTCAGCGCAAGCTGCACAGGGGCTGGAGGACACATACCAGGTGACATTGTACCGCAGGGCCGGGTCAAAGGCTGGCAGGATGGTGTTGAAGAAGGCTTCTTCCGCATGGGCAGCCGCGTGCTCATCCTCTAGGTAACCCCGAGATGCCTGCACTTGGCCTCCCTTGCTCTGCACTTCAACCACGTAGCAGAGGAAGGTCTTGTTCCGCCCAGAACTGTACTCCACGTTCCGGAACTGAAACTTAAAGAAGTTGACAGGCAGCCGCTCCCTGTAGGTCGGGGAAAAAAGGGACAGGGAAGAAGAGAGAGAATGATGAGTTCTTGTTTCTAGGACCAGCCTAGAGTAGGTAGCTCTTCCAGATCAGTACCTCAGAGACACATTCACTCTTACTATAAATAGGTCTTGCCTGTGCTAACATCAGTGACAAAAAGGCATGAAAGAGTCCGAACGGGTTTGTCTGAAGGAGAGGAGAGAGAATTTGGATTGGGGGGTGCATTCTGGTCACCCTGCTAGGAAGGGTCTCCAAACACTGTCCCCACCATCATTCCAGCACAACACACCCCTCCATTTCTGAATCAGTGAATCTTTAAACTGGCTGTACCTTAGAATCACCTAGAGGACTTTCATTTCCTAATGATCCATCTCCTCCTCAAAGCCACCGACACTATTCATTGCCAAACCATTGACGTTTATCATAAAAATGTCAATGCCTGGGCCTCACACCAAACCAATTAAATCAGAACATCTGGAGAGGGGGCCCAGGTATCAGTATTTCTTAAAAAGCAATCCAGATGATTCCAATAAGTGGCCAGATAAGTATCAAGCATGTAAAATTTCTCATGAAAAGCAAGACAAAGATTTCACAGAGCATTTCATGCTTTCACTTCTCCTTGTAACTCATGTAAATTGCATCTTGGGCATGAAATGGCCTAATACTTGCAGTACCATGCTCTCCTAGTGACTGTTTCTCAAGTCTATCCTGTCCTTCAGGTGAAAGGATTGTCACGTGGTAAGCATGCAAGAATTGTGTCTGTGAGGCCAAACTATTCAAAGGTACCTTGGGATAATTAAGCTTTTGTAAAGTATGGAGTCACTTCAAAATCTTAAAAGACTTGGTCTCTGCCCTCCAGATGCTTATAATCTAGCAGCTAGATTCTAGCTGGACAGAGAAGATATAAATAAAATAGCCAAGAACAAAGAAAACTGCTAAAAATGGGTAGGTAGACTAGAGTATGTATTATGAAGGTTCTTGAAAGCTTAGCCTTGATTCAGGAGGCTGTGGAGAATTGTTACAGCTTCTTGAGTAAAAGAAAAGTATGATAAAAGTGATGTCCATGGAAGATTCCTGTGGTGACAATAGGCAGATGGAGTGAAGCTGGGGAAAAGCCTGAAATTGAAACAGCCCACTAGGTGTCTAAGGACACTAGACTTGGTGATGAATAGTCTGGGTGGCTTTGAGGAGGAGATGGATAGTTAGGAAATGAAAGCAGTGGGAAAAGGCCAGGTTTTGTGAAAAGTTTTGTAGTTACAAGGAAAGAAAAAGGAGAAGGGTGAGAGCATCAGAGTTGAAGATTGTTTTTATTTTTATGTGTATGTGTGTTTTTCTAAAATAGGGAAGATTTGTGCAAGTTTGGAGGCCAAGGAAAATGAGAGGGTTTTAATAGGAGGGATTAAAAATGTCAGAAAGAGGAGGAGATGAGTACCAGCTGGAGAGGCTGAATGCTTTCCTTTTTTAAAATGTAATCTCTGTAGCTGCCCCAGAAGATTCCTTTGGTACCATTAACTCCACCATTGCCTGTCTCTACCCCTTGTCTTTCCCTAGAAAAGTCACCAGTCTCCCTGGGCTGCAGGGGAATCCATGGTATCCCAGGGCCTTGGCTACTTACGGATAAGCAGCAGATTCCAAGGATCTGAGTAAAGTTATCTCCCTGCAGGATTCTCCCCACCCCTGCCCATCACCAGATTTTCTCCACCCAAGTTCCCATGTCTCTTGCTGTCCGATGAAGTTTCCACTGTGGAGAGGGATGTGTTTTGAGGACCAGCCCCAGGATTCCTTTGGGTACTAAGCTCTCCAAGTCCGTTTGTTTCTGGTTGGAGGTATTTATTATTTACTTAACATCTTAGGAGAATGGATCCCCTGATGTTGCCCCTCTCCTCTTTCAGTCCCTGCTGGGAATTCACTTACAGTGAACTCTCCCTAATTACATTCACCCCACCAGACCACTCCTGAACTCTCCCAGTTGCTAAATGGTCCCTGCCGTCCCTGGAGTGGCTTTCTGTTCCTGAGAAGCACAGAGCTTACATTTCTTTCCCAAACCTTTTTCAGTTCTTCAAGACCTTTTGCCATACCACCCACCTCTCCAAGCTCAATCCGAGCTGCCTGTATGATGGACTCTCACGTGCTTGGTTAGCTTGGAGGCTTCAGCAGTAGCTGCCCGTGTGGTCCCTCAGGTTACCTCCTGGAGACCCCAAAAGCATTGCTCCAACTTAGCTAAGTACAGCCCAGCGAAGATAAGAATCTAGCCCAGCATGCAGCTGTAAGTTGGCTGGATGGTTATGAGATGGCTCCTTCTCTTAGCCTCTCTTAAGCTCTGACATTTTCCCCTCCTCCTCTTCCCTAGGCAACAGGAGAAGACCCATAGAAACCTGAAACTTAAGGGAGAGGAAGAAAGGTCAAGTCCATAAATAGCCATTTCCGACCCCTCCAACCAGCAGCCCCAGAGTCTACTCAGCAGGGCCTTCTGGATTAGGTGCCTCAGGAAGAAAAGTGTTTTCGAGGGGCAAAGGAAAGGTAGGGAAGGTTTTGGCTCCCAGTCTTTCCTCTGGGCTTGCTCAGAGACTGAGCTTGTTTGGCTTCTCAGTGGGCTGCCTGGTCTTCTAGAAGGAGCAGAAAGGCCGAATGAGGTTCTTTGGGCCTTCCAGAGACTGAAATAGCCAGATCCTGGGGGGAAGAAACCAGGAGAACAGAGATGGTAGAGGTCTGAAATTTCTCCAGCAAGCTAGACAACATGGCCATCTCGGGTGATTTTGTAGACTCACAAAATAAGTCAATAATATTATGCCCACTAGTGGAAGGAAGGAAATAGTGACACCTAACTTCTTAAATAATCACAAACATCATTTTTTTCAAGTAGCATGATATGTCTAAGTACCCTATTTGCTTGTAGCCCTTTACTCTTAACCTCAGCAAATGTTTTACTGCTAAAGTTGTGGGGGCGGGGGGAGAGAAAGAGATAGAGAGTGTGTGTTGGAGTGGTGGTCAGGAGAGAAATACTAGTAGTAGATTTTTTCCTCAATCCAATCCCGTCTTCAGGCATACAGACCAACAGCATGATTCCTGTTCCCTCCTCCAGCCTCTGATAGCACTCGTTTTAGCACCACTTCCTCATCCTTCCTGCAAACAAGGCCAGTCACACTTCATCTGCTTAGACCCATGCTATTAGGCACTGCAATTCTCTTGGGAGGAAATGGAGAATCCAGATATTTAGAAAAAATTGGGAAGATGGTCTGCTTGATGGAGGGAGAAGGGATATGAGTGAATGTAATACATATTTTTCTCAGATTCACATTCACGTTTGCACTTCCTAAGCATAAATCTATACTGTGAAGGGAAGCAACCTGGAGGGTAGTAGAAGCTGGGCTAAGATGAAACATTTGCTCCAAGATAAGCCACGGAGTGAAAAATCCACTCACAGGTAATTGAGTGTTGACTTGTTTCCGCTTTCCCTCACTAGACCTTTCAGTGACCTGCTTAAAAGAAACAGGATTGCTGGTTTTATTGGCCTTCTCCTTTTTCAGACCACTTTCAAAGTGGATGCCACAGAGTGGGCATAATCCGAAAGAGGAGTATGGAGCAGAAGCAGAGGGTTCTAGCAGCCTGATTTCCTAGAGCTGACAAGGGAGCTTTCAGATTGCAGGACTGGATGGTATTTTACCCAAGGCTATCCCCGAGCCTGCCCTTTTCCCTGGGAGCCGTGGTCTTTAGCCTGAACTCTGACCTCCCAACAACCCTCAGTGGAGGCCAGGGTGGCCAGAGTCAGGGGGTTGTCTTCTCTTCTCAATGGCACACTGCCCAGCAAGCTCCAGAGTGCAGGGTGAGGGTGAAGGGCTATGGCAGTAACAGTGGTGTCAAAGGCCCCTCACTCCTTGCCTCTCCCTTCTCCTCTGGTCCCTGCCTCTTCTCTCCATGTTCCTCACGTGGCCATAGTAAACTACCGGTAGCTCAAGAAGTTGAAAGAAAAATGACCCCATCTGCCATTTATCTCTGTTCCGTAATAATCCCTTTGACAGCAGGTTCTGCTTTCTGCAAAAACATACACAACATAACTAAAGACAGAGACAAACACATCAGAGTGCTGCCAGGCAGACCTGCAGTCTTACTGGGTGGAGAGATGGGGAACAACCGATTGTGATGCCCCAGAGCGCCCCTAAAGCGTGCAGTGCTCGGAGGCAGGCATGAGCCAGAATTCTTAACTAAGCCCAGCACCACTGGATCTTCATGCGTCCTGAGCTGCTGTCCTCAAGAAATCCTCCCCCAGTTCATTCTCTATCCTAGTGTCTGACAGAGCGCCTAAACAGGGGTCCCCAACCTATAGTGAGTTGTATAATTGTTTCATTATATATCACAACATCATAATAATAGAAACAAAGTGCACAGTAAATGTAATGCACTTGAATCATCCCAAAACCATCCCCCCGCCCTGTCTGTGGAAAAATTGTCTTCCATGAAAATGGTTCCTAGTGCTAAAAATGTTGGGGACCACTGGCTAACACACAATAGGTGCTTCTTCATTAGTTCGTCCATTTATTCAACAAATATGTATTGAGTACCTATTAGCTAGGTGCTAGGGATAAAGCAGTAAAAAAGACAAAGTGCTGTCCTCATGGAGGTTAAAAGGGGGAAACGGGCAATAAATGAACAATTATTCAGTAAATGTTTGTGAAAATATAAAAAGAATCTTATCTGGTTTTCTGGATGTAGTGTGGTGATTTGCAATCAGATAGTCCTGGGACTCACACCCTATTCCATCTACACGATTTGGCCAAATGATTTATCCCTCTGAGGTTTAGTTTCCTTATCAGAGTGAGTAATCCAATGTCTCGGATTTGGACAACAGTAGACATTCAATTAAAGCTAGTATTGGCCTTCTCCAGGCCTCAAATCATATCCTTCAGAGCTCCATCTTTATGGAGGCATTATCCTTCTATACTCTTCCTCTCACTTTCAGAGATTTCTCTTTTTCAGTGAGGTGCTGTAAGTGCTTAACACCCAGCTCTCTGAAAGAAAGAAAGAAAAAAAAAAACCCACCTGATTTCCATAACGTAAATATTGTCACCGTGGAGATATCAAGCTACCAAGGTGATGTCACTGAACGCTGAGTCAGGAAGAGATGTGCACAATCAGCTCTCGAGCCAGTAAGAGCTGGTTGCAGCACACCTTGGAAATTTTAGACCTTTTCCCAGCACTTTCCACCATGTTCTTTTGTTAATGTGCTTAGTTTTGCTTTGTATGCCCTGAGTATTCTGTTCAACCAGAATCACTCTGTGCAGGGTATTTCTCTCTCCTTCCTACCAGGTACTCCCTCTTCCCTTCAGACTGTTTCCTGAAAAGCCACCTGCTCTTCTGCTAGTCTCTGGCCCAGATACAAAGAGCACTATGGATCCATTCCCTGTGGGAGTCCATGCTAGGAAAGGAGCAGCTTTACTGACCCCTTTGACTCCAGGGCATCTGGAGAGGAAAGGGGAGGAAAGCTGTTCCCTTACCCTGTCCCTGCACAGACATAGTTGCACCTCTGGGCTATTTTAAGACGTGTGTTTACCCCAAGGGGGCCAGGATACAGATCTCCACAGCTGTTACTTGTGGCCAGGAAACACACAGGGCTCTGCCTCCCACCTAAACTGCTCCTGGAGTGCTCAGAAAGCTGCCCTGCTATGCCTCTTTTCTGAGCCTTGAGTCGTGGGATGCCTCTGACTCTTACCACCTTGCAGATGGAGATACACGGAGCTCTGTTTAGGCAACCTGGGACTCAGAATGAATAAGAGACCAAGGGAAAGGACACTTGACTGGGAGTCAGAAGACCTGCCATTTACTGGTTCTGTAGTCTTGGACATATCACTCAGTCTCCCTGAGTCTCAATTTCCCCATCTGTAAAGTGACAGTCATACATCTCCCTCGCCTAGCATTGTGCTGCAGGTTGAATGAGCTCATGCATGTGAAAGTATGTTGTGATTATAAAGCCCTGGAGAAATGGAAGTTACATCAGAGGACTTAACCCTTCAGGACTCCTTGCCCTGGGACCCCAAAGCATGTTCAACTCAACAAACATAGTCGGATTCTGTTCTTGGCCTTCCCTTCTTTCCCCTGTGCTGGGGAGATCACAGTGCTACACGGAGTAGTGTGTGTGTATGCATGTTTGTGTGGCCAAGGATAGCATGTACCGGCATGCTTTGGTGTTAGAAAAAGGATCTCCTTCCATAAGAGAGCCACTGGAATTGAGGACTCTTCTGGCCTGGTTGCCCTAGGCTTTCCCTGTGTCTATATTAATCTGTGTTCAGCTGCTCCCTTAATCCTAGGATATGAGTGAGATTAGTTGGGTGGGCATGGGCAAACGAAAGTTCAGGGGCTACTCTTGCCTCAGGAACTAGGACACATTTTCCCTTAGGTTCTCTTAGAAATTAGAAAATACCTGAGCTGGAAGGGACCTTAGGAATCAACTAGTATAGTTTCCTCATGTTATAAATGAAAAAACTGAGGCCAAAATGAAAATCGCTTGCCAAGCTTAAAATAGCAAGTCCAAATTGCTCCCCAGGGCTCCTTTTCCCCCTTGCCTCCCTTTTTCCTGAAACTTCGCTTAGTTTGGTGCCCACTCTGCCTGTGGGCATTGCTAGAGACCTCATGAAGGAAACCTTGGGCTCAGGGAGGAAATGTGATCCCACATACTCCCTTTTTATTCTTTGTTTAGGAATTTAGCAGGGTTTTCCACTACCGGAATAGAGAGGGAAGAGGAGGAAGACTACTTGATTTTACTCCTGGAGATGCCATAATCTGGCAAGACAGAGGCCCCTCTTTGGGGCCTCTAAACCCTTTTCTCTGGGCCCCAGTTCCTCTAGGCTGTGGCTGAGGGTGTTGGAACAGCCCCCCTGTCCTGGCCTGTTATCTGTGCTGTAACTTCTCTGTTTCCCTAGGGGTGGATCTGGACAGCCCCTGAGGAGACTCAGAAAAGATTTGATAAGGAAAAAACCGCTCACTCAGCCTTGGGAAAGGATGGCTCTGTCTTTCCTGTCTTAGGATCTTCTACTCCAGAAGGAGGCTCTAAAGAAAGGGCTACACAGAAGTTCGAGGCTGCAGTGAGCTATGATCATGCCACTGCACTCCAGCCTTAGTGACAGAGTGAGACCCTGTCTCTTTCTCTAAAAAAAGAAAGAAAGGGCTAGAGATGTACAGATAGAGAAGAGACCCACTCAGAAGCAGAGAGGGAGGTTGAGGGGAGGGTGTTTTGCCTGGGGCCATTTTTAAATGTTTCTGTTTCATCCTCTGTCCTCATCAAAACTCCCTGGGACTAAGCCTCTACCCAGAGAGGCAGGTGACTGTCCCAGTACCAGGAGGCCTGAGGTTTCATTCTCTGGGCTCTTGCCTCCAAGGAGCTCCTCCCCCTGATTAGAGAGTCCTAGGTGTCACCCCGAGAAGCCACCCAGAGATTTGCTGCTGGGTCCCCTGCAGCCCTGCCTTACCCACAGGTGGAAACTCGCTGCTGCAGCATTGTGGCTCACATGACCCTAGTTACCACCCCAGATTTCCACAGCCTGCCCCAGTCTGTGCTTTTCTAGGGGAGAAGTATGCAGGCCCACACTCAAGGCTCCAGGCTCACCCTGTGACGATCTCAAAGGGCGGCAGCTCAATCAGCTCCTTCAGCTTCTCAGGGTCATCCAGGTTCTCCAGATCCTCCCCATTCTGGGAGGCAGGAGCAGTGGCCGCAGTGGCCTCAGTGGCTGCAGTGGCCGCAGCGGCCTCTTCCTTCTGGGCCATGAGGGGCTGTGGCTCCGGAATCACTGAGAGAGGAGAGGTGGCAGGTCTGCGCCAGGCCCTGGCGGCAGAGTCCCAAGCAGCTGTCAGCAGCTAAATCTGGCTGGGAATGACGGGAAGAGGACCCAGCAGGCCAGCCTGCAGCAGGCACCCCACCTCACTACAGGCTTTATAACCAAGGCTTGCTGCCCCTCCCCCAGGCTTCTCAGCCTTGGGAAATCTTTTTTTAATTGAGTGACGGCGGGTGCTGTGGTGGGGGAATGGAAAATCTGGCCATTAGTATCCCCTATTTATCAGCAGGCAAAGACAGGAAGCTGGCAGGTGGGGATGGCTTGGCCTACTCTTTTCTCCTTCTCCCTCCTCACTCACCTTATATTCTACCCTTTGTTTCCCACCCAACTCTCCTAGCTCCCTTGGGGGAGAGTGTGGGAGGGACACAGGGCGGGCATCCTGAGATTTAGGAGAGAAGCCCTCTCAGAGCTTTAGGCAGGATGAGACGTGTTGAAGAGGGTAGTGCAAAGAGACCCAGGCCATTTCCACTGGGGGAACTTAGGTTCAGGCAAGGAGGGTCCTGGCTGGGCGCAGTGGCTCATGCCTGTAATCCCAGCACTTTGGGAGGCCAAGGTGGGAAGATCACTTGAGGCCAGGAGTTCAAGACCAGCCTGGGCAATATAATGAGACCCTGTCTCTACAAAAATGAAAATTAAAAAATTATGCAGGCATGGTGGTGCATGCCTGTAGCCCCAGCTACTCGGGAGGCTGAGACAGGAGGATGGCTTGAGCCCAGGAGTTCAAGGTTACAGTGAACTATGGTTGTACCACTGCACTCCAGCCTGGGCAACAGAGTGAGACCCTGTCTCTATAAATGAATGAATGAATGAATGAATGAAAGAAAGGAGGGTCCCAAGGAGAGGTGGGATAAAAACTGACAATTTGGGAAAAGTGTTTGAGTTATGACTCAAAGGGAGTAGATGTGGACTTGCCTTTTATGAACCTATAATGCAATGTCAGATTGCCTAGGAACCTCTGTTAGTAATAATAGCTGCCATTTACTAAGTTCAGTTTTTGAAATGGGCCAGGCAGTGAGTTTAGTAGTTTACATGTGAAATCGGACTTATGCTTTCTACAGCCCTGGGAGACAATGTGTATTATCCCCATGTAACACATGGGGAAACTGAGACTCACAGAAGGGTTGAGGGCCTTGTCTAAGGTCATACAGCTCATTAAGGGACAGAGCCAGGATTAAAACCCAGAAGCTTTACTGTTTTACTCCAGAGGCCAAACATTCAACCTCCATGCTATGTGCCCTCACAGTCTTTTATTTATTTAACAAATATTTATTGAGTATCTACTCTATGGCAGATTCTGTTTCAGGTACTGGGAATATGGCAAAGAACATAGCAAATGAAAATCCCTGCCCTCATGGAGCTTGAGAGAGTTGGACGATAAATAAGTAAAATATATGCTCCATTTGGTGTTAGTAAGTGCTAAGGAGAAGAGGCAGGGAAGGGGAACAGGAAGTGTCAAGGGGTGGTTTACATTTTTATAGGGTGCCCAGACAAGGACTTCGAAAAGGAGACAATTGAGAAAAGACCTGAAAGAGGCAAGGGAACCAGTCATACAGATATCTAAGGGGAAAATGTTCCAGGGTGGGGGGACAGCATGTGCAAAGGCCCTGAGACAGGGGCATTCTCAGTGTGTTTGAGGAACAAGCAAGGATACCTGTGTGGCTGGAGCGTCCTAGCAGCTGAGGCCAGAGAGATAACAAGCGCTAAAGAGGCTGGGGCCTAATCGGCTGTTATAAGGACCTTGGCCTTTTCTCTGAGTTAGGAAGCCATTGTCTCTGAATAGATGAAACACATGGTCTGACTTCTGTTTTTACAGGAGCACCTGGGAAAGAGCAGAAGCAGGGGACCAGTTGGAAGCCTACTGAAGCTAGAGAATGGTGATGGGGGCCCCTAGAAAAGCCCCAGGGCTGGAACAGCAACAGAGGATAGCTGGATGATTTTTGCAGCTCACATGATGGGTACTTAACAGGGGTCACAAGTCTTCATGTTTGGGGCAGTGCAGACACTCTAGGACATTCTCAGGGAAATGGAAAGGAGGGGTCAGGGTCACCTGCAGGTTGAAAATGAGGAACCTAAGAACATTGGGGAAGAAATGGGGTTGGATGGTGGGGACAAGAAGGTAGGGTACCCTTTCAAGGGTCTCACTAGAGAAGAGGAGTCAGGGTGGTTTGGAGAACTTAGGGCTCCCTCCACCAGAGAGTTCTGAGCAGCAGGGGGCTCGTTTGTATGATGCCCAACATTTTGGTTTGCCTGGGATGGTCATGGTTTTTCCCTGTTGTCCAGGCATAATTACTACTAGCCCACCTTTCACTCCCAAAAGTGTCCCAGTGCGGTCAATAAATTGTATGGTCACTTACCTGTTAGACTTATTATTAAAAGCATTTCTATCCAGAGATTATTTTTTCAGACATTTATCCAGGGGAATAAAACACAGGGTAGAGGTAATATTGCCTGTGTCTGCAACGAAAAGCAGTGGTAGTTGATAGCAAAGAATGTTATCATCACACAAACATACAACATTTCAATGCAAAGAGTTTACTTCATTCTCTTATTTAATCAACATGTATTGAGGGTTTCTGTGTGCTGGGTGCTGTAGTAAATACCAAGAATACAGAAATGTGACCAGGCACGGTGGCTCACACCTGTAATCCTAGTACTCTGGGAGGCCGAGGTGGGAGGATCACTTGAGGTCAGGAGTTTGAGACCAGCCCGAGCAAGAGCGAGACCCTGGTCTCTACTAAAAATAGAAAAAATTAGCCGGGCATGGTGGCATGCACCTGTAGTCCCAGCTGAGGCAGGAGGCTCGCTTGAGCCCAGGAGTTTGAGGTTGTGGTGAGCTGTGATCACGCCACTGCACTCTAGCTGGGGCAACAGAGTGAGACTCTGTCTGGAAAAAAAAAAAAAAAGAATACAGAGATAGATAAAGTACTGCTTCACCAAGAGCTTGCAGTCTTTGTAACATTTATGGCATTAATCAGGCACTCAAGAATGCATTATCTCATTTAGTCCTCACACCAGTCTCACATGGGTATGAATTATTCACCTCCTTTTGCAAGTTAGGGACCTAGGGCTAGAAAGATGAAGCGATTTATATAAGATCACATAAGTTCAGGTATTCTGAGTCTATGTTCAGTCTTATTTTCAGGGCTGCACCTAGCTACCTCTGAATAAACATCTCTAAAGCATTATAAATGTATATTGCTGTATTCCTCTCCCTCTTCCCAGGACCAGCTACAGTGATATGCTTGGATCAAATGAGGAAGTGTAGAATGTCTTGGGGAGGAAAGTGAGAAGGATGGATCCTTGCACATTGAGAAAGGCTTCCTCCTAAGGACAGGTTCTTGTGTTTTGCCTTTCATATATAACCCTGAATTAGGAGGCAAAAAACATTCCATATGCCCCATCTTGGCCCCTGATTCACTGTGTGATCTTGGCCAAATCATTTAACATCTCTGGGCCTCAATTTCCCCACCCACCTGTGATACAGGCTGAGCTATTGTTCTCTATTCCCAGATGGTCAAAGGGCTGAAAATTAGGAAGCAGGTTGGGCCTGGGAAGACCACAGGGTGCAGGTGAACAGTGTGGTGAGAATTGCCTGCCTCTCCCAAAGAGTGGAGTTCTGAGTAGATGGCACACAGGTGGTCCCAGCCTGGTCCTCCCTGAAGACGTGACCCCTTGCTCCTATCACACTCATAGACAGTTTTCCCTTTGACCTTTGGGAGAATGCCCTGGGCCCACCCCTAGACTGATGACTGCCAGCTTCCTTTTTCACTGCTCCTTCCCAGCCTTTCCTGGAGGCCCTCTGACCTGCTTTGGCTATTTATGGCACCTCCTGGGGGCCTGGATTCCTGGCTGGGCCCTGGCTCTCCCTTCCAAGTCAGACCAGTTTGCCCTGCTGGCCCCAGAGTGAAGCAGCTAATCTGAGAGATCAGGTCAGGAGCCTGACTCCTCCCCCTGCAGCTGCCTGTACACTCTTTTTAGGGCCAGCATACCCCATCCCCTCTGTTAACCCTATCAATAGGCCCCTCCTGCACAGGAGGGAACTAGGCAGTGAGGTATTTTGTTCAAGGTCACACAAGGAGCCAGTGGGGTGCTGGGTTTTGAACCCAGATCTGTCAGCCTTCAAGTTCCATGCTTTTCTTACTGTGTTCTGCTGCCTGGAATTCAGTAACAAGGAGAGCAGACATTAACACAGCCCCTGCTGCCAGCCTGACACTTCCCTAAGCATATCATATAAATTTATTTACTCCTCACAAGGATTTTGGGGGCAGGAACTATTATTCTCATTTTATGGGTGAGGAAATTGGGACCAGAGAGGTTAAGTGACTTGCCCAAGGTGATGCAGCTAGTAAGGACAGAGCCATTTGCTTCCAGAGTCATGCTCTTAACCCCTTCACCATTCAGTCCCTACTGCAGCCAGGACCCCTGAGGCCAGGCTCTGAGAGAGGAAGGGAAAGAAAGGGGCTAGCAGAAGCTAAGCATGCTCAGAAGGAGTTCTTGCAGGGAGAACAAGCTCTGGGAAGTAATTGGTCCATGAGAGGGGTGTGCGTGTTGGGGGTACAAGTATAGATAAACCAGACAGCTGGTGAGTGGGGATGGAAACTGAAAACCGAATTCTCCCAGCCTGTCTCCGCAGGGCCCTGTCCCCTTCTATTGGGGTGGCAGTGGCTGGAAGGAACTGGGTTAGGCCTAGGATATGCTACAGCCTGCCTCTCCCTGTCCCATTTCCCATGGTCATTTCAGAAAACATTCCGAGATTCTAGGAGGTGGCTGAGGGGGAGAGGACAGGGTCAGGCACGGTGGTTGTTCCTTAGATCTTAGTGGGATGTGGAGCTGCCCTCACTGGGAAGGGAGCAGAGAAGCCAGGACAGAGCTGGTGGAAAATTGAAGCCTTACCAGAAGAAAGTTTAAATTCTCACTCTGTGAAAGAAGATACCTCAGGGGCACGTTGATGGAGTGGGTGCTTTATGTGCAGGGACAGCTGGGACCCCAACAGCCCGTTGCCCCAGAGACCCAGCCCAGACATGCCTGCCCTTCTAGTCACTACTGAGACAAGGTACACAAACAACAGGCCTCGGGCACCAGACACCCCTCTGGCGGGCAGGAGCCTGCCCTCTCTGGCAACCACTCTGTTGACATAAACACGGGGTGTCCAGGGCTTTGAACAGCCTTAGCTGGTGAAAGGGGGAGGGGGCCAAGGGTCTCCCAGAGTCTGAGGCTGGGGTTGGAGAAGGCACTAGAATCACAGGGCAGAGTAGGGTTTTCAATTGTCTTCTGTACAGGACACAAGGCTTGCCTTGCCATGCAGGAAACACTGCCCTGGGCAAAATGGTGACACCCAGGACTTTAGTCCTGGTCACCACAGTCCCCCATTCCAGCAGCCACTCCTGGCACTGTCCAGCTCCTGCAACTGGTGCTCTCAGTCTTTGAGGAAGGTGATCTGATAAGAATCATGCACATTAAGGTGACTAATAGTATTGCTCTCTGAAGGGGTGTTTGCAAGGCCAAAGAACCTACTGGGAGAAAGCAATAAACTGTTAATACAATCAACTTTTAAGGGGAGAATTTCAGCCCTTAAGATGAGAAATGTGTTGGAGCAGGTGCAGGTGGAAGAACTAGGGGGGTTTTCTGGTGCTTCCCTGAGTGGATAATTTCTGTGTGGGCCAGGGGACCTTGGAGAGGGACAATGAGGCCTTGGATGGACATGGTGGAGGCCCTGGGTGACCAGGATGGCTTCTCCTGGCTTGTGTACCAGAAGAAGGGGCTATATGTACGAAGGGCCTTGGAAGCTAGAGGGGAGAAAGAGTCTGGGAGGGAGGGAAATGTTTTGGTGGGCTCTACCTGAGGCTAAAAGAGGAAGGTTAAGATCTGAGGGAGTCCCCAACAAAGTTGGGCTTTGGACTGAGTAACTTGTGAGCTAATGAGGATCAGCAGTAAAATCCTTAAAACAAAAGGGTCTTGTGCTTGTTTTCTGGAATTTCAAGAAAGGGGAACTCTGGGAAGATTCTGAAATTGGGCTTGAGGTGGAGGGGAACCCCAAGAGAGAGAGTGGATGGTGGCCACCCACAAAGGAAGAAAAAAGACTTTGGAGCCCTGGCCCAGGCCTGACAACATTCAGGACGTCAGCTCCTAGGTTTCCCCTATGCATCAGCTCTACCTGCCTGTAGGTAGGAGGGTGCAAAGATGCACAGCAAAAGCACTTCATGCACTCTGCCCCCTTCCCAGCCCAGTGGCCAACCTTTGTCCACTGGACATACACTTATCAGTCTCCCAGCTCACCTCATCTCTATGTCTCCATTCTGCAGAAATTGGCAACGTGAGGAAGAGGTGTAGGGGAGGAAAGAAAGGACTAGGATACAATAGAATGAGACATACTACCTCCTGGGTTTGCTATTTTACCTCGCTCTCACCAGCCACTGGATGGGAGATCTGCACAGTTCTGTGAAGACTTCATGAGTGAATCATACTGGGACACCGAGTACCCACTCAGAGACAAATGGAAAAATACTGCCTCAGGACAAAGACCCACACACATGATTTGTCTGGTGGAATCCTGGAATTCATCTGGCAAAGACAGGCAGCTCCAACTCTACTTAGGTACAACTCTAGGTAATGAGAGGAGGGGCTGAAGGCAGGGTGAGCCATAGACTGGGCTCTGAACTGGGAAATGGGGTAGGGGAAAGACAAGAGGTTCAGGCAGGTTGGGAGACTGTGGGATTAGAGGCTCCCCTCGCCCAGGAACCCAGGAGCTCATGCAGAGGGGGATTTTAAGGACAACTTTGGGGTCAGAAGATAAGAATTTGAGGTTGGGATCCTGCCCTTTCAAGTTGAGTTCCAGCACAAGGCCAAAAAGCCCTTTAGTTTGGCTTATGCCATATCAGGCAGTCATGCCAGCCCAGGGCTTGGGACACTGCCCAAATTAAGCTTTCTTCTAGAGCCAAGTTCTAAGCTAAAGGCACCTAGACCCCTGGGTTAGTGGCTTCAGCTTTCCCTGGGGAGGTCAGAGTCATACCATAGGCATGGTACATCTTCTTGGAGGTTCTGTTTAACTTCTAGATTTAGCTGGTAACATGAATAAAATTGGTAGCAAATATTATAATGCCTATATGAGATGATGATAATGATAATGGCAAGGTACTTCTGGGGTGCTCACTTGCCACACAGTGATAGTGGAGCTGGGATAAGAACCTGTGCAGTGTGGCTCCCCGAGCCCATCCTCTGTCAATCAGCGTTTATGGATAAAAGAAAGTTGCACCAATTTACTAGTTAATGAACGACAGCATCAGTTTCTAACCCGGGTTTGTCTGACTTCAGGACCAGAACTGCAGACCACTGTACCTACCCTATTGCCCTCATTCCCCAAGATGATCTGATCCATGGGAGCAGGGCTGGAGCCCGTACCTTTAACCAGGTCACTGGGGCACACTTTGAGAAGGAGTGCCCTACAGCAGCGGTCCTCAGTCTGGCTGCACATTAGAACCAGGAGAAGTTTCCAAAACTATTAAAGCCCTTCCCTTCTTTTCAGTTGGTTCAAAGTAAGGGTGGTGGCAGCATTTTTTTTTAAAGTATGACGTGTTCATTTATTTATTCAATAAATCAGTCAACAAAAATGTATTAGTACCTACTTTGTATCCTGCCCTGCCCTGGGGCTGCAGATACAAAGGTGAGTAGGACACCATGTGTGCCCTGCTGGGGTGCAGGTGACCTTCCTGGCTAGGCGGAGCATGCCCTTAATGGAGGAGGGGACGCTTCAAATTCCCTTTCCTGGGAGGAGCTCTGGAAAGAGCCACTCCCCTGTTTAAATTATGCTGCCCTGCTGGCTTTGCACCTGAGAGGACACAATTTGTTTCAGCTCTGAAACTCGGCTCACAGAACCATAAATTGTCAAAGCTAAAAGGGCCCTGAGAAACGATCCATGCCCAGAGCACTCAAACTTTAGCGAGTAGCTGACAAAGTGCTGGGGAGCTTTAAAGAGCTCTAAAGATGCCAGGAGCCCACCTCAAAAGTTCTGATTCATAGGTCTTGTGTGAGGGCTGAGGAATATGCATCTTTAAAAAAAGCTCCAAATACTCAGCTGTGGTTCTCAGCCTTGGCTGCACCTGAGGAGGTCCTGGGGCGTTTTAAAAACACTGATACCCAGGCCTCATCCCTGGAGTGTCTGATTGGTATTTTTAAAAGCTCCCCATGATCCCACTACACAGCAGGTGGAGACCCCCTACTGCAGGGCGTCTGGGCCTTCCAGCTGGCCTTATTTAGGGAGGCATCCCCTGGGCAGTCACTCTTTGCCACCATCAGGACTTTGAAACAAGAACAGAAGAAAATGAGATGAGGGGGGAGACAAAAATTTAAAAGGCACTTAGAAGATTTAGAAAAAAAGAAGCAAGATAGAAGGCTGGATAAGAAGCTTCTCTGAATCCCCTGTCAGCACCCTGAGGCTTACATCCCTTTTTTTAAAATGTTTTTTTCTTGTTGTAATAGTAATTAATTTATGTAAAAAACTGAAGGTGTAAGAGTATATGAAAACAAAAAAAATCTCTATAATCTTATCAGAGATAATCACATAAGGTCATATATATCATACAACCATATTATATGTTATTACTATGTATTCTATAATAAATCTGATAAAAATTAATATATATTATATAACCTTAACATGTATAATTAGTATCTTTTTTTACTTTATTTTCCTGTTTTGCTTTTATGTCACTTTTCAAAGAGATTTTGTCTTTCAGGTAATTAAAATCAAATTGCTAAATCTTTATGCCAGGCTGGGGGAGGGCATGCAGATGGAGTGGAGCTGGTGCATGCACCCCTCCCACATGTGCCTTCACACATTCATTCACGTGTGCACACTCACACAGGTACAGAAGCTTCTACTCCCAGTCTGCAGCCCTAGGCATCATGCACTCAAATATACATTTCACATTATACCCTCAAAGTTATTAACAGGATTTTATTATTTAAGTGTAAAATAAGTTTTCACCCCTTATTCCCATTTCTCTGAATTCTAAGAAAAAATGGCACCAGGAGACCCAGGAGGATGGCCACATTGGGGTGAGCCCTAGCTCCACAACCCTGCCTGTAGACTCTTCTCCCCACCCTGGCTGTCCCCCTCCTCTCCCATGCCCTAGGGCCTCAGTCACTCTTCTCTGTGGGCTGAGGCTGGTGCTCTGGATAAAGGCTGTCCCTCCATAGGTGGTAGGTGATGGCAGCGGTCACGGTGAGCCAGGCCAGGTAGGGTAGCAGTAGCAGGGAGGCCAGCTTGTTGATGGGGTGCCAGATCAGTGCTGTGCTCACCACCAGCCAGTATAGCAGCAGCAGGTGCAGCAGGGCCTGGGCAGAGGGGCAGGTTTTTCAGTAGGCTGTCCTGGGAACTGGCCCCTCCACCTTTCTGCAGGACCTCGGCACAGCAATGAGCTAAGTCTCTGGGGCTCTGTGCACACAGTGGGAGCGCAGAAAAGTCTGCACACCTGTTACCTGCCTGCACTTGATTAATCTGCTGAATTATGCTCTGGGGCCTGTGGTTTCACCTTCTCCTACACTACATCCACTACTGAGCACTGTGTGCCTTACCAGACCAGGGTTGTGGGCTGTGAAAAAGAGAATCAGGACCGTCCAGCTGATGGCGAGCTGTACAGCATAGAGGCCAAGAGGCAAGGCCTGGGGCCACCCAAAGCCCCCTCCCAAGTCATTCCACACCAGGTAGGAGGCATAGCTGTGGAGAGATGGTGGGAGAAACACTCAGCAAGAGGGGGTTCCACAGCAAATGGAGGAGGCCCTCTGGCATAAGGACTCTTGGTTACCCTTGCAGGCTGAAATGTGGGCAAGTGGGTCTCAGCATCATTTGAGGGCCAGGGGGAGTTGGTGGGAGGAGTTGGGCACAATGAGGTGGGGGAGGGGACGGGGAGACTGGGAGAGGGTGGAAGAAGGGCTAGCTGGAATCCCAGGCAGGCACAGAGGGTCTCTCTCTGTGGGGCCCACCATAAGAGGCACGAAGGAATGCCATCCCTTTGGAGGCCAGTATATGGCAGCAGCTCAGACATGGGGGACTTGTTCCCACCCCAGTGAGTACCAGGGCCGTGTGTGGGAAACGAGTGCTCACCCCATGACAGAGTAGATGGTTGTCCATATAAGCAATAAGACTTTGCGGGGCGGGCACCAGGACAGCATCCTTGGGCCCTCACACCAACCGGACATCTGATTATGAGTGAACAGCCAGATCAGGATGGGCCCCAGATGGGGAAGGACCACAAAGATGGCCCCTTGAAGCCGCATTCACCTTGAGGAGGCAAAATCTGGGGAGGTAGAGAACATGCTAATGATGAACCTTCCCCATGTCTCCTTGTCTGTCTCCACCTCCTAACCTGACGCTATTCCCTGGCTGAGCCCGTCACAGGAGGCCTAGTCATAGAGGCCCCCCCCCCCAGGGCCCATATCCAGTCCTGCTCCTCTGAACCATCTCCACCCAGCCCCCACTGCCTTGCCCACTTCCTGGCTTCCATAGACTTATTTTCTCCACACCATTCATTTGGCACTTGGAGGATACTGTCCAGCACCGGTAACTGCTTCTCAGTAGAAGGTTTCTCTCCACGTGCATCTGACTCCTGGAGGTCAAGTCCAGGTGTGACTGCCCTTTTTACCTCCCACAGTGGGCAACACTTGGCCAGGTACACAGCAGGCCCTTGACGAGGACAGTGTCTTACCTAAGCTGACAGTAACCAACCTGGAAGGACCACGTTCTGAAGGCAGGAGCCAGAGATTCCTGGGGCTCTTTCCTAGTCACGAATGGGCCAGCCCATCTGTCCCATGCTTATCTCACAATACCAGACTGGAGCACTCAAGGGGCCCACCCAGGCTGATCTCCTGCCCAAATTCAAACTCAGCCTACTGACACTAGATGCCTTTCTCTGAAGCCTTACCTCACTTCTACCCCTGGAGCCTTAGGGGATGAGGCTGCCCCTACATCTCTCCATTTCTATAGGTCAGCATGCAAATACAATCGGCCAGATTTCTTAAGGAAACAACTGCCTGGCCTTAGATTAGTAAGCGGCCATGCTCATTTGCATGTTGCTTTGCATGGCATTTGCATGAGAGACAGTGTGTAGGCCCTCCTCCAATCAAGACCCCTGCCCAATATCATTCTTCTCATTCGCTCATGGTATTTCAGCCTCCCCCCAATGACTGATGGGATTTGAAGGGCAAAATCTGATTATTTTCAGTGTTCTGGACTGATTGCCTAATCCATCTTTTTCTTTCAAGGGTCAGGGACACTTGTCCTGGAGGGTCCTGGGACAGGGCTGACCACTGTACCTGCCTGTGTATCTTTCCACTTGTCTTTCTCTGTTCCTCACTGTCCATTTGCTCACCTTCTGCCTGCCTATCTCTCTCTATCTTTCTATTTCTGTCCAGTGTCAGAGGCCCCCCCCCACCCCATCCTCTCTTCTCCTGTTGTCCACCATTCCCAGTGCCTCCTGTTCCCAGGCCTGTTCTCCCCTTACCTCGGGCAGCACACCTCCCAGGCTGGGTGCCTGATGGTATATGATGTGTGGAAGGCAGAGGAGGGTGGGGGGCGGGGAGAAGGGTGGAGCAGGGCTCCCAGCTGGTCTGCCTTTCTCAGATAGTGACAAAGGTGCTGACACTGACTTTCGTGGCCCCAAAGGGTTCCTCTCAGCAGGGGTCTCCCTGGTCTGCCAGACCCTTCTTAGTGTCTGGCCTCTGGAGGGTACCCCTTGATGGAATGTTTGAGGGGTTGTTATGAGGCTTGGACACTGAGACCTGGGCCTCCAGTGATAGCTCAGGCCCAGGCTACAATTCTAATGATACCTGTGGTTTCTGCATCCTGTGAACCAGCTCTATGTCCATGGGTAGGGGCCCTCAGATTTCTCCAGAGCCTTCCTATAATGGATTGTCCCCAAGCGAAGCAAGCACCAGCTTTGGAAGTGAGTTCATGATCCATGAACACAGCCCCAGGTTACAGCCTCCTCGTTGGCATGACTTGGAACTCAAGCTTGACAGATCTTTCACAAACCCCTAGGACTTCATGACTCAGAGGAGAAGGCAGCCGACAAGTGGAGGTGGGTAGGGAATCAGGCAGGAGTGGCCTGGTGCTTCCTGGCAGAGAGCCCCGCCTACCAGCCGCCCTAGAGAGGGGTAGGGGAGAGTGTCTCTGTCTGTTGGCAAAGTCCAGCCTCCTGTGTGACTCAGACAGAGCTTTGTCCAACAAAGATGAACACCCCCTCCCTTCATACCCTATCAAAATTCTGAGCACCCCTTCCTTGCTGGTCCTTTGGGCATGAGGTCTCCTTCACAGCTTGCCTGCCCCCCACTGGTTCCTTGGACACATCTCAGCACTTTGGGGAGCTGAGCTCCCCTGGGAGGTTTATCCCACCTTCTCACCTCCACCAGGGAAGGAAGCAGAAGGGAGGGGGTTGCAGTCAGGGACATGAGGTGAGAGAATCATTAACCGAGATGAAAGCAGAGGAAGTTACTTATTTTCTACAGGAGATAAGTGGGGTTCTGGGGGAGTTTGCCAGGGCTCCTCAACTGCAGGAGGCCGTACCATGCTGACAACAGTTGCTATTTATCCAGCGCCCATTCTGTGGTGGGCACTTTACGTTCATTAGCTCAGTAATGATGATTAGTATCCCACACAAGGTGGATGTTTTATCTGCATTTGACAGACAAGGGAATTGAGGACCAGAGGGTCTAAGTCCCTTGTCCAAGATTACATAGACAACACGTGGCTCACCTGGGTTCTGTGTTGTTGGTCTGGATCCAAAATGCATCCTCTTCTCCCTGAGCTTGCTCAATCCCCCATTCAAGAAGTCCTTATTGAACACCTACTGTGCATCAGGCTGTACCAGAAGCTGAGGAGACAGCAAAAAACAGATGGAAAAAAATCCCTCTCCACAGGGAGCTTTCATTCCAGTGGTGCCATGGCAGAGTCTCTAGGGACTCGGGATGGCAAACGGCCCCCAAGTTCAGCTGTCCCCTAAGGGGCAGTGCCCCTGCCAATTCCAAGTGTGGGAGTGGAAAGAGCGCTGAGTCAGGAGCAGATATGGGATATGGGTACATCCCAAAGGCACCAGCAACTTGCGAATCATTAACCCTCTCAGTGCCTCCATGGGCTTCTCTATACAGGAAGGGGGTGGAACTAGATACTGTCTACGCTCCCTGGACCAGCTGCATTGGCATCACCTGGGAGCTTCTTAGAGCTGCAGAATCTCAGTCCCTACCCAGACCTACAGAATCACAACCTGCATTTTAACAAGATCCCCCAGATAATTCTTGTGTACATTATAGTTTAAGAATCTCTGGTTAAGGTTCTCTCCTTATCTTCTGCCACTTTAATAATAGCCACTGGCTGGGGACAGCCACTCACCGGCAGAGGGCACTGTAGGGAGGGGTTCTTCCTTTCTTTTTTTTTGGAGGCATGGCTGGGAGGGGTTTCAAGGTGCAGCACCTGGACCCAAGTTGTCTCCCTCCCTCTCTCCTTTTCAGACCTAGAGTGGCAAGTTCACTGACTTCTGGGATCCTCAACTACTCCCTTGCCTCGGCTGGACTTTGCCAACAGATGGGGACACTCTCTCCTACCCCTCTTTAGGGTGACTGAGAGGCAGGACTCTCTGCCAGGAAGTGCCAGGCCACTCCTGCCCAGATCTCCACCCACCTCCACTTGTCTGCTGGCCTGGCAACTGGGTCTGGCTGACCTCTCTGTTTCTCACAGAAGGAACCAGACAAGCTAGCAGCCCCTGAGAGCACCTAGACTGTAAGGTAAGGTGAGCACTCCCTGGGGCAGCTGGAGGGAGGGGGGTGGGCATCACCTGGGACTCAGGGGAGGAGTCAAGGGCCAGCTCAGACCACCTGCCAGAGTGTGGGGACCTTCTGCTGGAGGAGGGGAGGAAAACGGGATTTGGGGAATGGCCACTGCAGATGGATGTGAGGACCAGGGGTAAGATTCTATGTCCTGTGGAAATAAACACTGTGCTAATGAGTGCTCCCCATTACTTACATTTGGATTCATCCATCCCAGTACTTTTTATGTCCTGCAATAACTGGAGGTCTAGCTGGTGTTGTGGAGGCACAGCGAGAACCAGTGGGGTAGGGAAGGATTGAGTGTTTCCTTAAAGGGTATGGGCAGAACTTTGCAGCAGGAGTCTAGATCTTTGTGCTGGAGGAGGCAACTGCCTAGGGGCAGGTGATGGCAGCATTCTACAGGGCCCTCATTTTGGGGGAACTGCAACCCAGGATAACCGGGGCGCTGGGACAAGACACCTGGAGGAGTGGGTAATGAGGAGTCCAGGCATGGTCTGGAAGTCTCCAATCCACACTTGAATGGCTGCAGTGCTATAGACCCCACTCAGCAAAACTCGGATCGCTTTCCCCTCTTGCGGCCACGTGGAGGAAAGCATGAGGGCCAGGGAAGCCTGAAAGAGCTGTCAGCCTGGGAGACCTGGGGCTGAGCTGGGGGAGGAGTTAACCTGCTTCAGGCCAGGTAAAAGAATGGGCTCCCCGAGAGAGGCTCCGTGGGGCTCTGGGAGTGGTGCATGCCAACTGCTCTAGGTTGGAAGGCTGGGAAAGGGGCCGCCACTGTACCACCCAGTGGGATGGAGGGGATTTGGACTCTGGTCTTTGATGGCCCCAGGAAGGTGGTTGCCATAGAAACAGAGCGGGGGCCCTTCCTTTCTTCACTTTAGCTGGCTGGTGCCTTGGTAGGCAGGGGGTTGGGGGCGTCACTGTGGAACTGAGGCTATGCCTTTAGTTCCTTCTATTTATTTTTACTTTATTTTTGCTTCTTTCTGCTCCAGCTTCATTTCTTCTAGAGGAGGGAAGGAAGAGACCTAGGAAAAAAGAAGTGGTGGGGAGAGAAAAGGGGGTGCTTCTGGAAGTCCTCATCATTCCTGCTCATCTTTCCTTCCTGCCTTCAGTTTAGTAATCCCCCACCCATCCTCACTGTGGGGAGAAAACTCGGCTTCCTTATCTGTGAGGTGGAGATAAAAATAACATGGAGCTCATGAGGCTGCTGTGAGCATCAAGTGAGATAAGCCATGTAGAGTGCTTAACGCGTGGCACAGAGTAAAGCTGCATGGATGTTAGCTGTTATTATTATTATTACAGTTAGAATTACGATTATTACTAATGCAGAAGGACCAAAAGGAATGGGTGAGACATAAAGAATAGCTTGCTACTCCACCCCCATCTCAGCAGATTTGGGCCGCTGCCACCTCACCTGATTCACTTTTGTCTGCCCTGCAAGAGGCCCAGCTGAAGAAGGCTGGTGCACTGTCTGCAGGGTTGGATTTTAAGGCAAAGGGAACAAAGCCAAAGCTCCCCTTCCTGCCCACATTTTCAGCAAGACCACGAAGGAAACAGGTCCTGCCTCAGTCTTCATTCCTGAGGAGACAGAGGAGCTGGGAAGGGGGCTTAGTTTTCATGGCTCCCAAGAAAGGAAGGAAGAAGGCAGGCAAAGCCTCGCTCCAGCTGGGTGTCGCAAGTGAAGGGAGTGGGGAGGACGGGACATCAACAGCTTTTCCAGCGCAGACCCTAGTGAATCAAACAGAGGGGCCTCCAAGGACTTTGAGGGAGGACTTTGAGCCTCACGGAACTCAGCTACTAAGCGAATGAATTCCATCCCCTCAGAAGCTCCTTGAGAGCAGAATAAGACGTCATCTTTGGCAGGACTGAACTTCCCACAGTGCCTGATACACAGCGGTGCTCAGAAAATGTTCATTTGAGTGGAAAGACCACACGTGACAGCATATAATCAAGAGTTACTCAGTGTGGCGGGATGGCTGTGGAGAGAGATCTCAGAGAGCGGCAAGACTGTCAAAGGCCGGTGTGCCAGGGAGAGGTGCTATTGAACAGGAGGGTGCAGGTGGGTAGATGAAGCGGGCAGGGAGAGCAAGTGAGGGAGAAACAGAAAACAGCATGAGTGAAAGCCAGAGGCTAGAATTAACTAGGCGTGGGGAGCCCAGGCTGGCCAGAGTGTAGGGGTGTTGGAAATTAAAGGGGCTGGAAGAGGGGAAGTAGGAGGGGGCAGAGGCTGCTGGAGTCTCAGCCTGCAGCCTCTACAGGTAACCAGGTGAGCAGGCCGTGAGTGGATGCTTTTGCCTGCCTCATTCCAGCCTCACTGTAGGCCCCCACCTTTGTTTTTCTTTCTTTTTGCTTCTACTTTTAATTTTTGTTACTCTTGTATTTTGTGTATCCTGTGAGCTACCTTCAGGCCTGTCTGGCAGAAGGAGGAGCATTAATAAACAAACACATTTGGACAGTGCTTTATCATCTACAGAGTCACATGATCTCACGCCATCCTTACCATCACCCGAGAGGCTTTTTTTTTTTTTTACTTTTAGTAGCTTTTAAAAAGAATTACAAAGTTTAAACAAAATACATGCTTGATGTGAAAAATTCAGAATACAGAAAAAAAGAGTTTAAGAAAATTCAGAGTCCTTGTTCACACCTTCCACCCTCTCAATTTTGTCGTGTCTTTTAGTTGTGACCAATGGGAATAGTTTGGGGGGTGTATCCTTCCAGACCCATGATGTCCAAGACAGGACTCACTGGTACATGTGGCTACTGAGCACTTGAAATACAGCAAGTCCCAAGTGAGATGTGCCATGGGTGTAAAATATACATGGATTTCAAAGACTTGGCATGAAAAAAGAATGTAAAATATCTCATTAATAATTTTATATTGATTACCTGTTGAAATAACATTTTGACTATGTTAGGTTAAATAAAATATATTATTAATTTCTCCTGTTTTTTCTTACTTTTCAATGTGGCCACAAGGAAATTTAAAATTACATACGTGGCTTGCATTATATTTTTATTGCACACCACTGCTCCAGATCTTTCTCTATACATTTACATATATACACCCATAAATATGTATCAATACTTATATATAGTTTTGTTTTTCATATTAATGGGATCAAAGGATATTTATCTCTGTGTGACTTGCTTTTTCCCCTTGTAGATTTTTCTATATCAGCACATGTAGATCAAGGTAGATATTTTGACAGATGAGGGATATCAAGGTACCTTAAGCAATATGATAAGCTTACCCAGCCACAGTGACTAAGGTGGCATTTGAACTCATGTTCTCGAACTCCAAACTCCAGCTCTTTCTGCTTCAGGGGAGCTTACCTTTATGTACTAGGTCATGGAGAGTCATGGTAGGTTCTTGAGTAAGAGAGACAGAGAGAGAGAGAGAGGTGAAGTTTTGTTAAAGAAATTGATGTGACTGGGGTGTGTAGAGTATGCTGGAATGAAGACAACTTAATCCTCACTGCAGCCACATGGAAGCCAAGTCTTGACCTCTACAACTTAAAAAGGCTTAACCTGGCTCTGACCTCTTCTATCCCCCAGGCCTTGGCTTTGGCTGGCACAGGGGTGCAGGAGAGCCAACAGCATCAAGTGACCAGGCAGATGTGCCCCCAGGAGAGTTCCTTCCAACCTTCCCAGTTCCTACTGCTGGTGGGGGTTCCAGTGGCAAGTGTCCTCCTTCTGGCCCAGTGCCTTCGATGGCACTGTCCTAGATGGCGGCTGGGGGTCTGCAGGAAGCCAGATGGCCAACAGGAGCCAGGGTCCCAGCCTGTCCCCCTACCAGAAAATGATGCCCCAAGGCAAGACCTGCCAGCCACACTGCCAGAGATGGCTGCCTTTTACCAGGAACTGCACACACCCACTCAAGGCCAGACCATCATCCGCCAGCTGATGCACAAACTGTTGGTGTTTTCGGCTCGAGAGGTGGATCACCGGGGTGGTTGCCTAATGCTCCAGGATACGGGCATCTCCCTACTCATCCCACCAGGTAACAGCTTCCCGCTCCCTTTTCAGCACACAGTTGTTCACATTGTACATTAGGGCACCATATCTGAGGAAGCATCATTCATAGACATCTTTATAATTTTGAAAATTGTTTATGTTTCTACTATAGCTTTATTGACTCCAAAGATGGACATATTACATATCTTTTAGGACAACTTCCTGGCAGGTGGGAGTAAAGTGCCTTGTTCTAATGAATCAGTATGCTATGCAAATTCTCCAGTGAAAGGAAGAAAGAGCACCTCTTGCCAATTCACACAAAGCACTGTATAGGCTAGCAGCAGCCCTGGAAGAAAGGGGAGTGACTTGCTTAGGGTTACACTGCAAGTCAGCTCACAGCTCCCTTCTGCCTCCCTGTGTGCCCTGCTGAGCACCCACTCTCCTGGGCTGCCGCCCCACCTCCTCTCCCACAGTGACAGGGGTGTGCCTGCCTGCCAGGCCCATCTCAGCCCTCCCTCTTCCCAGGTGCTGTGGCTGTGGGCCGGCAGGAGCGGGTGTCTTTGATCCTGGTGTGGGACCTGTCAGACGCCCCGTCGCTGTCCCGAGTCCAGGCGCTGATAAGCCCTGTGGTGGCATGTGGCCCCCACGGGGCCTCCTTCTTGAAGCCTTGCACCCTCACATTCAAACACTGTGCCCAGCAGCCCAGCCACGCCCGCACCTACAGCAGCAACACTACCCTCCTTGATGCCAAGGCCTGGAAGCCCCTGGGGCGGCCGGGGGCCCACACCTCTCGGGATGAGTGTTGCATCCACCTCTCCCACTTCAGGTAGGCACGCACCAATTGGCCTGTCTTCCTGACCCCATCTCTCTGTCCGCCTCATCCTCATCTCTCTGTATAGAACTCCTTTAGCTATCCAAGATGGTCTGCAAAGCCCTTATCCCCCTGTGTCCTTCTGTCCTAATGTCTGTGGTAGCTGTCTTACTCCAACCCTGTCCAGGACTGTGCATCCCACTGTGTTTTTCTGCTTGTCTGAAAGTGTCTGACTCAACCCATCTCTCCTGTCCTTCCCCACCTCTGTCTCTCTAAAATTCTCTTTACCCTGTCCCTCTGTTCAGGACTGTCCCCAAACTGTCTAGGGCAGTTTGTCCCTTCCAGTTCTCTAATACTCCATTCCATCTCTGTCCTCCATCTCTTCGTCTTTCTAGAATCTCAGGTCCTGTCTCCCAGTCTCCTTGCCACCCAGGACTAGTGCAGGGCCATGTGCGGGAGCCCTCCCAAACACAGTGACCCTGAGCCTACCTTCCCTGTCTCCCCTGCTGGCTCTCCTCCCCCCTCAGTCACCAGTCCCCAGTCACTGTGACATGCTCACTTTTTGTCCACTCCCCCGCACTGGTTCCTCCCTATAGCCCCACTGGAGTGCTCTCCTAGCCTCCTTGCAGGCCCCTGTACAGGCCCCTGGTGCAGGAGGAGCCTACTGGTAGGTGTGCTGGAGTCTCAGCCTCACTGAGCTTGGGTCCCTGCCACCGTCTCCCTCCGCAGCCTCTACACCTGTGTGCTGGAGGCACCTGCAGGGCACGCTGCCCGCAAATGGCTACAGCTGGCTGTGTTCTGCTCACCGCTGGCGCCGGGGCAGTCCCACCTGCAGCTGCGTGTCTACTTCCTCAACAACACGCCCTGCGCCCTGCAGTGGGCCCTGACCAACGAGCAGCCCCACGGTGGGCGCCTGCGCGGTCCCTGCCAGCTCTTCGACTTCACTGGGGCCAGAGGCGACCAGTACCTGAAGCTCAAGTACATCTCGGAGGGTGAGGGAGGCGGGGGCCTGGGGAACAGAGCCATAGGGAGCTCCACAAGAAAGAGGGTTCAGGGCCTCTCCCTGGGCTGAAAATTGGGGAACCCCAAGTTTCTTTCCAAGACTCCTGGGTCAGCAGCAGCCTCAAGGAGAGCCCCTGGCTTAGGCTGCTGTCTCCATGAGCCCCCAGGCTTTGTCCACTCTGCTGCCTGCTCAGCCTTTGCCATCCACCCCCAGGATAGGGTGATGTCAGGTAGGAAGTGGGAGGAGAGGTGTTATACCCCAACGGAGCAGGGAGGGAGGGGAGACTTTTATTGTCCACTGGGTGGAGCTGGTATTGGGAGGAGGCATTCCCAGTATTCTATGCTTGGCCCTCTTTCCTTTATGGCTTGGGCTGCTGGAATTGGCTATGGGGCCCCTTGCATCTGTGTAGTGTGGCCAGGGCACACATGCAGGACTGCTTCTGGGGGTGGGGTGGGGTATGGGAGGGTGACATGTGTGTTGGGGAGTCTGCATGCTGTGTGTGGAGGGAGTGTGTGGGGTAGAAGCAAGGCCACTCTTAGGGTTCCCCACCAGGCTCTGGGGATTCCCATCCACTTGAGGTGCTCCTACCTTTGCTCCATCCTCATGCCTCCCTACAACCTCCTTAAAACTTGTGCAAGGCCCTACTCTCTGAGGCCTTCCACTCTCCGCCCACTTCCCAGGTTGGGAGAATGTGGATGACAGCAGTTGCCAGCTGGTCCCCCATCTCCACATCTGGCATGGAAAGTGTCCCTTCCGCTCCTTCTGCTTCCGGAGAAAAACAGGTAGCCCAGGAGTCCCGTGTACCTCCTACCTTCTCCTCTCCCCTCCCCTGCCAGTAGCCCTGGAGCTTTGCAGCCCCTCAGGCAGTCACACAGACCTTCTCTGGAAAGCCAGGAGCCACATAGATCTTTCCAGAGAGAAAGGCATGTGCAGCCCCAGTGTCTTCAGATTCCCCAAGTCTTACTGTAGAGTCCCTTGACTTGTGTTCTTACCCCAGACCTTTTCCTCACTCACCCGCCACATTTTCACCTTCTCTTTGTAGCCAACGAGAACGAGGACTGCTCAGCACTAACCAATGAGATCATAGTCACCATGCACACCTTCCAGGACGTGAGTTAGAGCTGAGTGGCAGAGGAAGGGCAGAACCTAGGGGGAGTCCTGGGTAAAGTGGGTGTGAGGTCTGGTGCCCTGTAAGCATGGTCCATAATCACATAATCAAGTAGGTGAAGAGGCGTTTTTCACAGAGCAGCCATACCAGCTCTTTGAGGGGCTCAGACCATCTGGCCTCCAAGTTACCCTCCATCCCTGACTCTCTCTTGTCTATCAGTGGATGAATCCAGCAGGAGGTTAAAAGAACCAAACCCTAGTTTAACTCCTTCTCCAAACTCAGGGGAACTGGGACATCAAGGAGACATGGTTTATTTCTAGGCTGACTGTCTATGTCTGAGAGATGATGTTTTGTATATTCATTGTGGGGAGGTGGTATTGAATAGGTGGGATTAGAGTCAGGTATCCTTCTCCTCCTCCCACTGCACCAAAGGGAGAAATGAAGAAGTCAGGGTTGAAAGTCCTGGGGAACCATAGTGGCATCTTGGTGGAGGGTAGGCAGATACCTTCAGGTTGTCACTTGGGGAGGAGGAACGAGGGAAAGTGGGAATGGAGGGAAGGGGGCACAAATGCCTGAGTTCAATGTGTCTATTATTGGATGACCTCCCGCTGTCCCCACAACTCCACCCATGGCTGTGCCTCGTGGCTTAGGATGCACCCTGTTTGGTCTTCACGTCCCAGTTTCCAAAGAGCTCATTGGGCAAACTTAAGGCTGAAAGCGGGGTTCTGAGATCAGGAAAGCAGAAAGTAGAGGGTGCAGAGTGAGGTGGACTTGTATATACTGGTAAAGTAGCTCTGGGTGACAAGCTGAAGGAGAAACAGGAGGAATGGAGGTAGGACCCCAGCTTCTGACTCAGGGGGATGTCTTATGACCTCTAAGTATGTTCTCTGTTGACTCAGGGCTTGGAGAGCAAGTACATGGAAATCCTCAGATTCCAGGCATCGGAGGAGGAACCCTGGGCAGTGCCACCCCCTGTCTCCCAGCCGCCCCCGTGCAATAGGTGAGGTGGGGGTTGCTTGGGCTGCTGCCTGGGGGATGTTGGGATTCCTGCCCCAGCACCTACAGGACTAGTACAGCTCTCGGGGAGGGGAGGGAGAACCAGACTGGATCTCTTTGATCCTTTCCTCCAAGAACATCCTTTTCCCCCTGCCTCAGGCTGCCCCCAGAGCTCTTTGAGCAGCTGCAGATGTTGTTGGAGCCAAACAGCATCACGGGCAATGACTGGCGCAGACTGGCCTCCCATCTGGGGCTCTGTGGCATGAAAATCCGGTAAGAAGACGGGTGAGGTCTATGAATGGGAGAGGGGTGGACTGGGGTGGGGAGTCCCCAGGAAAATTTGGGGACCAGACCACAGATAAGGAAGTGACTTAAAAGTCAGAGAATGGCTACTCCTCACCCTTCTCCCCATAAAAAGGCAGCTCTTTCTATTTATTACTGTATCCATAGTACTAGAATGATGCTTGGCTCATAGTAGATGCTCAATAAATATTTAATAATGAATCAATTAACATGCAAGTGATGCAGTACATATTGAGTGCTTGCCATGCTGTGCCCTGCTGAATAGAATGGCAGATTATAGGATAATGTGTGCAAAGCATGTATCTGGGTACATGGTACATGTTAATTCAATAAGTGTTAGCAATAATGGTGGCAATGCAGCCATGATCCCTGTCAAGGAACCCATGAAGAAATCAGTAGGAGAACAATTCTTCATTAAGCCCCAGAACCCACACTATGAGTGCAGCAATCAGGGAAGACTTCATTCAGGAGATGGGGCTAGAGTTGGATCCTGAAAACAGGGTGGATTTTAAAATCATTCATTAATTTAAGCATTTATCAAGTGCCTACTATGTCCTGGAAGCTGTGATAAGCACTGGGATACAAAATGAATGGGATGTGGTCCCAGCTTCCATGAGTGCACACTCTAGCAAGGGGTACAGAGAACCTAAAAAATAAAAGCAGATGTTCCTTGTGCCTCCTTGTATGTATCCAATATTGCATAACACGTTGAAAAGAGGCATAAAATAGCGGAAGCAAGAATAATAATGAACTGTGGGAACTATGACTAGAAGTCTGAACTGAGGGGTGCAGAGTGGTCTCTTCCACCTGGGAGGTGGGAATTAGGGCTTCAAGGAGGAGGTGATGGGGAAGAGGCAATCAGCTGTTCTGTTTGGGGGCAGCAGCAGAGGTGGTTGTGGGTGTGCTGTGTGTAAGGTGGGTAAGGGATAGGCGCAAGGAAAGTAGGTTCAGGATAGGAGAAGGGGAGAAAAGGTCAGAAAGGCAGGGCAAGGCCAGGTGGATGAGCCAAAATCAGGAACATGGACTCAATTAGTAGGTGAAAGGGACTCTGGAAGGTTTTTGAGCAGGGGCGGGTCATGATAAAAAGCCATGGTTTAGGGCAACTGCTTCCTTGGTGGTGGGCAGGATGTGGTCTGGGAGAGAGGAAGGAGGGAGGCAGTTAGGAGGCCAGGAGGCCAGGGTGAGGCAAGGAGTGTGTTTGGGGTGAGAGGGGTGAAGGCAAGTACAGATTATCAGAGCTGGAAGGAACCTTAGAAGTCCTCTCGTCTAAGCCCTCAGTTTACTAAGAAGAAACTGAGGCCTAGAGAGGAATAGGGTCAGCGAGTTAGCCTCTAAGCCAGTACAATCTCAGGTTTCAAAGTCCTGGGGCCTTGGGCCACCCCAGTCCCCTGGAAGGCAGGCTAGAGCAGGAGGACGAGGAGCGGGGCAGGGTGTGGGTGTGCTGGGGGGAGTGTCTCGGGCAGAGCAGCCCCGCGGGCCTGGAGCAGGGGATGAGCTCCTCCCTGCCCCCTCCTCCTCCTCACCTCCGGGCCAGGTTCCTGTCCTGCCAGCGCAGCCCCGCCGCGGCCATCCTGGAGCTGTTTGAGGAGCAGAACGGCAGCCTGCAGGAGTTGCACTACCTCATGACGGCCATGGAGCGGCTGGACTGCGCCTCCGCCATCCAGAACTACCTGAGCGGGACGCACACCGGCAGCCCAGCCCCGGTCCGCGGGGGCGCCCGGGACAACCAGGGTCTGGAGCTGGACGAGAAGCTCTGAGCGCCCCAGGCCGCGGCACTCTGGGCACGGGGAGCTCGGGGGGTGTGCCTCAGCGCCTAAGGAGGACACAGCAGCTGTCGCTGGCTGTGCCTGCCGCCCTCCTCCGAACCATCGGACGGTGCCCGGGGCCACCCGTGAGGCCGGGGTGCTCTCGCCAGCCTCCCCGCGGGGGACTTCCCTGCCGCCCGCCCGCTCCGTCCGCCTGCAGGTCCCCTCCTGGCCGGCAGGGGGCGCGGGAGCCCAGGACATGGGGCGCGGCCGGCGCCCTGGAGGCTGCCCCGCGGGCACTGCTTAGGGACTGGTCGGTCCGCACGTACTTGCTGGACACTTAGTAAGAGCCAGCACTGGGCTGGCGTCATGGGGAGTACGGGGGTATGTGAGGTAGGGCCCGGGGCCGTGGCCAGCACGGCTGTCTTGCGGGAGGCGGGCTGCGCTTCTGTGAGCCCGGGGCCGGCTGAAACAGCGCCCGCCGGGCCGGGGCGTGGGCGCCGTGCCGGCTGTCGAGCGGGCAGGGGCTGGCGCGGTGAGAGGGCCTCACCGAGGGTGTTGCGGAGGGAGGACTGGGGCTTGCAGAGTGGATCGGAGATGGCTAGGTGGGGAAGGGGGAGAGGGTGGCTGGAGGTAGGGGCGCAGAGCGCACGTGCAGGGCTGGAGGCATGGAGGAGGCCGCGTGTGAGGCCGGGGTGGGAGGAGGGCTCCAGGCCAGATCTGGAGGTGGGCGGGCACACCTGGCACACCCGCTCTGGCTCCGTTACCTTCCTTTGCCTCTTTACGCTCATGCCTTGTCTTCCCTCTCTCTGCCCTTTTCTCTCACAAAACATTAAAGCTGAGAAGAAACTTCAAGATGACTATTCTCACCACTTTTATCTCTTTATCTCCAACTATGTGAGTTTTAAGTCCCTCTGACTTCATTTTTCTGTCCCTATCTCCTGCAGTTGCTCCATCTCTGAATCTGTGTCTCATTCTGTTACTCTCGGTCTGGGCATCTTTTAGTCTCTACCTCATTACTGTGCCCTGTCTTTGTGTATTTGTTTCTCTCTCTGAAACCCTCAGTCATTCCCCTCAGGCAGATGTCTCTAAACCAATGTTCTGTTTCAAAGGCTATTGAAAGAGACTGTGTTGCCCTAGGAATGGATGGGTGGGGATATTTTCCCCATGGATCAAGATCCAGTTTAGGGTCAGGAAATAAAAGGGATTAAAGAGCACCCCATTAGTCAACAGATATTTATTCAACACCTACTATGTGTTAGACCCTGTATACAAAAGAGATGAATAGGCTGGGTCCTGAAAAGAGAACACGGGGTTGGACTCAATTCTGGCAATGCTTTTTGCAAACAGGTGTTGTTAATTTGTTCAAGGGCAGGCAAACAATCTCTCTGGCAACGCTACCAATTTGCTTCTGTATTTAATTAAAAATATTAAAGCTTTTTCTATGATTGCTTATGAATCATAAAATAAGAAAATTGTCTTTCTTTGTTACTAACTATATTTTCCTTGGATTGGTAAATTTGGAGGGGGGTATGAATAGTTTTATTTGGAAAAATTGTACCTATGGGGACAGGTTGGAGGGAAGCATTTTGTAGATCGTGCTTCCAGTGTGAAAACTGGCTAGGTTCTATATTAATCAGGAGATTTGTTTCCCTTTGGGTTAGAAGCAAACCTTTGGAGGTGGGTCCCTCTGTCTCTTCCCTGTTTCTCAGCCCCACCTGTCCTCTCCCACTCTTCTTGTGGATCCTCCCCGCCCCACCAGGGGCTGCCAGTCACTCCAGGTTGATGCCTTGGCCTTTTCCTCCTTCACTTGGCTCAGGATTGGACTTCAAAGAGCATCTTTCTCCTCCTTAGCCCCAGCACTGCTTTCCGTGGTCTTGCATGGCCTCTTCTTCATTCTCCGAGCCGGTCAAAGGCATCTTTGTGTTTCTTCCTACCCTGGAACAAATAACTTTAAGAGTTTCAGGTCTTTTGGAATAGAAGCCACAGGGATTCCGGTGATGGGATGGAATGCTTTCTAGCCCCCACCCAAATTCTCAGAATAGGTTCCCAGTACTGGCAAAGGGAGGCTTGGAAATCCTGGGGTAGGTGCAGGTTGTGTGATTCCTATAAGGTGAACCCTTCCCTTCTCAAATCAAACCCAGTTGGCATGTATTTACTGTCACCTAATGCTGAGAGATGGCTCTTGTGCTAACTAGAACAGCTCTTATCTTCTTGGGTTCAGTCTCCTCACCCTTGGAATGAAGTGACCTTATTAGAGGCTCTCCAAGGGCCATCCTTTGATTCCACAGACCTATGCGGTGACAGCACACTGGTGACCTAAAGAGCATTCACTTGGGAATTTTCTTCTATTTGTATTGCCTTTAAATAGAACAATTCATCACTGCTTGTGGTCTTACCTCCAGCCCTTTTCCTGATAGGTTACCTGCCTAAAAACAACAGATTTGTGACTTTTGCTCATATGTGTGTTGTAGAGGCCCATGTCTAAGCTTCCTTCTGTTGGGTATAGAGTCTGGGGAGTGGGGTGGGGGAAATGAGGGGGTAAGCTTGGGCCTAGGTCTGTGGGGTTAGAGCTTCAGCACTCAGAGGTAATACTTGTTCTTGGTACCCCTTCAGACTGCTGAGCGACATTGATGTTAGCAGATCTGTCCAGATCTGTGCTGTCCAACAGCACAATGAAAACCACGTATATAATTTTATATTTCTATAGTGACATCAGAAAATGTAAAAAGAAACAGGTGAAGTCAATTTTAATGTATTTTGTCTAACCTGATATATCCAGAATATTATCATTTCCATATCAATATAAAATGAATGGTGTATTTTAAATTTTTTTCATATTAAGTATTTGGAATCTGTTGTACTTTACAATTACAGCGCATCTCAATTTGTGTTGTAACTTTTCACTGGAAATATTTGATCTATATTTAGCTTTGATAGAATTTGTAGCTGACAAAGTACATTTACACAAGTTAAGCTAAAAGTTTTCCAAAAATGGAATTAGGTATCAGTTTTAAAATTTAAGTTCACTGGCAAAAAATAAAAATTCAGTCCCTCAATTGCACTAGCCACATTTCAAGTGCTTAGTAGCTATGTGTGGCTAGTGGGTACTGTTAATGGACAGCACAGATCTGGATTAAGGATCTAGCTGGGTATAACTGTATAGTGTACTTGACCATTCATTTGTTCATTTTCATTCATCAAACATTTGCTAAATATCTTCTCTGTGCTAAGCCCTGCACAAATGGTTGATAATAAAAATTCAATGAAAAAGAGTATTCTTGTTCTGTAGGCACTCCTGGGATGGTGGGAGTCAGAGGGAAAGGCACTTTCCTTCTATCCTTCTTTGCAGCTGACTCAAGAAGGAAATGGGGGATGAGGTCCAGGCCAACACTCTCTGTTGCAGGAATGGCTCACACTGTAGCCTGGTATAGACGCAGTAGACTCAGAGTCAGGTGTTCCTGGCTTACCCAGAACATCAAGTGGGTTGTTGGCTGCTGACAATCTGATGGTTGAGGCAGATGGGATTTATTAAAGAAATTGAAGGACAAACGATCATTTGGAGGGCTGGGAAGTAGATTTGAGGTAAAGTTTCTGGGAATGATGCCCTAATCTGTGCTATAGGACCAGCTCAAAGGGGAAAACCGGTATCACTGTGGTTGCTGCTATTGAGCATTAGACGTCAGGAACTTGACTTTGCTGCAGCCACTCCTGAGTCAGAAACCAGACCTCACTACCACCTTTGAAAGATGAGGCCTCTGCTGCCATCCATGTGAGCAAAAATGGAAGCTCCATGCACTGCCTGCATCTTCATACTACTCATTTCTGAATCAAATCTCAAGTGGAAGCATTAGTTTGTCAGCCCAGATCACATGCCTGAATTCTAGCTGCAAAGACATCTGGAAACTCTGAACTCTGACTTAAACTCTGACTTCAATATCAGGGAGGTGGGACTCATTACATGCAAATATCCCCAAATATGGAAAAACTACTAAAAGTTGATGAGAAGCCACAGATTTCCTCTACAGTCAGGGTGTGGATAATGCTGTGGCCTCAGGTAGCAAACTCTCTTCACGAGAGGAGTCATATCCTCAGCAGGTACCTTCAGAATCTTCTCAATAAAGCATGACTGCACACATCCCTCAGGATGACTGTCATGCCAGTGTACCCAAATGTGATTCTGTAATCCTGGCTCAGACCTTGACACGTTTCGTAAGTGCTATGGTCCGAATGTTTCCACCTCCCCCAAATCCATATGTTGAAATTCGAACGCCTTAGGTGATGGTAATAGGAGGTGGGACCTTTTGGGAAGTGATCAGGTGCTTAGGGCAGAGCCTTCATGAATGGGATTAGAGCTCTTATAGAGGGCTCCCTTACCCCTTGCACCATGTGAGGACACAGCAAGAAGGTGCTATCTATGAACCAGGAAATGGGCCCTCATCAGACACTTTTTTTGCCAGCACTTTGATCTTGCACTTCCAGCCTCCAGAACTCTGAGAATTAAATTTCTGTTGTTTATCAGCTACCCAATCTATAGTATTTTTTGTTATAGCAGCTAGAATGAACTAAGACAATACATACACAGCAAAAGCTCACCAACAGTGATGAACTGGTTTACTCCAGGCCTTCTGCAGCTCCGTGTGCCTTCCTATACCATAGAGGCTGAAAACTAAAACTATTATTTCCCAGACTGCTTGGCAGATGGGGATCTGGACATGTTTAGGTTCTGCCAACCAGCTGAACTCATGCAGGACTTTGATTTGGAATTGAATGATGTGGGCAGTTGAACAGGGCACGAGGCTGGTGCTTATTTTGAGGAGCTGGAGTGGTCCAGGAGCCAGCAGCTGTGGCGGCAGCTTCCTCAGGGGAAGTTCTATGGTGTGTGGTTGAGGGAGTCAATACTGAAATTTCAGCTTAGAGTATATTTCTTCAGCCCTTCCAGTGATTTGTGAACTATCCAGGCTCCATAATATATTGTTTGTGCTTAAACTAGCCAGAGAGGGACTATATAGTATAAAAGAAAGATCCTTATGCAATGTGCCAATGATTCTTTCTCTGAAAAGTCTGTCCTTTATTCTCTGATCATACACTTCCTACTTTGCTGGTGTTAAAGGCTCTATTATCTTATGAAAGGATAGTAAAAGAGACAATAGTTTTATTATTATAAAATGTCTCTACTTGGCAAAATAAAAAGATAATCCTATGTCGATTTTTCCCTTCCCAAATTGAAAAAAAAAAAAAGAAAAAAAAATTGGTCTGTGAAATACAAAAGCCTGGGAGTGCTTTTTTATGAGACCTGTCATCCTTATTCATCCTTTTTAAAGCCTTACACAGGTATGTTTATTCGTCTACTCAGCACATATTTGACTACTTACTATGTGCTTAGAAACATGGTGGGCCTTCGTTTATTTTCTTATCTTTAGGTAATCTTTCTCATGCTGGCTATAATCCAGCCTATGCTAGTTTCTTGTTGGTAGAGATATTATGGCTTCTGGCCAACAAAAGACAAACATCAATCCTAGCTGGTTAGTGTCATAATGTCATAAAGATATTAGCCCAAGGACAGGAATATGCTTAATATTAGCTATCAATCTTCGGGTGGGAATAGATTTGGTTTCCAAACAAACTGGAGAAGATACAATCAGAAAGCAAAGAAAAATATTTGGAAAATGCTGAATAGAGTGAAGATGAAATTATAGACAAGTTCCTTAGTGGGGTAGAGAGTAGAGATGGGTTGGGGAAGGGCCCAACCCCTGATCTAGGGAGGAGCTGGCTATCCTATCCCTGGGAATCTCAGATAAATATAAAGGAAGTGTGTGACAGGGAAGGGGACCCAGTGGTATTGGTCATCTTGGAAATCTAGCAGGAAAGGCTTCACATCTGACTTGTGCTTGTTGACCATACCCACCCACAGGGTTTCCCCAAAGTTGAGCGTCTTGCCCTCTGGCTGAAGAGACCACCTGTGGTGTGGCAGAAGTGGACCACTTTCAGTACACAGGGTCTGAGCCCTGGGGAAGCTTCAAGTTCTGGAGACCATCCTTCTGTGCGTGCCACGCTGTCCTTCCTGCCTGTGACTACCCCCTTCTTTCTGGGACAAGCTGGTCAGATGTGACTCAGATACATTCTTCCTTGGGAGCAGATCAGGTGTCTCCTTTAATTCAGCCTCTGTATCTTTCCCTTGATAAACTCATTTTAATTTATTTGATTTCATCAAAGCAGAATATGGTTCCATTCTTTCAAGGCCTAGTATTGGAAGCCTGGTAATGTGGGATGAGTAAGGACTCTGGAACCCCACAGAGTTGAACTTAAAAACCAGCTCCAGCACTTTCCATAGGGATCCTAGCAAGTTACTTAATGGATCTGAGGTTCTGTCTCCTTGTCTGGATGATGAGGACAATACCATCCTCCTAGAAAGGCTGTTGTGAGGATTGATGAGTATAAACACTCAGCCCATGCCCTACACATGGTCTGCTTCAATAATACTCAAGGTCTTCCTCTTTGTAACACCATGCGATGACCCCCTGGGCTGGACATTTATTGATTTTGGCTGTAGAGCATCCCATTCCCTTCTCTAAGAGTGCACCAACTTCTTTTCAGGAATCATCTTTCCCCCCTAGGAGTAGCCTCAGGGGGAAATAATACTAAGGGGTAGATCCTTTCTTTTCTGCCCATGTCACTATCACTCCAGACACTGAATCCTGGAGAGCAGATTGAGGATGTGCTAAGAGCTAAATGTTTGTGTTCCACCCCCCTCAATTCACATGTTGAAATCCTAACTCCCAATGGGATGGTATGAAGAGATAGGGCCTCTTAATTAGGTCCTGAGGGTGGAGCCCTCCTGAGTGAGATTAGTGCCCTTATAAGAACAGAGACAAGAGAGCTTGCTTCCCTCCTCTCTGCTCTACACCATGTAAGGATACAACGAGAAGATGGCCATTTGCAAACCAGGAACTGGGCCCCACCAGACACCATATCTGCCAGCACCTTGATCTTGGACTTCCCAGTCTCCAGAACTATGGGAAATAAATGTTTGTTGTTTAAGCCACCCAGTCTATGGTATTCTGTTATGGCAGCCTGAACTGACTAAGACAGGCTGTGTGGAATGGTTAGAAGCTCTACAGAGCCGTGGGCATGTGCCTACCTGGCTATTCCTCTTCCTGAACCAGGGCTGGAGTTCTGTTGCCAGGGGATCCTAAGCCTGGGACTCCAGTCTTCTCAAGGATTTGGTGAGCCCGGATATCCTCCCAGAAAATTCCCCTTTCGCTTATTACCAGATTTAGTTTTTCTTACTTGAAACCAAGAATGTGTTTAATATCCCTTATCCTTATACTTGAGCCATGAAATATCATAGACACTATATTAGTTATTTCTGTTTAACAAATTACCCCCCAAACTTAGTGGCATAAAACAATAGTCATTTATAATCTCTGACCATTTCTACAAGGAATTCAGGAGCAGTCCAGGGGCTCTCATGAGGCAGCAGTCATCTGAATGTTTGAGGCTGGAGGATCCACTTCCACAGTTACCTATTCATATGGCTTGTAATTGGTGCTGGTTATTGGCCAGGGGTCTCAGTTTTTCTTCATGTGAGGCTCTCTGTAGGACTTCTTGAGGGTCCTCAGAGCATGACAATTACATTATTACATTATTATTACCCTCACAACAACCATATAGGGCAGGCAGAGCTGGATGTAGTGGCTGCATTTCACAAATGAGGAGACCGAGGCCTGTGGCCAAGAAGTGTTAGTCAGGCGTGGTGGTTAGGGTCAGGAGTCAGACAGGCCTGGGTTTCAAAGCTGAGTCTGCAGTTTACTAGCTGTGTGACCTTGAGCGAGTTGCTTAACATCTGTCTGCCTTCATTTCTGTACCCATAAAATAAGCTAACATCAGTGCCACAATAATAGTGCCAGTGCTCAGGGTGGTCAGGGTTAAATGAGATGTTGTATTTAAACCTTAGCACAGTGCCTAGCACTTAAGAAGCACTCAGCAAACATGAGCTGTTGCAATGAATATTAGCTCAGAGTAGGACAGATTATGTATTTTACAAATTTGCATGATGGACTGGTTTGTACTTGTTGGTAAATATACCCACTGGTACTTGGAGACCAGAAGGACAACCAGCCCTCTTCCTGTTCCTCCAGCCCACTTCCCCATGGCTCCTCTTTCTCTAGTGTTTGTCTTCCTTCCCCTTACTCCTTAGTTATCTTTTATATTATTCCATTATTTGAAGAATGAGGGGTTGTAAAAATTTATATGGTTTCTGTATAGCATCCAATTTGCTGCTGACCTTTGGGAAACTGTGTTTATTTTATTTTATTTTAGTTTGTAGAGATAGGGTCTTGCTATGTTGCCCAGGCTGGTCTTGAACTTCTGGCCTCAAGTGATCCTCCCACTTCAGCCTTCCAAAGTGCTAGGATTACAGGTGTGAGCCACTGTGCCTGGCTGAAAAAACTGTGTTTAATAAGTCAAACTTTTTAACTCAATCAAAAATCAAGTCACCCATGTGGATAAATGATTGTCTGCCTAGCTAGCTGAAGCAGCACATGTGCAGACACACACACATGCATGTACACATACAAATACTCCTGCCAAGCTTCTTGAGGCTCACTTTTGGAAACCTGTTCATCCTAAGCCCAGACCTTGGACAAGGCCACCTGTTACATTCCCAAAGGGTAGCTTTGGTGGAAGGATGTACAGGTCCCTCCAGACCAAAAACAACCCCCAGCATGGGACAGCCCCTTGAAGCTCACCAGACCATGCCACATCCATTGTCTTCCTGAATTCCCTCCTATGGACAGCTGAGGGCTGAGAGTTTCAGTAATTTTCCCAAGTGCAGGACCTGTACTTGTCCTGTTCTAAAACCTGGACTATGATGCCACTTAAGAAGGCCTGCCCAAACCCCTGGCCCTGCTAGAGCTAATCTTCTGGGTTAAGTCTTGCATCTCTGTTAGATCCCTGTTAAAACATGCCAAACACATATTTTATCTGAAAGGGGTCCGGCTCTACCTCTTTGGTTGAAATTAACTTACCAGATAAGATAGCAATTACCTAGGGTGAGCATTTGCCCATACTGAGCATCTTTGGGCAAAGCTGTAAAGGAGCATGTCAGAGGGACAGCTGTCCACCAGAATGCATTTCCCCATCTTTCACTGTAAAATCACACTGGGCACACATTTCCGAGTCTCCCCAATCTCCCTGCAGTTAGGTTACCCCATGTAACCATGTTCTTATCAGTAGAATATGAGTGCAGTGATGTATGAGACTTCCAGGCCCAGTGCTGTAGGGCAATCAGCATTCCTCCTGCATGCTGCCTCTCTCCTTTCCACTGGCTGCAAACAGGCATAGCAATGACCCAGCTTCTGCCATGTGGATGAGGACCATATCTTTGGAGGATGGCAGAGAAACAAGACGGAAAGAACCTGGGCGGCCGACTCTCTGCCTGAAGCAGAACTGCCTGCTGACCTGGAAGACTCTCTTAGATTACACGAGAGAGAAATACATTTCTAACTTCTTTAAGCCACTGGGTTATTGTTGGGTCTCTTTGTTACAGCAGCCTACCTATCTGTCAAAATTAGACAAGTTTACCCACACGAACTGCTTGGCCTGGTACACAGTATATGCTCAGTCAATGTTAGCTCTTACTATGACTGCATTTGTGTTTCACAACCTTGCACTCCTCTGTAAACCTCTGAGTGGAGAATTTGGGAGGGGTTTTCATAAGGGCTCTGTTGGACATGTGCTGCCTTGCTTTGGTGCCCAGGTAACCCAACATGACCTGGAGTGGGCCTCCATCTTCCTTCTGCATGGAATGTGAGAAGTCCAGTAGAGTTGGGTTGGGGTTTGCCAATATCAAGAGGCAGTTCCTGGACCTAAACTCCATTTACCTCCATGCCTGGCACAGGGGCCCTGCTGAGGCAACATCCTAGACTGCCCGAGGTCAGAGGCACCTGCAGAGGGAATGGGGGGTGAGCAGCAGATCACAGCATGTGGCTGGTGGGCTTGTGTAAGACACCTCCAAAGGTCCCCAGCAATGACTGGTTGGGTGTGATTTTTTGGGGGTGGAAGCTGTTATAGCAAGTAGGGGCAATAACTGGTGAAACATGGATGATATCAGTAAATGTGAGCCCCTCTGTTGGCAGGTGAGTCTGGAAAACTTGGGTTACCCTAAAATAAAGCTGTAAAAGAGTCAACTAAGTAAGCGTGTAGCTATGACATTTTACAGTTTGTACATTTGGGATGAGTGCTACTAGCACACTATTAATGTCCCAGTGCTGTTCTTTACTCACTAGGAACCATTGAGGGTCTCCTTACTCCCACTCTGGCCCTGTGTGTATTTTCAATAGGAGGTTTCTACATGTATTTTTCCAGATTTCTACTTTGAACAAATTATAGACTCTCAAGAAGTTGCAAAAAGAGCACAGAGTGCTCTGTGGACTCATCGCCCAGCTTCCCCCAGTGACTAACCACAGTGCATTATCAAAACCAGAAAATTAATGCTGGCACAATACATTAACTAGACCACAGACTTTCCTCAGATTTCCCCCAGCTTTTGCAAGTACTCAGACACAAATGACTTAATCTTTCTGAGTCCGTTTCCCCATCTGGAGAATGGGGGTGGTGAAAATAGTACCTTGCCCCCTGGGTTGTCACGAAGGATAGAGGAGCGTATTCCCAACGGAGTGAGTGCACGATGGGCTGCGATTATCAGTATCCTGGTGTCAAGGCCTTTTGACTTTAAGACTCAGGTTGTTGACTCAGTCTCTGGAATAATTAAGGTTCACAAAGACAAAAAAAAGTAGGAGAACCTGCATATGATGTGCTCAGCACACCTGAGGCTACAGTTCCCAGCTCTCTCCCTAAGATACTTGCCTGTGACACCCTGGGACAAGGCCCCTGCTTCCGCCTATCCTACCTGCACATCTCACTGTGCTGCCTCCTCACAGATCCTCACAAGGGAAGCTCCTTGGAGGTCCTGCTTGACTCCTCCCCACCTTCCTTTATGGTTCCAAGGATCTGTGCAAAGCCTCTCCCCAGCTTTGCGTCCTGCCTTACCACCCTTTCCCCTCCCTGACACCCTCCTCCTGATTTTTAAATCACGGCCAGTAGGAGCACCTTACATGACAAATACAATGAGGCCACAATTTGCAGAAATACACTTGTGCAAACCAGATTTTTATTTAAGGGGAACTTGGTTAGAGAGAGGTTATTGTACCCATACTGGCATCTATTTCTCTGTCTCTCTCTCTCTCTCTCTTATTAGATTCTGAGGTCCTTGAAGGCAAAGATTCTTTATTTGAGTTGTTAAGGCACTTTTTGGGCACCCATGCATACTACCCCACTAAATAATCCTGCACAGATAACCATAGTTTCCACTGATGGAGCCCTACCATGTGCTCACCACAGTGCTTGAAGCTCTAATTCACTCAACATCCTGTGTGGCAGGTATCATGATCTCCATGTCGTGGATGCAGAATCTCAGGCCCAGAATGACTAAATGGCCAGCCAGAACCCACGCTGTCTTCACGCTGACACAGTGCCTCTCGTTGATTAATACCATTCAGCCCATCATGCAGCTACCTGGCATAGTGCCCTTTTCTGTCAAATGGCGCTATGAGTTTCTGTCTTGTTCATATCATAGGATTCTTAGCAAGGATCCAATGACCTGGTGATGGGGACTGCCCTCTGCAGACCATGGCACTGAGGACAGTGAGCTGGGTGGACATGTGGGTGATGCGGACTCCCCAGCACACACGCACTAAGGGACCTACCACCCTCCACTTCTTGTAGGAGAGGTACCTTTTACTTTTACTTCTCTTTATTCTGCCTACTGTCAGTCCCTACCCTCACCTTACAGTGCTCTCTGAGGCACAGAGGAGGAGATAAATTCAGACTTTTATTGAAAGCCATCTTTGCTGTAGCCACTTGCACTTGGAGTATTTTTTTAAATACCATCTCAGTGAATGCTTACAACCACCCCGTGATTTGGTGTTATTCCCATCCTTGTTTTACATACAGGGAAACCAAGGCTCAAAGAGATTAAAGTGACCTGCCCAATATTACATAACCAGCCAATCTGGGTTTTGAACCCAGTTCTGTCTGACTTTGAGTCCAGTGCTTTTAAACAAAATCTATGTATTTTCAACATTTTGAAACGCAAAATGTGTAAAAGAGAAGTCAGTGACTTTCTTGTCTTTTGGCTTCTTGACTCTCTTCTGCAGAGACAATATTATCATTTCTTGAGTTTTCTTCCAGAATTATTCTATACATATTAAGTGTATATGAGAGTGTATTACGTTTTCTCACTTTTCCCACATTCTTCTGTACCTTTCTTTGTTCACTTAACTACAGATCTTGGAGATCTTTCCATAATCACTTTGTAGAAATTTTTTCATATTTTTCCATTATTGTATAATATTTCATTGTATGGATTGGCCATAACTTATTGAACAAATACATGGACATTTAGATTTTTTTTAATGATCTCTGCTATAACAAATAACCCTGCAGTGAATAACTTTTTATTCATGTAGGTAAACATCATTTTGCATGTATGTGAGCATATTTGTAAAAAAAATTCTAGAAGCCAAATTTTGGGGTAGAAGGGGATGTGCATTTGAAATTTTGAGTTATTAGCACTTTGCTCTGTGTAGTGCTTGTACCAATCGGTGTATCCCCAGTGCTCTCTCCTCTGCCATACAGAGCAGCGGGCAAGGTCAAGGACTGTGGGGTGTGCTGCTGGGACACATTCCTCTTGCTCTGCTCCCTGAGAGAGGACCAGGCTTCTGGTCTTTCTCATACTCCACCCTTTTCTCTCCTGGGAAAGTCACCAGATGTTTTGCCACTGGAAGAATGGGAGCTGTTTTCCCCAAACAGAAAACACAAATCTATCTGTTTACAGTGATTCACATCCAGAGAATCAATGCACCCTAGGATCCTTGGAGACTCCAGAGCAAGATCATGGCTGGGGATGCTAATGGTGGAGACAGACTACAGACTTCAGTTAAATATTAATAATAATATTAAACATTTACTGTACATTTATTCAGTTCTGGGAACTGTGCTAAGCACCTTATGTGAATTACCTCATTGAAGCCTCAAGATAACCCTGCAAGATGTGTACTGTCATTATCCCCATTTTAAGGGTGCAGAAACAGAGATAAGAGGATTAAGTTTCCCAAGGTCACATAATTAGCAAGTGATACCACTGGGATTTGAGCCCTGGTTGTCTGATTTCACACTGTCAACCACGACACCAAAGCACAACTTTTCAGAGAGCAGAGAACAATCTTTCTGACTCCTTCCCTCTTCCATGCTTGGCTTCCATCCCTTCAAGAGACCCTCTACCTCTCCCCCTCCCCACTATCCCACTTGCCCTTTCTCTGGCAAGGCTCAGCTTGTCTCCCTTCCTTTTCCCTTCGCCAGCACAATGGCCTTCTCCTTGGTCCCAGTCCTCCAGTTTTTAAACCTTGGCTTTCCAGAGGTGCAGGAAGTGCAAAGATATTGATAAACAATAAGGTCCAGGTCTCCACTGGACCTTAACTTGGTGGATTTTCAGGTGCTGAGGTGAGCCAGTAGGAGAGATTTTTTTGAATGCATGTGTTTGTGTGTGCATTTGTGTGTGCATGCATGTGTATGTGTGTTTGTGGGTATATATGTATGTGTATGCATATGTATGTGTGTGTGTGTAAATGTCTTTCATGTCCACTTAGATCACATGTCACGAGCAGCTGCCACTATGAGAAGGTTGGCTAAGGGGATACTGACAGGGTCAGGAGTTAGTTCAGGAAACCTCTGTCTCCTTAACAATGATGGCTAAGGAGGAGGAGAGTTCTGTGGTTGCTGGCCCCAGCCCCCCATTCATTGGCCTGGAAGTCCCCCCAGCCAGCAAAGGTGATATTGGGAAGAGCAGACGGAGAGCCCAGGTCAGCCTGGTGTTAATGGAGCTCATGTCATGGAAGGAGATGCTGCTGCTGGGGGTGGCTTTGTCTCTATCCTCTACTATTCCCACATCCATCCTCTCTTCCCTTTGATGATAAATCTTAACTAGTGGTTGAAAAAGACCAGCCTTGGGACTTACTGAGTACATGACCTCAGGCATAAGGGTTACTCACTGTAGGGAGGGGTTTATATCTCTCCCTCACCTGATGACTGAGGATGGACTGAACTGAACTGTGAGAGAGTATGTCAGGGCTGGGCATGGTGGCTCACGCCTATAATCCCACCACTTGGAGGCCGAGGTGGGAGGATCGCTTGAGGCCAGGAGTTCCAGACCAGCCTGGGCAACATAATGAGATGACTCCCATTTCTACAAAAAATTTTTTAAAAATTAGCCAGGCATGGTGGCATGTGCCTTTAGTCCTAGCCACTCGGCAGGATGAGCCAGGGATTGCTTGAGCCCAGGAGTTTGAGGTTGCAGTGAGCTGTGTGAACTACGATCACACCACTGCACTGTAGCCTGGGTGATAGAGCAAGATGCTGTCTGAAAAAGAAAGAAAGCAAGCAAGCAAGTGAGCAAGTGTACTGCATTTGGCCCAGTATCTGGCACAAAACAAGAGTTCAATAAATGATTGTTATTGTTGTTGCTGTTATTTTGTTCAATGATTTCAATTCCTTTTTCTGTTTCAGCCAAGTTCTTCCCCTGCTTCTGAACATTTATTTCTTCTCCTTTCTTTTGGTTAACCGAGAGCCAGGAATGCCCACATGACTCTCCTTTTGTGTGAGTCCATCAAAATCCTTCCTGGACACATGTGCTGATGTTTCCTGGGAGACTCTCAGGAGGATCTGTAGGCTTGCCTGCTATCCTTGGTGTGTCACAGGCCTTGAGCAATGGCCTGAGAAGCAGCGGAAATCCCCAGCCCTTGCCTCAGCCACAACAGAAGGACATTTTAACTGCTTCCAACTCAGTAGATTTTGATTGAAAGCCTATTATAAGTTGGAAAGACGCAGAGATAAAAGAAACATGGACATACCATTTGGGGCTTCTCACTGCAGTTGTGATACTGACACAGAGGGAAACAACCCTAACATAGGGGAGTGTCTATACGTGCTTGCCCCAATCCACTGTTCCTGTGTCCCCTCGGATTGTCTCCAGTCTGGGCTTCTGGGACACCCTCTCCCTGGAGCTCAGAATCACCAGCCCACAGCCCCTTCTTAGTCTCTTTTGCTGGTTCTTCCTTGTCTCCTCAACCTATTAAGGCTGGAGCCTTCCAGGCTGCAGAGTCCTCTCTGTTTACAATTTCTCCCTTGTGAGCTCATCTAGTCCTGGCTTTGAAGGCCATCTCAGCTCTGAAGATTCCCAAATTATGTTTCTGATGTCCCTCTCTCTCCAGACTCCAGACTCACCTGTGCTCCTGCCTCCTCTGCCCTCCATTCCCATCTCTGTCAGCATCTGTATTAGTCAGGGTTCTCAGAGACACAGAACCAACAGGATATATTTAGATACAGATGCTCTGCAACTTGCCACGGGGTTACATCCTGATAAACTCATCATATCTCAAAAATGCATTTAATACCATGATAAACCCATTACAAGGATGAAAAATTGTAAGTCAGGGACTGTCTGTGTATATAAGAGGAGATTTATCATAGACTTGGCTCATGTGATTACGGAGGCCAAGAAGTCCCACAAGCTGCCATCTGCAAGCTGGAGACCCAGGAAAGCCAGTGGTGTGATTCAGCCCGAGGGCAAAGGCTGGAGAACCCGGAGGGGAGGAAGCTGCCGGTGGAAGTTTCAGAGTCTGAAGGCCCAAGAACCAAGAGCTCTGATGTCCAAAGGTAGGAGAAGATGGAGGTCCCAGTTCAAGGAGAGGAGAGAAATCATCCAGGTTCACAAAAGATTGGGCAATGCCGGCCCATATTGGTGAGGTCATATCTTCTTTACTCAGCCCACCAATTCAGATGCTAATCTCTTCCAGAAACATCCTCACAGACACACCCAGAGATAATGTTTTACCGTCCCTCTGGGCATCCCTTAGCCCAGTCAAGTTGACACCTAAAATTAACCATCACTCCTTGTCACTTTCAATACTATTATATATTTATTTGTCTGTTAGTTTCCTCAGACCATGATGTAAGCTTCTTGGAGAGAGAAACTTTGTTTTATTCACTCCTACATCCCCAGTGACACTAGAACATAGTAGTTATTCAATAAATACTTATTGAATGAATGAAAGAATATGGGGGAGGGGAGAGGGGGAGAGAGAGAGGGAGAGAAAGGGAGAAAATGCAAGGCTAAGGCAGGCAGGAGAACAATAAAGATTACTACCACTTACTGAATTACTACTAGGTGCCAAACACTTAAAACTCATTTTTTTCTAACCCTTACAACAACTCTATACAGCAGATATTATCATACATTTTACAAAGAAGGAAACTGAGGCACAGAGAGGTTATTCAGGTTGTGAGTGATAGCTAGGATTCTAGCCCTGCTCTGTGCATAGCCTGCTTGCCTTTCTCTCATCTCCAGACTGGGGCATCTAGGAAGGTCTATAGAAGAAGCATCTGAGTTTGACCTTGTGTTCTGATGCAGAGTCTCTCAGATCCTTATCCATAGCAACTAGGAGTTTTGAAGGCCACCCTCTCTGCCCAGCCCACTCTTAGTAGACCCTGTGTTGGCAAAGAAAGCCAGTTATTCAGCCACTTAGAGCCTCTTTGTTTAGGCCTGGAAGCGGATAAAGACCAGCAACTCCAGTGGGAGGTATTTATCTGCTAGCTGCTGTGGCTGGTGGGTTTCTGGAAGAACAGACAGCCTTTTCCCCTTGGACATCTTGGGGGCTAGGGGATGAGCAGAGAGGCTTGGCTATAACAGGGTATTCAACTGCTATGGATTGAATTGTGTCTCCCCCAAATCCTAACCCCCAATGTAACTGTATCTGGAGATAAAGTCTTTAAGAGGTAATTAGGGTTAGACGAGGTTATAGGAGGGGGGCCCTCATGACAGGATTGATGTCATTATAAGAAGAGACATCAGAGCATTCTCATGCTCTCTCTCTCTCTCTCTCTCTCTCTCTCTCTCTGTCTTCATGTGCACACACTAAGGAAAGGCCATGTGAGCACACACTGAGAAGATGGCTTTCTACAAGCCAGGGAGAGGACCCTCACCAGGATCCAAATTGGCTGGCAAAATTTCTTATGGCAGCTCAAGCTTTCTAAGACACCAACCATCTCCATTTACTGGGACAGAGGGTCACTCCGGATGTAGGACTTTCAGTGCTAAAACCAGGAAAGTCCTGGGAAAACTGGGAGGAGCTGGTCACCCTAGCTGTGAGTGCCACTACCCCAAAGTGTGCTGAGTTGGTGAAGGGGTGCCTCAGACTTTTCTGAATCTCCTTTCTCACCCCCCTACCCCCCTGCTCACCCCCCAGACAGGCAAAGTCCTCACAGGTTCAGTAACTGAGCCTGTCTATTAGAGCTTGGGCCTCTGACACCTCCCTGAGGACAGAGCAAGACTCATCCCTCCGTGCAGAAGGGAGGCTCTGATCCCTGCAGAGAGGTATCTGGTACCACAGAGCAGCTGGGGGCGGGGGACAGCAGGGCTCTTTCAGGGAGGCCAAAGTCTGAGAGACTGCAGTTCTAAATCCTGGGACCATCATTTACTGACAGCATAACCCCAGGCAAGTTACTTGGGGTCCTGCACTGCACAACTCCAGGGGGTGCTGTTCACACAGAGCACAATGCAAATGGTGGTGACTCTTAGCCTTGTGCAACATGATGGAACTGAATTACTTTATCTCAGAGTTCATTTGACGAGCTTTATCAAAGAAGGAGATAAGACTGACTTCATGGGGCTGCAGAGAGAATTCAACGAGATAATGTCTCAGTAGGTGCTTCATCAATATTAGCTCTTGCTTTCCCTCTCCTCCGTAAAGCTCCCCACGTAGGCAGTAAGGTCTAGCACAGTGGCTAGGAGAGTGAGCTTTGGTCCCAGACTGCTAGAGTTCAAGCTGTGTGATGCTGGCAAGCGTGGTGTGAGATGAGGTTGACGGTAGTCCCTACCCCGTGAGGCTAGGCTGTGGGACCTTATGCGACAACACGGGTTCAGTGCTGCTGGAATGCCTGCACCTAGCGAGGGTCCAGTGTGAGCCCGCATGACTCTGCTCCGCCCTCTGTAAAAGACTCTCTTCCTTCCCACTTTTCTCTCCTTTCTTCTTTAAGCTTCTGTTTCTGGTTTGTTTTTTTTTTTGACAAAATGAAATCCTTTGTTCAGATTTGATGATGGGCTTTTCCCCCTCCCCCCACCAAGGGTAATCATGAGGGACACAGTGTGAGTGAGCCCCTCTTGGCTCACCGGGCACTCATTCATTGAGGGTATGCCATGCAAGGCCCCTTGCTGGAGGCCCTAGGAGCACAAGAGGAGGGAGACAGCCTCTTGTCCCAAGGCTCTCAGAGGCAGCCCTCAGGGGCAGAATGAGAGAGTTCCTCAGGGGCAGAGGTGCAGGGGAGGGCCCCCGAGGAGGGAGAGGTCTTCTGGCGGGAGGAAGCCAGGGGACCTAAAAGTGGCCAGGGTTCCTATGCTAAGCAGAAACTTCTTTAAGGGCTCTTTACTCTCTCCTCGTCAGCCTGAGCTTCTGAGTTAGGGCTGCAGAGGCCTGCTGGAGACTTGGATGCCCCTGTGACCTTGAAGAGACTTATTTCCAGAGTCCTTGGAGGCTGAGGGCAGGTTGTGAGGGCAAAGATGTCATGATGAATTAGGTAGGCCACTGGTTCTCAACCCTGGCTGCACAGTAAACACTTCTGGAGAACTATTATAAAATATTGAACCCTGGGCCCACCTCTAGAGATTTTGACTTGGTTTGAGGTGAAGCCAAAGCATCTCCACACTTCAACGTTTAATTATGAAAAATTTCAAATCTATAGATAAGTTGACAGAAGAATACAGTAAAACATCTAGTATCTTCCAGTTAAATTAGCCACCTCTCTCTGTCTCTCCAGAGTATATATATAATACTTAAAAAAAATCTGAATCATTTGAGTATAAGTTGTAGACATCATAGTACTTTCCCTTAAATACTTCAGTGTGCCTCTCCTAAAGATACTCCCCTACATAACCACAATAACCACATCACACCCAAGAAATGTAACACTGATAGAATAGTATTTAATATACTTTCCATATTCAAATATCCCCCATTGTCACCATAATGTCCTTTGTAGCTCCCCCTCAATCAAGGACCATGAATTGCATGTCTCTTTACTATCCTTGATTCTAGAAAAGTTCTCCCAATTTTTTTGGTATTTTTTGACATTGATATTTTTGAAGACTCCATGGTATTTCTGTTGTGGAGTTTCCTACAGTCTGGATCTGTCTGATTATTTCCTGTGATTGTATTCAGATTAAACTCTTTTGGTGAGAACACTGCATGGGTGAGGTACACTTCCCATAGCTGTACACTGGAAGCCATTTCATGTCAGTTGGTCCCATTATTAGATTCTAAGTTTGATCGTTTGGCTAAGTGGTGTTCCCCATAGTTCTCCCTTGTACCTTTTCCCCTTTTTAATTAATAAGTAATCTGAGGGGGTTATATTTTGACTGTATGACTATCCTGCCAACCTTTCACCCTAATGTAACAGAATACACTGATGATTCTTATCTGAGTAGATTATTTTATTACATTGTAAAATGGTAATTTTCTTTCTTTCTTTCTTTCTTTTTTTTTTTTTTTTGAGACAGGGTCTTACTCTGTCACTCTGGTTAGAGTGCAGTGGCATCATCATAGCTCACTGCAACCTCAAACTCCTGGGCTCAAGCGATCCTCCACCCTCAGCCTCCTGAGTAGCTGGGACTACAGGTGTGCACCACCACGTCTGGCTAATTTTTCTTTTCTAATTTTTTTGTAGAGATGGGGTCTCATTCTTGCTCAGGCTGGGTAATTTTCTAATTCTATCATTCTACTCCATTAACAGACACTCTTCTGTAAAGAAGAGTTTCTCTACCCTTTTAAATATCATCATGAACTTGAGGATTTTTAAAAAAATTCAATGTGCCATAATTCATTGCAAATATCAAAGCTCAAATTGCCCCAAATTTGTCCAGGGGGAGCCCCTTCAGTTTGGCTCCCGTGCTCCTTTGACATGTCTCCATTGGAATTTGAGCACTTTCTTGATTTTTAGCATAACCTGATGTTCTAGGCTAACCTTGTGCTTTCTCTGCTCCAGAATTGGATCGGTCATTTCTGCAAAGAGCCCAGGCTCCTTTTAATGGAGAACAATTCTAGAAAACCAAAATCTTGGTGGTTGGTGTGCTCATTATTGTTGGAGTATTGTTATTTCTAGGCCTTTTCAGAGGATGGAGCTAGAAAATACTTTTTTAAAAAATCAAATCTTTAATTTACTTTGATACTTCCAATTCAAATCCAGTACCACAGGTTCTTCCTTCTATTCCTGTTTTCCATATCGACATTTCCTTTCTCTTACAGTGAGCACTTGGTTCTCAACATGCCAATATATTTACTAATTTTCTCTATCCCACAACACACACAAGTAACTTCAGAATTATTATACCAGTAATGCTACTAATAACAAACGTACTAAGTCAGGTTTATGGCTCTTTTGTAGTTCTTTTTCTCTTTAGAATATATTCCATTAAGGATGTATAGTCAGGGTACTGTGTCCAAAATTCCTTATGACTTTTGCTATTTGATTTGATAGAGTTAGATTTCATTCATTTTTGTCAAAGCTCAACTTTAGGTTTTGCTTTTTTTCATCCTTGCTGATTTAATTTTATTTTTGAACATGTAAAACATTTAAATGATTGAAAAACCAAAAATACCTAAGAAGGTAGCCTAGAAGACATCTCCCACCTCCCCCTAACCCTTTCTCCACCTTTCTACCCACACCCTGCACATAACTATTTTCACTGGGTTCTCATTTACTCTTCCTAGTACCGTTGTTGTTTTAAAATAGCATCGATCCAGCTGAAGAGGAAAAGGGGAATTTAGCTGAAGAAACTGTGTTAATCTCTCTTATGGTCTGGATTAAAAAATAATAGTACAAAAACGGAGGGAAAAGTAGTAGTGGAAAATGAGGGACATAAGAGGCAGAACCCCAGGAACCAGGGGATCTCCTAGGCTTGAGTCTCAAAAATTCAGATGACCCTAAAGACTGTTGCTTGCCGGCTAACCTTGTGGGAAAAGGATACTTGCCGAGGATGGGGCAGGTGGCCCTCCCCTCAGAGTGATGGGGGGGCGGTTGCATGAGCCCTGCCCTCAGGAATAAAAGCAAAGAGGATTTGAAGTGTGGGCCAGGGATTACAACCAAGAACATTTAGTCAGGCTCTTAAGGAGGGAGGTGTCTGGGGATGAACAAGGAGGCAATTGGCAGCAAGAGAAGAAATAGGCTGGGTCCCCAAACAGTTGGCTTAGGATTCAGAAGTGGCATGGAGGTTAAGGCTGTGTGAAACGGCCCTCAGCGTCCCCTAAATGACACAGGGCAAGCGCTGAATCCGGTGGGGTGGCCCCATCTGTAAGAACCGGGTGGAGAAGTCTCTCACCAAGAATGAGCTAGGGGTTGTGAACTCTCCCGGGAATCCCACTGATCTCTGTTCAGCATGCAAAGATTAGGGCAGGCTTTGCTCAGAGAAAATGATTGAATATTCGCCCAAGACAAAGTGAGGGCAGAGCTGTCTAACTCGTATTTTACCTCCTTCTTCTCCAGTAAGGAAAGTGGTTCTCCAATTGGAAAGGGGAGAACAAACATCGCAAAGAGGGGATTGGATTCAAGGGCAGGTGAGGAGGTAGCAAAGCTGACGGCGGCAGCTGTAATAAACTTGGGGCTCTGAGCTTGATGAATTACGTCCTGTAGCCCAGGAGGGACTTGACATGAGATTTCAGAGCCGCTGTCGTTAATCTTTGATAAATTATAGAAGAGCGGATTTGTGCTCAAAGACAAGAGATGGGCATAGGCGCTCTTGACATTCAAAAAGGGAAAAATAATGAATTCTGTTTCAGAGTAACAGAGCTGAGGGCTGGGATGTTGGCACCAGCAGGGTTACAGGAAAGTGTGTGCCTTCAGCAAAGTTGGTTTTGAGTCCCAGCCCTGATCCTGGGCTCAGGCGGGGCCTGGGCAGAAATTTGGAGGTTAGGTCCATACATTCAGAAGCAAGGTGGTCTGGAAAGGGTCAAACCTAGAGGGAAGATGGACACTCTGGGGGTCTTCTCATCACCCCTTTTCTGGTAACACCCGATTTGCCACCAGGGACCTCCTGCAGCCATGTTTTCCTGTCTTAGGTTGGTTTCCCCAGAAGCAGATCCTGGGGTGAGGATTCCTGTGAAAGTGTTAGGAAGTATTCCCAGGGGTAATCGGCCAGGGGTGGGGAAGTGGGACAGGGAAAGGAAGGAAGTGAAGCAAAGTCCCACGGAGGGTAACTTTGGAAGAGTCCCACAGGGGACCTCTATTAACAGTGTAGGTCTCACTTCAGGGTTGTCTTGATCATGGAGGGGGCTGGAGTATTTTTATCCTTCATATTGTCAGTCATACTGATTAAGGGGATGAGAATTCCCAGTGGGGAGGTAGCCTGAGAACAGAGACTCAGGTGCTGGCTGACTTGGGTGGACCAGGAGGTGGCCAAGGGCTCTGAGGGGACATGGGAGGGGCACTGACAGCCTTCACACACTGCCTGACCCCACAGCCCTGGCCAAACTAGCTGTCCGTGAAAAGCATCTGATCCAAGGTCAGCCAATCATGTTTCCTCTCCCGGGAGCTTGGAGTAGGGCTTCAGATCTGCAGGATAGAGCCTGGGCTCGATGGGGCAGTTGTACTGCACCATTTGGGCTCTAGGGACATTTGTCACATTGTCTGACTGCTTAGCACCTTTTGAGTATCATTCTAATCCTCTGGGGTTCCTGACTTATGGGAACTGCTGCCCCCAGGCAGAATCCAGAGAACTGGGATTTTTGGAATCCTTTGCAGCTGGGTCTGGTCAGGTGACCCAGGCCCCACCAGTCAGGAGAGCCAAAATTGGATTTGGAAGCAACAAAGCTCCGGGTGGTGTATCCATTTTACTGGTGCTGCTGGCAGGCCAGACTTTTTGCTTTTGAGATACAATGTCAAATTTCTAACGTAGAGGTGACAGCAACACAGTTGTAGTAGAGTTGAGTTCCTGGCATCCAGTGCCAGTCTACTTCCTTTTGGGGAAAGATATTAAGAGTAACAGGTCTGAGGAATGCTTTGGGCAGAGGCTCCTTGGAGTCCAGAGAGGCATTTGACCAAGTCTCTTTGCCATCCCAGTGGACAGATGGTAGAAATGTGGTGGATTAATCACTGATTTAACCATATCAAAAGAAAAAGGTGACTAGTGCATTGATACTGGCTGGAAGGAGATCTCTAGTGGCATGTCACAGGGATCTGTCTTTGCCCTGTCCCATTCAACATTGTTATCAGTGACTTGGATGAAGACATGGGAGGTGTGCTCCTTGATACTACTATGGATAACACAAAGCTAGCCAACATGTTGGATCACAGAATCAGTTTTTTTTGTTTTTGTTGTTGGTTTTTTTTTTTATTTAAGAGACGGGGTCTCGCTCTGTGGTCCAGGCTGGAGTGCAGTGGTGTGATCATAGCTCACTGCACCCTCGAACTCCTGGGCTCAAGCAATCCTCCTGCCTCAGCCTCCCAAGTAGCTGGGCCTACAGGCACATGCCACTGTGCCCATCTAATTTTAAAATTTTTTTGTAGAGACGAGGTCTCGTTATGTTGCCCAGGCTGGTCAAGTGATCCTCCTGCCTTGGCCTCCCAAAGTGCTGAGATTACAGGCATGAGCCACTGCACCTGGCCCAGAATCAGTTTTTAAGATATTCTGAAAAACTAAGATGAAAATAAAACATAATAAAATACATTTCAGTTGTGTATTGAGTTAAAAAAAAAAAGCAAGTGCATAACCATAGACATGATAACATTGACTGGAGAGGACACTTTGGAAGGAGAGGTAGTGTTTTTCTTTATATATTTATACCCCATCTATTCCACAAAGGATTTTAGAGGGCTTATAAAAATACATGAAATGGAAAAGAGTTAAAACATAGTTTAGAGAATTGGGGTAAAGGTAAAAGTAGAGAAATAGTAAAAGCACAGTTAAGATGAAGTCCCAGACATGCATAAGGCCCAGTCCTACAGATGTTACAAGAGGTGTCCTGAGTTCCCCTGTGGCCAAAGCAAAAAGGGAAACTTGATTTAATTTGAGATGTGCATAGCAAATCACATAAAAGGTAAAACATAAAAGATAAACAAACCATTTATCCAGGAGAAGCACTGCTTTTCTTTGTAGTGAAACCTGAAAGAAAGTTCTCCTCTGGGTCCTTATAAAAAGGACACCTTGTGAGGCAGAGGATAAAGCCCCCAACAGGCAGGATATCAAAGCAATTCAGTGAGAGCAATTCTATTTGGAGCCAGAAAAATGTTATCTAAACACCAGCTGTGGATGTGGGTGGAGTGTTGTGGATCTCTCTAACTTAACATTTCTAAACTTTTCTTCATTATTGCCCCCCATGGAAAAAATTCACATCATTTCATTTTTCCTTATCCTAGATAAATACTATTTTCAATAATAATATCATATTAATAATATAAATTTGTATAGATATGTAAATACATATTGATAAATAAATATATAAAATAAATATATAAAATAATTAAATAATAATATTTTGTGGCTAGGATTAACTTTGGAGGGCCACAAAACTTTGACATATCTAAGTATTTTTCACACACCCCTCCCCCCTCCAAGAGCCAATCCCCCTCGCCCTTGGGGTCCCTATCATCCTGGAGAATGTATACCCCAATGGGATGGAAGATGGAAAGTCCTTTGGCAGCCCTCCATAGTAACAGTCTCTGGACAGCATTCTCTTTCTGGTAAATTTTCTCTCCTACTGTAATTGGTTTTTTGACCAATCTGACCCAGTGGGGTACAATTAAGAAGTGGCTTTATTTTTCTCCAACTATTGTTTTCCAGCTCTCTGTTGTCATTTCTCCCTTACCCCTTGACGTCCACTTTCCCAACGTCCTTACCCCTTGACGTTGCTTCAGGCAGAGCCCACAGCTTGTTGGTCACCTTTAGTTATAGTAACTAGTCTTATTTTGGCTTATCTTATCCTCAACTTATTTTCAGGCATTGAAAGATCCAGCTCAGGCTGAATCGAAACTTCAATCTCATATGCAGCTCAAGGCTTCTGCCCTCCCCATCCCTCAGCTCAAACCTGAGCCAGGGCCTGCCTTGGGGAGGGGGACAGGTCTGCTTTTTACCACCCTCACCCTCCACCTTGCCTCTAGTTTCTGGGCTTCCCTTTTGGGAGGAAGTCTTCTCAGACTCCTGGAGTAGGGATACATTCCACAGCAGCCATGTGGCCGAGATGAGAGTGAAGCCCCTCTCATGCCCTCTCTGTACCTCTGCCACTGTAGGCCAGTTCAGCCAGCTTCCCACATTCCTTTATAGTTCTCTGGACAAGAAACAGGTGCCAGCCTCCCTGTTCCAGAACCAGAGGGGAAAGGGCAAGGACATTCCCCAAGCTCCTGTCCAGGGGAACACCCATGTCAGTCTACTGGTTTCTGTGGCCCAGCAAGCATCTAGCTGGGCATTGCACTCACTCTCTCCTTCTTGAAGGCCTTCCAACCTCCCAGCTGCTCTCCTGGATGTCTGTGCTTCACTTGAGGACTGGCAGAAGCATCTCCCTCCTGCCTTCATGGGGAAAGGGAAGGATGAGAAACATCTCAGCCTTTCCCACCAGGCTGACAACTCCCTACTCTTAGAAATACCCCTATTTCAATGGATTCAAATCTTCTAGTGTTCTCTTGGGGTGGTAGAGGTGGGGGTGGCAGGATTGGATCACTCACCTTTGAATAAATCCTGCAGGTATGCTCTGGTCACCTTCTTTTTAGAAAAAAAATTTTTTTTTAACTGTCCTCCACTTTGGGGCTTTAGCTGAAATTCTGAGATTACAGGGCAGGAAAAGTCCCATTCGATATCTCATTAAGTGTTCAAACTTCCTCTTTGGCTTGCTGCCTTTCTGGGGATCTGCTTGCCAAGACTTGTCTAACCCTGGCTCAGTGCAGCCCCCTGCAGTGGTCTCAGGAACCAGATATCCAGCTGGGGGCACAGCCTGCTCCCTGGGCCGGGCCACTTTTCCACAATGTTCTAGGAAAAGGCTCTCATCGCTCCCTCTCTGCTGCCGTGGGGGCTGGTCTCCTACCTGCGCTCCCCATTTTGCTGTGCATACCACGTTTGTTAGGACAAAATAGTAGAAGACTTCAGAGCCTTTCCTTCTCCTCCACCCATCTAAGGGGGTGGTATGTTGGCCCAACACTGCTCCCTTGACCTCGCTTGCAGGCTGGGATGATGGATGAGGAGGAGAACCGGAAGTAACACATAAAAGATAAGGAAGAGAAAGGAGCTGGGAAAATAGATGGTGAGGGTGGGAGGTGTAGGCTGGAGTTGTGGGGAAGGAGAGGGGAGAGAAAGCTTTGGAGGGCAGAGCAGCCCTGACGAGTGGGATGGGATGGACTATGGGGGGAAAGAGGCTTTGGGGGAAGAATTGACATTTTTTCAATAAAGATATGTTATTTCCTTTGGCTTTGGGAGTCAGGTTTTGTTTTTGGTTGTTTGGTTTTTTTTTTTAGATCAACACTCTTTAAAGTTCTAAAGGTAGGAACGAGAAGGTCTAGTGTCCCATTTTGTTTTTGTGTTTTTGGCTTAAATTAGAACTGATGATCCAGCTCCAATCTGGCATTTTCGAGATGAAGGTCACTGTTCTGTCTCCTCTGCTCCATGCACTGTTTATGCTGGTTCCTGGGGTACCAAACCACACTGGGCAGCAGGGCTTCCAGCCCTGGTTACCTGGAATCAGCCAGGTGACGTGTCTGAATTCTAAGAGGGCCACCTGGAGCATGATGACTTTCTTCTACAGGTGAGACAGTGGCCAGGTCATGAGAAAGCATGGGTGAGGACCGCTTGGCCACCTTTTAGTCCCATGGGAGGTGTGTATTATTCAGATAGCCTAGGTTTTGCTGCAATAACAGATGACCCTACAAATCTCTGGTTTACAACAGAGCTTTATTTCTCACCTCTGCTACGTGTCCCCTGCGATCCAGCTGCAGCTCTGCTCCATGCTTTCTTCTTTTGGGAACTAAGGCTGTTGGACAAGGTGCTATGTAAAACATTTCTGGTTACAGCTGGAGAAAGAAAAGCCAGAGAACCACATGCTAGCTCTTAAAACTTATACTTGAAAGTGACACATGTGACTTCTGCTCACATTTCATGGGCCAAAGCAAGTCTTATGGTCCCAGCTGTATATGCCAGAGAGGAGGTATCTACTCCTCCTTCAGGGAGAGGCACTGAATGTTTGGGAAAATAGTATACAGTCTTTCTCGGAAGGCTACAGGTTCTGTTAAAACATAGCAGTTGCATGCCGTTTGAAAGTCTGACAAACAAGATTGTCAGAGGAGACCTGAAAGAAGCTGCCATGTGGGGAATTGTAATTTTTTTCCCCTAAAGATTATTTCATGCTTGTTGGATCCATCATATTTTGAAATCCTTTTGCTGTCCAACAAATATCGGTAAGTGGAAACTGTTCAGTCACACAGCTCTTAGGCATAGCACTCCATAACTCCCTGACATACACCTCCTAGCTGGCTGAGTTTTCTCTCAATTTCTGTCTCCATATCCCCCCTTTTCTCTCCCACCTCCCCTTCTTTTTTTTTTTCTGCCCCACTTTATTTCTTCTCTGATCTCCAAAAGCCAGATGACTGTGACTCCTCTGTGATCACCTAAGGTTTTCAAACTTCGCCCTCAAGAGGCTGGTAATTTCCACTTGGGGGATTCTCCTACTATTTGTCCAGCTAAGTGGTGGGTCTTAGGAAGACTATCTGTCTACGGGGCTGAGTTTCCACCATAGATAAGAAATTGGCATGCTTTTTTCCCTCTTCATCATTAAAAAGAATTAAAAAAAATTTTTTTGAGATAGGGTCTCCTCCAACTTCTGGGCTCAAGAGATCCTCCCAGCTCAGCCACCAGAGTAGCTAGGGACTATAAGTGTGCACCACCATGCCCAGCTAATTTTTAAAAAATATTTTTTGTAGAGATGGGATCTTGATACTTGTGGCCTCAAGCGATCCTCCTGCCTTGGCCTCCCAAAGTGCTGGGATTACAGGCATGAGCTGCTGTGCCTGGCCATTAAAAAGAATTTTAATACAATATTTTACTAAATCATCTGGCCAGAAAAGAAATTACTAAAATCATAGCTATATAGGCAGTCTAACAAACTAAACACTGGGACCCATTTGGTACTTTTTTCTTTGCTCCTTCCTATTACAAACCCTGGATAATTCTCACCCTTGATTTAATGCTTGATGGGATCCCGAAGTGTCTGGCCCACTCCTGGGGGGTCAACACCCTTTGTTGTGGCGTGGGGGCCTCAGACCAGTAGTGATCAGAAACCCCTCCTGAAGGGAGGCTTTTGTTTGCTTGCAGGGATGTTTCTGGGCCACAGCCACAGGCAGCCCATTCATGCTCCTGGCAGGGAGAGCTCGTGAAAGAGGCAGCCTATTTCACTTTTTATTTTTTTGCCTCCTTATCAACTAGGACAGTTTGTTTTTCCCTCTGACTCATAGATCCAGAATTTCAGGACTGGAAAGGGGCTCCCTGCTGTTTTCTTCAAGTGACAAAAACACAAAGATAGAGTCTGGCTACCTATAGTGCATCTTATTTCAGCATGAAGAATATTTATATTTGTCTTTTCCAATCAGACATTCTCCTATCCAGTTTATTTACCTTACTTTATTTTGAGAATGCCCATTCCCTATCTTGTTTTGTTTTATTTTGTTTTTTTATTGGCCTTAGCTGGGTCTTTTGTGAGCTGGTAATTTGCTCTCTGGTCTCTTAGCAACCAGGAACTTTTCCAGCTTGCCGCTGAATCAGACCTTGAAGTTGCAAAGTTTATAACAGAACCTGCTGAAGGATGGTATTTCTCCCTCAGCCAACAATTTTAAACTAATGTTTGAACAAGAAAATTAACCAGGGTTTCAGGACATGGACGCTCATAAACGCAACAACTACAAAACGCACGCCTGGCTCTCCAGAATGGTTCAGTTCTCTTCTGCTCCCAGTCCCAGGTGGCTGAGTTCTCTCCAGTTTACTTTGTCCCCCCACCACATGCCCACAGGGCATTTTCCATTTCCTGTTCTTGGGTTGATGGGAAGCAGATGGAGCCTGTCTACATAGCAAACAACCATGCCCTGCCTAGAGGAGGCCCAGGAAGAGCTTCTGGGTCTGGAGCTTGTTAGCAGGGGTCAGGGCTGGCAGCTGGTCACATGGTCTTTGCCAGTTTCATCCCGTACACATTTATTTCATGCCTACTGTGTGCTAGGCACTGGCCCAGGGAAACGCACAGAACACAATTGTGCCCCTGTAGAGCTCACAGTCTAGTGGAGAATAAGTAAACTAGTTGCTATCCAGTGTGACGAGCCTGCCATTCATGATATAAACAAAGGATTGCAGGAAGACAGAGGAGAACTTTGCTTGGGCACCGGGGTGGGGCCTGTGTGAATTGACTGCACTGAGGCAGGTTGGGGGGTTTGGAGGTATGAGGAGGCAGAGGCTACCTCTCTCCACCTTCAGCAAGTAAGCTGCAAGTTACAAACTTCTGGCATTGGTTGCTCAGGGGCAGGGAGCCCTAGATCCGTTATTAGCCAGTGTGAGAGTTTACTAATTGTTTGGGCTATCTATGGCTGTGTAAAAAACCACCCTAAAACTTAGTGGCATAAAACAACTGCTATTTTATTGTGCTCTCAGATTTTGTGGGTTAGGAGTTAGAAAAAGGGCACAGGGGTGGCTCTTCTTTGCTCCATGGTGTCTAGGGGCCTCAGGGAGAGGACTCGAATGGGGATGTCGCCAACTGCTGGGGGCTGCTTCACTCATATGTCTGGCAGCTGGGCTGGCTGGCTAATGAATAGGCTGGGCTGAAATGGTTGTCAAGAGTTCCTACATGAGGCTTCTGGAGTTCCCAGGATGGTTGGACTTCTTACATGAATGCTCAGGGCTCTAACAGCAAATATATGTTCTTTGAGAGCCACGTAGAAGCTGTACGGCCCTCTATGCCCTTGCCGCAGCAGTTATGTAGGATTGCTTCCAAATACTGTATTGGAAGACCCATCCAAATAAAAAGTGGGGGACACAGACCCACCTCTTAATGGAAGGAGGGTCAAAATATTGGCAGTCATGCTTAAAAGCACCACACAAGGAAACAATAGTAGTCTTGGGCCAGGTGTTGTGAATTCTAGTCTGACTCTGCTCCTCACTTGCTGCGTGACCTTAGGTTAGCTGCCTCTCCTCTCTAAGCCTTGACCTCTTTGTCTATAAAATGAGGCATTCACCAGGTTAATCTAAATTCCCTTTTAATGAGGAGCAGCAGCATAGCAGGTGCTCCATAACTACCTATTGATTAGGAGAGAGCTGAATTTTAACTATAGGAATGGATCGCCAATGGAATCACGTGGATCATTGAGTAAATATAATTTTTAGAATTTTCACATTGAAAGGAACTTGAACTGTGGTCTGGCTGCCTTGTTTTATAGATGGGGAAGTAGAGGTCTAGAGTGGCTAAGGGTCTTGCTCAAGGTAAGTTAATGATGGCCATTAAACAGTAGAACCTGGGTCCCTGAAACAATCATCTTTTGTGCTTGCCACTCACCATATTATATTTGGAATGACATATGGAATTTCATTCAAACATCCACCTTCAGGAAAGCATCTCTTGCATAAACTGGAGGATATCTGTAAAAGGCCATATGGAAATTTTCCATCGTTTCCAACCTGAGAAGTTGTTACTTGGGTTGCAGTGTTGTTCGTCAGATCTGTGCTTGCTGGCTGGTGTCTCTGGGGGCCTTGCCCGGGACTGGAGCAGAATGAGAATGGAGTGGTGAGGCTGGTTGACAAGAGGTTAGTTTGCTTCTGGTTGGGTTCTAATTTTTTTCACGCCAGCCATATTCAGAAATGGTTCATGTGCATATATAATACAGTGATTGAGTTAAATAATAAATGACAAGAGAGGCCATGGGAGGTGGGAAAGCAAAGGCAAGGGAGAAGGAGTCTGATTTCAGCTTAAATTGGAAAGGACACAGAGCTGTTGAGAGAGGGAGACAGGAAGGCAGAAGAGCCAGGTGGTAATGGGAACAAAAAATGGCTGGCAAAGAGAGCCATGCGGTGCGTTAGAGGCCCGGGAGGGCCAGGAGGGAGGGATGTGGGGGGCACATGCAGTGCGGAAATATAAGCAGGTCACTGGGCATTGAAGAAAGTGGGAGATCCTGAAGTCCCATGCAGTGCTGGGCACTAAAGCAAAAAAATAGAGAGTAGGTCAGAAAGTGTCAGCTCCTCACGATAAATGGGCTTTTCCAGAGCTGGATCAATCGCAGACATGGCCTTAAATAGAGTCAACTGGCCAGGGCTGATTTTGTCATGCTGTTTGGACACGGACTGGGAACAAGGCTTACCTGTGCTAAGCCATCCGTCAGGATGCTGGGGAGGATGGTGGAAGGAAACATCCAGAAAGCCAGCTGGGGCTTTTTCCAAGGAGCCTGATGCCCCTAGCCCGATCCACCCATTGTCAGCTCTCACGAGCCCCATTCACTCCCTCTCGCAGCCACTGCCTCCTGTTCCTGCCGCGATGCGTGCCTGCCCTGCCTCCATTTTCACTCCTGCTCATCTATCCCGTCCTGATCCCCACCTGTCACCAACTCCCGTGACACTCTTCAACACAGCCCGTTCCCCTCCTAACTCCTCTCCCTCTTGTCCTCTCCCATTCCATTTACAAATCCCTTTATGTGGTGCTCGTGAGTATGACGGTCTAAACCTTTGCAGAATCAAGCCCTCAAGACACTAGGTCTTTGGGGTCTAGGAACTTGACGCCCCTAAAGCAAGGATTTCTAGCCTTTTTATTTTCATAAATATGCAGAAAGTGATGTTTTTACAACTCTTTGGGGTCAGTCCAATCCAGGCCCCACCTAGCTACCCCCAGGGCTGAGGCATCTAGGCATTCCTGAAATCCATTCTCAGCCCACGGTTTGGGAAGGTCTGTAGGACTTTGCAACCCCTGATCACAACACATTCTCCTATACAGAATTGCATGTTGCCTATTTGCCCTTTGGCTGTCAACAAATGACATCCGTTCTAGTGACATGAAGGCTTCACCCCTCTCCTAGTATCTAAGGTGGCAGAAGAATGGACTAGCGTGGTGGTGATACAGTTCACAGCAGGGCTTTCTCATTGCTTCAGTCAGGAAAAAGCAGCCATGGTGTTCAAATACATTTCGGGGGAAAAACCTTCCTACTAGTTACAGAACTAGCAACAGTACTCGGGTCAGGAAGGGAGACAAAAGAGAGTATCATGTAGTTCCTGCTTTTGTGAGCTTTTATTCTGCAGCAGGGATGACACCAGCCCGAGACAACTGTGGCAGAAGACTGGAAAGATGAGCACTGTAAGAGAAGTTCACAGCCCCCGGGGGTTGAAAGGAGGCGGAGGGCCCGTCCAGCTGGGAGAGCACCACACAGAGTGTCAGCGCCGCCATGCATTTCAGAGGGGCCTGAGGGAGGGCTAGGATTTCCCCGGGAGTAGTGTGGGCTGGAAGAACACATTTTAAGCCCAGCAATGAACATGAGAAAAGGTATAAAGGGGGAAAATAACAGAGAGGGCGGAGAAAACCACATAATCAAGGAAACATGCGTAGTGTGTAGACTGCAGAGGGAAAGTTGGACATGCTATAGTGAAGGAAACTGGAGGCGGGTGTGTAGGGCCTTGATTCCAGGGTGAGGAGTGGTGTGTGCCTAGGAGGCAGCTGGGAGCCACTTGTCTGAATCCTCCTTCTGGACGGATGGAAGTCCAGGATGCTGGCTGTAAGACACCAGAGGACATGAGGATTGATTGACCTGGAGAATGCAGAGCCCAGGACATGCAGAGCCAGAAGGGGACTCAAGGCTGAGAATCCCACTGAAGCATAAATTCAAAGAGATGCGGATGAGAGGAGGGGCCTGGTACAAGATGAAAGTCTGGGAAATGGTAATGCCGGACAAGAAGTGGATTCTGCACAAGGTAAGAGAAGCACCTGGTGAGCATCCTTGAGCTGCTGGGACATAGTCAGAACCTTTTTGGAGAGTGTGATAGGCTTCAGCCATGAATGGGGAGGAGTGATTAAGGGCCAGGAGCCAGCTCAGTACCTGAGGAACTGGTACCTGAGGAAAGGACGTAGGTGATCACAGCTATGGAAATTTGGACACTCTAGGTGGAATCTACAGGCAGGTGTTGGAGAGGCATTTCACCGTGGGATCTGCGCTTCCCTGCATGTTCTTGCTGAGTGTGCCAGGTTGCAAGGCTTGTCTCTCTCCTGATACTGAGCAGTTCTGTAGCTGTTCATATAGGTAACTAACTAGGGCAAGGCAACCACAGAGCGACTACTGTGTAACAGTCCCTTCCTGGGAGGAGAGAAGGAGTACTTATTTGTTGTTTGCTGTTTGCTGCTTTGTTGGGCTCTTGGCTTTGAGTTCTTCTCCTGGAATGCAACCTACTGTGTGTGCAGGTGCCATAGGGGCCCCTAGTGTTATTCTGTGGGACTTCAAGATGGGGAATTGATGCAAATATGATGCTCGCTGTACCATGGGTAATAGTCTTTTGCCTCTGACCCTGAAGTCTTGTGCCTTTTGCCAGCATCCATGCTGAGTTGTTAGCTTGTAAGTAGGGTAAAATCTAAAACCTTTCACAGTTCTTGACAGTAGGATGGATTTGAAAGGGAGAGCCTAGAGCTGTGGATAACAGTTAGGAGGCTATAGAAGTTAGAATGCTTTTAGCTGCAAGTAAGAAAATATGCAACTAAGAGTAGCTGAAACAAAAATGATATTTGGTGATCTCACATCAAATATGAAGATTGGGAAGTTCCAGGATTGGTTAATCTGGTAGTGCAACATCAGGTTCTGGATTAACTTCCCTGTGATTCACTTCACTTTCTCCTCATTGTTCCAAGATTGCTGCCACAGCTCCAAGCATCACAGCCTCACATGACAACAGGTCCCCTTCCACACAGAAAGTGTATATGTTGGAAGAATAGCTTTCTCTTAATGTGGCTCCCTCTTTCTATCAGGGAGGAAACTTTTTTTTTTCCCCCAGAATCCCTCCTGGAAGGCTTTCTTTCATGCTTCATTGACCAGAACTGGGTCACAGGCCCACTGAAAACCAATCATTAGCAAATGGAATGGGATTCCCATGATTAGTTTAAACAGGTGGTTCTCCAACTTGAAGGTGCGTCAGAATCACCTGGAAGGTTTGTTAAACCACAGCTATTTGGGCCTCACCCCTGAAATTCTGATTCAGTAGACCTGGGGTGTGGTCCAAGAATTTTCATTTCTAACAAGTTACCAGGTATGTTGATGCTGCTGGTCCAGGGACCACACTTTTAGAACCACTGATTTAGAGTAATGGATCTTAACTCTGGCTACATAATAGAATCACTTTGGGAGATACATATATACACACACATTGTATATATATATATATACACACACACACACACACACACACACAGAAAATGTAAATCTCAGTGAGATTCTACTCTGTGTGTGTGTGTGTATGTGTATATATATATAAAATGCCTGAGCCCTACACCTGACCTATTGAATCCGAACTTCATGTGGTGGTTGGCTGGGGCACTGAGATCTTTAAAACCCCCCTGGAGTAATTCTAATGTGTATCCAGGATTAAGAATGCTGATCTAAACCAGAATTGATTCATCCCTGGAGGTGGGCACACCACTGCCTGATACCTAAATGACTTCAGGGTTCTCTGAACATTGAACAGGGCACATGGTGTTGAACATCCAGCCAGTAGTGGTTGCCACAGGGACGATCACAGGGATTCAAGCAATGAATGGAAGAGCCTGAACAGGAGAGGGGCTGGGGAATGACAGGGAGGAGCAGCTCCGAGGATCTTTGAGGGTGAAAGCAGCAACTCCCGGTGACTGATGGATGGGGACGAGGGGGGAGGGGAAGAGGAGTGATGATGCACTGGAGGGCTGCAGGGTTTCTAGGGAGCCACGAGGAGGACAAGAAAACCTGGAGGAGCAGCTTTGAGGGTGTAATGAGCTGGAGACGTCTCTGGGACACCCAGTGGGAGGGATGCAGCAGGCAGGTGAATGTGCTGTGGGCTGGAGGTGGGCAGAACCATAGCAGTGGTCTCTCTCTGGGGCTACCTTACCCCAACCTCCACCGCCAGTCATTGCATTCAGCTACATGGCCTCGGGCCTTAGCACCTCTGCCCTGGACTATTTTGGTAGAATCCTGCCTGGCTTCCCAGCCTCCAGTATCACTCCCTTCCAATGATCTGCTTTCTGTGCAACCCTCAGAATGATCCTCCTATGAGAACCCTGATTATTTGGCTCCATTTTTTAAAGCTCTTCCCCAAATTCCCAATACTATGGAGAGGTTCTCTATCCAGCCTCACATCTGACTTGCTGGAGGGAGTGTTTAACAAATTCTGGGGTCTGAGCCGTCCCCTGCCCCACCTTCTCTGATTTTCTGATTTTATTGCTCTGGGATGGGACCTAGGCATTGGTATTTTTAAAAAGTTCTCCTGGTGATTCCAATGTGTAGCCGGAATTGAGATTACTGACCCACAGGATAAAGTCCAAACTCCTGTGCATGGTATGCAGGCCTCTTCCTGCCAAGTTCTGCTTATCTTGAGGGTCTCATCTCCCTCTACTTCCTTATATCAAACCCGCACCCTTCTCTGAATGCACCATGCAGTTACATGCTTCCGTGACTTCACACCAGCTGCTCCTCCTGTTGGGAAAGCCCCTTCCTGCCTGATGGTCTCATGGACGTCTTAATTCTGGGCTGTCTCAGCTTAAGCATCATCTCTATCTGGAGGACTTCCTTAGCCTTCCAAGGTGCAGTTGGCTGCTTTCTCCTGGGTGCCCCACCTTGCACTGTTCCTCCGTTACAGCACCCGTCACTCTGAATGGCACAGATGTATATTCATCTCTCTGATGGACTTGGAGCCCTGCAGCTTCTCAGCCTTGCTCACCCACTGACTGTGTGACTTCCAGCAAGTAGCTTCAGCCCTCCGAACATCCACTTTAGCTGTAAAATAGCATAATGATGTCCACTGCATGAGTTATTGTGAGAATTAAACGAAGTAACTTGTGTCCCATGTATAGTGTATGTAGGCAGTATGTGGAGCCCAGGCCTAGCACATGGTGAGTCCTCAATAAATGCGAATTGTTGGTATTGCTTGGTTCTCTGCTTCTAGACCAGCACTGTCCGGTGGAAATATAATAAGAGCCACATGTGTAATTCTAAATTTTCTAGTAGCCACATTATAAGAAGTACAAAGAAGTAAAATGTATTTAATAGTATATTTTGTTTAACTCAATATGCCCCAAATGTTACCATTTTAACATTTAATCAATGTAGAAATTATTAATGAGATATTTCTACTTTTTTTCATATGTCTTTGAAATCCATTGTTATTTTACAGTGTCAGCACATCTCATTTCAGACTAGCCACATTTCAAGTGCTCGGTAGCCAGACGTAACCAGTAGCTACTGTATGGGACAGTGAGGTGCTAGATTCAAGAAATTCTGTGAATGTCTTGAGGACAGGCACAGTGTCTGATTTTCTCTGCATCACTCAATGCATGGCATTTAGTGGTGTTTAGTAAATGTTTATGAGCTATTATTGAACTAAGTCAGGTAGTTACAGAGTTTTAACATTGGGTGGGTTGTGAAGGAGAATATATACAATCACCAGCTACAATAATAGGCAAGGGAAACCAGGCAGTGACCAAAAGGGAGGTGCTGCCTTCATTGACAGAGCCAGGATGGAGAAGGAGCATGGAACAGCTCTGCAGCAAGCCTGAGGTTAAAAGTCTAGTATTGGAAAGGACCATATCTTGGTCTTGATGTTGGTTGCCACCAAAAATTGGGCTCCCTTCAAATTAGTCTCATGCTAAATTTGAGGCAACCAACCTTACCCATTGATGGAATGGGTGGCCTTCTTTTTGATAGGACATTGGGACCACTATGGGAAAATCACTTGACTAGGCTGAACTCAGTGAATGGTAATAAAAACAGATTCGTGTTTGAGTTCTGGTTCCACCACTAACAATCTACGTGATATTGGACAAATCACTTAACCTCTCTGAGCTTCTGTGCCTGGAAAATGCAGAGAATAACATCTATCTCTTGGGGTTGCCTTGAGGAGATCATGTGCTTCTGATGTGGCTCCCAATAATCCCCGCCTCCTAGTATTCACCCCCTCTGTATCCCCTCCCCTGTAGTGTGGGTGGGACCTAGAAACTTGATTCTAACAAATAGAATATGGCAAAGTGACGAGACATCACGTCCATAGATTACAAAAGGCTGTAACTTCCGTCTCACTAGTTTGCTTGCCCCTGCCCCTCCGTCACTGGCACTGCCCCTCTGTCACTGGCACTGCCCCTCTGTCACTGCCACTGCCCCTCCATCACTGGCACTGCCCCTCCGTCACTGCCACTGCCCCTCGCCCTCCCACTTGTTGCTCTGAGGAAGCAGGCTGCCATGTTATGAGGTGCTCTATGGAGAGGTGCACATAGTAAGGAACCGTGGAGGTCTCCAGACAAAGGCTCAAGAGAGCTCCATGAGGAAGTGAAGCCTCGGTCCAACAGTTCAACAGCTTGAGAGGAAATAAATCTTAACAACAATCGTGAATGTGAGCTTTGAAGTGGGTCCTTTCCAGTCTGGGCTCAAGATGAGACTGCAGCTTCGCCAGAGCCAGAGGACCCAGCTGAGCTGTGTCTGGACCCACAGAAACTGTGAGATACTAGATGTATATTGTTTTAAGATGCTAAGACTTGGGGATAATTTGTTACACAGCAATGGATAACTAATGAATGCATATAAGAGTTTGATACAACATCTAGAACATAGAAGGTGCTCAGTAAATTTAAATATTACTCTTAGTGGTACCATAAAGTTCTGCTATTGGTAAGGGGGTCTTGTCCTATAGTAGAGAAATTCCCTAAACTAGGTAGCCTATACATGGCCTTCACAAGCAGCCAGGATTAAATCAGACTTGACTTGAGTAGCACCATAATTTTTTTTTTTTTAAACCACAGACCATTCCTTTACACTGGAGTCAGCCTGCTCACCCCGGGCTTGGTTTCCACCCCATCCCATCATGTCCCACTTCCAATCAATTCCCAATATGTTCACACCGTGAGAATACAAATCGGACCGTTTCCTGGGACGAGGAGCCAATTTGGGGGCTGTGAGCAGCAACAGGCCTGAGGATAACGTATAATCAGTCCATAGGTAAGAGTAGTGGCTTTTTTTCTCTTTTTTTTCAGAACATGGTTGTCTTCTGAGATTATTTTAGTAAGAAGAATCCATGCATAATGGAGTTAAGCATCTTTAATTGTGAAACCTAATCAATTGTGAAATCTAATCAATCACAATGTGCCTTGTCTGGGAAACAAACGCATTAATTAAAGTCGGGGGAGGGAGGTCTGTGCATCGTCTAGAGGAAGGGGACACAGAGGAGCAGTGATTTGTCTGTGTGTTTCCAGCACACAGAGCAAGGGGGCCCGTCTTGCTCACAGAAACATCCACTCTGCTTGACAGATGGCCCGAGAGGAGCTGGGAGCACTAGGCAGTCATAACTCACTGACACGAGTCATTAAGATCATTGTGCGGCTCTCTGGCACTGAGTCCTTGCTTACCACACAGCCTTCAGATGAGACTAATCCCTTTCCCACATATACTACCCTCCTACCAATGGACGTGAGGCTCTGGTTTGCTCGGATGTTATAGTTCTCTCTGAAACTAATAAACTGATTGATATTCTGGCGTATTCACCAGCCACCTGCTAGTCTGTTCAGCCCGGGGCCAGTCTCCAGCCTCTAGGGTACTGACCAAATACAGCTGCTGCCTCTTAAAGCAGAGACCAAGTGCCGGGGACCTAGGGACCTCCCTCCCTACCTCCCTCATTCCCTCCCTGCCTCCCTCCTTTCTTTCCTTGTCTTTCTCTTTCTTCCTTCTACCCCCACCCCCTACCCACCTTCACCCCGACACATGCACACTCAATGTCTCTTGTATGAGTCATGGTATAGCGTTTTGGTTAACCTGGTGGATTCTGGAGCTGATTGGGTTTGAGTCCTGGTTCTGTCACTTAGTAGCTGTGGGCTCTTGGGCAAGTCACTTTAAGTTCTCTGTGACTCATTTGTAAAGTGGGACTAACAGCATTTACCTCCTAAGGCTGATGTCAGGATTAAATACATTGGAACAGTGCATGGCACTACTAGGTGCTCACTCAATGTTACCTAAACAACAAATACTGAGTGCCTGTTGTGTACAGGACTGTGCTGGGGGCTGGTGACAGATGGTGTGGATTTAGACATCCCTCCAGGGTGCTTACTGGGAAGAGAGGGCCGAGCCATCAACAGGCTATTTCAAAGCACGCCCCAACCAGGTGCTGGCTAACTGTGAGGGCTGCCATCCTTTGGGGGCATTTATTTGGGTCCCATTGCTTTCATTTTCTCACTGCCATGGGGGTCGCTGCCCAGGGCCAAGGGGGTGCAGCATGAGGGGCCAGGAGTCTTAAGGTGGAGAAGGGGGCCCAAAGTGGGGGGCAAAACCTACAAGGAAAGGAGGGAAGGGCATGGGGAACGAGGTTTGCCTTTCTTCTGGTGCTCTTGGGTATGCCTGTCCTTGGGTGAAGAGAGCTGGTCTTCACATTCTGTACCAGTTAGTGAATAATTATGCCTGTTGATAAGGTCTTCTCTCCTGGTTTCTGGCCACAGTTGTCCTCCTGAGCAGACAGGCAGACATGTTGGTGAGGATATCAATGCACATGACACTGATGAATCTGTGTCTGCGTAGAGATTGGCAGTGGTCTGATCACTGAGGCTGGTAGTGCCCAGGGAGACCCTGAGGTCGTTACCAAGAATGAATGGAGAAATCAGGTTACTTCCTTAGAGTTATGGGAAGAGAGCTATAAATCTCTCCACTCCTCTCTCCTGGGTACTTTGATCCTCACTCTCCTGAGCTAAGGGGTTTGCTGCCTGAGTCTGCTCTCCTGAGAACTTTGTCATATTATACTGTTTTCTGTATTGTCAAATGCATGAATTCTGTGTCTTTGCTAATGAATGACGTATTTTTAAACAACTTAAAAAATGAATTAATTTCTTTTGAGAATAGGTGATGTGTTGGCATGCATAAAATTCAAAAGGTACTAAAGGGTGTGCAAACAGTTTCTTTCCCATCCCTCTCCGTAACCACCTAGTAATCTCCCCAGCAGTAACTAGTGTTACCAGTTTCTTGTGAGATAATAAGGTTTTTAGATAAAAAGGACTAGGATTTATAAAATTTACAGCAATTGAACAGTTACTTGTTCAGCACCAATGCCATGCCAGGGGCTGGATATATGAAGACCAACAGGTAATGGTCTCAGCCCTCTGAGATCCACGGGTGCAGTAGGGGAGCAGCCAGGTTGGCCAACAATTATAATCTATGGCTATTACAGGGAAAATAGAAATATGTGCAGGCTGCAGAGGTAGCACCAAAGGGTGGAGAAAGGAAAATAATCTATCAATGAAGGCAGAAAAGGTTACATAACACAACTTTGGGCTTTCCACAGCCACCAGGATAGAGGTGTTATAAAATTCACTTTTTCCTCGGTGAGTTATTTTTCGATTCTTTCCCTTGGCCTGGTCTTGTAGAATTGAATTCTGCTTTGGAGTGTCTGACAGCTTTTTTAAAAAACAGCTTTATTGAGATATAATTCATATACCATACAAATCTCCATATGAAGTGTACAGGTCAATGTCTTTTAGTATACTTACAGAATTGTACACTCATCACCACTATCAATTTTAGAACATTTTCGTTACTCCAAAAGAAAACCCCATATCTCTTAGTCATTACCCACACTAATTTCCCAATCTGCACAGCCCTGAGCAACCACTAATCTACTGTCTGTCTCTATGGATTTGCCTGCTGTGGACGTTTCATATACATGGAATCATACGATATTTAGCGTTTTGTGTACAGCTTCTTTCACTCAGCGTAATGCTTTCCAGGTACATTCATGCTGCAGCACACACCACCCTTCATTCCTTTTCATGGCCGGATGACAGCCACTGCATGGACATACCATATTTGCTTATTCATTCATCAGCTGATGGACATTTAGGTGGTTTCTATGTTTTGGCAATTATGGATAGAGCTGCTATACACATGTATGTACAAGTTTTTGATTGGAATCCTGTTTTTAATTCCTTTGGGTATATACCTAGGAGTAGAATTGCTAGGTCATGGTAATTCTATATTTAACTTATTGAGGAACCACCAAATTATTTTTCACAGTATTTTTTCACTATTTTACATTCCCACCAGCAATGTATGAGGGTTTCAATTTCTCATCTTCCTGCTTTTAAAATTTGACTTTTCTCCAAAATGCTCCTTTTGGAACCATCTGCTTAACTTTTTACTTTGCTGGCTGTGGACTTCTGATGCTCCTGAAATCACCCCAGGCCTCAGCCCTACTTACCTGGTAGCAGCCCTGGCCAGATTCCTAAATTGTGTCCATCTTTAAATATATTAACTACAGGCCACCATGACAGCACTCACTTCTGGAGCCCAGAGGGGAAGGTCTTAGGAGGCAGAGAAAGGGAGGTAGGCGTCAGTGCTCTAGCTGTACCGAGCTCCCTTTTGACCCCAGAGTGGTGGCTGGTTGTTTCCTTCTCTTGCTCCTCTGACTCAAGGGAAGGCAGAGCCTAATCTAAGAGAGTCCAGTGTTCGGGAGAAGGTGAATTGGGGAGCCGAGGACAGGGATAGGCAAGTAGAACATCAAGGACCTTGTAGTCATCAAAGGTCAAGCCAGGATAGACCTGGAGGTCAGGTGGTGTCTGGAGGGGCCAATGAATGTGCTGCCCTGTGGTTAGAAGCAAGCTGGGAGCCCTGGAGCCAGAAAAGAGCAATGTCAGGCCATGGTCCATGCCCCGGGTGGCTGGCGCTGACTGTGCAGCTCCAGTGGAACATGGAAGCTGCTGGCTTTGGAACCCTACTTTATTTCCAAGTGTGGGTTGCTGGGCTTAGAGCTACAGGATTAATTGCAGATATTGGGAAGAAAACTTCTTGCTACTCCTGGCAGGGGCAGAGGAAGGAGACTTGGGGTGCTGGGGACCAGGACGTGTGACTCATGGGGAGGATGGTTGCCAAGAAGGCCCACTCTACATACTTGCAACCCCCCAGCCAATCAGTGCCAGCAACCATGCCTGAGGTGTGCTATGTGGCTATCCAACAAGGCATTGACCGACAGAGAAGTGGCAAAGCCTGGCTTTTGGGAAGCCACTAGCTGGAGGTTGACACCAGTGTGCAGACCCCATCCTTACTCACCTCTGCACGAGATGGGAACTGACATTCACCATGTGCCAGGAACCTTCCATGTGTTGATCCATTTAGTCCTCAATGACCTAGGAAGTGGGTTCTCTTATAATGCTACTTTGCAGATGAGGAAACTGAGGCACAGAGTAGGTAAGCAACTGCTCCAAAATACCCAGCTGTAAGTAGCAGAACAAGGGTTTGAACCCAGACAGTCTGATTCCAGAGTCTATACTCTTAACCACTGGGCTATAGTGCTTGTACCCCTTAACCACTGAGGACCCCAGGCCCATTCTCTCATAGGTTTGGCTGAGATCACTCCTTTTCTAGTGTCCTGGCCCTCTCTGCCACTACTCTGCTGCCTCTAGGCCCACCCATGCAGCCCTGCCAGCTTCTTTCCATTTCTCCCCAACTAAGGTTGTCAGATTTAGCAAAACACAACACAATGCAACAACAGGATGCCTGGTCATGATTGCACGTCTGAGAAACAAGGAATGATTTGAAGTATAAATATGTTCCAAATATTGCACGGGGCATGCTTAAATTTGGGAAATGCTTATACTACAAAATTATTCATTGTTTCTCTGAAATTCAAATGTAACTGGCAGTCCTGCATTTTATCTGGTGACCCTGTCCCCATTATCTGAGCTTTGTGCTGGGAGCACGTGTAGTTAAAGAGCTGCTGCTTTGAAAAGTCTACAAAATTGTTCACTTGGCGTTGGTCTTGGGGTGATCCCCGGGGGAGCCCACCATTAGCGGGTCTCTGTTAAGACATGGGCTTATTTAATACTACTCTCCATTTCCAGATTTGAAAACAGCCTCACCAATGCCAGAGCAAATGAATACTTTATGAATCTGTGCTTTAAAACCACACCACAGACTTTTTGAAATTCTAAATATGTCCTGGCCACTGGTCCTTCCCTATACTTCCCTTTGTGCCTCTCTAGTTGCTCCCCTTTAAAAAAGCATTTTCAGATTAGCCTTTTCCGGGCCTCCTTTAGGAAGAGCCATGCCCACTTTCTACCAAGTCCGTGCTTTTCAGGTGTCCCATGATCTCTTTTACAGATGTTTCATCAACATGTTTGGAACAGGAGTCAGACTCATTGCCCTCTGGTTCCCAGGCTCCTCCAGACGGTTTTGTAGGTGGGAGGGACTTTGGTCATCATTCAGGCTTCTGGGACCCAAGGCCTTTTTATAGAAACAGGTTATACATTTTGGCCAACATTTCTGCAATTTCACACTTCAGAGCTCATGGGTGGAAGCCATCTGGTCAGCAGGATTTATTTACATCTCATTTGTCAACTAGGTCTAGAACATCTCATTTGTTTATCACTATTTCATCTAATATGTGTGTCTTGTCTGCTTCAATAGACACTTTGAAGGGTAGGAAACTCCCTCCTGTCCTTTCCCATCTGCTAGTGGATGGTTGTCAAAGTTGGTTATAGGCCCTGTATTAGTTGCTATGGAGGAAGCACAGGTGTAGAAGATGTGGTCCTTGCCATTAGAGAGCTCACAGTCTGGTGAAGGAGATGATTGGGTTAGGAATTCTTTCAGCTGCAAGTAACAGGAAAATTAAAAGTGAATTATACAAGTAAGGGTTTAGTTTTCTTTTATTATTAGCAGTTTAGAGAAGGGTGAAAACTGTTATTGGTTTAGCTGCCCAGCAATGTTCTTGGACAACAGGCTCTATAAGTCCATTTTTAGCAACTGGCTTCTCATCCTTGTGCTTATTGCGTCATGATCACAAAATGGCTGCTGAAGCTCCAAGCCCATATTTGAGACAGGAACAAAAAAGAAGGGTAGGGCACCAGTTGTTTCTGTTTCTTCTTATTTGGCAAAGTAAAAATCTTTTCAGAAGCACCTTCTCACCCCCAAGACTTGAGCTCATCTATCATTACCTACAACTGTGTCACATGACCACCCTCGTGGTAAAGGAGGCTGGGAAAACGAGTGTTTAGGTTTTCCAGCCTCTTTGGTGAAGGTGGACAAGGCTGGGAATGGGAGTTGGGTTAGATCTGCCTCAGAAGAGAAGCCATACACATGTAAATGTCACTGATAACCTAAGGCAGCTTCAATGCCAAAGGAGTTAGGTAGCACAGATTCAGATCCAGCAGATCCTTTATTCCCCTGATTTCTTTCTTTCCTGGAGTTGAAAGGAAGAAGGTTCCTCATGAGTGGGGGTAGACATGGGACTTGAGTTATGCTAGGAAGATTGGATGAGAATTAGACATCATTGGGTCAGGGACGTCCTAGGCTGGGGAAATGATGGAGAAGACTGGAGATGGGGATATGCAGCTGTCCTGAAGGTCAGTGCTATAGTCTGAATGTTTGTATCCTCTCCAAATTCATATGTTGAAACCTAATGCCCAAAGTGATGGTATGAAGAGGTGGGACCTTTGGGAGGTGAGTAGGTCATGAGGTCTCTGTCCTCATGGATAGAATTAGTGCTCTTTAAAAGGGGCTTGAGGGAGCCTGTTTGTCTTTTCTGCCATGTGAGGAAGCAGCAAGAAGGTACCATCTATGAGGAACAGGCCCTCACCAGACCCCAAATCTGCTGGTGCCTTGATCTTGGACTTCCCAGCCTCCAGAACTAGGAGCAATAAAGTTCTTTTGTTTATAAATTACCTAATCTAAGATATTTCATTATAGCAGCCCATTCAGACTAAGGCACTGAGCATGGAGTGGTGGGCTCCTGTGGCAGAGAAATGGACCCAAAGCACTACCTTTAGGGTAATTTTCCAGAAGCTGCACTCTTGCCTTTGTCAGAAGCCACAGCTTGCCTTATTACATGGGGAAGAATGAGCACTGTGTGGGGAGCAAGTGCCCCATAAGGCTGACTTCAGATGCATCATGGTGCCCAGTGCCAGTTCCTGGGCTCTCAGAGGCACACTTCTCACCTGCTCCTGTGAAGGGCCTCTTTGGCCCCAACTCCAGCTTCTGCATACCTGGTCCTTGTTTCTGGAGCCCACCCTGCCGCCTCTAATCTCTGTGCTCCTTCCCATCTCCAGAATGAGACTGCTTTGAGATGCTGTTCTTTATGCTAAAATGTTGACATTGCATTCCCTCCCCAGACTTGACACTTTTTTTGACCATTAACAACCTGCCCCTGCTCAGTGGCAACTGGTTCCCTTAGGCTCTTGCTTGGAATCTAATCTCGGCCGCCATCTTGGCCCAACCCTTCGGCGGAACTTGGCCAAGTCATTTCTACTTGTCCAGCCCTTAGCTGGGGCTCAAGGGCTTGAATCCCAGGCAAAACATTTGCTCTTGATCTAATAGGCATGAGGTAGCTACTGAAAGCCTTGGCTGGGAGAATCCAAGCTAGGAGAAAGTGCCATCTTGCAAAGCTCTCTTTGACACTTTTTGGCATTTGGAAGGGCTTTTGGAGAGGAGAAGCCGTGATGAGCAGACCAATCAGGAGGCTGCTGCAGCGGCCAATAAAGATCTTGACTGAGTTGGAGGCAGGTGGAAGGGCCTGGTATAAGAAAAATATGAAAGGATGTATTAATAGTATCTGGGACATGATCAGTTGGGTTTGGGAAGAGAGGAGGAAGCGCCAGAGGAAAGTCAAAGTTTCTAGCAGAACTTTATCAGAACTAGCAGGTAAGGCACCTTTGTACTGTGTGTGCTTGTTTGTTTGCTTTGTTTTCAAGAAGATGCATTTGGCTTTAGGCAAGCTTAATTTCAAGTGGCAGCAGGATTTCCAAGGGGTGTGTCTAACAGGCAGCTGGAGAGGTGGTGCGGGAGTTGAGGAAAAGTCCTAGGTGGAGATGAAGATTTGAAGGTGATAGCAGGAACAGGGAGAAAGGAAGGGTAGGAAAGAGCAGGGAGAGACAAAGTACCCCTGGAGCAGGCGCTGTGTGGCGTGGGAAGAGGAAGGGAAGTCGGAGAAGGAGTTGCAGGCAAGTGGGGCCTGTGAGCGGCTGAGAAAGGACGAGAAAGGAAACTGGAGGGTCTCACGCAGGAGGGAGGGGCCCACCATGGCAGGCCGCAGGGGGCTGCCTCTGCAAGGTAAAGAACTTGCCCTAAGAGTCTTTTGCTGGGTCCTTGTCGCTTCTGAGTCCAGTCCCGGCCCAGTGGTCACTAAGTGTCCTTTCTACCCTCCAGTTTTCTCCCTTGGGGTGCTGAGTTTCACTTTGGGAGTCAGATGCCTGCAAGATGCTTCTCCAGTAAATTTTAACCTAAGTTATTGATTTTCATCTGCCTGTCACGATGAGTGAACTCCTCCATTCTCCTGACTTGACTATTTCTCAATTTTCAGAAGACATTTAAAAAAAAAATGAAGACAGAATATTGTATGTGGGTTGTTAGCCAGCAATGATTTGGTTGCCTTGTACATTTGTTTTTGGCTTCTTGTTAAACGTTTTCCCTGGGCTTCTGGAGAGATGCTAGCGAACATTCTTCAGGATTCCTGTGGACATTTTAATTCTTTCTATTTTTAGCTCATTCTTGTATTTTCCTAGTTCCTATGTCAAAGCCCGAGGTATCTTGTTATGGATTTCTTTTCTCTTCTCTCAGATTGTTGGAGTTCCTTTTGTGTTATAATGTTAACAACAGCTAACATTTGTACAATGCTTTACAACTTACAAAGCATGTCACATGCATTTTCTTATTTTATCTTCACAGCAATTCCGTGAAGCAGCTTAGGTACAATTGTCCTTATTTTATGAAAGAGCTTCAGAGGTGCAGCTCAGCTGGTAATAGAAGGAGCCAGGGTAACTTAGGATCTCTGACTCCTTTCTTATAATAATAACATTTTTTCCTCCAAAAAAGAAAAAAAGAAAATACATGATCCTTTGAGGAAATTTGGAAAATATAGGAAAGAATAAAGAAGGAAATATACATTACTGTTCATCCCATTGTCCGGTAATTGCAGCTGTCAGCACTTTATGGTATTTATTTCCAGTCATATTTCTATGAATTGCTAAAGATTTTATATCATTAGAAATTAAGTACATCTTGATGTTGGACCCTGATTTTTAAATGTAATATTATTTGTGATGCTATTCAGCTATTTCAAAATCTATTCTAGCATATGGGTGTATTGTAATTTATGTAACTACTCCCCTCTTTTTTTTTGTTTCCTTTTTTTATTGATACATAATAATCATACATATTTATGGGGTATGTGTGATATTTAGATCCATGCATACAATGTGTAATGATCAAATCAGGGTGTTTAGGGTATCCATCACCTCAAACATTTATCATTTCTTTGCATTGGGAATAGTTCAAATCTTCTCTTTTAGCTATTTTGAAATATATAATAAATTCTTGTTAACTATAGTCGCCCTACTGTGCTATCGGACACTAGATCTTATTCCTTTTACCTAAATGTATGCTTGTACCCATTAACGAGCCTCTCTTCATCTTCTTCTGCCCTTCCCAGCTTCTGCTAACCATATTCTACTCCCTGAGATCAACAATTCCTCTCTTGCTGGACATTTAAGTTGTTTCCATTTCTGGCTGTGCAAAAACACTTTTTAACATCTTCATACCATAAACACCTATCTGAACCTCTGTATTCTAGGGTAAAGATAAGTGTGTAATGACCTGTTCAAGAGCACGTTGTTCAGCTGCATCCCACAGATGGCCCAGTTTTTACACCAATAAGAAGGACTTGAGTCTGTCTTACTACACCCTTGTCACCACCAAATATTATATTTTAACTAATCATTAATATTATGGATAAAAAACCAAAATTTCATTGCCTTGTTTTGCATTACTTTGATTGCTTATGAGATAGAACTTTTTCCCTTTGTTTGTTATCTATTTGTATTTCTTCCAGCAATTTTATTCTTGTGTTCTTTGCTTAAGAGTCTATGATACTTTCAGTTTTGTTACTGATTCTTAAGGCTTTATACAAGTTAAATGCTTCCTGCCTCTTGATTGCTCCCCTATGTATTCATGCTGTCCATCCCCATGTGAAAACCTCCCTAGACGGTGATTTCAGCCCACTGTTGGAGGAAAAACAATTAATTGAATCTATTGATACTAAAGTGTAAACAGCTTATCCTCCCTCTCTTCCCCATTCCCCATTCCCCACTCCCTCTTAGGGCCTAGTACCTGGCACATAAGTAGAGATATACATAGGTACAGATATGCCATAGATACTTACTGAATGAATACATTTGTGTGGTTCCCAGGGATTAAATAGGTTTAGAATGCGGATGGAGGGAGGAAGCTCTGGAGAGATAGATTTCAAATCAATATAATCTTTCTAATAGACTCAGTTGCTCAAAGATAGTATGAGCTACAACAAGCAGCAGTGAGTTCCTCAACACAGGGAGAGTCTTAGAGGAACTCTAGCATCATCTCAGGGACAGGACTAGATTATTCCAGTGCCCTCGTGGTTTCCTCTCTGCCCATGGTTGTGGCTTCAAATGTTTTACAAAATTCTCTTTTGGGTGCCATTGTCCTAAGTTGGGAATGGCCAACATTTTATCCCATGTGCCAAATTCCTTTGTGTTGGTAGTGGCTGCCTAAAGGGCTGCTTGTAGGAGTATCTTGCTGTCTCTGGGCGCAGCAGAGGAGCATACTGTGACAGAGTAGCAATGTCTTCTGTGGATGCTGAAGTCGAGGGGGTCAGTGTCATCTTTGTCTTAGGGAATTCCTAACCTGCCTCCTGAACCTGCTTACTCATCTTGCTGTCCTTCTTGCAGATCTTGAGCCCCATACCCCACTCCCGTTGGTTTGGAGGTGGTTTATTTAGCAGCTCAGCGTTGACAGGGCTGCGGTAGCATCTCTGCAATTCTCTTGGGCTTTTCCTCGTGTTGCAAGATGACTGCCACAGGTCCAAGCACCACGGCCTCACATAACAGCACCCAAGGCAGGAAGGGAGGGGAGTTATCCTCACAGATTACTCTCTTCTGTTAAGAAGAACAATCTTCCAAGGGGCTAACATCCCACCCCACGTGACCAGGATTGGATGACACAGTCACCCCTCATCACAGGAAGGTTGGGAAAGTGAATATCAAACACTCTCAACTCTTAGGAATTAGACAAGAGGGGAAAGGGCAGAATGAATGGAAGAGGAAATGACTGGCCTCTGGCTTGGTAGGGGGTAAAGGGATTTGTGTGTATGGGGGTGGGGATGGGTGGGACTCCACAGGCTTGAGAGCTGGAGCCAGCGGTTCCCTCCCAAGTCAATAATATGCATTCAAGATGGAAAGGGCTAGAGATGTATGGGAAAGCAGTTGTACTAAGCCAGAGAGCATGCAAGACAACCTGGGAAGAGCACCAAACCTGGGCAGTCCAGAGGCAGAGGATGAAGTGGCAGAACAGTTAAGAGGTCCAAACCTGAGAACCAAGAGCAAAAACCAGTAAGACTCATCTAGAGCAAATCCCTAGAACCTCAACTGGCATGGAAGCTGGTTTGTATGAGCTGGCGGGCACAGGATATAAATAGATGGGTCCGGTTTAAAGACCCAGGATTAAGGCACACCGTTTGTGCTTGGGACTGTGTTAGGCAACAAAAAGATATCTAGGGCTGTCTTCTGCCTTCAGGGGCTTTTAATCTTACCATTTATCCAGGAAACACAACCAACGCCTGTGAAGCAGAGAGAACGTTTCTGTGTTAGACAGACTGGTTCTCAGTTCAACACAGGTTCATGTCCTGCCTCAACATTCTAAGTCAGGAGAAGCTAAACTCCTCTAGCAGCGGCTCTTAGTCCCAGGGATAATTCCCATCATTATCATAATCATATTTACCATTGTCATAATCACCAACATTTATTGAGCACTTACTATGTGCTAGGCACAATTCTAATTGTTTTTTCTATATTTATTAAAGCTTTCAACAACTCAATGGAGCAGATAGATACTTTTATCATCATCCCCATTTTACACATGAGGAAACTGAGTCACTGAGGTCAATTAACTTTCTCAAGGTCTTGCACAGTGAGGAAGTGGTGGGTCAGGCATTCAGACTCAGGCAGTCTGGTGCCAAGGCTAAGGGCAGTGTGGTGCTGCCTCTCAGTTAATGACACTTTTCTGTGGGAGAGATGCTTGTGTATCTGTCTGAGAAGGTGGGATGGATTGATGCTGGAGAATGTGCGGACTCTGTGCTGTGTGGTCCCGCTCTCTCTGTGGATCAGTTTCCGCATGTATGAAATGAGACGGTCACCTAATATTTCCTAGTCCTTCTGGCCCAGAGGTCTGTGAACAGTACTCTGGAAGGCAGGGCAGCCACGACTGATGCTTGGTAGAAGTTAAACTCCCTCTGGCTCATAAATCTTAGCTTCACTGAATCCTCACAGATGCAGTGACAAGGAACATCCAGTAAAAACTCCAAAACATCTCGGATGCTGTTGACAGGAGCAAAGAGGATTCCCTGTGGGACGATCAAGCGAGGAGGAGGGACATGATGGATCTGGAAACAATATGTGTCTCTCATGATTCCTCTTCCCCAGGAAGAGGCAGGGAGTGTGAGCAGGTCAGTTCATTATAACTGTATTTACTGCATTGATTTCCATTGCTTTGATGAGGGAAACTTCCAACAGGAGATGCAAATTGCCTTGGGACCTGCAAATCCTGCTAGCTCAGCCCTGGCATTCTTAGACCAGAGAAACTAGTGTGCTGATTGCTTCTCTTGTGAATAGGTGTCTCTGAGTTTTGGTGTGAAAAGGGAGAAGAGCCCAGGACTATAGGGTGGGGTGATTTGGCCATGTGGTCTTGGCCTTAGAAATATTCATTGGTAAGAATCTCAGCTTCCCAATCCACAGTCACAAAAGCCCACCTCCAGCAACATGCTGCGATGAGTCATACAGCTGGCTCCACCACTGAGCTTGAGCAAGTTACTTAACTTCTATAGCCTCAGTTTCCTCATCTGTGAAATGGGGATAATAGCAGTACATATCTCCTAGAATTATTGTGAAGAGTAAATGAGTCACTCTATGTAAAGCACCTAGAATAGTTCATGGTAAAGTACTATAGAATTGTTTGCTTTCTAATGTTTCCTCGCCAGACTGGAAGTTTCCTAAGGGCAGGGATCTTGACTACCTGGTATAAAACCATGTCCACAGTGCCTAGCACAGTGCCTGCTATATAATAGAGCCTCAACATTATCAAACAAATGTTGAATGAATAAGAGTGCTTGGCAAACTGGTAAGAGCAACACCAGAGTCTGGCAGTATTATTATTTGCTACTAGTTGCCTTCATCCTGTTTCCTTTGGGATTCTCCTATAGCTCAGATCCTGGAGGGTACAGGGACACCTCAGGCCTGGTTCATTGGTCTGATGCTTCCTGGGCTCTTCAGGGTCTTGGAGTCTTTAAGGTCTCAGGGAGCCACTAGTAGTCACTGGGCAGGGCCTTGCAGACACAAGTCACTGGAGAGGGAGGAGTCAGTGGCTCGATAGTGGAGACCTACTGTATACCTTCAGCCAGATAACTCCTTGTTTAACCAAAGTAATCATCTGAAACTCAAAATCTCACAGGGGCCAGAGAGGCAACATAACAGAGTGGAACTGAGGGGTTGCAAGTGTGCCGAACCTTGTTTGGGCTGTATTGTTTTGAAGCACGTGCAGTTAGCCTATTAAACTCTTATGATTACTCTTCACCTGCATCAAGAATTACATTCATTCATATTATCTTTGACTGTGCTATCCTGGTGGTCCAGGCTTGGTTTGTCTAGTTCTGATACAGACACTGATGTGGACAAATGTGTCTCCACTATTGGAAAAACAAGGGAATAGGCACCTGGATAAATGACACCTGATTCCAAGCCTCAGGTGGGGACAGCAGCAAATTGGAGAGTGAGCATGACACCTCTCAGCTCCAACCAATTGATGCCAGTCGATGCCATGCAAAACTGTGAACCCAATGTCGCAAGAGCTTCTAATTTTTCGAGAGAAGGTAAAAACCTGGACCCTTAGATGAATCTTCCTAATGTTTACACAACAAATAAAATTTTTTTTACATACTCTGTGAGTGAAACAAAATAACTCCATGCCCTCATTCAGCCTCCAGTTTTTTATTCTGCTAGAAGGTGGGGAGATAGTTCAAGTTCAGATAAGGCAGCCCAGAGGACTCTGAGAGCAGCTGCTCCAGAGGGGTCAGGCAATTGAGTCCCACTTTATAGAGCAGTTTTTCTGTAAGCAGTTTAAAGGGCTTTAGCATGCAGTGTCTCACAGGATACTGAGGTTTAGAGAAATTGAGCGGCTGCCTTAAGCTACTTACAAAGGGCATTGCTAAGACTCAAACGCAGGTCTTTTGACACCAAGCCAGGGACCTCTTGCTTACATGGAACCCCTCGGTATTAGCAAACCTGGTGTTGTTTGGGAGACAAGAGGCTGGTGAGAGCATGGGTTGGGGAGTCTGACAGATCTGGATCTTGAATCCTGGCTCTTCCCCATGCAGGATGTGTGATCTTGGACATGACGCTTTCCTCTGAGCCATGTCTCTTCATCTATATAATGGGAACAACAATAAAACCTACCCCTAGGTAGGTAGAACTATATGAGGTGATGTGAGAAAAGGGCTTAACTCAGAACCTGAAGTTAAGTTCTCAAGAAAGTTCTCAAGCTTCCATCTCTGTGCAGCCCCAGTTGTGTGCTGATGGTGTGCGGGGTGCCACTGGGTGGGGTGGGGGAACCCATGCTTTCTGTTAATGAATATTGACCTGGGGCCTATTGTGTACTAGGCACAGTGCCAGGGACTCAGGAGACAGTAGTGAGCGAATGGGACTGATCTATGCCCAGTGGCACTTAAAATCCAGCAAGACAGGCAGCCGTCAATCGCATATCCCACAGAAAAGATATCCTGATGGTGTGTGACAAGGTTTGTGAAGGGAAATCCAGGGTGTTTATAGAAGAGGAATCAGAGAGGGCCTGACCCTCCTTCATATATGTATACACACAACACACACACACACACACACACATAATTCTAAGGTGTGTGTATATATATATTCTGAGAAGGTAATGCCTAAGTTGAGACCTGAAGGATGAGGACCAGTGAGCTGGACACAGAGAGAATCAGGAGCCTCATTTTGGCCATGTTACATTTGGGATGTCTTAAAGCCTCCAGGTGGTGTGCCAAGCGGGTGGCTGGCTCTGCATAGAAAGCTCTGCAGAGAGTGCTGCTGGAGATAGAAACATGGGAGTTGTCATCACACAGGTGGGACCCAAGCCCTGGGACTGGATGAGCTCACCCAAGGAGCAAGGATCTGGAAGGAAGAAGCTCAGACAAAAGCAATGGGAGACCTGGGCCCTCCCCCCAGGGGGAGTTTTTCATGCAGCTGGGGAGTGAGGACCCATCCTTGGAAAATGGCTGGAATCAGGCTGAAAATAATGTAAGCTAGCAAGTGGAGAGACAGCTAGAATGTGGTAAGTGGAGGCAGAGCAGCAGAGGGCGTGTTCTGCCAGTTTCGGTTAATCGGGAGGAGAGACTGGAGCCAGGATGACCATGGAGAACGCCCCCAGGATTTATGTGTTACCCCAGGGCATCTGTAGGCCTCCTGTCACTCAAATGAGTCACTGCCACAGCAGCAGATACCTGTGTGTGTGTGTCTTTGTGTGTATATGTGTGCACATCCCATTTATTTAAAACAAACAAGTTTTTAAAAGCTCACTTTGAACCCTCTAATGTCTAAATGTTGTGTGTTACGTGTTAATGCAGTGAAAGCTCAAAGTGCTCTTAATTTGAAAATGTTAATATCTCCTGCAGGTGCTATTTTGGTTAATCACGTTTTTTCCCCCCTCAGGGCAAAGTGTTTTAATTTTTAGAAGTTTTCTGTGCCTGTTTCAAATGTTTGTTTTTAGGTCACTGCCAGTTATTTGGCTTAATAAAAAACATTAAAGTGACCTCTGAGGTGCAATGGTTTTTACTGGCATTAGGCAGTGTTTCCAGGTGGGCTTTATTTCATTCCTTTATTTGTCACTCACAATCCAAGCACCTAATATATGGGGAAGGAAAAGTTCTAGAAGAGCTAGAAGGAAAAGCCTCAGGTGGGAGAGTTTGGGATGCAGAGATGGAGCAGCTACAGTCTAGGGAAGGAAGAACAGAGAAGTATACAGGTCAAGCACATACACTAGAAGAGAGTATGGTGTAGGGTAAGTGCCTCCAGAGGGGGCAGGTAAGAGCTAGGATGCTTTCAGCTGCAAATAACAAAAATATGACCAAGGATGGAGTAAACCAGAAGGTTTAACTTAATAAGGGGGCTGGAGGAAGGCCATCGTGGTGCTGGTTCATCCAGGATCCTCGTTTCTTCCATCCTTCTGCTCTGCCATTCTCCTTGTGTCTGTGGTGCCTTATGGCCTCCATATGGCTGCTGCATTACATCCTTGTAAGGCAGCATCACGAGCAGGAAGGAAAGGAGGAGGATTTCTCCTTGAAGGACTCTTCGTTTCCTCTATCTCCTACTCTCAAACTATTACCCAGTCTTTGAGGTCCAGTTCAAATGCCTTCCATGCAGTCATCCTATGAATGTAGCCCACCTTTCTCTAAATTCTGGTAGTATTTGGTTTGTCTCTCCTCATGTAAATACACACATAGTGCTTTGTGTTATAACTGCTTGTACTTGCAAGCAGGTCTTATTGGTCCCCTTTGAAAACTCAGGAAACAAAATGTCATGAACACAATGGAATCTTTCTCTGGTGAGTGAAGAAAATCTCAGAATGACTCCAGATTTTTCACCATTCCAGAAAACTCATTTTCACGGTCTGGGCCTGGAGGTTTGGAGGATCACAGATGAGAAAATGTTACAGCCGAAATCTAGAGAATTCCTGGATAAGAACAACTTCTTTTATCCATGAGGAGATTGATCGAGGCTCAGAAGGCTTAGGAGGGTCTCCCAGAGATATGCAACCACGTTGGCGTCTAGGCCACTGTATACCCTGTATATTTTGATTAAAAAGAAAAGTCCCCAAATTTTCTTATGATTAGCCTGGTTCTCCCAAATTAAACCAGGTGGAAAAATTTACTAACAAAGTATTATGGTTAGTTGGTGAGTGATAATTCATATATTATTGTTTTTCAGTTGTGAGAATTAGCTTTGTTTGTTTGCATAAGTTCTTTGTGGCTTTTCATTTACAATTTCTTCTCTCATAGCACTTTGAGGCTTGCCAGGCACATAATATGTGCTCAATAAAGAACTGCTGAATTAAATGATACACACACACGCACATCTCCTCCTCCAAATTCGTCACTAATGGGCTGTGGCGACATGCTTTCATTAAAAGACTAGGATTAAAAATGGAGCCCTCATGAGTAAACATGGTAATATGTAATGGAAGGGATGATTCACTAGCTTCCCGCCACCAAAGTTTCATTAATACCACTGTAATGCCATCTAATGTTATTGGATGCTCACCATGGGGTTGGGGGAAGCTGGGCCTCTGCAGGGAATGTAAAGAAAGATAAGGACGCTCTGCCTTCTAGGATTCTCTTTGGCTGAGGCCCAGGGAAGGACAGTCCTCCCTCAACTGCTTCCTTGTTCTAATAGCTACTCATTGGGCATTTTTGGTCCAGTATTAGCTTTTTCTGCAAAGTTTGCCTTCAAATGTACAATTGGCACCACATTCTATGCTTCACACAGAAGCTGCTTTATTTTCTTCTTTCTTCATCTCTTGGTGTGTCATTATTCTTAACCATCCATCCATTATATCCATCCGCCAGCCCATGCTTCTACCAACCCGTCTATTCATCTAGTCAGCATGGAGTACCTTTTTCGTGCCAGGCACTGTTTAAAGATAAGGTCCTGCCAGGCCTGGTGGCTCACGCCTATAACGCCAGCTACTCAGGAGGCTGAGACAGGAGGATGGCTTGAGCCCAGGAGTTGGAGGCTGCAGTGAGCTATGATCTCATCATTGCACACCAACCTGGGCAACAGAGTGAGACCGTGTCTCTAAAAAAAAACAATACATAAATAAAGATAAGGACCTAAATGATCTAGTCCTCCCTTACCTCATCTCCCAACACCTTCTCCTTCACTCTGCTGAGTGTCACATCAGCCTCCTTGTCACTCCCTAGGGCCTTGGGATTGATGTTTTCTCTGACTGAATGCCCTGCCACCAGATTCTTACATGGCTCACTCTTCATTTCACTCTGGTTTCTGCTCAAATGTCCCCAGGAGTACCTACTCCTGTTATATTATCTCCCTTACACTGCTTTGCTTTTCTTTGAAACACTTGTCACTACTTGAGATTATGTATTTACTTGTTTATTGTTATCTCCACCCCTAAAATGCACGCTCCTCGAGGACAGGACCTTACCTTTGGTTCTGTATCCCTAGCACCTTAAAGAGGGTCTGGCACACAGTTGGTGCTCAGTAAATACTTGTTGAATGACTGAATTATGATGGCCTTAACTTTGCCCTTGCACAACTTACAGTATATTTAGGTGAGGCAGAAATGATATTTAAGAAGGAAAAAAATAAGGTGGCCCACGATTAAAGCCAGATAAATGGCTTCTGACCATCAGAGGACAGGATGATAGTGTTTATTTGGAGGGAGGAGGTCTCAGAGGCCAGGAGCACTTAGACAAGCGTGGTGTAGCAGATGCTGTGGCTGCCCCCCTCACATCCTCTTGGCCCACCTGCAGGCACACCTGCATCTGCCATAGACAGTGACCATACCCATTGGCCCTTCCCACTCACATGCTCAGTTTTCTGGCTCTCTGGTTTTTATGGTAGTACATGACTTGCTCAGCCTGGGTGACCCAGAGGGGCTGGAAAGTAAAAGCCCAGGGAGTCGGTGAATAAGTGCTTCCACTTCCCTGTCCAGCACCAGGACAACTCAGAGGCATGTTCTCTACCGTCTCTCGAGGTGAGGGTATGAGCCTGGGTGTCCAGGACAGTAACCCCCTCACGGATACACCCTGGCTTTCCTCACTTCCCTGCTCACTTCTTGTCTACCTCACTTATGTGTCTTGGGCTCACCTCTAAAATAAGCCACCAGCACCCATGATCTTGTCTTAGGGTCGGCTTTCAGGAAACCCAAACCGAGACAGGCCAGGTGGGCTAGAGGGTAGTTCAGATACCAAGGGAAAGTCACAATTAAGCCTCACCCAAAGATTTCTCTGGGGCCCTGACTCTCCAGCAATTTGAGGACCCCAACCCCCACCCCGCTGGTGCCATTGCTCACCTGTTCCGTGAAAAGAGAGCCTTTGATCCCTGCAGCAAGGGTGGCAGCAGATTGTAGGGAAAAGGCGAGGGTCTGGGCATCAGGAGGCCTGGGTTCTCTCTCGGCTCTGCCACTAACATGCTGTGTGCCCCCGAGCAAGTCCTCTCTCTGGACCTTTGTTTTGCCACTGGCCCAGTGCAGTGGTTGCGCTCCAGTCACTAAGCTTCCCTGCTGCTCTGGGTTCCATAACAGCCTCATGGTTTTCCTGTCTTCATTACTCTCCCGTCACACTCCAATCATCTGTGTTTGCCTCTCTGACTATTCCCGCAAAGGCCACATGCCAGGCCCAGTTTTGGGGGGCTGGCTGGAAAAATGCTCAGCTTTAGTTTTCCCTGGTCAGGTTGGGTGAGGCTTAATCCATGAAGTGTTCTTTGGGATCCTGGAGAAAACGGTTTTCCCAACGCCCGAGATGTCATTATTGTTAATAATGATGACATCTATCTACCTCATCAGGACCTGTGAGTGCTTAACTAAGAAAAATGCTTTTGTCACTGTTAGTAAATATAAAGTGCGCCTACTCAATCAGAGTGACACCTCCAGACAGGCAAGTCCATTCCCTTCCCCATACCCCAACTGCTCATTTGCAAATGAGCCCTTCTTCAAACGACAGTGTTTATTTTTTTTGTTGATGTTTCAGTGCTTTGACAAATACATTTTTCCATGAAGAGAAACATAATTAACTTAAGTCATTTATATTAATCACAAGGGGGGAAAATCATGCAAAACAGGGGTAATTTTGTACTGAACAAGGCACAATATCTAATGAATATAGATGATGCTGATTTATGTGTTTATCCAAAAAGCATCAGTGGGAAAAAATAAGCCAACACCCAACCCCACCCAACCCCTCAAAAAAGCTGAAAAAAAAAATTTCTCAATGTCTACTTAATGATGCTTCCTGGTTTGGTTGCATCCTGCCCACAGATTGAAAAATAAAGTGACTTTTCAAATGTTTATGGAGCTTGAACAGCAAAAGAAATTCCTTCCCAGCATGGGTATCTTCTGCATGAACCCCCAGAAGCTGGAATTACTTATTCCTGCAAACATGGGTTGATGTGGCCCTGCCTACACAGGCAGGCTGGCGTGGACTGCATCCCACTGAAGTTTTGGGAAGGATTCTGAGGTTTGTCATTGCTGGGTGTGGTCAGCAGGGACCTACCTGGCCACAACGGCTCAGATTCCCCAGCTGTGTTGACCAGCGGAGGTGGACCTGTGTGATGGACAGTTGGAGTAAATTCGCCACTATGAACAAGAGTGGTGATGCTTCCCATTTCTGCAGTTCTCTCTACCCCACACACTTGTGAGTAAACTAGTCGACTGGGGCTCACAGATACAAAGAAAAAAGACACAGGTGAGTGGGAGGAGATAAGGAAGCATGACAGGAGTGTCACTAAATCACAGAATGTTCCAGCTGGAAGCCCATACATGGCATGAAACCCCCCTCCTCATTTTTCCATTGAGGAACTAGAAACCAGAGGATGACAACAGTTGGCATTTGTTGAGCATTCACTATGTGTCAGGCATTGTTCTAAGAGTTTTTTGTGTTTTAATCCTTCCAATAATTTTATGAGCTAGGTACTGTCACTATCTCCATTTTACAGATGAGGAAACTAAGGCTCAGAGAAAGGAAGGTGCTTCTGCAGAGCCCACAGCAAGTGACTGGCTGAATCAGACCCCAGAGTGTGTTCTTTCCAAACCTTTCATCCACAAGGGGAGGCAAGCAGGTCATCCATGTGTACGAAACCCCCATGGGGAGCTTTTATGCAAGACTTCCGAAACTTTTTAGAGCTCTCCACTGTCTCTTTTCTTTTTGTTTTATGTGGTCTGTTCCCTTTGCTGTCACTAGCCATAAACATCACTACAAAATCTCAGCGGACTGAGAGCTTGCCTCAGGGACACAGAGGTGATGGTTTAATGAGCTATGAGATGGTACTCCGGGGGAATCTGGGTTGGAATTACTGGATGGAGGCAGAGAATGTGTGAAGGCAGAGGAGCCAGTGCCTCTGTTCTCAGAAGAACAGAGAGAGGCCAGCCCTGGAGCTGGACTGGGCCTCTGCAGGATGGTGCAGTAGCAGCCGCTGCTCGCCTTGCAGTTGGAGAAACCAAGGCAGGGGCAACCTCTTCTTGCCCACTCAGTAGGTTAGTGGTGAGCCTGGCCTGACCCCAAATCCTTTGTTTCCTCTTCCTGTTGCCCGTCCTGGCCATGATTTCTCCTCCATCCCAGGCTCCCAAATAGTAGTCCTGAGGGGCAGTGGACTCTGGAGTCTGACTGCCTGGGTTCAAATCCTATCTCTGCCACTTGCTCTGTGACCTTGGAGGAGGCCTCTCTGACCTCAGTTTCCTCTACCTCCACCATGGATGGCTAAGGATTAAAGGGCTCAGTGTACACTAAGCACTTAGAATAACAATGCAGCACGTTAGTTTTGGCCATCATCATCATTATTAGAAATAACCCAAAGCCCGTGGCACCTACCTCCTTGTCAGTGACTGCACACAAGTCCTAAGCAGACACCAGGTTTGGGCAGGTCGGGGGCAGTGGGGAGGGTGAGAGCAGGCAGGCTCCCAGTACAGGCCAGGCTGCCACGGTATCTACCTGTGTGTGCACTGAGCCTCCTGCCCGCTGACCAGGATGCAATTTGTCCCTTGCCTGGTCTGTAGCTCCCCATGCAGGCCTGGCCCAGTGGGTGCCAGGGCCCCATCCATCCTCCACTGCCTGGATGGCAGCGCTGGAGAACACATCTGTCACTGTCTCCAGTGGCATGGATGACTGGCGTGTCATCTTTGACAAATGTCTGTGCTGGCAAGCTCTGCACAGCTGGGGGTACTTATAGAAGCCGAAAACTTGCAAACAGAGATGGGCTGCTCCACATGCTGGCGAACACAAATGAGGACCAGGGCTGCTATGGATTGGCCAGGCAGGGGAGGGAAGGCGACAGAGCACAGGACTTGAACTGGGTGGACCTGGGCTCTGCCTCTCACCATTTTCTCTCCCTGAACCAGAATTTCCTCATCCATGAAGCAGTGATAAAGGTCTCTGCCCTGTCCTCAGTGGTATTATAGGAATCAGCTGTAATTTTCATCACACTATTAGCAACGATAGCTGCTAACCCTTATCAAACACCTGTGTTGGCTCAGGCACTTTGTGCATACACATACTAGCTCACCTAATTCCCGAAAGCCCATTTTACAGATGAGGAAACAGAGATTCAGAAAAACAACTTGTCTGGGGTCACATAGCAAGTGGCAGAGCCATCTCAAGACACATAGGACATATTTTAGGTGCATGTTCTAGGTCAGAGGTCAACAAACTTTATCTGTGAAAGTTAATGTTTTGTGCTTTGCAGGCCTTATGGTCTCTGTTGTATCTACTCAGCGCCACCACTGTTGTCTGAAAGTCAGGCCGTAAATAAATGGGTGTGGCTGTGGTCCAATGCAACTTTTTTTTTTACAAAACAGTTAGCCAGCTGAATTTAGCTCTGGGGCTCTCAGGCCACAGCTTGCTGACACCTGCTGTAGGCTTCCAAATCAAAGGAGATGATTATGAGAAAGGGCTGTTTACACTTCAGAGATGCAGTATCTGGTATGGTTTAGATCATGGACTTGGGAGCCACCTGTCTGTATTCCAATCCTGTGGGTCACCTGACTTGTTTGTGACCCTGAGCAGTAATATTCATGCCTCATTTCCCTGTTAATAGATGTACAGATAGTAGTGTCTACACCAACATGTAGTGAGGGTTAATGATTTATCATGTAAAGATTAGAGTAGGGCTAGCACATGAGGATCACTGGGTACAACGTCACATGAGGGAACCCATCTACAGCACCTGAGGTTGATGCCCATCTAGGCAGCTGCAGGGCCAGTTTCTTCTGCCTCAGCTCCCCTGGTTCCAGTTTTCTTTTCTCCTCCTGTCACCAACGCAAAGCTTCAGTAGGGAGGTTCTTCTTTGTCATTTGTTCAGCAGCTCAGTGGCAGTCCTAGCCTCCTAGGATGCCAGACTTAAACCTTAGAGACTAGTCTAATTCTTATGGTTATAAGGACCCTGAGGCCCAGAGAGGGGAAGCAACCTGCTCAAGGTCACACAGCCCTCAGGTAGCATATTCACTTTTCCTGATCCATCCTCTGTCAAAGCAGTTTCTTCCCGCGAGGCCCCGGGCTTGGTGAAATCCTTTCTTCCACAGGGGAGGGCGTCAGAGGAGGTCCCTAATGCGGGCGGTGCACAGGTGCAAAGGCGACACTGGCCACCGTCTCTGACCACACGCGACTTGGAGACCCCTCTCCCATCCAGCCCCTGAGCCAGCTCATCCCCAGCGGCCTGGTCCTTCCCCGGCTGCTGGGGATCCTCCCTGGGCTGAACCTCCTGGGGGTTCCTGGACAAGGGTGAGAGTTCCTGGAACAAAGTGAGTAGCATTACGTAGAATTAGCAATTACCTCTGTGCTAGGGGCACTTGAAATCCAAACTTGGTACAAACATGAAAAACAAGCCAAAAACCAAACCAAAACAAAACAAAAGAACCCAGGTCACTAGCACAGCAGCCAAGACAAGAGAATCGGCAACACAAATAAACAAACAAAAAAACAGTCCAGACAGCTGGCCTGGCAACTACTAGCTTGGCCCTAATGAATCCCATTGAACATAAACAATGTTGAGATACAATGTTGAGATCAGACAAGGTCTCTCTATGACTGTAATGGAACACGAGAAACACAGGATATTATGAAACCAGAAAATGAATGAACATCTATCATTTTCTCCCTGCTAATATGAGTGACTCTACTTCTTTTCCAATGACAGCTCTAGCCCTGTTTCATTCCTCTCGCCTCTTAGATAAAAATGATTAAGATACCCAACGGGTAAAATGCCCCTGCTTCCTGACAGCACCCAATCTAGAACAACCCTTGCTTCCCAAGCCTTATCCAAAATTACTCAGCACAATCCAAACCCTACAACAAGCCCATCCTAACTACCTCTTACTGAGCTGCTCCACGGTTCCCCATGGTGCATGCTCTCCCTTGCTACAGTGTTAATAAACCTAACTTTGTTTGACTATGAGGGTGTTCCTGGTGGTCTTTGGGCATTGGGCTTTATGTTTAAAAAAATTTTTTTCGAGACAGGGTCTGGCTTTGTTGCCTGGGCTAGAGTGCAGTGGCATCATCATAGCTCACTGCAACCTCAAACTCCTGGGCTCAAGTGATCCTCCTGCCTCAGCCTCCTGAGCAGCTAGGACTATAGGCGTGCACGAGCACATCCAACAAATTTTTAAATTTTTTGTAGAGACGGGGTCATGCTATGTCATTCAGGCTGGTCTCAAACTCCTGGGCTCAAGCAATCCTCCTGCCTCAGCCTCCCAAAGTGCTGGGATTACAGGCATGAGCCACTGTGCCCAGCCTATCACCATACTTACTGGGATTGAAACATGCATGGATGAGGTGGAGGAGAAATGTCAAACGGTGAGGTGATTGGGAGGAAAATCATAAAAAGTCAGTCTCTAGGTCCTCTAGAGCTGCGGTCCCCAACCCCCGGTCCGAGGACCAGGCTGAAGAGCTCTGCCCCCCCTCTCCCCCGCCCCTACCCTTGGTGGATAAATTGTCTTCCATGAAACCAGTCCCTGTTCCTGGTGCCAAAAAGGTTGGGGACCGCTGCTCTAGAGAGTCAGATGCTTTAAATGCATTAAGTAGCTCTGATGAGGTGGATCCCGCCACAAGCATTATTTCATTCCAGTCTCTTAATAACCTTAGTGAAGCCTTAACATTTCTGTTTTACAGACAAAAAAACTGAGGCTCTGCAAGCTTAAGGAACCTGCCTGCAGTTCTCCAGCTGGTAAGTGGTAGATCTGGGAGCCAGGGGTCTACTGATACCAAGCCCTGTGTTGATGCTTTGATATAAGGCCCATCTTCCAGAAGACCCTATGCACCAGAATCTGGTTCTCTCTGTTGACAGCACTGATGACCTTAAGATGAGAGGTCTCTAGAACATGCCAACCACATGGTCAGAGTCAATGAAGGGGTTTTGGCAGTAACAGTCTCTTTATTTTCAGAGCAGGCTCCAGTCCCCAAGTCCATGCTTCCAACCCATCTGGTCTGAAGCATGCAGCTTTTGCTGTTGGTCCTGCACTAGGAGATGGTGAGCAGAGAGGAGCCCCACTGATTTGTTCCCTTTGACTCTGATCTTAGCTTCCAGCACTCCACATTTGCTTTCTTAAGCCATCATGTCTATAGAAAGAACATACAGATGGTGACAACCTAACCTCATCAAAAGGAGTCTACAACAGAGTGGTGGGCCATACCTGTCTTCACAGAGCTCCTGTCCCCAGATGTGAAGAGACACCTTTCCCATGAAATTCAACTGGCCTGCTCTCATGTGGAAGAGAGGACATCTGTGGGGGTCACATTGTAGAAAACTGAAAAGGCAGAGGAAAGGAAGGAGAGGGAGATTTTATAAGTGTCTACTCCATGCCAGGCATTATGCTACATGTTTTTCATAGGCATGGGAGCCCATTAGAGTTGGATTTTCTTTTAGCAGAACTGTCACTTGGAGGCAGCTGCCAGTTTGAGGATTTTGGAAGTTGAAAGGTTGGTTTATCTTTGCAGCCATCTTCCCTTGTTTTAGGAAAATCACCAGGCTGGGTCCTTGGGCAGAGAACTGTAGACCAAGTACCCAAGCTATTGTCCTTGGAGAAAATGGTGATGCCCCAGCCATCTGACTACACATTCTTTCCACAGACAGAGAATGTATTCTGTCTAGACATGGAAATTTTGATGTATTTCACCAGTCTGTGCCCTTGAAGAATTAGAAAATGTGTTTCCCTAATTACACAGACTTTTGGAGTCCCTGATATAGTGTGATTTCAGGCTGAATAACCCAGGTTGTGGAAAATGTTTCTATCAGCTATTGTGATGGCTTTGTCAGCCCAGCCCTGTGGGTTTAGGTGTGGGGTTTCCCTGGAACAATGACATCCTCTCACTGTTCATCATCCTCAGGTGGAAAATGAGCCTACCTGGGGCGGGGGAGGGAAGGACCTCCTTTCAGTGGGTCTGATGGTTCTGTTGGGGTCTGGACTCAGGGGAGGGAGGGGTCTAGTGATCCTGATGCGAGAATGCTCAGCTGACCTACCACATGGTGCCTGCCAGGGGCAGGCAGAAACCCTACGTGAGGGCAGGGCCTGTGAGTCCAAGAGTAGTAAGGTCTGGCTGTAGCATAAGTCACCTCTGTGTGTCATCTCTGTTATCCCATAGGTGTTCAGTGAAGCTTTGCTGAACACCCATAATCTGGTTGCTGCAACTGGATGATGATATCTTGTCCTTCATCCCCCGATGGAACACTGCCCTGAGTTCCTATTCTCTAGGGCAGTGGTCCCCAGCCTTTTTGGCACCAGGGACCGTTTTCATGGAAGACAATTTTTCCAGGGACCGGGGGTGGGGAGGATGGTTTCAGGATGATTCAAGAGCATTACATTTATTGTGCACTTTATTTCTAATATTATTACATTGTAATATAAAATGAAATAATTATGTAACTCACCATAGGTTGGGGACCCCTGCTTTGGGGCATATGGCAGCTTCTAAGTCTGGAACAGCCCCCATCCTCCTTCATTCATGGTTTATCGTCTCTTTTTTCAGTTGTCGCTTTGTAGTAACACTTTCCCTAACCGCCCTGTCTAAATTTCTAACTTCCTCTCTCCTTAGCACATATCCCTAGCATAATATATACTTTCCTTATGCATCTTGTTTATTGTCTGTCTCATGAGAATATAAGCACCATGAGGGCAGGGGATTTTCGCCTGTTTTGGCCATGGCTGTTTTGGTCCTGAGGGTTCAGAACACGGTTTGACACATAGTAGGCACTTACTACATATTTTTTGGAAGAATGAGTGAATTTCTTCTATTTCTACTTAACTTAGAGTTTTTATTTCATCAAATACTTTAATCATTTATTGATATGACCAAATTTTTTTCCCTTGAATTTGATGATATGATGAATTACATTAATTGATTTCCTGTTATATTTATGTGCATTACGAGGATAAATAAAACTTTATCATAATGACATTTTACCAGATTTCATTTTCTGGTGTTTTATTTCAATTTTTTACATCTATATTCATAAGAACCACTGGTTTATGGTTGCCTTTTACTAAGCCATCTGTATCAGGTTTTGGTACTAAGGCAATGTGGGTTTCACAAAGTGAATTGCAGTGCTTTATCTTTTTCTATGATCTGGAAGAGTTTAATTAACATTAGAATTATTTGTTCTTTAAAAGTTACATAGAACTCAGCTGTGAAACCATCTGTTCCTGGTGCCTTTTATAATGGTAGATCTTTAATCACCTTTCTAGTCTCTCCTGCTGTAATTGGCCTTCTTGTTTTCTGCTTCTCCTTGGGTCAATTTAGGTAATTTATATTTTGCTGAGTAAATATCCATTTCTTCTAGTTTTCCATTTTGTTGCTTCAGAGTTGATGTAGAATTCTCTCGTGATATTTTAATCTCCAGTGCATCTATGGTTATGTTTCCTTCCCACTCCTAATTCTGCTTGATTTTGTTCTTTTTCTTTTCCCTTTTAATCGGGTTCCTGACAAATTTGCCTAATCTCAGTACTTTAGAGAAAAGAGAGGGCTGTGCACACACCTGGAACCCATAGGTCACAGAGAGGGAGGAGCCTGTAGGAGCCTGGCGTGGAGCAGCCCAAGAGTGCAAAGTAGCAGGAGCACAGCAGCCAGGGGAAGCAACCGGTTTGTGCTGGCAGCTGGGCTTTGGCTCCTGGCTTTACCAATTCCTGGTTTTGTTACTTTGGCAAACACTTTCTCTGCCCTTCTCTGCCTTGGCACAACACCTGGCAGAGAGTAAATGCACAAAAAACATCAGCTGTCTTTATGGAGGGGACACAGCAGAGGGAACAAGTAGCCACAAGGATTCCCAGAAATCACTGGGAATCCTGTAGAAGAATGTGCTTTGAATTCCCAGACTGCAGATATTTGGAAGGAGTTGTGATTTAGTCACTAAGGGGAATGTGATCTTCTTCTGTGGTCCCAAGCTAGATAGATCTGAGGTTGCAGCAATGACACATATATTCTCTCATTAAATCTTCTCCAGAGCCCCACAAGATAAGTGTTACGTGGAACCTATAAGATTGCCAAAATTCAACAATTTTTAACCTACAAAAAGGCACTTTCATGTGGTTCACCCTAATTTTATTATGATTATATCCATTTTTCAGATGACAGGCTCAGAGGGGTAAGCAACTGTCCTAAGTTCACACAGCCTGCTGGGGGAGAGTACTTTGATCAAACCACGGCCATATAATTCCAAAGCCTACAAGAGAGCTCCCAGCATGGTCAGAAAAACAAAAAACACAATAGCCATTGCATAGTTCCATGAATAGAATGTTAGAATGGCAGTGGCTGCCACCCACGGGTCAGAGCACTGGGGACTATTTCAGCAAGCGTCCTGCTGAAGGACAGGTATTTATTTGTGGGACCTGGGAGTTCTGGAAAGACAGGGACCTCCCTCTCAGGTATCTTGTAACCACCTTACAAGTAACAGTTTCCTGACAAATGGTCAATTGTAAAAGTTTTAGCTAATTACATAAGGGACTGCTCATCCAGACAGAATTTTGGGAAGTTCTGGGAAGTGAGGTGTATTAATATTAGTCCATTTTGTGCTCCTATAAAGGAATGCCCGAGGCTGGGTAACTCATAAAGACAAGAGGTTTATTTGGCTCACAGTTCTGCAGACTGTACAAGAAGCATCTTGGTAAGGGCTTCAGGGACCTTCAAATCAAGATGGATGGCAAAGGGGAAGCAGGTGTGTGTCACATGGTGCGAGAAGGAGCAAAAAAAGAGGAAGGAGGTGGGTCAGCCTCCTTTAAACAACCAGCTCTTCTCTCCTGAACTAATAAAATGGGAACGCGCTCATTATCAGGGGGAGGGCACCAAGCCACTCATGAGGGATCCGCCCTCATGACCCAAACACCTCCCTCTAGGCCCCACCTCTGACACTGGGGATCCGATTTCAACATGAGATTTGGAGGGGCCGAACTCCCAAACCAGGAGGGATAGGAGTGTTGTTTATTTGGTTTTGCCCCATATGGGCAAGAAAAAATTGACTGTAATAGTCATGGAGGGTCAATATATCCAGAGGTCTATGAATGACAATTTCTAGGGTGAGCCTTTAACTCAGGACTTTATGAAGATGACTTTGTTGATGAGAATGGATTTTCATGAGAATGCATACAGGTATAAGGTACACCTGCACATACAACAAACTGGTAAGGACATAGAGGGTTGTGATTTCTGTCTCCATGTCTTCCACGCTGTGGAACTAGGGCTAATCTTTAACCAGAAGGGCTAGGATGCTGTTAGTTCCATGATCTGGTCTGAAGCTCTGTGCTGGGACATGGATTTCCTCCTCCAGGACCCTTCTTGCCGCGCCTCAGCCACTGCTTCTGCACTCACTCAAACACTAAGAGAGTGAAGGACTGGCTCTCTCAGGAGATTTCCAGGGGAGGGATGCTCTCTCCAACACACTACACAATTCTGACACCGACTGGGGATTGCCGCAGCTCTGGTATCCAATCGGAGAGCACCGAGGGTGCCTTCTGTCTGTCTGAACAGTGAGGCTTTGCCCTGGCATTTCTATCTCTGCTGATAGGAATGACAAGAGTAATCTCAGTCCTACTACTGAGATGAAGATGGTTCTTAAGTGGAGTCCCCACTTGTGGAGCCCAGGCAGTTCCTGTGAGACCCATTGTTGTTGATGCTGTGTCCCCCAACAACCCCTTGGCACTCTGATTTCAGCACACGCTGGCAGCGTCCTACTGCAGACACCTGCTGCTCTCTGCTGGAGGACTTTCTCTGGCCACAGGAGAGTGGTTGGCTCAGGTAAGGGATGGACTAGAAGTGCTGGGAAGTCAAGGTCTATGGGAAGAGCCCTCAGCCAACAACGGGTGAGAGTTAGTGGGTAAGTACCCCAGTTTCCTTGCCCCTCGGTGGGACAACCCTAAGATATCTTCTACACAGCCTCCTGCAGTGGAATTGAGCCCAGTGCTCACAGCTCATTAACATACCCATTCCCTGTCTTACTTCCCCACTCTCCTACTGGGGTTTCCTGGGCTCACCTCCTGAATGAGCCGTTTGCAACCGAATCCTTGTCTCAGGGCCTGCTTCTGGAAAAATCAACTAAGACATCCCTTACATATCCCTCCCTTCACCCCCCCCCACCCCCCCCCACCCCCCGCAGCCTGTGCATACTCACTCACTGACCCGGTGATGCTCCGCAAATACCAACGGGGGCTTCCTCTCTCTTAGCTAGTCTGTTCTTTGTAGCTCAGGCCTTGGGGTTTGTGGATCTAGAGAATTTTAGTCAAATGTGCTTATTCTGCTGCCTGAGCAAGGCTTAAGCAAACCTATACCATTCACTGCTCAGCAAGTTCCCTGGTGAGCTCCTAGGGATCTTCAGGGATGGATGAACCTGGAGGAGGAATTTACCTTCACTTGTGTCTGCATACAGCGAGGGCTTGGGTTGAATGCCAGCGCTCTGTTGTGCCAGCCCTCCCTGCTGCTGTGGTCCCTCAGTGCAGTGTTGTCCCAAAGACTGCATGGAGCTTCTTTATCATCAGCCCGGCCTTTCTCCGGTGATGGACTTTTTGACATCCTAGAGCTGGTGGGACTGCTTTGGCACCCCTCAGTCAGAAGCAGTGTGGTCTGGGCCTCCTCCAGTTCAAGGTCTGGTTCTGCCTGGTGACTGGGGCCCTGAGCTCCTGACTCCTGTGTTCACTGCCTCCTCTCCACCTTCATCCAGATGTCGAATGACATCTCAGACAACATACTCAGAGACCCACTCCCCTGCACCCTCCTCTGTCATGGCTAATGGCAATTCCTTCCTTCTGGGAGCTTGAGAAAAAAAATCTTGGGGTCATTTTGACTCTGTTCCTCTCACACCTTACATCTAGTCCTCTAGTAAAGACTGTTGCCATTGCGTCCATAATCTGGCCAAACTCTGTGTGGCCAAACATCTCCCCTCCACTGCTGCCTCCCGGGTCCCAGCAACCATTATTCCTCACCTAGAATTTTGCAGTAGCAAAATCTCCTACGTAGACACTTTGACCTCTCCCTTGCTGACCTTGGGTCTATCTACCACACAGCAGCCAACTGAATCCTAAGTCAGAGTCCTTCTCTGCTCAGAGCCCTCCAGTGGCTCTCATCCCACTAGAGTAACAGCTAAGTCCCTACAAAAGAATGGCCCCCCCATAGCTCTCCACATGCCTCTGACTTCATCTCCCACTACTCGCCTCCTGGCTGACTCCCTTCCAGCTACCCCCTTCTTTGCATATCTTCAAACACCTGGCATGCCCTGCCCTAGGGACTCTGCACTCACGGTCCCCTTTGCCTACAATATTCTTCCCCCAGAAGGGACTCCTCTACCTCCTTCAGGTCTTTCCTCAAGTGTGACCCTAAATAGAGCTGCCTCCACCTCCGAAGCACCGTCCATCCTCCTGCCTGATTTGTCTTTCTCTGCAGCACTTACACCTCACAGTTACAGACGCTGGGAAGTTCAAGACTGAGGTGTAGAAGGTCCGGTGTCTGGTGACAGTCCTCTTCCTGGTGTGCAGATGGCCTGGTGGACAGAAGAGAGAAGGAAAGCAAGTTCTCTCTGTCTCTTCTTATAAAGGCACCAATGACATCCAGGAGGGCTCCACCCTCATGACATAATCACCTCCCTAAGGGCCTTACCTCCTAATACCATCACCTCGGGGGTTAAGATTTCAACATACAAATTCTGGGGGGACATAAACATTCTTCTATCACAGAGGGGAAGGAACCCCTTCTGGTGAGCCTTTGCACTGCTGCAGTAGGAATTTTTCATTTTCTTGTCCCCAAAGGTCTAAATGCAGGCAGACTGTTTTACATCACAAAGGCTGGTTTCCCTGCCAAAGCCTATCAGATCCCCGTAGGGGAGCCACATCTCCCTGCTGACATTCTCTGACCTTGTTATGCTTAAAATTGAACGTGCATCAGGATCATAGGTAGGGGCTCCACCCTTCCAAGTCTTTGAGTAGGCAGCTCTGCGGTGGGGCACAGTAATTTGCATCTTACACTTTCCAGGTGTTGTTGATGCTACTGGTCCAGAGACCATACTTTGAGAACCATTGAACTAAAGAAACCTTTGCCCCTTTCCCCCAGCCTTGGGTTAAATAACAAAGTCCTCTTTCATGAACTTGAAGGCACAATTTTCTTGACTTTAAAGTGTATGTTGGTGGTGGTGGGGAGTGAAGAAGGGTAGTTTCTCTACATTCTGATGATTATAATTGGCACACAAAAATGTCAGCTATTTATGAGCCCTGTAATGAATAAGGCATTGTGCACAAATATGGCTAGGATGAGATTTTTGTATTCAATAAAGTACAAAAAATATCATGCATTATCAGCACAGTACTTTGTGGTTTACAAAGGGCATCCATGTGCATTTTCTAATTTGATCCTTAGAGAGACCCTGTGAGGTGAGCAAGGTGTACATCATTGCCCCATTTTACAGGTGAGGAATCACAAGGGGAATTAACCTTTTAACTGACTGTGGTGCGCCAGGCACATTACACGTAGCAGCACATTTAGTCCTCACAACCACCCTTGAAATTGAGGGTTATTACTTATCATGTAGATCAGGAAGCTTGAGGCTGAGAAGCTGAATGATTTGTCAAGGGTCATGCATTCAATTAGCAGCAGAGCCAGAACTAAAATAAATTTCTACATTCAGGGCTCTAAAGACACCATATTTTGTGTATGTAACTAGGATGAAATTTATAACTATCCAAATAGGTATAACTAAAGGGTATTTTGTTGTTCTTTCAAATTCTGTCTTTACTCTCCTCTCTGAATTCAGTTTTTTCAATATAGTTTTTGATCTTCTGCAACACAGAATCAAGATATTGGGGAGAGAGGTGGAACCAGAGAGGCTAAGCCAAGGTACGGTAAGAAAGAGGGGGTAAGTGGAAGGGAGGTGGTTGGGGAAGGCCTTCTGGGTTGAGTGCTGAAACTTTTGTGGGTTTGGCAAGTGGGGAACTCCAGAGCAGTTGCCAGGTGGGGACTGTGAGATGAGAGACAGAGGAATTTCACAGTTTGTCTGTGGAATTTAAATTGGATCCCTATTAATATTCTTCAAGAGATACAGGCAAATTGAAATACATGCAAAATTACATTTGGCTGCTGGACTGTGCTCATTTATATGTGATGCTGTGCAGAGAATGGGTCACATGGGACCCCAGCTTATATTAAGGTTACACACGCATGTGTTTGAAGGAAAAGGTGTTTGAATGGGGAAGGTAAGGTGTGACAAAAATGGCTCGGTGACAGGGATACTGAGACTGAGAAAGAAGACATAAGGGGAGAAAGAGAAGTAAATGAGAGAGAAAGAAAGAAGGAAGGAAAAGGGGGGAAATTATCAGAAGAATGGACAGGTGGGGTAGACATACAGAGAGGTGTCCGGGGAAGAGAAACCAAGGAAAGTGAGTTTGGCTTCTTCCTGTGTCCCAAGGCTCTCTGCTACTGTGTTTCCCAAACTTTTTGAACTGTGATTAATGATCATGGATACGTTTTCCATTGCTACCCACTACTTATACACACATACAACTGAAAAAAATACTTTTTAAAGGAAATAATGCTTACTCTGTGGCCCCAATGAGCCCCACCCCCAGCACTTATGTCCTTTTGGGGTCTCCTCCCACACTGACTCGGGCTTGGCCAGGTGACTGCCTCAGCTAGTGAGACATTAGCAAGGGTGATGCAGGTGAAGGCTTGGTAAGCTCTTGCACATTGGGACTTGTCCTCTTGGAAGGTTTACTCTTGGGGTGCTTCCCCTGGGAACCAAGCTGTCGTACTGTGGGAAGCCCAATCTAGCCACATGGAGAGGCCACTTGGAGAGACACTGAAACCATCTATATTAAAATAATGTAGAGCCATAAAATATAAATAGTAATCAAAGTCTGATTTTTAAAGTATAGATATTGCCAGAAGTTAACCAGCCATTGTTCCTTATAACTAACTGGTTACTGCTTAATGGCACTATCCTCCTGAACAGGTGCAAGATTTGTGGCTTCCCCCACAACTTCTATAGATAACATTGCCATTGTAAAGCCCGAGACTTGTGCTTCTCTAGATAACATTACTATTATAAAGCCTAAGACTGGTCTTTGAAGTATTTTTCATACTCTGCATTTTGTGGGGGACCCACTGATGCCAACTGGCTCCGCTGATAGGTGTGGGAATGGATCCAACAGTTTTGAGACCTCCCTACGCAGGAAATTTCCCAACTGAGAAGATAATCTCTGCTTCCCAACTCTGTGAGTTCATCCCCCGCCAATCAGCAGACCCAATTCCCTAGCCCTTTGCCTGCCAAACTATCTTTAAAAACCTTTTCTCCCAAATTCTTGGGGAGATGGATTTGAGTAATTCTTCCCATCTCCTCATATGGTGCCTGTGCTATTAAACTCTTTCTCTGCTGTAACCCCTGCTGTTTCAGTATTGGCTTCGTCTTGAGCAGTGGGCAATGAACCTGGTTGGGCTGTTAACAACACTAAGGTCCCAGCTGAGTTCTCAGCTGATAGCCAGTACCAACTTGCCTGCCGTGTGAATGAGGCATCTTGGAAGCAAACCTTCCAGCCCCATTTAAGCTACCCCACATGATGCCTGTGAAGCAAAGAACTGTCCTCACTGAGCCCTGCCAAACTGCAGAACCATGAGCAAATAAATGTTGTTTTAAGCCCACTAAGTTTTGGGTTGTTTTGTTACACAGCAATGGATAATCAAACATCCTTATTATAAGCAATGGACCGTGATATTTTCTATTATATTCAATCTAGTCTATTTTTCAAAATGTTAAGTCGATTTCATGACCCACTAATGAATGAGTCATGTTCCACAGTTTGAAAAGTACTACTCTAATCAGTGCAGACATGATAGAGATTATCCACCTTCCAACCTCTCCCTCTGTCCTGTTGCTCTTAGAATCATGACATATAAGAAAGGAAAGTAATCTGAAGATGTCACCCAGTCCCAGACTGTGTCTCAGAAAGAGCTGCCCCTAAAGCCATCTGGGTCTCCAGGTGGACAATTCTATTCAGTGGGCATTTTACTCAGGGGAGGTGTCTAGCCCTTCCCTGTGCCTGGCTCTGAACCCTGCAAGAACAATTTACAAACAAGCATGGTCTACCGGTGCTCAATCCTGCCTGATACTGAATTCATCCCCACAAATGGAGGAAGGATATCATTCGTCTTCACCCCAGATATCCACTCCTCTGCCCCTCTTTTTCTCTAGTCTCTGGGTTGAGATGAAACAAGCATCTTTCTGTGTCACTTAAGTTTTCTATAACACAATCCTACCAAATACATGGTTTCTTTCTCTGTATACAGTGATTCCTAAATCGTGTTCTACAGGCCAAATATATCAGAACCACCTGAGGAGCTTGTTAAATGCAGAGTCCCAGGTCTCACTAGAAGACATGGCCTCAAAATTCTCTGGAGCACGGGGACTGGGAATCTGCATTTAACAAGCTCCCCGGCTAGTTCTGTGGCATGTTGGCTTTTGGGTTCAACTTCTCTAAAAGTTTATGGTCCAGATCAGTGCATTTCAACATTTCTTACTTCAAGTCATAGTATGAAATATATTTATATGCACATATATGTAAAAGAAGTGGAAGTTTCATCAAACTGTATAATCTATGTGTGCTGCATTCTGGCATTTTCCATTCTGTTTTATTTTTTCAAATGCTGGTTGTGACTCATTAAAGTGATGTTACAGTTCACTAGTGAGTCTCACTACGCGGTTAAAAACAAAACTGACCTAAGCAAATACTGCCTAGGTGCCTGTATGATAGACATGGCTGATTCTCAAGTGCTTTGCTATAATGATGATTATTTGGAGTTGCAAGCTCAGTTGGCCTTTTTCTAGATGCCCTTTGCTTTTAATGCTAATGGTGCTTTCATTCCTGAAGCACTTATAGCATTGTCAATGCAGAGATCCTTATGAGAATCCTGGGCAGTAAGTATGGTTTTTCCTGTAGCTGGGTCTCCAGTGGAGCCCAGCCTAGGCTCAGGGGGGCCTGGGGCTCCTTCCAGGGCTTAGTTTGCAAGAGTCAGTAGGCCCAGGAGCTTCTGGTTGGGAAGTAGGATGGGGCAGGATGGCTAACCTCTGCTTTCCTCCCAAGGTGATTGTTCCTGAGTTCTAAGGGAGCAGGAGCTGGAGTTTAACGTCCCAGAGTGGGGTCCATGAAGGGCCATGTGATCCTCCCTGCAAGGGCCATGCTGCTGCAGTGTCCAGCTGTCCCTGATTACTTGTGATTCACCTCTGGGAACTCCCAGAAACAAACTGGAGAAGACTATTGAAACAGAATATTGAGTGTCTGCATCTTGTTATCCAATAATTTATGTAACTTCCTCTTGAGTTTCTATTTTTACCTGTCACTTGGGCTGGGAAGTTCCCTAGGTTCACTGCCTTCTGTGTAAATAGTACTTGCTTGTCCCTACCTGCCTATTTTCAGAGGCAAAGTGGGCAACCATTGTGGGCTGATCCAGGACTGGGGACCTGTCCCCATCCTCTTTGGGCCTTTGACATGCTTCTCAGTCTTGGTGTTTCCACCCTGAAGAGGCCCTGTCTTCTCTGTCCTCGGAGTTCACCCCCTTCATCCCCTCCATCATTCTGACATTTGAGACAGCCACAGAAATCAAAACAGATTCAAAAATGTGCCACTTACGGTGTCCGAGAAAGCCAAACTGATCCCCAAATGATTGATTTAGTGGTTGCAACTCGCCATGGATGCAGACAGACAGCTAATGAGGTAATTTTTCTAAATGCAAAGTGCAGACAAGATAACAGCTCCCTCCTTCGCCATCCATCTCTCTGGGTTTCTCCCAGTCTCCCATGGTTTTCTGCAGAGATTCACATACGGGTTTGCATTTCTACACTGTCGTGGGTTGAATTGTGTGCCCCCAAATGATACGTTAGAGTCCTAACCCCCAGTAGCTCAGAATGTGACCGTCTTTGAAGACAAGGTTCTTATAGAGGTAATCAAGTTAAAATGAGGTCATTAGGGTGGCCCTAATCCAATAGGACTGGTGTCCTTATGAAAAGGGGAAATTTTGGACACAGAGATGGACACCCATAGAGGGAAGATGATGTGCAGAGACACAGGGAGACACAGGGCACCCTCTACGCACCATGGAGAGAGGCCTGGAACAGTTCTTCTCACAGCCCTGAGGAGGAACCAGTCCTGCTCTCCCCTTGCTCTCGGCCTCTGCCTCCAGGCTGTGAGGTGACAAACCACTCAGTCTGTGGCACTTTGCTCCAGCAGCCCTAGCAAATGAGTACAAACACATCTACAACCTTTTGCTTCTGTGTTCTCTCTGGGTAATTCTCCCTCCTGAGGTGGAGGAGGGTAAATTGGGTGAAGGCTGAGGCAGATTTACCGGGAAGTTGGCAAGGCTTTGGCTTCAGGGCCCTCAGATGCCCGGGCCCTTCTGAAGCCCTGGTAGGGCCCCTGTGATGTTTACATGGGGTCATATGTTTCTGTAAAATTTGCCAATGGCATTAAAACTGCAATCAGTTACGACTGCTCACTCTTTTCATGGTAGCTTTCCCTCCAGCCCTTTCTATTGCCTCTGGTGGCCTTTGAGTGGCCACACAGTGTTCTTTGAGCTGGAAATGCATGTAATTCGGGTTCAGTGGGCTGTGGGTATGGCTTGCAGTCACTTCCACACATAATTAAAACTTGCTGCCCGTCCCCATGTAGGAGTGGCTTCCACAGGTGCTCCTACGGCCCCGCATCTATTCACCTGGCACTGTGACGTGGAGGTGTAGGCCAAAGTCACATCTCCATACGGACAGAACCCACAACGTCCAGCACGAGAAGGATGTGGGTGATGGAGAAGTGTCAGGGTTTGTAATACAGAGCCAGAAGCTAGTTGATGGAAATTCTTCCAATCATCAAACGTTTACATTTATAAGTTTAGTAGTAGAGGGCTGTGACAAGCAGTCAATGAATACAAATAGTATATTATTTTTCTGGATTGTGAATACATTTGTGGTGTTTGTCAGCTTTTTAGAGTTTGTAATTTTTTATGATTTCTTTTCTTATTTGAGATATTTACTTTCATATTTAACTTGGTGTTCATAATATTATAGTCTTTTTCTTAAAAGGGCTCCTAAAATTGTACAAGCTTCAGGCCCCATGAAATTTAGATCTGGCTCTCTTGTGAGAGATGAGGAGGGGAGGGGGCTGGAGTCAGCAGGCAGGGAATTAGGAGGAAGCGAAGGGGCATTTGGAGACCCTGTGAAGAGGGATGTGAAGGCCAAGAGACAAATGGAGGACAGTGAGCAGGCTCTAGGCTGGGAGCCGGGCAAGCCAGGCAGTGCCATCGCAGCTGGGAAGTGCCATCACAGCTGGGGAGTGTCATCACAGCTGGGGAGTGCCATCGCAGCTGGGGACTGCCATCGCAGCTGGGAAGTGCCATCACAGCTGGGGACTGCCATAATGCCCAGCCCTGCTGCTTATTTTGTTCTGGGCTTCTGGGCGAGCCAATTTCCCTCTCTAGAATGTCTTCATCTGTGTAAAAGCTCTGTGTGGGGGGGTGGGGGTGGGGGCGATGACCTCTAAAGGTACCTTAGGTGCCAACAGTCTAGAGTTCTGTCATCCTAATCACCAAGGGGAGAAGATGGAGTCAGAGTTGTTAATGGCTGGTGGAGCCACTGTGTGAAGGAGAAGAGGTACCATGAGAAGCACTCCTCCCACATGGGACTGGAGTCACCAGCGCCCCCAGGTGGGAATTCTGTGGGACAGGGAAGGTTGGGTGTGGCAGGCGAGTTCTCTATAGTCATTCATTCATGTGCTCACCCATTCACTTCTTCAATAACTACGCATGGGCAGAGCCTACGTGCCAGGCACTACACTGGCACTGGGGACAGAGCCATGAAGGAGGCAGAGCCCTATCTGGGAGGAGCTGGCGCTCCAGTGGGGAGACAGGGCAGCTGCAGGCAACTCCAGGAGAGGCCCCCACGCCCTCACAGGGGCTTGTCCATTTCAGTGAGGTTGCTTAGTGATGCTGGAAGGTGTGGACGTGTGTGATCCAGTTGTCTGACCATGGCTGCACATTCAAATTACTGGGGAAGCTTTTAAAATAAGTCTATTTACTTAAACCCATCTCCAGAAAAATCTTAATTATTCTGGGATGGGACCTGGGCATCAGCATTTTTAAGAGCCCCCCAGGTGGCCCTCCTATGCAGCCAAGGTTGAGACCAGCTGCTCTATGACAGCACTTCTCAACCTTAATTGTGCACAACAATCACCTGAGGACCTTGGTTGATGCCGATTCTGACAGTAGGTCTAGGTGAGGCCTGGGAGTCTGATTTCTAACTGGTTCCCAGGGGGTGTTGATGCTGACTTTTAGCAGCAGCGCTCTGCGATCTGGCCCTAACAGCCTCTCCATCTCCCCTCCTCCTGCCTGCCCTCCACTCTCTCCACTCCAGCCATGCTGGCCTTCTTGCTGTACCTTAAATACTCCCTGGAGTCTTCACATGTCCTCTCCCTGGAACATCCGTTCCCCAGATGTCCACATGGCTTGCTCCCTCACATCATTTAGGTCTGTGCCCAAATGCCTGCTTATTCTTCCCCTGACCATCCACATAGAATAGCGCCCCACTTCCTCCCACCCTGCTTGCCTTTCTCCATGGCACTGCTCACCTCGTGATAATACAGCATGAGTCTATTGTATCTGGGTTTATTGTCTGCCTTCTTCACTAAAATGTAAGCTCTGTGAGAGCAGGAACTTTGTTTTGCTTCCTCCGATCATCCTAGCACATAGAACTGTGCCTGGCACATGAAAGACACTCAGTAGGTATTTCTCAGTGAGTTTGCGCCTGGCATTTTGGGTGGGATAATTCTTTTATCCTATGTTACTGTTCCGTGCATTGTGAGTCATTCCGATCCATGACCTTACCCAACAAATGCCAGTAACACCACAGGTTGTAGGGACCCCTTAGGTGGGAGATCAGCTCCCAGTTGAGAACCAACAATCTAATTCAATCCTCTCATTACATAGGTGAGGGAAGCAAGGTGCAGAAAGGTGAAACTGTTTGCCCAAGGATAGCAAGTTAATGTGAGACCTGACACCAGAGCTTAGGATTCTAAACTCTAGCTTATGGTGTTTCTTTTTTGTTTTTGTTTATTTTGTTATACTATAGTTTCACCATCTTTCTCTTAAGAAAAGCCCTTCTGAAGGGCCCATAGGATGGGGTTGGAGGAGGGCTGTTTGCCAGACAGGACCTGCTGCAGGGGGTCTCAGTTATTCTCCTGCCTCACCGTGAGATTGATAGCCAGAGTGTGCAGGGTCTGTAAGGTCTAGACTAGACTAGAGAGAGCAGATAATACCTGCCTCTACTCCTCCTCCGCACTGGCCCCTGGAGAGGTGAGGTTCTCTGGGGCCCATGAAAAAGCACCCCGACTGAAAGTCATCTCTCAAACTTCCTCAGTCTATTAAACAAGGGAAATGGATTTGAAATTGAGCACATGTCAGTATGGCTTTGGAAAATTACTTTTATTAATCAACATTGATTTTATTTTTCAAAATTACATAATGGTGCCATAAGTTCTCCTACTAAGCAAGGGTCTAGGAGCAAGTTGGAAGTAATGACTCTGGCCTGTGGCTCCTCAGGCAGGACCCAGGGGAAGGTCGGGGCCTCCTTTCTCCAGCAAGGCTCAGGAGGCTCTCTAGGGGCTGCACAAAAGGACTCTCTTTACCTGGGGCCCGTTTGGTACCTAGACTGTCTCCATCATACATGAGTGCCAGAGGGAGGCAGATGTCCCTGAGCCTCTGGGTCCAATGAGGGCCCGCCCGGGAGAAGGAAGAAGACAGACCAGAAAAACCTGGCCAAACACTTCCTCCTGGTGGTGTGGCCCCGGAGCCTCATGGTAAGTTCTTGGATGCACAGTGATCTGGTTGGGAGGGAGTCTGGGACGGGTACACTGGACACTATGACTTGAAGACCTTCCTTTCTTGGATTTCACAAGAGAGAGTGATGAACCGGGGATGGTTCTTCTGTCCAGAACGGGGATGTTCAGTGGGGGACTATAAATTTTCATGTAAAGGGACCCAAGCCTGCTGCTCTGTGCCTGGCAAATAGTAGGAACTCAATATAAACCCTGTTCAAGTTAAAACAATTGAATCATGGAGCTCTGGCTCCTCTCTGTGGGCCCATAGATGATTCAGGGTGTGGGAGGAGGGACAAGTGGGTTGTGTGGAGGCTTCAGGCAAGGCCCCCACAATGTTCACATCCAACTCATGGGTCCCACCAGAACCTCCAGAAGCCTCAGGGATGCTCAGGGGTGCAGGTGCAGGGCAGAGTGGCTTCTCTTCTCAAAACGACAGGATGTAATACTCTAATGTTAGAGGTCATTGATTCATCCAACAGATGTATTCACTAACTACCTACTCTGTGCAAGTTTGGTGTGAATCTGTGCCCTCCTGGATGACGGGGGCACTGGCAGTCTTGGAGGGGCAAGAAGGCCTGAGAAAGTCAGCAGCAAGGAGGACCCTGCGTGGTAAAGATGGATGGAAATTGGGCGTTGGGAGCTTGGGGCCTTCTCATCTCTCTCACCTGGACAGAATCACCTCCCTTCCCTGGGTTCAGTGCCCTTGCTTGAACACTAAGGAGGTTGATTGAGGTGCTCCCCAAGGCCCCTTCCAAATCCAACATTTTTAAGAGTCTGTGATGCTTGCGCTGCTGCAGGCAGCCCTGGTCTCTGAGCTGCACTGATGTGGCTGCTCCAGGCAGGGAGGGGTTGGCTCCTGTGCCCTGAGAAAAGGCTGCCAGGCTGGCAACTCTGCCTAGGGCCTAAGGGTGGAGTTGGAAACCCATCCCTTCCCAAGGGAATATTCCCATCATTTAGTCAGCAAACATTTACCATGATCCTGCTGGCACTGTCCAGGCTCTGTGGGAGACATGAAGACATGACACAGGGTCCCTGCCCTCAAGAAGCTGCTCAAGTTGAGGACACGGCCAGGCACACCTGAAAGAACAGCAGGAAGTTCCAGTGGGGCAGATGGACACATGCAGGAAGGAGGCTATGGGCTTGTGAGAGAGCTCTCTCTGGAAAGCATCATAAGTCCCCAGGTTTTTGAATGCATAAATATTTGTGCAAGTTCTTGGCCTTTCCCTGAAATGCATTTCTGTCTAGAACTACGTTTCTGGAGCATAGTTGCACAGAAAACACATTCATGCACTCACACACTAAGAAAATGAGTATTGAGCACCTACCACATGCCAGGCACCAAGGATCCAGTAGTGAACCAAACAGAGATGGAGCTTACAGTCCAATCAGGGAGGAAGCCAACATCACCAACCCCACAGAGGGACTGCCTTTTGCACCATTGTTAAAGTGTTTTGTTTCCCTTAGGGGAAAAGGTGGTCATTTTCAGAAGGAAATAACATTTTCTTAAATTACTTCCTGACAACCACTGCATATGTGACAGATGAGCAGAGTAAAACAAAACAGAGTTTATATTTGGGCATTGGATGCTCTGCTGGGTTCTCTCTCTGGCTAAGTCACTCAAAACATCAGCCTCACAGCAAGACGCTAAAATCCGCCTCAGCAAAATTGCAAATTACTACATATAGGGGGCTGTGGGGGTGGAAGGAAACAATTCAAGCTGCAACTGTTATACCTGCTCATGCTGAGGCTCACCGTGTCAAGGGGGGTTATCAGAACAGGGGGTCTGGCCAGGAAGGGCCTCTTCATTTGTTAATTCAATCATCAAATGTATGGGTCTCGACCTGAAGGCCACACTGATCACTCATGGTGCAGTGAGCATTTGGTCTTTGGAAAAGTTCAGTGTTGCTACCTCTTCTGGCTTCAAGGAAAAGGAATGAATTTGCTGCGGAGAGGGAAGTCTTGGAGGCAGGGAGAATGGGAAAGTGGAGACCTGGAAGTCAGAACTAGCAAGTCTTGCACGGAGAACAAGTCGAGGGCCTGGGCTAATGCAGATAAGCCATGCTGGGTAGTAAGGAGCCGAGATGGTGGAAAGCAGGGAGCAGGAGATGGTTGGTGGAGGGCCTTCCATTTGAATGTGGATTTTATTCTGGGGGACATAGGGAGCCATTGAATGTTCCTGAGCCCTGTGGTGCAAAATGAACTAAAAGCTGTTTGAGGACAATTAATTCCTCAACCATGGGCAGGAGGAAGAGCTTGGGAGCAGGCATGTAGGTTCTTGGCTCTTGGGGTAATTCTGGGGAGAGGTCTAGAGTATTGGAACAGGACTGAAAGTGGAACTTGGGAGAGTCTGTAACTCAGGGTACAGGGTCAGGAGAGGGAGGTGGCTAGAGATAGAAGACGGCTAAACTCAGGAGCACAGCAGGTCCTGGTCTGCAGGCACAGAGGGAGCAGCACTCAGGCCCCAGGCCACTCTGCCCCACTCGGCATCATGCGATCATCTCCCTCATTAGAACACCCAAACCCAAGTAGCATGTCTGTGATTGTGTGTTTGTACACTAATTAATTTATCCCCATCAGAGTGAGGAATCCAAGTACTCAGCAACCCCCTCTCCTCAGAGTTTGGGGAACAGGGGCAGATGAACCATAGGCCAAACGTCCCAAACTTCAGTGGTGTTGCAAGAAAGGGAATGCTGGGATCATTTCTTATGGTGAATCATGGCCGTGTCTTCAGCAGGTGCCCTGTGCAGAAAGGCTGGAAATCAGAGATATGTTTCTGAGACTGCTTTATAACAACCCACAAGAAGCTCCTTCTTTGTTTTACGCTCCCCTGAAGAACAGCCTCTGAACCATGACAGCCTCCCAAACAGCAGCCTCAGCTGCAAATCAAGACCGTCTTGCACCTGCAGGGCACAGGTGGCCAGAGGTGGCTCTGGATGAGCATTAGTCTTTCTCCTCCACACCTTGGGGTCTCCCAGCCAGCAGCAGACACCTGTCACTGTGTCAGCTTTGGCTACAAAGGCAAAATATAGCCATCCCATTGAAGCTGGTCCCTACTCCTGACTCCTATCTTCTGTTGCTTTCCTGCTGGCCTGGTTGCCACCCAGTTCAGTCACCCTTCCCCTGTCCCAGGCCCTGGCGGCCTCTTCCTCCCCTAACTCCTTGATGACTAGACTCACTTGGCATTTAGCCTGTGCCATCCTGTTTCTTCTCTTATGGTTTCTTTTTTCTTTTTTTAGGTTTGAGTCTATGTTTGGCCTCTCTCAATAAATTCATTCTTTGAAGGGAAGGACTGTGTCTTATATTTAGGGTGATGTATCATCTTTCATCTAAACCAAGACACTTCCACGAATGCTGCTGAAGCTGCCGATGCCTGCTCATGTTTTCTTACCCTCACTGTTCTTATGCCTTCTGACGTTTGCTTACTGCAAGCCCGGGGCCTTTCCCTGTTCACTAGAGCAGGTTGGAAAAGTCAGGAGCAGCCCAGAGCCAGTGAGGGGCAGGAGCTGGAGGATGAACACTGAGCTCCCTCAGCTGGGACAGCTCCATACGGAGGTCCCGAGGGGGACTGAGCCCCAGCTGCCCACAGTGGTAACCTGCACTGGCTCCTTTGCTTCCTGGTCATTTTCTTACTCCCTCACCTGTACCCACTCCCACCCCTTAAAAAATTTGCATTCAAATCTTTGTCTCAGGGACAATTCTGGGCCAAATGGGAGGTCTGGTGACCCTACAAAGGTCTCTTGGTCTGGCACTGCCTAGCCTGGTGCCAGCCCGAGTACTCACTCACATTTTGCCAAATGAATGTGTGAATGGGTTAAAAAATGCTCCGTTGTGCCCCAGCTGGGACATGAGAACTGATTTCTCATGGCACAGAAAGGAATTATGCATTTCCCTTGTCCATTCTGGCTCTCACCCTCCCAGATAAGTATTTTATAGTTTCTCTCCTGCAACCTCTGACACCTCTGTCGACATCTGCAATCTCAGTTGATGACCTCACTTCTGGTTTCTCTGTGAGCACAGACACCACCGGCAGAGAACTTCCATGGGCTCCCATGGCATCCACCCGCCCACCTGCGTCTGTGCCGAGGCACTGTGCCAGGCCTGCTGCCCCGCTGCTAGGGCCACCCACCGGTTCCCCAGATCCCTGCACCTGCTGCTGCCTGGTCCCCTCACCTGCCCTGGGCTTTGCTCATTTGTTGCCTCTTAGGGAGGCTGTCCCCACTTAAATTGCACACCCTCCTACTCCTCGTCCCCATCCTCTGCCTAATGTTTCTCCATAGCACTCCTAACCGCCTGACGTCCTATATATTGGGCTTATCTTCAGTGTCTGCCTTCCCTAACATGTTAACTCCACGTGGGCAGGAGTCTTTGTTGTATTTATCGCATTAAAAAATGTTCATGAGGAGAAGAAAGGCAGGAAGGCTGGCAATTGTTTGAAGTGAGAGAATTAACAAAATTGAGAATGGAAGATCAGAAATGGACCTTAGAGATTAATCAAATCCAGCTCTCTCATTTTATAGATGAGGAAATGGAGGCACAGAGGCTCTCTGGCAGCTGTGCGAAGAGCTGGGATTGGAACCCTCAGTCTCAGATCCCCAGTTTGGGGTTCATTCCACAGCTCATCATTGCAGGCCTGGGGTCCTAAATCTCTAGTTCCACCATGTGTGGGGGGTTAGCCACACTCAGTGCTGCCGTGTGTCAGTCACTGTTTATTTTCTCTAATGTAGTATTCGTACCCCCGACAGAACTGGAGCCCTCAAGATCACGAATTGGGGCTTCTTCCTTTGAAATTCCCAGTGTGTGACCCAGTGCTTAGCGTGGTGTGAGCTGGGAGCCCCAGGAGAACACCCTGCCCTCCTTTAAGCCCATGATTGTGACCATAGCTACTGTTTACTCAGCATCCTCTAAGTGTCAGGGGCTTAAGATACCTTACTCATCAATCTTGAAAACTGCCCTGGTAGGTAGGCACTGTTTTCCCCATTTTGTGGATGAGGACACTGGGGCTCAGAGAACTGAGCAACCTGCCCTAAGGTTGATCACAAGCCAGTAAGTGCCAAGGCAGGATTCATTCCTACTACATTATGGAGAGGGAGCCACAGGGTGGGGAGTGGAGGAGAGATGTCAGATTAGAGAGCATACATTTGGCCACCTGCTTATCCCCCGAGGCCTGGAAGTCCTCCAGGAAGGGAGAAAGCTGTTCTTTGAACAGGTCAAGCTCAAGAGGTCAAGAACTGATATAGATTTTTCCCTGAGACAGAGTTTTGAACAGAGTAGAGGAGGCAGAAGAGGGTACTAGGTACTGAAAACAAGGCAGGGGGCCCAGCGGGGCAAAGGCTTTGGGGATGGGAAAGCAAGAGCACCAAAGACAAATTCTGCCCAGTTCACAATGGAGCCAATGGCACAGGACAAGGAGTTAACAAATATCGATGGCATGGTTGATCGATTACCCCTGACATATCATGCAGCTGAGCCCCAGAAACAAGGCCCAAGGGGGCAACTGTCTGCTTGATTTGGACTTCTAGTGATTATAATTTTCAAGCTGGAACCAAATATAGACCCACATTGAGCTGGAGCACTTTGCTTGCAAGCAACTAGCACAGCCTTTAGGGTTCGACTTGGTAGCCATGAGCAAGCTTAGATAAGCTTTGCTGGCTGTGAATCTCAAAATGCCTCTGCTGGAGGTGTTGATTGATACGCCAAGATTCACAAGTGAGCTGCCTCTTCTGGCCAAGATCAATTAACAACTTTACAGGTGACTCCGCAGAGGGAGGGCTGGCCCGACTTGGTGGCTGCTAGGCGTGAGTGAGACCTTTCCTGTGAGAGTCACACTTCCTCACACAGAGGATGAGAAGAGATGACAGATGGGATGCAGTCCACACCCCTGGCTTTGCACAAGGGAAACTGAGCCTCAGGGGTGAGAAACTTGCCCAGGGAAATGGATCTGGTGAGAGGCAGTGGTAGAACCAGAAACCCATCTGTGCTTTCAGGAACATTGCTGGGCCTGGCTCCATTGACATTTTTGGGCAAAATTAATGTGTATGTGATTAGATTCCAAAAAGCTCAGCACCGAGGGCATGGTCTGGACACGCTATGTCATTATGAAAGGTGGGACCCTCTGGGCAAAGGCTCTAAAAAGAAGAACACCTAAAAAAGGTTTCCATTTTTCTGAACTGGAAGAACATAAAAGGGGAACATGAGCCAAGTCTCCTGACACTGCAGCTCCCGGGACTTGTACAGGGAAGAAAGCTGCTCACACCACCATTCTGGAACAAGAGAACTACACTACCGCCTAGAAGAAAAGGAATATATAACAAGGGGAGAGAAAGAATAGTTTCTTAAAGTGTGGTATGGATTCCTCCCCCTGAGCTGCTGCCTTAATTCAGGTCTTTAGCACTCCTCTCCCAGTCTTCTCTTAAAACAGTTTTAAAAATATATAAAAATATTGTAAAATACAATAAAATACTGAGAAAAACATAGCATGTGCCTACCACCATAGCTTAACAAATGTTTACATCCTGTCATGTGTACCTCCCTCTTTCTCTCTCTCTATTTATGTATGTGAACCCTTATAGATGTAGGTGGAGCCCCTGTCCACCTGCCACCTCCTCCCCAGCCCTCCCCACAGCTACCACTGTCTTAAAATTGCCTTGTGTCATTCCCAGCCGTGCTACATAATTGGTATTGTACTGAGTATACTTTCTGCAACTTGGTTTTTCATTCAACATTATGTTATCAAGCTGTAGCCACGTTGATACACATATATCCAGTCAATTCTTTCAATCAATTTTAATTTTATGCCCCCATTGAAGGGCCCTGTATTAGTTTCCTAGGGCTGTCGTGACAAGGTACCACAGACTGGGTGGCTAAAACAACAGAAATCTATTTGCTCACAGTTCTGGAGGCTAGAAGTCCAAGATCAAGGTGTTGCCAGACTTCGTTTCTTCTGAGGCCTCTCTCCGTGGCCCCCTTCTTCATGTGTTTTCACACGATTCTCCCCCATGCCTATCTAGTCTTAATCTCTTCTTCTTATAAGGGCACCAGGTACATCGGATTAGGGCCCAGCCTAGTGACCTCATTTTAACTTTACAAGCTCTTTAAAGACCCTATCTCCAAATACAGTCACATTCTTTTTTTAAATTTTTTTTAATTTTAAATTTCAGAATATTGTGGGGGTACAAACACTTTGGTTACATATATTGCCTATGCACTGCCCAAGTCAGAGCTATAGTTGTGCCCATTCCCCAGACAGTGCGCCCCGCACCCATTCGGTGAGAGTTTTCCCATCCCCTCCACCCCCCTCCCACCTGCCCGACCCTTGATGAATATTATTTCCATGTGTGCACGTAAGTATTGATCAGTTAGTACCAATTTGATGGTGAGTACCAGTGGTGCCTGTTTTTCCATTCTTGTGATACTTTGCTTCAAAGAATGGGCTCTAGCTCCAACCAGGATAATACCAGATGTGTTAATTCACCATTGTTTTTTATTGCTGAGTAATACTCTATGGTACACATATACCACATTTTATTAATCCACTCGTGTATTGATGGGCACTTGGGTTGTTTCCACATCTTTGCAATTTACAGTCACATTCTGAGGTTCTGGGGTTAGGACTTCAACATATGGATTTTGGGAAGACATAATTCAGCCCGTAACAGCTCTCTCTCTCTCTCTCCCTCCCTCTCTCTCTCTCTCACAAGCAATGCTGTAATGAACATCTTCATATGTACCCCTGTGAACACATGGGACCAATACTGGGACTTGGAACCCTGGATGCAAGGGTGTGCATACCACAACTTTCTTAGACACTGACAAGTTGTTTTCCAAAGCAGGACTATAATTCATACTCATACTATCAGTGTGTGAATACTTTGTGAATGCTTGGTATTGTTAGACTTTAAATTTTCCCAATCTGATGGCCGTGAAATGACAACACGTTGTGGTCTTCATTTTAATTTCCCTGATTGCTACTGAGGTCTTCACCTTTACATGTATTTAGTGGCTATTCATATTTTCCATTCTACTAGGTGCCTGCTTTTTCCCTATTGATCTGCGAGAAACTTTTATATATTCTAGATACCTCTCCTCAGTTAACTGTGGCAGCCTCTTCTCTGGGCTCCTTCCTTCCAGGGTCTCCAGTTGACAATTTCTCTTCTTCAGGGATCTTTACCCTCTTCTCAGAGACTATGGGATAAAATTCAAACTTGATATGGCCTTCCAGTCCCTGACAGTCTGGCTGGAACCTAACTTTCTAGCCTCATCCCCGCACTATCCCCATAGATTCTAGCCACCCAGGACCAGCACCAGTTCCCAGGACAACATCATGTTGATGCTTCTGGGCCTTTGCATGCAGCTCCTGCTTCCTGGGAGGCCTGGTTTTCTCCTTTGCTAACTGCAGGCACGTCCTTCCAAATCCAGTTGCGATGTCAGCCCTCAGTCCCTGGGCGGAGGTGACAGTTCTGACCATGACCGTGGCACCTACCGCTTGGGTTAGTTGTTTCCCTCTATTTCCTTGGCCAAAACTTGAGCCCCCCCAAGAGCAAGCATTCCCCTCCCCCTATTCATCTTGATGTTCTCAATATCGGTACATGATAAGTGCCAATGTTCCTCAGTGTTTGCTGAACTTTATTTTTTTCAATCCTGAGATGTTATTTAAAAGATTATAATGGTTAATGAGTAAGCAGTAGTAATGAAATTGTTTAGCTCATTCTTCCTGTCTGAAATTCACTTATTGTTCCTAAGATCATAAACCTGGGCTCACAAAACAAACTCCACAGGGCATATGGTGAGAAAGATGTGACTTAGCAGCTGCACAAGGCCAAGGAGGGGGAGATTAGGAGAAAGCTCATTATGAGGAAACGCCAAAAAGTGGTTGCTATAAATGCTAAAGAAATGCTAGGATATAATAATGGAAGAGTAGTATCTAGAATGAGACAATAGTTCTCTTCTCTCCTTGGATCACTACTGGAGTGTTGTTGTGTTCTGAGCATTGTACTTTGAGAGGGAGGAACACAGACCAACCTGAGTATCTTCAGGAGGGAGGGCAACCAGGAGAGGAAGGCATTAGATTCCATATCACCCAAAGAATGGCTGACAGACATTTCTAGGGCTATTTATCCTGGAGGCTAGAAGAAATAGAGGGGGTATAAAATTGTCTTCAAATACTGTGTGCAAGGGACTGTCTTTTGGAACAAGCAATAGGATTTTCCTGTATCATTCCTGCTACATTCTACCAAGTTCCTTCCAGGACTGATGGAAGAGATTTATAAAGACATAGATTTCTGCCTCATAGAGTGAGAAACTTTAGGCGTCCAGAGCATTAGAAGATGATTTGGCTGCTTTAAGGAGTGAGGATCTGTCCATCAGGGGAAGTATCTGTGTAGTGGCTTGACAACCAGCTGGCAAGGGATGATGTCCAAGGGGTTCTGGGATCAAATGGAGGTTGAGTTTGGGTAGATGACCTTTAAGATCTTTTCCACAATTGAGATTTCACAAATTTATGACTTTGAGTTTGATGGGTCTGAGGACCAAAGTCTAAAAGCACCTTTGAGCCTTGTTAAATGAAATTTACTCTTTGATGGGCAGAATGCCTGGCTGACAGTCTTTTGCTGCCCGCCCTGAGCCCTGACGCCATCCTAAGCAGCACAGTGTTTGCACATGTGTCCCAGCAAACATGCTGTGCTTCCTGCCTCCGGTGATCTTTCCGTCATTCGTTTGGTTCACCTACTCATGTGGCCAGACACTAGGCCACTGGCTCTCAAACTTTAATGAACACTAGAAAAATCTGGTGTGCTTGTTAAAAACACAGATTCCTGGGCTCTAGGGCTGGAGCATATCAACTGCACTCACACCATGCAGCACACTGCTGCCCCAGTAACTAGTCTGGGGACTGGCATGTGAGTAAATCAGAGCTGATGAGATGTCATTAGACACTTTAGGGCAAATGGAAGTGCTCTTTTCTATTGACCGAGATATCGTTAGAGCTGAAGCTTCCTCCAGGAGGAGACCAGAAGCAAAGTGAGCAAGATCAAAATGTAGGAAGATGGAGCTGAGAGATTAGGAAAACCTCGTTCTAATAATACAGCATGAGCCCTGAATCCAAAAATACTTGAAGCCAGACTATTCCTGGGCTTTGTGGTTATCTGAACTAATTAATTCTGTCTTTTGCTTAAGCCAATTTGAATTGGGTTTTCTGTCACCTGAAAGCTCCTAAGTGATACAGACCTAAACACCATTCTTTGTCTACAGATTTGATTGGGTCGGGCTGGTAGAAGAAGTGTGCACAGTTCGTAAAACATGTGCCTCTGCAAAGGAGTGTGGCTGCCGTGCCAGCCCTAGTGAATCAGCATTTATTTATCACGGATGGAAGGTCCAGCAGGTGCCAAGCATTCTGCCAGATGCCACAAGTGATAGAAATAGAGGACTTGGTCCTTCCCTTTGAAGAGTTTATACTCTACTAGATGCAAGACAAAATTAGCAAGACAAGATAATATGAGGCAAGTGTCAAGTGACCAATTAGGTGGGTAGGAACTTGGAGGAGTCATTGTGTCAAGGAGGGTGTGTCAGGGAAAGCTTCATGGACAAGAGGACTTGAACATGGCCTTAAAGAGTATGAGCGAAAAAGAGAGCTTGAATAGACATTTTTCCAAAGAAGATATACAAATGGCAAATAAGCACATAGAAAGATGTTCAACATCATTAGACATCAGGGAAACACAAATCAAAACTACAATGAGATACCACTTCACACCTACTAAGATGGCTATAATTAAGAAGACATGATAAAAATAAGTGTTAATGAAGATGTGGAGAAACTGAAACCCTCATACATCACTGGGAGAAATGTAAAATGGAACAGCTACTTTGTAAAACAGTCTAGCAAGAGTTAAACATAGACTTGGAAGGCTGAGGTAGGAGGATCACTTGGGCCCAGAAATTCGAGGCCAGCCTTGGCCATATAGGGGGACCCTGTTTCTTAAAAAACAATAAACCAAAACAAAACAGAAAACATAGAGTTACCATATGACCCAATGAGTCTATTTGTAGGTATATACTCAAGAGAATTGAAAAAGTGTCTTTATGAAAATTTGTACACAAATGTTCATGGCAGCATTATTCACAGTAGCCAAAAAACAGAAAAAGCCCAAATGTACATCACCTGCTGCAATAAACAAGACACAGTGTGTCCATACAATGGAATGATATTCAGCCATAAAGGAGGAATGAAGCACTGGTACATGCTACAACATGGACGAACCTTGAAAACATCATGCTTAGTGAAAGAAGCCACACACAAAATGCTATGTATTGTATAATTCCATTCATATAAAATGTCCAGAAAGTACATTAGTGGTTGCCAGGGACTAGGGGGAGAAAGGGCAGGGAAGTGACTGCTAATGGATATGAGTTTTGGAGGGGAGGGTCACAATAATGTTCTGGAATTATATAGTGGAATAATTTCATACCTTGTGAATGTACTAAAAAAAATCACTGAATTCACACTTTAAAAGAGTGAATTTTATCATATGTGAATTATAACTCAATAAAAAAATAACTTCCAAAAAAAAAAAAAAAAAAAGAGTATGAGCGAAAGAAAGGCAAGAGGCTTTATGATCTCCATCTCCAAGTACCTTATGTGAACTATGAGCAGTATATGGACCACACGATGTAAATAAAGAGTTAAATAAAATTTCATGTAATTGTACCACATATTATGCTTTGATGATATAATTATACAGACAGATGTGTCTGAGCAGAAAATGAAAAAAAACCTAAGTACCTAGGAAGTAGAGACTTTTGGGGTTACTAATATACTAACCCTATATGGTTACAGTGGCATAAAATGCTTAATTGGCTAAATTATATGCTTTGAAAGTTGTCAGGTCATATGTGTTTCTGTGGCTTTGAAGGTTAATTGCTCTGTTAATTCTCGAATGGGGCTTGCCTCCTCTAGCACTGATGGTAGTGTTAATTTTCACAGCTTTTCTCTTACTTTCCTAGGAAGACTAGAGTAGAGTTAACCCTGAGCCATGCTCTGTGCTCATGCCTGTTTTTAGAATGAGGTTAACAAGGATCCTACCCACCGGGCCCGCTCTCCTGCCTCCTGAACTCAGAAGGCCTCCACTTCCTACGACCCCTGGGAACCCTGGGACAGTATCTAAAAGTGGTCCTTTGCAGCCTTTCACCCAGTGACCTGGAATCTTGACGCTGACTAGTTCGGTACTCGTTCCACATGTAACACTTGCAGACCCTTGCTTTACTTGTTTCTGTTCTACCTATACAACTAATTTTGTCAATTTTTTGTCAAACTAATATCTGCCACCCTCTTTCTCCCACTCACCTAGTGCTGTGTGCATAGTAGGCACTCAATATGAAGTTTGCTAGATACGTGGATATGTCAATTTCATCCTGCTGTTACAGTTTGGAAATTCATCTTACCCCTAGCTGATGAGAATTACACAAGGAGTCTGCGTCCTGGTGAACCAGGTCTTTACCCTACCCCACGTCCCCTGTCGTTCTCCAGGTGGGCTCCTTCAAGCCCCCACTCCCTTGGGATCTCCTTCTTCAGTCACTGTCTGCCAGGCCAGTATTTCCTTCAAGCCTGCTCCAGGGAAGTCATTTTCCCTGGGCCATGTCACACTCTTCAGAGCGGAGTTCCTGAAAGACCAACAAGGCACTTTTGTTTGTTACTAATATACTAACAAGCTAAAAGATGTCACTAGGCTAAAAGATGACATCCCCACGAGGTGAGGCTATGCAGGGGCACAGGGGACAGACATTCACATCCTGTTTCAGAAAATAAGTGCAAATCCATTAAAAGGGTGTTTTATGAAGGGTTTATTGTGACTCCCCCTAGCAAATGACCACCCCTGCAACAGCCTATCTCTGATGCCCGAATTTCATCTTTCAGGATTAAAGCATCATTTCATGTTAAACTAAAGACTCTTCTCACACATCAAAATAAACTATTGTCATATACTATGATGTCAGTGTGAATGAGTTTGTGCGGATGAGAGGGAGGAGGGTCACGGAGGGTGGCAGGAGGTGTGGGCGGGGAGAGTGGGAAGGAGCACCCTCACAGTCAGCCCTGAGTTGGAGCGAGGCGGGTAACTGAGCTGAGGGACCTGGACCCACAAGCCCCATTCACGCTTTCCTTCACTCCTTCACTTACTCAACACACATTTGCCAAGCGGGTACTATTTAGGTGGATCATTTGTTAGCCAAACTGTGGCACTCTTTAGGGTGAAAGAGCACACTGTTAATATCTATGCTGGGCAACAGGCAAACCTGAACGTACAGTCACCCTAGTAAAATCTGCAAGGCTTCATGCAGTATGGTGATAAATACTCCGCTGTACTCTAGACACCTGCAAATGAAATGCAGGACGAAGACGCAGTGATGACAACAAAAGAATTTAGAGAAAACTTCTTTATGTACTAGGCACTGTGCTGAAGGCTTTTTGTAGCTCATTTAATCTTTCCTATAGTTACTGATAATAATATAATGGATATAATAATGTATTATTACAAATAATATATATTTTTATAATATAATTGATATAGTATAATAATATAACTAATAACCCCATGACACAGGTGGCTAGGCAGGGGTGGAGCCAAAACTCCAGGGCAGGCTGGCTGGCTCCTGAGCCACGCTGTTAGATATTGGGAGAAGAAGAGAGCAGGGCCAAGGGTGTGCCAAAGAGGGAGGCAAACTTCTGTCTTGGGAAGCTGGGGAGAGCTTCCTGGCAAAGGAGGCATTTAGTCTGCTTTGTGAAGGAGATGAAAAGAGAAGAGCATTCTGCTGGAAAAAATGGTGGGACCAGAGGCATACAAGCAGGACAAACATGGCATGTTTGGAAACAGAAAGGACTGGGTTTGGCCAGAGCACTTTGGAATTAACAATAGTGAACAATTCTTAAGGGCTTCCTAGGGATTGTGCCATGTGATCATCACAGCAGCCTTGTGAGGTTGCAATTCTTTTTGCTCCATTTTACAGATGAGGAGCCTGGAGCTTAGAGAGATTCAGTCATTGGCTTCAGGTCAATCCACTGGTAAGAGGTGGTGCTGGGAAGTTCATCCTGGCAGACTGTCTCCAGAGGGCATGTTTTAATCCTTACAACACCTTCTTGTGGGGTAGGTGACACAGGACACTGGAAAGGGAGGTTCCAACTAGGCTGAGGAGAGTTTAACTTAATTGTGGACACAGGGTAGGGAACTAGGGGAGGAAGGGGTAAAGGGCTGTTGACACTCTGGGCCAGGGAAATAACAGAAGCTCGTTTTCATGGTGCTATGCTGGTTTTTAACTTGTTAGAGGATGAAGTATTGGTGGTGGGTGTTCTGCTTCCAAATCTAACTCATGAACTCTGGCAGTTTCTAATGAAGCTTACCGTAGGGCTTTAACTTTCCCTTTATATAAACAAATGAGATTCTCTAAGCAAGAGATTCAAGGATATTAGAATATTAGTAACTTAGTTGGCTCCGTCAAGAGGGGCAGGAAGTGAGGTGAATGTGCATCACTATGGCCTTTAAAGTGGCTAGGAATCTGCTGTCACTCACTTCTGTTGCAGATCCTGGTTTCTTCAAAGTCCCCTGAAGAGAAGCTAGGAAAGGTAAAGGGGAAAATGTCCTTGATGTCTTTTGAATAGGATGGGAAAGCCTTCCTGCTTGATGCTGCAATTCTTCAACAATGTTTCCCCAGCCAAAGAGAGGTTGTGGGTCAGTCCTCAAAAGAGCCAGCAATTAAGAAGCTCACTGTCAGCACCCTCTGATGGGAGTGAGTTCCTATTTCAGCAAATACCAGCTCCCCCTGAGGTTGGCACTGCTACCAAAAACCTGGTTGTGCCTTCTCCCCATCCCTGGAGGGCAAAGGAATGCTGGTTTGACATTCTCTATCCTTTCCTTGGACACCATGCCTGTGAGACAGAGTGGCGCTTATCTGGCATCAATATCCAGATGGTTAGGGTCCTCAGAAGGGTTAGCAGTATCTCAGACCTAATAGCACATGCTTAGAAGCTATTACACCTTTTCTGTAGAAATCAACACTTGGATTAAAAATACAGCCTATTCACTGACATTCATGATCTAGCTGTGAACAAGAATTAGAGAAATAAAAATTCTAAGTGCAATGGATAGTTTTCTACCCTTCTAAGTATTATCAATGACTGCTCAATTTTACTCTGGTTTTCTATTCGGCTTTAAAAAGAAACCTTAACCACCTCTTATTTATTTATTCCACAAATAGTTAATAAATGTCTCCTGTGTCAGGAACTAGGTTGCTGGTGGGGATTGATGGTGAAAAGGTGGAAGCCTTCTCTGCCCTCATGGAAGCTCACGATCTAGGGGATGGGGAGAGGCATAAAGTAGACAACCACACAAGCAATAAATTAAAATTATCATAAAGTCCATGAGGAGAAGCTCAATGCATAAGGCATCCAAACCTTCCAGCTTGCATACATGGCCTGAGTAAACATGCCTACCTAAGTTTTTTCTTCATAAAACTTCAGATTTTATGCCATTGTATCTGAAAGGCCATTTCTTATGCTATTATAACTCTCAGCGGTTGCAGCAAATCTTTTCACTGGGTTGACTTATTTGCCCCAAATGTCTGATAAATTCCAGCCTGATTCCTGGAGCATTTCAAGAGATGTTTTGTGATGAACCCAGAGAGACCAAGCTAGAGAACACTTTTTTCCCAGCCTGCTGCTTAAGCAGCTGTGCATCACAGAAGTGGCCCACCAGCAGCTGCTGAAACTAACCCCTCCCAGAGGTTGTAGTTGCAGTGAACTCAGGGAAGGCTATTTTGTCTGCATACCTTCCCTATAAATTGAACCTAATTAGGGAGAGAGAACATTAAAAGGATGGCACATGGAGGTAATGTATGGCATTTCTCACCTTGCCCAGGAACTTGGGTTTCCCAAGTCCCAGGTTGTGGCTGCATCACCACCCTCCAATCCCAGGTTCTGAGCCAATCTAAGAGGAGGCAAGGGCAGGTCTTAGTTAGAATCCTGCTACTTCTACATTTTGTAATTTTCCACCCCTGAGCCAGGGTCTGACTGATCTCTACTGCTATGGGCTCTAAATAGAGACTCAACAAAAAATAGAGGAGCAAGTCACTCATTTACCACCACTTTGCACTGGGGACATGGAATGTTAGAATAATGGCTTATCCTTATTAGTTGCCATTGCCCTCTTTTGTAGAAACAGAGGGATGAAGGAGCAATCTTGAGTCTCACTTACCTACCCTGAGTCTGACTGATCGACGAGGTTATGGCAGCCTGGCCTAGCAAATCAGAGGCAGCTTCTAGGGACCCTCGTTCCCCTTCCTGAACCATGAAGGTGAATGGTCCATGTACTCATTGATCAGAATTCTCTGAGTTTCTACCCTACACCAGGTGCTCAGGGTGCAGAGATGAAAAGAGCCCACCCTTGCCCTCAAGGTGCTCACGTGTGGTGAAGACTACATCTGGTGTGTTTTAGAGCCTGTCTAAGCTTGGCAGTTAGGTTGGGGAAGGTAGAGTAAGGCTCACTCATCAGAATTTCTACAAGTGAAGACTGAGGATAAACTGTGGGATGGTGACCACGCAGAACACAATGAGAGACTGGCGAGTTGGTCACATGGCATTACAGCTAGTGAGTGCAGGTGTCAGAAAGCAGCCTCCTGCAAATGGGAGCACCATTTGTAGGAGGCAGGCCACACTGCCTCCTACAAATGGTAAGTAGAGGCAGGCCACACTGCTCCTGGGGGTGTATGGCCAGGACCGTGCCAGAGTGGAGGGGTGTCAGGGACCCAGAGGAGCAGCTGTGGTTCTGAGGGAGCCCTGGCCTACAGGAGGCTGGGTGGATCCTGGAAGGAGCTCTCAGATAGAAGCCTGGTACCTGATGATGCTGGGTGACACAGTTGCCATAGTGCAACACAGTGACTTGGTCATCCTGGGGTGCTCAGACTTCCCTGTGTCACACAGATTCTGAGGATGGTTGGCAGTGTAGGCCAAGGTTGCTTCTGACTTTCCAGCCTGGCCAGATTGGGCTTGGAACTGGGGTGAACCCAGATCTTGTATGCATGTTTTGAGAGGCATCTATGAATCCAGTTTTAGGGATCTGTGGGAGACACTGGCAGAGGAAATGAGGCCTAGTCACAGGCTCTCTAGCTTTGTGGGTTCTTCCTTAGGCAGCACCAGTGCTCAATGGCTCCTGTGTCTCCACATCTGCAGGGAGCCCCCAGGCTCTGCAGGCTGGCCTGACACCATTCTGCCTCTCTCCTTCCCCGTCACTGCTGTCTGCTGTGACTCGGACGGTGTGGTAGGTAGAATTCCATGATGCTCCTGTGATTGCTTCCCCAATGTTGTTCCGTGACTATATTACATGACATGGCAAAGGGATTTTGCAGGTGTAAAGTTACTGGTCAGTTGACTCTGAGAATGGGAGATCATCTGAGTGGGCCTAACCTGATGCTGTAAGCATTTTCTCCCATCACAGAAGGGAGACATGCGAAGCCCTGGAAGGGTTTGAGGTGCCCCTGCCAGCCTTGTAGATGGAAGGACCATGTAGAAAGGACTTAGAGGGGCCCTTAGGTACTGAGAACCTCTGGATGGCAGCCAGCAAGGAAAATGGGGTTTTCAGTGCCACAACTGCGAGGAACTGAATTCTGTCAACAACTGAAATGATCATGGAAGTAGATTCTTCCTTAGAGCCTCCAGAAAAGAGCCCAGCTTGGCCAACACCTCGATTTCTGCCTTGTGAGACCCTAAGCAGAGAAGCCAGCCAAGCCCTCTGGGTCTTCTGAGCTACAGAAACCATGGAATAATAAGTGGGTGGTGTTTAAAGTGACTCAATTTGTGGTCATTTGTTATGCTGCATAGAAAATGAACACAGACTTCTGCTCTGCCGTCCTCAGGCCCTCCTGGGGTGTGAGGAGAGGGGCTCATAAGCACAAACCCGGGCTAAGGTGCCCTGCTGACACCCCCACCACTCAAGGCCTCAGTGTCCTGGTGTAAGATGAGGGGCAGACTGGAGGATCGCTGACTTCTCTTCCAGCTTCAGTCTCTTCCATTCCCTCTATAGGACTAAATCGCACCCCCCTCCACCCCATGTCATCCAGTTCCATTGCCTTGTTGGGCCTTCTGGGGCGCTAGGTTGGCAGGCTGGGCCTTCCCTTCGTCTTTTCTGTTTCCTTTCTCCCTTGGTGCTGGGCCCTCTCCATAGCCTTTCCCCAGACTGTCTCAGGAGCCGCTGCTTCTCCTCCAATGGCGTGGGCCTGGGTGGCAGGGCTTTGGACACCTCTGCCTCTGAGGGGGTCAGTCCCTGCCCGGTCTCTCTTGCTACTACTGCCGCTGCCCATCACTCAGACCCCCACCTAGATGCTGCTTCTTGTTGGTCAAGACCCTAAGGCCTCTGCCCTTTTACAGCCTGGGCTCCTGGTCCCTGCCCTTGGGCCTGGGGTCCCCATCATCCCTGAATCCACCAGCTCCTCTCTGGCCTGGACAATCTCTGCCCCCTGATTGGCACCCCTGCCCCTCTCCCGGCCTGCCTCTTCCTGCTCACCTGTCTGGTATGAGGAACTTTAGGCACAGGGGAACACACCCCCTGGGATTCTCCCTCATTTCCATGGTGAGGTCAGAGGCTGTTGCCAAATCGGAAGCCAGCACCGGTGTGCTCAGCCCCCCGAGCACCTGCTGGGCTCAGGGCTGCAAGCTCCCTGAGCAGGGGCAGAGAGCCCTGAGAGGGGGCTGTTTTATTTCTTGGTGCTTTGGACTGAGCCTCTGTCCACACACAGGCAAGGCCGGGACCCCTGTGTGGGGTTTGTGAGGGGTCTGTGGTCTCCCCCTTGTCAGAGTTCTCCTCCTAAGCCAAACTCTGATCTGGTGTCTGCAGGTAACCTGTTTATGACAGCGGAAGGCTTCAGGTCTTAGCAAGTGTTCAAGGCAGTTTGTGCCTCCAAGTTACCTCCACCCCAAGATGAGGTGCACTCTGGGGATAGCACCAACATTAAAGATGTATCACTCTGGATTAAGTTGAGGCATTATCAGCCTTTAAGTGTTCACGGTTCAATACATGGAGCTAATTTTCTATTAATATCTTCTCCAAAAGAAGTGGTTTATCAGCTTCTCTGTTCTTTTCCATCTCAGGACTGGGAAATGAAAGAGAAAGTTTTAAGAGGAGACTACAGTGGAGTCTCAGGACCCCAGAACTGGCAGGCACCCTGAAGGGCATGTGTTCACTTTTCCATTTGTGGCTGGCCTCCTGGCTGGGTGATTGCTCCAATCCCTCCTGGAATAAATCCAGTGACAGTAGACTCACTGCCAATCAACTGAAACCACCCATCCCACCTCTGCACACTTGGATGGACATGTCCTCCTTATATTGAGTTGGTGTCTTTCTCCCTACAGCTTCCCCACATTGGACAACACGCCCTTTTGGGACCTCACAGACTCTTGCCCTTCACTTTCACTCACACAACAAACTTTTACCAAATGCCTGTTATGTGCTAGGCAAGGTGTGAGGTTTTTAGAGAGTAACAACACTCAGGCCTGACACCGGCAGCAAAAATGGAGCCCCGATATCTGAGGAGGGCAGTCAGCCCTCCCCATGTCCTCTCTTCTCTGATGGGACAAACCTGGGCCTTTCAGAGTCTTTGCTGGACATTTTTTGGAGTTCCTTCAAAGAAGGACTGCTTGTGGTTGTTCTTTCAAGACACCCCCCCACCCCAAGTTAGAAGATCCCCCTTCCTCTCTCTGCCCTCAGGGCCCCCGGAACTGAAAGGGATCATCCAAGAGGCTCCACCCAGCACGCAGCAGTGGGCTCCCTGCTCCCTCATGCCAAACGTCCTGCTGTTGTCCACCCAGCAAAGGCTGTAGGAATATCACAGGCAGCCACAAAATCCTCACCTCAGTTTCGTCATCTATAAAATAGAAATAATTAGTCCCTACCTCACAGTGATGCTTGCAGATGGAATGAGTCAACACATGTACAGTAGGTAGCGTAGGGCCTGGCACATAATAAATACTCAGGGAATGTCAGTATTCTTATTGTTAGCATTATTGTCACCATCCTACTAGCCATGCTTTTGAAGCTGATGGAAAATGAAACCCTTATGTTTTTCCCTTGGTGTTCACACTTTTCTTCTCCGTTTTGTCCTGGGTAGAAGTGGAGGGTTTGTATCTGACCCTAAGGAATTTATCTTATTAGAGCTGGCTCCTATTTGGTCTGTTGAGATAATAGAAACAGCCACCCATTATTGAGCACTACATGTGTGTCATGCATCGTCACCTTGAATCCTTACAACGACCCTGGGAGGTAGGTGCCATTATCTCCATTTTACAGACTAGGCAACTGGGGCTTCCAGAGATGTAAGTGGTCCAAGGTCACACAGCTGGTAAATACCAGAGCCCAGGATGCAAATCCAGATCTGGGTGTTTCTGCTTTATTTACTGCTCCTGGATGTCCGAGTCAATTCCTGTCACCAGGGCATGTCCCTTCCCCACCAGCTGCACAGATGGTGGGTTCAGAAAGCCTTCTGTGCCCTTGTCCAGGTCACTGCTGAGAGTCATGAAGACCCCCAGAGGTCCAGATACAACCAGAACCCTGTAAGGACAAGCCTGGATAAGCTGTGCCTAGTGGCCTTGGAAGATGGGGGTCATTGAGTGCACAGAGTCCACCATGGAGCTGAAAGCAACTCAGGACTTAAGAGACCCTAAAGCCAGACTGCCTGGGGGCAGGACCACCACCCACTAGCTGTGTGACCTCTGGGCTGCAGTTTCTTTAGCTGTAAAATGGGGAATAAAATAATACTACTATTATATTGGCTGGTTGTAAGGATTAAATGAGATAAATTTTATAAAGTTTTTAGTGCAGAGCTCAAGCAATACTGGCCATTTTGTTACGATTATTATTATTGCTTCCCAAGCATGGTTAGTGACTGCTTCTTCTTGACCAAAGGCAGAGCTAAGGCATGTGCCGGCCGCCCAAGGGAGGGTGGGACTGGGAGCAGAGCACCCTGTCCCCACCTCATGCAGCTGCCATTGCCTGTTAACCCCGGGCCCAGCTCCCATCCCGGACGCCTCACTTCCTGGGCATGCGCACCTGAGAACCGCCACATGCGTTGCCAAGAAAGAAATCACCTTCCCCATCTATTTTAAAACCTTGATAAGCTTTCTGTTTAATGTTTTAAAAGGTTATGTTCTAAAGAGGGACATGGTTAAGTAAATTACGGCACACCAACCTGATGGGATATTAAGAAAGCCATTAAAGTGATAATTATAAAGACTGTGTAGCGACATGGAAAATTCTTATGGATTAGTATGAAATGGAAAAACAGAATTTAAAAAATTGGATTACGTGATAATCACCACTAGTCAAAACCATATACCTATGAACAAACACAGGGAAATAGGAGCATTCCTTGAACTTCTTTTATTGTTGCTGCATTGTTTTTACAATAAATAAATATAAAACAGTTGGTGCCATTGAAATCATGATTTTATAAATTAAAAAAAGCAGAAGAACTCTATTATCCATGTGGCCTATAAAAGCAGACACTGTGTTTAAAAGAACCTCCTGGGTGGTGGGTAATGGGTCACTCTTGCTGCTGTATTTACATTTCCTGTTGATAACTCCTGGAGAATGGAGGGAGATTTCTTTTTTCTAGTAGAGCAGACAACTATCCTCCTCCCCCTTCCTTCCCACCCCCTGGTTATTAATGGTTTTAAGGAGGGGCTCCACTCCCAGGGTGCAGGAGCTTGAATCTAATCTTTCTTTTGGCTTCGGTGTGGGGGAGGGAGGCACAGGGTGAGTCAGGCACAGATACTTAGAAGGGAGCCGCGTCCTTTTCTTCCCGGCTGCCTGATGGCTAGAGGGAGAGACAGGAACGTGTCCTCCCACCAACCCAGGAGAAGGGAGACCCGAAGAGCCTTGGGCAGCGTGAGGCTGGGCGCCAGATGCCAAAGTAAAGCACAAAGGTGCGGAAGAGGATTGGAGCTTCTGCAGTGATCTTACAGGGAGAAAAGGAGTTGGGAACCATCCTTTTCTTCTTTCCTTCCTTTTCCTTCCTTCCGTTGCCTGCCTCTCTCTCTTCTTCGCATTCTTCTTTATCTTTCCTTCCTTTCACTTAACAGTAGTTTAGCAGCTCCTACTCTGTGTAGAAACTATGCTCATTACCCAATTTACAGAGGCGAAAAGACAGTTTCTGCCCTCAAGAAGTCTAGCCCACGAGACAAATCTGAAAACAAACAATCTTGACAGGTCAGAATATAAATAATTCAATGTGACAAAGAAAGCAATTAACTCTGCTCAGTGGAATCAGCAAAGCTTCCCTAGTTGGGATCCCAAGAGCTGACTAGGAAGGGGAGGGGAGGAACGTTCAGTTGGAGAAAAAGGGGGTTCCGGGTGGAGGGAACAGCATGGGCAAAGGCATGGAGATACGGGAGGATGGACCGCACACCTCTTCGGACCTGTGGCCCATTCACCCCTGGGTTCTGTGTCCAACAGGGAAGTCAATAGGCTGCATGTCCCCCGACAACGCTCTCATGGGTCAGGTGTGCCTCAACCCCACAATTATACTTAGGATCCCATCATACCTCAGGCATCCAGGAATTTATCAAAATCATTGTGAATCCATTTGATATTTTCCTAGGATCTGTGGATGCTAGAATTGGGAGAGGCTTCAAGGAGCACTTAACTCCCGCCACCCCCGATCATCCCAACAACCCATAGAGTAGCTGGAAATGGAAGTTAGCTCCAGTTGAGGGTATTTGGGCATTGCCAATTGGGTCCATTGCCCTCATTTCAAGGGTGAGGAAACTGTTGCCCAGAAAGGAGAAATCAGTGATTTATTCAAAGTCACTGAGCAAATTACTGGCTTGAACTCAGTTCTTCTGGCTCCAAAGCCAGTGCTCTTTGCAGCACTCGAGTTCTCTTTTTCCAGGAGAGGCCAGTCTAGCCTCTTTCCCCTGCCATAAACCAGCACTTTCCTATTTGCGCTATTCCTGCCTCACCTCAACGCCAAGGGTGTGCAGCCCTTCCCAATGCTGTGAGATATGGCCAAGAAGCCCTTCTCCCCATCGTGACCTTCACAGTTGTATCCCTCCATGACTTTCATCTTTCTAGGCAGCCTGGTTAGGACAATGCCTGATCCCCTAGGTCTGCTGGGGGGAAAAGCTGCTAGGCCTCACGGTCATGTGACCCATCCTACTCCACCTCCTCCAACTCCTTTCCCTCCCCTGAGAAACTGGATCTAAGTGAGGCATTCCGGCTCGAGTAAGGACAAGTAGCAAACTGGGAAAAGAATTGAGGGCTCCAGTCCTCCTTCCATGAGTCAGCTTAGAAGTTACCTGAAGAAATCCTTCCTGACTCTGGTCTTATCTTCTTTATCTTGCAGTGGTAGGGCACTAGGAGGTTTGAACTCAATGGTCTCCAGCCCCTCCAGTCCTGGCAGCCACTGGGGCTAAGTTTCCACGAGTCTGCAAGTAAAGAGATGGGGCCCAGCTACTGCAGATGACCCTGCCTTCTTCAGTTGTGACCCACATGCTTGGGGGTGCAGGACAGGGACCTGGGGAATGATGTAGGCCAGAACTTGAGTGTCACAACAGAACCCAAGCTAGGGGGCAAATTGACCAACTTGGACTACAAAGAGATTCTGGGCCATTTGCCTTTGCTTTTTGTTTTTCCACTGATCAATCTGCTCATTTGCTTTGGCATTTATGTGGTTTCAGAAGTCTGTTATCTTGTCAACATTGTTCTACAGCATTGACATTATCTCTTAATTACATAATTGCTTTGTTATGTACTGTAGACCTAGTAATAAAATATTTGAAGTGTTCAAACAGACAAGATTTTTAAAAATATGATTCAAGCCAAACCATCTTGTAAAAATCACTAATAAGTGGTATAGCCAGAAGAGACTTCTGTTCATTCCCCCACTGAAAGGAGGGAGAGACTAAGGCCCAGAGAGGAGAAGGGGCCTGTTGTTGGTTAAACAGATAGTTGCTACACCAGTTTTGCAGACACGAGAGCCAACCCCAGATCACATAGCAACTGAGAGCAGAGTTGGGGCTAAAGCTCGGGCCTGGTGATTCCTGGGTCACTGAATTTTTTTTTTATAAGTAGGTTATGCAGTTTTCCATCTGCCCCATCTCACCCTCAAGGTCTGGCTAGGTCAGCCAGTTAACACTGAGTTGGGGAGCTGATCCCCAAAGAACTGGCTTGTCCTAAGGACCATGTTCCACTTCTCGCAGATGCTTAGTGATTTAAGGAACATGATACAGCCCCACTGGGCTAAATCTCTCTTCTGTGTTGATCAATGTTGTCTCTGAGAAGCTCCTATCTATTAAGAAGCAAATGGCCAACTGGCACTTGAAACTGTTTGTGCTGTTGGTCATGACTAGTTTCTTAGCCAGGGAGTTAAGCCTGCGGAAACGGCATGCGGGACAGGTGAGGGTGGTTGGGGTAGAAGAAGGAAGAAGATACACAGAGTGGGTGACCTGGGAAAGGCAGGCTGAATCAGAGCTGGGGCAGGGAATTTCTGGAGCTGGGAGCAGCCTGGGAATGATCTGAAGGAATGCCCAAAGGGACAGGATCTGCCCTTTGGTGAGATTTGCCTGCTTGCCATTGCTCACGACCCGAGCCTAAGCTGGGCATGGCAGTGCTTGGTGTAACCCCTGTGGTGACTGTGGGGGGCCTGGCAGATAGACCACTTTCCATCTCCGAGCTTGGAGGCAGCCCCAGAACCCTTCACTACATCTCCACAGTTTCACAGAAGAGGAAACTTATTTACCATGTGTTGTGGGTTGAACTGTGTCCTCCCCAAAAGATATGTTGAAGTCCCGACCCCTAGTACCTGTGTGGGCAAGCTTATTTGGAGATAGAATGTTTGCAGATGTAACCAAGTGAAGATGAGGTCGTACTAGATTATGGAGGCCCCTAAATCTAGTAATTGGTGTTCTTATAAGAGGAGGGAAATTTTGACCCACAAGGAGATTTCCACCTGAGGACAAAGGCAGAGATAGGAGTGATGTCTCTGCAAGCCGAGGAACACCAAGGATGCTGGCAACCACCAGGACCTAAAAAGAAGCAAGGAAGGATCCTCCCCTAGAGGCTTCAGAGAGATCATGGCACTGCTGACACCTTAATTTTAGACTTCCAGCCTCCAGAACTATGAGAAAACTGATTTCTGTTGCTTTAAGCCACGCACTGTGGAACTTTGCTGTAGCAGCCCTGGGAAGCTAATGCACTATCACTGGAAATCATCTTCCTCTGGCCCAGAGTTCTATCTGTTTGGCCCACTATCTGTCTCTCCCACTGACTGCCTCCGTGTTTTCCATCCTCTTGCCGCTGCTTTTCCCATCTCCTCTTCTCACGCTCCTGTGGCCCCATCTCCCTGCCCCGATGGCCTCCCCCCACTCCCCACCCAGGCCTTCTCGCCCATCCTCCCTGACGTCTCCCACAATCCCGTCAAAAATGCACCTGCCCTTTCTCTGCACTGCTGCAGTGTTCTCCCTGTTTGTATCTCTATTTGGCTGCCACAGCAGAGGGGGTCCCAGAAGGGGAAGGGAGAGAGAATGCAGGAAAACACATCTCTGGTTTCAGAATTCTGCCTTCGTTCAGCCCAGCAGTGACTGGGGGTGGATGGGGGTGGGGGGACACATCACTCCCTGAAAACATGAAGCTGTTTCTTCAGATAAAGGCCCTAAAATAGCACAATGGTATTTTAAGAGCAGAGGTTGTCTGCCCTCTTCTTTTCCTCAGTTCAAGGTGTTTCTAAGTGAACCAATAATCAAGCACAGCTGGATCTACCTCTGAGCCCAATAGTTCCTGTTGTTTGGCATTTTCCAGTTGGATTTGGTCAGGAGAATAGACATGCACCACAGCTGGGAACCTCAGACTGAAAGCTTCCCAAGCTCAGGGTCCATCCGGTGAAGATTTTCTCTGCACATCCTCACACACACATAAAGGTACGGGGAGGCTCAGGAAGGTGCTTGCGGGCATGCATATACACACACCCCCCCTGACTTCCGCTTTGGCCCTCTTGTTTGCTCATCTTGTGCCTTCTCTCAAGTCCCATACTAGCCAAGCTGTTCTCTCTGTCTGGAATGTTCCTCTTCACCAAACACAATCCTACATCTTCCTCAAGTCTCAGTTCAAACGATGCCTTCTCTACCAAACTTTCCCAAGGCCCCTCAGACTGAACCAATCACCCCTCCTCTGCACTCCTGGGCCCTGTGTGCCACCTCCGCTGTCGTACCCACCACACTGTGGTGCGAGCTCTTACAGCCTCTGGGACCACACCATGGCCCTTCCACAGAACTGGGACAGGGCTCGGAATGAGGGGAGGAAGATGCATTTATGTTGAATAAACGAGGGAATGAATGCATATATTATACCTTGCAGGGTATTTTTATACAGCAGATTTTAATTCTCTTATAAAGCAGATTCTATTTATATAATTGGTACAAAATCCAAAAGGTAGAATGCACCCAGTTCCTCTCTTTGCAATCAGTACCTGAGTCCTGTTTTGTGTGTATTCTTCCAGGGAGTCTCTGATAATATAAGGGTACATATATTCCTTTTTCCTCTTTTGCACAAATGGTAGCATCATGTTTTTTTACATTTTACTTTTCAGTATGCCTTGTAGATCCTTTGCTATCAGCCTATTGAGAGCCACCTTGTTCTTTTCATTAGCTGCATAGTAGAATACTTTCCACTATAAGGATGAACCATGTTTGTTTAACCAGTTTTCTAGGGCTCTTTCTAATCCTTTGGTAACCCTTTGCTGGCATGGACAACCTTGTGCATTTGTCAACAATGCTTTATTTTGAAAAATTATTTTCAAATGGTGAGAGTTCAGGCTTCAAAAAGGTAGACTGAGTGATTTCTCTGGCACTGTGTTGGTAACTTCTAATTGGTTCAGTCAACATTTGTTTCAACCCCTCTCTGGTGTGCTGAGTCTGAAGAGCTAGAAACTGCATTTCCCAGGCATCCTTGCAGGTCGAGTCAGGGTGTGATTTAGGATCCATCAAGCAGCTGCACTCAGGCGAGATTTGGATTTGAACTAAGTCACCAAACGGAGAGGTGGAGCGTGGATATTCACTTTGCCAGTGGGCATCATGGTAGAAGAGCCAGTTCTGTTGCTGATAGCTGCTGGGGGCAGATGTCAGATATCACAGCTTCCTGACTGAGGAGGAGGCAGCAGCTCCTCAGGTACCCGAGTTCTGTGGTGTAGTTTTGGGAGATGATTCTGGAAGTTCAGTATAGTGCCTAACTCCCTAAACTGTGGTCTGTAGATCAGGAGTGGAATCCCAGGCCCCAGCCCAGAGCTGCATTTTAGAAGTCCCCAGGTGATGTACACACACATTCAAGATTGAGACATACTAGGCTATAGTGGAGCTCAGCCAAGGCTATAATTGGAATCACCTGGGAAATTTTGACCATTCCAGATGCCAAGGCCACACTCCAGGTTGATTAAATCATAATCTCTGAGAGTGGGGCCCTGGCATCAGCGTTTAAAAACTCCCCAGATGATTCCAATATATAGCCAAGGTTGAGAACCATTGGCCTAGAGTAATAGTTCTGAATCTTGGTTATACACTAGAATTACCTGGAACTTAAACCTAACAAATACTGATTTAATGGTCTGAGTGATGCTTAGACATGAGCATTTTATTTTTTTAAGCTCTCTAGGCATTCTAATGTGCTGCAAGGGTTGAGAACTGCTAGTCTAGATCTGTTTCTTCAGCCTTCGCCACTATTTATATCTATTCATAAATACCCCTTTGTGTAAACCAGCTAGAGTAGATTTTGTGGTCTGCAATTAAGAACTGTGACCCATATATCTCTTCACATCATGTGGGAAGTCACCTGTTTCAGCTACACCTGACCATGGGCTGGTCTATGTTGGCTGAGTTACCTTGGAACCTAGAACAGAAATAATTTAATTTAAAAGGGCTTTTGAGAAAAGTCATTGAGAGGAAGTGACCAGGAAACTAATTACCAATGGACAGGCTAAGAAGGACTGGACACGAAGGAGGCTGGCAGGGCCAGAAATGTGGTGAGCTGTGTCTGCAGATCAGGGAGGTGGGGAGGGGTGGGGTGCAGAGCTCTGGGGAAGGGAAGAGTGAGTTACATAACTGGACTTTTGATTATACAAACAAGGAGAAGACCCAACCAGCTAAACAGCTAAACAGACGAAAGCTTCCTATTTCTGTTGGGTGGGTTCCTGGTTGTGCAGTGACCTCTGGGAAAGGAAATCAAGGAATTTGGGGCTTGGAGGAAGGGCTCAGCTGTGTAGAGGGACCGGGGATTTTGTCCATTGCCTCTGTGGCCCTCCTTCCCCTTTGGTGTTCTCTCCTCCACTGGCCTGTAGTTCAGGCCTGCCTGCTTCCTCTGCTCTGGCCTCAGCAGTAGGTAGTGTCTTCTTCTCCCCCACTTTTGAAAGTGCCTTCACAGTGGCCCCTGCACTCAGGGTGTTTAACTAGCAGCTGCCAAGTGTTGTCAAGCTTCAGGCCCTGTGGCTGACTCTGGGATTCAGAGCAGGAGCTCAGGGACTAATGAGGAGACAACCACAACATAGTCTGAAAAGTGCTATAACAAACACACGGGTGTGTATGGGGTTGAGGAAGGGATGTCAGTAGCAGCAGTTAACACAGAAAGGGAACAATTAGGTGCGTATATTATAAAGGTGAGCCATAAAGGGTAAGAAAGGATCATGAGAAACAAGTGCAAGCAGAGGTCATGACAGACCCAGGGATGCATGACCTTAGGGCTCCTTGAAGGCAAGGAGGGCCCATGCTTTCTTACTGCTGTATCCCAGTGACAGCTCTCATGTTGATGTAGATGATGAATAAACAAATGATGGTATATTGGTTAGAAAACTATCAGCTGCAATTAGCAGAAAACTCTTAAATCTCAGAGAGGAAATATATTGGTCACATGATAAGAAGACAGCAGGCGGTAAGATTCTGCCTCCACATCTTTGCACCAGTTCCAGACCTAACATCCTGACACAGTGATACCTAGAGGCAGAAATGGGGCTGTTTTGATGGAGTCTTTGTCTTAAGAGCAAGAAAACTTTCTCAGAAGGGCCCCAGTGGAACTTCTCTCAGGTTCATTGGCCATAACTGTATCCCATGCTCACCTGTAAACCCAGTCACTGCAAGAAGAATGGTGTGTCCCTGATTCACTAAGACCAGTCACTGGAGGTTGGATATTGTGGTACCCACAGCAGTAAGGAATATGGGAGGTGAGCCTTTAAAGAGATTCTGGGACTTTTAATTTAACTTCTTCTTACTCTTTGAAAGAGTTTGTTCTGGTCACTGATGTATAATTTCCATTGCTTTAGATTATCCTTTTAAAAGCAGAGCTTCTAAATTTTTAAGAATGTGAGCTTGTGTAAAATCTTTAATAATTATGCTGCGATTGATATTTCAAGGAATATTTTGAATAATGATAAGGATTTTATAAACTATTTTCTGAAAAGGTAATAGATGAATTTGGTTAAAAAAATAAATAAAGATACAAATAGATTTGCCATGAGAAGTAACTCTCCTCCCATCCCTATCTTCCCTCCTACTCTTGCTTTCCCCAGAGCCAGTCACTACTGAGGATTTCTTGTGTAGCCTTCCAGAAATAGTATATGCATGTTCAAACATATATACATCTATATTTACCTCATAAATATTAAACAAACAGTACACATTGTACTTCACCTTGTCTTTTACGCTTGGACACCACTTTAACATTGACATCCCTGGCTTTTATATTTTGCTTAACGTGGTAAACTGTTAACTCTAGGTGGACTGTGAAACATTGGGTGTGTATATTATACTTTCTATAGAAATTATTAAAAATAATGTAAAGAGATGTAGCTAAAAAGCTAATAGGTAAATTAAAATGTAATACTAAAAATATTCAAATAATGCAAAAGAAGGTAGGAATGGGGAAACAGAGGAACAAAAAACGGAGGGGAACAAAAAAACTAATAAGATGGTAGACCTAAATTCAATCATGTCAGTTGAATTACACTAAATTACATTAAGTGTAAATGATTGGCCTAAACTCACCAATTAAAAGACAGAGATTGTCAGATTGGACAACAACAACAAAACAACATATCAACTATATGCTGTCTATAAGAAACACATTTTAAATATAAGGACAAAAACAGGTTTAGGTTAAAAGTAAATAATGGAAAAGATACACCACTCAAACAGTAATCAAAAGATAACTGAAGTGATGTAAAATGGTGCAACCACTCTGAAAAATAGCCTGGCAATTCCTCAAAAAATTAAAAATAGAATTATCATATGACCCAGCAATTCCACTTCTGGGTATATATTCAAAAGGATTGAAAACTGGTTCCAAAAGAGATATTTGTACACTCATGTTCACAGCAGCATTATACCCAATAGCCAAGGGGTGAAAGCAACACAAATGTCTATTGACAGATAGATGGATATACAAAATGTGGCATATTCATACAATGAAATGTTATTCAGCCTGAGAAAGAAAGGAAATTTGGACACATGCTACTATGGGCATGAACCTTGAGAAAATTATGTTAAGTGAAAATAGCCAGCCACAAAATGACAAATACTGTGTGACTCCATTTATATAAAGTATCTAGAGTAGTCAAATTTATAGAAGAAGAAAGTGGAATTATGGTTGACAGTGGCTAGGGGGAGAAGGAAATTGATGAGATGTTGTTTAATGGGTATAGAGTTTCAATATTGCTAGATAAACACATCCTGGAGATTGGTTGCACAACAATGTGAATATACTTAACACTACTAAGCACTTATTGAACACTTAAAAATGAGTAGGATGGTAAATTTTATGTCATGTGCATTTTGCCACAATTAAAAAAATAACAAGTGATTAGATTAATATCAGACAAAGTATACTTTAGAACTGTGGTCCCCAACCCACTGGCCACGTATTGGTGCCAGTCCATGGCTCGTTGGGGGCCAGGCTGTGGGGCAGGAGGTGGGCAGTGGGTGGGCCAGCTGTGTGCAGCCATGCACCATCACTCACATCACTGTGTGGGCTCCGCCTCCTGTCAGATCATTGGTGGTATTAGGATTCCCATAGGAGTGAGAACCCTACTGTGGACTGCACATGCAAGGGAAGGGATCTAGGTTGCACACTCTTTGTGAAAGTCTGGTGCCTGATGGTCTGGGGTGAAGCTGGGGCGGTGATGCTGGTGCTGGGGAGCAGCTGCAAGTGCAGATTGTCATTGGCAGAGAGGTTTGACTGCACAATGAATGTGGTGCACTTGGGTCATCCCAGGACCATCCCTTTCCCCCCCACCCCTTACACCTCCATGGAAGGATTGCTTTCCATGAAGCTGGTCCCTGGTGCCAAAAAGGTTGGGGGCCGTTGCTTTAGAAAAAGGAAAGTTACCAGGGAGAAGAGGAGCATTACAGAATAATAAAAGGGTCAATTCACCAGAAGACAACGATTCTAAGTGTGTATGCGCCTGACAACATAACTTCAAAATACATAAAACAAAAATTGATAGAACTGGAGGATGAAATAGAAAACATACTAGTATAGTTGGAGACTTCAACATTCCTCTCTCACTGATTAATAAAACAAGTAGATATAAAATCAGCAGGGGTATAGAAAACCTAAATAACCCTAGTAAACAACTTGACCTAATGGACATTTTTAGAGCACTCCATAGCAGCATACATACTATTTTTAAAAGTGACATTCTTAGTGTACAACAGGTCCTCCCAACCTTCCTTTCTTCTCTAGCTTTTCACTCATATAATGATTTCTCTCTTCCCTTCTCCCTTCCCACTTATTTACTTTTTCTACTCTCTTTCTTTTCCTCCAATCTCCTTACTTTTTCTTTTTCTCCCACCCTTTAATGGGCATATATTCTATCTAGCACAAATTTCGCAAAATTAGATACTTCTTGTTCCTAATTTAAAAACAAGTGAGTTGAATGTTTTCTTTCTAAATAAGAATAAACAACTTTAAATTAAGTTTATTTTTCACATGAGGTATTTAATTAATTTCTTCCCTTAGACTCTGGCCCTGAGTGTCTGCTATAATTACTTTGGAAATTCACAGCAAGACCATTGAGGACTGCAGTTGTTGGGGAAGGAGGACTTCCTTGAGGAGGTGAAATTTGGAGTTGGATAGAGCTTGGATTGATAAAAAGGCGGTCTAGGGGAACTTCCTTTTATTTATTTATTTATGTTATTTTCACTTCCAGGGGTTTCTATGAGAGGAACTTCCTTCTAGTTTATCTCCTTGTCTTCACAGCATTGTAAATGATCTGGCCGTCCACATGGCATCGAATGAAGGGAACACAAATGTGGGCACCCCTTTCTTCTTCATTGTGTCTTCCTTTCACAGCTCCTATAGTTTGGGAAGAATCCCTCCTTTCCTCTTAAGTGCCTTTTCCCCTTACTTTTCAGAGCCACGCCTTCTGTGATAATTGTAGGTTTTCCCCTCCTGGGACTCTCCATTTTGCCCTAATTGCTTACCATTGTCAGGTTTGCAATTAGCTTTGCCTGTTCTCTTGGATCCTGCCAGCTCATTATTGGTTTGTCTCTGGATGCCCTACAGCCTGTGCTGCTTTATCTCACTGGCCTTGGATCAGGGCTCTGTGCGTGACCTGGCAGCATGCCACCTGCTTCCCGAGACCTCTTCCTGTTCCTTTATGTCTCTAGGTGAGTGATACTTTCCTCCTGGACTGGGAAGCTGTTTTCTTAAGCATCCTCTGCTGTCTCACTGTGTGTGCATGTGGATGTTTGCACTTATGGAAGTGTGTGTGTATGTGGCAGACCAGAATGTGCCCATGAAATGGCATGTCCAAACAGCTTAAATCAACAGCTTGTGCTTGGTGGTACAAATGAAGATCCATCCATCCTACGACTTCTCATTAGAGCCAGTCTGTCCTGTGAGTTCCTGTATTTTTATCAGATTTATCAGGTGCACATAGAACTTGTGCTGTGATTTGAAGGGATCCAGGAGGACCTCCTCTGCTCCAAAGCTCCTTCTCCAAAGGGGCCCGAAGTTTTGCCATTTGGCGTTTCTTGGAAGGCACCTATGCTAACCACTATACCAGCAATGCCTCGGTAATTTGGCATTTCTTAATTAGGGTTAAGCATTGCCTTCTAGAGACTCCTTTTTAAAAATGTAAATACTTCTGGAAGGAGGCACTCAGAACCAGAAAGGTGGAAGATTACATAGTGAATTCCTTTCACAGTTTATAGACGAGGAGAGAAAGCAACAAGACAGCAATGTTCCTGAGGTCACTTGGCAAGTGGATGGCAGAGCTTGACCTTGAACTCAGGCCTTCTGACCCCTGTTCCAGCACTCATCACCTGCCTGGATCACAGGGCACTGCCTGTGGGCCCTTTACAATGTGTCATAAATGCATTTAACACAGGCTCCTTACCTAACAGGGCCATTCTTGGGAACATGGTAGGCAAGACCAATTGGAACAAGAGGTGGTGGCAATGCTGATAAATTTGGACTTTTCCATAACTTGGGTAACTGATTTTTCCTCTAGACCAGTGCTAACCAATGGAAATATAATGTGAACCACAAATACAAACCATGTATGCAATTAAACATTTTTTAATAGTCACATTAAACACATAAAAGAGAAAAAAAGGAAAAAAGATAAAAATTAATGGTAATAATATATGAAGTTTAACCCAATATTATAAAAAGATCAATAGTATAAAAAATTATCATTTCAACATGCAGTCTGTATAAAAAATTAATGAGATATTTTACTGTTTTTTGTTTTACTAAGTCTTTGAAATCCAGTGTGTATTTTTCATTTACAGCTCATCTCAATTTGCACTTGCCATATCAAGGGCTCAGTTGTAGCATGTGCAGCTAGAGACCCCCATATTGAACAGCAGCTCTAGACCACCCTTATGCAAAGCCCAGGATTCTGCACCCATCCCTCTGACCACGGCATTGTCTGTGCATACCTTCCTCCCCCAGACCCAATATTCATAGGCCTGTGGGTACCTTAGAAGCCATCCAGTCTGGAGGATTTCACATTCCATTCCATAGAGTCCTCAGAGATGCAGATGGGGTGGAGGGTTGGGAGATAAAGGTGCCTGAGGTGTGCATTGCTTGTTGTATGGGTGCCTTGATAAGGATCTACAGGTTACCTTATCAAATGTTACCTAAACTAACCCCCACAAAAGAGAAAACAGCTTAAAGATATCCCTACAAAGAACTCACAGATTGCAGATAATGCTTGTAATGCAAGCACAAGTGGATGGTGAGAAACGGGGGAGCTGACATTTTCCTCCTCCCAGGACAAACTCTTGGTCACCTATGTGGTGAGACTAAAAGAGTGGTGATGAGACCGGCCTCCACATTTCAAAATGATCAAGAAAGCTATCCAAAATTGAATGTATATCCACTCTCATTAACAAAGAACTTTACTGTAAGAATGGTTTATGGCTTGGGATATCAGCATGTGATGTTTCTAATTTTTCATATATGTTTTTATCATGTAGGCAATAGATTTGCTTCATAGGAGGACATAATTTAGAAATATATATAGACTTTAAAAACAATAGTTGGATCAGGTCACTCCTCTGCTCAAAACCCCACGACAGCTCCCCACCCCACTCAGAGTAAACCCAAGGCCTGTGATGGCCAGTGGGCCCTAACCCCAGCGTGCCTGTCCCATCACCTTTCTGAAGCCATGTCCTCCCACTGTCACTGCCCTTCACTCTGCTGCAACCACACCGGTCTCGGTGCTGTTTACCATTTTTATTGTATCAACAACAAGATCCATTCAGTTTTGTACAATTTTAAACTTTTTGTAAGTGGAATCATACTATATGAATTCTGTTATCTTCTTAATCAACTTTGTATTCTTTTTTTTTCCTTTTATTTCAGAATATTGTGGGGGTACAACACTGTTTATGTATATTGCCCATGCACTGCCCGTGTCAGAGCTACAATCGTGGACACCCCCCAAACTGTGCACCCTGCACCCATTCAGTGAGAGTTTTTCCATCCCCTCCACCCCCCTCCCACCTGCCTGCCTCCTGATGAATATTATTGCCATGTGTGACATAAGTATTGACCAGTTAGTACCAATTTGATGGTGAGTACCAGTGGTGCTTGTTTTTCCATTCCTGTGACACTTCGCTTCGAAGAATGGGTTCTAGCTCCAACCAGGATAATACCAGATGTGTTAATTCACTGTTGTTTTTTATTGCTGAGTAATACTGCATGGTATACATATACCACATTTTATTAATCCACTCGTGTATTGATGGGCATCTGGGTTGTTTCCACATCTTTGCAGTTGTGAATTGTGCTGCTGTAAACATTCGTGAGCAGATGTCTTTATTATAGAATGTCTTTTTTTCCTTTGGGTAAATACCCAGTAGTGGGATTGGTGGATCAAATGGTAGTTCTACTTTTAGTTCTTTGAGGTATCTCCATATTACTTTCCATAGAGGTTGTACTAATTTGCAGTCCCACCAGCAGTGTATGAGTGTTTCTATCTGTCCGCATCCCCGCCAACATTTGTTGTTTGGGGACTTTTTGATATAAGCTAATCTTACTGGAGTTAAGTGATATTTCGTTGTGGTTTTGATTTGCATTTCCCTGATGGTTAGAGAAGTTGAGCAGTTTTTTATATGTTTACTAGCCATTATTCTGTCTTCTTTTGAAAAGTTTCTGTTCATGTCCTTTGCCCATTTTTTAATGGGGTAGTTTGATTTTTTCTTGTTGATTTTCGTAAGTTCTGTATAGATTCTGGTTATCAGCCCTTTATCAGATGTGTAGCATGCAAATATTTTCTCCCATTCTGTAGGTTGTCTGTTCACTCTAGTGATAGTTTCCTTGGCTGTGCAGAAGCTTTTTTTTTTTTTTTTTTTAATATCCACTGAGAACCTATGAGGTAATACGCTATTCACAGCAAAGTGGTGGGAAATAAATGTAACAATATCAGAAATTTCTTTGTATAGAGTTGCAAGAATGCCAAATGCCAGTATTTATCCTGTTATTTAATGTAATTTTTTAAAAATTTCAGAATATTATGGGGGTACAACACTTTGGCTATATATATTGCCCATGCACTGCCTGTGTCAGAGCTACAATTGTGGTCATCCCCCAAACTGTGCTCCCTGCATCCATTCAGTGAGAGTTGTCCCATCCCCTCCACCCCCCTCCCACCTGCCCACCCACTGATGCATATTATTGCCCTGTATGATGTAAGTGTTGATCAGTTAGTACCAATTTGATGGTGAGTACCAGTGGTGCTTGTTTTTCCATTCCTGTGACACTTCGCTTCAAAGAATGGGTTCTAGCTCCAACCAGGATAATACCAGATGTTTTAATTCACCATTGTTTTTTATTGTTGAGTAATACTCCATGGTATACATATACCACATTTTATTAATCCGCTCGTGTATTGATGGACACCTGGGTTGTTTCCACATCTTTGCAATTGTGAATTGTGCTGCTATAAACATTCGTGAACAGATGTCTTTATTACAGAATGTCTTTTTTCCCTTTGGGTAAATACCCAGTAGTGGGATTGCTGGGTCAAATGGTAATTCTACTTTTAATTCTTTGAGGTATCTCCATATTAGTCTCCATAGAGGTTGTATTAATTTGCAGTCCCACCAGCAGTGTATGAGTGTTCCTATCTGTCCGCATCCCCACCTACATTTGTTGTTTGGGGATTTTTTGATATGAGCCAATCTCACTGGAATTAAGTGATATTTCATTGTGGTTTTGATTTGCATTTCCCTGATGATTAGAGAAGTTGAACAATTTTTTATATGTTTACTGGCCATTATTTTGTCTTCTTTTGAAAAGTTTCTGTTCATGTCCTTTGCCCATTTTTTAATAGGGTTGTTTGATTTTTTCTTGTTGATTTTCCTAAGTTCTGTATAGATTCTGGTTATCAGCCCTTTATCAGATGTGCAGCATGCAAATATTTTCTCCCATTCTGTAGGTTGTCTATTCACTCTAGTGATAGTTCCCTTGGCTGTGCTGTGCAGAAGCTTTTTAATTTGATCAGGTCCCGTTTATTTATTTTTGTTGCTGCTGTGATTGCTTTGGGGGTCTTCTTCATAAATTCTTTGCCTAGGCCAATGTCCATAAGAGTTTTTCCAATGTTTTCTTCTAGAATTCTTATGGTTTTATGTCTTAGGTTTAAATCTGTTACCCATCGTGAGTTGATTTTTGTGAGAGGTGAGAGGTGTGGATCTAGTTTCAGTCTTCTACATGTGGCTATCCAGTTTTCCCAGCACCATTTATTGAATAGGGAATCTTTTCCCCAGTGTATGTTCTTGTGGAATTTGTCAAAGATCAAATGACAGTATGAGGATGGTTTTATATTTGGGTTCTCAGTCCTGTTCCATTGGTCTATGTCTCTGTTCTTGTGCCAGTACCATGCTGTTTTGGTTACTATACCCTTGTAGTATAGTTTGAAGTCTGGTAGATAGATGCCTCCCAATTTGTTCTTTTTGCCTAAGATTGCTTTGGCTAGATGGGGTCTTCTCTGGTTCCACATGAAGTGTAGAATTATTTTTTCTAGATCAGCAAAGAATGATGTTGGTATTTTGATAGGGACTGCATTGATTCTGTAAATCACTTTAGGTAGCAAAGACGTTTTTACAATGTTAATTCCACCTATCCAAGAGCATGGTAGGGTTTTCCATCTGTTTACATCCTCTGCAATTTCTTTTCTCAGTGTTTCATAATTCTCTCTATATAGGTCTTTCACCTCCTTAGTTAGATATGTTCCTAAATATTTAATTTTCTTTGGTGCTATTGTGAAAGGTATTGCATCTTTAATTTGTTTCTCAGCTCATCATGTGTGATATCATGTTATTGGCATACATGAAGGCTATTGATTTGTGTGCATTGATTTTGTATCCTGAGACTTTGCTGAATTCATTTATCAATTCCAGTAATCTCTTGATTGAATCTTTGGGGTTTTCTAGATATAATATCATATCATCCATGAATAGTGAAAGTTTGACCTCTTCTGCCCCCATTTGGATACCCCTGATTCCTCTCTCTTGTCTGATTGCTCTGGCCAGGACTTCCAGCACTTTGTTGAATAGAAGTGGAGATAGTGGGCAACCTTGTCTGGTTCCAGTTTTACGGGGGAATGCTTTCAATTTTTCCCTGTTCAGTATATTGGCTGTGGGTGGGTTTATCGTATATGGCTTTAATAATTTTGAGGTATGAGCCATCTATGACTATATTGTTAAGAGTTCTTATCATAAAATGGTGCTGGATTTTGTCAAAAGCCCTTTCTGCATCTATTGAAAGGATCATATAATCTTTGTTCTTGTTTTTATTTATGTGATGAATTACATTTGTAGATTTGTGTGTGTTGAACCATCCCTGCATCTCAGGGATGAAGCCCACCTGATTGTGATGAATTATTTTTTTGATGTACATTTGAATTTGGCTTGCTAGGATTTTATTGAGAATTTTTGCATCTATATTCATAAGAGATATTGGTCTGTAGTTTTCTTTTCTTGTTGTGTCCTTTCCTGGCTTTGGTATCAAGGTGATATTGGCTTCATAGAATGAGTTTGGGAGGATTCCATCCTTCTCAATGTTTTCGAATAATTTCTGCAGTATAGGCACTAGTTCTTCTTTATAGCTTTGGTAGAATTCAGGTGTGAACCTGAATGGTCCAGGACTTTTTTTTGTTGGAAGAGTTCTTATTACTGCTTCAATTTCGGTGCTTGATATTGGTCTGTTTAGGAATTCTATTTTATCCTGGTTGAGCCTAGGGAGGTAGCATGTTTCTAAGAATTTGCCCATTTCCTCCACGTTTTCATGTTTTTGGGCATAGAGATTTTTGTAGTATTCGAAGATGATGTTTTGTATTTCCATGATATCCGCTGTGACCTCTCCTTTTTCATTTCTAATTGAGCTTATTAGAGTCCTTTCCTTTCTGCTTCTGGTCAACCTGGCAAGTGGCCTGTCTATTTTGTTTACCTTTTCAAAGAACCAACTTTTCATTTCATTAATCTTCTGTATTGTTCTTTTGTTCTCAATTTCATTTAATTCTGCTCTGATCTTGGTTATTTCTTTTCTTCTGCTGGCTTTAGGATTGCTTTGCTCTTCCTTTTCCATTTCCTTAAGATGATTCATTAGTTTACTGATTTGTGACCTTTCTGTCTTTTGGATGTGAGCATTTAAGGTGATAAGTTTTCCTCTCAGGATTGCTTTTGCTGTATCCCACAGATTTTGATAACTTGTGTCCCCCTTATCATTTAGTTCCAAGAATCTTTTAGTTTCCATCTGAATCTCCTCCTTGACCCAATAGTCATTCAGCAAGATATTGTTTAACTTCCATGTTATTGGATGAAGATGTGAGTTTCTGTTGGAATTGCTTTCTAATTTTATTCCGCTGTGGTCTGAAAAGATACATGGTATGATTTCTATTTTTTTGAATTTGTTGAGATCTGTTTTGTGGCCTAGGATGTGATCAATTTTAGAGAAAGTTACATGAGCTGATGAGAAGAACGTATATTCAATGTTATTTGGGTGGAGTGTTCTATAGATGTCCGTTAGGCCCAAATGTTCTAGAGTCCTGTTTAGGTCCTTTGTTTCTTTGCTTATTTTCTGTTTGGAGGATCTGTCCAGTTCTGTCAGTGGGGTGTTGAAGTCCCCTGCTGTTATGGCATTGCTATTTATTATGTTGTCTAGATCACGCAGTATTTGCTTTACATATCTGGGTGCTCCTGTGTTGGGTGCATAAATATTTAGGATTGTTATATCTTCTTGTAAGATTTTTCCATTCACCACTATATGGTGTCCATCTTTGTCCTTTTTTCCTTTTGTTGCTTTAAAGTTTATATCATCTGAAACAAGGATGGCTACTCCAGATTTCTTTTGGTTTCCATTAGCTTGGAAAATTGTATTCCATCCTTTCACCTTGAGTCTGAATGCATCTTTATGTGTAAGGTGTGTTTCCTGGAGACAGCAGATACTTGGCTTATATTTTTTAATCCATTCAGCCAGCCTATATCTCTTCAATGGGCAATTCAAGCCATTCACATTTATTGAGAAATTGATATTTGGGGTAGATTTCTGTTTATTCTGTTGGGTAGTCTCTTGTTCTGTTTTACCTCTTGAGTCATTGTGAAATCTGGGTTCTGGAGTTTTAGCTTTGGGTAGTTTTACATTGGTGGGTGTTTGTTGTGCTGGTTAGTGTACAATACAGGTCTAAGCACTTCTTGCAGGGCTGATCTGGACTTCGCAAATTCTATCAGTGATTGCTTGTCTGGAAAAGTCTTTATTTTTCCCTCCTATAAGAAGCTTAGTTTGGCGGGATACAAAGTTCTGGGTTGGCCTTTATTTTGTTTTAGAAGACTGAAGATGGGTCCCCAGGCCCTTCTGGCTTATAAGGTTTCAGCTGAGAAATCTGCAGTTAATCTGATAGGTTTCCCTTTGTAGGTTACCTGCTCTTTTCGCCTCACATCTCTGAGGATTGCCTCTTTTGTGTTTACTTTGGTCAGTCTAATAATTATGTGGTGTGGTGAATGCCTTTTCACCTTGAGTCTCCCAGGAGTACCGTGTGCTTCTTGCACTTGGATATCGAGATTTCTGCTAGGCCATGGAAATTTTCCTCTATTATTCCTTCAAATAGATTTTCCAGCCCATGTGAATTTTCTTCCTCTCCCTCAGGGATGCCTATGATCCTTATGTTTGGCCTCTTTGTATAATCCCACATTTCTTGTATGCTTTGTTCATGCCTCTTGTTTTTGTGTCCTTTCTCTTGGACTGATTTATTTAGCACATAGGAGTTACCTTCCAGCTATGAGATTCCTTCCTCTGCACGATCCAGCCTATTCTTAAGGCTTTCCACTGTGTTTTGTAGATCCTTGAATGCCTCTTTCATTTCTAGAATTTCTATTTGATTTTTCCATAATACTGCTCTTTCTTTAGAACATTTTTCATTTATTTCTTGCATTTTTCTTGTGGTTTCTTTGTGCTGGGATTCAATTTTCTCTTGAATTTCATTGAGCTTTCTTATAATCCATAAATGAAATTCCTCTTCTGTCATTCTACCCATTTCATTTGAGTTGGCATCCGTTGCTGAGGAACTAATGATTTCTTTTGGGGGTGACTTTTCACTCTGATTTTTCATGTTTCCTGAGTTCTTTCGCTGATTTTTTCTTATCTGGCCTCTTGGTCGAGAGCTGGGGGTGTTAGGGCTAGTTTATGGCCCTGTCTCCAAGCCCCCGATGTTCGTTCCTTGGCAGAGCCAGGGAGAGGAGTAGTGGTCTGTATGCCTTAGGTGTATTTTAGCAAGTTTGCTGGATCTTGGGTTATCTCTGACCTGTTGTCTTCTCCTCTTCCCAGTGGAGTGTAGTGAGATTGTCCTCCCAGCTTGAGTGCCAAGCTTGTGGATTGTACTTGAGGGTGTGAATCCACAGCTCCCTAATAGCTAGGTAGTCTGTTGCCTCCGTGGCAGACTCTGATCCCCCAGGTGGGGTATGCAAAAGCCCCGAGCTTTGGGAGGGGCCTTGTAGCTCCTAGGGGTTACTTTGACCCTGCTCGTCCTGAGGTGCAGGTAGAAACACAATTGCTTTTGGCTGCAGTGTGAGAGCTGAATTGGAAAAATTCTACACAGCTCAGAGGTTGCTTATTCAGCCGCATGTGTCTGGCCCTGTGCCGTTCATCTCCATGTGACACTGGCTGGTAGGGGGATCTCCAATTGTGCACCCCTTTTCCTCCACTAGACCCCAAGACTAGGTGGGTGGGAGTCTCTATTCCCAGAAGTCTCCGCCAGGGGGATGTTCCCACGGGGGTGGGGGGAATAGTGGCCACCAGAGGCACTCTTGGATGGAGTGAATTTCCCTAATGAAGTAGGCAGGGTTACAGGGAGCTGCTCTGATTCAGCCTGTGGCTCTTGGGGCATTCAGTTGCCATGAGAACCGGTACTTATACAAAATGAGTCACTATAACCAGCAACCTTCAAAATGACCGCTCTCTGGGGTACAGGAGGGCTGCGACCTGAAGAGTGGGCACTAGGACCAGCACGTAGCGGACTTGTCAGAGGCCAGAGCCAGGGTAGCAGGACCGGATGGACGAGCTGCACACTGTTTCCAATACACAAAGGTCCTGCCGCTACGGTTCTTCGGGGATCTCATCCCACCTGGAACCCAGGGCGAAGGCTATGGCGCCTGGTGGGAGAGCCCCGGGGCCAGGGTGGGGCGGAGCTAGAAACCAGGCTCACAGCTCCGGGGGAGGGAGGTGCGGGCGGGAGGCTTTAAAGATGGCTGCCACCGCCAGCCTGGTGCACAGCAGGGTTCAGATCACCTCCGGGAAGGCAGCTCTTCTCAACAGGCCTGGGTCCCGCGGAGGCAATTGCCAGCAGCCCCTAAGGGCGTGTCCCACTCTTTGCTGAACTCCTGGGCCTGGTCCGCTGACTTCCAGTGGCACGGTGCCAGCCTGCAGATTCCTGCACACTGTCCCGGGAAGCTGTATCTCTGCCCAGTCCCTACCTGGCCCTAAGTGGTCCCTGTGTATTGCAGCTGAGAGTTCCGTATGGCTCTCACAGTTGCTGCCTCTCCACAGAGCCTGCTGTCTCAGGCTACAGCTTTGCCCGAACTCTGGGCTTGTCCCTGACACTGAGTGGGTGGGAAGTCTGTGGGGAAGCTGCGTAACCACTTGGGGGTCAGGGTGCGCAGCACTGACCTGGTGAGCGCGTCCTTCCCATGCTCTGGGCTCTGTTGCACTCCCTGCGCTTGCTCTCTGGTCTTTGTGAATGAGTATCCCTGTCACTTGTTTTCTTGGGCTGAGGGTCCCACAATGCTTCTCTGTAAATTCACAATGCTGTTTTCGGAGTGAGCGATCCATGTGCGCAAGCAGCCGATGGTGTTTTTCACCTCCTTCCAACTTTGTATTCTTAAGATTCATTCGTGATATTGCAGGTAGGTATAATTCATTCATTTTTGAAACCGTATAGTATTCCAGTATATAATTATACCTCATTTAAAAGACATTCTCTTGCTGTTGCTTCTAGTTGCTTTTATTCCCTATTCAAACAGGGCCACCATGAACATTTTGTCCTGGGGTGTGTGTCCTGGGGCCCATGTGCCTGCACATGGGTCATATGTATGCATGTCATCCACATGCTTTTTTCCACTTAGTATCTTTATGCTCTTTCCTAAGCTTGGAATCTCTTCACTGCCAAACTCATGCTCATATTTTAAGACCAACCCACAGGTCACCTTCTTTGAGGAGTCTTCTTCTCCAAGTCTTGACACTATTACCTTGTGTCAAAGATACAATTTCAACAAATTAAGTTTAAAGATCTGATTGGCTTTTATAAGTGATTCATGAATTGGGCAGCATCGCCTCTAGAAAATAGACGGGTGCTCTGATAACACGAGCTGAGGGGGTGGGCTTTATAGGCATAAAGGACTGAAGAAACCAGAAACAAGAAACAAAATGCATTCTAAAGTTACTTTCCTTATTGGGTTAAAACAGAGGGGACTTCTTTATCATGCCAGCTCAAGTAGACTGGTTGGTTGCTGTGAGTCTCCTGTTTTTTGAAAAATTGGCCCATTTTAAAGGTCAGTTTGATTACATGGAACCTAGGTCAAGTGACTCCATTCTGGTTTGGTCTGGTATGTGGGGGCTTAGTGCAGGAGCTCAGTCTAAAACAATGGTCTTCCATAAATTTTATTTAACACTTGTATATGATATATACTAGAATACTTCTCACTCTGCACATTAATTATAGTGGTATTTCTCTTAACGAACCTCTGCTGCATTACTCCATTTGGGATGCTATAACAAAATACCATAGATTCCGTGGCTTAAAAACAACAGAAATTTATTTCTTACAGGTCTAGGGGCTGGGAAGTCCAAGATCAATGTTCCGGCAGATTCTGTGTCTGCTGAGGACCTGCTTTCTGGTTCATAGATGATGCCTTCTTGCTGTTTCCTCGCATGGTGGTGGGGGCTAGGAGTCTCTCCTGGGCCTCTTTTATAAGAACAGAAATCCCATTCAGGAGAGCTTTTCACCCATGACCTAACCACCTCCAAAAGTCCCACATCCTAATACATCACTTTAGGTGTTAGGATTTCAACATATGAATTTTGGAGGACACAAGCATTCATACCATAGCATCTGCTTAACCCCAAACTGCTGACTTACGGCAAGCTTTCTTCTCACTCTGTGATGCATGCGAATTGATGCCTAAGGCCTGCTGATTTCTTATGGGTGGTAGGCTACTCTCTAGCTATCCCTTCTGCTCTCACCTATTGAGTTATACACTACCAGGACCTGGTGATATTTGTTCCCAAAACTGCCTAGGCTAGTTCTGCTTATTATAGTAGTTACATGATCTTATTGAATGCAGCATGAACAGATGACATACAAGTGGAAAAAGAGCAAGAGTGGTTTCTGTACAGCCTAAGCTGAATTGCTTCAGAAAGACACATGAGAAAGCTGATGTGTGAAGGGGTTTGAGTGAGCTGACATTCATGAAATGCAATTATCTGGTCACATGTGTGTCTCCTCAAGACTGAACTTGAAGACAGAGACCACAGTGGCCCCATCTTTGTGCCTCACTTTCCAGCCCAAGGCCTGAGACAGAGCAGGAGTTGATGAATGTATGTTGATCAAAAAATAAATGAACAAATAAATGTTGAGGTTTTAAAAGGGAAAAAGTCCTCCCAAATATGAGTCATAAAAATAAACTGCTGGAGAATTAGACGTAGGTGAGACGATTGTAAAAGATTAGAACATGACCTGTAAAAATCTCAAAGGATTCTGCGCTTGGATTGCTTTAGCAAGTGTCCTTAAATTCTCCCTTCAATTTAAAGAAAAAGAAACAGGCAAATCTTTCTTTTTTTTTTTTCTTCATTTCCTCCATGACACTCAAGAAAGGAAGAAACAGGCGAATCATAGTCTACACATTACAGATGTTGTTTATGAATGAAGGACGATGTGGAACTTTAACTAGCAGACCCACACTCAAAGAAAAGGCTTTGGCCTTTTAAGCAACAGACCTGTACATTTATATGTTTTAAGTTAAAAAATATTTAGGGAGTTTTTGTCAGTAGTATCCCAGCAAGAAAAAAAAATGACATGCTCAAATTAGATACTTTGAAGAGAGCTTAATAAAATAAAAGGATTGCTTATAAAACTGTGGGTAGAAGTTAGGAAAACAACAAGGGATAGGTCCTCAAATTGGGGAAACATAGAAGGGCTCCTGACAGCAGCTGAGCTTTGGGTTAAGGGAGGCAGCCGGTGTGCCAAGGCACTGCAGGGGAGAAGCAGGGGGATAAATACACTGACCTCTCCCGTCTCTCTCCCTGAAGTCTCCCACTGGTATCTCCTATTGGCCAAACCCAACAGGAAGGAAGAAGGCAAAGGAGCCCATTAGTACAGTCTATGCAGGGGAAACCTCCAGGGTAGAGAGAGTGGACAAAGAACGGAGGAGAATGGATTGGGGGCAAATGGAAGATGTCCAGCATGGTATCATTTTTTATGATTTTCAATTTTATGAAAAACTGTGAGTCCAAGTCCTGCCAGATTGGAGGGCTTCTACTTTATCTGTTTACATATTTAACTGTTCTACTAGACTGTGAGTACCTAGAGGCAGGGACTCTGTCTTGAGCATCTTTGGATCTCCAAGCCTGGCCCAGGGCTTGGCATGTGGAGGAAGCTCAATAATTAGTTGAATAAATTATTGGAGACACTGTAAGAAAAATTATTTGTCAAAAAATTAGTAACCTGCGTAGTCATTCATTTAACAAATACTTATTGAGTACCTGCTATGTGGCAGACACTGCTCTGAACAAACAGGATACAACGGTAAACAACAAGGCTACAGTCTAATGAGGGTGGAAGTCAACAAATTCTTTCACCCATTCAACAAACATTTATTGAACAATAACTGTGTGCCAGGCACTGTCCTAGGTGCTGGGGGTTCAACAATGAACGCGATAAAGCTGCTGCCCTCATTGAACTTGCATTTGAGGGGGCGTGTTTTGCCCTTAAGTAGTCACCTTTAAAGTTGAAAGTAAGCACAGCGGCATCATTTTTTAGAAAGCTAAGTAGACATGTGGCTCCTGATAGATGAGAGGCAAGCAGGATGCCACTTTAGGTCATGGAAAGACAATCTCCCGGGCTGGATGAAAGCCATAGCTTGGAGCGAGTGTCCTTACAAGGCAGGGGTGTCTTTGCTAACCGCATCTGATCCCTTGGCAATGGATGATTGGGATGGGTTCCAAGTAAGAAAATCTGAACTCTTCATACTCCTCCAATGACAGGGCCTTGCACACAGTAGTTCAATTAATTTCTGTGGAATTAAGTGGACCCTTACCAGCCATTTATCAACATGTGGGCTCCTAGAAACTTGAGAAATGAAGGGCTAGTTGGAGCCCTGGCAGGAGAAGGAGGATAATATTACCTTGTTTAGATGCTCGGGATGTTTTTAGAGCATGTGTCATTTGGCTCTGTATGCTAGATCCAGCCTTTTCTGGGAAGTCAAAAGGTGGACTGAACCTAGCTTTCTATCATTTTAATATTCCCCAAGCTCCTACACTCCCAAGCTTTGGGAGTCTGTATTCCTCGTATATGTAGGTACCAAATTGCAGGGCAAATGGTATGTCTCAGGGGATGGAAGTCTGGGTTCTAGTTCTGCATCCCTCCCATCCTGGTGTGAGGTCCCCAGGACTCAGATGGAGGGAATGATCTCTTAGGGTCCCTTTCAGTTTGGCCATTCCATCCTTGGAGACATTCTTCTCCCTCCTAGGATGTGGCTGCTCCCTCTCTTTAGCACATCCTTGGCCACCAGAGAGACTGCTGTGAGTCAGCAAGATTGGTTTTAAGTATTGGTGTTTGGAGACAGCTGCTTACCCAGTATGTTATTGCAGGCTCAGGGAAGAGACTTCCCTCCCTACGCAAGTCTCAAAATACCTCTTCTATCAGCCTTTTGGTGTTTGGGATTGCTTTACTGTGGACAAAGCCTTCCATTCCACAGTGAAGGGTCGGAAATAGAAATGAATGCACATGTGTTTGGCATTGCCCATAACAAGCTGTTCTTGGCCTCCACGCTGTTGCTCGTGCTGTGCCCTCTGCCAGGAATATTCTCCCATGCCCTGTTTTCCTTATCCTGATCCTTTAAGAGTCAGTTCAAGCATTTCTTGCCCTAGAAGGTGTTGTAATTGGATTATCTTGATGGCAAAAAACAGATTTTCTCAGACTAGCTCAAATAAAAGCTGGTGGGGGAATGGGTGTGGCAATAGGAAGATGAACCCCTGGACCCAGATGAGGACATCTAACTATCTGTGTCTACAGTTTGTCTCCCCCCAGTAGACTGTAAGATCTTGAAAGCAGGGACTATGTCTTACTCATTTTCAAAAGCTCAGACTTAGCGAAGAGCCCAGTACCTAGGATATACTCAAAAGATGTGTGTTGAATAAATGGATGAATGAATAATTTAATCCTAAGTATGGGTAGAAGATGTTGGCTCTGTCTTTGAGGGACTTATAGTCTAGTTGGGGAACTAGAAAACAGACAAAGATTTAAATAGTATAAGAGATAAAGAATGTAAAACAATGGTCAAGAACTGGCACAAAGCTGTAAAGATGAACACATCGAAGGCATCTTAGGGAAGATGGGACTTAGTTAGCAAATAGCCCTGAGAAGGACTTTAATTCACACTAGTGTGCAATTGACTAAGACATTTCTGAGTGCAGAGGCAGACTTCCAGAGGGAAAATTGGAGTGAACATTGAACTAATGTATAATTTCCTATAGGGTCCCACAAAGGATGGCGAGGGGTATTGAGGGGGCACCAGGACAAGTCTCAGAACGCCCTGTCTGGCCTGCAAGATCATGTGCATTAGATCCCATTCCAAATCCCCTGGGCCCACCGCCTCATCTGAGTCCTTGGTCCGACAGGTGGAGCACAGCTGTGCCTTGTGCCTGTTGAGTTGCTGCCAGCGGGCCTGTGGTGGATAAACAGGAAGGCCTCTGGGCAGCCCTCAGGACTCCATAGTGAACAAAGAGAGTCATTCAAATGCTTCCTGATTTTATTGACCTAAATCAAAGGCCAAGGGAGGGGAGGACTTTGCAGCTTTCCTTGTTTTAAAGGCTGGCCCCTGGGTGAGTCCCTTATCATTCTTTCTTCTGTTTAGCTGTGTTTCTTTGAACCTGCCCACAGAACTTGTCCTTGGACAGGCTCTGTCAGCTTGCCAAGAATAAGCAGTAGTGGTTGTGAAGGATTCCCAGGGTGCCCTCTCCCGTAAGGTTTATTGTCAGTCCTGCATACGTGGAACTTCATCCTTTCTTGTACTCAAAATGAAGGAAGTGGGAATCTAACTGAACCCACTGAGCCCAACACCCCCAACAAGGAAACTGAAGCTCAAGGAAATGAATCTTTCTTCATATTTGAGTAGTGCTTTGAGTTTATCTGTTTTCCCACAGATGCTCACATTGTTTTTGGATTTCATTCATTAAAAAGCCCTTTATGAAGGGCCTACGATGTGCTGGGCTGCTCTAGGCATTGGATGGGTATGTGGGTTTGTAGTAGAGGGAAGTGCCTGAAAAAGGGTAAAATGTTTTACAAGCTGTCTCTTTAGCCCACCCCTCCTCTTTTTGGAAATTAAAACCTGCATCCCTGCCCAAGGCCAGTAATCATAGGGGCAGGGGAGTGTCCTTTGTTCTTTGTACCACAGGAGGTGGCTCAAGGGGATTGTCCAGGCAGAGGTTATGAAAAGGAGATGGGGTTGATCAGGACTGTCAATTATAGCTAAACAGCAATAGCCCCAAGCTGAAAACTCCTTTTAAAAGCCCTGTATTTCTGCTTATAGGTAGGACCATGGTACTTTAAGACGAAAGTCTCCATCCTCCTCATTTGCTGGCAAATTAATACATTTCTCTTTCCTTTTCTTCAAACCACTTGTCCTTGTTCCCTGCCGAACTTTCAGTAACAGGTTTGGCTGCAATTAACAGAATACTCACCCAATAGTGTCTTAAACAATGCAGACGCTCATTATCTCATCAAATAAGAAAGAAGTGCAGGCCAGGGCTGTGGTCTCCAGCAGCTGTAGGCTCCACAGCTCCGTGGTGCCATCAAGAACCCAGGCTCTTGAAACCTCCTGCTCTGCTATTCTTGGTGTGTCAGTGATGGCTCCCCTCAGATCACCAGATGGCCACTCTAGCCCCCTGACAGCATCCTAATGTCCAAAGACAGAAGCAAGATGGGTCAGGGACCCTCACCTCTCTCTTTTTTATTTTATTGGGGAAGAATATCTTTTCTAGAAGTGCCCAGCTGACTTCTTTTTATAACCCATTGGCCATATCTGGGTCACATGCCTATTCCTGGACCAGTCACAGGCAAACCAGAATGGGATGCCACAACTGGCTGCTTTGAGCCAATTGTAATGCACTGTTCACAGAAAAGGCAATAAGTGTATCATCTTTGTTAAGAGCAAGGCTCTGGAGCCAGATGGTACGAGTTCAAATCCAGCTCCACCACTTCTGAATTACATAACCTTGGGCAAGGAGCTTAACCTTCCTGTTCCTTAGTTTTCTGTTTGTAAAATGGTGTTAATGACACCTCACAGATTGATATCAGGATTAAATGCATTAATGTATGTAAGGTGCTTAGCACAGTGCTTGGCTCACAGTAAGTGTTAACTGTTGATACACCACCAGCCTTGGGGCTGAGTGGTTCCTTGCCTGAATAAAATCAGGAAAAGAGGTGTGTCTGCCACATGGAGTCACCCTCCAGTTCCCAGACGAGTAAACGTGCAATGATGAAACCCTGAGCCCTGGTACAGGATGGTGGGAGACCCTGAGGAGTGGTGCCTGGTCCAGACTTGGGGGATGTCAGGGAAGGCTTCTTGGAGGAGATGGCATCAATGTATGATTTCAGCGTATGTAGCAGTTGCTCAGGCAAAGGTGGGGTGTGGGTGGGTGGGAAAGGAAGGTTTTTTTAGGCAGAGGCAACAGCAGACCTAGAGACTCCTGAGTGTGACACTCTGTGGTGTATGTAGGTGAAGGACACACCATTTATTGTTCCCGGAGAATGAAGTGGGAACCAGGGGTGGCTCTAGATATATGTGCTGCCAGGCTGGCGAGGGCTCGGAGTGCTGAGCTAAGGAGCTTGTGTCTTTTCCTACAGGCTATGAGTTTTAAGCTGGAAATAGCCCTAGATTCATCAATGACTAGGCTGCGATGAGGAGGGTGTATGGGAGGGGAGTGGGTCCCAGGTAGGAGGCTATGGCAATATTCCAGGAGGCGAGGGCGCCAGCCTGAACTAGGGCAACTACAAGAGGGCTGGAGAGAGAGCAGTGAAATAAATACAGACAGGAGAATGCATTCAAGTTTGGCCGAGTTGGGTCTGGGGGCAACTGGAGATGTCAGCAGACCCTTACATGCAAGAGCCTGAACCCAGGAGAGAGACCAGGCTGAAGACAGCAGATGCAGGAGTTATCAACATGGAGGAAGTAGATAATAGACAATATACTATATAGATAATATACCTCATTTATACTTGAGATAGATGAAAATGTCCTGAAAAAACAGAAATACAAAAAAGAGGGACAACCCTACAGCATTGCTTGGATTGCCATTCTGTTTTGTTTGGGTACTTTGATAGGTGGGTATGGTTCAAGGCCCATAGGTAGGCAAGGGTTTTGCTTGGTTGCTGTATAAGAGCTATTGTTCAGTGTTTAGCCTGCTATGTGAATTTCTGCATGCTCCCTGTGGTTATTCAGACCTGCAAGCCCCGATGTAGGGTGAGAAGAGAGGTAGGCTGAAGATGGAGCCTGGCACAACACCAACATGTGCAGGGCAAGTGGAGCTAGAGAACAGCTTGAGCAGGAGATCAAAGGGAACATTGGGGAGATGGGAGGTGACACACGAGAAGAATGTGCCAGGACCCAAGGGAGGTGACACAGACAACTTTATGTGTCTTGTCTCTTCTGATGGACTCAGGAGCCTTGTAGACAAAGTACATATTTGTCTTCTGTCCCAGCAAAGCCCCAGTGGCAGGTATTTGATATATTAAATTATAGTAAGAATCAGGCACCCACAGTGGAGAGGATGGGGAAGTAGGTTATCTTCCTGACCGTACCCTGTGGGTGGAGTTAATGCCACAGGCTCTGGAACCACACAGAGCTGAGGTTGAGAACTGGCTCTCTGTGTGACATTGGGCAGCTTACTCAATGACTCTGGGCCTCAGTTACACTATCAGAGACACTAATACCTACCCTAAGGATTTGGAGGCAGTTCAATGAGACACTATATGCTAACATTCAGCATGTGTGGCTCTTGTCCAATAGTGAGTGCTTGCTAAGATGTAACCAGTATGGTTCCTAGCTCCTCATCCAGCATCCAGCACATGGTTGGAGCCCTAATGTCATGTTTTGAATGAAGATGGTAAAATAATTCTGCTAGTGGGAAAAAACCTGGAGGAGCCTGCCAAGAGCTGAGGGAAGAAGCTTGGCCCAGGACATAAGAAATAATAAGCAGACAGCTATCTTGGGGAGAGCTCCCTGAGGATGCTCAACAAAGGCAGAAGCAAAAAACAAAGGCCAAAGGACACAGAACAAAGAACAGTCTGGCCCTTAGGAAGCTGGTTATAGAGAGATCCAGAAGGGAGGGAGAAACCATAAGAAACTTTCCAAGTCTGGGTTCTGTACCTGTTCTGTATCTTTGCTATTTCCAGTCTTTGTGGAGTCTGCCTTCTCGTTCTCCCTCACGTGTTTGGGTAGTTAGTTTGGTGGAAAGAACATGGACATTGGAGTGAGAGAACTCTAGGCTCGAGTCTCTGCTTTATCATAACTTTACCACCTGTATGATCTTGTAAGAGTTATTTAGTCTCTCTATGCCTCAGTCTCCTCATCCGTAAAATGGGCTAACCCACTTCAAATGGTTACTATGTGGAGTAAATGAGATTTGTGTACATCAACCGGCTGGCATAGTGCTGGCATGCAGTAGGTAGTCAATAATTATTTTTCCCTTGTTTTTCCTTGTGCCTTAAGTAAGGCAATTTCTATTGCCTTTAAAAGAAGGGGTCGAAAGTATATCTTGACCTGTCCAGAAAGTCCATTCTGAGGAGGGAAATAGTTGCTGAGGGGAGAACTTGGAAGGAGCTTGTTTCCTGTCCCAGGTCAGAAAGAAGGAGGCCCAAGCCCTGGGTGGAGGGAAAGGCAACAGGACACAGGTTGGTGGTGGTGACCAACATCCGGGGCGCAGCAGGCCCTGTGAAACTCTGGCACCTTTCTTCCCTATCTATATAATGGTGACAATAACTCAGCTGCAGCCCTCCCTTCCCCTTCCCTGTCCCCCACGGTCAGGGGCTGGGAGCACCCTGCGTCTCCAGGGTGTCACCGCTCCATAGCGCCTCCTCTGCTGCCTCCTAGAGGTCACTTCTGGGATGGCCGTCCCAAGCCAAGCCCTTCCAAGATATAAATGGCCTTGGCCCCTCTTGTCCCACCTGGCCCAGGGGCCAACCCTAGAGTCTGTGGGGTCTGGAGGGAAATCTCTCAAGGGGCTCCTCCCCCTTCCCAATATATTTGTAGTTCACAATTACACAGCACTCAGCAGTTTTCAAAAAGCTTTTCCATTCCCCATAATGTAGGCAGGGAAGCTATTTTACAGACAAGGGAAATGAGCCCCAGAGAAGAGACCTGCCTATGGCACATGGCTACTAAATGGCGGAACGAGGACTGGAACCCAGGAACTCCCAGCCCTGGGCCATTCTGAGTTATAAAATACTGAGGGCCCCTGTTCTATCCCTTTGACTTCTTATTAGTGGGTGGTTTGCTGGCAGGTTGTGTGGTGCTGGGAGGAAATCTGCCTTCCTTTCTCCCTACCATTCCTCTCCCACACCACTGTTTCCTTGAGTCCCTAAAAAGTGTCCTGAAGGACAGAATCCCACCCTCTATCTCCCAGAGAGCCTCTGCCAACCCCCCGGTGTATGCCTCTGTCTAACACTCAGGCTCGGGAAATGAAGCCATTTTCCAGCCTGCCTAATGACATTGCTCAGAGCTCAAGAAAGCCACACTTTCCCATGATGCGCTGTAATACCCATCTATGTGGACATCCCTGTCCCTATGACCACATGGGTCACAGCAGCCCAGATCAAATGGCTGGCAGAAAGACTTGTCCGGTGTGTTCCATTAGAGAGCAGGAAGTTACCAGTATTGATTGAAATTCTCAGGTGGCGTGAATACGTGTGGCATTTGAAGAGGGGAATTTAATCCAATAGTTTATATTCCACTTGAGTTCTTCCTTTAGCTCACTATTAGTAAACAGCTATAAACTGCCACAGCTGTCTTTGTGGTGGAGAGAAAATACCGTCTGGAGAGTAAAATGGTGTTGGTGGCACTGAATGTCAACAGACCAAAACCCCCCGGGGTTAGGTGGCCTGGGATGTGCGGAGGGCCAGGTGCAGGAGACCCCATTTCCTCCTGGGTCTCCACGGTGAAATGATGGGCTCACAATAAATAACCACTGAGCACCCCCTGCTCTGAACTTCACAATGTTATGGGGAAGTTCAGTGGTGTGGTGGAGGGACCAAGAATCTGGACTCCGAAAACCAGAGCTCAAAGCCGGTCTTGGCGCTTACTTCCTGTAGGACCTCGGGCAGTCGTCTGACTTTCTCTGAATCTTGAGGATGGTAATGGCAATCCACGCTGTCCCCCCGCAGGCTGCAGTGAGGGTGGAAAGAGAGAATGTGTTTGAAGGCATCTCACACCCATGTTAGTAGTTACTGTTGCATTGTTATTGGAACAGAGAAGCCCCCACAGGCCCTGCTTCCCCCTGGTGCCCTTGCCCAAGTGCTGGGGCTCCGGTGGGTTGGGCGGCACCCTCCTCCTGCAGAAGAGCCGGACCGGTGCTCAAGCCAAGGCACACAGCTTGTGTGCTCAGGGGCCTATGAACAGCATGCTAGTCTGTCGCCTGGGGGGAGACAGTGACACCTCCTTCCTCTCCCTAACTGGTTGGTTAGCTCTCACCTTAGGAGGCACAGCAGACTCTTGAGGGGGGAGGGACTAGGGTGGGCAAAATGTAATCATCTTGATAATGCTCGATTCACTTTCTCCCGCATTCCCGGTGCTGTGCTGGGGCTGGGCCACAAGTGGCTGTCACGCCACCTCCTCCTTTCTTCCTCCAGCGGTTCGAGAGCACCTGCCACACGGGCGTGGCAGGCGCTGGGAGCCTGGCTTCTGGCTGGGTGTTGGGCTCACGCCCAAAGGGTCTAAAACTTCTGGTTCATCCTCACCCACAAGTGAGGCCGCCCATCTCTCTGCACCTCAGCAATCCTGCCACGGTCCAGCTCCCGCTCACTCCTTTACGAATTTATATCATTGTAAATAAAGCGACAAGACACAGACCTCAGGACCCAGGAGCACAGACTACGGCAGGACGGAGAACTGGGGCACTGGGCACTTGCCTGGCTATCCTCTGGGCACTGAGGGGGCAGCTGGGGTCATGGGAGCCAGGTGGGGAGGAAGAGGCATGGGGAGCCCGGTCAGCATGGCAGCACCCGCTCTCCCCGGGCCCCCTGCGTAGCCCCCGCTCGCTCTCCCAGTTTCCCTTCACGCTTCTTTCATTTCTGTCCTGCCATCCCTCCACGGATCGAATGAATAATGACAGGCCTGTAATTAGACTGACATCGAGCCTTCACTGTCCCAGATAGCCAGCTCTCAGAGTCAGAGGTCTGGTCTCCACTCCCAGCCGGCACCTCGGCCTTCAACACCCTGGCTCGCGGTCTTGATTGCACGCAAAGCGACTTGCTTCCCAGGATCCTGCACAGTCAGAAAGGAGCCAGATGGGACGTCCTGCCCGGGACAAGATTGGAGAGACACACGGCACCTTTCAGCTGATGACAGCATGTCAGGCCAAGAAAGGCTGAATGAGGCGCCCGGGCCAGGATCCTGGTGGTGTTGCTTCACCTCTCAGGTCTCCAGTTTCTCCATAAACCCCCGTGAGTTGGACAAGATCAGTACAAGTTTTTGTACTACATTTGCAATACCCTGGGAACTCAAATGACGTTATTTGAATTCCACATGGAATCAGAGAGAGGGACAAGACCATGACCACATAGTCGAGAGGTTTTCATAGGGGTCTGTGGACACATGTGGGGCTTCTGAGTTGGGCAAAGGGCAGAAAGGGCTCAGCACCCCTCCCCTGCTTCAACCAGGCAGCCCCCCTGTTTTCTGTTTCATACTCTGTATTGATTAACTATTAAGATTTCACTTGAAGAAAGTGAAATCAAATTACTTGCACTAATATTTGAGAAACCCCAGAGAAAATGGTTCCCAAATTCCTTTCCAATTTTGGCACTTAAAGTCTTTGCTTCCTTAAGAGCAGAAAGGCTCAGGTGTCGTAGGATGTTTGTTTCTTCCACTAAATGGTGTGCATAACAGATGCTCAAGGTGTCCTATGAAAGCAGGGTGATGCAGGGTAGCCAGGTGCCTCTCTCAAGGACAAGCCTGGCACAGTGCCTGGCACACCGACCCGACTGGAGGGCCATGGCCCTGGCAGCCTGCTCTTGGTCCTCTTGGGAGTGCCTGACAGCAGCAATTAGCGAGGAGTCCCTCAGTGCTCTCCTCTCCCCCACAGCCTTCCCCAGCTAAGGGACGGACAGGCTCTGTCTGAGTGACGTCTCCTTCAATGGGGATGAGCCCTCAGGTCTTACCCAGAGCTAAAGGAGCACTCGTCATCTGCCGATCCCGCTGCAAGATCATTTCTCTCTCTCTGAGAGCCTCTCTGGTTTTGGCCTTGATGGGGGATGTCTTGGGGGAAGGAGGTGGGCACAAGGAACAAGGCAATAGCAGAGGCCAAGGAGAAGAGCCAGTGCCACCAAAAACTGAGAGGAGGGGCCAGAGTGAACCCCGTTGAAGAAAACCAAGAGTCACAATACAGTATAACGTACTATGAGAAAAACTTATGTGTCGTCAAGGTGACAAGAACTTTGAATGTAGCTCTCCCAGGAGTGGTGGATCTCAGAGGCCCTCAGTCAGACTGGCTTCAGCCACGAGATTGGGGACGAGTATTTCTCTCATGTAAGGAGAAGTCCAGAGCAAGGACAGGCTTCAAGGCCACACGGCTGAGAGGCAGCAAAGGCAGGATTTGAAGCGGCTAACAGGTTTGTGACCCTGATGTGGAGTGGGGAAGCCTGGGGAGCCTTCCTCAGCCCACCCTGCCCAGCAGACTCCTCCTTCCAGGTCTTGGTGAGGCACAGGTGGCATCACAGCCTCGGTGGAGGTGGGATGGGGTGCGGGGTGAGGGAAGGCAGCCTTCACAGAGGTCAGGGGTGGGTGCGGGGACCTAGTCTTGAAGGGATGCCCTACCTGGAACAGGGGGCAAGTGGGCTATTGGGACAAGGAGTGGAGGACCCAGGCCTCAAGGCAGGGCAGGGGCCCTATGAATTCAAAGTCCAAGAAAGAAGAAAATAAATTTCACAGAGAAGCAAGGTGTTTAACAACCTTCATCTCTTTAATCCTTAAACCAACCTTGTGAGTTAACAGAGGAGGAAACAGAGAGAGAACTGTTATGTAATTTGTCCAAGATCATTCAACCAGGAAGTAGCAGAGCTGGGATTTGAACCTGTATCTGTATGGCACAAAATCCATTGTTTTTCTACTTGCTAGATTGGTGAAGGTCACAGGAGAGGCTGCTTCTTGATGGAAATGGGTATATTTGAGGTGCATTAGGTGTCATGGCTTCAAAATTGCTTCCAGACTCCACTGGCTGGCCAGGTAGAGCCCAGGGCTGTGCAGGCTGCCTCAGTCCGAACTGGCCTAGGGCCTGGAGGGGCTGAGCCTCAAAGTGAAGGTCCTCAACCCGCTGAGCAGGGCCGGCCAAGGTGGCAGGAGCTATCAGGACCATTAGTCTTTGTTTCAATAAAGCAGTTTAAGCATTTTGTAAGCTCCTCAGCACAACACAGACCCAGATCAAAGGTGGAAATTCAGTTCTTCTTACCACTGTGATCTAGCTTTTATTTAATTTTTATCCTGTACGTGTTCTTTCTCTTTCTCAGGCTGCTTCCATGAGTGATACCCAGCCTTTTGGGATTCGTGGCATGCTGTCATTGTTTGCTTGATTTCTCAGCACCTTTCTCCTGCCTAAAGTGCTACCTGACAAGATTTTTAAAAATTATATTAGTGTGGTTTCCCTGCTTTTTTATTCTTCCCTCTTTTAACATGAAAGGCAATAAGATATGTCTTTGTGCAACCACCACCTCTCCCCTAGGTGGGCTGCTTCTAGTCAAGTGACAATCGTCTCACACCCTGAAGGCTTAACCGGAACAGCGGGGCGCTGAGTCCCCAGGCAGGGCAAGAGTGGATCCTGAGATCCTCGGGTTTGACATGTCACTCCAGAAAACATTCCAACATAAACAGAAGCCACTTTGCTGCTCTGACATGAATTTCTATAACCCAAACATACTCTCTGACATGGAGAGATCAATGTACAGAAAAACCGAACTTCTCAAGGGTAAACTCTGTTTTCAGAAGTAAGCCATTTACTGTTTACTGCATACATTTTAAGGTTTTGCAGGGAAACAGTGTGGCTCCGGCAACCAGAATGTAAAAGACCAAAAACTGTGCAAGTAGCTGTAACAGGCCTACCTGGAGTGCTGCCCAGAGCAGAGGGGACTTAAAAAGCTGTGAGTTTGGGGATGAAGGGAAGGGAGAGACTGTGATAATTTGTACCAAAGACACCCAAAGAATCCAAAGAATTTAGGATTTTAACAATATTACTGTAGTAAAGAACATATTAGTTAGGGTAAAGGCTAAGTTGCTGCGACAAAGAAACACTCAAATTCAGTGGGTTAACTTTTCTCTTCTGTGGCCATCCAGAGAAAGGCAGCTGGTCTTTCTCTGAAAGGTAGACAGGTGGCCCAGTTCTGTAAGGTCAGCAAGGGTCCCAGACTCCTCTAGAACATTGCCCTTGTCCACACAGTCACTGCTGGCTCACAGACACGATGTCCGGGTGACATAGTGGCATCAACACTTAAACATTTGAAGGGCAAAACCCAGAAGTCCCATAGCCACAGGCAGCCAGCTGCATGGAAGCTGGGGAATGCATGCTAAATGGGGCCACAGCTGAAACCCGGGTGCTGTTGGCAAAAAGAGGGGAGAGTAGAAATGAAGGACTGATGAGCAGATTCTACTGCAGAACAAAAGGTCTTCCAACCAATCCCTTACTTCAAATTGATCTTCAAAACAAAACAAAACAAAACAAAACCAACAAAAAACAACTCTCTCTCCTCTCCCCTAAAACACTCTTCTAAATGAACCACTGCAGTGAATTAAGATGGCTTCAGAAATAAGAGGCAATTCATGCCCCTTCGAGCTAATCATTAAAATAATACAGCTCCCTTGTTTGCCAAAACCCCATTGGGCCAAGATCTTATTTTTTCCCTCCAGGGAAGCAACAGGAACAGTAAATAGCAGCACACTAAACAATGCACATTTTATTCTGTAAAGGCATAAAAATTCTACCTGGAGGTTTCACTGACAAGCCTTTCCAATCCTTCCCAAGATTTAATACAGGAAATAAATTCAATTTCATCACTTAGTGACTGCCTCATGGTGGGCTCTCAGTAAGTGGCTGTTGAATAAGTGCTTTGGGAAGTGGCCACCTCAGTAATGTCTAGGGACATCATGGAAGAGGGAGTCAGCTTCCACAAGCACAAATTGATTTTCTTAACTTTTTTGTGCAAACAGAATATAAGGTGTGGCTTTACTTATCACAGCTAGGCCTGGCTGAGCAGGCCCGTCCTAGGGGTCACCCCGATCCCCATTTGGAATTACTGGTATGTTCATTGGGGGTGGAGGGCAGTATCTGTGCAAAGTCTTTTTAAATTTCTGCATCATTTTAGTATTTAAAAGTTGGGAAAATCAGTATCATAAACATAGCCATGTACTGTTAGTTTTTTGACAAGTGTATGAAATGCCTTGACATAACTGGAAATTCCTACTGGGCTGCAGTTTTCAGAAGTTGTTGGTTCAGAGCAAGAAGGTAGAGAGAGGCCAACATTCAGATTTAGGCAGGGAAGCCTGGCAGGTGAGAAGCCAAGAGTAGGAGAACATCACATCAAAGGGGAGGGCCAGGGGTGCTCATCACCTGGGAAAACAGGTGTTTTCCTGCTGGCTGCCGGAGCTCTTGGGCAGAGCAGGGTCTTCTCAACTGTCCAGGCAGGCAGGTCTGTAAGAGCAAGAATGACAATAACGTTTATATAGCATACAGCTGAGTGCTATTTGTGCATTATGGTTTTTTTTTTTTTTTTTTTGAGACAGAGTCTCACTCTGTCGCCCTGGGTAGAGTGCAGTGGCATCATTGTAGCTCACTGCAACCTCAAACTCCTGGGCTCAAGCAATCTGCCTGCCTCAGCCTCCTGAGCCCATCTAACAAACTCCCAGGGCATTCTCTTCTCTCTGTGGGTCAGAGTCTCCCCATCTGTGTGGAGAGGGTCCCCTCAATAAGGCCCTGCCAACAACAGTCTGAGCCCAAGCCAGGATTCTAGGGTTCTGAAGAATGTACTACTTTACTTCAAATGTCATACATTTGAAAAAAGCAAAACCCAGTACCTGATTCTGCCCCTGAAGCCAACTATACTTGTCTTTTAATGGGTTCATTCCACCCAGGTTGTGGGTTTCGTCAAGGCAGAGCCTTCAGTTTCCAATCCCTTTGGGCTGGTGATGTGACCCACCTGGCACAGAGCCATTGGTGAACCCCACTGTCTGGCAGGCTCCTGTTCAACCCCCTTCTCTGGGCCATCCTTTCCCCAGCTCCCCAAGCGAACACACAGCCACATTCCACACCTCTGCATGTTTCTGAATCTGCCAGAAAAGCCACGCCTTTCCCTCTCTCACACCACCCTCCCTCCTTTCCCTACCTTGAGGTTATGGGCTTTGGTTTTCTCCTTTAATCATTATTTGTTTGTTTATCTTCCCACTAGTTTTCAACCCCGGAGATAGTTCTCCTCACCAAGCCAATTTGAATTAATTTTGTGGGGACAATTCCACAAGACAATGTATCAATGGCTGTATTAAAATCGAGATGTATTGCATCTCTCCCATGCTCCCCATCCCTTAATTTCTTACTTGCCTCAAAGGCACAATCAAGTGTGTCTGGCATAATTTGTTCTTTATAACTGCTCATTGCATGCACTTGTAATTTTGGAAATATTTTTGGCAGTGTTTTATTTCTATAATACTTTTCTTTATTGCATTTGATGATTGAATCTTGGTGATTAAGGTGACAGGGAGGTGGACCTTGGGCCCAAGCTGCCTCGCTTATGTCTTCTCCAGACTTCTTCCATCTCTGCCTTCTGGCATGATCCAGTCACACCATTGTCTGAGGGGTAGAGCCACCAAAAGCAGCTAGGGACACAAGCTAAAGGGCTCTTTGTCCAGGATGAAATGGGCAAGCTCAAAGGATGTAAAAGGACGTGAAGAACAAGGGCTGATGGGGTATGGAGGGGCAACGACAAGCATGGTGGGTGTTATGGGTTGAATTTTGTCTCTTTAAAATTCCTATGTTGGAATTCCTAACCCCTAGTACCTGTGATGTGACCTTATCTGGAAATAAGGTCGTTGCAGATGTTATTAGTTAAGATGAGGTCATCAGGGTGGGCCTTAATCCAAATATGGCTGGTGTCTTTATAAAAAGGGGACATTTGGACACAGAGAGGTGCACACAGGGAGAATGCCATGTGAAGATGAAGGCAGAGACTGGAGTGATGCTTCTACCTGCCAAGGAACGCCAAAGATTGCCAGAAAATCACTAGGAGCTAGAGGAGAGGCATGGAACAGATCCTCCCTCAGAACCACCCCTGCCCACACCTTGGTCACAAACCTTTGCCTCCAGAACTGCAAGACAATAATTTCTGTTGTTTAAGCCACCCGGTTTGTTACGGTAGCTCTGGTAAGCTAATACAGTGGGTATGAATGTGGGTTCTGCAGTGAGTCAGACCTGAGTTTGAATCCTGGTTCCACACTTCATTAACCATGTAGACTTGGACAAGTTAACGTAACGTCTTCCAGCTCCTGTCACCCCCTTGAAAATGGAGTCTTCCTAACACCTTTCTTAGTGGTATTGGGATGTGTAAGATGCTATCGGTGTCCTGTCTGCATTCCCTCAGCCATCGTGGAGGTTCCCTGTGCGTGGTCCTCCCACCTGCCTCCCTTCTGTGTCTCTCGGCCTGACAGTGCTCTCTTGAGCATGAAAGTGTTTGGGCAGCAGGGAGGCAGGAAATGGCAAGAAGTTAATGCCTCTGGAACAACCATAAATGAGGGACAAAAGCTTTCTCTCCTCTGGGTGGGGGACACACCTGAGCCATGTTCCATATGGTCTCCAGGGGCTCCCTGGTGGGCTGGAGCCCTAGTTGCCTGGAGCAGTAACTCTGTCATTAATACACCCTGTGGGCGCTTCCCTCCCTTCACTACCTTGCTCCAAGTCCCCTCATAGTGATTCCTGGGTCACCTCCCAATACAACTATTTGCTCCCAAATTTTTGCTTCCAGGTTTTCTTCTGAAGGAACCCAAATGAAGACAAAATGATTCAAAAAGATGATGTATAGAAGTACTTACGGCATGTGGCACACAGTAAGCACGCAATTCATTTTAGTGAATATGATGTGCCATTTGTGCAGCATAAGTGATTTGCAGGCAGCCTGTGTGGTTTGGAAAGGAAGGCGTAGGTACATGCACCAAGCCTCCACAGTTAGTCTGCACAGTGTGAGAGGGGGGTCTCCACTCTGTAGCCACATGCTCTGTGCTGTCTGATGGTCTGATGCCGTGACCACTAGGAGGCAGTTGGAACTGTGGATATGCAGGCATGGAAAGGTGTGCTCTGGGTGTGCAAGAGGAGTAATATGTTCAGTTGTCATTTGAGAGTACAGACTATAGGGAGTGTCTGCACATGTGCAAATGTCACCATGTAGTGTGTAGGGGCAGCTTGTTGTCCACTGACATTTGCAGCCTCCATGCCAGGCCCCGAGTGTTTAGAAGCCGGAGGAGACTCATCCAGACGTGGTCAGAGCCAGGCCCATCCCCACCAGCTGGCCTGCTGCCAGGAATGGCTTGATTTATTGCCCCACTGCTTAGCTAGGAGACACACCAACAGCTTCTAGAAGGTGAAAAAGTCCAACCAGACCAGTTGTTTTCCCTACTCCACACTAAAGAGCCAATTTGCTTTTTTCCCCATGCTGCCAGAATCTGCCTGACTTTGTGGTAGAATGAAGGCAAGGCCTGTGTCACAGAAGGCCCTGTGATACGTGCTGAGGGCACACTGCTTGCTTTGAAGAACTCCCGTCTCTCAAGCAGAGAACACGCATTTATGGAGTTGGATGGGACCTCAGATTTCATTTGAGTTGACCCATCATTGTACACATGAGACAATGACTGTGTTATTTACTGCAGAGCAGTATTGACCTGTGGAGCCAGACAATCCTTTGTGTGGAGCTGTCCTGTGCACTGTGGGATGTTTAGGAGCTCCCCGGCCTCCACCCACTAGATGCTGGCACCACCCCCTGCTCCCAAATTGCACCAGCCAAAAACGTCTCCATATATTGCCAAATGTCTCCTGGGGGACAAAATTTCCCAGGTTGAGAACCATTGCTGTAGAGAGATCAACGCACATGTATGAACACACAGAATGAGCATTTGTGAACAAAAATACACGGGGGCACTTGCTTATTAATCTTGGGTGAAGTCAGCTTGCATGGTGGTTGAGAACAGGTGATGTCTCAATCTGTAGTGATATATATCTGGCTTCAAATTTCATTTCTCACTCACCAGCTTTGTGACCTTGGACATAAAATGAAAATCAAATCATACCACTCACTTGCTTAAGACCCTCCACTGGCTTCTCATCGATCTTAAAATACAATCCATCTTCCTTACCATCGCCTTCCAGAACTCACCTTCACTTCACATCACTGTCTGTTCTCTGTTCTCATGCTCTCTCTTGCAGCCACACAAGCTCCTTTCTGTTCCCCGAGTATATGAAACTCCTTTCTGTTCCAACCTCAAGGCTTTGCACTTGCTGTTCCCTCTGGCTAGAACGTCCTCTCCCCAGATCACCGTGTGTCTGACTGCCTCTCTTTGTTCATGTCTCAGCTCACATGTCACCTTCTCAGAAATGCCTCCCCTGACCGCCCTTGATAAGGTAGCCACTGCTGCCCCAGTCACTCTCTGTGGCCTTGTCCTGTCCTCCTCTTCAGTACTTTTCAGCATGCCCCATTTATTTACTTTTTCCTTGTTTATTGCTCTTTTTTTCCCGCAACAATGTAAGCTCCATGAGAGCAGGACCTATTAGACAAATAATACGCTATTATAGGTTTGTGGTGAAGATAAAATGAGTGAATAATAATAATAAAATGGTAATAGCAGTAATAATAAAGCACTTGGCAAACACACACAAGGCATATAGTACATACTCAATAAATGGTGATTATAATTTATTTTTATCATGCAGTTTAAAAATAATCTGTCATCGTAGCTGCTCCAAACCATCTAACCTCCTCTTCACATTAGGACAGTTCCCCACAATGTGACTCCCACCTTCCCAATGTAGACTCTAAGAGCACTGCATTTCCTGACTAGGGTGACCAACCTGTCCTGTTTTACCTAGGACTTTTCTGGTTTAGCACTGAAAGCCCTGCCTCTTGAGAAACCCCCAGTCCTGGGCCACCTGGGATGGCTGGTAACCCTACGCCTAACTTCCAATATGACTTCTCATTGGGTGTGACTGAGATACTGATTGGGGGGGGTGAATTAAACGAGAGACCAGGCAAAGGGTAGAATATGCATTTTGCTGGTGTGATTTTGTGGTGGGGGTGACGGCAGCTTACTAGCTGTGACACAGGCATAGATTCCCTTAGCAGCCCAGTTCTAAGGTTTGTTCCAGTATTTGTTTCCAGCAGCTGAGCATAGAGGCTGTTTCTTCTGCAGTTTCCATGGTTTTGTGAGCTCCCTATATCCTTACTAAACTGCTCTCTGCTTAAACCACCTAGAGAGGATTCTGTTGTCTGCAACTGAGAAGTTCAACCAATGCATACAGCAATTGTACAAGTCTCTTCAGCGAGGTCTACACTATAGCAAAGAGCCTCTTGAGGGATGCTTGAGATAAATCAATATCTAGACAATGCAGAGGATTGCTCATTGTGAGTCCATTCACTTGATGAGACAAATGCCTGTCTGTGTCTGTCATTTCAAATGCTCCAAAGACAGAGTTTGCTGTACAGTGTGGCAAGATCCACACCCTGTCAGTGTGGTAAGGCTATGAACACAGCCTTTCTGCTTCCTAGGCATCTGTGCCTGGGCACGAGGCAGACCATGGTACCAATTACATTGGATCCTAGGTATTGATCAGCCATCCAGGAGGGTGTAGATACTCCTTGGGCTGGGTTGGGCTGGGCGTGGGTTGGCAGTCTGACTCAGTACAGAAGCTTGTCCTGGAAAAACCAGGTAGTCCTGGCTAACATGCCCAGAGGGCGTGTAGAACTCATGATGGTCAGGATGATCATGCGTACCAGGCTATCTGGATCTGGTAAAAGCTATTCCAAAAGGAGGTTCAATTCAGAAGGGAGGTGGGCATCAACCAGCACTGGTAGCCCTGTTCATCCACAGTGGGTAGGAGCCTCAGGGACATGGATTCAACCCAGTGGAATGGGTTCAGGTGGCATCTGGGTGGGAATAAGGGCCACAGCCACCATCAGGGGAGAACTCAAATCAGAGGCAGAAATTTGGATTTCTTGAGGAATAATCTAGCATTTATCTTTGAATTAGCCTGAATCCCTACAGAAAAGCAATGTTGCCTTGCATGCGTATGATTTTGAATTTACACAAATATTAATAGCACAGTGTTATGGACATTGTTTTGTGTTTCACTTTTTAAATCCTAGCACTAATTTTTTAAACATTGCTTTCAAGTACATTTATTCACTTATGTATAACTTATATATAGTAACATGCAAAATCGTAAGTGTGCAGCTCAATGAATTTTTAACAATAGTTGTACTGAGATATAATTTATATACCACAAAATTTAGTTTTAAAGTTTCAATAGTTTTTAGTATATTCACAATTGTGTAGCCCTTACCACTATCTAATGCAGAACATTTCATCACCCCAGAAAGAAACCCTATATCCATTAACAGTCACTCCTAATTCTTCCCTGCTCCTCAACTCTGGAAGCCATTAATCTACTTTCTGTCTCTATGGATTTACCTCTGTCTCTATAGGTAGTGGACATTTCATATAAGTGGAATAATGTAATATATGACCTTTTGTGTCTGGCTTCTTTTACTTGGCAATAATTTTTTCAAGGTTTACCCACATTGTAATGTGCATCAGTACTTCATTTTTTTCTACTGCTGAATAATATTCCATTATATAGATATACCACATTTTGTTTATCCATTCATTAGTTTATGGACATTTGGGTTGTTTCCACATTTTAGCTGTTTGAATAATGCTGTTGTGAATATTAATGTATGAATTTTTCTGCAGACATGTATTTTCAATTCTTTTGGGTATATACCTAACAGTGGAATTGCTGGGTCATATGCTAATTCTATCTTTAACATTTTGAGGAACTGCCAAACTGTTTTCAAAAGTGGTTGCACCATTTTACTTTCCCACCAACAATGTATGAGGGCTCCAGTTTCTCCACATCCTTGTCAACACTTGTTATTGTCTTTTTTATTGTAGCCATTGAAGTGGGAGTGAAGTGATATCTCACTGTGGTTTTGATTTGCATTTTCCTAATGACTAATGATGTTGAGTATTGCTTCATGTGCTTATTTTAGTGACTATTTGTATATCTTCTTTGAAAAAATGTCTACTCAAATGTCCATTGAAGTTTGACATATATTAAGTTATCCCTGTGTAACTATCACCCAGATCAGGATATAGGACATTTCTAACACCCTAGAAAACTTCCTTGTGCCCCTTTCCGGTAAACTTCCCCCAAGGGTAGCTACTATTCTGGCTTCTATTACTATAGACTAGTTTTTGCTGCTTTTAAACTTCATAGAAATGGAACAATACTGGATGTGGTTTCTTTTACTCAGCACAATGCATGTGCAATTCATCTGTGACATTTGTTCCTTTTCATCACTATGTAGCATTCCACCATATGGATACACTACAATAGGTTTATTCTTTCTACTGTTGATGTTGACTTGGGTAGTTTGTAGTTTTTGGCTATTACAAATAAAGTTTTAGCACTCTGAAAAGTCTATTCCTATAGCTGATCTCTCCAGGACTGTGGATTAGCTACCTGGGTCTCAGATCTGGCTGGTAGCAGAGACTTAGCAGTGGAGACACACCTGAGACCCCAGTGGCAGCCAGGCTGGGATACTTGTCCTCAGTCTGAGGAGGGTGATCCAATTGTAGAGTGGGACTGGAGGTGGTGTGGTGGCATCAAAGTGCTGGGCTGTGACTTGGGAGAAAAGGCAAAGGCAGAGGAGGCAGGAGGGGCAGAGTGTGGGGCAGCAGGTAAGGGAAGGGGCAATCATGAGGGGGTGCCCAGAAGTTTCTCTGCCTTGCCAAGCACTCAGGCCTCCTCTGATCGCTGAGACCTCCAAGTCCAAGCTCCTCCTTCTCTCCAGCCTGGCTGCAGTGAGCAACCCTGGTGGAGATGAAACCACAGTTAATCACTTCCAGAGGGGAGCCAAAAGGGCCCAGCCATTCCCAGGGGACTCTAATCATGCGATCACTGCAGATGGCATGGGAGACCACAGGCTCACACTCACGTGAAGGGGCCCCTTCACAGAGTGCATGGTGCCTTGGGAGCTGGGCTACTTGACCCTGAAGGAGGCATGGGCATTTCTCACTAATGGGCGGGGCACAACCAGGAAAGTTCCAGCATTTGCTTAAGCTTAGCTGTGTCTTTGTAGAGCCATCAAACAAAATGAATGTTTTCCTAGTGCTGCAAAATGGGCCAAAGCCACCAACACAGAGCCTACTAATCCACAGTCCTTGGGCAATTCAAGGCTGTACGTCTCTTCTGACCCAGACTCCACTCTGGACAGGCACTGCAGGGCACTGTCATGAGGGTCCACTGTGGGTATGCATGTGGATGTTCCGTGCAGTGATGCTGTGGCAGCTGGGATCGGAAGCAACATAGGTGTCTGTCACTAGAGGAATAGAGAGGTGGCATGTGTGGCATGTTCTGCAAATTCTGGGCAGTGGTCAGAAACGATGAGCTAGATGTGCACATAGCTTCTGCTGGATGTTTAGAAATGGTGCTGAGGGTTAAAAAAAGATAAGGAAAATAACATAAGTCTATAATGCAAAGAGCAGAGTCCATAATGCAGCACCACGTGTATGAATTAAAAAGACATAAACAAGCAAATACAACTTCAGGGTACACCTCAAAGGACAGAGTGGTTGCCTGTGGCGGTGGTGGTGGTGGCGAAGGGTGGGTGTGGGGAATGTGGATAGGAGAGGGGTCCTGCATGGGCTGTGACGAGGATGCCACGACCCATCTGAAAGGGATGAGAGCCCTGCCTGCTGCACCTGAACACACACAGAGAAAGGAAAAGAGGGAGAGAGAGAGGGAGGCAGGGAAGAAGGAAGGAAGAGAAGGAAAGAGAAGACATCTCTGTTCTCTCTGACTTGCTCAAGGGCGTTCACTGAGGCAGGGGCAGTCAGTATAATGTTCAGAGCTGTTGCCATTTCCCAGCAGTTTCTGGAGGCGCAGGGAGGGCTGAGCAGTGCAGTTCCTGCCACTGAGGAGAAAGGAATTAGCAGTGTTCTCCACCTCCCACTAATTGAGCACTCATCTGGGCAGGCCTGGGCTTTATTAAGTTTCCAATTCATCAAGGTTACAAATGAGATTTCTCCTCCTTCCTTTGGAGAGGTTGAGATTTATACTACATCCTGGGCAAAGGACTCTCTGGCCTTCATTTTCCTTTCTGGGGCTTATTCCTTTAAAAATGTGTGTTGGGCTCTGTTGCCAAGAGAAATCCCAAAGTTGAGAGTCCTCCTGTCTGTCCCCAGTGCTCCCCCAGGCAGGAGTCATCCTGTGAGGGAAATACTTGTAGATGAGCTTCCACATTTTCCCATCTCGTGTCCGTCCCTCCAGGGGGCCTCTCCCTCAGTCCTGCCCCACCCTACCTCACACCCCTCAGCGAGGTCCCAGCTCAAACCCTCTCGTGTCCTGGGGAGGGAACAGGGGACAGCACAAGTGCTTTTCAGGGGCCATGGACAGATTCCCGCTTACCATGAGCACACGCACAGCTGGGGCACTCCTCTTGCATGCCTATGTGTGAAAGTGCACCCAGAGGAAACGGGCTATAGCACCACAAAATGGTCACATTGGAAGTCAAACACGAGACACTAGAAAGTGTCCTACAGGCTGCAGTGCTTGGGGATCTTGAAACCCCTGCCAGGAGTCTCCAAATTGTGGGAGGAGAAAAAAGGAGTTTGTGGACTTGTGACCCTGAGTCTCTGTTGCTGTCACTTGCACCCATTTCCGTAGAATTACAGTGTGTCGGTGCTGGACACTAGACAGCATCACAGTATCTAGTCCAACCACTCCCTCACTGAGCAGATGGGAAGTGAAGAGGGAGGACACTTCCCCAAGGAATGCAGTAGGCATTGGTGGCAGTAACGGAAGGAAGCCGCAGCTCCCAGTGCCATCCTGGACTGCAGGAGTGTGTGTGTGTGTGCGTGTGCGCGTGTGTTCACGGCTCCTGCTTTAGTCTGACCCCAGGCTGTTCCTGCTTGGAAGAGGTCCCTATTTCACAATCTGTCAGGTCCCGGAGCCCAGGGGAGTTCAATTTTGCTTAAGGGTGGAGGAAGGAGGAAAGCGCGTGATGGAGAGAGTGATAGATAGGGGAAGCAATAAAAAGACAGGGACAGAGACCTCTTGGCAGAGAGAAATTATGACAGGGACAAGACAAAAAGAGAAGGGCAGACATTGGCCTGCAGAAAGTGAAGACGAACAAGCGGGGAAGAGAAGCATGAGGGTTGGCCAGCAGACCAGGCGGAGCTCACGGCCCCCTGGCAGCACGTCTCTTTGGAGGGGTTGCCCTGCCCCTCCAACCCCCTGGCTGGTCTGCGGAGCCCCTGGTCCTGAGTGGGTGTTAGCCAAACCCAGCGCTGGCGCTCAGCTGTTGTCCAAGTGGGCCTTCCTGGCTGCAGCCAAAGCCCTGTCTGGTTAAATGAAGGCTGGGGTGGGGGTGGGGAGGAGGCCTGTGTGAGCCGGTGCCCTGGGATAACTCTCACCCTTACCACCTTCCTAAGCCTGAGACACGAGCCTAGGCCAGACAGTGTTTGTTTTGGTCCCAGAATCCCTGTTGGGGGCAGCAAAGGAGAACAAAGAGACAGAATTAGAGGAAATATGGTGTTAGCCCTGTGGCTTCAGCAACTCCGTGTGATACATAAATCAGGGTTGGACTGGAAGAATGGGCAATAGCTATTTCTTGTGGTCCTGCTCAAGTGGCTATACCAGTCTACCCAAAATGGCAGAAGCAGAGAAATTGTAAACATTAACAGCAGTGCTGAAGCACGAGCTGGCCAGTGGAGGCTGGCACGGTGAGCCTAGACACAGCACCCCTGATGCACAAAGAGCCATCACTTCTAAGGCATGTGAAGGCAGGCAAGGTACTTTAACTTTCCTGGCCTTAGTTTCCTCATCTGTAAAATGGAGCTAATAATAATAACCTAACAGTTGTAGTTATTTAATAAAACATCCCAGCACTGTCCCTGTTCCTTAGTCAATGTGCAATTCATAGTCTTTCCCCCATCCCCTATGGGAAGGCACTGAGGCTTCTAGACTCTGGGCAGAGCTAGATTGTCAACACTAAATTACAGAGTGCTGTAATTACTAGACACAGCCATCAGGACCCTCAGACAGGGAAACAAAGCCCTTAAAGCTCTCTGTAGTAGCTAGAGCTACCTGGGTGTTCGGAAGGCAGCCAGAGCCCACCAGAAATACATGGAGACAACTAGCATCATAGTGGAGGAGGCACAAAGCTACTCACTTTTAAATTCAGGTGTTCTTGGTTTCCTAATTTGATGGAAAGGTAAACTGAGGCAGGCAATGAGGCAAGGGAAATGACAGATAATGCAAGGTGAACAAATTTCACTTTGGAAAACACAGTTTTCCTGGTGGCAGAGGAAGGGGGATTGTGCTGCCACTATCAGTCAAGAGGGGCAAGAACCTCAGGTGGGGCCCGTGCTGCGTGGAGCACCTGGTTAGGTCTGATAAGCAGCTGTTGCGAGCCAGGACTCTGCCCCAGCAGCACTCACCAGCCCCGGGGAGGCCATCGCTCCTTTCTTCCTGCTCACTCTCTCTGTCTTCATCTCCAGCTGTCAATTCATGTGTCTCAAAATGACATGAGTTAAACATCTTAAAAAACCAGGGATTCATCATGTGGCAATGTCAACTCAGAAAGCAGAACCAGGGATTTTTATCTCGATAGCGGATGACTAAAGTGTTCTCGGTGCTATTAAGGACCTGTATTTTCATGTGTTACAATTTGATTAATGGGTAGTATTAAGGGTTGAATCATGTCCCCCCAAAAGAAATATTGAAGTCCTACCCTGGGGACCTGTGCATGTGACCTTATTGGAAATAGGGTCTTTGAAGATATAATTAAGGTAAGATGAGGTCATTAGAGTGGGTCCTAGTTCAACATGACCACTGTCCATATAGAAGAAGTGGAGACAGAGAGACAGAAGGAAGATGGCCACGTGAAGGCGGAGGCAGAGATTGGAATTATGTACCCACAAGCTGAGGAGTGCCTGGGGCTACCAGAAGCTGGAAGAGACAAGGAAATATCCTCCCCTAGAGGTTTCAAAGGAAGCATGGCCCTGCCAACACCTTAATTTCAGACTTCTAGCTTCCAGAACTGTGAGAGAATACATTTCTGTTGGTTTAAGCCACTCAGTCTGTGGTACTTTGTTATGGCAGCCCTAGGAAATGATTACAGGAGGAAAAAGTATATTTAAGTGGAGACTGCTGGGGCTTGGGAGGAGGAGGGTAGGCTGTTTAAGGGAACCCTGGAATCTCTTCTCTTCTACCCCAACGTCCCCTCTATTTCCTGTCCTCGACCTCCTTTCAACTCTTCAGACAATGGATCCTTCACATCTTAATCAGGAAGTGTTGGCGACCTGCTTCCGTGTGCCTGGCTTTGCACTGAAGGTTGAGGGGCACAAGGACATCAGAGTGGAGCACTACCCCCACTGACCTCATAGCCTCCCAAAGGCAGCGCATGGGAGTGGGACAGGGTGCAGGCTCCAGGGTCAGAGCACCTGGGCACAAAGCCCACTGGCTGTGTGACCTCGGCGTGTGATGACATTGTCTGAACCTGCTTCCTCCTCTGTGAATAGGGAAAACAGCACATGTACTTCTTAAGGTTCTTTTGAGAATTAAATGAGATAATACATGTCACGGTGATTAGCACAAGCATTCAATCAACATTAATTATTATGACTGTTATTATTAGTGTTGGGAAAAATAACATGAACGGAACTCAGTATAATACAGGATAAAGTGTGATAAATGCTGGCACAAAGGTGCAAATGAAGTGTTTTCAGAAAACAGAAGAGAGAAGGATTATTTCTACCCAGGGGTCAGGGAAGGCTTTGTGGAGTGGGAGCGTTTGCATAGAGCCTGGAAGGATGGGTAGATGGCACCCGGGGGGAAAGGGTGCCGGTGTGGGAGTGTGTCGATGGGGCGGGGAGGTGGGGGAGGGATAAAGGATTTTCTCCTGGAGGAAATCGCATTAGCCGAGGCAGAGAGATCGGACAGGTTCTGCAAACAGAGTGGACCCATGGGTGTGACGCATACCGTGTGTGGTGTGCGGTGAGGAGTGAGGCCGGGGATAGGCGGGGTCCACATGGTCGTGGCTCTGATGTCGGAGGAAGGAGCCTTTTTTATGATGAAGACAATGACCCCTAAGGGAATTAGAACAATATAATAGAGGAAGCCAGAGCGAGGCCAGCAAGGGCTCAGCAGTTCGTCCCAGTGACAGGAGGGTCTGAACCAAGCTGGGGTGATGAAGAGGAAGGGGGAGGTTCAAAAATCAAGGGGCTAGTATTGAGGGGACGCGATAACTGGTTGGGGGTGAGAGGTGAGAGAGAGGCACATCTAAGATGATTCCTTGGTTTCTTGACAGAACTCCTTGGAAGGACAGTGATGGGAGGTCTGAGACTCCCTGGAGGTGGGGGCCACAGCCCTCCCCCCCAACCCTGAAGGGCCTGCGAGAGGTGGGTGCTCAATAAATAAGTGTTTGTTGGATGAATTTGATGCCAATAGTGAGGAGGGGTCCAGAGGAGGAATAATAGGGTTGGAGGGGTGTTAATGGTATGGTCATGCTTAGGACGCCCATGGGACCAACGTGTCAAGCTGTCCAGTTGGCCGCCGGACATGCAGCCTTGGAGACAGGAGCAGGATGGAGGTGTAAACTTGGGAGCCAATAGCAACTAACCGAAAATAAAAGCAATACACGATTTAAAGCCCAGAGTCGGCTCAGATCTCTCAGCAGCCTGCAGGCTCTATGAGATTTGTTATAATAATTATAGAGACAATCTCAGAGGCTTGGTGGGGAGGGAGCATGGCCATGGGCTAAGGTAAACTAATTATACTCACAGCAACCTTGAGAAACAGGAATGTGCAGTACAGGTCCCTCCTAAGGGACAGAGAGGAACAAGGACGGGGAGAGTCATGTGACGTCCCACACGGCACCCAGAGCCCTGGCACAGCTTTGGGGAACACCTGGGAACGCCTTCCTCCTTTCTCCCCCTTGGAAATGTCAGCATGAGTGCTTTCCTCTTCAAGGAATGATTTTAAGAGTTTGTTTTTAAAATAAAAAGAGGGTTTAGAGTTGGGAAGCCCTGCTGGCCATAATGAGATGTGTTTTATGGGACCATTAACTGGCACTTGGAGAACAGTGATGACCTATAAATGTATTCATGGATTCAGACCAGGACAGGTTTTATGGACTGCTTACAGATGCCTTGGGGATGGCGTCTGTATTAAGGAGACACAGTCACCCAGAACACCAGCCACAGTGCCATACACATCTCCCCACCCGCCCCCTCCCTTCCTAGCTCCCCGTTGCTGCTGTGATACCGATTCGTCCTGGAAGCTTTAAGATACTCCTCAAGAAAACCTCAGGTCCTGGCCCAGGCTGTCATTATCTTTGTCCCCTCAGCCCACATATGCCTGGCCTATTGGGCCTCATCCATGTGACTCCCCCTGTCAGCCCAGCATCCCAACCTCCCCACCATAATCAGTTTCATACAGTGCGCATAGCACTTGGGGTCCAGTCCTGACTACCTGGACCCTGCCCATGCACAAATCAGCCTCTCGGGGCCTCAGCTTCCCCATCTGTGAAAGATCTCTCTCCTTGTCTGTACCCTCCTGGGCCTAGCACAGTGCCCGGCACACATTTGGTGGACCTGCAGATGCCGAGTGGATGTGTGAATGCATGCTTTCCTCAGAGGGTCACACAGATACACATGAATTCATATCACTTACTGAATGGAAGTGCTTAGTAAAATAAATTGCTTCCAGATGCTGGTGATGCCATCCCAGCCTCCTCCTGGTATCCCAGTTGGCTCTCTATTTGAAAAGTCTCTGCCCATCTTCATCTGTACAAATCTCGCCTCCCTCTGTAGGCCCTGGTGGAGCTCCGCCTTCCCACGCAGCTGCCCTGGCCTGCACAGCTCCCTCATCTGGCTGATGTCTGCCTCTTGGTCAGTGCCACCCAGTTTGCACTAGACTGGCATCACCCAGACGAGTTCTAAGCCTGACAAGGTACTGTTTGGTATCTGTCTTTGTTTTTACTCAGTAAGTAAAGACCCCAAATACAGGCAGCTTGGGTAATCGGTCATAGCAGCAGTCACCAGAAAGGACCCCTAGATTGATCACCCTGTGGCATAATCCTAAAATACTGATTTGGGACCTGGGACACAGCCCAGCCATTTGGAGTGTGCATGAGCCTGTACACACATGCATGTATGTGTGCACCCACACTGGGGAAGGGATAGTACTTGTTTTCCTTTAAAGTTGACTCCCAGTTCAGAACCTGGAGACAGAACACATGATGTGAAGAAAGTTCTTCTATGCTCTGGGGCTGGTTGAGGGTGATAAGGGTGCCGCCCCAATACTAGGAGCTGTGCATGGGGAGGAGAGGAAAGGGACAAAGTTGGGCAGCCTGAGTCCAGGAGGGAACACGGCCAAGCCTGGGAGGTACAAGGATGAGAGGGGGTGCTTGAGGCTGTTTCCTAAGGCAGATGGGCTTACATCTGGCAGTAGGTTTTGACTTCAGATAAAAAACACACTCACTCACTCATGGACACCCATTCGTATCACTGCCCCTCCCCGCCAGGGGTAGTACGTATATAGTCTCCAAACTTACCCTCCTCACACACTGGTACAGTACGGGCTCCAGCTGGCTTCTCCTGATACGAAAGTAGGAACAGGGAAGGGATATGCTGTTGAAATGAAAGGGGGGCATGCACACAGTGTGCAACCTCATTGTTGATTGATTGGTAACATTTATTCAGCAAATATTTACTGTGCACCTCCATGTGCCAAAGAGTAAAGATACAGACATGAGTAAGACACACATACACCTATACAACACACATCCCTAATCATTTCTACTCAGGGTCAAAGCCCACATACAGGCATGCTTAAATGCAGACTCACTTGCATTACAAATACACAACCCCCACAGACAACTGGAAGTGGGCAACATGCTTTTTGTCCCATCACTGACAAGAAAGGCAAAGTGGGAAGCTAGTAGTTTTAATGGCCAGTTCTGGGCCTAATACTATTTTCCTGGTTACTTCTCCCGGAGCCAGGGGCCAAATATCAGATGAAATGACTTTTTAATATCCACCTGGGAATCCAGAAGGAAAAGGAGGTGGTAATAACACTCCCTTTGTAACCTGTCTGTCTCTCTGGCACTTGAGAAAATTGGATGCTATTAAAGTCAATTTAACTCTAAAGGGTAATGAACGGTGGAGACATGGTAGAGACAGGAAAAGCCTGCAGCTGCAGCCCCAAGGGCTTGCTGGAACGCTGCGAGATGCTGTTGGGGATAGGACCTCTGCTCATATGGGTTTTCAGGCTCTCCCTACATGGTTTCTCCAGCAGCTGAGGTTGTGACCTTAATCCAAACTATTTGTGGTCGGTTACATCCATCCTTCTCTCAGCAGTGCCATGGACAGCGCCTTTGGGGGTTCTCAGGTGAACTCAGGGAAAGGAGAGATTACACTGTCCTCGGGGAGCTCCTCAGCTGGTGGGGGAGTCAGAGCTCTGACTTCACATAGTTCCTGGCCTCATCCAGGGGAGATCCACACAGATATGCAAACAAATGCGAGAAAAAAGTAGCATTGGAAGATGAAGAAATATTTATGCAGTATGATCAGCATCTATATAAAATTTAAAGGCATGAGAAACAATTCCATATATTGCTTTGAGATATACATATGTAGTATAAAGTGCATGCAGTCCTTGCTTGGCTCAACTCCCATATGCACAGACTGCTGTTATGGTTTAGTTGAACCAGTCCCCCAACAACACAATTAAAATTTGAGTTACCTTAGAATATTGACTGTGAGTAATTGTACAAAGTACAAACTTTAATGCTAGTACTTCATTCCACAAATCTCTCCGTAAATAACAGATGTGCATCACGATCTCTTCTTTCACATCCAACTCATGCACAGACAGCAGAGCGTGCGGCTATGTTGCTTCCATGTCTCCCAGTGATAAACCCACGTGACATTTTGCAAAAATGGATAATCTAGAGAGGAAATTGGCCAACAGAGATCAAAGCACAGCAAAGAAACAAAAAGTGATCATGCTGAAAGTGGAATTCAAATCAAATGTGAATGGAGTTATAGAAGAAGAAGCAGGCCATGGGAATGTGGACACCGCCACCACTTGAGGGACTCTAGACTGCAGCCAGAGAAGCCTTGTGAAGGACCACTTAGCAACATTAAGGAGGAAGGTGTTTGCGATGAAACAGATGAAGATGTTCCAGTGATGCCAGCAAAATCTTTGCGTTAAAGGAACTCTTGGAAATATTGTACAGAATTGAAAGTACAAAAGATAAAATGTTGGAAGGTGATCCAAACTCAGAAAGGAGTATGAAAATTTGCCAAGCATAGAAAACATGTACACTCTGTATGGTAGTTCCTTGCTAGAAGAAGAAGGCAAGCAGTGTTCAAACTACTCTTGAGAAGTTTTTCACAAAGAAATAAAACAGTCTAATTCTCAATGTTTCTAATGTTTTAAATTAAATAATTTAGACAAAATCAGTATTTCAAACACTGATTTTGCTATATTAAAAAATTTCCCTATACATTTATAACCTACAATAGAGAGTTTTTAATGGTTTTGACAAAAATTTTTAAAGATCATGAGACAATTATAATTTTTTCCCATTGATTTTTAAGATAATTTCACATGGTTTCAGCTTGTGTGGCTATTTTTACGGCCCTGCAGAGTGAGACCTGCCTGTGTAAAGAATAATGTGTCAGGTATAAAGAAACGCATGGGATAATGCATACCTAATTCAGTGTTGCTAGTTAGGTCTAGAAGTGACAGAGCGAGAGGGGAGTGTGGCTGGGGAGGTATGCACAGGGGGCTTTGACTGTATCTTATAATATTTTATTTCTTAAGTTGGGGTATGAGTTTCAATAGTATTTGCTACATTTTCTTTATTTTTTGCATGTTGAAAATTTCTTAATAAAAACAAGAGCTATACAAATAAATGTGTCCAAATGAGCCCATTTCTTTACTAAAAATTATCAATATTGGTGCTGATTAGTGGAGTAAAAATTGTAAGAGCAGGGCTGGTTATTTCTGTTACTTTCAGAAAGAGGTGGTGACTCTGGAGGAAGAAAAGACGGGCAGGAGGGCATCTGAGAAGATAACAGTGCACAGAACTCCCCAGGGAGGCAGGCTCTGGGGTCACATGATACCCTAGAAAAGACTCCAGATTCTCCAGGGAAGAGGCTGGGGAGTGTGGGGAGCACAGGGGCCGCAGCAGGCTAGGTTCTAGCCTTCTTCCACTGCCAAAAGGTCAGTGCTCCGGACAAGCCCTTCATCTCCCTGGGCCTCAAGTGCCTCATCTACAAAATGAGGATATGCACATCTTATCCGGAAGAAAGTCTCTCTAGGTGTTCCCTCCAGGGCTAACTATGTTTCTTCCTGGAACACTAGTGTTAAGGACAAGTGTTTTGAGTTCCCCCAACTTCCGGCCAGCTATGTGAGCCATTTCTGCACAAAAAGGAGTATGACTATCTGTTCCTCTGGCCAGTCCGGAAGCTGTCAGGAAAGTGCTCTGCAATCTTGAATAGGAAGCAAGGAATATGTCAGCACTACCACTGTTACCTTCCCTCTTTTCCCCTCAGAGGCCACCAGAAGCACGCTCGGGTCACCAGCCACCTCTGCTGGCGTTGACAGGGAAGAGTCCCTGGGAGTGGTGTTGGGCTCCAGTAGTGGCAGCAGAGGGAACCTATGCGATTGGAGGCCAACCTCCAGGGAGGCTGTGCTGACCCCTCTGAAGGATGCTGGGCAAACTAAGCAGAGGGTTAGTTTCCCTTTTTCTCTCCTGTTTTTCTTGGAGGCTAAAGGAAAAACAGATTGTTCCCTGCAGCCTCCTCTTCCCACCCTCCCACCTTCTTACCTCCCCAAGTTTCCCTCAGCTTCCTCTAAACCCTTTAGAGCAGAGCCCGCTGCCAGCGACAGCGGGAGGACTGCAGTTTGCCCTTTCCCAAAGCTGCCACTCACTCTGGGCCTCTTTCTCCTTGCCCGGCTTCCAGTTCTAATTTAGTCCCGGGGGCTGCTCTCTTCCCGAATGATTAGAACTAGAGGGCAATCAGAAGGAAAGGAATTTGCTACAGAGGAGAGAGGGCAGCCATGCACTTTGGGGACATCTCTCTTTCCTCAAGGGATGAGGTAGGTTTTCCTAAATCTATAATTAACAAGATGAAAAAAGCTACTTCAAGACTTTGTAACTCTCAAAAAATACTCCAGTTTGGGAAACACTGGTCTGGAACTTGTGGCAGCTCTTGATTTGAAGGCGGAGAGGCACAGATATCACATTGAGAGGATAGTAGATAATGTAAACCTGTTGGAGAAATGGAAACTTTCCTATGAGGAAGGCTGCATGGGCGGAAGCAGCAGCACAGAATAGCCCGGGCATAAATGCTTCACATTTAACTCACACACTCATGAAGTAGGTCCAGTTATTAGCCCCATTTTACAGGTGAAGAAATAGAAGTGTGTAAGCTACTCATTTTGCCTAAGATGCTCTAGCCAGATAGAGTTACTAAAGTAACAAATGCTGACATCTAGGAGAATGTGTGAATAGTTTGCTGGAGTCAACTAATGCCTAATTAATAAATTGATATTATCTTTTATACTCCCTCTCTCCATAAGTTGCTGCTACTTACTTTCCCTAGACCCAGCAAAAGAGGGACCCCAGAACAGAGTACTGGGCTGGAATTAGGGAGGTTCCATTCTGCAGCCGGCTCAGCCCCTCATTCTGCGTGTGACCCTGAGGGGGACCCTTCCAGATCCTGGGTCTTGGTCTCTACAGCCGTCAAAGCAAGCAGTGAGAGCAGCTGGCTTCAAAAGTCCAGCCCAGTGCCACCATTCCATTACATGTCAGTCTACTTGACTCCATGGGTAGGGGAGGGGTATCTGGGAGGGGGGATCTTCATGTTGCAGCTGCTATTTATGACTTTTCCAGGCTCCTCCTCCTGGGCCCATCGCCCCCATGCTTGGCATGCTTGGCTCTGTCTTGTAGAGAAGTGAGTCGTGTGGGAGTTCCTCGCTGCCTGTCTCTTTTGGGCTCTCCCTTTTGGGATGTCTTTTCACACCTCCAAGTGCTGGGTGGGAGTGGACGAATGCCACATGTTTGGCTCTGATGCCTTCCTTTCCCCTCCATGGGATGCTTGAAGTAAGGGCCTGAAGCTTGATGCCTCTGTGCTGACCCTTTGCGAGGCTGCGGGGGCTGTCTGCACAGCGGCCGTCCATCACTGGGCTAGTGAGCCATTCTTCCCTAGTCCCAGAAGGCCAGCAGAAACTCCTCCTTTGCCAGAGCTGGTCCCAACCCGATGGAGGGGGAATTAATTACATAGCCCCAGGCAAGTCACATCTCCTTGCTGGGCCTCAGTTTTCACATTTGTAAAATGAAAGGATTGGACCAGAGAGTCCCCTAAGATACTCCCAACTCTAATGTTGTACAGTTTATTACATTTTTGTGTTTGTTTCATGTCTTTCATATCCTTTGTGTCATGTAGACATTACATCTGCTGGCTGAGATTTCAAGCTTTTCAAACACCGCACTGGAGGGACATATCTTAGCATGATGGGATGAATGATATTTTGTCGGAATAACTTGCCAGTAAAACATGATTAATATTGAAGTTTTGTTTATGAAATAAGACTGTACGAAAAAGGAAGAACAAAAAAGAGGGTGCACACATTGGTTATAACACGGAGAAAATGTGTCTAACAGTACTTGAGGATGAATACGGAGAGATGGGTTGTTTGAATTCCATACTCAATGGATTATTTTGGCTGTAATGTTGCTTAAATTAATAATTTCTAAAAATTGTGGCTGATGAGACTAAGGGGCTTTTCAAATTTCATCAAGGAGCCTGTGGGCCTTCCCTAAAATTTCATTAGGAGGAGACCAATTTAAAGATTAACTAATGTAAGAGATGCAGTTATCTAATTAATTGTAGCAGGCCCATGAGGTAATGTAATGAGAGGCTCCTGGCAACTGATAGAGACCAAAAAAAGGAGAACTAAAGACTGCAGAGTTGCCCGAGTTTCTGAGGCCCATGTACAGTGTGGGAGGCTTCCTTTCCAGACAGTGAATCCCAGCAGTCCAAAGAGTGACGCCCTTGGAATTGAGCCCCTCCATACTGATGGAATGAGAACAACCTTGAGATGATTTTCAACTTCTTTTCGCTTATTCAGAATTCTTCAACTGCCTTTTCATCAAATTTAGTCTCTATGCAAACCTCACCAGTAGGAAGAACTACTCTGTGCAAATATTGCTGTCAAGCTGCCAGATAAACCTTCTGGTAAAAATACTAAGAGAAGCTTTAAGTTACAGTGCCTACAATGTAAAAAGTACCTCACATGTATTTAACTATAATTTTTACAATAACCCTGCACGATGGGGGTTAATATTTCAGGGCTATCCTGTACAGCCATACAGATTGTGCATTGCACAACTCTGGGGGCACCATCCACGTTGGCGTCTATGTGAATGGTATCTTCTGGAATCGTGTAGTGTGCAACCTGTACTATTCTACAGGATTAATAACACTAAGACCTCTAAACTGTCATGTGCTATTCTAGGCACTTGTGTAAATGTAAGTGTGTTTAATCCTCATCTCCACCCTGCAAGGTTGGTGCTATTAATATTTTTACCCCCGTTTTACAGATGAGGCTTAGAGAAGTAGTTAAATAACCTTTTCCAAGGTCACATAGCCAGTGAACAATGATGCCCAATTTAAACCCAAGTGTGCATAGGGTTCCACTTGGGAAATCATTTTAATATACAGTCACATGGTCTTCAGGTCAGCCTCTGCCTGTGACTGCCATGCATTTGTCAGAGTGTCACTATGTTGAGCTGTACCTGTGAAGCTCAGAACCAGGCCCTCAAGTTGGTGATCCACTGAGGCAGACATTCTAGGAGGCTCTCCCGGGTTGGCCAGGGAGCCAGTCCCCATACACATCCATCACCACGTTCACCATATGCCGTGGCCTTTACTGAGGAAGCAGTGCATGTTCCACGTTTTAATAGAGCAAGAACATAAACCATTTTGAAAGATTATGTGTTGACTCCATAGTAAGAAGGAAATGGAGGAACAATCTGATGACCAGTCTTACCCCAGACCCTCACATATGAGTTGACCAAAGAGGACCATGAGATAATCCTTAGATAAGTAGATATTTTAATCCTCTGGCTGGATTTGGCACCTTGTGTTCCAGGAGCAGGGAGCAGACTCACATGGCCCTTTCAAGAATCTAAGTCCCAGCTCCTCTTTTCACTCAGATGCCAGTGTGATGTGTCCGCCACGCAGGAGTGTAGAGGAATTATTTTGTGGTTAAACTTGGATAAGACAATGAACAACCCCTCCAAGAGAAAGGTGCACCTGTTCTTAGGAAGTAACAGCAAGTGGCCATGCTCCCCCACCTCCCCAGGCAAGGCCGCTGCCCTGTGTCTTTCTCCTCTGCTGCCCCTGCAGGTCAGTTTTGGGATAACAGGCAACATCTCTCCCTAAATTGGGAAGGGCTTCCCGCCTCCAATTCCGCCTAGCCTCCACAGATCTCAAGAAGTCTTGCTGTTGCTACGGTAACTCTACCCAGTCTGCTTGCTGCACATTTCTGAGTGCAGATTGCATCCTGTCATCTTGTCCAAATGCCTGGGGCCAGCTTGATTTGGGAGAGGGAGAGAGGGAGGGTAGTATTTTAATCAGATTAGACAATTTCAAGTCCCCCACCCGCTTGAGCTGGGTGAGCAAAGCCGAATGGTTCAGTGTGGTTTCTTATTCCCAGGTTGGTCCTTCCATCACATCCACAGGCATTCCCTGCTTAACTTCCTCAGACATTCCTGTTTTCCTGAATGTTCCTCAGGCCGCTCCCAAGTGTTAAATGTCATCCTTAACCCAGCCAATACTCCCAGAGGCCTATCAGTCCCTCCCCTGGATTAGACCTAAAGGTAGTAGACCTAGGGGCTTGTGTCAAAAGAATTAAAGTATGAACCTAACAACAGAAAAACTGGTTCTCTGGGTAGACCTCCAAACTCAAGATTTTGTGTCTTGGTGGGGGTAATAAAAATGGAGTATACAAAGATATAGAAGTCATCATCCTTATTTATCCCCAAATGTTAGAGATAGTCCCAAAAGACTCTAATTTTCCTTAAGTCATTTCCAGAATTTCTCTGGGCTATTTATGTTAATTTTACTTTTTTCCCCTCCAAAAGGTTAGAATTTTGTAATAATTACCTTGCTGAAAACTGAGAATTTTTTTAAACTCTCTTGCCAAGATCTTAAAACTGTTGTGATCTTTAGTATAGTGATGTACTCATAGCCCCCTTGCACCTTGGAGAGCTTGTGCAGATGGTCTTAGTGGTCTTTTGAGAGGACTCCACTTGTTGGCTTCAGAGCTGTGTTGGATGCTCTAAGTTGAAGTCCACCAGCTCACAGTACATACTTTAAAAAAAAAATTGAAATTGATTGCTTTTAGACAGGACATGTACACTTTTATCTGCCATAGTCTCACTGTGCCATATTGTCTTTTTATACGCTGACACGTCACTGAGAGGCCTGACTGATGCACAAAGGCATTCTCCTTTGCACCCTCTAGTACAAGGACTGGTCTTCCCTTGGTAAGTGGCAGGATGTCTTGGCTCTGCTGTTAACGGTTCTGTGCTGAGCTCAGCAGACTCCTGTTTGCCAAATAAAGATCCATCTTTTGGATCCAGGGTCTAAGACATGAGATATTATTCATAAGCAGGGTCAGAGGACTAAGTAGGCTTTGCTTTAAATAGGGACAGGTTCTCCTTCACATTATCAACACACTGAGATAATTACAGTCTTCTGACAAAAGTCCAGGGGAAGAATAATTGATTTAGGCACTGCTTGGAGTCAAACATCATCAGTAAGGCCATCCCCAGATACTGTCAAATGTGGGCCCACTCAGAGAAGCTGGACTGCTCCAACCGGGCTGGCCACAAGGTCAGGAGAGAGAGCGGGGAGGAAGGGGCACATGGAGGAAGGGAGGCAGGTGCACAACAGAACTGGGCTCAGCAAATGAAGCGTTAGAGCCTGGAAGGATGAGACAGGAAAGGAGATGCTTGCGGTAGTAGACACCTCTCTAGACCTAGGCTCCCCACGTGGGGTCCGTGGATAGAATACAAGGAACCCATGAACTTGGGTGAGAAAAAATTACATCTCTAATTTCATTAAGTTCTAATTGCAATCTAGCATTTCCTTCCATTATTAAGGTAGACAAACCACAGTAGTGTTACCAGAACCTGAGACTTTTCTACCAATGGAAATCAGCTATTTTCATTACATTATGATTTTTACAGATATCTTGAAATATTATTTGTACTTATCACTATTCTAGGTCATTTATTAAACCTGCCTCTAAATTTTATTTACAGATTAAAAAATATTTTGATACTTTTTTTTTAGAATTTCGATAAGGGATGAGGGTAAACAATATTTTGAGGTATATGCAAAAATTGTAACATAAGGAAAATAGCTGATTTTATATATATATATATATATAAAACTACATAAAACTAATTTCCTTTGTAATCCTGTACATTTTACTTTGTACATTTAAAAACATCATTCTGAGGAAAGGTGCCAGGGGCTTCACCACAGTGCCAAAGAGGTCTACGCCATAAAGGAAGGGTAACAGCTTCTACTCTAGGTTTCCCTTTAAAAGAGGAATCAACTTCTGGAACTTATAGGTAAGGCCAGACTGGAAGGGAACAGTCTTAGAAACTCAATTTGGGTATATATAGAATAATCTTAGGATGGTAATGCTTAAACCAAGGAATAAAATTCTAATGGTGGCATCTCAGGCATTTGTGGAGAGATATTTTAGAATAGGGCTTTAAAATATCTCTGCAAAAATATCAAACAGGTAAATATCCACTCTGTAGGCACCACAGCTCCATTTCAGTTTAGATCGGGCCAGAAGGGTGATGACATGAAGTATTTAGGGTGGGATCTTCAATCATCCCACTATGGGGTGGGGACAGGGTATCTGAGAATTTCCCCAGTATGTGGGTCTCACAATTCTCTTTCAATGTGTGGTGGAGACCATGACTTTCACCTTGAGTCCAGCATCCCTGGAGCTACAGTGCCCTCCGTGTCCAGGAAGCCCCCTCCTCCTTCAGGTGGCTGCAGCCTGCTGAGCCCGGAGTGGCCAGGAGAGATGCGTGATGGGAGGCCTCAAGAGCACTACAGCCCAACTCCCGCGGTCTCCTTTCCCTGGAGGTGGAAACAAAATGGAATGCCAGGCTTTCAAAGTTTGGACAGAACATTCTGTAGATTATTTTTTCCAATTGCAGGTAGCAACTTATTACTGGGTCATAAAATCAATTTAGCAGATCACAACAAGCATTAGAAAATAGAATAGAAAATAGCCTATGTCACCCTCAAGTTAAGTATTATCTTGTGAAACTGGCTTTTGTTTTCTATATGTGTATGTATGTGACTACTGTGTTGCAATGTGATTTATTTCTTATTGTGGATTGCAGCCAAGAGTTTGAAAAACAGTGCTGTCCAGATGCCTCTGTAGCTTCACAGAGAAATCACAGCAGTGGGAAGAGAGTTTGAGATGGGGAGTATATCCCAAATTAATAGTTTAATTTAAGGATTTAATAATTATTTTAATGAATATTGGGAAAAAATATAGTATATAAAACCCCTGGGAAACCAATATATTGCCAAACTCAAATCAGGACCTCACCTTCCACAGACCTCATTAATTGGTGAGTGGTGCTTGGGTGAATATAGCCAAAAATACTAAGAGGCTGTGTGCATGACCACATTTTGCGAAGTGCTGAGAAGGAAGAAAAAACAAGGTAAGTAGAGTATAATCGAGAAGACAGACCTCAGAGTGGAGTGGATCACAACCTATGTCCTTGTTTCATTTATTTAAACTTGTTTCTTAATCTCTAAAATGGGGATAATTACACTAGTCTGGCTGACCCCATGGGACTATCTTCATGATCAAACTCAATAATGTGGAAGAAAGCTTTGCAAAGTGTAAAAAGCATCAGGCATTATTGCTACCAATAGGAGGATGTGATTTTCTCCTCCATAGACCAGAGATTTCCAGCCAGTTTTTGGAGCTGCTTGTATTACAGTAAGAAAGCTGCCTGTATGGGCTCCAGGCAAATGGACCCTTCAGCCTCCAGTTTCTCCTAGTACCACTTCCAGGTGGAGATGTGTGGTGGGGTGACAGGTGCCAACAGAGCCCAGTGCAGCCTGCTGCCTGCCATCTGGAGATTACGTGAGTAATGACCTAGCTCTGAGCCAGTTGTTTCTCTGCAAGAGAAGTTCATTACCCTTTTCCCATGTGACTGGGCCCTGCTTATCTCTGGTGTTGGCTACAGAGTCCTCACAGAGGCAGGTGTTGATGTGCAGATGACCAAAGCCCACACCATGTTTGCCCTGCTACACAATCAGCCTCTGTGTTATCACCTGCTAGGCTCTGGGTTCCCCTCAGGAAGCCGGCAGAGAAGAGAATAAAACAGCAAGAAGAATGGGAAGAGGGGAGGGGGAGAGGTGTGGAAAACGGCACGTCTCCCACAAGAAAGAGGATGGGCTGTGTTAGGGGCTGAATTCGGTCCCTCCCCAAAATGTGTACGTTGAAGTCCTAACCCCCCAGGACCTCAGAATGTGACTGTATTAGGAAATAGGGTCTTTCAAGAGGTGGTTAAGTTAAAACGAGGTCACTAGGGTGGGCCCTAATTTAATGTGGCTGCTGTACTTATAAGACGAGAAATAAGGACACAGACACACATGGAGAGAAGACACTTAAGGGCACACATAGATAGAGGATGGCCACCCACAAACCAAGGGGAGAGAATTCAGAAGAAAACAACCCTGCCAACACCTTGATCTTGGACTTGTAGCCTCTAGAACCGTGAAAATATAGATTTCTGTTGTTCAAGCCGCCCAGTCTGTGGTGCTTTATTGTGGCAGCCTGAGCTGACTAACAGAGATGGCAGGTTCTGCAGTCAGGATAGGGTGGGTGCCGCCTGGCGGGGTACGGGCTGCAGACTGAGGCGGAGGCACGCCCAGGGAGAGCAGAGCCAGTGTGCAGGGGGCAGCTCAGCTCCAGGCTTACAGGTGAAGATGAATCAGTGTTCAGAGCCTGGATGTGGTGAGGAACTGTGTAGTCTTGAGTTATGGACATAGTTCGTTGAGCCTAGAAAAGGAGATACTTTCCTTCAGTGGTTCTCAGTATGGTTTCTGGGCCAGCAGCATCAGCATCACTGGGTAGCTTGTTAAAAATGCAAATTCTTAGGCCCTACCCCAAACCACTGAATCAGTAACTCTAGGGATGGGGCCCAGAAATCTGTGGCTTATCAAGACTCTGATGCACACTCAAGTTTGGGAACCACTTCTTTACATAAACTTTTTGGGAGTCAGGGAAAGTTGTTGCCATGGGCATTTTACCCACAGCTTTTTCAGGGGGCCCCTGCGATGTGCAGCTGGCAAGGAGAACTATTAAGTGGCAGAGAGACCACTTCAGTCCCATAACCCAAGTGCCCCTTGTGTCAATCAGAAAGAGGTAAGAGAGCTGGGTGACCACAGGACCTCAGCACTTGGCTCACTCCAAATTCCCTTAGTTCTTTTTTTTACCAATCCCTTTTCTGACCAAATCTTTCCCCACTATAGATATAGTCTTAAATAATGATGCTGGTCCCTCTAAGACTTATGCACTGGGAGGGAGTAGGGGTGGGGGAAGGATGGAGGATGATAAGAGAAAGGAGAGAGCAGGGAAGTTATTACTTAAGTGGTGCCTACATATGCCAAGCACCATAAGGTGACTTTCAGAGGTGACTTTATTAAGTAGGTCAATAAATGATATTTTCTTCCTCTTTTCCGCTCGTTACCTAGTATTTAGAAGCCCACCAATGAATGGGGAGAGACAGTAATAACTCTAAAAACCACTGTGGCTCCCTTTACATGGAACAAAAAAGACTAATGCCAAGATTTAAAAATACGGTTCTTCTGCCTAATTTCAATCTTCAGGGGATTAGGACATAATGACAATCTAGTTCTGAGAAAGCATCTTCATGTGAAGCTTTAAATAATGCAATTCTAGAATGGAGCTTCGGGAGGAGTGAATGTCTTTTTCATCCTCCAAGGTACAAACAATGTATGTAAGTGTTGGCTAGAGCACCCTGCCCCCTCCCCAAATGATGTCCATTGAGTTCCCCCTAACTCTGGAGAGAACATTTGAGTTTGAGGACTCTGGCAAAGGTCTGAAGTACAAACAATGGACATTGAAAAGGGATCCATCTGTCAAGCAGAGAGGTGGCTAACATGGTATCACAGTATGATAACTGGGACCTGGTTAACTTCCAGTCCTTCCTAACTCTGCCTGGAGTTGGATTCTGACAAAGGACACATTAGTAATAAGGGTAGCTAACATGGACTAGGCACTTAATGTGTCAAAAACTATACTACTTATGGGACTACATACTTAACCAAAGATGAGTGAGTTAACTAACTTACCTAAATTACACAGCTATGAAGGAGCCAAATTACCCAGAACCTACATATTATAGATATTGCAGTGCAAGCTCTCTACCTTTATATGGGGACTCAGGGAGAACAGAATGGTGTTCATCTGGGAAGGCTGGAGAGAGAAGGAGGAGGTGTACCATGTGGCCATGATGCCAAATGATGCAAACCAGTTAGGAGATGATCAGGTTTATCTACTCCCCAGGTGGTACTGGTATGATTGCCACAGGAAGGACGCTCTTGGGAAGGCAGGGCCATTTGGAAAGGGAGTTTGAGAGACCTCAGAGACCATGTTGAGGCATTTAGAAAACTTTCGTGACCTCTGCCTCACCTTTCTTTGACCTATTTTAATACCTAGTGTGCCTGCTCACTGCAAGACGGTCCCTGCTGGGACCAGACCAGGCCCTTCCCCACTCTACGTACCTCAAGATGTCTCACCACAGAGACAGACCAGAGCCATCTCTGTTGCTGTGCATGCCCAAGACACCTGCCTTTAACGCAGTGAGACAAAGGCCCACACTAGCACCTCAATAAATCCACGGTAGTTACTACCTTAGAAGTTCTGCCACCACAGGGACTCATACTGAAGTCGAATTTTGTAGGTCAGTGCCTTCTGATTTTATTTTTATAACCATCAATTTCCATATGAAATGTAGCAGCTCACCTCTTCATTACCTGCCCTTTTCTCCTAGTTACTCACTGCCTTGTTTCCTCTTATAATACACCCGTCCTTCCTCCACCTGCTTTCCCAAACCCTCACTCCACTGCCAAAGTCTCCTACCTTTTAGACTTTTGTGGAAGCTTTGCCCCCAGTGTACCAGAGCCCGCCACACCTGGTGTGGGCTGTGCTCTCACAGAGGTGCTGAGAGAGCTGTACCGCCTTCCATCCTCCTTCCTGCCATCCCGGAGGCCAATCCTTCCCTGGCACCCTTCCTTACTTTCTCCTCTGGAATCTTGCTCCATTAACCCGGCTTCCTCAATAGCTTCAACATCCCCTTTCCGTGTTCCCATCCTCAGCCTATGAACACTGCTCATTTTTCTCAAAAGCCACCTTAAAACTTTTCTTATGATTGTCACCATCTTTATTTTCGAACTTGGTGCTTACCTTGTTAGCTTCCACTCAAGTCTTCATTCCCTCGTGTCTCAGTATAATCAAGCTTCCAGTCCCTAATAACTCCACTCAAACTATTCTTGCCTTAGCACCAATAATCTCCTAATGGTAAAATCCGATAAGTTCACTCTGCTTCATTTTATCTGTTGGTCATTCTTCTTATAAGCAAATTTTGGCTCTCTTGGCACTATATAACTGTTATCATAGACTTTATTATTTTTCTGTGATCTCTTCTTTCATGGTCTTAGGGCTTAGGGACTCAAAGAATTTTAAGCATCTGTTACAGCAGTGCATAGTGCAGCTCTAACTGGTGCTGGTGCCATCTCCTCCTGCTATTCTCCGTTTCCTGTGAGGCTCCTAGGCACACTCTTTTCCTGTATCCGCCACCGAGCCTGCTAGTGTGGACCTTCCGTGGTGAAACGAAGGAAAGCTGAAAGGAGATGCTATGGGACAAGAGAAAGATACATGCAAATAACCCTCTCCGTCAGACGTCAAGTCTCTCTCAACGTGGGGAGAACAGAACACGTTCATTTTCACTTGCAAAAAAATGTTAATAAAATACTCAAAATATTGCCAGTTCTTCAGATACTATAAGCTTTGCGTATCAGAGCCTCCCACATGACCCAGGACACCACCCAAATAGTCCCTGAAAAGAATTTGGAGAAACAAAATGGTGGAAACAAAAGATCCGGGGCCAGGCTGCCTTTCCCCGTGCCCTCTCCACGGGCCCCCTTCTGTCCTTCTTTTCCAGTCAGAAGGCGTCTCCGGAGCCAAGGTTCTGTTCTCTCAATTTCCCAAGCATGTCATACAGATCTTGTTTTTCACATGGCCCATTAATAACGGTGCTGTCTCTTCGGCCTCCTTCAAAAAGTCCATCAGAAACAGCTCTAATCACATGCAGAGATTTTCAATGACCGCCTGGGAGAGAAGAAAATCCCTTCTAGGTATTATTTTCTTAAAAAATTGGTGAATGGAAAGCATTGATAATTTTAAAAAGCTGCCTTCTTTAATAGATTTGAACCATTTGTCCAATCACTATATGTTAAGACATTTAATGTGTAAACAAGCATTTCCTGGAAATACTTTAACCAATGGTATCATCTCTGGTAGCTTAAATGATAAAGGACAAAGATGAAAAATATGAAAGAAGCTTTCCAGGGATGCATTTGTACCTTGCGGGTAGGTACCTATTTGATGTTTCATAAATCCTGGCCATCTCCAACCTGTTTATGCTCAGATCCTGTTCTTATGTCTGTTCCTTCCAAGCTTGCCTGAACCAGATGTGATTTTCCCTTTCCCTCAAGTTCATGTTGCTTTTATTCCAGTAGGGCTGGAGACTTTGGCAGGACAGGGGGAAAACCAGAGTCTGAAGAATTTAGGCACTTGTCTGTGACTTTCCCTCTACTACTCCTCTGGGCTTCCCTGTCTGCAGTCTTTCTACTGCCTTCCACAGAGTGGAAAGTTTTAACATCCCTCATCTCTTTGCAAATGAACACAGAAATTCTGCTGACAAGGCTTACCCTTTCCAAGCTTTAAATCCCAGGGCTCTTGAGCTGTGACAATTTAAATGAGCAAGATTTCCAAAAACTGATGAGTGAGGTTTTAAATGTCTTGTAGAAGCATGTTGCCAAATCCTCCTTAAAGACTTCTGTAGGACAAAGTATTTGTTGAGCATTTGCCCGTGGAAGTGTGCATGTACGTGTGTAGTGGTGGTGGGGAAGCCATCCATGAAGAGTAATTACAAACTGTAAGAACTGGGAGAAACCTTAGGAAATAATCCACAACAAGCACATTTGAAGGATGAATAAAACAGAACTGAAGAATTTTAAGTCACTTGCTCAAGGTCAACAGTGTCAACTGTAACGTAGGTCCCCTGACTCCAATCTAGTTCTCTATTTTATTTCATAAGGCAGCGGGGGTACAGGATATATAAGAATCATCAGGCCCTGATCAAAAAGACTGACTTGGCTCACTGGGGAAGGCACTGTCAGGTGTCAACACAAATCTATTTAGCATATCTGTTTGGTCTACCTGCTGCTTTTTGCTGTTCCATCGTCTCCCCCTCCCAGAGGTTGAAATCTACTATAAGAGGTCCAGATTATTTAAAGATAAATTTAACTTTTATCCCAAGCAACAGAATAGAAGAAAGGGCAAGGTAATTTCAAGCTGCAAACTGTAATTGCAAGAGCAGTTAAACTCTACTTGGCCACTCCACTTCTGGACAAGATGGAATAGACATAATTTTCCCTATTCTTCCCACTAAGTACAACTAAATACCCTGAATATTATGTATAAAACAAGAACAAGAAGTTTCTGAAAGGAGGAGAAAAGAAGGCATACCAGCTAGGAAACTCAGGACATGAGGAAGGATATGGTGGTAAGTTCCGTGTTTTCTTTTTGACTCATATATACCAGACTTGGACTGGAACAAGCAGGCAACCTGGCAATGTCCAATGGGCACAAAATATGGTAAATATGATACATTTTCCTTCTATTTTTGAGTGTTCTATATTATATTTGATGGTTAAAGCAAAAAATATGACACTATTTGAAGTTCTCTGTGAATGTATAGAAAACAGTTAAGAAAATTATATGCAGGAGAGGGTAAAAGAACATAAGGGGTAGTAAGTTTTCTGTATTTCACTCAAACTGGTAAAATGATGACACCAGTAGACCGTGATATGTTATGTTTACATTACTTAATACCTAGAACCACCACTAAAAAAATTTCTACAAGAAGATACATTCAAAAACACTGCAGATAAATCAAAATGGAATTTTAAAAATGTCCTGGCAACTCACAGGAAGGCAGGAAAAAGAAAACAGGGAAATAAAAACCAGAGAGAACAACACAAAACAAAAAATAAAATGGCCAACTTAAGCCCTAAGATATCAATAATTGCATTAAATATAAATGCTCTGAATACATCAATTAAAAGACTAATGGGCCAAGTGGGTAAAAATACATGACTCAACTACATGTTGCCTATAAAAAACTTACTTCAAATGTAATAATTTAGGTAGGTTGAAAGTAAAAGGTTTGAAAAACATATACCATGTAAATGTTAATCAAATGAAAGCAAGAGTAGCTATACTAATGTCAGAAAGAATAGACTTCAGAGAAAAGAAAATTACCAGGAATAGAGAGGGACATGAGATGATGATAAAAGGGTCAATTTACCAAGAAGACACTGTGATCCTAAATGTGTGTGGACTAAAAAAACAACTGGAAAATATGTGAAGCAAAAACTGATTGAACTGAAAGAAGAGATAGACAAATCCGCAATCATATTTGGAAATTTATTTCAGCACCCATCTCTCAACAATTGATAGAACTACCAGACAGGAACCTGTATGAACTATATCAGCAAGGATATGAAAAAACTCAACAGTACCATCACCCAACAGGATCTAAGAGGCATTTATAGAACACCACATCCAACAGGAGCAGAAGACATTCTAAAGAGCCCGTGGAACATATGCCAAGATAGACCACATCCTAGGTCACAAAAATAACCTTAACCAATTTAAAAGAATTGAAATCATACAAAAAGCATGCTCTTTAACAAAAATGGAATTAAACTAGAAATTAAAAAAAAAATATGAGATAAAAATCTCCAAATGCTTGGAACCTAAACAACACACTGTTAAATAATCAATGAGAAAGTCTTAAGGCAAATAAAAAAAAATCTATGCTAATGCAGTGTTGAAAGGGAAATGTATAGCACTTAAAGTTTACAATAGAAAAGAGGAAAAGTCTCAGATCAATAATCCAAGCTTCTGCCTGAAGAACCTAGACAAAGAAGAACAAAATAAACACAAAGGAAACAGAAGGAAAGAAATAATAAAGAGCAGAAATCAATGAAATTGGAAACAGAGAAACAATAGAGAAAGCAAATTAAAAAAAACCCTTTTCCTAAAGAATAATAAAATTCACAAACTTCTAGCAAGACTAATAAAGAAAAAGAGAGAAGACACATTACCAATATCAGCAAAGCAGCAGCAAATATCACTATAGACTCTGCAGACACCAAAAGGATAATATAAGAATACTGTAAACAACTCTACATGCATAAATTTGACAACTTAAATGAAATGGACCAATTCCTCGCAAAGCACAAATGATCACAACTTACCCAATATAAAATAGATAATTTGAATGGCCCTATAACTATAAAGAAAATTGAATTTGTGAGTTAAAAACTCCTGAAAAAGAACTTTCCGGTCCCAGATGGTTTTACTGGCGAATTCTACCAAATGTTTAACGAAGAATTAATACCACTTCTACAAAATCTCTTCCAGAAAATAGAAGAGGAGGGAACATTTCTCCAGTAATTTAAGAAGCTAATATTACCTTGATACTAAAACCAGACAATGACAATACAAAAGAAAAGAAAAAAAGAAGAAAAAAAGAAATAAAGTTAAAGACCAGAATCTCTCATGAGTATAGATGCAAAACTTCTTAGAAAATTATCAGCAAATAGAATTCAGCAATATATAAAAAGCAAACCTCAAAAGTTCACTGTATGATTCCATTTCTATAACATTTTCAGAATGACAAAGTTATAGAGATGGAGAATAAACTAGTAGTTGCCAAGGGTTAGGGATGCAGTAATGGTGAGGGGGATGTGACCATGAAGGGTTAGCATGACAGAGATCTTTGTGGTGATGGACTAGTTCTGTGCCTTGATTGAGGTTCTCATAAATCTACATATGTAATAAAATGGCAAAAACTAGACCCACATTGTACCAATATATTTCCTAGTTTTGATATTGTATTATAGTCATGTAAGATGTAACCATTAGTGGAAACTGGGGGAAGGGTACATGATACTGTGTACTATCTTTGTAACATCCTATGCTCTATTAATATGATTTTTTCAAAATAAAAGAGTTTAAAAATCACTTAGTCCATATTGCAGCTAACAGATGTGAGCTCAGGCTTTGGTCTACCTCTGGTCAGATCCCTGCGGCCACCCCATTGCTCCTTCCATGTCCTAGGGGGTGTCAGATCCCATAAAACACTTGCTCACGTCTTAATATTTGCAGCTGCTCCATCCGGTTAATAAATTAGAACTCTGCACCATGGTACCAATGAAGCTGTTATTTGGCTCTTAGCTTGTAAACTCAATCTTTTTTTCCTGTCCTTCTTTGGCCTCTGCTTCACCATCTGGGTAGCTGAAACAGGAAAGGCAATGGAGAAGAAGGTTGCCTTGGTAGCATCAGGCCTGGTTTCCTGGTGGCGACTTTAGTCCCTCTCCCAGAGACGTTCCTGATCTCCAGCCACATTTCATGTGGCTGAGTTTGGAGTCTCAATTTTTGGCTCGGAAGATGAAGAAAAGCCATCATTGCTGGCTGGAGAGCAGATACTGGGAGCCCAACGTGCCAAAGGGGAAACTGGAGATGGGTAGAAGCAGATAGGAGACCAGGGACACCAGATGCAAATCAAAACCCCATTACTCGTTGAATCAATCTTCTTACCAGGGCTCTCGGTGCTCTGCGAATGGAACGCTGACAGTGGCAGGCCCCCACCAGGCAATCACTTTTATTCCTAACAACCCCCCCAGGAAACAGTCACATGTATGCAGTGGTCTACAACTTAGCAGAGTGCTCGAACAGGCATGATCCTATTTGAGTCTTCCGCCCCATGTGCAGTGAGTAACCAGAGCAGAGTCAACAACTTAGTGAAGTGACCAGGACCAGAGTTGGTCACATAAGGAAACTGCTTATCTTCTGAACCTGTGTCATCTAAAAAAAAAAATAAATAAGTAAGTAAGTAAATAAAGAAATAAATAAGGAAACTGCTTCCGAGGTTTTGGGACACTGTAGAAAAAGACTTCCTTCCACCTTAACCGCAGCATTCACTCTGACCATGGCTGAGTGTTCTTGGACAGAAGGGAAAAGAAATTCATGGTGGGTTCCAAAAGGTTGACCTTGGCAATCTTTATTCCACTAACAGCTACATTTGATTAAGTTGCCAAGCCATTCTATCATATGTGTATTACCACTAAAGTAGCCTCTTAGAAGTCAAGTTAATGAGAAGTCAAGTCACCAGGATATGTCTCTGATAGCCTAATTCAGTCTGGGGCTTTTTTCAGTTATACGTCAGAGCCTGTCTTTACACTGGAAGTCCTGTTGTCACTTGCACCCTGCAGCCCTCAGAGCTGAGCACTGCATTCCTGTGTGGGGGGCGGGGGGGGGTAAGGAGGGACACATGCGTGGTCAGCTTTATTGGTTGCTAAAACTGGATGGTGGAGCAGCTCACAGATGCCGAAACACCCCTAAATGGCTTGGTCCTCTTTGATCAGCAAAGTTTGACTCCCGTAAACGATCTCATTACAAGTTAGTCTCAGCTCAGTAAGCAGCGTTAAGGTTCTTTGTCTCCTCACCCCAATAAAAACTTAAGACTCAGCCACGGGGATGGTTCCCTCCTCTCACTAAGTGCAGGAAATGAGAGGTGGCACTTGCACCAGAAGCTGGAGGAACTTAGATGTGGGCCAACGGAGTACCAGGACATGGAAGCTGTTAAGCAGCCTGAGCCAGCCTGAAGCAAAGGCATTTTGAAGGCTCGGTAAAGAAACTCCAAGTCCCAAGAGTAGGGTTATTTGACCCACCAGTCCCACTACTGGGTATCTACCCAAAGGAAAAGAAGTCATTTTATTAAAAAGACACCTGCACTTGAATATTTATCGCGGCACAATTCACAATCACAAAGATGTGGAATCAACCTAAGTGCCCATCAATTCATGAGTGGATTAAGAAAATGTGGGATGTATGTACCATGGAGCACTACTCAGCCATAAAAAGGAATAAAATAATGTCTTTTGCTGCAACTTGGGTGGAACTGGAGGCCATTATCCTAAGTGAAGGATCTCAGGAATGGAAAACCAAATGCCACTTGTGCTCTCTCATAATTGGGAGCTAATCTATGGGCCCACATGGCCACAAGAGATGTAACTGTCACTGGAAATCAAGAGGGGGAAGAAGGGGGGGGATAAAAACTTGCCTATCAGGTACAATGAATACTATTTGGGTGCTGGACACATTAAAAGTCCCAACTTAAGCATTATAAAAGGTATCCATGTAACAAAAACATTTGTACCTCCTTAATACTTTGAAATAATTTAAAAACTCCAATATCCTAGGAATTCTCTAAGAAATATCCAGTATATTGCTTGGAAATATCACAGTTACTAATCATCAACTCTTTTACAGCATTTTCAGGATATCTGCACATATTTAATTTTAAAATTCTGGACAAATTTCTGGGTAAAATTCTGGGCAAATTTAGCAATTAAGGGCCAGTATTTATACATGACCATACTTTAGAGTTCATGAAGTACATCCACACATACTACACTCAGTTCACCCTCAACCAATTCTGTGAGGCCATCAAAATGGGAAGATAAAAATAAGACCAAGGCGCATTTGCAGCATGTAGGCATCATTGCCTTAAAGCAAGTATAGCCCTTTTCATCCGTCTCCTCCACCTCCAAGGTACACTGCATTCATCTCTCAAGGTGTGCCACAATGCTAAACCAAGATCTATCCACATTGATCCCCAATTTAAGGAACTTTATTTATAATGTCATTTTCATTTAATCAGAGAGTCATAAAAATCATTTATAAAGAGATTTATTTCCTGTTCTTTCTTTTTAATAAATGTCACCAAATAACTGAATTCAACAGTAAGATTTTCTAACTGATTAAATTGTGTCCAGTAATTTATGCCTCAAAAATATCTAGTTCCTTCTTTTGTAGTTTTAGACTCAATAGAAACCAGAGAGAGTGAGAGGAAAGATGCCGAAATACAAAGTCTGGAGCTGGATGGGCAGAAATAAACTTAAGTAAAATAGCTCCAGGTGATTGCTTAGTGCTCCTGGCACTTCTACTTCATCTCAGGGAGCACAAAGACTCAGTGTTTCTCTCACACTCAACCGTTTACTTCTCAGAGGTCTTCAGAGTAGTCATAAAAGCCAGGGGGTGGCGGGAGGGGGGAGGCTGGTACCAAAAAAAAAAAGAGTTCTACAATTCCTTTGTTAACTTTTGACTAGGAAAAAAAAAATCTACAATAGCTGTAATGCTATAAGCAGAAATTCCAAGTTCATATTTAATTGCACACTCAGGAAATCATCACTCATTAGAAGCATGCCAACTATGTATTTGGTTCTATTTTACAGCCATTTCAAAGTCTGACTTAAAATATATCTTTTGGAATAAATAATTCATGATTAAAAAGTCAAAATTTTGAATGGATAATTCATAATTGAAAAATTTAAAGTATATGGTGAAAAATCTTCTGACATTCAGTTTCCTACCCTGGAGGACACTAGTATTCAGTTTCTTTTGTATAGATGCAAAATCTCTGGAAGGGTCTAAGCAAATATAAAACATATTCTTATCAACCCTCCTCCTTTTTACAAATGAAAGTCTGCTTTCGCCTACTGCTCTAACCTTTTCCCCTCTACTTAATTTATTTTCAAGATTTTAAAGTACTTAAAAGGATTCTTCATTCTTTCATGACTGTATAGTATTTCATTGTATGGAGGTACCATTATTTAAGCAGTCCTCTACTGATGGCATTGTTTTAAATCTTTTGCTATTATAAACAATGCTATGGTGAATTACCTTTTGTAGACATCATTTTGGAATGTATATATCTTTAAGGTAAATTCTCAAAAGTGGAGTTGCGTTTGTACGTTTGTAATTTTGGTAGATGTTGCCAAGTTTCCTTCCTCAACAAGTGTGTGTTGATGTAAAGCTTTCAATCTTTGCTGGTCCTCAGCACCCTGAATGCATTGGTTTGGCACATTTCATTACACATCTCAGAATCCTGATAGCCTCAAGAGTAGACCACAACAAACTGAGCAGAATGACCAAACAGAAGGAATCAGTACAGGATATGCTTTTGTCTTTGGAACAGAGACCTGGAAAGACTGCAGGTGATATTTCAACTAGAAATTGTTGATACTTCTCTGACCCAATCCAATGGCCTAAATACTAAATGCTTCAGCAGAGACATAAGCACGAGTCTTAAACATTGTCTGGAAATTGGTTTTACATTTGCTTTGATTCTGGCTGCTTTCAAAGTCCACTCATAACTGGCAGTGAATTCCAGCTCCCTCGCCTCAATAGGTAAATGTGCCCTGCTGTTTTTCTGTTTGTGAAAGAACATGATGGACTTGTTTAACCCAAAAACTCAATCTGTAAATAGTTGCTCCAACATCAGGAGCAGTTCTAAAGGTTCCATCCACATATCAGGATTTAAAATGCTCCCAAATTTGGGATAATGATCTTCAACATGTGCGTCTTGAGACCAAAAATCATAAGCAGATTTCCCTGCCTTCCAGTTTTTCTTTTTTCTTCTGAAGCGAGGATGTTGTGGCAGCAACTAGCAGTAACTGTGCCAGTTTGTTCTTTTGGAGGAACATTGTTCTCCCTCCATTGAAAACATCAGGAGTTCTATAACACATACAGGTCCACATTTTCAGGTATAAGAATAGCTTAATGGCAAATCCACCAACAAATGCAATCGTATTCCCCTTGCAGGGGTAGTACCATCTAAGTCATGGGGCCCATTTCTGCCCCCCTGCAGGGATGCCTCTGTTCCCACTCAGGGAGTGCAGCTTGTGTCTCTTCTATATCATTCCTAAGTCATTTCTCTAAGAAGCCTGTTTCTACAGATGAGGGTCTAGATGGGCTTTGAGAAGCTTGTACCTTCCCTTATGCTGTGGACATATTCCTGCAGCATTTTAAGAATGTGAGCAAAGCTATTGTCTTCATGGTGCTTCTAAGGCTGGGGTTAAGCAGTGTAACTGGTGCTGCCTTAGCTGTGCCCTAATGTACTGATTCAGCAAATTGAGTTTTTCAAGCAGTCTGTTACTCAACTACTAAACAATGGGGCTAGGCATGCAGTGTTCAATTAACCTGATTTCAGGCTAACTAGGCAGGTCACTTTCACCTGGGCCAGTATCAGAGGTAGTAACAAATCTAATCCTGCAGTGCAATATAGCTTTGTTTATTTGTTTAATCACTTAATTTTAATTTTTAAAAATGTAGCCTCTCAGTCTGTTCCCTCAGATACCTGGCTTCCCTGTCTAGATGCAAATATTCACTAACTCTCAGTGAATCCTTCCAGAAACATTCTATGTTTCTAGTATACAAGCAAGTATACTCCTAGCCCAAATCATATGCAGCAGGACTTTAATATTCTTTTACCAATTTCCCCAAATGTCTGTCACTGGTACACTCCTTTGGAGCAGACAGGCAATAGGCAACAAGAACACAGCATGTCTTTCAAAAGCTACGTGCTAAATCAATGCCTTTCCTCTGTGAAAGGGCCCTGGGATCTTCCTGGGATTTTGACAGTTTTATATTATCAGGAACACATTTATAAAATATCTCCTAAGGGGATATCTCCATGGGAGACTTAAAACATTTTTATTATGAAAACTCTTAATCATAAACAAAAGTAGAAAGAATCGTATGAATTCCCATGTGCCCATCATCCAGTTTCATCAATTGTTAATCTGTATCCAATCTTGCTGCTTCTGCTATCCCTTACTGGATTATTTTAAAGCAAATCCCAGGTCATAATTCATCCTGGGGAGACTTTTTCAAAAATGAGTAAGAATGACCATTTCAGAGGGTACAATTTACTAATATCTTCTCCAAAGCTAGAACCTTACTTGTGGCCAATCTCACAATCACTACCTTACTTTTTCAAAATGGTCAGTATCGTAATCTTTTGCTGTGCAGTAGCTGTCATTGTTGAGATTTTCTTCCCTCTAAATAGATAGAAGACAGCCAGGAGGAACCCGGCAAAAGTGTTAGAAGTGGTGAATGTGGTACAGAGGACTAAGAGCCAGTCCTCACAAAAGGTTCACAGGAGACGTTCTTTTCGCCATACAGATTTTTGGAAAGGGCGCTCTTCTTCCCCATTTTCCCAGCCTAAATAGGCTGGTTATATCAGACCTCCAAACCAATCATACTTCCTCCTATTTCCAACTAATACAACCATGTAGGAGATCTTTGGTATTTCAGATGTTTTTTAAATAGGCTACTAAAAACAGAGGCTATCCCGTAAGAGTGCCTGGGAATCTTTCTACTGGGGATACTGGGTGTGAGAGAGGTAGGGAATAGTGAATAGAAACAGGATGGAGATTAGAGATTTAAACACACGCACACGCACACACACACACAGAGGCTTGAGCTAGTTGGACCCTCATAGGCAGATTAGACACAGGTTAGGAAAAGGTGATGCTCTTAAATATATGGTTAGGGTACAGAAATACATGTTTGGCTAAATGCCAACATGGGCAGCATGGGTCAGGAGCAGGCCTTCCAGCCTAAACTAGAGTGCTGTGACAATAGTGCTAAAAACGAGAACACACTCATTCAGTGCATAAGCACTCATATGGGTATTTTAACAGAAGAGGCTTCTGCTGGCTTAGTGTGACTTTACAGATAAGATATTTATGCCATTGAGTCACTCCCTTTTATTACTCCTGGGAAGATTTACACCCAGGGGTAATAAAAGGGAGATTTACAGGATAGAAATTGGTTCTATCTGGGACCCAAATTTTTCAAGAAAAATATTAGGTTAGGGTAACTCTTAGAGATCCACCTAAAGCACAAGGAATCACCTTAGGGAAAAGAAAGAGAGTATCCTAAACTCCAGGGCATAACTACAAGAAAGGAAATAAAAGGCTACTTACCAGAAAATAAAAGACTTGAAGTCACTGGCTTGCACTGGAGAAAGCAATTCTGAAAGGAAACCTGGAAGCCAGAAAGGGCCTGGGAGCTGGGAACAGGAACCCAGTCAAGGGATCTGGACCCGGCAAGACGGGTGTCCAGGTGGAAGTAAATGGAACTACCTGAGTCACAGAGGGTCAGAGAAAGGGCGTGTGGAAAACATGCTTTCCTTTTCTTACAAATGGTATATTCAGTGATAACTCTAGACTGACTGTAAAAATTATTATAACTTGTAGCTCTTAAACCAAAGGAGGTTTCTTTCAGGTATGGAAAGGATACAGTTGAATCAAACCCTTGTTAATCTGCCACTCCTTGGAAAATGTCAGGTTCTTCATTAGTGCTCACTGGAGCCATACTAAACAATTTCATTTAAGAGGTGGGGAGTAGCAAACAGGTAGGTTTAAAACAGAAATTAAAGCCTGTTGCTGATGTGGAGAGCAATGACCTGTCTTCCACAGGACTGTTAACTGGTGGCACCAAGCTCTACCTAACCCTGGACTAAAGTGAGAAGGCTAGACAAATATTTATTCTTGGAAGAGATACTAATTATGATACTGAATTTTGATCTTGTTAGCACAGCACAAACTATTCTAGCCAAAGGTATTCCAGGACCTTGGCTTCAATATTACATGAGCTAGTTCTTCATCCTTGAAGTGTTTGAGAATTAAGTGTGGGTATTTGTATAAATTATCTGTTCTTCATTTTGTCTAAGTGACTTGCTCTTTTCTGTTTTGAATATTTATAGCAGAGACTTCACCAGCATCACAGCAGAATCAACCTGAGTTTTTACCTGCCTTTTTCTATAAGAAAATGCATCCTCCAACAGTCTCACATACTGTTTCCCGCCCAGGCAGTTTGATGCTTTTAGAATGTGGTTTTATCTTAGCTTCCAGAGCTACTAGTTGATGCCTATTGTGTTCATCTTCAAAATAATAGGCATAGTTCTTCCACCCCCATATTACCAGTATCGAGGTTTCTGACATCTGCAGTTACTAGTGATAAGCTTCATAAAGCAAATACTTAAAACTCCTTCAATTCTTGACCAAGAACAGTACTTCACCGCTTTGCGGGCATATATGTGAAGGCAGGTAACACTGAACATCAAACCTGTAGTTCAAGGGAGGAGGAGGGATAATAAAAGTTCCTTTTACATATGTTTGCTACCTGAGCCGGGGCAGTTGCTGTAGCAAGTTTAACCTTCTTAGTTGAAAAGATGCACTTTGCATCAGCTCATGAATACATCATGGGTCCTCATCAGCCTCGCTAATCAGGCTAGGGAAAGTGACCAATGCTGCCATATTCAGTTAGCCAGGCAGGTGATGTTGTTCCAAATCAATTTTATGAACAATATATAGAGGTGACGACAGACACTAGGTCATTACCCTTCTCTTTAATCATTGTAGGCAGAACCCATTTATATTGCAAACACAAAAACGCAGATCTTTCATGAAGTCAACACGGTTCTTCAGTTGAGTGCACCAACATTTTCTGAAGCCGGGCTTCTTGGGAAAGTTTTGTCTGATAAAGCTAAATCTGTTTTTTTAATGACAAATTCTAAGGTCACCCCAGTGGCCTTTGGTATCTGACATGAATTCCAGAAACATGTCCAGCAATAAGCTTTGATGTTCCTTCATCAGGCTTCAAAATTTGGATACCCCAGGAGACCAAACAAGATGTGATACTCTACCAATTGGCACAGACATTATGATTTTGAGGATTTTTAATTTGTAGTCACTCAGTCAGAGTTAAATGAATTAAAATCTGTTATGAAGCTTATGTTAAATACAATAAAATATTTCAGCATGGCAGGACATCTTTCTCTTTGCTGCCTTGTCAACTGGCTTTTAAAAATGTTTAAACCTTTGAAGAACTACTTTATAGGTCTACCTAAGTTTCCTAGAGTAGTATCGGATTTTTGTAATCAAGCTGTCTAATTTTGGTTATTTTAAAAATCAGTTGGGAAACTTTAAGCCAAGTATTCAATAGGGTGCCAAAAATCCTTCAGCTTTTAGCAAAAAAAAGCAATGACTTAAAATAAAGCATGGAAGCAGGAAAAATTGAAATTTATCCCTACAAAAGCAAGAGAAGACTTGAACCTATCAGAACAGCTACAACAAAAAATGGTGACCACACCAGATGCTGGTGAGGATGCGGAGAGACCGAATCATTCATACATTACTGGTGGGAATGAGAACTCCAGTGGTGTACATTTAACTTTTAAAACTTTTTATTTTGAAATAATTATAGATTCACAGCAAGTTGCGAAAACATGTTGATGTTTTGTGTACCCTTCACCCATCTTCCCTCAATGGTAGCATCTTATATAACTATGATACAGTATCAAACTCAGGAAATTGACATCAGTACAATCCACAGAGTTCATTCAGATTTCTTTAGTTTTACAAGTGCTCATTTGTGTGTGTGTATAGTTTTATGCAATTTTCATACATGTGTAGCTTCATGTAACCACCACCATAATCAAGATATAGAACTATTCCATCACCATAAGGCTCCCTTGTGCTACTCTGTTATATGGCTGTATTCACTCCTTCACTTCCACTCCTAACCTCTGGCAACGCTATAATTTTGTTGTTTCAAGAGTATTCTAGAATATTATGCAACCATTATACAGTGTATAACCTTTTGAAATTGGCTTTTTGTGTTCAATATAATTCCATTGAGATCCATTCAAGTTCTTGCATGCATCAATAGTTTATTCCTTTTTACTACTAAGTAGTGGTACTGAATGTACCATGGTTTGTTTAACCTTTTACCCATTGAAAGACTTCTGGGTTGCTTCCAGTGTTTTGCAAATATGAATAATACTACAGTGAACTTTCATGGACAGGTTTTTATGTGAACATCATTTTCATTTCTCTGGGATAAATTCCCAAGAGTTTGGAAATTGCTCACTCATGTCTTAACTACATGTTTAGATTTAAAAGAAGTTGCCAAAGTAATATCTAAAGTGGTTGTGCCATTTTGCTTTCCCACCAGCAATGTGTGAATATCCATTTTCTTTTCATTCTTGCCAGTATTCGGTGTTGTCACTATTTTTTATTTTAGCCATTCTGATGGGTGATGGGTGTGCAGTAATATCGCCTTGTGGTTTTAATTTACATAGACTTAAGGGCTAATGATGTTGAATATGTTTTCATGTGCTTGTTTATCATCTGTGTATCCTCTTAAGTGAAATGTCTGTCCATGTATTTTGCCCATTTTCTAATCGAACTTTTTTTCCTTTTACTGTTGAATGCTGAGTTACTTATATACTCTAGATACAAAAACTTTGTTGGATATGTGCTCTGCAAGTATTTTCTTCCAGTCTGCAGCTTGTTTTTTCATGCTTTTAAATGGGTCTTTGGAAGAGTAAAAAATTTTAATTTTGTTGAGGTACAATTTATCAGTTTTTCCTTTTCATGGATTATGCTTTAGGTGTCAAGTATGTGAACTTTTTACCTACCTGTAGGTCCCAAAGACTTTCTAAGTTGTTTTCTAAAAGTTTTATTGTTTATATTTTACATTTAAGCCCATGATACATTTTGAGTTAATTTTAATATAAGGTGTGAAGTTTAAGTTGAAGTATGTTTTTCTTTTTTCCTATGAATGTCAGTTGCTCTAACATCATTTGTTGAAAAGACTATCTTTCCTTCATTGAACTGCTTTTGCACCTTTGTCAAAAATCAACTGGGCATATTCGTGTGGGTCTGTTTCTAAGTTTTCTACTCTATTCCATTGGTCTGTGTGTCTAGCTCTCTGCAATACCACATTGTCTTGACTATTGTAGCTATATGGTCAGCTTTAACATCAAGGAGAGTGATTCCTCCCACATTAGTCTTCTTTTTTGAATTGTTTTTGGCTATTCTAGGTCCTTTGGCTTTCCATATAAATGTTAAAATAAGCCTGTGTATGGCTACAAAAAATCTTACTGGGAATTTGATAGAAATGGAATTAACCTATAGATCAATTGGGAGAGAATTGACATCGTTACTATATTAAGTCTTCCAATCCATGAACATAGTATGTTTTCCATTTACTGAAGTCTTCTTTGGCTTTGTCATCAGCTTTTTGTGATTTTCAGTATACAGATGTTTTCTTAGATTTATACCTAAATATTTCATTTTCTTTGGAGCAATTATAAGTAGTATTGGGCTTTAGTTTTGGTTTCCACATACTTGTTGTCTGTAAATAAAAATGTGATTGATTTTTACGTGTTCACCTTGTACCTGCAACCCTGCTGAACTCAATTACTCTGAGTGAGAATTCTCTTTCTTCTTCTTCTTTTCTTTTTTTTTCAGACAGAGTCTCACTCTGTCACCCTGGGTAGAGTGCAGTGGCATCAGCCTAGTTCACTGCAACCTCAAACTCCTGGGCTCAAGGGATCCTCCTGCTTCAGCCTCCCAAGTAGCTGGGACTACAGGCACACGCCACCACGCCTGGCTAATTTTTCTATTTTTAGTAGAGACTGGGTCTCGCTCTTGCTCAGGCTGGTCTCAAACTCCTGACCTCAAGCGATCCTCCTGCCTCGGCCTCCCAGAGTGCCAGGAGTACAGGCGTGAGCCACCGCACCCAGCACTTTCTTCTCCTTCTCCTTCTTTTTTCTTCCTCTTCTTCTTCTTGCTCTTGTTCTTTTTAGATTCCTTGGATTGTCTATGTAGATAACCATGTCATCTGCCAATAGGGCTGGTTTTATTTCTTCCATATGAATATATATGTCTTTTATTTCTTTGTCAAGATTGAAGTTTTAAGTTCTATAATTGTGCTTGGAATATGTTGACGTGTATAAAGAATCATTTAATGGGACTCTTGTTTTTAATTGGACATATTTATATCCCATATCAGAAAATATTTAAATTGAGAAATTCTACAGTCTTGAAGCATTTCAGTTTAATAAAACATTCAAAGGCATCAGAGACAATTTGTTTAACCAATTTTGTCTTGGAAAAATATTTGTTGAAGAAAGGTACTCAATAGAGATAAAAATAAAATACATTTGAAAATGTTTGGCTAGATATTTATACATTTTAATTTCAAGAATAAAGTTTACCATATTATACATTTAACAGATATGCTCTGGCCTTACTGTTATGACCACCAGAAGAGTCAATTGACCTATCCATTCCAAGTTTATTAGTCCTAAGGTGCAACTTTAGATTGCAGATTAAATATTGGAAATAATATTATGTTGAAACAAATACATCCTTCAGAAAAATACCTGTGACAGATAATGGCTAAGAAACTGATTAACAGATGTGAATATATACCAAAGATAATTATTCTCCATGCAATTTTAAAATCTTTAAATGTCAATGTAAGCTTTTATTCTGCTTTAATATAAATGGATTTTATTTTTTAGAAAAGATGTCATTTTTAAAAAGCTTAAATAAAACCATCTTTCAGGTACACCAATATATTAATAATCAATATTGGTTAACATATATTTCAAAAAGTTATAGAATTTTAACTTTTTAAAACATCTCCTTTTACTCTAAAAAAGTCTTCTAGTTTGGACATGAAAGTACATGGTCATCCCCATTATAATTTAACTTTGAAATCACAGGTTTACTCAGCATTATGACATTCTGAGATAGACTGATGACATAGGTGCAAGGATAAGGAATTAACTGGTGAGAGGCCTCTAGTACCCTAAGAGAGGGAAGGTATCCAGAACAATCATAATTAGGAGAAATTAGAGGCACCCACATAAGAGGGAGCAGGCTTGGGGTGGTGCTCTTTGAGAGCTAAAGAAACCTCTGCACCTACATCAGAGAGAAGTATCCTTCAGCAGCCCTGGAACTCTGCTTGTTATAGAATAGCATGCTTGTAGAGAATTGAAATACAAGATTGTAAATCCAGGGGGAATAGGAAACAAGTTTATTGAACTGAGTGAAGATGCTGGGAGTTCTAAAATTTGCTTCTGGGCTTTTCTCTTCAGTAACAGCAGCGACCAACTCAGTGGATATGTAGTGTCCCCAGGGTAACACCAGTGAAGAAAAATATGAGGCTGCACCAGTTCCCAGGATGCCCCACAATTATTCAGACAGTGCATGCAGAAGTGTGGACCACACACACCAACCAGGAGTGTCTTTTGAGGAGTTTAGCTAAGAATTCTTTGTTTCTATGTCCAGCCAATGCAAAAGCAGGGAAGATCTCTCTAGTGCTGAAGACACTAACTCAGAAGAAAACAGAGACAGGGATGTTGAAAAAACAATGGCAACAAAACAAAACAAAACAAAACAAAACTGTTACACCAGAATTCTAGTTGTTAGATTTGGGAGATGTATGAGTTTTCTAGGGCTGCAGTAACAAAATACTACAATTTGGTTGGCTTAAAACAACAACAAAAAATTATTCTCTTATAGCTCTGAAGGCCAGAAGTCCAAATTCAAGGTGTTTGCACGAATGTACTCACTCTGAAGCCTCTAGGGGAGGAAGGTCCTTCCTTGCGCCTTAGAGCTTCTGATAGCTACAGGTATTCCTTGGTTTGTGGCTAACCTGTGCCTCCATCTTCACATGGCTATCTTCCCTCTGTCTCTCTCTCTTCTTCTCGTAAGGACACCTGTCATGCTGGATTAAGGGCCTGCCCCTTTCCAGTATGTTCTCATCTTAACATTAGTCTTAATTATATCTGCAAAAACCTTATTTTCAAATAAAGTCACATTCACAAGTACCAGGGGTTAGGACTTCAATAGATCTTTTGGGGAGGGGGGAGACAAAGTTTAACCCATAACAGGAGGTTCAATAATTCCAATCAAGAATCTTGATAAAACCCCCTTTTCTGTAAAAGAAAAATGTGTTATACTCAGATTATGGGTACCTTCAGAATCTTAGAGGAATAGGTAGGCAGACTCAAGACAAAGAAATTTGAAATACCGGAAAAAGTTCAGTGAATTTATGCTGGCCAGAAACATTGTAATAAATACTATCTTCAGGGTTCTCTTGGAAGAATCTACCATAAGACAAAGTTTCTCATTTCCAGAAGAGATTTTGAGTGATATGATGTACTCTACTGAATGGAAAGGATATGACCAAAACTCAGTTAAGATAAAATGACACTGTGTACTCACATATGCCATTTGAAATATTTAATACTATTACTGACCTCAAAGAAAATATAAATGGAAGCCCAGGCATATCGCCACAGAATCACAGACATACTGGCCTAGATCTCTTTGCTTTCAGAAAATTTCCCTGGGAAACATAAAGTCGTTCATATAAATATGCTGACATCTTTCAACAGCTGGAAGGACTCATTCTTGGTGTTAACGCAGCAGGGAACTGGAAGAATCAGAACTGGAAGAAGACGTGATTGGCATGCTGACACACAGCCGTACGAATTGCAGCGGGGAACAATTACGTTGCTCAAAGAACACTTCACAATTGGAAGGAAGAGAATTATGTCAGTGCTGAAAGATTTCGCAGCTGTACTCCAAAACAAACCTGGAAATACACATTATAGGTACTGGAAACAAAAGAGCCTATTATTTTGTCTTCTTTTAGGTAAGTGGTAAAGTACTGGGAGGTGGCAGAAAAGACAATTTTAAAGGGCAATTCAGCCTCCTGTCAGCACCTGGGTCTTGCTAGTTGTCATTTCCACATGTATAACTACTTCTGCAAAAAAAAAAAAAAAAGCAGAGTTAGGTATTGTGTAGAATATTAGAACAGACTCAGTCTGATAATTCTTTCCTTATACCCAGAATGATTATTTTACGTTATTGATTTAGGGCTCAGAAAGTTTCTAGCATCAATTTGTAGAAAGACTTTTGGTACATGACTGAAGGAACAATTAAAAAAACAAACAAACCCTGCCTTAGAAACACTGGATTGGCAAAACAAATTTAAGCCCTTGCTTTAAGAAATTCCCTAGGGTCATTCCAAATTGAAGTAAGGGTGACACACAGAACACAGAAACCTAAATTACTACTCCACCTCCCTCCCTACATGTAGACGAGATTATAAATTGCATGCACGTCCTGTTCGGGTTCTTAAGCTCTTGTCTCTCACCTCCTGATTTACGTTCCTACATCCTGCTGGGTCATACTGGGCTGGGACACCGCCAGGTCCATTCTCCTTTGCCAGCTGGTTCCTTTTAGGTTCTGTCACTAGGGGGCACTAGAGGGAGACTGGAAGGCGGCGGCTGTGATGGGGGCTTGTTCTTTCCTGTTTTGAGTCTGGTTCCTATCATTCTCACCCTAGCAACTGTTGTTCATCCCAGCTGGTGGCAGTTGGTTCCAGTTCTTTCCATACTCCCAGAACTACCCTCAGCACACTGTCATAGAACCACCAGCCCAGCTGCCCAGTGCCTGTTCCTCAGATGTCTGAGCACGACATGTGGGGGCCCTGGAGCAAATTTCCCAGGCACCAATAACAGCCTCAGAGGCAGCCAACCCTCTTCAGCGCTGCTGAGATACCAGCGCCCTTCCCTGATCTCCTAATAACCCCAACATTGCCCCTTTATTCCCCTGGCCTGAAGGGTGTTGCTGCAGGGTTCCCCTTTGCCTCCTCGGCTCTCCAATATCTGCTATTCAATTCCTTATGTTAAATTCTTTCTGTTAACAAACTGACACTGAGTCTCTTTTTCTGACTAGACCCTGACTGAAAGGTGCTCATATCTTAATACAATTTCTATACATATTGTTTATTTAGCCATTGTATTTGGTGTGTCTATAGGTCACTTACTGCCATGTATAACCATAGAATTCGATGTATGCAAATGTGTTTGCAAGGAGCTTAAATGCATCATTGTGCCATCTACTTAACCTTGTCCTCAGATCCTTCACCTTAAATAAACACTGCCTGTCATGACAAATCTTCTTGGTAGGTATTCAGTCATTAATTGAATCATTACATTATAGCATTCCCTACATTGATAGCACAGCAATTTTAGATCATAGCTTTGAAGAATGCTTAGATCGTCTTCAAGTACTTCAGTATCTGTTCCAAACCTCAATTAATTACTTTTTAATTTTTTTTAATTTCAGAATATTATGGGGGTACAAACGTTTTGGCTACTTCAATTAATTATTGTCTTGGGATAGATGAAGCTAAATATTTGAGGCACAAATGATGCACTATTATGTACTGGAGAAAAACTGTCATAATAAAAAAAAGGGCCCATTTTATTAACCAACCAAGGCAGATAATTCCTGGGATTAGCATAGTAACATGGGAGATTTGCTTTTCACTTTGCTACTACCAGACCATTCTGTGATTTGACCCAAATAGTCAGAATGTAGGAAGCTTTCAGCCAAGACTATCTTAGGAGCAGATTTAATAGCAGTACTCCTTCACATGCGTGAATATGAAACACCCAGTGGTCTACTTGAGTAGAAAGTTTTTACTCATAGAAAGAACTCATGCCATCTCTGAGAGCTTTAATGAAAACAAACCTTATAAACTTGTATAATAAATCATAAATAAACTTTGATCAAGCCTACAGGACAACCATTAACACATTCTTAGAGATTGCAAGGCTTCCAAATTGAAGAGTAAACAACTCAGAAAAGGGGAGTGGGGATCCAGATATTAAGCAGGTTTTACACAGAAAGCAGACATTGCACTATAAAAATTTCATGCTTAGAAAAGAATAGAGATAAATTCAGTCATCAGTTGTGAAGATTTTGTAGTTTGAAGCATTAAGTTTGGTATCTCTAGAGTTCCAGAAGAGCTCAAGTGCACAGAAAGATGTATTTACAGCAACCTGAAACCACGGGGCATCTCGCACCAAACTTAGAGATGCATCGTAGATGCACCAGAATTTGTAGTAATTAAAGAAGCACATCTATATAGTGTAATTAATCCCTATTTCCTCCTGTGACTTCTGGCTCAGTCATTTCTACTTGGCAACAGTAGATGCATCCATGTCCTTTCTGTCCATTTTCCATGAGAACCAGTGCATTTCTCTGATAGAGACCTCCAAGGTGAAAGGTGAGAGAGTGGGCTTGAATGGCGAGCACTAAGAATAGGTCTCCTGCACGCCCACAAACTCTCTCGATTACGAACTCTCCTGCTCACACAGGCTTTTCTGGTTCACGCCCTTCACCACCTCACACAACTGAAGCCTCCCTGGCCTTTCATTCTTTCTTCGCCCCTGACTCAGGGAGAACAGAAAATTGCTCCATCCAATTCTGTGAGTCTAAAGCATACTTCACAGCCCTTGTTGCAAAGCATGCCGTGCATAATTTGTTACCACCACCTGCATGTCTTGAAAGATTCTCCCACCTTCCACAAAGTTTAGAAACTGCCCTGTGATCTTTTCATCCTGCCATGGGGACATCCACAGTCACTGCATTGTCCTTGTTGATGATCTTTCTAGTGTCTTGGCTTCCTGGTGCCATGCTTCTTCAACAGCTCTTTCTGCTACCACAGGCAAAGCCGTAACTCTGACCTTGACAGATTCCTTCTACGTTTCCAGGATCTCAAACCTCAAGCTTCTCTAAACTCCCTCTCCTTCCATGAATCTCAACTCCAAACTGAACCTCTGCTGAGCTCTTACGTACCCTCCCTGCAACGCCAGGCCCTGCCCTCCCTGAAGTTTTCTTCCAGCTTCATGAAGTCTTACTCCCCTCGCACCACCACCCACCTCCGCCAGCCATTTGACTGGTGACAGCATGGAAATGCGCTCACCCTTTGGCTCCTATCCTAGTCTGTTCAGGCTGCTATGACAAAGTGCCATAGACTGGGTGGCTTATAAACAACAGAAATTTATTTCTCACAGTTCTGGAGGCTGAGAAACCCAAGATCAAAGTGCTGGCAGATTCAGTGTCTGGTGAGGCCTAGTTCCTGGTTCCTAGACAGCCGTCTTCTCGCTGCATCTCACACGGTGAAAGGGGCAAGACAACTCTCGGGTGCTTCTTTCGTAAGGGCATGAATTCAATACATGAATGCTCCATCCTCATGGTCTAATCACTTCCCAAAGGCCTTACCTCCTAATATCATCACATTGGAGGTTAGGATTTCAACATATGACTTTTGGGGGGACATAAATATTCAGACTATAGCAGCACCTGACTTACCAAACCTGAACCCTGGTCATGGAGCACCATTGACCTTCTGGACCTCCCTCGCTGGGGACCATAAGACCTAACATTTTCTGAGCATTACCATACACCTTCATTTAGCCAGAGGACCCCAATTTTAATGCTAGCTTCTGACCTTTTAAAACTTTCTATAAAGTTCCAGTCTTTATACTGAGCTACAAATTTGCTCTAAAAACTTACAGCTACCTACTAACTTACTCCTTTCCCTTCTTTCCCCACACCCGCCTCAAGTGTCTTCAAGCCCAGAGACGCTCCATTTCACCCTGCCCTCCACCCTCAACCCAACTCTGCAGAGGGAGCTAATATCAAATAACCTTAGACCTCTCCAAGTTAATGACCTTAAATTCCTGGCTCTCCAGCTTGGTGGGTCTCTGTATCCTCCTTCACCATCCTTTCCTGTCTCACAAGAAGAAGCCACGTTTGGGCCAACTTTTGTCCAAGGCTCCTACTTTAGAACATATATCCACATCCTCCTTCCTTGTTGAAACTGTGTAACAGAGTAGGGGACACTATGCCACCCTTCACTCATTACAGACAAACATGATATGTGTTACATGATTCCATACCTATGTGGCTACATCCAGTGTGGGTCCTTCATACAACCAAATTTTATGACTGGCCTTCGACCTAGAAACTCCTGACTAGGGAATACAATGATTCTGCCTGCCTCACCCCAGCCACCTTTCTGGTAACAAATAGTTGAAGGAGGCAGCCCTTGTGAGGGGTCCTCACTCACCACTCAGTGGAAGATCATCAGGAGCTCACAGTGCCACCTGGTGCTGAGGCCACCTTAAGCATCAAATCTTGACAGGAAACCTAGCTTCTAGTGCCAGCCTCAGAAAGCACTAGAGGGTGGGTACCATGTTGCCTTGGTTCTTAGTGTTTTGGCTGCCTGGCCTCCTTCCCACATATGATGGGAGCCAGCCTGTGGCCTAAGATCCCTGGCAGGGGCCTGGACCTCTGGTACAGCCCCTGAAAATCATTAGATAGAGCAGGGCTTGGCAAACGTTTTAGGCTTTGAGAGCCAGAATAAAAATTGAGGAAATTATGTAGGAACTTATATAACAAGAGAAAATTACTACCTCTCCCTGCCTGTCTGCCTGGTATGAGCCATCCTGGGGTGTGGGCATGCTTTGTGGCCACTTGCCATCAGCTAGAGTCAGCTGGAGACATTCTTGGGAGGAGGAGCCCAGTGGTTCTGGAGGGCAGGATCTGGGTGCTACTGTGCAGAAAATGAAACTGACCACAGTGGCTGCCCGGCCTCCCCTGCAAGACCACATACCTTGGATTTATTTTTTAGAGTGTATTGACTGCCCACTCACCGCCCCCCTTCCTCATGTCATATAGGCCATATCAGTACTTAAGACCCTTGGCAGTGTCCTGCACCTTTGGTGCCAACTCCAGAGCTTACCACGTAGCCTAGCTCTTTGAAGACAGTATCAGTTGGTTGGCTACCACTCCCCACATCACCTCTCAACAGGGGGCCTTGCTTTCTGAGGACAGCCACTGAAATCATTAGAACATAGTCAGTGCATTAATTAGCTTTTGTTACAAGTATTACCTGGCTGCCCAGCCCCCTTCAAATAACCTTAGACCTCTCTAAGTTAATGGCCACTCCACTGTCTCAGACCCTAGGCAGGGGGCTTGGCCCTGGTATGCCAGCCTCTAAACCCTTTAGAAAGGGATCAAAGCCTTGCCTTGGTTTTCCAGAGGGTACTGACTGCTCAGTGCCCCACATCCCCGGGGTTACTCCAAAGCCTCAGATCCTTGGCAGCGGGCTGGGCCTCTAAAGAAAGCCCAGTAGTCATAAGAAAGTAGTCCTCACAGTACCTTGGTTCTTCTTAGAGCTGATTGGCTGCCAGTCCCTCCATGCGCCCCACATCCCTAACATCACTGGACCCCACCAAGGCCTGGGACTCTTGGCAAAGGGCCCAAATTGCTGCTGCCAGCCCCAGAAGCTATAAGAGCTGCGCTATCATATAAGTGGCTACTGAGCCTAGTTCAAGTTGAGATGGGCCAAGGTACACACCAGATTTTGGAGCCTTAGTCCTACAAAATATGTAAAATATCACATTAATATTTTTATACGGGTTGCATGTTGAAAGTATACTATTTTGGCTATATTGGGATAAATAAAACATATTATTAAAATCTATTTTACCGATTTCTTTTTACCTTTTTAATGTGGCTACTAGACAGTGTAAAATTACACGTGTGCCTCACTCAGGCAAGGCTGCATTAGAGGGTCATCGCTGTTTGCCTTGGTACCTTCCCTGTATCACCATGGCCACACTAGTTCTCACCCTTGGCAGGGACCCGAGCCTCTGGTGCCAGTCTCACAGCAATGACAGTGGCCTCTGTGCTGCCTTGGTGCTTACAGCATATTGGCTGCTTGGACCACAGGTTGCCAGATTTACCAAATAAAGAAAGAACACTCAGTTAAATTTAAATTTCAGATAAACAACAAATAATATTTTATAAGTATGTTCCATGCCATTATTTGTTGCTTGTCTAAAGTTCAAATTTGGTCAGCATCCTATATTTCATCTGTCAACCCTGAGTTGGGCTCCACATTTCCCTCATGTCCTCCTCATCCCTGGGGACACCTCAATGACTCAGCCCTTGGAAAAGGGCCTGGACCTCTGGTGCCGGCCACAAAAGCCCTTACAGGGATATGTCACTGAGTTGCCTTGGAAATTCTCAGTGTTCTGGCTTCCTAGAACCCCTTTCCACAGGTCCCTGGGGCCACATCAGCACCCCAGAAGCTATTAGAGGACTGTTTTTGCACTGCCTTGGTTGATTTAAAGTGTATCGGTGGTCTCACTGGACCCTGCTTCACCAGGTCAACTCTAGAGCCTCAAACCTTGCCAGTAGGAGTCAGTGCACTGGTGTGCCTGGCCCCAATTTCTCCATATCCTCTACATGCTGGGGCTACATCAGTGCCTCAGCCCCTTGGCAAGGAACCTGGACTGCTGGTACCAGCTGCGGGAGCTGTTCGAGGCCGGTCTCGGGATTGCCATTGCAGTTCTCAGTGTGTATTGCGGCCCCCTTCTCACAGCCTGCTCTCCTTCTGGGGTCCTGCTGCCCAGCACCCCTTTTCCCTAGACTGCTAGGATCACACAGTGCTTAATGCCCTTGACACGTGGTCTGGGCCTCTGCAAGTCTCAAAAGCTAGTAGGGAACACACACCCCATTTCCTTGGTTTCTTTCAAGTATATGATCTGCCCAATTCCATGGGTCCTACCTCACTGGGACTACACCAGTGCCTTTGCTGCCAGCTCAAGAAGGCATTAGAGTAAGGTCTTAGTGCCATAGTTGATTTAACATGTGCTGGCTGTTCAGTCCCACTCCCCAACGGGCCTCCAAAGAGAGACCCATCACCTCCTGAAGAGCACGTAGGCTGCCCGGACACCTATTTCCCCACAGTGTTGCATCCACATGGCTGCGCATTACACTGTGTGCCTTGGCTCTTCCTAGCGCACACTGACTGCCCAGCACCTGGCCTGTTTCCACCAGGGGCCTGGACCTCCATGTCAACCACAAAACCCACTAGAGCCTTGGTTCTTCAGCAGGGTATCAGACCCCACACTGCTGGAGCAACACCATTGACTTAGACCCCTTACAGGTATCCTGGACCTCTGGTGGCATGGGGTGGCCACCTGCTGTGTCATTCCTTTCCAGTAAATTAGCTGCCTGGACCCACCCCTCAAGGTCACACCAGTGCTTTGAATTCTTGACAGGCAGTTTGTACCTCTGGTTGCTGCTTCAGAAGCCATGAGAAGGCAGCCTTCTGGCTGCTTCCTTCCCCCATGACTGTCTCAACGACGCTCCCAGAGGCTGTGTTGTTGTGGCAGAGACCTGGGCTTCTCTGGCCCCTGCAGCAGGAGACCCAAGGTTTCTGGCACCTGCAGGGTGAGATCAGAGGTCTCTGGCCTCTGAAAGGAGGGTGGTGAGGAAGATTCCCAGTAACAAGAAGCACTCTCTCTAGTTCCTCCAATTCTGTGCACTGGCTCTGTGCCGAACTTTCAGGCCTCCCCTCACCCAAGGCTTCAGACTATAACGGGAAAATCTGGGATTTTGGCATCAGGCCAGTCAGATTTCCAGCCTTGTCACTAACAGTGGGTACAAGACATGTCTTCTGGCCTGGTTTTTCAGTTAAATAGGTGGAATGATATAAACACTACCACGCCCCCACTCCCCTGCTGGTCATGAGTCAGTTCCAGGATCATGGCGCTTTCTGGAAGGCACAGGTCCCACCCTCTGGGCCCCAGCCTTTCATCCATGGAGGCTGAGTTGAGGTCTATCTAGGAAGGCTTAGTTTGCAAAACCCCTACCCTTCCCCCTGCCAGCCTATCATCTTGGAAGGCCACAGTATGGCCTCTTTAGGGACTGTGGAATTTTCTAGAAGCCCTCACTCCCTTGGCTTCAGCCTTCCCTTCATGGAAGTTGGGTCAGAGAACTTTTTGGAAGGCCCAGGATCTCAATAGTCTTCCTCACTGGTTTTTCCAGATATCTTAGAACCTTCTGGAAGCCCCTATTCCCCCCACCCAGAGAAGGCTACTGCATTCCTTTCTTCAACTGTGTTTAAGGCGATCATCTCCCCAGCACCCCCTGCCCTGTGGGGGGACCCAATGTTCAACTTCTGACTGGAGGACGCCTGAGTTGTGGGGGGCTGGAGGGGTGACCGAGCCAGCCTAGTAGTGTTTAGGGAGAGTTTGGAGGAGTTTGCTCTTCCTGGCTGAGAGGTGGGCTCCTTCATTCACCTTTGCCTTCATCCCATCCCCTTCCCCTGGAGGCATCTGTGAAGGAAGCAGACCAGGCCTGACGCCCAGTCCCACGAGCTGTGGCCATGGCTCCCCAGGTCCCCCAGGGGTGTGGCCCCTGCAGCGCCCTCCTTTTCCCTCGGTGGGAATGGTGGGCTGGGGGCAGGCCTGTGGAGGGGGTTGCTACCCAGGGGCCTCCTACTTACTTTTGGCTGACTCCTTCTTTCCTTCCTAGTCCTCACTTCTTTCCCCAGTGGGTGGTGGGCTCCAGTGGGCTCTCTGACAGGCCACTTCTGACCTGTGGGCTTCATGGTAAGTGCCGGGCCCAGCTTGCCAAACCTGAAGGCTGGTCAGTCTTGCAAGCCTTTCATGGCCTGCTTCTTTGTTTTCATGTTTCACCCTTGGGTGTTGTTTTTATTGCTTTGTGTTTTTCAAACTCCCTTCTAATTTTTTCTTTGAATGTGTGATTTCTTGGTGATAAATGAGAGAGAGCAGGTGGGAGGGTGGGCAGTAGACAGAGCTCCAGGTAGGAAGTTCATACCTGTGTCATAGCTCCACCTCTTAAGTCCTGTGCAAATCTGGAAACGCTGCTTAAAAGTTTAGCCTCAGTTTTCTTCCCTGTAAATGAAAGGGGGCGTCCATCTGAATTTTTTCAAGGATGAGAATGATGATTTGAGTTCTCTAGAGATGTTAGGATGTAATTTTACATACTGTTCAATACCCACTTTTTGCCTTCTTGTTTTGTTATAGGAACAAGGGCAGCCCCCAATTCTGCAGTCATGTGCTAGAAGAAGAAGGAGAGGAAGACCACCCACAAATCCAAGACATCTTTTTGATTTGTGAAGATTACTCATCTTTTTTGTTAAAAAAGACATCTTTTTGAACTCCTTCTAGAATAGTTTTTGGAATAGAAATCAGAGTGGTGCCTTTCCCTGGCCTTCCCTGGCACTGAGCCCCACCTAACCTGATGCCTTGGCTTCTATCGATGCCCCGAGTTTCCTTGTCCCAAATCTCAGCTGTGACCTAAAGATTTTTCCATTTACTTTCAACATGAAAGCCAACCATTTAAAGTGGATAGAGTCCCTTAGCCTTGGCTGCAAACTTTAGCAGACCTCGGAAGTCTGAGGAGTCTGACCAGTTGCTCAGACTCCTCCAAAGCACTTACGAAGGATGTTTGTATGTTAGCACTGGGCTTGGGGTTGTGAGCTCAAGAGAACAGGTCAGGATCACCTTTGAGTCAGGCTCAGTGGGCCTGCGGTGAAGGGAAGCTGGGTGTGGGGGGAAGACCCCGCACTCTGTCCAAGGGAGCTGACAGTGGTGTGCAGCCTTCCCGAGCAAAGCCTTGTCTGTCACTAGGTGACTTGGTACCTGTGGTCTAGTGGGAAAAACTTCCTATGAGTATTTTCTATTAATTAGGGGGGATATCTTATCCCTACAAGGAATGAATGCACGTGCCAGAAGGCCCAGTGCTGTGGAAGATTTGGGGCCATGGATGTAGAGCTGTATGGCTATTGTGCTAGTCTTGGGAAACAGCATAGTTGGGTAAAGGATGATAAAGTGCACCAAGATGACAATATGCACTAGTTGCTGAATGAAATAGTATTGGCTTCTTATGGCCAGCCTGGGCTCTACAGCAGGGAGGTCTGCAACTTTCTGGGTCCTTATGAGATCCTCTGTTGGTAAAAACTAGAACAATGTGTTCATCTGGGGCCACAGAGGATATGGGCTGTTCCCTGTCCCTCCACCCCTCCTTGTCTTCTCCAAGTCAGGAGGAGCAGGACCAGCTTGGTAAGACAACAGTGGACGTCACAGAGACTTCAGCTGGGCCTGGTTATAGCTCCAGCAGCTCTGGTCACTCCTTGGTCTCTAGAGCTCTGGGTTTTCCAAGAGGGCGAGAGAGATGGTCTGTTTGCCCACCATGGGTCCCACAGGCCTGACCTTTGTGCCATTGAGCACTGGGATGGTTGGAGTATTGGCTTGAGAGTTTCCCCTTAAGTAGCTGTCTTCTCTGGGGGAATTCTAACATCAAATGTGTTCATCATTTGTAATGAGATTAATATCACTTGGCACAGATAGGGAACAGGGGATGCCAACACCAGATAAAGAAGGCTGCACGAGACAACCCTTCTAGCTCTGAGATTCTATGGGCTTAATCCTCTTATTATTGTTAATACATGTTATTTAAAATATCAATGATGCATATCAATAATAAGAATTTATTTGTCTTTTCTAAGTATGTGGGTCGCACATATATTGTGTTTCGTGGTTTACCAAGCAGAGTTGTAACCCTGACAAAAATCCTCTGAGTCATTTTATAGCTGAGAAAGTGGCTGTCAACTCCAAGTTCCCAACTCCTGCCCCCAAGCTGACCTATGGTGGGGCAGTCTGTGCTGGAGGGTTTGTCTGAGCCCTGGGCTGGGACCTTTGCTGGGCCCTTCCCTAACAAGGTGACAGTGTGATCCTGAGCCAGGAGTCACTTCCTGTTCCTACCTTGACCCTCTCCCACCCCCATGATCCCATAAACATGTGGTGACAACTACTTTGCCATGGGCAGTACTTGGGCTCTGTGAGCCACTGGCCATCCCCTCCCCATCCCTTCCTGCAGCCTGGGCTCCCAGAGACACAGGGGCTCTTGACTGGGAGTGAATAAACCACCAGATATTTAAAAAACAGGAACCTGGGAGTCCTGCTATTTTTCAATCTTTTGAGGTAAATTGTAATGGCCTTAAGGGTATAGATGACGTTGTCATATTTAAGATATTCTTTTTCAGAAATTGGGGGCCCAGTGCTAGGCACCTACAGGCTGCATGTGAATGGGTGCTAAGATCTCTCTTTTCCTGAGAGGTGCAGCTTTCTAAACCTCATTGCTCACATGTCAGGCCTTTAACATGACACCTAGAAAATTCCCTGCATTTCTAATCTCTTTTGCTCCTTGTAGATAATTGCACAGAAAATCCATGCTGCAAAGCCCTTGAAGAGAATTACAAGGAATTATAAATCTCCTTTTCACTTTACTAGGCTTTCTCTCTAACAGAGAAGCAGGCACATTTTTAGGGCAACGGTTGGTGGGTGAAACAGCTGTACAACTGAACCACACGCTTTCCATATCTCACTGAAAAAACAACACGGAAGCCAGGCATGGTGGTGTGTACCTGGAGTCTCAGCTACTCGGAAGGCAGAGGCAGGAGGATCACTTGAGGCTAGGAGTTCCGAGTCCAGCCTAGGCGATAATATCACAAGACTCCTTCTCTAAAAAAGTTTCTAAAAAATCCCTACGCTGGGCCTCAACAGATGCTCCACCCTAGGGCTGATGTGGGCCTTAGAGCTCTATCCAACACAGCCTCTGGTGAGGGGGCTCAGGTCCAGAGACGGGACATGTTTAGCTTAATGCCATAAAGTTCGTTCAAGCTGACCTGGGATGTTGGCTGCCCAGGGCTCTTTAAGCTGCCTGCTGGCTGGGTAACAGCAATTCTTTCCTGGAATGATAGGAAGATTTGCAAGTGACAGGACATCCACCGAGCTGCTTTGCAACAGCAGGACTAGAAATTCAAGTACCAAGTCCACCATTTGCCAGTCATGTGGCCGTGGACAAGAGCCTTAACTTCCCTGTGCTTCAGTTTTGTCATCCATAAAATGAGGATTAGAAGAGAATTAAACGAGATGATGCTTAAAAAGCACCTGGCACAGTTCCTGATTAAGGTAGACGTGCCATAAATCGATGGTGCTACTATTCTTATTTTGAAATCTTCATTGTGATACTGGGCACCCATAGCTTTGGTCAACTTGGTTGATTTGAAAATCTAGACGTCCTCACTTTGTGACAGGGACAGGCTTCTCTTTCCCCAGTGTTCCTCCACAGTCTTCCCCATCTCAGCAAATGGTACCACTGCCATGGACATTGTGTTCCCTCCAGATTTATATGTTGAAGCCCTAACTCCCACTGTGATGGTCTTTGGAGATAGGGTCTTTAAGAGGTAATTAAGGTTAAATGAGATTATAAGGGTGAGATCCTAATCTGATGGGATTGGTGTCCTCAAAAAAGAAGAGAGACCAGAGCTCTTTATCTCTCTACTTAGTGAGAAGGCAGCCATCTGCAGGCCAGGAACAGGGCCCTCACCAGAAAACACCCTTCTGGACCTTGCTCTGGGACTTCCTATCTTCAGAACTGTGAGAAAATAAATCTCTGTTGTTTAAGCCACCCAGTCTATAGTATTTTGTTATGGCAGAATCCAAGCTGACTAACAACCACCTTGCGGCAGCTGGGCAAGCCAGAGACCTGGGTGTTGCTCTGATACTTCTAGTTCCTGCATGTCCCACATCATCCAGTGCCATATTATGTCTGGTCTATCCCCAAGACATTTCTCAATCTTCTCGCTTTTCTTGGTTCCATTCAATATTTTTATTATAGATTTTTTTCAAATATCTATAAGAGCAGAAAGAAAAAAATATGTGTATATAAGAAAACCAATGTATCAATCACCAGTTTCAATAGTTGTCAACACATCAACATGGTGAATCTCTTTGCATCTATTACCTTACCCACTTCCCCACTCCAGGTTATTTTGAAACAAACCCAAGACATCATATAATTTTACCTACAAATATTTTGGTATATTTCTGTAAAAGATAATGACTCCTCTTAAAAAACACAATCACCTTACCTTATCACTTCTAATATTTTTAATAATTCCTTTAAATAATGAAACATCAAGTCAGTATTTATATTTCCATGATTAACTTGAGAAATTTTTTTTTTTTCTTTGTGAGACAGAGTCTCACTCTGTCACCCAGGCTGGAGTGCGGTGGAGTGATCATAGCTCACTGCATTCTTGAACTCCTGGGCTCAAGTGATCCTCCTGCCTCAGCCTCCCGAGTAGCTGGGACTACAGGTGCGTACCACCATGGCTGGCTAATTTTTTTTTCAGAGATGGGATCTTTCTACATGGCCCAGGCTGGTCTTGAACCCTGGGCTTAAGCGATCTTCCCACCTCAGCCTCCCAAAGTGCTGGATTACAGGTGGGAGCCACAGTACCTGGCCAAAAAATATTTTTATAATTTGTATGAATCAGGATTCAAATAAGATTCATATGTTGTGATTGGCTGACCTGTCTCTTAAATCTTTTTAAATTTTATACATTCCCCTATATCTTTTTATCTCCATCCATTTCTTAATAAATAATTTGGATCATTTGCCCTGAAGAGCTTCACACAGTCTGAATTTTGCTGATTACCTCCTTGCGGGATAGTTTAACAAGTTCCTGTGACCCTTGCATTTTCTGTAAATAGTTGTGTGCATGTGTGTGTGCATGTGTGTGTGCATGCATGTAGAGAAACGGAGCATATTCTATGTGTCCACATTTTGTTTGTTCTCTCCTTTGCAGGGGTGTGAGGAGTTAGGTATATATCTTTTGGTATCTAGGAAGATTTATATTTTCGTTCTCACTGCTGTCTTTAGGTAATGGCTTAACCTTAGGTTTCACATATGAAAATACTTTAATCCCCACCTCCTGCCGCTTGTTTTGCTGGCGTCTAGGCTTTGTTGATGTGTTGGTGAAATTCCTCTTTCGCATCTCTTCATCTCCGTGCAGTTCCCTCGCCCTAGTGTCAGTCACCATTTCTCTCCTCTGGACATTGCAGCTGTCTCTGAACAGGCCTCCTTGCATCTACCATGTTCCCTCCAGCCTGGCTTCACCTGGCAGCCAGACAGGTCTTTCTCAAACAACCATGTTCTGACACCGTCTTGGGCTTCTCACTGAGCTTAAAATACCACGCAAATGCCCTCAGAAGGCTTCTGAAGCCCTGTGTGGCCTGTCCCCCGCCTACTTCGCCAGTCACCTCCTGGGCGGTTCTGGCTCTGCGGTCTTGTCGCGCATTTCTCTGCCTCTTTGGTGTTTCCCACCTCAGGCCGATTGTGCCACCTGCTCCTTCTGCCTGGGCCATTCCATCCAGTGTTTGCTTGCCTGGCGGCTTCTCTCCCTCCAGGTCTCAGCTTGAGTAGGTCTTCCTCAGGGAAGCCCACCCTGGCCGCTCTTCCGCTGAAATATGCCCCCCTTACCTTCCACAGCAACCTGTGTTCCTTCATGGCCCCTGTTTCAATTTGGAACAGTGACTTTCACTGGTGCGTATATTTATTTCATATCTGCCTTTACCACCACACTGCACATTCCACAAGGACAGTGGTGAATCTCCCTCACACTGTGTTCTTAGCATCTAACACAAGATGCTGAAACACAAGAAATGTTCAGTAAAATTTGATAATCCATTAATATAAACCACGTGACTGGAGATGGCAGCGGCAGCTGATATATGAAACAGAGGTAGAAAGGCACGTATTCCAGCCCTCTGAAGCCCCTGGAGAAGAAGTTTCTCTGCGCCTCAGTCCCTCCTGGTGGTAGCAGGGAGGGGCTGGCCAAGGACAGGAGCAGTGAGAGGCCGTACAGCAGGGGTCTCGGTTTGGGCTTCCCCAAAAGTCCACTCTGAGATGAGGGTTTGAGTGCCAATATCTGGAGGTGAAGGAATCCCCAGGAGGGGAGCGGGGAGGCGAGACAAGGACTGGTAGCACCAATCAGGGAGCACGATCACGTCAGCTACCCCAGGGGAGCTCTGGGGCCTCATGGCAGCACTGTCCCACCTGTGGGAGGGGGCAGCTGGGGTATTTATCCAACTTCCCCTAGCTGTCAGCTGCTGGGGGCTGCTTCCAGGTGGCACTTATCCCCAGGCCCTGCTGACAGGTGGCAGAGTGGCTCGGGCAGGCAGTAAAAGCTTTGAGCAGAGGCTACATTGATGGGGTAAAGTCAGGGGACGTGGGCAGCACCGACAGCACCTGGCACACCTGGAGACACCTGTCACCCTATGAATCTGGCACTGGGTGATGCAAGAACTAGCCAGATACCCTCCCTTCCCCCTACCACAGACAGACATCCTGACAGAGGCCAGACAGGTGGCCATGGAAAGGTTTAATCCCACTGTAAGCAGCAAAGACGGCCTTGTAGCCTGCAAATGAGCCCCGTGCATGTGCAGATGATTGCGTCAGGGAAGTCTGCATCTCATGTCCACCTAACCTGGGCAATTCCAGGTGGATTAGGGCAGCTGCTAAATGAAAGAGCGGATAATAACATTTACACGGCGCTTTTCATATCTCAGAGCACTTTCACATCTGACCCCTGTTCCCACCTTACAGCTGCTCATGACATGGGTGGGAAGAAAGTATTCCCTACATTTTGCAGAGGAGAGAACTGAGTAAAGCAGAGAGTAGTGACTTTGCCGTGGTCTGTCCTGAGCGGGAGAGGGGCAGGCCTGACCCTATGCCCCAGATTCTTCCTTAGAGATGAGCATTTGTGTGGGTGCAGCTCTTTTGCCAGAAGTTGTGGGTACAGGGAAGAGGAGAGAGTTCAGATCAGAGTGAGAATTCTGTGGCACCTTTTCCAAAGTGGCCAGGCAGGTGACATTCTTAGGAGCAGCCACAAGATGGCAGAGAGACTGCACACTGCTCCTCTGGTTTCCTTGGGGGCTGAGGGAAGCTGCCCAGGGACAAGAGCCTGCTTAACATTCCTGAAGACCCCTGGTGACTCCTAGAGGGTTGGCTGGGAGGAAAGGAGAAAATGCAGGGGGAAAGGAGAAGGTAGAAATTCTGCCAATTACCGTGTGACCTTGGGCGAGTTACTTGTCCTTTCTGGGCATTAGGCTCCTCCCTTGTAAAATAGGGGGTCTGGGCTTGAAGCAAAATATTACCGTCATTTCCAGTCTTGGCACTGAAGGAGGGATGAGCACTGAGGCACCTTGGTATCTGAGCTCATCCGCTGGCTGTGAGGCTGGAGGCTGGAAGAGGGTCATAGGTGGTCAGAGGATGACTGGAACAGCAGTGGCCTGGCTGATGACTTCAGAGCAGGGTGAGGAAGGGATAGGAGGGAGAATTTTGGGAAGACACAGAACAGAATGTGGGAAGCAAGGGGCCAGATACTTGAGGCAGGGGTTGTATCTGTTCATCTCTTTGCAATTAATTCCCAGTCCCAAGCTTCAGGGAAAACACCTTTGCGTTGGGTGTCTACCCACTCTACACACATCTTATCTCGTCAGCCTGTTTTATCTCCTTCATAGCTGCTATCCCTTTTTAACATTATTTACTAATTAATGTGCTTATTTCTCTCTCTTCCCTGGAATGTAAGCTCCTAAAAGGCAAGGAATTTGTCTTCCTGTTTATTTTAGATCCTTAGCAACTAGAATTCCCAGAATATAGTAGCTGCTTACTAAGTAGCTGTTGAATGAATGAAAGTATATAGGAATGGTGAAGTAGACAAAACCCTGAACTGGGAGTCTGAAATCTGGAGTCTAACCATCTCTGCCGTAAACATGCTGTGTGATCTTGGGGAAACATCTTTCCCTCTCTGGACTTTAGTTTCCTGGTTCTTTCAAAGATGCGTTGGAGTTTCATGATCAAGTGTCTTAGAGATAAGAGGCAGAAGTTCCTTCCTTTCTAATTCTCAAGTCCTAGGGTTCAATCAATTCAATCGCCCATCATGGTTTACTTTCTTCTCAAAGGCCAGGAGCAAACTGATGCAGAAAGACCTTGGCAGGGAAGTATTTACTCATCCAACAAACATTTCTGGATGCCTGCTTTGTGTGTCTACTCTAGGTGCTGGAAGACAAGAGGAGACCAAGTCAGATGTGCACACTGGGCTGCCACATTCTGGTGGGCAAAGGTAAGAAATCACAGGTCTTCTCACTTCATTCCTGAAGGTGGAAAAAGCCCAGATCTAGAGAAGGAAAACACTCTAGGCTCATAGTTATTAAAAGAGAAAACCCCCTAGTATTAGGAAGAGGGCACTGTGGAACTAGGGTTTCCAGAGATGCCTGTGGACCTGCCTCTAGGAAACATAATGGATGGGTAAACCCCTGTTATGAACCCATAGCTGGTGAACCCCCAGCCTGGAAGCCCACCCCTCATCACATCAGAACATACAAGCCCGGGTCCCTTCTCTTCACGGTCTTGCTTTCTGTCGTGGGATTAATCTGAATAGATAAATAGAGTAGAGCCACAGTGTGAGGGCTGTGTATGATTTACCCTTCCAGACTTAGAAGCTGAATTTAATTACCACATAAACTCAAAAGAGGTGCCTCTAATGGTAGAATTCCAGGCCCACTGAGAGGTTAGGTTTAGGGAGAAAGATAAAGTTTTGCCTCCTATAGTCAGTTGCCTGTGGTGACCCCAACTTCCCTTCCCCTTGGCTTGAGCACACAGGTCTCAAAGCTTCTCTAGAAACTTGCTCCTCAAAGTGCAGCCAGAGGCTGCTGCATCCACATCCTCCAGAAGCTTCTTAGAAACATGGATTCTCAGGCCCCTCCCAGACCTACTAAACTGGTCTTGAAGTTGACTTTAAGGTAACTTGTGGGCACACTCGGGTCTGAGAGTGCTGAGCTGAAATGCCCCTTGTTCCCTAGGATGATGCCTGTTCCTGTGAGTGGATTGCTCTCCATGGCAACCCCAGCAGGACCACTGTCTGTCTCTGCATTCCCTCTGCAGGGGCCAGACACGCTGCTCATTAGGGGACAGAAGAAGGAAGGGTGCCAGCCAAGTAAGAAGGCTGCAACTTGTTAGCGTAATGAGCCCCAGCAGCTCCCTGAGGGAGTGGCCCTGTGAGCAGGGTGGGCTGGCTGATGCCGGGCCCTCCTTTGAGTTGGGAATTCCCTTCTCATCGGTCTAGCATTTCCTTGTGAAGGAAATCAGGCTATGAAACAGCCTTTGCAACGTTCCACTAAACATGTACGTATATTTATATGTATTTAGAGAGAGAGAGAAGGAGATGCAAATAGAGATGTCTGTCTATCTGTCCATCCATCTCTCTATAATATGGTTGCAGGATCCCCTCCCTTTATCCTTTCAGATCCACACTGCCCCCTTCCCTGGCTGCCGTCTGCCCCAGGAGGTTTGCCTGTGTGGACTGTATCACCCTGCTCCCTGCCCTCTGGCTTCCAGACGGTCCAGCCACAGGGAGAGGAGGAGAATGTGCTGGCAATTGTGCCCTCCCTGCCAAGCTGCTATGTCTCCCCGCTGAGGTCGCTGTTCTCCCCACCTCATAAGACCCTTGCCTTACAGGTCTGGTAACTGCCCCCTCTCCCCCTCCCCGCTTCCAGCCCCAGGGGTCACACCCTCCCTTGCCGGTTTCCTTAAACTCTGCCCACTCCTTTGTGAACACTCCTTTCTTTAAAGCCTCCTCAACTTTCTCCCACAATGAGCCCTCTGTTCCCTGATGGATTTAACATGCCCGGAATAAAGACTGGACGCACATGCACCATGCTACAGCTGCAGGCACGTTTCCCTTCTGTTCACGATCTGCGCACTTCCAAGTTTTCAGCAGCGCCATTTCCTTTTCCCCAGTCCTCGTGGACACTTGAGGCCTCTGGAAGCTGTGGAAGCCAATTTCATCTCTCAGAACTTGTCTCTTTCCATTTGCCAAGCGCACGAGGGTCCACAGCCCAGCTGGCCTGCAGGCAGGGGGTGGGAGGGCAGGGAGGGGTGCTGGGAGGGGTCGATCATCAACAGGACGGTCTCCCTGAGCTGGGGTCAGGGCACCCAGAGGCCCTGCCATGGCATGGGGGCCTTGACAGCAGACACTAAAATTACACCCCTCTGTGCCTTGCTCCCCTGGAAGTGAGAATCCTCCAGAAGGCCTTGGCGGGGGCCACCTCCCCAGGCCCTTCTGCCCTGGCCCCCCTTTCCCTCCATGGCCAGTCTCCCTCCTGCCACCTTCTCCTCACCAGGGCCATCCCCACCTCCTCCTTGCATCCCACAAACACACAAAGCATGCTTCCTCCCACACCTTTGCCCTTGCTATTCCCTCCCTCTAGAATGTTCTTCTTCCAGACATCTGCTCACCACTCACCACCTTAGGTCTCTGATCAAATACCCCCTTTGCCAGAGAGGCCTTCCCTGGCCATCCTGGACACCATGGCACACCCCTGTCACTCTCTCCCTACTCACCCTGCCTTCTTCTCCTTACAGAACCCAACTCCAACGGGCGTTTTAACTGTTCATTTGTTTATTGCCTGTTTTCTCACCTCCCTGAGAGCTCCACAGGGCAGGATTTGAGTCTGTTTTGTTCACTACTGTTCACCCAGAACTAAAGTCTGTGCCTAGCACAGAGAAGGCCTTCAGCAAAGTTTTGTTCGGTGAGTGACTGCATGAAGAATTTGGTTACATTGGGAAGACACAATTGCAGGGGGAGGGTGGCTCCAAACACCTGCCAGCACTCAGAGAGGGAGCTGGTCCCCTCTAGGATCAGCAGGGCATGGAGATGACCTGTACAATCAGCCGCTTCAGGTGGCCTCAGCTGTACTTGCAGCCAGGACCAAGACTCCTCCTCCTGCCCACTTTGCCCCCACAGCCCTGCACCTGCCCCTCTGCATCTCAGGAAGCCATGGGGAACTTCCTGAGGGAGTCTATGGATATTTAATTTCCAGCAGGACTCATTTAGTCCTGTTTTGCACTTCTGCCATAGGAGCTAAAGTTATTTTGTCCCCTGCCCAGGCACAAGTGTCTAATGCCTATTTATGGAATAATTTCACCCCATAAGGAGCCCCTGAAGCCCTACAAGAAGTCCTCATCTTTTCCCTTGGTCAGGGGCCCTGGAGTCACTCCTAGGAATGAGGATCTTCCTTCCTTTCTGTAGGCATGGAAGTTTCACTGACATTGGGAATGCCAATCCCCTTTGCTGGGTGTGTAGTTGCCTGCGGGGATCAGAGCTTTACCCTCTATAGTAAAGCTAAATCCTGAGACAGATTTCTCCAAGAACAGTTGCAGGCCAGGCCCTCACATTTTAAGGAATTAAAGTCCTGGGTTCTAATCCTGGCTTGGCCATTAACCAGCTGTGTGGCTTTGGGCAAATGATTTTCCCTCTCTAGGACTTGGTTTCTGAATTTCTCAGGGACTGTCAGGCCCCAAAAGTTTATGAATCTATGGGTCCATGATCTGGTTATAGAATCCAGACTTGAACAGATTAGGAAATAAACTGGACTCAGAGAAATCCTGTAATTCTGGGTCTCTGTCATCATGTCTTCTAATCCCAGTCAAAATCTCTGTCGGCATCATTCTCCAGGATGCTCTCCTTCCCTCATTTTCTGCCCTTGCCCCCTTCCAGATCTGGGTCTTTGCACATGCTGCTCTGCCTGCCCCAAATGCCCACCCTCCTTGCCCTGTTGATTCTGTAGCAGACGCTGCCGGCACCCACCCACCACCTCCTCTACGCTTTCTGTACACACAAACAAGACCAACGCTCACTGCAAGCTTCTGTACCTCTTTGCCTGGGATCTCTCACATTGCCACTGCGGGGAATGCATTGCTCTCTTTGGTGACTGACAGGAGGTGGTGAATAAGTACTCCAAATATCTGCCATTCAGGGGATAATTCCGACGCCTGTGTTCGCCTCTGACTGCCGTAGTTCCCCAGTAGAATTGAGCTTCATTTACCTACAGCGGGACCTTTGTTGACAACACACCATTTATTGTCTTCCCTCCCCATTTCACTTCTCCATTCCCTGCCGATATTTGGGGGCATCACTCCCAGTTAAACCATTTACACTGCAATCCATCCATCCTTGAAGTCTCAGATCAATGGTCACCTTTTGTTTGAAACTTTCCCTGATACCCTCAAGGTAGCTGCTCGTGCCCCAGTCTGCTTGTAGCTTTTCTCTCTGCATCCGCCCTCTTGGTGGGATCGAGAGCATCCACTGCGGGGTCAGTCGTTCCCACAGGTGTGAAGTCTCCCCAAGGTCGGGGACCCGGCCTTATTTCCCTTTGTATTTCTATGTCCAGTAGGGGAATCCAGGTGCTTTTTTGCTCTTAGTCTTCCTCCCTCTCTCAACTTTCCAGCAAGCCTCCTGCTACTTTGGCAAAGAATTCAATCAGTTCCATGTTTTTCTCCCTCTACTTCAAGCCCAGACAACACGGGGTCCAGTTTATCTTCATCCACAGCTGTACTTCTTTATAAATGCCCTCCAAGCTCACCAGTTGCCCATCAATAAGTGACGCTGGAAAACACCCCTGTGGGTCCCTAACGCGCACAACAATGGTTTCTGTCCTGACTCATCTCCTCAGAGGGGCCGTCGAGCCGGGAAAGGTGTTCCTCTTACTTGTTCCGCTGTCCTCCTGGGTGCACCCCTTCCGACTGGCCCTGTCCCCAGCCCCTGGCTCTTTGCCTTTCTTCCCCAGGAGGGCCAGGGGCAGCATCTTCAGCGACAGATCAGCACAATCCTGACCTTTTGACTCATTCACATTGAAGATTTTTTTGCTTTCACCCTCTTTAAATTCTCTGAAGGGAAAACTGAGGGAGGGAAGACGGAGGGGACAATCTGGTTTGAATTACGTATTGATCTCTTGAGCAAATGCATCCCGTCTGGATAGCCTGCTGTCTCGGAGACTGCTCTCCTCTCATCCTGAGAGCCTGGCTATCGACCGCCATTTGTCCAAACCGGCTGGGCCCTGCCCAAATGGAGGGAGCTGCTCCCCACTCCTTGCCTCAGGAATTCCATCTTTCAGGAAGCCAAAGCTTCTCCAGCCTCCTCTCTCTGCCTCATAGAGCCGTAGAGTCTGGACTTGACCTTGCTCTGAAGTTGCCACCCCTGTCCCTCTCCCGGGAGTGTAGGCACCTGCTGCCTGCTTTGATTCCAAGTGTAAAGGGAGCTCTGCTGCACCCTGTAAATTCTTCCAGAGCCTAAATGGCTCCTAAATACACTATCACTCCACCAATCCCCAGTACTGAGAGCAAACCCCTGCATGCACGTAGTAGGCACATTTGTCGACTGAATTGTTAAACTGTTAGTGCTCTATTTTGCGTTGTTGGAGCATCCATTACCTCTTTTTTTTAAATTTTAGAATATTATGGGGGTATAAACGTTTTGGTTACATGATTTGTTTTGTGCAGTTTTATTCAAAGTTATAAGTGTGCCCAACACCAAGATAGCGTGCATTGTACCTGTTAGGTGTGAATTTACCCGAACCCTCCTCCCCTCTCCCATCTGCTTGGTTTCCGTTATGTTTTAGTACAATATGTGCACATGGGTGTTGATAGATTAGTTCCAATTTAATAATGAGTACATGTGGTATTTGTCTTTCCATTCTTGTGATACTTCGCTTAGAAGAATGGTCCTCTATGGAAAATAGTATGGAGATACCTCAAAGAACTAAAAGTAGACCCACCATTTGATCCAGCAATCCGACTACTGGGTATTTACCCAAAGGAAAAAAAAGAAGTCATTACCTCTTAAAATGCAGATACGGTACCTTCATGCCCTTGGTATATTTGTGTGGTTTCCTTTACCAGAGTAGCAGCTTGTCACCCTGCAGAGAGCAGGCATGGCAGGGAGTGAAGCACAGGGCAGGTAAGCTTGGGGTGGGAGGAGGTAGGGGCAGACGTGGAAACAAGGCTGTGGCCCCAGGGTGGGAGTAGGTTCTGACTATGGTGGTGAGGGAGGCAGCCTAGAGGTGGTGAAGACTGGTGGGGACGGAGAGTCCAGGGCAACCCTCTTCCACTTCGCCACATTTTCTGGGGCAGGCACTGTGCCCCTCTGCCAACACTTCCACACGACCATCACTGGCATCATCCTTCCTGCTGCACCGTGTGCGAAAAACCTGATTATCCTTAGACACTCCAATCCGAAGTCTCCACGCACCAAGTTCCCAGCGCCAGTTCTGCGAGGTCACTTTCCTCTGCCCAGTCCCCACAGAGAGCAGGCGTCTAGGAAGCAGGGTCCAGTCCTCACTGTGCCCTGGGCAGCACCTCTCTCGCCCACCGCGGCCGTGCCTCAGCCAGCAGGCCCGCTGACTCTTGGAATGGGGAAGCTGAGCCCTCCAGCCCTCTCCTCCCAGCCCACTTTCAGTTACTGCTCCCACCTCAGGCTCAGCCTTGGACCAACATTCCCCTCCTTCTGTCTCTCTCAGAGCCCAGGCTCCCGGGAAGCCAGCAGCATCCTAAGCTCATCTGTCAGCCTGAGGCGGGAGCTCTTCTCTGCAGCTCTGGAAGGCCAGCTCCTCCCTTGCCATTCATGGAAGTAGCTCTGTGAGAGGAAGTCCCCCAGAGTTTAAAGCCTGCTGCAGCACTCACCCACCTGTGACCGACCTGGGGCCAAGCCATTTGCCCCTGGGCCTCACTTTCCTCTTTTAGGCAGGTCTGTTTTATATATTCAACACTGTTAGAGCCCTTGCCCCATGCCAGACACGGTTATAAGCAAATATCCCCTTGTGGAATGCTCTTAATAACTTAAGAGGTGGTGCTCTCATCCCCATCGTGCAGATGAGGAAACTGAGGCACAGAGAGTTTCAGTGACTTGCCTGAGGTCACAGAGCCAGTAAGTGGCAAAGCTGGGACTAGAAGCTGGGCCGTCTGGCTCCCAAGTTCTGGCTCTAAACCTGGACCATTCTACGCTGATCTCCAAAGTCTATTTGGCTCAAAGAACTCTAGGCTAGACAGCCCATAAATAGCTGTTCCTGGCACCTGCCTTGATTTCCCTGGGTTAACTTACACTTTTATTCATCCTGTATTTATTCATGCATTCACTCAAAAAATTATCTCCTATGGTGTGGGTGCTGAAGGTATAGAAATGTTTGTGCCCTCAAGGGGATTGTATTTCAGTAAGCTGGATGGACAATGAGAAAATAAACACATTATACATACATGTGTTCTATACAGTGTATTTACCATATTCAATCAAAACTACATAATGTGTCAGGGTGTGATATGTGTAGTAAAAAGACAGGGTAGCTGGAGGAGAGGGTGGGTCCAGGGAAGGCCTGTCTGAGGAGGTGAGGTTTGAGCAGAGGCCTGAGTGAAGTGAGGCAGGGAGGCTCTGGGACTTAGGAGAGAGTGTCGCAGGGAGAGTGGACTCTCGGTGCCAAGGCCCCCTTGCACCTCGCTGGTGTGTGTGCACTGTGAGAGACCCCTGTGGTTGTGGTTAGAACCAGAGAACACCTTTCTCCCCTTCAACATTTGCCCACAGATGGGAGGGTTGGGGAGGCAGCGGGAGCTGCTGGTGAAGGGCAGAGAGCTCGGTCCTGGGAAGCCCGCCGGGGAGGGAGGGGGAGGGAGGGAAGCTGGAGCCATAGATACTGGAGATGGAAAAGACCTGCTAGGTCATCCAGTAAGTCCCCCGGGGCCCATGGAGGAGACACAGCGGCAGGAGCAACCCCGCCTGCTCATTTCATGCTCTGGCTGCAAGCTTGAGCTGGAGATGGTAGCTAGTTGAAATTAGATGGGAATTTATTTAAGGCTTTTAAACACTGCTGCACTGAGAGGGCCTCGAGAGAACCACAGATCATCCCCTCCGCAGCCTGCTCTGGAGCCTCAGCAGTGACACATCTGGCCCCTGGGCCACCCCAGGGTGCTGTAGGGGGTGGGGGGGGTTGCTGCCCCCATCCCTCCCTGTCTCACCCTGCAGACCTCTCATCCCAGAAGGCTGGAGTGTTCTGGCTCTTGTGGGGGCCACACCTTCCCATGTCCCCCTGCCTGCTGCATATAGATGTGGAGGGCAGAGGCCTGCATCCTCTCAGCCATGCTGTTCTCTAGGGGAGGGCTGAACACCAATGGTGGAGGGTCACAGGGGGACAAGTCCTGCTCCCTGCATTCCCTAACCGAGTCTGTCGCAATGGGCTGGGGCCTTAACAGCCTCCTTCTGGCCTGGGGTCATGGTGCAGATGCCTTTACAAGGTTCACTTTTTCTAGATATTGTTGGCCCATAAATTTCTCCAAGCTTCACACAGACTATTCAGAAAACACTTTGCAATACATGTGAGGGGGAAATGAAAAAATAGTACAGAGACAGTAGTGTGTACAGTCTCGGGAGCCCAGATTGCCTGGGCTCAAACCCCAGCTCTATCCCTTACAAGCTGGGTGACCTTGGGTCAGTTACTTAACCTCTACGGGCCTGAGCTTCTGAATCTGTAACAATACTCATCCAATAGGGCAGCTGTGATGATAACATGTATTAAGATAAACAAGTGCTCAGATAGGTGCCTGGCACATAGGGAAGGGTTGAGATATGTTGGTTGTTATTTTTAACTGTGTTTTTAACAATCCACTTCTCTAGGTGATCCTGATGGAAGTTGGAGAGCCCCTGCTTTACTGACTATGAAGTTCCTGTCCTCAATCTACTCAGGGCAGGGTCCTGGAAAGCACTCAGGTGAAGGTACCATCTATTTGTCATTTACTCCCTCATATAGTCATTCATCATATGTTTACTAACTCATTCATTCATTCAGTAGACATCTACTGGGCACCCTCGAGCCAGACAGGAACACAAGGATGATTAACACATGGCCATTGCTCGTGAATGCGCATGCTCACACCCACACACATTCACTTCCGTTCATGCCCTGACCTTGAGGAAGCAGCTCAGTCCAGAAGGAGATGTTGCCACGTAAACAACTAGTTACAGAGTGCAGACAGTGCTAATGGAGGTGCACAAGCCACTGTGGAAAGGAAAGGATGATGAATTCTGTTGGTGGGGACCAGGGGACTGGCAGCATCAGGAGAAACTCCACCAAAGAGGTGATTTTTGAAACCCAAACAGAAGGTCAGGAATGTGGGCACTTATTGATAGGAGGGCCGTGGTGGTTCATTAAGAGCATGGACTCTGCAACCAGACTGCCTGGATGGGCATGTGGCCCCGCCACTTCCTGGGTCTCTGTCACATAAGCCCTCTGTGCCTCTGTTTTCTCATCTGCAAAATGGAGATAATAAAACTTACCTCCCTCATAAGGTTATTGCAAAGACTATATGAGTTTATATACACAAAGCATTTAGAAGCTTGCTGGTACATAGTAAATGCTATTTACTGTATGTGTAAACTACTGTTATTATGACTCTATCCAGGAATGCATTTGACTGTAAATAGCAAAAAACTCAATTAATAGTGATTAAGATGAAAGAGGCATTTATTTGTGGTATGGTAGCTGTGGCAGGCAGCCTTGAAGGTGGCTCCCAGCGACCCTCAGCTCCTCCTACTTATGCCAGGATGTCATTTCTGAGATTAGTGTAAAAAGGCTGTGACTCCCATGCTTTCTGGCTGTGTCTTAGATCATCAGCTGCTGTGTTGCAGAGACACTCGGGCAGCTAATGGAGAGGCCTATGTCGTGGGAAACCGAGGCTGCCAGAAAGAAACCACAGCGAGTGAGTTTGGAGGCAGATTCTTCAGTTCCAGTGGTGCCTTGAGATGACTGCAGCCCTGAAAGACAGCATGACTGCAGCCTAGGGACAGACCCTGAGCCAGAGGCACACAGCAAAGCTATGCCCAGATTTCTGAACTACAGAAACTGTGTATAATAAACATTTGTTCTGTTAAATCACTAAGTTTTTGGGGTACTTTAATATGCAGCAATAAATAGTTTGTGCAGGGGCTGTCAGGGCTTGCATGGTGGTTCCGTGTTGCCCCAATGTTGCCATCACCAAGAATAGGCCCCTTCTGTCTTTTCATTCCTACTCCTTAGCTTTGGGCTTTTATCCTCATGGTTGTAAGATGGCTGGTGCATTTCCAGATTTCACATCTGTATTCTAAGCAGGAAGAAGGTCTAAAGCCAGACAGGTGGCATGCCTGCAGTCTGTCCCTTTTGCACAAACTTTCCCAGAAGAGCCACCCAACAACTTCCAATTTCATCTCATTGGTGAGAAGAGGCCCACGGCCACCCTAGGCCCCCATTGAATGGAATGGTGGACCAGATGACCCCTACGGTTCCAGGATGCCAACATTCTATCCAAGAATCCAGCAAGAGCAGTTTAGTTAGCATTAAAAGACTTCCTTGAAGGTAGCGACTCTTATCTAACTTGGCTGTGATTCCCAGGGCCTAGCCCTGTACCTCACATAGTGGATACTCAAATCATGTTTATTGAATAAATGAACTAGGTTAATAGGTTCTTCAAAGGCAGGAATCATGTCTTCCTTGTGTTTATATTCCTGGAGCTTGGCAGAGGTTTTAGATAAAGAGATGATTGCATTATGCTGCCAGCACATTGAAGGCAGGGACCGTACCTTACTATCTGTGTGCTCCAGTGCCCAGCACAGAGCTTGGCACACAGTAAGGGTGCACAACAAGGTATGTGGAATGGTTTAACCCTCTGGTTGATCAAGATCTCTGGCCTTCTGCCTCCTAATTTATGACACTTGCTGGATCTTGTGGTGCTGTTCATTAGAAATAGGAAATATATACATCCTCCTCTTATTAAGGAATCAGAGTGTTTTCTTCTCTAATGTGCCTGCTCATTCCCAGCTAGGATTGTCACTGACCACAAATTGGAAGATGATTAAAGACAAGCCTACTACTGTCTCTGTCTGACTTTACCCTGGGAGATTTCTCCCTAACTAGAGTGGGAGAGGGGTGGGTCCTGCTAGGACACCTTGCCCCTGGGAGCCTTTGCCGAGTTCTTCATGCACTCCAGAGCCCAGGGCAGGAAGGCAGCAGGGGACAGAGGCCATTTTTTCAAAGGAAAGTCCTTCCTGGGAGGCAATCAGTGGGGCTGTTCTGACCATGATGCCTCAGTTGGGACACACCTGGGAATGCTCAGAGTGGTCCTAGGAGCAAAGTTCCAGATGCCCTTTCCTCCCTGAAACCCCATTCATTTCCCTGCCTGTGAATGCCCAGCACTCCCTCTGCCATATACTTTTTAATCTGACTTCCAAAAATGGGAATGTTAGTGTTCTGAATAGAATCAACAAATTCACTCAGAAAAAGGGTTTCTTCATGAAGAGATATTGGTCAGACCCAGGGAATGTTCCGGGAATCTGCCATTAGAAAACCATACATCCTTTTCCTGGAGGTCTGCAGAGCAGGAAGAGCTCTCATCATTTTAGGGTGCAAGGGAACACGCGAGGTAAGGGCCAGAAGGCCCTTCCTTCATCACCCCCCATCCCCGAGAAGCGTGGTGTGTCTGTTCCTTTGCAGAATGTGCACTGCTCCCGTGCATCGTGAGTCTGGTGTGTTCTAGCACATCACGAATCCCACAGCACTATAGAGATTATTGTCCATCTCCCCCTAATTAGACAGCAAGCACTTTGAGGGTAAGGGCCATTTGGGGTTTGTTCTGTAGCTTCAATGCTTTGTAAGCCCTCAGTGAGTATTAAACAGTGGATGAATGAACAAGTGGATGATAGAGCCCTTAGAAACTGTTTAGACCCAACCCCTTGCTTTGCAAATGAGTACCTAGGGTCCCAGGTGTCAAATGAATGTTTAGTGTCCCTGTCAGCCGGTTGGGAGAAGACAGGGTTTTTGTATTTGGGCTGAGTCACACCTATGATCAAGTTACTGTGAAAAGTGAGGGCACACTCAGAGACACACCTGAACATGTAAAGTGAAAAGGAAAATGAACCTTAGTACCATGCATTTTGTAGAACTCATCATATATCAGCTTTTAAAAACAACTGTTTAATTTTTATAACTGTGTTAGGTATCATTATCTCCATTTATTGATAAAGAAACTGGGCTCAAATAATTGGCACTATTTACCCAAAATCACATTGAGTGGGTAAAAGATCTGGGATCAAACCTTACTCTCCTGCCTTTTAGGCAATCTCTAGTAGGATATTCTGTGCAGGGCATTGTGGCAGGTACCATAATAGTTACAGAGAACTATGAGACATGGGCCTTACAATCTAGCAGTAGTGATATGACGGCGGGTGGGGGGAGAAATAATGAGCACTATATCAGTTTCTTATTGGTGCTGTAACAAGTTACCACAAACTTGGTGACTTCAGAATGGCAAGAATTTATTATCTTACGGTTCTGGAGGGCTGATGTTCTATAATCAAGGTTTCTGCATGGTTGCGTTCCTGTGCGAGGCCCTGGGGAGAAACTGTTTCCATGGCTTTTTGGGTTTCTAGAGGAAGACTGCATTCCTTGGCTCTGGGCCTCTTCCTCACATCACTCTGACCTCTGCTTCCAATGTCACATCTCCTCTGACTGACTCTCCTGCCTTCCTCTTTTAAAACCACTTGTGATGACATTGGGCCCACCCAGATAATCCAGGATAACCCCCCATCTCAAGGCCCTTAATTTAGTCACACCCGCAAAGTTCCTTTTGCCATGTTAGTTAACATATTCACAGGTTCTGGGAGTCAAGGTGTTGACATTTTGGGGGGCATCTGTGCAGTGTCAAGTCTCAGCACTGAGTAGTAGGCAGTTTATAGGCTGTATCTCATTTCGTTCTCACAACCACTGTATGAGAGATAGTTGTGATGATAATGAGCCCATTTTAAAGATGAGAAACTCAGAGGATACGTAACATGCCTGAGGTCCGTGTGTGGTCAATGGCAGAGTCAGGTCTCTCAGATACCAGGGCCTGTACTTTCAGGAATCAGAATAGACCAGTTTTCCTGGAGAGGGACAGCCATGAGTTGGAGAGGACAAGGCTGTCTTGTGGGCTGGGGCTGGATGGTGTGAGACTTTGGATGACAGGCTGAGCCAACGGGACATTTAAGACAACCCGTTTCGGACACAGAAAATGAGGAAGTGCCTATAGGTGGTTTGGTCTGGGGGTGATAACTCAGCTGAGGGCCACTGCGAGTGAGCCCCAGGCTGCTGGGGACAGAGCCAGAGACAGGTGGCAGATGCTGGCTGCCTGTATGTATCTGCAGTGGCTCACCTGGCCCCACAGGCTGAGACTTTACAAGAATGGGAGCTGGCAGGGTGGAAGTCACACTGAGTCCTGAGGCGTGCCTGCTTGACACCGCTTTGTAAGATCAGTACCAAAGCCCTAGCGGTAGCTTCCATCAGCTCCCTGAGTGGCTACCGGCAGCGAAGCCTGTCTTAGGTGAATTTGCTGTGTCCCCTGGGACCTGGCTGGGCGGAAGGGAAGTAGGTAGGAAGTGGTTGTCAGTCTCCAGCTGCAAAAGGGAAATTCTGAGGGTCTGTCGTGTTCTGTAGGTCACTGCCGACTCTTCCCCTTCTAGGATGAAAGGAGGGTGACTTGGGCTAGGACAACCTGCAGGACTGAATCATCATCCCACTTGGTGCCCCCAGTGACATGCACCTCATCCCTTTGCATCAGGCAATCCCAAATGGGGATCCAGGTCCACACCCCAGGCGCTTCCTGGAGCCACCTGGAGCTTCTTCATAGCAAGGCCTCCCTCCTAGAGCTGCTGTGAAGGTTGAATGGGGCAGGTGAAAACGCCTGGAATTTCAGAAGTGCTGGGAATCAGTGCCCTTTCTCCTGAGAATTCCTTCCAAGCTTACTCTGACCCTTCTTCGGTGATTTTGGTTTCTTTCTTGCTTCCTTCCTCCCTCCCTTTCTCCCTTTCTTCCTTTCTTCTTTTAGTCCTTTTTTCAGGAAAATTGAAAAGAAGTGGTTAGTAAATTTTACTCCAGATTGCTCAGGAGCTTGAAGCTTGGTGTTCAGTATTCATCTTTACATATTACAGGTTGAATATTCCTAATCTGAAAATCTGAAATCCCAAATGCTCTAAAATCTGAAACTTTTTGAGTGCTGACATGATGACATGATGCTCAAAAGAAATGCTCATTGGATCATTTCAGATTTCAGATTTTCAGATCAGGGATGCTCAACTGGTAAGCATGTAATTCAAATATTCCAAAATCTGAAAGAAAAATCCAAAATCTGAAACACTTCTGGTCCTAAGCATTTCAGGCAAGGGATATTCAACCTATAGCAGATGCAACCTCCTTAGCCTGTCCCTGGACGCATGCTGGATTCATCCATGCTCTTCCCAGTCCTGCAAATGCAATGAAGTCCCTAAGTCAATACAGAGCAGCAAAGGAACCAAGGGCATGCACCTCTTTCAGCCCCAGTCTCTTTAAGCTAGGCATCATCTGGTCTGCAATAGGGGCTTGATAAATCCTGGCGAAGGGAGGAAAGAAGGAGAGAAGGAGGGAGGGAGGAAAAACAAGCACAGCATGTTGTTGGGTATGTGTAGCATCCCGTCAGATGTTGCTCCACAGCCCAGGTCTGTGCACTGGGACACGTGATGGATACCACCATGCAGTTCATTTATTCAACAAGCATGTATCGAGCACCTGGTACTGTGCTGGGCACAATGTGTGAAACAAAGATTAATAATAAATGGGGCATGCCCTCAGGGTGCCTCCAGTTTAGCAGGGGAGGGAAGATCTGAACACAACTAATTTTAACTCAGGGAAAAGAAAGTAGCACCTCCAAGAGAGAAAGGTAGATCTGAGCCCCAGGGCTTCAGGCTAGCAACTTGGCACTTTTTCCTTATTGATTGACTTTGCAGGGATGGCAGTAAAGTGAAAAAAGTGGGTAGGAGGGCTGTGTCTGTGTTTCCTGTCCCGCCTGTGATCCACCCTTTTGGGAAGGGACTGGGTTGCACCATTCAACATCTGCTCAGTGAGTATTGATTAAGTGCCTCCAGGAAGCAAGCACAGGCTCTGTTTGGGATAATCAGCTCCCTCAAAAGCCCCCTGCATTGTTTTTGGGCCATCTGCTTCCTGCTTGTGTGCCTATGCTCTGTTTCCGTGCCATTAACACTCATGAGCACACACCCAGAGGTGTACACACATACACACACACACACACACACACGTGCACACTGTGGCATTACTACCATTTAGGATGTTAAAATTGTAGCCTGAACACAATCCCCTCCAGGCTGTTTCTGTCTCCCACGCGGCTGGCCGCCTCCTCCACTCTCTCCCCTCAAGGATCTCACACCTCCACGCCTCCCCTCCCTGGCTTCCTGTCCTGCCAAGCCTCCGTGCTGCAGAGAACATGTGTCTCTCTGTTTCTCTCTGTTTCCTGCCATCTCCATTTTTTTCCCTCTGCAGTTACACCTGCCATTGCCTCTCTTTCCCATTCTCCCTGTGAGTGGGGTGTGTGTGTGTGTGTGTGTGTTTGTGTAAAAGAAAGAGAAAGGGAGAGAGGGAGACCATTCTCTTTTGGAGTTTTTCTCCTTGATTTAGCTACAGTTTCCTGCTGAAGAATCACAAACGTGGCAGAGCCAATTTTAACTGCCACAGGGAAGAGTGATGCATGATTCTTGGCAGGATGGGATCAGGGTATCTGAATGAGGCAACAAAACCCAGCCTGAGTGCCCGAGGGCCTCTCCAGCATACCACCTACCCCTCTTCACAGAGTTGGCTGGCCTCTGGTTGTCCTAGGACCACATCTTAGCTTCACAGGGAGAAAGGATACACCAGCTCTGGGCAATAGTGATGTCTTTTGGCCCAGGGCCAGGGATGGAATTTCCCTGTCCTTGAGGATGTCACCACTCAACAGGGTGGTTGAAGGTTTCTAAGAGCCTGGTGGTGCTCTGGGCCCTTGGAGGGATGAGCCTGAAGTGCAGGGAAGGAAGACAGTTTGATCTTTGTACACATGGAGTATCTCCTTAAATTAATCCTCGCTGTACCTCTGAGAAGTCTGGATGGATTATGTAGGACTAGAAATGAGGACACTGAGGCTCAGAGAGGTTAAATAGCACCCCTCAGGCTACAGAGCTGGTGGGTCTTCTGGTAGACCCAGATCCAGATCTGCCTTACTCTTTCCCTAGTCAAAGCATATGTGGTTTTTTGGAAGGGATATGCCAAGGCTTGGTGCCTATTGCTAACAGAAAAACCAAATTCTGCCAAAATATTTAAAGAGGTTTATTCTGAGCTAATATGTGTGACCATGGCCAGAGGAGCATAATCTCAAGAGGTCGTGAGAAAATGTACTCAAAGTGGCTGGGCTACAGTTTGGTTTTGTATATTCATACAGATGAGAATTACAGGTAAAACCAGAAATCAATATATGGAAGGTATACATTGGTTTGACCCCAAAAGAAGGGACATCTTGCAAGAGGAGCTTACAAGTCATAGGTGGGTTTTAGGGATTCTTTAGTTGGCAATTGGTTGAAAGAGTTAAGCTTTGTCCAAAGACCTAGAGTCAGTAGAAGGGAATGTTTGAGTTAAAATAGGGGTTCTTCTATCCATCATGTGATGCTATACTGTAATTAGATTGGAAAGTAAGCTACATTACACTGGGTTAATAAAAAACTCATTTAATGAGATTTTATGATTTGTAGGGCATGACTCACCAGGCCTCTTAGAAAGGAATTTGGGCAAGAAAAAAAAAATAAAGGTAAGAGTTTAGTACTCACTATGCACCAACTTTTCATGTTGGGCCTACTGAGATGAAATCCCCTAATAAATTCAGAATCCTTGCTGAAGGCAGGGGCTTGAGGAGGCCCAAAGATGCCCAAGCTTTAGGTTGTCTACCCAGGGCTATGGATTTTGGAAACCAGATCCTGAAGCCTATTCCCTCTTCAGGAAATTCTCTGCATTAAGCTTCAGACTTTCTAATCAGAATATGCATGATGATTATCTGATTTTTCTATTTATGCAAAGGTATTAGAGTTTTTAAGTTATGCAAAGGTATATCGAATGCTATCATGCCTCTCCCTTGTACATTGATGGCTTTCTACTGCTAGCTTTTTGTAGGAAAGCCAGCATGACCTAGGTATGGGTAACACATCTGGGGGCAGCCTTCAACCAATAAAGAATGGGGATTAGTAGATAAATATCACAACTTTCTCACCTCTCTGGAAGACAGCTCTGAAGCATGAGTTACACAGTCTCCAAGAAGTCCCCCTGAAGTTGAGCCCAGTACTCACAGTGGTAACCTACTCTTCAACCTGCCTTGTAGTGGCCACTTCCCCACTCCACTGTGGGTTCTCCCTGGGATCATCCCCATACAATCCTCAAATCCTTGAATCAAGTTCTACTTCTGGGGAACTCAACCTAAAACAGTGAACTAAAAATAAAATCTTAAGCCCTCTGCTAACTGAATGGACCCCTCTTGGCCAAGGAGACCCCAAAGACACCTTAAAGCTGAGTTCCCAGCCATGATGGGATGGAACAATTGCACCATTACAAATGCACTTGATTTCTCTTTTTAAAAATATTCATGACTCCTCCTATAGCTTATTGAATATGTGTATTTTTCTACCCTGCTCAGTATAAAATTTTGTTCTTTTTGTCTGTCCCTTGAAACATGTGTTCCTGGCTTCTGGCCAGGGTTCTGCTTTCCGGCCTGTTGAAATGGCCACCCAACAGGCTGCAACCCTTTATGAGAAATAAAACTCTCCTTTTTCCAAAGTATAAACTTCTTCTTTTTTGTAATTAACAATTTGGCGACCATGAAGGGACCTAGGGAACTTCTGATCTATCCCAAATTTCTCCCAAACTATCAGTTTAGCTTTAAATATGTAAAACGTTTTAGCTTCAAAATGGTAAGGAGATTAGAAATGTTTTGCCCCCAGGTGTATTTCTTTAATATATTTTCAAAGGACTGCTGCAAAGTATTGTGGGAAAAAAGTATATAGATAGATAGATATAGATACATAGATAAGATAGCCAGAGCTATTCTTTCCTGATCTAAAAAAAAAAAAATTAACTAACAGTCACACCTTTAAAGGTCTAAAAAAACCATCTGATGTCTATTTCTCTGAGGCTATTGCCCATAAGGCTTCATTTGCATGACAAGACCAGCTTTTCCTACCTAGTCAAGCCTTTTCCTCTCTCTCTCTCCCAAAATCTGTTTTTTTTTTTTGCTTTTCATGCTTTTAATTTCCTGTCTTGTTCCACCTATGAGAGGCATATGAGGTTTTTTATATGTAAAGGGCTCAGGCATGTGAAAAAATTATAATACATTTTTTTTGCTTGTTCCATTTTCATTGGCATGGTTTAAATCCAGCTATGCTTTTAGACTGGAGTTTCACCAGTCTCATGGCTAGACATTTTTACCTGAACCTGTTGGTCAGACAGGCCAGATACTCTCTCTGCTAAATGTTTTGAGGTAAAAAAAAAAAACTACTGCTTCTGTAATATTTTTAATACTTCCTGGAATGACTGTGAACTTATATTTTTAGTTTTGAGCCTCTAGATTCTGATGTCTGTACAGGTAGCCATAGTGAGGCCTGGGGGACATGTTCTCAGTGCCTAGACCAACAGCCACAAGACACAACCAAGCCTAATATGGCCCCTTCTTCCCTTACCCATCTTTGCCTCCTGGCTATTATAAGAGAGGTTTGATCCTCCAGGCATCCTGTCTTCTATCCCTATGGTACACCTGGTATATAAATTGAGGACATAGACAGGCCCTTCCCTTTATAGCCATCTTGGATGCCATGTGGCTATTTAAGACCTAAGACGACTGGAGAAGTCAATAGAGATGATACCTGGTTTGTAATTTCAAAATTCTTTTCAGTAATTTAAAATCTTAAAGTCATATTATGTTAAATTAAAGAAGATAATCATAAAATGTCTGAGTTATTTATAAATAAGTTAAAATACTACAACATTAATTATTAAACATAAGTTTAAGTTTATAAACTTTAACATCTTATTTTTATATGAGAAAAAAGCTAAAGATATTTAGATATGCTAATAAAAATTGGCAACTGATAACAGCTCAAAGTTACTTTAACTTCCTAGATTTTTCATCAAAAATAAGGACTACTAAGATTAATAACCAGTTAACATTATAATTAATATATATAATTAAAGCAACTAGATATAAGAGAAAGAATTCTATATATAAAATATTTTTAAAAATTGGATTTTTTCCCAGAAAAAAGAGTAAAATTTTTGCTTTATAAAATCTTTAAACAATCACTTTGGCTGAATAAATTATTTATTTTATAATAACCTATGATCTTATTTTATGACAAGTGTTTTATGACAAAAAGTATTTTAAACCTTTGATATTTGACAAACTTTCCAAAATCAAAATTTCTAAATTATCTTTTTGACCTGAAACTAGTTTTCTAAATATTAGGGCTGCTGAAAATCTAAGACAGACACATTTGGCTTATTTGGTATGGTAAAACTATATAGAAAGCATTGTCAAATATGAAATGATGTTTAACTTTCTTTGGGTTATACTTGTACAAGTGTGTTATTATATATGTTCCAAAATTGTATGAGATTCCTAAAATTCTGATATGCTTTGATATATGTCATCAATAATCATTATGATTATTATGTTAAATTGTTATATGCCACAAAAATATCCAAATTTTTTTGTCAATTATCTCTAACCATGGCTATTTTAAGACTTTTTGTCATCCACAATTATTATTTTACTTTAATTCTTCTCAAAAAGTGGTTTTCTATTAACTTTGGAAAACATATGACTTAAACTGAATCCTGAATTCTTTCCTGGCCAGAAGTCTCTGAATAATGTTTTAGAGCCAATAACAACAGTAAGGAAGCCAGAATTCAAACCCAGTTCTGTCTGACTCCAAAGTTCATGCACCTAATCTTCATCCTGCCCTGCTGCATAACCAGGAAAGCTATACCTGCATATATGCTTACCTTTCATTATAGATAGACATCCATTATACCAGATCTAATCCTTTTTTCCATGATTCAGAAAGCCTTTAGTGAAGTTGCCAGACACTCAGGGCTCTCATTTACCTTTTGTAGTGCAGGTCCTTCCAGGTATTAGTTTATTATAGCATGCTCTTGAACTAATGGAGTTTAGCCAAGTGTCCCTAGTCACCCAAAGCCAGACTCACTCTCCAGGGTGCAGAAGGAAGTTCCCTCCTCTCCCAGCCTTAGTCAATGGTAGATGGGCCAGAAGGACACACCCCCTTGCCTCCAGGCATGTTAAGCAGCTTTATTGTGTTTGTATGAAATGGAAGTAAAACAATGCAGAGAGAAGAAGTGAGTAGTGTCTGTTTTCTCCTCTTGTAGAGGAGAAAGGTTCTACAGAGAGTAGGGCAGGGGCTGAGTTTCTTCCTAAGCTCTTTTTGTTTGCATTTGCACTTGGGGACTTTCAGACTTTGCGGACAATTTATAATGCTTGCCACTTTTGTTATGTCTTTATTTTTCCTTTTAATCAGCACTTGCTGTTATATCGACGGCTATGAAGGTTGGCTTTTTGGTTTTTGTTTTTTTTTTCCCTATTAGAAACTGTAGAGGGATGTGGGGTTCCTGAGGGAGCATGGAAGGAGGATGTGGAGGTGGAGGGCATTGTTCCCTCCACTGCTGTTGAAGCTGGCGGGGCTATAATCCTCAATCACCCCATTCCTCCAAGTCCACCCCACAAAACCCCATGGAAAATTGCACTTTGGGACAGGAATAAGCCAACTGGACTTCACAGGGAGACTGAGGAAAGAGCAGGTAGTTGTTAGAACCTAAGCAAGGAACGAGGAGTCCAGAGAGCAGTGAGGGGCAGGTGAGGTGTGAATACACCCTCAAGGTGAGGAGTCCTGTCTCCCTTTCACGGAGGCTTCCATGGGAGGGTCATTGAACTCCTCTTGGATGGGGAAAATGAAAATAACTAGGGGAGGGGGGTATGGGATTAGCTTCTTTTTGAGACTGAAGTTTCACACCCAGTAAAGCCACAGCCACCAGCTGACTTCCTACAGGCTGTTAACAAGTATTGCAGATCTCCTTAGCCTATGTCTATATCTGTATCTGCATCTATACATCAATCTGTCTATCATTTCGTATGTCATGGTAGATCCTCTTCAGGCCAGAGCAGAATTTTATTCATTTGGCCAATGATTGCTGTAAGGCAGCAACATACATATTCATTGGTTATCTGCCATAAAAACACTTCTCTTCTGGTATTTTTTGGCAGTTGGCAGAGGCTGTCCTCATTTGGGCTCCTAAGAACTATAAGATGTAGGGAGGGATGAGTTTGTATCACTCCACTTACTCACTGCTCTTGGTTTCACCACAGACCCCTCCTTGGGACATCATTCTCTCTAGTCCAGCATACTGCTTCACTGGGGGAGGGAACACCCACTTGGCCAACTAGATCAGCCCAGACATCAATCCCGTCCATCGGTGGGGGCCAGATGTCCACCATATCTATTATTCCCTTTTCACAGATGAGGAAATGGGTGTTGAGGACAGGAGCTGTCTTGCTGAGGTTGCTCTCATTGGTAGAAGTCACCTAGATTCTAGTTTATGTTCTCTCTATTCTGTTCTCGCTATTTATTAGTCCTATGATATGTTGTGCTAAACACTAAGGATATTTCAGGCCACACAAATGCCCTCTCTTGCCCATGCTTATGGTATGGAGGGGAAGATGGACAATTAAATAAACAGTAACAATGTGATGTGACAGGTCCTACTACTGGGGAAGCATAGGATACTCTGTCGTACAGTGAGGACTTCTTGTCTAGTCTGGGTGTTTGTGATTAATGAAGGCTTCCCAGAAGAACTGACATTTAAGCTAAGCTGAAACCTGAAGGATGAGGAGTTATTCTGGAGAATTGAGGACAGGATGCTGGGATTGGGAGAAAAATGTTCCAGGCAGCGGAAACAACATGGGCAAAATCCTGGCAATGAAAAAGAATATGGTGCAATTAAGGAATTGATGAAAAGTACAACACAGTTGGGAAATATCATGCACGTTGGCTGAGACATGTGGGGTTAGGGGGACATAACACAGGAAACTCACTGTCCCATATAGATTTTAAATCTTTTATGAGCAAGGGCTATGTCTTTCGTCCCTCTTGTGAATTGAACAGCTTGGAGCTGAACATTAATATTTGATGTTTAATGTTCGAATGAATGAATTTATGAGGGTAAAGACCATATCCATCCATACAAACTCCTAAAAATGTCCAAGCCTCTCATTATTTGAGTTAGGTATTAGCAAAAATGCAATTTCTTTAAAGCACATGGCATTAGAGGTAGACTTGTGTTTTCAGTGATGTTGATTCCCCTAAGGTTGGGAAAAGTATCTTCCTGCCTCTCTGAGAATCTTGCCTTTCACCCAGCATTTTTGCCAGGTTCTGCATGGGTGAATGATCCCAATACCCCAGCTTTCCCTGTCAGGCTATACCTGGCTATTCTTCAAAGTCCTGTGAATGGTCACACCAGGGTCGCTGGGGGTCCTACGGCTCAATGCCAAAGGCTCAAGGAGCATTTGGAAATTTGACTTGGAGAAGTCATTGCACAGAGATGTCAAGCCCAAAAGTAAGTTAAGAAAAGGAGCTGATACCAGGAGTAAAGTTCACATTAACTACTTATAATCCTTACAGCCATGGATCTGTCCATTGCTGGAGTACTTGAAACACACACACACACACACACATGCACACACGCATGTACTAATGAATACAGTGTGGGTGTCCTTGTTTTAGGTCTTTACTTATAAAATGATGCTTTCTCATTTCCCTTTGATACTTTATTCCACATTTTCAGTTATTTTCCCTGATGAAACTATCAGGCAGAACTAATCCAAACATCGGCTTAATTAATCAACATTTGGCAGTCTATGACTACACGCTCTAGTCCAAATTACTTGTGACAACTTTCTTAATACAAACCAAAACATCTATAGGGAGGCAACGCCTCTGTCAGCTGGCTGGAGAGCATGACTCTTCAATTTATCTAATATATTTTAATAAAGTTGCAATAAACCTTTAGTCCCCAGGTATGACAAGGAACATTTTGCTGCCAGAAAATGTCATTATTTTATTTTTAACTCAATAAAGAAACAATAAAGTGTCTTTGTGGTATAGATGTGCTCTCACCAAGAGCTACTCCTGGACAAAGAGACTGTGTGCTCTAAGGAAACCTTCAGGTTAGGTACTCAGGCCAACAGGGTCCTGGGTGTCTGGAGCTCTAGCCAGCCAAGAAATTAAATGCAGCCAGTTGGGTCCTTCCAGAAGCTTTGATTCTTTTTAATAAATTTACCTTACAGTGGGAAGAGGAGTCAGAATCTGAATGATAATCTTTCCTATTTGTTTACTGCTTTGTGGTTCACAGAATACTTTATGCACCTGATCGCATTCGATCTTACTATAGCCCCAGGACATAGGTGAGGGACAGACTCGTTCCTTCATTCAATAACCATATTTCTTAAGTAGCTACTCCATGCCAGGAACTGGGCTACACACTAGAGATTTGGGCATGAGCAAGAGAGACATTGTCCCTGCTGTGCTAGACATTTTAATTTGCCCCTTTAGCTCTCCTCCCCACCCTCTTCCAGCCTGCCCTGGGCCCTGCATGGACTGTATCACCTGGGCTTCCTGCCCTCTGGCATCCAGCTGGGTTTGGCCATAGAGGCTAATATGTTTATTCCACTAGTTTCCTCGCTGCTGGTCTGTAGTCTGGCAGGGTCTGCATTCCTCTGCCCAAGGCCACAGTCCCTGTTTCTCCCAGTGTAGCCTCAGCTTTCTCCAGTTTCTAGTAACCACTCTTTCCTCTTGCTTCTTCAGGCCTAGGAGAAGTAATGGCTCCACACTCTTGTTACCCCTTGAGTGCCTCAAACTCTTGAAATCAATTACCCCACTAGAATAGACCATTTGTTTCCTGCAAAGACTCTGACTGGTACACCTAGCTTCATGTAACCTGTAGCCTAGTGGCCATTAAACAAATAATTGCACAAATAATTAGTGCAATTGTGACACATACTACTAAAGATAGGTACAATGTTTTGCGAGAGTGTATAACAGGGAATCTGACTTCCTCTGCGGAATGGTGATGTTTAAGCTGAGACCAGAGGGATGAGGAGCAATTAGCCATGAGGATTTTAGGTTGGGTAGGAGGTGGGGTGGTATTCCAGGCAGAGGGGATGACATGTTTGAAGCCCCAAAGGCTAGAGGAAACTTTGTTCATTGGAACACTGGAAGAAGACTGGGAGAACATCAGCATGAATGGAGCCTTTTTAGAAAGACAAGATGTGACTATGGCTGAAAGCCCTGAGGATCAGCAGAGAGGGGAAGGGAGGGGCAAGGAGTCTAACCCAGTCCAGATTCAGGGCCCGACAGTAAGGTGAGGCGGATGAGGCCCTGAGGGCACAGACTATCAGGAGGCGCTGGCTCTCAGCGTCATGCAACTGCCGGGTTGCCCCTGAGAGTAAGCACCTTCTCAAATTTTGTACCCTACATGTCTCACTTGCCTTCTCCTAGTCGTGGCCCTACAGAATTCTGAAAATGACATCAGAAAAGAGGAGAGCATCTGGGGGTGCTGATGGGGACAAGAAGCAAGAAAAGTGGTTTGAGCAGAGGGGCAAATTTGAGTGGGGAGAAACAAGAGAGGAAAAGACTCCCATGAAGTCATGGACAGCATTACTTTTCTGCAATTGATAGGTGATGATACACATGTAGTATTGCCAACCAGAGAAGCTCATCTGAGCTTTTGGTGTCCAGAGTTTTTACTGGGGTCCCATCGCATCCTGCCCATGTGGCTGACTTCTGGAGGAGGAATTGATACCATGTGGCTCAGATACCCCCTCATAAATCACATTGTCGGGCTAGTCTGTGGCCACAGCACCCAGGTAAACAAAGACACTTCCAACAAGCATGGCATTCCAAGTGCCTAGAGATCACCTCTCAGTAGCTGAGGGCAAAGGCCAGACCTCTCTTTGGGTAAAATAAATTCTTCACTACACTTTGTGTGTAGCCACTGTGTATCTGTTGATAGCTCTCCAGCCCCATGTGAAGCCTTAGTGAGCTCATAGCCTGGCTGGCTTGCATCAGCTTCTCAGAGGGTAGATGAAGGATCAAGGAGTGTTCAATCCAGTTTTCAAAAACATATTCATTGTTTTGTTTTATTATAAAATTTAAAAATGGACATAGTAAATTTTTCTAACAATACAGAAATGTATAATATAGAACATTTCCTTCATACAACATAATCCAAAAATATATATAAAAACCCGAAAATTCCCCATAATTCAAGAAATAACTGTTTCTAAAAATTTGGTCTCTATTTTCCCTTTTTTCTATGCATATTTTAACATATAAATATGTAATTACTTTTAACAAAAATGATATATGTACATAGTGCTCTGCAACTTGCTTTTTTCCCTTAACAGTATGTCATAAATACGACATAGAAATGTCACCACATATAAATGAACCTCATTTTTTCAACAACTGAATAGTATTCCAGTGTGAATGTACCACAATTTATTTAACCAATTGCTTATCGACAGGCAAGTAGGTTATTGCCAATTTTTTTTCTATTGCAAACAATGCTGCAATGAACATCCTTGCACATATAAAATTTGGCCCTGTGCTAATATTTCTGTAGGGTAAATTCTTAAAAGAAGAATTGCAGGATTAAAGGATATGCGTATTTTGCAATTTATTAGATCTTGCTGAACTGTACTCTGAAAAGCTGATGCAATTTACACTTATATTAGCAATGTATGGGAGTGCTGGATTCCTGTCACCTTTGCCAACAGATTGTTATTAATCCTTTTTATAAGTCCAAATATTTAAAGGAAAACCAACATTATACTCCTCCCTTTCCTAGAGGGATGGCCTCCCACTTCCTTTTCAATGACACAGACTGGCCCCCCTTTGGGGGACAGCTCCCCTTGCCCCAGCCAACCTGTGAGGATTGGGTTGTGGGGAATGTGGGTAGCCCAGGAGAGCTGAACTGTGAAATAAGGCAGCCAGGTGGGGAATTTATTTAACCTTCTGTTCATGTAGACACTTGATTTGGAGATTGCACATTTGAAACTCCCCTGGGCTTGCCTAATGCCCGCATGACTTTTCTCTAGGTTAGATGTATTCGTTTTCTATTGCTATGCCACACATTCTCACAAATTTAGCAGCTAAAAACAACATGAATTCATTACCTCACAGCTCCTCTAGGTCAGAAGTTCAGGACCAGCATAGGTAGGTTCTCTGTTTAGGATCTCATCAAACTGAAATCAGAGTGTCAACCAGGGCTGCAATCCCATCTGAGGCTCTGGGTCCTCTGCCAAGCTCATTCAGGTTGTTGGCAGAATTCAGTTTCTTGCAATCTTATAGCTGAGGTCCCCATTTTCTTGCTGGCTGCCAGCTGGGGGTCACTCTCAGCTCCTAGAGACCACCCCCAGGTCCTAGCCAGTGGGCCTCTCACAACACAGCAACTTGACTCTTCAAGACCGGCAGGAGAATCTCTCTCCAGTTGGCTACGGGAGTCTTATATAAAGTGACAGTAATTATGGAAGTAAGGATCTGATCACTTTTGCCATATAATGTAACCTAATCACTAGCGTGACTATCCCATCATATTCCCAGGTCCTGCCCACACTCAACGGGAGGTGATTGTACACAGGGGTGGAAATTTTGGGGCCACCTTACATTTCTACCTACCACCTTAGCTAACAATGTGAATGGATTCTGTGGTGCTGGGCTTTAGGAGCTGGGTCTCAGTGTGATCCCAGGTGTACTGTCCTTTGGCAGGAAAAATATAGCCCTCTTCTATTTTTGTCTTTCATGTAATTATGGTGGAAAGTTTCTGATGGGCCATGCAAGAACACCATTTGAGGTATCTGCTGGTCCTCACCCCCCTTCTTCTGCCTTTCCTCCCCTCTCTCAAAGGGATAGGCTCAGGTAGCTGTGATTATTCTACTGGTGTAGGTGTGAGATCTAAGATAGAGCAATTAATTTGTTCTTCCTGAAAATTTGGAACTAGCATTGAGGACTTGCATTAGTTTTAGGTAGTTGGAGGTACTGAGGCTGGGAGCTTCCCAGGCTGGGATGACTACTTTATGCATATGCACAGAGATGAAGGAATTCAACCAGGAGAGAAAAAGACAAAACTGAAGCCAAGATGTAAAGAGAAGAGACAATAGAGCCACCAACTATTGTAGTTTGCCCAAAACACAGGACTTTCAGTACTAAAATCAGAAAATCTCAGGCAAACTGGAATGAGTTGGTCACCCAGAGTAGAGAAGAATGACTTGTGGCCCCTGAGAGGGACAGAGGAGAATCCCTGAATCCTGCTCCCGGTCCAGGGAGAAGTCTGCCTAGGGTTCCTGCCCTGACTCCCATCTCTTTTTGTTTAGACTGGCCTGGAAATTTAACTTCCAGGAAGACCACACCTCCCAGCCTCCTTCGTGGTTAGAGTGGGCCCACATGACCGGATCCTCCCCAAGAAGAACATGAGAAGATGGGATGTGTCACTTCCAGTCCCAGGCAGTAAACAGTGGCTGAGCTCCACGCTCTCACTCCACGGCTGTATGTGAAGAGCTCGGGGATGGCAGGGTGAGGCTGGAACAGCACAGACCCTTGACCACAGCTGGGGGAGCTGCTGAGGAGGCTGCAGGAGAAATCAAGCTTTTCATATTTGGCCACTGAGATTTCAGGGTTTATTTGTCTCCACAGTGGAATCTTCTGACTCATATACAGTGAGTTTCTTGAACTCTCAACCAACAAAAGCTTTAACCAAGACAGCACAGGTTACAAGAAGTCTACTGAAAGCGTTCTCCATTTTGGAACACCTGGGAAGGTCATTGTTTGGTCACTTACAGAAAGATCAGAGATGTCAACCAGTCCACACCCCAGGGCAGGAATCAGGATCCAGGTACAGAGCAGGATCTGAGTGATCACAGCTGACTTGGCTGAGGTTTCCACCTCCCCTGACAGCAGGCTCCAGCTTACCGGCAAGATGGCAGGGGTGGTGGATCCAGGCAGGAAACTCCTGTGGCCAGAGCAGATCAGGTGCCTCAGTTGCAATTGGGTCAAATGAAGAGACCATAGTCAGAGATTTGAGGACAGGACCAGGCTCAGGTGAACACTTGAGAACAGCCCAACCCAGCAGCAGAAACCCTAGGTGCTATCTAGCCATTACCTCCTGCTAAGGGAAGGCGAGCTTGGTTTCCAGACCATAATGCTTACAGCAGACAAATTCCTAGAAACTCACCAGTTACCAAAACCAACTTGAGAATAAATAGAAAATCTGAACAGACCTGTAACAAATAAAGAGACTAAAGCAGTAATACAAAAATCGTCCAACAAACGAAAGTACATGACCAGACAGCTTCACTGATGAATTCTACCAAACATTTAAAGAATTAGCACCAATACCTTTTTAAAGTCTTCTAAAAAATTAAAGAAGAGAAACAGCTCCTAACTCACCCTAAGAGGCCTGTGTTACCATGATGCAAAGCCACACGAAGCCACTGGTGTCTCCTTGGCAGGGAAGCACATACAGACAGACTGCTGAGGTGCCAGTGGACAGTTTCCGGCTGACCCAACATGAAGTGGAGACGCTGGGCTGGATGGGCCTCTGGGACAATCAGCTCTGGCCCTCCTGAGTCCCTGACCAAGTCCCTGCCTTTGCTGCAAAATGTCCCTTTCGACGGCCCCTTCTGCCTCTCTTGGTCACCCACGCTACCACCCCACCCGCTCAGCAGGCAGGAACCACTCCCTCCTGTTGTGGGTCCAACTCCCATCCTCATTCAGGCCTTCCCGCGCTCCCCTGTGTACACGCTCACCTGGGGATCTGGGTAGCAAGCAGACTCTGATTTAGTCGCTCTGGGCTAGGGTCTGAGAGTCTGCATCTCTAACAAAACCTCCAGCGGTGTCTATGCTTTTGCTCCTGGGGCAAGGTTTTGAGTTGCCAGGGTCTAGAGCAACCATCCCAGGAACACCTTTTGAGCCCGATTCACATTGCTGCCTCGGGGAATTTGGGCAAGTCATTGCTAGGTAGACAGGGAAGCCCGGAGAGCAGGACTGCTCAGCCTGCGCCAGCAGAGAATCAGGAGCCCGTCTTCTTGTAGGGCAGAGAGACCACCCACATGGGCCTACCCACCCACACGTACATACTACCACACCTGTCCCTGACGCCTCCACACACCATGCACACACACTCCCCCACAACATGCCTGACACCTCCACACACACACACAACGTGCCCAACACCTCCACAGACACACACACACATGCCCAACACCTCCACACACACACACACACATACACACAACATGCCCAACACCTCCACACACCACACACACACTACAACATGCCCAACACCTCTACACACCACACACACTACAACATGCCCAATACCTGCACACACCACACACCACACACCACACACCACACACACACTACAACATGCCCAATACCTACACACACACACACACACACACACAGAGGCAGAAGAATAGGGCCTGGTGGCTCACAAAACCACACTGTTGAGTATGAGGCACTTTCTAAACCAAAATGCTTCCAAACAGAAGACAGCGGCCTTCTGGCTGTCCCAGGAAAGGCTGGAACACCTGGTGGCTTGGGAAGGGCTGTGGGGGCCGAGGTGGTGGAGGCAGCGTGGAGAGACGCTGATGGGCCCAGGCGGAAGGCAGGTAGAGGCACCGGGGTGGCAGAGGGGCTTGGGCTTCTGGGAGGCGCTGATGGCCGCCAAGGGCTGCCGCGGCGGTAGCTGCCAACGCACAGGCTGCTACGGTCTATGAAGCGCTTTCACATTTCCTCCTCTCAAGAGGCATCACGAGCCTGATTTTACAGGGGAGGAAACCGTGGGCCTTGGTGCTAGGTGACTTTGCTTCAGGTGGCAGGAATCAGGGATCCAACGGGGCCACCCAGAAACCACGTCACTGTCGCCTGGGTCGGCTTGGAAACCAGACGGGGGACGCTGAGGAGTCCCGTGTGTCGACATTTCCCCTCAGAACAAGGAAGGGGAGAGGCGGGTGAAAGGGTTGGTTGTGGGGACGTCTGCTGAAACTGTGGTCCCCGGGGCCAGGGAGGGGCTGTCCATTTCTCAGAGAGGAAGACAACTTTGGTAACAGGGAGACGAGTGGTCTCAGCACAACTGCAGCTCCAGCCCCTTCCAGGAAAAGTGCAGAACTGACTACAAATGGGGTCTAAACATACCACAGCCCCTAAGCATGAACGTGGGAAGGATTACGACACTAAAGGCAATCAGAGGAGTCCATCCCCATCCCAGGAAACATGCCTACAGCATGAGGGGCGCTCCTAGCTCTCCCCTGGTCCCAGCACACATGCATGAACACAGATGCATATACACATACATATGTGGAAAGAAACACACAGTACACACACATACACATATACACATGGCCACATATGGACACACACAGACACATCACACACATACATAGACACACACAGAGACACATATATAGATATACACACACATACATAGACACCGGCAATACATACACACATACATACACATATAGGCACATACATACATACACAGCACATGGACTCACAGACACATATAAACACAGACACACATATACATACAGCCACACACATGCACGTACACATATACACACAGACACACAAGCACACATAGACACATACAGACACACACATAGACATACGTACATATACACATACACATATACACATGGAGACACACATACACATATATACATATAGACACACACATAAACACACACATACACATGGACACACACAGACACACACATATATACATACAAACAGATGCATACAGACCCTTATAGACACATACACATACACACAATATACATACACACATATTTATACATATACACACATGCACAAACATACATGCATACACATACATATATACACACATAACCACACAAATACATAGGCACACACAGACACATACAGACACGCACATACATAACACAACCTTCCCTCCATCCCTATGCCCTATATCCCTATTCTCCACTCCCTCCGCCCCCAACAAACAATGACCCACAGAAGAAGAGTGACCCACAAGACCATGGATGCTGGTGGCAAACCAGTATCTCACCTGAAGAGAAAGACAGAAATCTTTCATTGTCAAATTTCCTTCCAGCCAAACCACATCATGCAAGTGCTGGGCTTGTATCCAGAGCCCTTCACTTACTAGCTGTGTGCCATTGGGCAAGGACTTGTGACCTCTCGAGTGTCAGTTTCCTCATCTGGAATATGGCAGGATCATCCCTGCAGAGTTGATATAAAGCTTAGCTGAAGTGACATATGGGAAAGGGCCTAGGAAGTGGTAAAGTATGGTACTGTATTCCCACGGAAAACCAACAGCAACAATTGCAAGAACGTGCTGTAGACATCACTGATGGGGACACACACCAGAATCCTGGGGCATATGTGGTGCTTGCACGGCTATACTCATTCATGGACCCTTCTTAGAAGAATGCTCCCTTCCTGGCACTCCAGCCTGGCCACTTGATATGGAGAAGCATGTAATACCCACTCCACTGTGCCCCTCCTCGCTGCAGCTTCCCTCCCAGAGGCAAGCACTGGGCAGGTGTTGTCACTCTGCTCTCAGGGAGTACGCTAATTATATGTTTATCTCCTTGGCCAGGATGCCTGGCATCTTCAACCAGTGTGGCTCCACTCTGAGCTTCCCGGACTGGCTGCCCTCTTGAGGATATAGCCTGTTACGTTGTTACCAAGGTCCCAGGAGTGCTGTTCTGAGAAAGGGACAACAGGGAGCTAACATAAATCCTGAGCAGTGCTTGCAGACTGCCCGTGAACTCACTTGCTCATTCACTCAGCAAACGTTCATTGAACATCTGCGACATGCCAAGCTCTGCACTGGGCTTGGGATGCTGAGATGGAAAGACACAGTCCTGGCTCTCAAGGAGTGCCCAGGCTGGAAAAGGAGGCAGATGTAGAACATGTGCTGGGTGCTATAACATACTATCACAGTGGGTGGCAGCATCACCATGAGGGGCTTCACGGAGGAGGCAATGTTGGAGTAGAGATGTAAAGGGTGAGTAGGACTTTGTCAGCCACAGAAGGATTCTGGGGGCAAGGAGGGGACTTCCAGGCAGAAGGAACAGCATGTGTGTGCAAAGGCAAGGAAGTGTGAGGGAACGGCAGCAAGCTTGGTGTGGCTGGAGCACCGTGTCCACGCTGGGTGCAGATGTTCTAATGCTTATATAGCCAATTGGCTTACATGTGTCTGTCCTGTTCCCCAACTAGACTGTAAATTCCTTGAGGGCAGAGACCATATATTTTTATTCAATTCTATGTGATTCGATAAACATTTACACACAGACGCACGCAGACCCTTATAAACACATAGAAAATGTGGTATTCAGGGCACTGTGTTGTTTCCTAAGGAAAGGTCAAAGACGAGGCCAAGAGTGAGTTCCTGCCCTAAAGGGGCTCCCAGTCTCGGGAGGGAGACCAACACACCTACTCAGAACCACAAAGCGAGGCTGGAGGGTTTGGGGAGTCTGAGGGGGGCATAGAAAAGAGACTGATGCCAACAGGAGGGATCAGGGAAAGTTTATGGAGAAGGTGGTGTTGAGCTGGCTCTTAAATGTCAATGGGAAAAATGGTGGGACGTTTATCTTTACAGGTGGAAAGGCTGGCATAGGTGACGTTGCAAGGTTTGAAAAATGCAGGTCAGTTCTGCAATACCAGTGAGACTCCCATGGCAGCGATGTTAGGTAAATGGGTTGTGAGTGTGTGTGTGTGTGTAGGGTGGGGAGGGAGTTAGGAAGTAACCAGCAACAGCTACCCCTATGTAACATTTACTATGGGCTGGTCTCTTACATATTATATATGCTTGCATTGTGTGTGTGTGTGTGTGTGTGTGTGTGTATGTATACTCACACACACATATACTTATATAGTCTTCATATCACCAAGAAGTAGATTCTATTATATTCCTCAAGGAATTTGAGGCACAGAGACAGAAAATAACTTCCTTAGGTCACACAGCTAGTAAGCAGCAGAGCAAGGATTTGAACTTAGTCTAAGTCCAGAGTCTGCTCTGAACACCACACTTCTTCTCAGATGGTGGTGATGACATGTGGCGCGTACTGTTGAGTGCCTGCTTCCTGCCATTCATCCCCTTCCTCTTGCTGGCAAACCCCTGAGTTTGTTTGGGTATCTACTCCTTCCTACAAGACTCTAAGGTAAACCTCAATTAGTTTAAACCAATTCTGGTACCCTATTGCCCTTGCCAGTCATTGGTTTAGAAAGGAGCACATGACCTAATCCTGGCCAATGAGAGGAGAGAATTCTGCTGGGAAACTTGGGGAGAAGGTTCTTCACTAACAAAGAGACAACCAAGAAGAAATGGCTTATTTTCTTTGGTATGATGTTATCACGTCTAGAAGTGACCCCTTGACCTGCAGCAGTCCCCGGATGGTCAGGAGGGGAGCTGCCTCGACATCTGAAGATGGTGCAGTGGAGAGACACAGAGAACCTGGGACAACATATTGAACCACTGAGCACCAAATTTGGCAGTCCCCCTACTTTGGGCATCCTGTGGTGTGAAATCATTGACCTTCTTGGTTGAAGCCAGTTGGGGTGAAGGTTTCTGTAACTCACAGCCCAAAGCATCATCTGATGCTTAAGGAGATAGGCCATAAAGGGGTTTCCTCACAGAGTCTAGCATGGTGTCTTACACCCAGGTTGCAGCAACTGGGGAGAGAGGAATCTTCAGGGTCCCCACAAATCACAGATCATAGAAAGGGCTCACCACCCCACGACAAAAGATTGAGGGACTGGGGGAAGGGAGTGGAGAGTCAGCAGTCCTGGGCTCTAGATGTAGCTGTACCCTCAACTTGCTGTGGGATCTCGGAGGAGTCATGTCCTTCTCTGAGTCTCAGCTTTATTATCTGTCACATGAGCAGGTAGGACTAGACATTCTTTTAGGGCCCTTCCAATTCTTTGATTCCCTGATGAATTGTCATCTGTCTAAACCCATTAAAACTGCTTTACTGAAAAAAAAAATGAAGTGGGGGACAGACACAGTGGTGGCTGAAGTCAGGGGTGTTGGATGAGCAATTTACTCCAGTGATGGCCTTTGTGTCACCAAGACTGGCTGAGAAAAATATTTTCTCTACATAAGTGGAGCAGAAGGGTTTGGAACTGTCCCATTTTCATAGAGAACCGGGAGGGGGCTGATGGGGAAATGGTGGAATTTAGGGCGACTTCTCGCCATGCTTGCATGGGGAATCAGCTCTGAAGACCACGGAGAGAAGACTGTTCCTTTCATTACAGGGCAGGGGTAGGAGTGGGAACGACAGACACCCGAGAGCCAGCTACTGCAGCTCTCCGATCCCTCCGGCTAATGCATCCTGGAGGTGGAACAGCATCACTAACTCTGTGCAGCTAGGAATGCTGGATTGCTTTAGGCAGTGACAGCTGCCTTACATTCATTTCCAAAGCAACCACTAGGCTACATTTTAAGATGTAAAACATTCCTTCAGCTGTCCTTTCTGATCTCTCTTTTGTCCCCCTGCCCTTCCCTACCTCTTGGACTCAGTTTATTGACATTGCCCTTTGGATGCTGGGCCCACCCCTCACCCGGTCCCACCCTGCCACTGCCACTGTACTCTGGACATTCCACCAGGCCTGTCTTCCCTGAAAATGCTCTGCAATGGCCTTTTCCTATTTAAAATCCCATGCCTCCTACACCTTTGTTTTCCAAGCAGATTGGTAACAAATAAGTGTCAGAAAGGCAATCTGACAACGAATTCACACTGAATTATGAGTAACTGCCAGCTTTTTGCTAAAACTACCCTTTTCTTTTCCTTTCTTTCTGTTTCTTTCCTTTCTTTCTTTTCTTTTCCTTCCCTCCCTCCCTCTCTTCCTCCTCTCCTCTCCTCTCCAAGAGAAAGTTTGCTAGATTGAATTAATCTCTAATTGTCAAAAATGTTGGGTACCATAACAGAAGTGAAAAGGCCATTTTCTGTCAGAGTAAAAGAAATGCCAGAGGAGGGAGGCATTGGAACACGTATTCAACTTTCTCTTTTATGTGCCTCTTTTTGTTAACTTCCTACACAGTCAGCATAAAAACGTGGCTTCCAGAAGCCACAGGTCCAATGTGCTTAACCTGAGAATGTTAAAAATATTTTAAAGTTGATAGACACAGTGGTCTGGAGCTGGAGGACAGTCAGACTGGGTGACTGTGACAGTCTCTGCATCAAGAAGGAAGAAGGGATCAAAACACGGAGACCCAGCTTGTCTAGGCTGTTATTGGGATTTGGATCACAATCAGCCAGCCACTATCCCAAATGCTTTACGTGTATTAACTCATTAATCCTCTTAAACAAATCAGTGTGGTAGGCACTATTATTATGCCCATTTTACAGATGAGAAAACTGAACCACAGAGAGTTAAGAACCATCTCAAGGTCCCAGAGCAGCAGAGGCAGGTTTTGAAACCAGGCAGTGTGGCTCTACAGCCTGTTGTGCTTATCATTCTGCAGCCACTTGAAGCTTACAATATGGGCGGAATTTGCCCCTCACGTCCTTACCCTCATGCTGGCTTGTGGTGGTTTAGGGTCCTGCCTTTGTCTAAACCTTTTCCTATCCTTCCCATCAAAATGGCCTATCCCATGCTCTCTCCATCCTGTCTAGTGAAATGAAAATGTAATGAACCAGCATCAAGGTATAAAAGGTGAGTGTTGTACTTCAGTTATTGAATAAACACTTTCTGCTTGCTCCGTGTCTAGATACTGTGCAGAGGGAAAAGATCGATGGCATAGGAGTCCTCCCTCAAGCAGCTCATAGTCAAGTTCAAAAGATGAATGTAAATAACGATAATATAATGCTGAATAGAAAGGGATGTGAGTCACAAGATAGGTTAAAAACAAGAATGAAAACAAAACAAAAAAAAGAAAAGGAAGAGATTACAGACTGGGGCTCTGCTCTGGAGGGGATGACGTAGCTTTGAGCTTGACTCTGAAGCCTGAGCTGAGGGAAGGAGCAGTCCCACAGGCAGAAACAGCACGAGCAAAGTCCTAGAGATGGAAAGGCATGAGAAGATTTGAGGGCCAGAAAATGACCCTGTTAGGTCAGGGCAGCGGGAATATGCAGCAGAGCAGCTGGCAGGGAGTAGGGGTTGGGTTTTGCCAAAACCAGCATTTGGGTATGGACTGCAGAGGGTTGGCTTTCACCCTCTAGCTGCCATATGCAAAATCGTGCAGTGACGTTCTGACAACAGCACCTTAGAGCATTGATTCTCAAACTGAATTCCCCAACTCCCCAGGGCAAGAGTACCCAGCAAAGCGCTGGAAGGACCTAAGCCACAGGGTGATCATTGTGCATCTTCTTGGAGCAACATTTTTATTTGATAGATAGTATTTTAAAACATTGCTTTCACATGAAAACAAATATGGATCAATTATGGCGTAAAATACAGTTTGCTATCATTTTTCAGCAAAAGCAGGAGCCTTTAGATGGATCATTTTGGGCCGCAATCTGAAGGAAGTGACAGTTAAAATATTTAACAAACCAGTATAAGCAGCAACCAATCAGAACAGGAGCAGGGTCTTGGAAGACCCTTGCAACACCAGGGCTTAACCCTTTGGTTGCTGGATTGTGGGGAGGACTAGAGCCCTAAGGGAAAGGCTGGGGCAACAGCAAGGGGGAGGGCTGGGGGGCTCAGGACAGCATCCATTTGCTAACAGGTAGGGAAATATTTCAGTATTTTAACAACCAGCTGGAGATCTGCCTTGGCCAGCCTCCCAGAAGCCCCAGGGAACCCACTGGCTTTCATCTTCCATTAAGTAAATGTTGACTGAAAATTGGGGGAACATTGCTTTGACCTAAGGGGTGACTTCATGTGTGAGTTAGGGAGATTTTCCAGGGTGTAGCATGGCCCAAATCACAATGTCCAGGTGGCCATCTCCTGTCCCCTTGTTGATGGCCTGGCCCACCTGGCCCACCCAGTACTAATACAGCCAAGTGAGTTCCATCTCCAAACAGCGGCCCCACAACACAACTCTCCTGTAAGAGAGCAAAGCCCATTCCGTGGGCTGGCCCAATTTCACCTATGAGTATTTTTTTCACAAGTGCTTTAGAGGAAAAAAAAACCATCCATACTCTTAGCAATACATCAAGGATACTTGAATGCATTTGAAATATAATGAGTATGCAGCCATAAAAGACATGCCTCATAAGAATCTTTTGAAAGAAGAAATAAAACAAATGATCCTGCCTTTGTATCTTCCTTCTCCGAAACAGCAATGAGTCCCCTGGTGTTCTCCCCAAATCACAAACTCAGGTATAAATTACAATTGGTAACAAGGCTCTTGCATAGGCAGTGCCATTATTAATGTGAAGCAGGTAGACCTTCCACCTTTGGCCTGGCTACCTCACGCAGTGTCTCTCTCCCCAGGTTTGGTGGGCAGGCAGAGACACCAGCCCTTTGTAGCTGGCACGACCCACTCCCCAAGATAAAGCAGGGAGCTGCTGCACACAGTCCTCTCGCCTGACCTGCAGCCGGAGTTGGCCACGTGACCCGATTCTGGCCAATGAGATATAAGGGACAGTCTGCTGGGGCTTCTGGGAAAGACTTTGGTCTCTCCTAAAAAGGGGAAGATGGAGAGAGGGTGCTTTTGCCTTCCCCCTTCCTCACTGCTTCAGACACTCATATGACGTAAGAATGGCCCTAGGATCTGCGGGAGCCGTCTTGTGAGCAGAGCGGAGACATGCGGACACACTGAAGGTGGCAGAACCAGTGCATGGAGAGGGCCTGGGTCCTTCTTAATGTGAATGAGCTGATACCCCAGAAACCACCGACCTCTGCAAGCTTTATCATGAGAGAAGGAAACTCCTATGTTACCCCACTTTTAATCACGTGCTCTTACTTTTATAGCAAAAGTATCCTGTATCAGTCAGGAAAAGCCAGACTTTCCTGCTGTTATACATTTACAAATCTCAGTGGTTAAACAGAAAAGGTTTGTTTCTCATTCCCTTAAAGATCATGGAGAGTTGGACATCCCTCCTTCATCTTGTGATTATGTCAATGTGGCCTCCAAGGTCATTGAGGCAGGGGAAGACAGAACTGTGGGATTGCATGAGCTGTGTTCAAGGCCAGGCCTGGAAGTGGCTGACGTCACTTCCTCTGCCCGTATCCCAGGGGCCAGACCCCACTCAACTTCACAGGGGCCAGAGAAATGTGGTCTCCCAGTGGGCACTTACAGCATTGTCTCTGTCACACTTGCTTTTTTTATTTTTTGAGACAGGGTCTCTCTCTGTCACCCATGCTGGAGTGCAGTGGCGCCATCATAGCTCACTGCAACCTCAAACTCCTGGGCTCATGTGATCCTCCTGCCTCAGCCTCCCGAGTAGCTGGGACTACAGACATGCAACACCATGCCTGGCTAATTTTTTTTTTTTTTTTTTTTTTAGAGATGGGGTCTTGCTATGGGTCCTAGGCTTGTCTTGAACGCCTGACCTCAACTGATCCTCCTGCCTTGGCCTCCCAAAGTGCTGGGATTACAGGTGTGAGCCACCATGCTCAGCATCTGCCACACTTCCTAATTGGTACACTACCTTGTCTATCTTTCTTCTGTCAGAAAGTCTTTCACTTATTCAACAAATATTTATTGAACTTACCTGTGACAGGTTACCTACAGGGAATATAAAAGGGAAGACTTGGCTATCTTATACACGATAGCATCCCTAGTCCTCAGGGCATCTAGCATGTAGGAGACACTAAATAAATTACTAAATAAACACATATATATAATATTAACATATGTATATATATTTTGTAATCCATGCATCACACCTACCCTCAAGAAGCTTCGTGTCTATCTGGGGGTCAAATGAGTAGATACCTGGAGTATAACATGGCACCTCTCACAGAGGCGGCAGTACCTGTGGGGGCAGGAGTGGGGGAGGCTCAGAGGCACAAAGACTAGCTTGGCCTGAAGAAATCAGGGAAGGCTTCAGAAAGGAGGAAGCACATGGTTAGGGTCTTGAAAGATAAAGAACTTGCCAAGCAGAGAAAGAGAGTGAAGTAGGAAGTCTGGGACCCCCAAAGAGCATGTATAAATGCAGGGCATTATGATAAGGCCTGGCCAGAGGGCAGAGAAAGGGGTACCTCTGTGTATCTGGAGGGCAGGGGAGGAGGGGCAGTTTTTGGGATTGGGGTAGAGGCTCCAAGGCTCTAAGGCAGACGTTCTCCATCCTGGCTGGGCATTGGAAACCCTCGGGTACCTTTGAACAAAATACCAATGCTCAGGCTCCACTCTGAGCCAATGAAATGAGATTCTCTGGGCTGGTCCTGGGCATGAATACTTTTGAAAAGCCCCCCACGTTATTCAAATAGGCAGCCAGGTCTGAGCACCACTGATCCAGAGGTAGGTCAGGGACAGATTGTAAAGAGTCTTGTTATCTTGCTCAGAAATTGAAATGGAGCCCTGTAGAAACATGCCTCCCTGTCTCCCTCGCTGGCCACATACTCCTGAAAAGGAAGCCCTTTGGGATCAGGTTGGGGGAGAAGAGAGTTGCCAAAATGTTTGTTTGTCATTATTTTTTCCTTTGTTGGTCGTTCTTTGCCTGCCCGGGCAGTCTCCCTTCTCCCCTACCTGCGGCACCCTAGGGTCCGGAGAACAGCTGAGCTGACAGCTGGCAGAACATTTCCCAGCCTCTGGAGGCTCCTGAGACAGAGGCAGGGTAGATGCCAACCTCTATTCTGATCACCTACCAGGTATAGAGAGGCCCATCTGCACCCAGAGCTTCTGGCTCCGGGGCCTCACTCAGTGTACAAACAATCTCCTCTTCTGTGCAATACATCCTGCATCCTACATCTCTGTAAGATTCTGACCAATACAGCATATTCTGGGTTTGGTCATTTACCCACCAGATATTTACAGGTTCTCTCATTTGTGGTACCCTACTCCTTAGACTCTGCCACTGCAGGACATCCGCTTTCCCCTTCTGCAGCAGGTTCTCTGGGCTGTTTGCCTCCTCTCATCAGCTGAACATGCAGACGTGTTTTACTACCAGCCACAGTGAATCTTCTGCAGGACCAGTTGTAGAGCGCATTCTAAAGCCAAGGAGGAGTAGCGTTTGCATTTGCTGTCCTGTGTGGCTGATGGCAGCATCTCAGCACCCTGAGGCCTCCTCTGAAATTCAGTCACTGGTCCTGCTTGTTGCAGGGCAGACATGAAGCTTTAGCTCTGAGGCGCTGCCACTGATTCTGCCCTTTTGGGTTGCACTTTTCTCAGCTTGGATTTCCAGTTTTTGAACAGTCTTTGCTCCTGCACTGATTCATTCACTCATTCATTCACTCGACAAATACACTGATCGTCTACCTACTATGTGTCTGCCCATTGCTATGAGCTGGGCATGCAGAGGTGAGTGGGGCTTCTACTCATGGAGTTACTGCCCAGCAAGAGCTATGGTACAAGAGGAACCAGCACAGGAGAGACAGTGGGGAGAGTCCAGTTCTAGACCAAGCTAGCTGTGTGACCAGCATGTGCTTCCCTTGCCTCTTGGGTGAAGGTCATCCTCAGTAGAAACTAGACAAGTGGTTTTTCAAACTGGGTTCCTTAGGGCCTCTTCCTCCACTGCATAGGACAAGGGGCTGTAGTGTGAGCGGGCTCTGGTCCCCCACTCCCTCTTCAACTGTGGCAGATTCTTTTGTATCTATGCTGGAGTTCTGTGTGAGATCTTGTGAGGGTTAATTTTATGGGTCAACTTGGCTGGGCCATGGTGCCCAGATATTCAGTCAAACATTATCCTGGATGTTTCTATGAGGGTGTTTTTTTTAAATAAGATTACCATTTAAACTGTGGACTTTGAGTAAAGCTGGTTGCCCTCCTAATGTGGGTGGGCCTCATCTGATCAGTTGAAGGCCTTAAGAGAACAAATGCTGACCTCCCCCAAGCAAGAAGGAATTCAGCCAGCAGATGGCCTTTGGACTAACTGAAACACTGTCACTTCCCTGAGTCTCCAGCCTGACAGCCTACCCTGTGGATTTGGGACTTGCCAGCCTTCATAATTGCATGAGTCAATTCCTTAAAATAAACGCTCTTTAGATATATACATCCTATTGGTTCTGTTTTTCTGGAGAACTCTGATTTCATCTGAAAAAGGTTCACCTACTAAACAGAACTTTGCAAACTACCAGGTTAGAATATCCTAAGGTCCTTTCCAGTTGCACTAGGTTTTTAGTTTTTAGTTTGTAATGCTCGGTGTTTTTGTCCTGACTTTAACTCATTGCCTTGCCTCAAACACTGGCTTCTCCACCCTCCCTCTGACTTTTGTGCCACTCTGACTTTTGGATGCAGCCTCCCCCTTGGTTCCAGTCGTCTGCCTGGTTTGGGACTTGGTTGTCTGGGTCATGGCTTAGTAGAAGTTGCAATTTAAACATGTCTAGTGATTTACTATTTTCAAAGTGTGCTGCATTTGTGTACATCATCTCTATTTAAGCTTCATAATACCCATTTTACAGATGAAGATGTTGAGGTCAGGATGGTTTAAATGACTTGCTCAAGGTCACACAATTAGTAATTGGCAGACCCAAGAAATGAATGTCTTTGGACTCAAAATCCCAGAAGTTTCCCTCTACCCCATGCTGCCAGACCATTTAATCTGTTGCATGGGAGACCTCCACCCATTTAATATTCCTCTCGTGGAGGGGAGCTGGGGACTCCACCCCCAGGAGGAGACTGTCTTGCTTGCTCCCTGATATCCAGAATGAGCAGACGGAAGGACCCTTGCTGTCATGCAAGGTGACCTCAGATGAACCACAGCAGCTGCTCATCAAGCGGGCAACCTCGGAGCTGGCTGGGTTTCCGGGCTCTTGCTGGCAGAGTGTCCGTGATTCATGACAATGTGAGGACTTTATGAGCGTGCGATAAAACAGTAATCATCAGCTGTGAGGCTGACATGAGATTATGGAGCTGTGCGGTTGAATTGAGTTACTGCGCTTTCTTGGGGCTGTTCCTGTGACAAAGGCAGTGTTGCCCTAGTGAGCTATCACTGGGTATAGGGCTCAGGGTGCAATCTCACCAAGATGCCAGTCCTGGGATGGGGCCTGGTGGGGGCAGGGGGATGAGGTGCTCCTGCCTCTGAGTTGTAACCTCGGGGGCCATGTAGCTATGTGTGCGTGAGTGTGTATGGGGGACTTCCCTTCCTCTCGTGTGCCACATCCAATCTGCCCCCCTCACCACCCTCACTGCTACCTCTCGGGTCCAAGCTGGTCCGTCACACGTCTGCTTCTCCGCAGTAGCCTCCTGTCAGGGCTTTCTGCTTTCCCCTTGCCCTCTACCCCACAGCCTATTCTCAGCACAACAGCAAGAGTGATCCTATTCAAAGTTTTCTCTTTTCTGCTCAAAATCCTGCCATGGCTCCCCACTTCCAGCAGAGTGAAAACCAAAGTGTGTGCAGCACCCTATGGGCCCTGCACCATCCCCTCCACTCACTCTGCCCCTGCCACGGGCCTCCTCACTCTTCTTCAAACACATCACGCTCATCCCACCTCTCTCGGGGCTTTGCACAGGCTGTTACCTCTGCTTGAAATGCTCTTCCCCCAGATTTCCACGTCGCTTGTCCCTCACCTTCCGTGCTCAGTGATGCTGACTCTGCCCACCCTATTTAAAATTGCAACATGCCCTCCACTACACCCCAACTCCCCTTTCATGCTCTACTTATTCTCTCTAACCGTGGTTCTTTTAAGCTTCTAACACAATAAATATGAAACATATTTATTATATTAATATTAATTATTGTCTATCTCCTCTAAGAGAATGTAAACTCTAAGAAAGCAGGAATTGTATTTATTTTGTCACCGATGCATATCAAGTGTATAGTAGGTGCTCAATTAATGTTTGTGGAATGAATAAACAGGGGTTGTGCTTTTCCACTGGACCAAGGATCCTCTGAGGACCAGAACTACATTTCTGCATTAGATTGAAAGTTCCCCTAAGGCAGAGACAGTGTCTTCCCCCTTAGGGGAATTTTCAGGAGTGGGATCTCCTTACTTGATTATACTATGCCCTCTGGCCCTGCCCTGGACCAGAGACTTTGCAAGCTGCAGCTGCAGAGCGGGGTGAAATTAGGCAAGGATCCTCACAGGCCTGGGGCCTGGGGTCCAGCCATGACAACTGGGTCCCTGCATGCTTCCCCTCATAGAGTCGATGCTGCCCACCAGTCTGTGGACCTAATGTGTTACAGGTATGGCTCAGGTGGAGCAGTTCTAAGGCCTGGATCCCTGTTTAGTTTCTTTCCTCTGGTTTTATGTGGCCCTGTCTAGCATCCAGCACATTTTTAGGGAAGTCTTTCAAACCAGCCAGTGGCTGGGGACTCAAACTCCCTCCAACCCTGTCCACCCTGCCCCACCTCCTTCCCAGCCCTGGCTGGGTCCTACTTCCCTTTACTCTGTTCAACAGGGTATCTGCCTCACATGCCCAACTGCCAAACACTGCCTGGAAATCACTTAAATTCAGAATTGATGTTCCTCACCTGCCTCGTCCTTGCCAGCCCCAGTACCAAATCTGTCTGAACCAAGGGAGGCCGTGTGGCATGGTACAGAGAGAGAGAGAGCACTGATGTCCCGGCTTTGAAGATGCACCTCCCAGATCTCTGGCTGTGGGGAGCATGATGCCTCCGCAGCTCCAGCTGCAGGGCTCTGAAGTCTCTCACGGCCACTGTGCTCCCAGCCAGCGCCTGCACACGGCAGAGCTGCTGAGACAGGCCCACTCCCAAGATGCAGGACCCCTCTGATGGGCCACTTTGGCTCGAGGATTCTGACGACCTTGATGAACTCGCTCATGACTGGCTCTGCCGTCTAAGATGCTCCCTCTTTCCTTCTCTGCAGGGTCAGACCTACATCCCAGTCTGACAGCTCTCCCACCCTGCCCCGCTTCCACCGTGTGTTTCCCCTCACAGGTGTTGCCCCTCATAAATCTCATGCATGTCTAGTCCTATCCAGGACTGTGCTTCTTGGAGGACCCCGACTAACACTCCCGCTTTTGGACCCAGGCAGACCTGGTTTCAAATTGTGACTTCTCCGAGCTGTAGCTTCTGCCTCTGTAAATCAGAGCAAATAATCCCTAGCCTACGTGCTGATGGGAGAATTAAATGTGTGTGTGTAAGCGGCCTGGTTCACTGATGCTTTTCACTCCTAAGCTGGCTTTGTACTCACTACCTTGCCTGAGCTGACTCTACCTGCCCCTGATTTGGGTCAACTCTGGTGACCTGCCCGGTCCCAGATGCTCTCACCCCTTGAGCTGCTGCCACCCCCAGTCTCAGCCGCCCTGGGCCAGGTCCTGTGGAATCTCAGGCAAGCAGGTCCCAGGGACTCCTCTGGGCTCCTCCAGGGCCTGAGCTCTTGGGGCATGTGGGGTCCCACTCAGGATGGCAGCTCATCAGCCTCCTGCTGCTTAAGCAGAAGTGGCACATTTTGCTCACATTACTGCCCCACCACATCCCACTAATGGGTGTTTTAGAGGAGCTTTTCCACTCGAAGACATTTTTTCAATCCTAAAAAAGGAAATTACTTGCTTAATTTAATTTGTTTAATATTCCTGTTAAAAATGAGCTTCAATTAAGATACCCAGAAAAATCATAATGTTCATTTAACAGTAGAATGGAATTTGAGTTCCATAAATGCATTTTTTTCTTTTCTGTTTTTTTAACTGCAAATCCAGCTAAGTGAATTACTGATCTTTATTAGATGCTTTAATTACAGGTTGTTAATGGAAATATTACTGAAATTAAACTCAAATGTGTTAAGTAAGGAAAAAGCTTTATGTGTCACTAAAATAACCAAATTTCAAGACTTAGTCGATATGGTCAATTGAAAAAGCACCTGGGAAATTAGTCTCTTAATTGTGATATAGTGACAGACTTTTTACACAGGGCTGGTGCCTCTGAGGCTTGTGTTGGACAGACACCACTCTCATAAGACAAAGGCTACACATATATGGGCCAACTCTGCACATACATGTGTGTAGACCCTGCACAAAGGCCCAAATCTCCAGGATCAACTAACTCTGCAAATGGCTCAACAAGCCCTTGACACATAAGGGCACAGACACAACCCAAACACACACACACACACTGTGCAAACTCTGCCAACTCCATAGGTGCTCCATGAAAATTCAGAATCTTTCTATGCATTTATTCATCAAAACCTTCCTGCATTTCCTCTCCTTGAACACGCACAGACATGCCACATAACAAGATCTGGCTTTGATGATAGGCACTCTTAGGAGGTTCTTTGGTGTTCTAGAATGCCCACTTGCCAAGGGGTTGATGGTAGTGATGGTGTGCATTGTGGGGGAGGGTACTCCTTAGCTAGTCTACTTCCCTCTGGAAGCCTTTGTGCAGTGGTACTTCTCAGTCAGTTGTTTGAGAAACAATGATTTTACTCCAGGGTAAGACAGTCCTAGGAGAAGAGCTAGCACCATATGCTATTGAGTCTCATGTTTTAAGCCAGTTCGACTCACTTGACATGAACTTCGGTCTCTATGCACACTGAAGGTGATCAGCTCATTCTTCATCCTGTCCCTAGGGGCCATTCTGTCCTTTCAAATTGGACTGTAGGTACGACTTCAAACTTTTGAAAGAGAACTACCCTCAGCAGGGCTGCCTGGGCTGGCTGTTACAGGGGATCCTTGTAGGGTGAGGTTTTCAATCCAGCAGGCCTGGGCTAGAACTTCTGCACCTCCACTTACTGTCAGCGTGACCCTAGGAAGATTGCCATCCTCTCGGACTGCAGCTTGCTTAGCTGTTTGATGGAGATAGTGGCAGCTCTCCACCTCTTATAGTTCTCTGCTTCATAAACCTGCTCAGTGCTCTCTCCTCCTAACAATATCCTTTTTTGGCCCCACGCCCGACCCTCTTTCTTTCCTTGTCCTCTCTTGCCTAGAAGCTTAGTCTACCCTCCTATGCCCGTGTCCTCCCATCCCATTCAGTCCTCACATCAGTCAGTGTTCTAGGGACATGCAACAGAACCTACTCTAGGTAATATAAGCAGGAAAGAAATTAATGAAAAGCTCCCAGGGACCTGCCAGAAACCCTGGGAAGGCCAGAGACGCACACAGGGAGTGGTGCCCAAAGCCCACCACTGGTCTCCCGCCCGGAGGCTCTACTAATCTTGGCTACTGAGCCCGGAGCTGTGGCTGGCACCACTGATGATTGATCCCGGATGCCAAAGAGTCTGGAGGTGCTGACCCCAGAGCCCACAGCTCCCTGCTACCCTCACTAGAAAATGGACTCCCCCCAGCACCTGTCACCTTGCTCTCTTCCAAACCCAAGCTTCTCACTGGTGTGGCTGATTGGTGGAGCCCAGGCCACATCACTGCCCCAGCTGCAAAGGAGGTTGGGAAAGAGAGGACTGATATGTGAGAAATTTACCACACACAGGAAGGGTGTTCAGGGAATGCTGACAGATGTGACAAGCATTTTCCACAAGCCTCACCCACTGCCCCTGGGTCTCTAGCCTCACCTGCCGCTCCACTGAGGTGCTCTGGGGAGGCCACCCTGGGTGTCCTCTCTTTGTCCCTCTGCATCCATCCTCTACCCTCTTCCACCCTGCAGTCTTCTCCCAGAGGCTGGCCTGGAGGACCCACGTTTACTTGTTGCTCTACTTGCCTTCTGGCTACCTCCTGGGTGTGGCCAATAGGGAGTGGTGGCTGGAGACCGGAAGGAGGAGAGTGAGGTCAGGGAATTCATCTGCCCAACTCCCCACCCCTGGGGTCTCACAAGCCCTGCCCGGCAGCACTGTCCACTCAGCCCTCCCTGTCTCTGGCTTTGGTAACTCCCCTCTCTTCTTGGGCCAGGGTGGTACCTGCTCATGCTGTTCCTCTGGGACCTCTCCCCAGGAAGAGGCACTGCATGCTCCTTGGGGCTTTCCCTATACCATGCCCCGCTGTTACCAAGGCTCCCTTTATTAAACTCTCCAGAAATTACTCAACTTACAAATGCTATCTCTTTCCTGCCAGGACCCTGATAAGATAGCCATGGTCACCTCCACTTTGCCAAAGCCAGTGGATACTTTTCAGTCTTGATCTTCCTCGACCTCTTGGCTGCATTTGACATTGAGGCTACTCTTTCCTTGATACCCTATGCTCTCTTGGCTTCTAACTGTCTGGCTGTTTCTACTTAGTCTCCTTCATGGATGTCCCCACTTCTGTCCATGTCCTGAGCATGGCTATTCCCTGGGATCTGTTTGGGGATTTTTACTCTCTTTTCTCTGTATGATCTCTGTAGTTGAGCTCATTCACTGTCCTAGTTTTAACTCCATCTTTTTGCTGATGCCTCCTGATTCTGCATCTCCAGCCTTTCCCCTGAGCTTGATTCTAGGTACCTACTAGAAGCAACCACCTGGATGTCACTTGGGTATCCTGCACTCAACCAACCCAAAACTACCCATCGTCCCTCCCTACCAACCTGCTGCTCTCTCTGTATTCAAAATCTTAGTTAAAGGCAACATCACCCATTCAGCCTCCCCTGATAGCAGTCTGGAGGCCACCAGGCTCCTCCTTCTCCCTCTCTGGTCTTTTCCCATCTCTTTCCACTTTAAGTGTTTCTTGACCCAGTGCTCTCTTCTCTAGCTCTACTGCCAGCGTTTTGATCTGTGCCCTTATCATATCTTGGGTAAAGAATAGTAGCTTCCTCCTTACCAGCTTCCTAGGTTTCAGTCTTGCCCAATGGAAACCATCACCCTCCTTGCAGCCAGAGTGATGCTTATAAAATGCGAACCTACCAGGTTAGATTCTGCTGAAAGCCCTTCAGTCCACTGAAGGACTGAGTCCAAGACCCTCAGCAAGTCCCACAAAGTCTCCTATGGCTTCACCCTGCCCATCTCTTCAGCTTCATCTCATGCCACTTCCTGTCTCCAAGGTCGTGCTCTACTAAACTGACCTGCTTATAATTTTAAACACGAACTGTGCTGTTCCTCACCTCCACGACCTTGCATATGCGACATCCTCTAACCCAAGTGCTGCTCTCTCTTTCCTCACCTATCATCTGCTCAGCCTTCAAGGCTCAGCTCGTGTGTCCTTTCCTCCTGAGCTGGTGTCCGGAATGTGGGAGGGACCATGAATTTTGTCTTTGCGTTTATCATTCATAATGACTTTTTTCTTTGTGTCTATCACCCCCACTAGACTATAACCTTCTTGATGTCAAGGAGTGTCCCTTAATCATTTCTAGCACTTAGTGTCTAGCCCATGTTTATTGATCTGAATTGAACAGAAGGTATTGGATCAGTTGGGTTGCAGCATCTCTAAAAGTTTTGACACCCTGAAGTTCTTGGGGGCTGGATCTACAAGGAGAACCTTCTTCCCTCACCCAAAGGTGGTTTGGATTTCCCAGAGGGGGTCCTAGGAAATCAGAGAACCCTAAAGCCCCTCCCCTACAATGACGAGATCTTAGGGCTGGGGATAGCACACACATCTTAAAAAAGAAAGTCAGGTTCTTATTGCTGGCTTGGAAACCTCACTCCAGCCAGAGTTAGATGCCCCTGACACCTTCCCATCTTCTTGGTGCTCTGCCTCCCTGGCAATGCCCTCTTTTCAGTTCTCCCTCCTAAGAAATTTTGCATATTTTGAAGGTTGAGGGAGTCCATAAAGCATTAAGGTTCAGAGCCAGGGCTTAAGAGTCAGACAGGCCCAGCTAAAAATCTCCTCACCAGCTTGTGACCTTGGCAGTTCCCTGACCCCTCCGGGCTTCTTTCCTCATCTATAAGATGGGGTGGTAATTACAATGCCAGATCTGGGGTGGTTGTAAGGATTAAATGAGATAACGGGCGTCAAGCACTTAGCTCGCAGCCTGGCATCTTGACAGCATGCACTGAACAGAGGCTGTTATGAAGGCTTAGTCCAAATCCCACCTCCCCTCAGAAATCTCCGGTGACTCAGAGCCAGCCCACAATAGTTTCCTTCTTCCCAAGGGTGTGAGTCTGGTCCCAAACACGCATTCCGGCATTTAATCACTCACCGCTTTAGAGTGTTCATCATCTCCCCACGTGCTAGCCATGTCTACGTTGCTTGTCTCGTCTCCCCCACTAGACCTTAAACCACTAGAGGTCAAAGATTATGAAGCAAATCATTTCTTGAGACCTCGCAGGCACCGAGGTGGCTTCCTCCCCTTCTCTCCTTCGACCAAACACCTTTAGGGTGGGGTGGGGGAAGAAGGCTATCTGTGGAGAAGACCTGAATGTCTTGAACTGCACGGAGGAGGCCGGTGAAGTGGGAGGAGGAGGGACATCCTACAGAGAACATGGGCCATGGTCGGGGGGAAGGGGTCAACCTATCCTCCCCTGTCACAATACTGAGGGGCTGAGTAGTTCCTAGAAAACACTTCTCTCATATGATTCACAGGCAGGCTGCTCAGGAAACAAGCTGGGCAGCCTACCCCGCCCAGCGTCTGGAAAAAGATGTCCTGACATAGCCCAGCTCCCGGAATGGAGGGCGCCAGCAGCCCACTGTTCATCCCTGAACGGTGTCAAGGAGACGCTGGCAGTTTTGTGGGCCCCGGTGCAGGGAGCTGAGCGGTAGGGGTAGGTCTCCTTTATAGAGAACCAGAGGCTGGGGAGGTTTCCACACACACCCCCGCTGTGCGCACCAGGCGTACGCCCCTGTGTGTTTCTGCTGTGGGAGAGGAGGACACCTAAAAGGCTGAGCGCACTTTGCCTTCCTTTTGGAACAGCTCCCCCCACCCCGCCCCCCCGTCCCCACTCCCACCCCCAAGGATGGCCCTCAGGCGGCTGGGGTGACTTTCCGCAGGGGAGAAGCCAGGGCGTCGCCGCACGCCCACGTGGGCATGCGCCTCCGCCCCTCCAGGCCCGGGAGCACGGCGCCCTCCTCGGGTTTTGGCCCGGGGGGCGGGGGCGGGGGGACAGGGCGGAGCTCGGGAACTCCAGCCCTCTCCCCCGCCCTCCCTCCGCCAAGCTGGGGCTCCCGCCGCGCTTGGGTGGTAGGTCATCGCAGCCGCCAAGCCCAGGCGACTCTCGCAGCTGCGCTTGTCACGCCTGCGGCGGACAGAGCCGCCCACGCGCCTTAACTGGATGTGAAAAGTTAATTCAGGTATAAACGTGAAGGCTTAATGAAAGGAGAGCGCTGCGGATTAATTATGCCCCTTCATGCCTAGGGAATGGCACGAACCCCCGCAGCCCGGGACGCCCCCGCGGCGGCACTTTGGCCTCTCTCTGGAGCTTTCCGGGGCGGAAGGCGTCGATGCGCCTTCCCTGCCCAAGACGCGCCTGGGGGCCGGGGCGGGAGAGGCGCAGCATTAATTACGGCGTTTTGGAGAAGAAATCTGCAGGGGCAGCGATGAACAGATGTGTGGCATGTGCTGTTCTCTTGCCAGCCAGGGAGTCAGGCCCCTCCCACTTAGCTGCCCAAACCTTCCTGTCTTGTTGCTGCTTCTCCTTTGGTGTGTTTGACATTCAGCTGGGTCCTAGGGGATTTAAAGACCTATAAGACATGCTCCTACCCTCAAGGCGCTGGAGTACAATTGGGACTTGTTACAATTACTACTACTGTCATCATCATCATTAACTTATTGAGCATGTTGAATGAGCAAAGCACTGTACTAGGCACATTATAGGTTATTTAATTCCATGTTGTCAGCAATCCTGTGGGGTAGGTTTTCTTGTCCCCATTTCACAGATGAGGAAGTAGAGGCTCAAAGAGGTAAAACTATATTGTCCATGGTTGCACAGCTAGAAATCAGCAAAACTGGGCTTTGATCCTTGTTCTCTCCACCCCTGAGCTGTTGTGCTACCCTCTCTATTAGCTGCCCTTTAAGAAAAGGCATAACCCAAGTAACGGAAATAAACTGCCCCAAATCATATACATGTGTGTGTAATGTGTGTAATTCTGCTCTGCAGACAGCAGATGATGCTTAGAAGTTCCACGTAGGAAGATTGCAGCAGCCTTGGGTGGGCAGGAAGCAACTCCTGTTCTGAGATGTGTTGTTAAAAAGCATGGGAGCTTCCTTCCTTATTTCCCCACCTCCCGGATCAGCATAGGTTTCCTCCTCTCCATCTCCACCATGACCTCACCCAGGAATTCACATTTCTTCTGTGATGTTAGAAGGTGACCTAGCCAGTTTCCAGGACCTGGGGAAGGAGGCTCCAACCAATATGCCATTATCCCCTCCAAGTGGAACATCCCATCATAGATGAGTGCCCTGTCATGCCATGCCTAAGCAGAAGTGGCCTTTGTGCCCTGATTCCCACTGCCAGAGCTGACAGTACAGACAGAGGACTCATGAGTCTGATCCACACTGCAGTCTACGTCTGGGGGATAGAGTGTCTGTGTCTGTTAGAATAGACATTCTCCAGGGGCTGTTGAATCAAGGGATTTTTCTGTCCACAGCTGCATTTATGTTCTTCACTTTCATCCAAAGAGTATATAGGCTGGGGAGACACTGCGTGGAAGTCTCAAGGGCAGCTGCTGTGGTCAGTAAAGTGACCTCCTAGCCCAGAAAGCCACAGGATGCAGATGGGTGGGGTGGGGGGAGGGCAGCTGGTGGAGGTTAGAAGCCCAGAGAGGTCAGGAACATGCTCAAGATCACAGAGTAATTCAGCACAAGCAAAAATGCAAATCTGCATTTCTAGGTTCCCAGTGCAGGCTTCTGCTCCTCAGAGCTTTTCCTCTCAGGGTAAGCCTTCAACCCAGGGCACCCATGAACAGGACAGGGGTGCAGAGAGACTCCTCTGTGGCAGGTGAATGTGTGCAAAACAGGTGAATGTGTACTTACTAGGTGTTGGGCACTGTGAAAGTGAATTATTTCTCTTAGTCCATGTAGCAACTGTGCAGGTAAATGAGGACATCATCCCCATTTACCAATGCAGAAAGTGAGACTTAGAAAGATAGGCTGACATATTTCAGACCACCCAGTTAGTATGTGGTGGGATCTACTTTGGAAACGGGATGCAACTAGGGCACCTATGGAAAAGGGGTGGTTTAATTCAGTGAATATTTATGGGGCATCTACTGCGTGCCAGGCCACGCACTGATCACTGGGGATATAGCAGTGAACAAGACAGTCAGGGTCCCACCCCTCACAGAGCCCACAGTCTAATGGGACAGGTACCTTTGTCTTCCATGAAACATAGTGGAAAATGGACACGTGTTTTGTGCAGCTCTGTGTTCCTTATAGGGGTGATTCTTGACCCTGGCTGCAAAATAGGATCACCTGGGGAGTTAGATAAACTAACAGTGCTAGGGTCCCACCCCAGACCAATGGAACCCAGATCCCTGGGGGAGAACTCTGGACATCAATATATTTCAAACACTGTGCAGGTGGTGGAAATAGACCACAGGTTGAGAACCACTGCTCTGTAGCTGCTATGCTCTGTAGTTACTAAGAACAAAGCAAGCCGGAACATATGTCTTATACTAAGGAGCTTGGGAGTGTGGTGACCATCAAGATTGCACCTTTGGGAGTAGTGGTGGCCTTAGGAGGCAGGAGTGCAGGGTAGAGAGGGCTACTGGGGAGACCCAGACACAGACCCTCACACAGATGACAGAGTGGAGGTGGCAAAGTGACAGGTTTATATGAATTATCTCAACGTTTCTGTTTGTCATCTGCCTGGGAAGAATTTATTTATTTATTCCAGTTTCTAAAGAGAAGACTTCTGCCAGAGTGCCTTGAGATGTACGTGTAAAATTTAAAGCACTAATTAAAAGACATAAAATAGAGCATGGAGCAATTAGAGCGGCAGGCAGTGGCTTGGAGAAGTTCCATCCGTTCTCAAGAGGCCATTTTACCAGGCAGGGACTTGCCCCAGGCACTGAAGGTCAGGAGTAAAGAGGCAAAAGAGTGTCCAGAGACCCCTCTCTTCCAAGTTGAATGTTGGGAGATGGTCTATAAGCACAGGAAGCCCCAGTCTAAGGGGAGACACAGCCCTGTCCTCAGGGAGCCCCAGGCTGAGGGGAGACATGGCCCTGTCCCCAGGGAGCCCCAGTCTGAGGAGGAGACATAGCCCTGTCCTCGGGGGGCCCCTGTCTGAGGGGGACACCACCTGCCTTTAAGGATCTCCTCATCAAATGTCTGTATCACATTGAACGTGTCCATATTCGTGTGTGAGGCTTAAGTTTACTTTGAGTGACGGTATCAGTTGGAGTATATGTGGTTATGTGGTCTCGCTGGAAACTGTGTGTAGAGGCTGGATCCCAGAGTTTTAGTTGGATGTGTTTGCTGTGCCTTTCATATTTGTGATTTATTAACACTTTGTCAAAAGAGGATTCTTACTTTTAGTGTCCATTCTTACCAGCTAATGGCCAAAAGGAGACCCAGAAGGTATATGTTTATCAATAATAATAAAAAGTGATAGTTATAGCTTTGTGCCAAGTACCGTTCTCAAAACTTCACACATCATAACTCATGTAATTCCTGTAACAATCTAATGAGATTGATACTATCAGCCTATCTCACACAAGAGGAAACTAAGGCATAAAACCTAACTCCCTGGAAGTTACATAGCTGGTGAAAGGCCCACTTGGGTGCAAACCCAGATGCGCTGACCCTGGAATCCTTGCACTGAAGCAGGGTGCCATCTGGGGTGAAACTGTGGGGCTGAGTCTTCTGGGCACCCCCTAGACTCCCTGAGGACCTCCAAGCCCCATCAACAGGAGCGTGTACAGACCCCACCTTTGGGAACCGTGTCCTCAGTTTGTGCCACAGGGAGTCAGGTTGCTGGATCCAGACACCAGTTCACAGTATGATTTGGTGTGAGTGCCTTTTCCTGCCTGGGCCTCAGTTTCCCATCTGTAAATGAGGAAGCTGAATAGGGTGAACCGGTGGTACACCCAGAATCACCTGAAGGAACTCTTTCAAAATACTGATTCCCGAGGCCAGGCCCTGGGGTCTCTGATTCACAGGTTCTGCATGGGGCTGCGGGAGGGACTGAGGACTCTAGGCCACCTGCCACAGCAATGAAATGAGAATCATAATACTGACTGTAGCAAACACTCAGAGCTAATATTCATTGAGCATTTACCATGTGCCAGGCCCTGTGCCAAGCGCTTTACAGGGATCGTGTCATTTCATTGTCATAACAGTCCTGTACTGAGGATGCTGTTATTATCCTCACGTCAAGATGAGGAAACTGAGGCTTGAAGAGTTGAAGTGGCTTTCCAAGGTTAGTTACCAGCGAGTAATTACCATAGCAGAGACTTGCACACAGACATTGTGACTTGAGCGCTTGTGTTTGTATCCATTATACTGCACCGTCCCTCTGCTTGTTCAGCTCACCAGCCTGCCCTCCCCCAGGTCTTGCTGAATGGGCAGTGGGCACTGTGACCTATTCCTACAGCTGATTGTTCCAGGGGCAGGCAAGTGACTCAGGCCACTGGACTGGCTGGCTAGCTGCCAATCAGAGCTTCTTTTGAGCATCTGAACTGACAGACGTTGAGTCTGGACACTGGGAACTTGGATGGTGTTGAGACCTAGAGTGATAGGTCAGAGTCTGGGCCAGAGTTGGCACCATGGAAACTCAAAGTTATGTTGACACTGAATTTATGGGGAGCTTTTCAGAGGAGGCTGGTTTTCAGAGAGGAGAATGGAGCAGATAGAGAGAAGAGAGACCAAGAGGCGAGAAAGAGAGAAAGAAGCCTGCGGGAGGCCTCTCCAGGCCCCTCGAGACCAGCCTGCACACCCAGAAATTAGGATCCATGCTCCTCACCAGTGTCTTCATAATAAATTTCCTCTACTTAACCTAACTCTATGGGTTTCTGATCCTTGCAGTTGAATTATTCCCTGAAATACTTGCCCTGACTTCCCTACAAAGTTTTTAGGATCAAATTAGATAGCATATATGAAAGGGCTCAGTGACCTGTAAGGAACTACACCAATTATGAAATATCTGGAAAACAGTTCTAAGCTTAAATAGAATCAATGGATTGCTGTGAGAAGAACTCAGAGACAGGAGACTTACTGAGAGGAGAGTTTAATTAAGGGAGCTCTACAGAGGCCGTGGTTCTGCACAGAGATCTGTAGAAGGTATAGGATATGGTCAGCAAGAGAGAGAAGGAAGACCCTCAAGCAGGGGAAATATTATAGCATGAGCAACTTCATGAAGAAGGATGTGGGTATGTACATGGGTGCGGGGGTTAGCAGGGATGGCAGGGGATTACTATGGCAGCTGTCTAATAGGGATACTTTGGGGAACTCCAGTGAGTGGATGTTTTTTGTGTATGTTGGACAACAGGGAGCCATTGGAGGTTATTGAGCAGGTGCCTTTAGAAAGGCAAAAGTGATCTAGTGAATTAGTTGGGGAGAGGGTTTGGGGGAGTAAACAAGAAGGCACTGTAGTCTCAGGGGACCTGGAAAAGCATCCCGAAAGACTTCATGAATGAAGCGTAACCAGGACAAGGCAATATGTTACACATGGGCTACACATTCATTCTTTCATCTAACAAACATTTATGAGCACTTATTATGCCGGGCACTGTTCCAAACAAAGGTGATTTAGAGTGAATGAGACAGGTGTGTTTCCTGACCTCGTGAAGCTTACAGTCTGGTAAGGGAGACAGACATTAATACAACGATAATACAAATCAATCCAACATCACAAATGGTGAGAAGAGCCTGTTGTAGGGGCTTGATCAAATTGGAAAGAGGGTAGAGGTGGGTCAAGGAAGGCATCCCTGAGGAAGTGGCTTTTTCCCTGAGATGCAAAGTCTGAGTAGAAGTGTTATAGGTGTACAGCAAGTGGGAGGACGTTCCACGTAGTGAGAACAAAGGCCCAGAAGTAACTGGAACACACAGAGAGCGGGCAGGAGGGTCTTGGTGAAGGAAGGGGCTGGGAAGGCTGGGCAGGGTGTGTGTGTGGGGTGTATATGGGGTGAGGTGGGGTGGGGTGGGAGGCCCAGCCCTGGAGCGCCTTGTGAGCCACATTGAGGATTTTGGTCTTAATCATAAAAACAGTCTGAAGAAGCCAAGGGAGCGTTTTAAGCAGGGAGGGACATGATTGGGTGTGTGATCTTAGAAGTTCACTGGGCTTGAAGTACGGAGAGTGGATAGGAGTGGATCCAAAGAGGGTTCTGGGAGGCCAGTTAAGAAGCTTGGCCGTAAGCCATGGAAACTGACCTAATCATCTTTGGCACAAAAGGATTGATCAGAACAAGTTAGAGGACTCACAGAACTAAAGGGAAGGCTCTGGGGACCTTGTGATAGGGTTGGGCTTAAGTCCCCAAGACTGTGTTTCCTCCTTTGCCATCATGCTGTCAGGTCTCTCCACATGCTGAGGACAGGGCTGCCAGCTGCTTTGGGGTCACATCTTTACATTCGCTGCCCAGAAAAAAAGAGGGAATTCTGGTGAAGGACTCTGATGGAGTCACATGCCTGGCACCGGGGCCCAATAACTGTGGCTGGGAGATACAGAGGGCCAGGAGCACCGGGACTGACAACCCCACACGCTGCAGATGGAGTCTGGGGAGAGCACCTCCCTAAAGGAAGGGTGAAGGACTGGGGGATTCTGCGGCCAGAAGGGATGTGTCACAGAAGAGGGGAAAATAGATGTTTAATGCAGAAGCTGAATTTATGGGGAGCAATAATCTAGCTGGGGAAAACATAGCCCCAAGAATGATTTTATCTTTGAAGGAGGATGGGAAGGAAAGGAAAGGAACTAGCATTTATGAAGTTACTACATGCCAGGCATTTAGCCAGGTCATTTTCCATATCTTCACAATAGCCTCATAACATAAGACTCATTTTACAGATGAGAAAACCGAGGCTCAAGAGAGATAGGGTTGCTTGCCTGAGATCACACAGGCATTCAGTGGCAGAGCTGAGAGTTGAGCCTGGGATTTGGGAGTTGATTCTAAACCCCATGCTTTCTTGTATCCTATGTGGTGTCTTCCTGGGGAGTGGGTTTAGGTGGAGAAAATAATATTGGCCTTTGACACTGACTTTCCAATCACAGGTAAGCCAATCAAAGAGAATAGTCTTGGAAACAGCTTGAAATTTGGGCTGCCAGAGAGGGTGAGAGGTCATCCTGGCAGGCTCCAAGGCACGTGGGATCCCCCATTAAAATGGATCTCTGTGGACGGTCTACCTCCCTCCTCTTCCCTTCCCCGCTGGATGTGGTTACCCGAGTGGCCCACTTTTTGCTGATCTTCTAATTAACAAAAGAGCCAATTGCTTGATTTTTAAAATTCATATTTTAGGAAATGAAGCAAGATGATTTTATACAGGTTTTTCTGATTGCTGGATTAGCGAGCACCTTCCAACTTGTTTAATCCTTATTTAATTCCCTGATCAACCTGATTCTGCTCAAAACAGCCTGTACCTAGGAAATTCAGAATAAAAGCTGTGTTTTCAGAAGTTAAGCACTGACATTGTGTTTATTCTTTAATGTGACCAAACTGTGCCCTGCATCTGAAATGAGAGGGACAGGCGCACCAAGAAGTGGCTTCCAGCTCCAGAACTCAAAAACCAGAGTCTGGATCTCGGAAATGATGCCCAGGAGAGATAACAAGGGGCATGGACTTGGGGGTGGAGGCTGGAGGAGGGTGTGACTGGATAAAGTGCCCCCAGGGCTGGGAGCCCCTCTGAAGTAGAGACTGCTCAAATCACAATCAGGGGCTAGATAGGAAACAGATGCCACATTTAGAGTGGGGGAATTTATAGAGTTTAATAAAGGATCCATTTAAAGGTGAGGGCAGCGTGCAGAGAAACCACAATGGCGCAGCAGTCTCTAGGGCTAGTAACAGAGAGGCCATTCCCAGCCCTAGATCTGAAGGGCCAAGGGAAGGGAACAGGGGAACAGTGCCGGAACCCAGAGGCAGAGTGAGTTGTGTGGAAAGGACAGCTGAACAGGAGCTGAGACCTCCAGCGGAAGTCCCCGCAGGGTGGGAGCTGGGAATAGGCATGCCAGTCTCATTCTCCTAGCTTCCCCTGATCTCCTGTTGGTGTTCTTCATTGGCCAAACCCAATCGGAAGCCTGGGGACAGGGAGCCCACTGAGGGATCCCACAGGCATAGACGGGGCAGCGGAGACGGCAGTAGATGCAGAGGGCTAAGGGGAAGAAGGCCAGCACAGCTCTCTGCAGTGAACCCCAGCTTCTCTTGCTCTGCATGTGGCTGTGGGCTACGGAGAAGAGCAATGTGTGCGTGGGGGTGGGGACAAGCCTCAGCCTCGGTCACTGCTGCCTGAGCCTGGCCTTCCTGCTTGCAGACCAGGCTGGCCAGCCATGTCTTCATACCCTTCCCTTCTTTCCTTACCTGCATCGAAGCTTATTCGTCTCTCAGGGCTTATTTATTAGGTAAAAGCTACTAGTCCAACAGATTGACCCTGGTTGAAATGTGTTTCCCCTTCATGTTCCTCTCATATGGAAACAAAAGCAATACTCAGCCTCTTAGGCCCAGCTTTGGACCTCAGAGAAGTGTAGACACAGCTTCTCTGAGGACGGGGAGAATCCACCTGATTCAGGTGTGCCAGGCCTGCTTTGTCTTGACTCTCATCTTTTCCAGGACCTGAGAATCTGCCAGAGTGGGGCACCATCTGGATATTCTACCCCGCCTTTCACTCCTGACTCTTGTACAGACCTGTCCTTCCCTGCCCCTTCCTTCCAGGAAGTCTTCCCTGATTACCACACCCACACCTGCTCTCTTCTCTGCTGCATAGGCATCAGTCACAGGTTCCGGTTGTTCCTGGATATGGCTCTGGGAGCGTGGGTTCTAGGCCAGCTAGACTGTGATCACCTCCAAGGAAAGTCTCTGTGGAATGTCCCCCAACTCTCACTCTACCATCTGTACCAGCTTGGCCAACATCTCTGGGAAATAAGTGTGGTGGTGGGGGGAAGACAGGATGCTCCATAGGGTCATCTAACCTGACCCCGGAGAAACATTGCTGAGAAGTAAAATGCAATATATTCAGTGTTCCACGGCTCTGGCCACAGAGAGAGACCATTGAACCAGGGTCCTATTTTTAGGATTTTGGAAGTTGAGATTGTTAGAATTGTAAAGAAGCCGAGAGGTCACTGAACCCAGTGGTTTTTATTACTTTTTAGCTACAGAATCTTTTATTTCCCACAGATTAAATCTTTCATGGATTCCTATGAATAACGGATAAGCAGCATCTTCTCTGATTGAAGAGGCGTGGGGTGGAGCTCCACTCAGCTTCCGATGGCCTTAGAACCATGGGCTCCATGTGGCACAAGGCCAAGGCTCTGAGCTAGTCCAGCCCCAGTGTGAACGTTGAGGCCACAAAGGAAAGTGACTTGTCTCAGCTGGTTACTGGCTAAGCAGGAGCTAGAACCCAGGCCTCAGCATTCCCCAGCTGATGTGCTTTCCTTCTCACCTGGCCTCTTATGAACATTTGTTTGCCTTGGTAATTCTTAGCCCAGCCTTCTCTCCTGCCCACCAGACATGCCCAGGAAGCCAGGTCTGTGGGGGACAGAGCACAGCCTGTAAAGCTGTGTTGGGCCTGTGGGGGCCAGAACAAACCTTGGAAGCACTTCCCAACTTTACCCTCATCAGACCCCAGTAGCTGAGCAGTCCAGCTGCCCAGTGCTCCAGGGTGTTGGGTGACAAAAGGCCCAGGCCAGATTCCCTCATGTCCTTAGACAGGCACCTTCCTCCCTCCTCTCAGGAGCTGGTCGGTGACCTGGCCACTTGGCTGTGTCTGAGATCCAGTGTGAAGTGCAATTAGCATGCAGGGCCAGTGCTGGCTGGCTCCATGTATTATTTGCACAGGTTAAGTATTCCTGATAAGGCTTCTCAAATCAGAGGGCTGAAATGAACTTAATTAGAACTCAGAATACTTGAGGTGGAGATAAAAGGAAGCACCTTCAGGTCTCTGAAGCAACAAACTGGGGGTGGGGAGAGGAGGATGGGAGAGCAGAAGGGAGTTGGTGAGGGAGCTAGTCCCAAGCCATGACAAATCCTTCTTTGTGTCGACAAAGAGGCTGGGGCCAATCCCTCCTCTTCCCTCTGGGGACTTTCTCTTCCCACCAGACTTAAACCCAGACCATCTCCCTGGAAAACGGGAGTAGAGTCTGTATTTGGGGGCAAGCAGCATGGGTGTGATGAGGGGGGCTGGGCTGGTTGGCAGGAGAAGGAAAGGGAATTTGATTTTTATTAAATTTAGGATCAATAGCCCCTGTTTCCCACCAGCACTCATGATGTCCTCTAGGCTGGGGCAGGAAGTACAGTCATCAGAGATGGTGGGCTCCTTTAGCCAGCAGGAGAGGTTGGGGGACGAGTTAGTTCTCTCTAATTCTTTCAGATTTCTGGGTTAGTTCTCTCCCACTCACCCTCTGACCCTACACTTCCTAGAGTCTGAGTCTCCTCTACTCTAGTTGGCCTCTTAGCTCATTGCCTGGGTGGGATAGCTAAAGGACATCCTGCCATTCCCAGTGCAGCAGGGGCTCTTGGTGGCATACCCGTGTCCCAGCACATGCTCATGACCCCCTCGTGGTGCAGGCAGGAAGTGCCTGGGAGGTAAGGCCTTGGAGGCACCAGCCCAAGGCGTGTTCCACACAGTGCCCCAGGCATGGCCAGTGGCCCACAGTGGTCACCTGCTCAATAGTGACCCTGAACTGGCTGCCTCCCTTCCCTGACCCAGCTCTGTGCTTGCTGAGCATGTGGCCCAGATAAACCATTTGCATCCAAGTCCTTGCTTCAAATTTCCTCTGGAAGACCCAACTAAAGAAACTTAAGAATAAAGAATTTTCAAAGACTGGGAGGCTGTTTTTATTTTCCCCCTCAACTCTCTCTTCAGCTTATATTGAAAAATCACAGCTCCTTCATCATCTTCCCCTGTGCCATGTCTCTCCATCCCTCACCTGACTGGTGCTGAGCCTCCTGGGGACAGGGCCTCACTGTGGCTTCCTCCTTGACTTCTGCTGCTGCCACTGATGGCCATCTCACCACTGACCCACCCCTGGTTGTCTACTCCCTGCCCTTTTCAGCTGTGGTCTGGGAAGCAGCCTGCTCTTGTGTCCTCCTGCCCACACAACACACTGGTATCTGGGAATTGGTACCTGTAGATCTGCAGATATAACTCCCCTGCAGTCCCCATTCCCACCCTCCACTCGCAGCCCTAACCTCTGCCCCTTGGGAGCCCCAGGCTCACTTGTCTGCCTGTCTCTTAAGACAGATGTCTACTTTCTGCTCTCTGCTGTGTTTAAGGTGCAAGTCTTATCTCTCCTTCTAGAGGGAAGTGCACTTGAGGTCAGAATCTGAGTTGAACTCATCTGGTAGCCTATGCCAGTCCTGCCCTCTGTGCCTTAGATCCACTTCTCCCCATCCCTGCTCCACTCTGTATTGTGGGCCTGAGCCCTGCCAGCTCCGATGCTCAGGCTCCCTCATCAGCATGACTGGCTCCTGGGTTCACCAACAGGAGGCCCTGGTGGGAACTGGAGGGTGGGAGGAAGGGAGAGTGGGTGGTATTTCCAGCAGTGTCGCCCTATCCTCTGGTTCAAGCTTCCTTCGAATGGGCTCATGATGTTCTTAGTGACCCCCACCCTAGAGTCTGGTGACACCACCTCCCTCTTTCATCTCCAGCCCTAGGGGCCACAATGGCTCCCTACTATTTCGAGTCTACGGGTTGTCTCCTCTCCCCTGTTGACTTCCCAGCTCCCCCATTGTCTGTGCAACCAATTTCCTGTCTTAACTCCCATCTGGTTAAGAAACAGTGGTTTCTGTTTACCAGGCTGGACCTGGCTGGTGCATATTCCATTGCCATATAACCTCTCTAGGTACAGATCTGTAAAATGGGAGTAATATTGGAACTCACCTCAAGGAGTGGTTATGAGGATTATATGAGTCAACACGTGTGAAGAGCAGAGCGCAGCACCTGGCATGTGTTGCTCAGTAAATGGTTGGGTGTTAATATTGATGAACTGTGTGTTGGTGAGGTTTGTGTGTTACTAAACTGTGCGTGTGTGTTGGTATTAGTTGAATTTATACTGAGTTGGTATAAATCTCTGTGGATATGGGTGTGGCATTAGGGCAGGGGGAAGGATGTTCATTTCTGTGGGTAGTTGTGCATGCCTCCACGTGAAAGGGTGCCTCTGTGGGTAACCACACCAGGCCTGAGAACCCATGTAGATTGCTGTCATTGAAAATGTCCCTTGTTACCTCATTATTCTCCTGTACAACCACCTTGACCTTTGCAAGCTTATAAAATCAAAGGGCCTAGAAGACTTGTGGGCAGACAGTGAGTGCCAGCCTCAGCTCTCCTGGGGTTGGCACATCATGGATGCAGCTTGTCTGTGGCTAGAAGGACAAGGTCCTCTGCAGGCTAAGCAGCCAGAGGCACAGGGAGAGGATTGCCCAGAGCCCATGGTGTGTGTGGGCCACGCAGGACTCTCTGCCAGACTCAACCGAAGTCATCACATGGGACCAAACCTCCTGATCCCTCAACATCTGCCGCCCTGGACCAGGCCTGGTGTGAATTCTGCAGGGGCTTCAGTTCATGGGCATTGGTGAGGGGCCTCCAGCTTCTCCGTAACCTGCAGAGACATGTAGAATTTAGAGCTGATGGGCATTAGAGACTCATTCCTATCATAGCACAGAGGAAGAAACTGGCCCAGAGAGGGAGAGTAACATTGCCCAAAGTCGCTGAGCTGGAATTGGAACCCAGGTCTCCTGATTTCACTCTGTCTTTGTTCACATTGGGCAGGAACAGCCTTCTCTAGTTTTCCAATAAAGATGGGATGTTTCAGTAAGGACAATCGTCCCTTGCCTTTGTTCTGGGCTTTCAAATTTACAAATACCTATCTCATTTGTGATGGGGATAATATTTTGCAAATATGAAATCAGTGCAGCTTAATTTCCTCCCTAAATAGTCTTCTCACGCAGGCTTCCTTCTCCAAGGCTGAGCCATGGATTTGTCATCTCAGCAAAGGAGAGGGTGGCCCTGCTCCATGGAGTGGGTCTAGAGGGCTCTGACTTGGTCATTCACTGTGACCCTGGGCAGATAACTTCTCTTTGCCTTAGGCTTTTCCTCTGCTGCCTGAGGAAATCTTAAGATGTCCCTGGTACAGTAGTTGTGAGACAGGCCAAGAGTAAGTGTGTCATAAATGCCATCAGGCCTGGAGACTTGCTCATGGGGCTTTCCACAGGGAACAGCCCATCAGACAGAATGGGCAAGGCAAAGCCCATTCATTCCTGGGCTTGTAGGTGGGGATGGGGAGGTAGGCAGTAAGATCTGCATCCTGATCTTCCTCCAGGCTGAAATCCCAAGGAGAAAGGAACCCTGGATTAGTGGAGGAGACACTGGGGCAGAGAGGATTCTGCCCCCTTCTCACTGAGGACTCAGGCAGGCTGCCTGCCACCTCCTAGGCTGCTCCTGCCCCAATGTGGGGTGGCTACACTGGGAACAACTGGGTCGCGTGATATGGTTAGCAAAGAAAGGAACTAAGTTTGGGTCTCCAAGAATCCCTTGGTTCCTGTGTGCCTAAGATGGAGCCCGGAAGTTTCTTTTTGCCCCAAAGTGAGGTGAGTCTGGTTGGGGAGTTTTCCAAAGAGTCCAGAGAAGGCTACAGGCCAGGACCTCAGAGGGTCCTCAGCATCATAAGAGGCAGAATGGGACCTGTTTTACATTACTAGGGCAGCCCTGCCTGATGGAGCTGGGAGAGAACATGCCAGAAGGTCATCAGCGTCACCCATCAGCAGTGGAGAACCTGCTGAACTCTTGAGGAGAGTCCACGCCACCCTCATTTCGCTGGCACCAACTCACACACACCCACACACTGGCTTGAGGCCAAATGTGCCTTTCCCTCCCCATGCCATGCAAGCCTCTCTCTAGCCACAAAGGTGCCATCCTGGAGGGTAGGAGGGAAAGAGCAGCAGGAAATGGAAAGACCAGCACTTTATACACAAGAAACTGGGTGGTTCTTTAAAAGACTGTATTGGGCTAAAACTTAGCTGCCCCTCCCCCATCACCACAGAATAGGAGCACATAAGAGAGCTCCAATCAGCTAATAGAAAATAAAGAAAAGTGGTTTCTCTGCACATTTGAAAGTGCTGTAAGTGTATCTGTGACCTTGCCAAACATGTATTATCTCATTTGATTCCTATATGTGCTGGAAAATGGCCATGACTGGGGGTCAGCTTAGAGCGGCCATATGGTGTGAAACGGCAGAAGCCATGTGGTGTTCCACTGCCAGTGGCTCCAGAGGCCTTTGGCGCCTCCTGCTAGCACCTCCCTCTGTGCTGCATTCTGAGCTGAGCTGAGTTTGGTGAAGGAAGGTGGATGCAGTATAACTTGGGGGGAAATAGCTCAGGCTTTGGAAACACCCAGAACAGACCTGGGTAGAAACCTCAGCCCTCCTGCTTACCAGCCATGTGACCCTGGGAAAGCAGCCTTGCCTCTCAACCATGAAATGGAGATTGTAATATGAAGTTTGAATGTGAGTGTTAGGGGTGTATGTGGAACACTAACACAATGCCCTGGGCATAGCAGGTTCTTGATAAATGACAGCGAATTTAAGGATGAATGAATGAAGGAATGGGCCATTGCAGAGATAAGCACACAGGCACGTGTCCCATGCTGAAAGGCAGTATAATGTTGTGTTTGAGAATGAGGGCCCCAAAGCTAAATGGCCTGGGTTCAAATCTGGCCTTGGTCACTTACTTGCTATGTAACTATGGAAAAGTTACTCAACTTCTCTTTGCCTCAGTTCCGCACGTGTACAAGGGAAATGGGGATAATGATATCCATTTAATGCAGTTGCTGTGAGGATTAAATGAGTTACTATATTTAGACCTTTTACAGCAGTGCCTGGCACAAAGCAAATGCTCCGTAAATGTCAGCCATTGTTATGACAATGATGTGCGTATAGGCGCCATTCTACTCCACCCCTGCCCTGTGCCCAGTACTGTTCTAGGTCTTGTGAAGAATATATGAGAAACATAAGACACAACATCTGGCCTCAGGGAGCTTGTTGAGGAGGCCAGATGTTCATCCCTGCAGCAACCATGCTCAGGCTGGCACATGGGCCTGAGCGGCACCAACAGAACCAAGGCCCTGGGGGAAGTGCACGCAGATAGAAAATGGCACAGGGAGTGGAGGAACAGGGTAGAAGGAGGTGGGGGCTGACCAAGTTTTCAGGAGGTGATGGTGCCTATGTGCACTTGGAGGAGGGGCCAGGTGTGCTATCTAATTTCACATGCCCAGCGTCTCACAGGAGTTACACTGCCTAGGAGTCCAGACAGCAGTGGCCTTTGCATTTGTTTCACCTTTCAAAGAACAGAAGATTCTGGAAAAGTCACTTGCTGCCCTGGGCCTCCGTCTCCTTAAATGTAAAATGGGAATAATAGCACTTGTGCTTCCAACTTCTCAAGGTTGGGGCCAGGAAAAAATAAATCAAGAAGGAAGTACCAAATAAGTTGTTGAAATCTTCATATGAATTAGCCAATGTATGAACCACCAGTCCTTGGACCCACTGGAAAGAGAACTCAAATGAACGACTTTCTAAAGGAGAAGTTGGGGTACTTTCGCCTTTGCTTTGGGAAGGGGACAGTCATCTTATCACACAGGCCTAGGGATCTCCTATATTTTCGAGTTTTAATGTCCCCATAGCCTTTACATTAACTGTGGTGCAAATAGCTGACTTTGTAGCCATCCTCCACCACAGCTGCCTGCCCCTAGGTATCAGGGTGAGCCCAGAAGCACAAAACTCAAAGTTCCTTAGGGGAAGAGGAAAGATATCGCAGGCCATGCCAGGCTTCCTTGCTGGGTGGCCACCTGTCTTCCCTGCCCCCAGGAAATGCTGGCCTAGGGGGTCCCATCAGCCTACCTCCTCCGGGATGAGGCCCACCCACCTCTGCTCACCACCTCCATCCCCACCCTGCTCATCCCTCAGAAATCAAATTTAATCACCTCCCATCCGGCTTCTGCATTGCGATAAATAGTTGTGGTATGCTTCTGAGGAGAAAAAAAAAATCCAGTGTTTAAAATATCGAGCCACTCAGAAATAATTATTCATGAGGTTTTTGTGCATGAGTTAGAGATTTCCCTGGAGCCTCAGGGCTGCCCGCTAGAACAAACTTACCCACAACTTGGCCTTTATTTCCCTGTTTTCTTTTTTCTTTCTTTTTTTTCCCCTGAGTTTATGAGTCTTCAACACATTCAGGATGGAAACATTAAAAATGCTCATGAGCATGACAGGGGCAAGGCCTTTCTGAACTCGTCAACAGAAGGAGCCTGTGATGGGGAGGAAGGTCCTTTGAGATGTGAGTGCCGTGCACACAGGCATCTGCTCTGGGGTGGGAGCAGACAGAGCCCCTGCCCTCAGGGAGCCCCAGTCTGAGGGGGAAGGCACAGCCCTATTCTCAGGGAGCCCCAGTCTGAGGAGAGACACAGCCCTGTCCTCAGGGGGCCCCAGTCTGAGAGGGAAGGCACAGCCCTGTCCTTGGGGAGCCCCAGTCTGAGAGGGAAGGCACAGCCCTGTCCTTGGGGAGCCCCAGTCTGAGGGGAGACATGGCTCTGTCCTCGGGAAACCCCAGTCTGAGGAAAGAGACAGCCCTGCTCTCATGCGACTTCCTGTGTGATGAGAGATTCTATTCTGATCTTGGAGATGGCATTCTCAACTTCAGTGAATTTCTGATTGGGAAGTGTGTTGATAATTTCATTTTTCAATGGGGAACAGCCTTGACTGATGGATTCATTCATTCATTTAACAAATCTTTATTGAGCACAGGTTGTATTTCTGTGCCAAGTCCTGATAAACACTGGGGGAATCACCCAGTCTTTTTTGCCAAGGACACCAGTCTTATTTAGGAGACAGACAGGTAACAGTTTCCAGGATAATCTGTAATAAGCGCCCTAACAGGGAGGAGCCCACAGGTCTGGGGAGAGAGGGGCATGGCCCTGGCTGGGGAACTGGCATGTTTCTCCTATAGGCTCATGCTCCCAGTAGCTCCACTTTGCTGTGGAGTCCTCCAAAAAGACAGAACAGGAAGAAAACAAGTGTTGAATGTGAAATATATGAACCTTTGTAAAGGATGTTTTTCACTCCTTCATTTATGAATTTGTTCAGTAAATATTTTTGGAAAGCATATAGATTCCAGCACTGTGCAAAATTTGGGGGATAGAGAGGGGAACAGACATAACTCCTGTTCTCAAGCAGCTAAGGCCATGTAGAATTTTCAGCAATTCTGATTTGGTGTATTTATTCCAGGGCTTTAGAGAAAAAGTCACTTGGAGGTCATCTGGTCCTGTGCCTTCCCCCAGTCCCTCCAGGCATAAAAGCTGCTTGGGCAGAGACCCAGAGCTTCTGGGAAGAGGACTCTAGAACCCGCTGCATTTACCTGATCCCCACTCTTAAGAGATCTCTGTTTATATCTGATCAGCTTTCATCTACCCCTCTTGCTACAAAATAATCCCTTCTTCACTTGTGGGTGCTATGGAGGAACTACTGCCCTCCCCCTACTCTGCCTTCCTGGCCTCTGCAGCATGCCAGCCCAGCCAGCCCCGTGGTTCCTGCACACTGAAGGGTCCTGAGGAAGATGATCGGGCGATAGGTCTCAAGGTGTCCAGAATCAGGATCTGTGAGCTGTTCATTTCACTGGGCAAAGCTGTGCCACCCTCTGGGGCGTTGTGGGGGTGGGGAAGGGTAAACCAACTGCGCACTTTGGGGATCAGAGCAATAGCCTGCCCTGACGGGGATCTGGGTGAAGTGGTCACACCTGGGGTCTAGCTGCCTTTAGAGCTAGTTGGGGCCTTTGGGATTGCCAAGTTAAGGCAGAGGTCAAGCTGCTGTAATAGAGCCTCGAAAGACAGTGGGTGACAAGAGGGGAGTTTGCAGCTCTCCTTTGAGATAGGCTAGAGGCTGGTGGATGGTCTGGGTCATGCACAGTCCCAGGCAGGGGGGTACAGCTCTGCCACCCTCAACATAGGCCTTCTATTGCGGGGCCAAGAGGGCTGCTTCAGTGGTGGCCAGTCTCCAGCCATGGAAGGGTTAAGAAAAAGCAGACAGCACTTTTCTTTTTTAAAGACAGGCCCTGGAGATTGTGGTCCACACACACTTTCACTCATATCCCATTGGTTGGAACTTGGTCACATGACCACTTCTAGCTGCAAGGGCATCTGGGAAATGTAGTCTGTGTCTGGGCAGCTGTAGGCTGATAAAACTTGAGTGATACTGAAAACAAGAAGGGGAGAATGAATTGGGCATAATTCACAGTTTCTGTCACAGGGATCGCCTCAACACTGTCAAGGATCCATGGCAGTCTTATTTACCCCAAACAGTTCAGCAGCCTTACTGTTCCCGAGGGGCAGTAGCATTAGAGGGAAAAGCTCCCAGGGCAACCAGCTCAGAGGCAGGAAGGAGACTTTTTGAATTGCTTTGTTGCTGCCTGGGAATGGGGCTGGTGTAGGGTCCTTCAGAAGCCAGGGCTGAGGCCCTCACTCCACCAGGGCTGGTGCTTAGAGCCCACATTGCAGCAGCAGGGGTGGAGTACCATGCAACAGGAGTGTCCACAGCCGGCCCTTCCAGGACTCTGGCAGGCTGGCACTGCCCTGTCCTAGCAGTTGCTGTAGGTGCCCCACTTATGTCCTCTTAGCGTGTACCTTTGCATTCTATTTCCAGTCGTGATGATGGCTTCTTCTGCAAGCACGTGTGGACACCGCCTGAGGGATTTCTGTGATCCCTGGAACGTGGTGTGCCCACCTGCAGGGCAGAAGTGCCAGGGAATTACCCTGAGGAGTAGCCGCCAACCAATAATACATGGCAGTTGGTGCATAACCACTCAACTTTGAAATGTGTTCTACAGTCTCTCAGAGGTCCCCAGTGGGATCGAGCCCCAGTTGCCCACAGCAGTAACCTGCTTCCTGTACTGGCTTCCTTCCTGTCTCATTTCCTCTCTTTCCTATTAGTGACCTCCCAAATAAACTACTTGTCCTGACATCCTTGTCTCAGACTCTGCTTCTGGAGAACTCAGACCAAGAAATCTGGGTTGATCGGCTCTCCTTGCTCTCTCCAAATAGAGAGAAGATCCTACAACCAAGAGGGAGGGTTTCAAACTGGGAAAGGAAGCTGCATCTTCTTGTTACTATATTCCCAGCACCGGGCATAGTGCCCCACAGAGGATGGGTGAATGGGTGCCCAGAAATTGTTTCATTGATTGAATGAATTAAATAAAGTGCCTTGTGTCATGAACCTGCTGTGTGACTTTGGGCAAATCTCTTTACCTCTCTGAACCACACTTTCACCATCTACAAAGAAGGGATAATAACATTACCTACTTAGAAGATGGAACGAGACAACGGCTGTGAATGAGCTTTATGATTCTAACGCCCTCTGAATCTTAAGGGATGAAAGATTAGAAAGCTGCCTCCTATCCTTGTTGCTGCTTTTCAAAATGCCCAAATAGGAACCTTTTAGTGGCTAAAAAGCAGCATCAATTTTCTCATTGAAATTCTTTTATGCAAGAAAGTGGATAATCTTAGTGGGAGGAATATACATGATATTTTCTGTAGGATTCAGTAAAGTTGTTTTCATTTTGAATTAAACATGCACTTTCTGAATATTTGTTCTGAATTGGCCTTGCAGAAAAAAAAAGAAGGAAGGCTACTCCTTGCTCTTCACTAATCTTCTTGTTTGACAGCTGAGAAAATGGACCAGGGAGGACTGTGTCTCCAGGGCCACAAGGCTGGGTAGGGATATTCATTCATTCTGCAGATACTCCATGGGCATGGGTTCTGGCCAGGCACTAGGCTGGGTGTGGGTCTGCTTTGGTGAGCCCAGATGGAAACAGCCCTGCTGTCATGGAGCTGTCAGTCTCATGGGGCAGAGGCTGTGAACAGAATAGTCACACTAATGGTTGAATAGTAAGTACTGTGACAGAAAGGAGCATGTTTCTCCAAGAACTAAAGCAGTGGACCTATCAGAGAGAGAAGGTACCCAGAGAAAGATTGCTTGAGCTGAAGTCTGAGGCATTATCTGGGAGAGAAAAAGGAGGGAGAGCCTGCCAGAGGAGACAGAATATGCAAAGGTCCTGTGGCCTGAGGTGATACATGGTGGGTTTGAGGAAGTGAAAGCAGGTCCTTGTGGCCACAATGTGGACAGCAAGGTGTGGACTGGGGAGAAATGAGGCCACATAGGTCCTGGGAGGCCCTGTGTGCTAAACCAAGAGTGAAATCCAAGTCTTATTTTTTTCTTGCCTAAAATTGTTTATAAAAATTTTTAAAAATACAGAAAAGTTGCACAGTGGACACCCATATATGTACCACGTGGATTCTACAATTAGCATTTTGCTCTATTTTCTTTGTCATATATCTTTCCATCAATCCATCCCTTATACATCTATTAATCCATCTTATTTTTTAAGCACTTCAAAGCAAGTTGCAACATCAGTGCACTTCAGCCCTAAATACATCAGTGTGCATATGATATCATTGACAAATGCTTAGAGCTATGTAACCCAAATCCTTATCAAGATACCAACCATTCCATCTCTCTAGGAAGTTCCTTTGTACCCTTCTCAGTTAATTCTTGCCTCAAACTCCCAGGCAACCACTCTCTGTTTGTTTGTGCCGTAAGTTAATTTTGCCTATTCTAGAACTTCATATAAATGGAATCATTCAGTATATTCCTTTTTGGGGCAATGTTTCTTTAGCTCAACATAATGTTTTTGAGATTCATCCATGTTACATGTATCAAGAGTTCATTCTTTTTATTGTTGAAGAGTGTCCCTTGTATGCACATGTTACAATTTAGTTGTCCATTCTACTGTTAATAAATAGTTGGCTTGTTTCCAGTTTGGGGTGATTAAGAATAACACTGCTGTGAGCATTTTTGTACAAGTCTTTTTGAGGATATGTAGATAAGTAGAGTGGAATTGTTGGGTCATAAGGTTGATGTATATTTAGTTTTATAAGAAACTTGCAAATCTTTTTCCAAAGCGATTGTACCATTTTGCTTCCACCAACAGTGTAAGAGAATTCCAGTTGTTCCACATCCTTGTCAGTACTTTCTAGTAGCCTTTAAAGTTTTTAAATTGGTGAGTGTCTAATGATAGTTCATTAGCATTTTAATTTGCATTTCTCTGGTGGTTAATGATGCTGAGCACTTTTTCCATGTGCTTATGGGCCATTTACGTTGGCTTTTGGTGAACTATCTGTTAAAATTTTTTGCTTATTTTTTAAAAAGTAGATTGTTTATCTTCTAAATACTGAGTTTTAGGGGTTCTCTGTAAGATATATACAGTAATTCTCTTATTCAACAAATGATAATTGAGCAATTACTATGTGCTAGGCAATGTGCTAAACTAGACAGCCTGGGGTCTGCCTGTGGAGAGCCACAGTCCAGGTCTCCTGACTACCAACTCCAGTGCTTTCTTACTAAACTCACCTCCTTCAGAGGAAAGCTATGGATTCAATACTTCCCCAGGATCTTTGAGCTATCAGGAAAGGCCTCCAATTAGGCCATAGATGACCCAGTTTTGAAACCTAGCTCAGCCACTTACTTGCTGTGTGATGGGGTCAAGTCACCTAACTTCTCTGAACTTTGGTTTACTCATCTATAAAAATAGAAGGAAAACAAACCTATCTCATAGATTTACTGCAAAGATTAAAAGAGGCAAACATATCGGCATACAGTTGGTCCTAAGGCAATGTCAGTTTTCTTTTTTCCCTTCCCTGGGGACAAGAGACTGTCCTCACCCTCAGGTGACTTCAGCAAGGCTCAGTCTGTCCTTGCAGGGCTCGAATGGAGAAAAACTATTTAGTTTAAAAATTAGATGTTATGGTGGTGCTAACAAAGTGGTGAGTACTTATTCTGTTCAGGGTTGTGCTCAATGGCCCCTGCTTTCCAGAACTGATGAGGTTTCCTGGGTTTGCTACTGAAGCGTGTTTTTAATGGGCTTCCTGATTTTTCTCCATCCACAAAGAGCTGAGGGAGAAGCACAATGGCCCAGCAGGGAGAAGGCCTGGCTCCACCTTAACCAACCACATGCTCTGGGCAGTTCTCCTCCCTGCTCTTGGAGATACCCTTCTGTGTAATCAAAGGAGTGGGACAAAGTGATTTCTCAGGTCTCTCGCAGTTCAAATATTCTGTGCTTGCAAGTTTCTTGGGTCCCTGATGAATGCTGGACCACAGCTGGGAGACATGTTTTCAAGCAGAATTGACCATTAGATCAGCAAGCATTTCTTAAGCTCCTTTATATGATCTTATGTTTCAAGATGCGTGGGGTGGGGTGGGGGACAGAGACTATTAGATGCTACATCACAACTCAAAGAACCTCAATCAGACCTAGATTTTTTTTTAAAGGAATACTGTCGATAAGAAAGATATTAATGTCCTTAAAAAAACAAAAACAAAATAGCTACATACCCAGTTACCCAGGTACCCCTGTGCTTAGTTTTCCTTTAACCAACTTCTTAACAGTTAATGGAGGATCCTCTTGATCTGCCCAGTTGATGGAATTGGGGACTGTCTTGCTTCCCCCTTTATTTGTGCCTAATTAAAAACATAGCTCTGTTGGCCATAAGGGTTTTGGGAGTTGGTTTTTTGTTTGCTTGCTTGTTTGTTTTTTGAGATTGTATGTTGGTGCGATGAAAGTCATATTTCTTCTCTAATTTACCAATTTGGTAAATTCAAAGCTTCATGGCAGGGTGTTATGCAAACTGTGGTTGAACAGGAAGGAGGTACATGGGAACGGCAGACAGGCTGGTGGTATGTCGAGAGCCTTCCCCAGGCCCCAGACCTGTGGCCTAGCCTGGGGACGTCTCAGGCCACAGATAGGTGGGGTCAGTCCCAGGAGGCAGTGTTGCAGTGCTTCAGAGCAACCAACTGCCTTTGTCACCTTCCGGGTGGGAGATCTGGGGCACATTACTTTGGAGCTCAGTTTCCTCATCTGTAAAATGGAGATGATGACAGTGCCAAACTCTCCAGACTGTTTGAGGACTATATGGGATGGCCAGGGTAAAGCACCCAATATAGTACCTGGAATATCACAGACTTCCCATCCACGTTACTTGCTGTAAGTATCATTCATGCCTCAGCAAGAAGGGAACTGTCTTGGAAACCACTGACACGTGGAGGCCCCTTAGCTTCTAGCCACGCAGACACAAGGGGCCCCCCAGCAGACACAGATCAACCTCAAGATCCTTTTCCCAGTCCTTCTCCCTCAGGGATGCTTCTCCTCTGAATTTTCCCTGCATCCTCAAAACAATTTTCCCAATGTCCTTTTCCTTCTGAAGCTTCTGGCCTCCATTTATATGCAAATTAGACATCTGAGTTCGTGAGGCCAGAGAGTTTGTTGCATCTGGCTTTTACATTCAAGGGAGGCAAAAGAAATACTGCAACAGAGCGGAATACCATTTTCTACCCAGAATAAATCTTCCTCTTCCCAGCTTCTGGCAATCTGGTGTTAGTTGGCGCTAGGACTAGCAGTGGTGAATTTCCTATTGCAAATGGTCTCCCCAGGGTTGTTCCCCAAGAGGTTAATTTAACAGGGCCACTGTCATCTTCCATCAACCCATTTAGTCCTCAAACAGTCTGGCAAGGCACTTTCTACCTCTTTAAGCTTTTTCATATCTGCAACAGATGCTTGGAAACGACAGGGTCAGGGTACGGACTCGCCTGTGTGCCCTTTTCCACAACACCTCCCTCCCCACCTCCTGCAGGTCCTGAGCTGGAGGGGAGTGGAGGGGTAAGTCCCAATAACTATATAACAGCATGTTTGGTGTCAGTCCCACTGGCTAACCAATGCTTTACCTGCATTATCACATTCTGTTCTCAAGAACCCTGGGAGCAGACACCATTAGTAACCCAACTTCCCAGCTCAGAAAGCTGAAGTTAAGAAAGGTTAGCCAATTTGCCCAAGGCATGCACTTGGTTATGGTGGAGTTGGAATTGGAGCCAGGGGTTCTGGCTCTGAGAGCAGTGTGCCATCCTCTGCTGTGGGCGCAACGCTCTTGGGGGTGATGGAAACAGGATTTCACCTTGGACCTGTCTGACGCCTCAGCCCTGGGCATGCTGGTTAGGAGAGGCTCATACAATGAGTTTTCAAATCAATAAGATGCAGTAAAACCCAGAGAACATCAAAACCCTTTTGGATGCAATTTAATGTCTCTTAGAGATTCAAGGAAGCATATTGGGCTCATTCAGGAATTCAGGCCATGGCTGCTGTGTTGATTGCACTGAAGATGGGCTGCGCTAGTGATGAGCTGAGGCTTCCGAGGAAGGAGAACCAGATAATGGAACGGTTTCCTGCACTGTCCCAGTTTATCTTCTTATGAAAATGGTGTTTGGATTTCAGAGTCAGAAGTGGGGGAAGATCATAGAGAAATTTTTGGATGTGAAGACAGTTTGATCCCAGTCACCAGATAGCCCATAATAGCGAATAATAATAGTTACCACTGAATTCATATGCTAAGCAGTTTTGAGGTACACATATATATTTAACATAGTATCTCATTCAAAGTTTATAAACCTATGAGGTGGGTATTTTCCTGAGTTTACAGATGAAGAAGTGGCCACCCAGAGATGTTAAGTAAGTGGCTCAAGGTCACACAGCTGGGAATTGGAGGGTTTTAACCCAGGCACCCTGGCTCTAAAATATGTGTTTTAATCATGTTCTATATTCTATAACTATTTTCTGAGCCCCCAGTGAGTGCCTGGCATGATGCTAGGTGTCTTAGAAGTGCTAACTCAGTTGATGCTCACATCCCTATGACATGGGGCTTATCCACATTTGCCAAAAATCGCACGGCTGGACAGAGCTCTTCCTCATGCCTTCAGGAGTGCATTGGCCAATAGCAATAATTAAACGAGTTAACAAGTGGGTATTACACACAGGGAAGGAAGGCAGATATCATAAGAAAGGGAGAAACAAAACATTAGGGGCTCTAAGGAAGGAGCCAACTCACATTAGGTTGGAGATGGGAGAGGGGCTCAGGGATAGCTTCAGAAGCAGGTGTCACTGGAGAGAAAATGTCCCTCTCTCTACTCTGGGCCTTTGCATATGTTGTTCTCACTGTTGAAACTTTCCTCTCGTCTGCCCCCACCACTTCCCCTGGTTAACACCAACTTGTCTCCTGAGGCCCCCACTTAGAGGCTTCTTCCTGAGGAGGCCTTGACGGAACCCCTGCAGCAGGATAACTCCTGCCACCATGAGTCCCCAGGCCCCTGAGCATCTTCTTCCATAACTGGCATCACATGCAGATGCGCCCATGGCTTCCTCCCCTTTGCTGCATGAGAGCTCCATGGGGCAGGCGCCCACTGGCTTGCCCAGTTCTAAGCTCAGCCTCCAGTAGAGGTTCTGGCACTCAGAATAAGTTGAGAGATTGGGATGCTCCAGTCCATCCCATCACAACCAGCTGAATGAGCTCCAAACCCAATGGCTGCAGCTGCAAGAGGGCCTGGGTTTGGAGAATGTGTAGCTGGGAGAGTGGTACCTCCAGGGAAAAGAAAAGCTTCTGAAGCATGGGGCCTTTCTGCTCCAAGTAAGGCCCTAGATCATTTCTAACACCATTGGCTTGTCAGAAATTCATTCAAGGCCCACCCCGGCCTTGCTCATCTGAATGTGCATTTTAACAAGATCCCCAAGTAATTCTTATGCAAAAAAAATTCTTATGTGAAAAGGTGAGAAGCATTGGTGCTATGGTCTCAATGTTTGTGTCTCCCCCCACCTCAAATTCATATGTTGAAACTCTATCACCCAAAGTAATGGTGTTAGGAGGTGGGGCCTTTGGGAAGTAGTCAGGTCATGAGGGCGGAGCCCTGTGACTAGGATTGGTGCCTTTATAAAGGAGACCCCAGAGAGCTCCCTCACCCCTTCTGTCATGTAAGGACATAGCAAAAAGTCACCATCTGTGAACCAGGAACAGGCCCTCACCAGACCCTGAATCTGCCAGTGCCTTGATCTTGGACTTCCCAGCCTCCAGAACTGTGAGAAACAAATTTCTGTTGTTTATAAGCCACCAGTCTAAGGTATTTTTTTAGAACAGCCTGAACAGACCAAGACAGTTGGTCAGGAACTGTAATCAGAATGGTTGAAGCTGCTCTGAAACTCTTTATGGAGTTGGTAGGCTCCACAGGTCTAGCAGGCAAGGGTCCAGTTCAGAAACTCAGCTCTGAGAAGTTTCTATGCTAAATCACGGGGCTTAGTGTCAGGGGTGGGAAAGTTGGATCCACAAGCAGGACTGAATGTGATCCCATGGCAAAGGTCATTGGTATCCGTCTCTCTCTCTTACTTTCTGTGTGTGAACTGCTTTGGGCTTCCCTCATTGGGGGTAGCCAGGTGTGCAAATATACTTGAGCAGGGGAGATGCAAGGGTTAGTCCATGGGGTCTGAAGGCACTTTCTGAGTGGAATCAGAGCTCAATCTTAACTCTGATGGCTGCGTCTAGCCCTGCCCTGACTCTCAGGCATGAGTACACATTAGTGAATCTCAGGTACGCCTAGGAGTCTGTCCACATGTAGGATTCTTTTTTCACACACGAAACACTTTGCAGAACACAGATCTCTACTGGAGTCCTTCTCCAATTACACCAGACTTAATTATTTAAATTTAATCCATTAGTAGTTCTATATTTAATTTTTAAAAATCTAATGAATTATTATTACTCTATTAATAAATAATAAAGTTTAACAGCTGTTAATGAGCATTCAAAATAGATAAATCGTTGCGTTCCGTACACAATACTGACGTTTGCCCATGAAACAGAAAAGTTGTACCTTTAAGAAATGTTACCCTTTTGACCTGGGTCTTTTTACTGCTAGCAAATATGAACTAATTAATCTGTTATGTGGCATAAATAAGAAAGGGAGGGGGAAATAGAGTTCACTTATGTGCTGCGAACACATTTTGTTCAACTCTTTTGGCCCAGCTCAGACGCCCTCCCATCCCTTGCAGCAAGGGGCAGAGGGGAATAGCCCATGGGAAGTGCCACTGGCTGCATGGCATCATGACCTGAACAGGAGTAAGTTGTCCATCCCTCTCTCGCTGGGTGTTTCCCTGGAGTATTGCTAACAGAGCCTCGTATAAAACCAGAAGTGAAAGGGAGCTACACGTTGAATAGGAAAAGCATCCATGAACATACTGTTACTTTTATTATGTAGGGAGTATAAAAGGCATATAAATAAAAATATTTTATTATGTGATTTGAACATTAAATTTCATTGCCAGACCCCTTGTGCTTTGATATGCAGACTGACATCCGCTAAGAATGGAACTCTGGAATAGCCTTTCCAGCTCATGTAATTCTAAGAGGTTCTGGAACAGTGTATTGGAACTACCCCTCACACAAAAAGCTACAGTGTGTACCCGTGTGTGTGTGTGTGTGTGCATGAGTCACGTGTGTGTGTATATGCATGTGCATGAAGATATGCACATATACATGTGCACGTAGCCACTCATTCAGTTGATCAGTTATTGAACTATTTATTAAAATGCCTCCTAAGTGCTGTTTTAGGTGTTGAGGATTCAGCAATGCACCAAAATAGACAAAATCCCTATGTTCACGGAGCTCATATTCTCACAGGAGAGAAATGCCATATCCAAACAAACAAGCAAACAGTAATAAGTGAAGAAAACCAAAGCAGGGTGAGGGGATGGAGAGGGATCAGGGTGCTACCTACAGCAGGGTGGCTGGGAAAGGCCTCTTTGGGGACTAACATTTAGGCGGAGACCTGAGTGAGGGGAGGGAATGAGGCGTGTGGCATCTGGAGGAACCGCGCTCCGGGGAGGGGACCCAGCTCACGCAGAGGTGCGGGCACAGGGACTGGCTTGGAGTGTTTGGGGAGCACCAGAGAGGCCGGTGTGGAGAGCAGTGGGTGAGAGGAAATCGTGTGTACGGGATAATTAGCCTCAAACCAAGGACTGTGGGACACAGCTGCGAGGGGTAGAAGGGGCCTCACAGTTAACCCAACTGAAACCTCTCGTTTCCTGGCTAAGAGCCAGAACAGGGATTTTCCACTTAGGTGTCCTAACCAGGATTCTGGAGGCTTCGCTCTGCACCCCCGCCTGCCATGCCTCACACCCTTCTTCTCGGCTTGACTAGTACAGGCCTGAGTGCCAAAAGAAAGGGGCTGCTCCCTGCTTGTTCATTGACTGATCCTGGCTCTCGCTCCCCGGCTCAGCCTGACTCAGAACCTCTGGCATTTCCTTAACCTTCTCTCCCCATCTCTGGCCTTCCAGAAAAGGGCCAAACAGAGAGGTGACAGCCCTGGGCCCTGCAGACCAAAGACAAAACGTTGACGTGGCTCATCCTTCACACTTGCACCCTCCATTGCTTCTACAAACTGCTCAGGGCGGCTTAATTGAGCTCCAGGTCTCATGTGGGAGGGAGGTGGGAGGCTATGAGCATTACCCTGGGAGAGGGGCTGTGGAGGCCATGACAGCTGGGAAAGTCTGAGGCCCAGGGGAGTGACTGAGGCAGCTTTCCTGGAAGACAATGATGGGCAGGCCCTGGCTCCTGATGGAGGGTCTCAGATGCAAAGTGGAGCCCTGGGTCACCTCAGCTTAGTCCCTTTTTCCTGGGGTCTCTGAGCACCAAGGGGCTTGAAATCTTCTGTCTTTGGAGACTTACTGTATCTGTTATATTAGGTTTGGTTGCATGACAGAAAACCCAAATATTGAGTAGGCTACTGGCCTATATAAACTAGAGTTTGCTTTTTTCTCATGTAAAGGAAACCTGGGGTTGGCAATCTGGGCCAGTCAAGAGGGCTCCTTGGTACCATCCATGTCCCAGTCTCAATGTGTCTTTCTGAAGTTACTTCATGACCTATGATGGTCACTGGAATTCCAGCCATCAAGTCAAAGTTCCAGGCAGAAAGCAGGAGAAGGGTCCCTATCAGCTAAGAAATCCCTGTTTACAAATCTTTTCCAAAAGCCCCACCCAGTGACTTACCCTTACGTTTCATTGGACACCCCCCATCGGCAAGGAAGGTTGAGAAATGCCTGCTTCTTGTTTAGGTGGCATATTTCCACTCTAAAGAAACTGTGATTCTGAAGGAAGGGAAGCTGGATATTTGGCATTAAATCTCTGCCACTTATGCAGAGGCACAGACCAGCTCCAGCACCTAACCCAGGTCCACTGACTCAGGTGGGGGATGGCAGAGAATAGGGCATGTCTTGAGGTCCTGGATGTTTGGATAGAAGAAAGCAGCTCTTGGGTTTAGGTCTCTTACTTTCCAGATGGAGTTATTCTCAGTGGACTTGTTGGGGGTAGGAATGAAGGACTTGAATGGAGGTCACTCTCAAGGTCATTTTAAGGTTGTCCCCCCTCACCCTTGAATTTCTGTAACATCTACACATAAGTGCACACTTTCCTGGTTTGTCTTTATGAAATGTGAATGATAATATATTAATAGTTCATAAGGCCATAGGAAAGAAGAACAGAAGAAATTAATATAAAACTCATAGCAAAATACTTGTCACATGGTAGGCACTCAGCTATAGTAATGGCTTATTATTATTGTTATACATGTGAGAGCCACAGATTAGTGTGTTTTGGGGCATGTGCACATGTGCTCACATGAACACGTGTGTGTACACACATGCATGCATACAATTGTTCGTGGAGGGGATGGCAGAAAAGACAGAAAGAGAGGCTGTGGCAGGCTGTGCGTACCTGTGGCTTTCCCTGTTTGTGCCCTGTGCTCTGCTGTTACTCAGCAGCGCAGGATGGAGCAGGGCAGGGCAGTGACGGGGCCAGCCTCTCGCAGAATTGAGTTTCCACGGGAGGCACTTTAACACTAAAAATTCCCGCAGTCCAATTTTGAGGGCAACAGGCAGAGAGAAGCTGGGTTGCCAAGCAACCAGCCATTAACACGAAATTAGTCGCTCATCTCTGAATGTCCCGCGCCATTTCCATCCCCCCTCCCCCTCTCCTGCCAAACAGAAACACACACAGGCACATGCACGCACGCGCACACGCGCACGCACACACGCACACAGAGCAGTATAACTGAGTGCTGCCAGACAGATTCTCTTCTAGAGAGAGAGTTCGCATTGCGGGGCTCACACTCAGCTCGAGCAGGCAGGCCGGAGCACACCACCACCCCCTCCTCCCTCCCTGTCCTGTGCTTCTCCTTCACTTCCTGTTCCTCTCTGCTCGGCTCAGCCTCTGTCTCGGTGGGCCGTGAGGCCTGTGCTCATGTGTGTTCCTCTCCTCTCAGCCTCCTATCTCTTAGTCAGGCTGGGAGCCCCCTGGGGTCAGGGACCGTTCTTCCTTCATCAGGCTGAGAACTCCCTACAAGTGGTGGCATTCAGTCTCTCAAACCTACCCCTAACCCAATCTCTCAAACCTTACTCACACCGTAACCCAAACCTGATTTTTGGCCCAGGTTTCTTGCTTCAGGAGCTAGGCTGTACCTGTTGTCAAAGGGGAGGGGCTGCTTCAAAGCCCACTTGGAGTGTACAGGTCATCGGTGACCCATCCCAGGGGAGGAAAGGAGAGTAGAACAGGCTTGCCTTAGCTCCCAGAGTCAAAGGGCTTAGGCCAGGAGCTGCTTCTGCCTCAACCCTGTCTCAACAGAGAACAGTGAAGTGGGTGCCCCCTTAGGTCACCTGGCACCTCCCCTGGAATATGCCCTTCCCTGGATCTGTTCTGCCCTAGTGGGTGACACTTGGGGTCCCTACAGATACAAATATATCTGGAGAGAAAGCCCTGTATACAGGATCACCATCCCCAGCCTAAGCCATATTTCTAGAAAGTAGGCCTTGAGTCTCAACCCATCCCTCCCTCCACACATCCACTGACATGGGCAACTGGTACTCACTTAATAAGGTCAGTTGGGCCAGACACTGAGCTAGACTCTGCTGTGATCCTCGCCTTGGAAGGGGCCCATGGCCTGGAGAAAGAATCAGATATGTAAATAGTTATTTGCCCAGCAGAGTCATATGAAGTGTCGTGGAGACCCAGGAAAGGAGTGATTCAGCCTGCAGATGTTGGGGCGGAGGTGGCTAGAGGAATCAGGGAGGCAGTGACATCTCAACTGGGCTTTGGAGTATGAATAGAAGTGTGCCCGAGAAAAATGTTGGGGAGAGTGTGGGGAAGACGGCATTCTAAACGTAATAGCCTGGGTGAGGCTGAGTGTTTATAAATAACCATTTTCAGAATTAAAGGGGCAGTCTTGCTGTGTCTTGAAAGTTAACATTGAAAGAACATTGGGATGGGAGCAAGGAGGGTCTGGCCCCAGCTCTGCCCCTGACTGGCTGTGCATGCTCAGACAAGTTATAACCTCTCTGGGCTTCTGTTTCCTCCTCTGAGGAACAGAGGCTTGGGTGATCTCTTGAGTTGTTCTCAATTCTGACACCCATGGATTTGTGCGTGTAGGGTATTCATCTGACGAAGGAGCAAGAAGGAGGCTCAGGTGGGGGTGTTTCAGGGGCTGGAGGAGAGTTGGGTCTGGGGTCTAAAGGCCTCCTTCCTCATCTCTCCCTACTTCCCTTCCCGCCCTCTCTGGGGCTGCCTCAATGGCTTCCAAGGGTCACCTGGCAGCCAAAGAACACTCTGAGCATTGCAGTGACATTTGCAGAAGATTACCCACTTCAAAAGATTTAACTTCACTTAACATTAATGTGGGAGGCTTTTTATAAGGGACTGGCAGGTGTCCTGGAGTGGAAGCGTGGGCTGGGAAGTGTCTTGGAGACCAACAGGTAGTTCTGAGGCCACCCTTGCCTGAGGAATGCTCTGAACTGGCAGAGTGGGCTTAAGACCAAGTAGTAACTGTTCTTGAAAGTGCTGTCCTAGAAAGAGCATGAGTAACACTCAGGAGAAGGTGATAACATGGGTCCTGGATTTCCTCGGCATCCAGCCTGTCTTATCCAGCCTGTCTTATCCAGCCCAGCTCCAGCTTGCAGGAGGCTGCATGGATGTCATTCCTTTTCTTGACTACAGGAATATCCCAAGATGAGAAAGGTCAGATCATTAACACAGGAAGGTGTTAGCCTGATAGACTCTTGGGAGGCCACCTAAAGGAAAGAATGAGGAGGTGCCCAAAAGGGGGATGGGAGGACCCCAGACATGCTTGATGCCCTGCTGCTGCTCTGGGTGAGCCCCGCCTGCAGCAGAGCATTTGCAGGGAGCCCTCTGGGCAGCCCCCACTGCCTGGCAGCGAGGCTGTGCAACCCTTGACCCTTTCAACGCCCTTCAAGGCCCCAGGGAAGAGGATGGCCTCACAGTGACAGGAGCAGGGAGAGGAGAGTTTGACCTACTGCCCCTGTCCCGAAGGGTGGTCACTGCTTTCTGGCCTGAGGCTTCGAATCTTCAAAGCCTTTTTTTAAATGTGAAAGAAATGTAATTTATTTGTCAAATCAAAGGCTTCTTAGCTGTGCAGAGGCTGCTCAGCCCAAACACCCTTGCCTTGGGCAGAGCAGAGGCCTGCTGACTTGCCATGGGTATGCTTGTGCATATTTAATTTAATTTGTATTTATAGAGCACTGAGCTGTCTGCCTACGTGGGGGTCTGCATGCTTGAATTCTCCCTTCTGTAGGCATTTCTGTCTGCAGGCACGCACACATGCATGTGCATTATATGTTTGGCATATGTCTGTGTGCCCATATGCGCAGTCCTAGTTGGGTGATTCTGGGTGGTGTGCACCTATGTGAGGATGCCAGGGGATGCTGTGGGGGATGGGCAGAAGACAGCCTGCAGAAGCCACAGAATCTCAGGGAAGCTATTGAAGGCTGGGGGCCCAGGGGATGCAGGGGCAGGAAAGCTCAGGTCCACTGAGCTCTCATCTTACTAGAGGGCTGTGGGGGCTTCGAGAGACCGGTACCTCTCTCTGCCCTGAATCTGGGCAAAAGATTTTCCATCACAGCCCCTCACCCCCTTACCATTAGTCATGCAAGAATGTCCCAGCCTCCTTTTCCCATTTGAGCAGCAGCTGGCTGGCTGGCTGTTGGGGAGGGAGGAAGAGGGCATGGATATGGGGGACTTCCTAGGCAATGTGGGCAGGGGGAGGCTGAAGGAAATGGGACTCTGCCCCATTTCCTCTGAACACCAGTGGTTGGAGCCCTTGGATTGTATCGCGAAGGCTTGGCCTCCCCCATCCAACATGGAGGACTGATCTGAAGGCAGATCTTGGCTGGAGAATCTGGCGGTGTGGAGCACAGAGAGGAGGTAGATTAAAGGGCTGGACACAAAGGGACAAGTTTCACTACCCAGGAAGTGGCATTCTCAGTTGTTATAGGGACCTTGAAAGGAAGAGTCAGTTTTACCCCACTTGCAGCTGGCTGGGAAGCCAGGGCTAGTTTAAGAGTTCAGGGAGCAGGAATAGGCACTGAGACCTTCGGCTGTGGTTACAGATGGTGTTAATGAACTTGAAAGGATGCATTGGGTAGAGCTGGAGGACAGGCTGCCCCATCTCAGGACAGAAGGGACAGGAGGGGATTATTGTCCCCAAAAGGCGGGGTGGGGATGAGGAGGCCTGAGGGATCTCCTATCTCTTAGTGCCCCTCCCGTCCCTCCCTCCTGAGCTTCCTCTTGCCCAGGGTCCTTTCTCTCCCTGCCTTCTCCACCCAGGCTCTCCCCAGCCCAGCTGGTCAGCCTCTCCTCTGGCTCCTGAGGTCGGTGAGGGATGCTGGCCACCCCTGAGGGACTACTGTGGGTCTTGCACCTCTCTCTCTGTGTGATCACACCAAAAGGTTCTGCTGCTTCCTTCCCCTGGGTAGGCTAGGGAGGTGCAAAGTGCTGCCTGCACAGCATGTGATTAACATTCTGGGCTGGTAGGTGTGCAGGTGCTGCAGGACTCTGGGAGCTGGGAGAGGGCCTGGCTCTCATTCCTACCTCTTCATTCTCCCCACAGGTCACCTGGGATCCCTGCACGTGCGTGTGCGCTGTCTTTCTGCATCTGCCTCCTCTGCCCCTGTAGCGTCCTCTCTATCCTCTGCCTTCTCTCCCTGGCTCTGTGTCCCTGCAGCTCCTCTGGGCCCCAGCGGCACCCCCAGCTCTCACTGTCAAGTGCTTTCTTCACTTGCCATTTCCCCTCTCTCCTGCCTGCCTGTCTCTGTCCGAGTGCTCTGATCTTGTTTTCAGTTCCCTCCCTGTCTCCCTTTAGGTCTGCCCCTCTGTTGGCCTGTCTCCCTCTCTCTCTCTCCCTGCACCCCACCCACCCTTCCCTTTTTGATGGTAAATGTTCAAATAAATGAATAAGGCCAAAGCCCATGTGCCTAGCAGTAGAAAGCAAGTCTGCAACCCCAAGAGTGTGGCAGGGACAGTGTGGAACAAAAGACTCCCCATTACTGCGTCTCATTGCTTGGCTTACTGCTCTAAAACGGAGGAGCTCAAGGCAGGAGAGGCAGAGGGGCCTTCATGTGGCTGTGCAGCTGCAAGTAGGGCAAGCAGCCGCAGGGGTGAATGGGCCCTGAATATTCTCAGCCCCAAGACACTCCATGGATTGTTTCTACCTCTTTCCTCATCTGACTCCAGATTTTAAAACTTCTCTCTGTCTGAGTTCCCCTAAGGGCCAGCTCCACCCCCACTGCGTGTCAGTGCTGTTCCTGCCGGCTTGGACTCCAGCTCATGCACACACCGAGGCTGTCAGAATCCCTACCCTATCCCAGCCCACAGTTACCCAGGCCACAGCTCTGTCGTGGACAGGTGTCAGGGAGGTCACACTTACAGGGTCAGGACAGGCTTCAAATTCCCTTGTCTCCATGGGAATCTGTCTCCCAGGAACTAACCCAAACTGCATTTCAGCCCATTACTATTCCTTCCCTCTTTCTTTTCTCTGATAGGTAGAGGATTCAGAAAGGATGGGGAAGGGACTGACTTTCCAAAAGCAAAATTTCACCATTTCATATTTACAAAGACCACCTCTGGGAGGTACAGGAAAAGCTGGTGTGATGGTTACTTTTATGTATCAACTTGACTGGGCTAAGAGATGCCCAGATAGCTGGTAAAACATTCTTTCTGGGAGTGTCTGTGAGGGTGTTTCTGGAAGAGATTAGCATTTAGAATGGTGAACTGAGTAAAGGAGATCTGCCCTCACCAATGTGGGTAGGCCTCATCCAATCCATTCAAGGCCCAAATGACATTCAAACCATAGTACTTTATAACTAATTTTGATCTTAGTTTTCTCATCTATGAAATGGGGCTACTAAAAAATCCTTTCCTACCCATCTTAGAGGCAGTGTGATGATGAAATCAAATGATATAATGGGAGTAAAAAAAAAAAGGCAAACCCTAAATGTATGTGCACCTGTAAGGAGTTACCATTGTCATTGCTATTTGATCTTGTACATTCAACTCTCACCATCAAAAGGTATTTTGGGAGCAGAGATCTCTGGGCCTTCTTCCCTGGCACAGTTCCGACTGAGCCTGTCCGCCATCCCCTTTTCATCCTGTATGCGCCTTTTGCACTGTGATCATCGAGGGCCCCCGTTTATTCTTCACCTGGTTTCCCAACTTTGAAGTTATTTAAAGGAACTCTTATTATGGGCATTGGATTTCATCACAAGGGGATTCTCAGATATTTTTCCTGGACATTTGGCTTCAAGTGTGCATCTGACCTTCTGCACACTCTTTTCTTGTAATAAATAATTAATAATAAAATGTAAATATGTGATATAGATTATATATCTCACGTGATGCCTTTCTTTTTACATGACTTCCTTTTCTCTGCTAGTTAGCCATGCAGAGGGGTTTTTTTTTTTTCCTTTCCAGAAACCAGTCTTTTTGATCCTCAGCACACATTTTTCCTGGCTTTCAATGAGGATTTTCTTTATTTTTTTTAATAGTCTATGGGTTTCTTATGCTTTTAAAGTGTTTTTTAAAACTTTCTTTTAACCATCCCTTTTGATTTTTTCCCTCCAACACATGCTCTCATTTTCTGTATTTCTCTCTACAAGAAATAAGCAGGGGTGTAATGGGTATTTCCCACCAGCGGGTTGAACTTCAAGGTGCTGGGGTCTAAAGGAGGCAGAGCTTCACCCACACAAATGCTTCCTGTCCAGTCCCTGCCCTTCCCTCCAAAAATGCCCCTGATCCCTTCCCAGCACTGACTCCAGCAAGCCTCGTGCCTGCAGTGGATCCCCCTTATCTCTGTCACCACTGGGGACTCGCTGCACAATGCCATTTTATCACTTGCACCAGCTGCCTGCACTCACTGCACCTCACCCTTAATTAATTACACCCTCTGCCGTAAGGAGCCATCTCCCTCCCGAAGACAGCCTTCAAGCCCTGTCAGATGGAGAAGCAAAACCCTTTCATCTTTCCTGATGGCGCCTCTCTTTCTGTGTCATTTTTTTCCCCTTCCTGCCAACCCTGATTCCTTTGTAAGTCTGCTTATGCTCCTGGTCCAGAGCCATCCACAGGGCCTGGACTGTGCAGTGAAATCAAGCTCCAGGAAGCAGGTTGCAGGGCCCACGGGGTGGGGTAGGGAGCAGAGGCAGGGTGCTTGGTCTTAGGAGGCCCCAGTAGCCAGTATTTAAAAGTGACCAGAGAGCATAGAGGCATGGGGCCAGGTGGTGTGCAATCTGGGGTGGGGGGATGCTTGTTGCCAGGGTTCAGAGATAGGCTTCAGGTACGGTTGTGACTGCCTATGAAGAATATTTGCCCATGATATCATGTTCTACTATTATGTCATAGACAGTGAGAGACTCTGCAAACAGAGGCACAAACAGCAATGGGTTCTGCAAACCATGACACAGACAGTGACACCAACAGTGATATGGTTCAGCAAAGAGTCCCACAGAAAGACCGCCTCTGCTTTCATGGTACTGACAGCGTGGACACCATAACCTCAACCATGCTCTGCACACAGAGACCCAGGTAGTGAAGGGCACTGTAGACAATTCCTCTGACAGTGACAGTCTCTGAACATCCACAGAGACAGTGACATCAACACTGACAGGCTCAGCAAACAGAGGAAGAGGAGGAATGGGCTCTGTCGTCATCACAACACCAACAGACACAGCGACAAGTCCTACAAACAGTGACACAAACAGTGTTAGCCTCTCCCAATAATACCAAGCTCTGCAAATAAAACTCAACTCCACAGAATGACAAACAGTGCCATGCTCTCCAAATGGTGACGCGGGCAATGACAAGCTTTGCAAATAGCTGCAAGCTCTGCAAATAATGACACACAGGGCCAAGCTCTGCAAACAGTGAGTGAAGCTGCACCTGGGGTGTGGACAGTCAACCAAAGACCACTCCTGGCTATTTCAGACACTGGCCCTGAGAGCACGCCCCTCCTGTCACCTTCTCCAACATCCCCATCTCCTCTCCCTCTCTCCACTGGTTCGACTCTCCTTTAATTTGAAAATCCTTCACTTGACCTGGCTCTCACTTCCTCTTACCTGCCTTTCAGAGCTAAGCCTCTGTGATCTGTGGGAAATTATTTAATCTCTCTGTTCCTCAGCTTCCTCCTCTGGGTAGTGGGGATAATAATCACACTTGTCTCAGAGTGTGTCAGTGAGAATTGGATGAGTCAATACATGTCAAATGCCTAGAAGAGTTTTTCCAGAAGCTACAAGCAAGGCCCTCAGCTCTGCTCTGGTCTCATCTCCTTATCCTCCCCCTCGTCCCCTCCACTCCACACAGCCTCCCGCTCTTCCCCCAATATGCCGGCGCATCTCCCTCTCTTGGGGGCCCTGACGCCAGCCCTTCCCTCTGTGCGTGGGGGGCTCTCCCAGCTGTCCCCCCAGCTTCCCTCGCCTCCTTCAGCTCTCTGCTTAAGCGTCACCTCCACGGAGACTTCTCTGACCACCCTATTTAGAACTCTCTCCAGTTCCCCTTCTCCCTCACACTGCCTTATTCCTGTAACAGTGGAAGGAGGCTTAGCACGCCTAGGTCCATTTTGCTTCTGACTCTCCGCAAAAATATCCTTTAGGTTAGAAGCTTCTGCTTAGCCCTGCACATAGGCCAGTTGTAGTCCAACTCCAGAAGAAAGATGATAACCGTCCCTTTCCCAAAACTAACTTCAGGGAGATAAGGAAAGTATGCACGCAAGTAACAATGCTATGTTAAAGATTTATAGGAACAGCGTGACCTGAACTACATCATCCAAAGTTAGCTGACCAAGAGCAAAGAAGTTTCACAACCTCCTCAGACCTCCCTGATGCCCAGATGTCTGTGATCCTTGGTTATCTCTTGCAACCTCCCTCCTTTTCCTCCTTCCCTTAACATAAAAAGGAGCCTAAAGTTTATACTATCTTAAGATGCTTCTTTGGGCCATAGTCCAGCCCACTCTCTTCTTGGTTTGCTGGCTCTCCGAATAAAAGTTGCTTTTCTTGTCCCAGCACCTCGTCTCTCGACTTACTGGCTGTCATGTGGCAAGTGGTATGAGCTTGGACTCAGTTACCTTCTTCTTACGGCACTGTCACCACCAAAGGTGCAGGCCTTGGGGAGGGCAGGGAGCTCCCGGGTGGGTTGCAAATGTAAACAGGGCAATGCAGGAGGAGTCTCACTGAGGGGCGCTGTGCTGTGGCTCCCTGGGGGCCCAAAGCCAGTCCAGGAGGATGTCGCTAGCTCTTCGCTGATCCCTCCCCTTGCACTCGCGGCCGGCCATCTTGTGGTCTTGTGGCAGGAATCAGAGGCTCCCCAGCAGTGAGCGAGATGACTTCTGCCCTAACCTGACACTGATACTTTCCCCTCAGCAAACAGACACGGGGGCTAAAGATGAGAAAACAAAACTGCCTGGGAGAAGGCAACCTGCCCTGCCACTGTGAGCGACAGTAAAGTAGTGAGACAACCTCTTCCCTTCAGTTCCCTGCCTGGGACACCGTTTTCCCTCTCACCCGCCAGAGAAGGCTTGGGCTGGCAGAGAGGAGAGAGAGAGCAATAAGAGAAGGACCAGGGGGAGGGGAGAAGAAACCAGAATGTGCTGGTGACTTCAGAGTGGCGCTGAGCTCAGACACGCGGGCTCTGAGGCTGGCACACCCCGCTTCCCTTTTGCCAAGGCTTCCCCAGCGCGCAGGGGGAGGCAGGCTCAGGCAGGCTCAGTGAGCACCGCCCTGCTGCACCCTGGAAGTCCCACACTGCAGATGTGGGGTGGGGCCAGATGCGCAGACCAGAGCCTCAAAGCCCCGGGTTAATATGTCTGGGCGACAGAGAGGGCTCTGCCCCCTCTTTGGAATGTGGTAAGTAGGGAACTTCCACCGGGCATTTCTGTCACTGAAAGGCTGGCTTCTCCTCGAGGCCCAGAGCTGAGATCCCTGGTCTGTAGTGGGTCGTCTGAGCATCAAACACAGTAACAGCCTTTTAGGCATCTTGACTGCTACGTGCAAAAATACTGTAGGGTCAGGAAAATGGCGACTTAGTATACCTCCCAGTCCTGTTACCTAATACGGCTGCAAGGTCCTGGAGTCCTGGCAGAGGGGGCTTCACTGTGCCTTTAGCGGATCTAGCCTTTCTGTCTCCTATCCCTGTTCCCCAGCCACACGCGCAGGGACTCCTCCTCGAGAGCTGCCCTACCTCCTGCCTGGCCTTTCCAGAGCATGTGGGAGAGAATCAAAGCCTTCCTGTAGGAACTAATGCGGGCAGATTTCATACTCTGAAAGATGACTTGAAGCAAATGAATAAGCAAAGACCAGGACATGGGAGAAGCAAGAAGCAGCAAGAGACAAACATCAAAGCTTCAGTTTGACCATGTGCAGACAAGGGAAGAGTGGCTGGGGCAGAGCATGACTGCAGCGGTTACCCAACTGGTCACGCTGGTTCAGGGCATTGTGACTTTGTCAGTGAGAAGGCCCATTCATTCACTCATTCACTTGACCATTCATTCATTCAACAGATAGTTACTAAGCAACTGCCATGTGCCAGCATGGGGCAGCACAGGCCACAGGGTGAACAAGAGGGACATGAAGTTCACAGTCCAATGGGACTGATTTCAGAAGACCCTGAGTTCCCTTCTGAGTTTGTGCGGTTTCTGTATATCCAGCCCAAACTGCACACTGTCAGGTCTGCTGTTGAGAGAATGGGCATTGGGATGGTGTGTGGGACAGTGTGGACGTGCTCAGAGCCAGTAACAACTCAGGCATTAAGGATGTGGAATTTCAACTCTGCATTCAGTTCTCTTTATAGATCCTTTTGATCAACTTCATAAAGTCTGGAGTTACAGAGCATCATGCACGTATGGCTGGAATGGGGAGATAGGCCATGACTAACAGCCTGTATGGTCAAGCTTCTAACATCCTAAATGCATGAAGTCAGGGGGAGGTCTTCAACCCACTCCTGCCCCCAAACACACACACACACACACATGCAATTCACATACATGCTCACACAGACTCACATGCACACACAGACACACACATACAATTTACCCATACACACAGTCACCCATACATATACAAACTCACATAGACACACACATACAACGCACACATATAAACACACACAAATTCACACACACCCAAATATTCTCTCTTGCTGTCTGTCTCACTCGCTCATTCTCCTGCAAACTGCGGTCTTAAACAGGCTCCTTTCTGCCTAGCCGTGCTACAGACAGGAGGCTTAGGAGAGTTATGGTTATGAGATGGGCTCTCTGGAGTCAGATAGTCCTAATTCATCCTCCTGGGTCTTCTGCTGCCAACAAACTCTATCCTTGGCTAATATTTCTGACCCTCACATACGTGTTCTGATAAATGAGGATGATGTATCTACTTCACAGTGCTCTTGCAATATTTAAATGGGAAAAACACGATCACGCATGTGAAGTGGACAGGTGTCTTTCTTTATGGCCAGCACTTCTCTCTCTCCCTGTGTCTGGAAATTTCTCCCTGTGCTGAGATTAGGGTGGGTGGCAGAGTGGTTGTGCGCTTCCACTATAGAAGACTTGTTTCTGCCAGTCTGATGCACCTGCCCCAGACTCTGGGGGGCCCTGAAGCATTATCTCTGGCTGCTACAACCGGTTTTTAGAGTTCCCAGGACAGTTGTGGTTGTGCTGTTAATTTGGTGGCCAGCATCCAGTTGGCATCAGTGGTGAAAGCTCCAAGACTAGGGCCAGTCCAGTAGCAGTGATGTCCCAATGTGGACCGCCTTTGTAGCAGCATAATTTTGGGTGTTATTCTTGAGTGTGTAGAACCAAACCTGGCTTTTAGGCTTTTTAGAGATTCTATGAGCAATCAAAGATGTTTTTAGTAAATTCTTTTTCTGCTCAAATCAGCCAGAGCAGTCTCTGTTGCTTGCAGCTCAGAGCCCAGCCTGATAGAGTGTGTAAAGTGTTTGGCTCAGTGCCCAGAACACACATAGCAGGTGCTCAATAAATGTTAGCCATTGGAGATGACATGCACGCAGCTTGAGGGATAAATTGGTGAGGGCTGGATGGAGGGAGGGGGCTATGAGGATGGGACACAGCTGCAGCCCTCAGGGCAGAAGTGATCAAATCTCCCCAACCTCAGTCTTTCCAGCCACCGGGCACCAGAAGCCAGAAGGGAAGCCTCTTTCCCTTTTCCTGATTCATCCCAGGCAGGGTCAGGTTTATTTAAACAGCCCAGATGCCCAGGAGTTGAGGAGTGGAAGGGCAGCAGGAAGGCAGTTTATTCCTTTTACTTCCTAAGTAAACATGCCTATATCTGCTGCTTGGCTTCATCATCTTCATTTCTGCTCCAACAAATCCCAGATCACTGAGCCTCAGGAAGAAATGTCAGGACACCAAGAGGTCCCTGAAGGCAGAGGACTCATAGGGAGACCAGCACCCACAGCCTGTGGGATCAGACTGCCCTCTGCCCTGTTCCCAGACTCCTGGCCTACATGGTTCTTCCTCCAAAATCCCCCTGCTCCGTGCGAGATCATGTCACCTTTACCAGGAAGGCTGCACATGATTGTGTGTTTTTTGAACTGCACAGAGGCACCAACTGAAGGTAAGAGTAGGGGTTTCCTGGGTCTAGGCTGGGTCCAACTACAGGAAGGGCCATCTCTTTATCTCCACAAGGGACTGTCAATGTCCAAGCCATGCCTGTAGCACTGCTGGGGGGCTTTGAAACTTTATCACCATATTACTAGTTTAATCTGGGGGAGTCAGCATCTTCTCACTTTCTTTTACTCAGTGCTATGGTTTGAATGTATCTCCCAAAGTTCATGTGTTGGAAAAGTAATCCCCAATGCAGCAATGTTGGGAGGTGGGGCCTGATAAGAGGTGAGTGTGGGTTAATGTCGTTATCTTGAGAGTAGACTAGTTATTGCGAGAGTGGGCTTGTTATAAAAGTGAGTTTGGCCCCCTCTTGCTCTCTTGTGCCCTCTTGCCCATCCACCTTCTGCCAAGGGGTGATGCAGCAGGAAGGCCCTCCCCAGATGTGCACCCTCCACCTTGGACTTCCCAGCCTCCAGAACTATAAGAAATAAATCTCTGCCTTTATAAATTACCCAGTGTGTGGTATTCTGTTACAGCAACCTGAAAGGAACTAAGACACTCAGAAATACTCCTTAATAATTTCTAGGGAAGAAATTGTGAACTTCAGTTTTCCTATTTCTCAAGCCTGGGAGTGTACTTCAGCTCCTCCCTTCTCACTCATAGGGCCTTTGGTGGCTGCCATTGATCAGCAGTGACTCCCTTTGGTCAGCCATAGGGACCTCCATGCCCCTCTGGTCCTGTTTCTGCTTGGCAACACGATGGGAAGGGGTTTGTGTCCCTGTCCTGAGTCCCCCCCCGCCCAGGTCTCTTTTCAAGTCTACCCTGCAGTTCCATGAAGATGCAGATGGCAGGGCACAGTAGGGGCAGGAGCCAGGCCCTTGAGCACCTTCTCTCAAGTGGGATCTCCCTGGGGCCTATGACACTCCCTTCCCTCCAATGGTAGAACCTGGCTGTGTTCCTATTGACACAAGTCTTTCTCTAAAGGGTCAGAACAGTAAGGGTGAGAGGAAAAGAGGCTCTTCCTTCATCCAACTCAGTAGCTGCTCCCTGCTTCCACAGGGCAGAAGCTCTTTTCAAACTACATCTTCAAAAGGAGGTTTCTCCACATGGTTGCCATGTCTCCCAGAGGCCTCTCCCTTGAGTCTCCTGACCTCCTCCTGCAGTGGCCTCCTCTTTTAAGCCCCCCAGGCCATTTCCCTACCTCCTCCATGGAGAACTGCCTTCCCTCTTTCAGAAGGAGGAGGATCCCCCATCCTCAGTTCAGCCCTGTCCTCAGAACTTTTCCCCTGCCCGAGCTATGCTGATTCAGAGCAGATAGGGTGGTCTCTGGTTCAGTGAAAGATCGTAGCATGTCTTCTAAGTCTTCTAAAAAAATCTCTGCCTTCCCACGCTTTTTTTTTTCTTGGAACGTTTTCTGTTCTGGACAGTTTTCCACTGTTTGGCTTTTGTTGCTTGTGTTGGGACTCGAAAAATAATACCCCAAAATGAATGCTTCAGCAGCAGCCTCAGAAGCAAAATTTTTTCTCTGACCTTCTCCTGACCTCCTGTCTCTCAGTGCTACTCTTTCCTGAGGCTAGCCATAAAAACTAAGATTCCTCTTCCCCAAGGCAGGTCACAGAAACTAGAACCCTTTTTCCCCAAAGCCAACCATAAAACCTAAAAATTATTACTCTAACTTTCCCTCCACCTTTCTGTGTAAAAACTGGCTATAAAGAAATTATCTGACCTACCTTGTTTGACTGTAGATCATAAAACCCCCATTCCATAAAGAGCCCTGTTCCACACCCAGAAGGAAGGAATGCAGCTCAGAGAGGCCAAAAAAGAAAAAAGAAAAAAACCTAGACAGACAGGCCTTGCTGGGTTTCCCCACTCAGTCTATTAACATTAGATCACACCCTTTTTGTCCAATCCTATTTCTACAGGACTGCCCATCCTTTGATGAACCTAAGCATAAAAATTGACAATTTCCCCTGTATCTTTGAGTCTTCAATCTGAAGACCCCCATGTAGACATTAATAAAATGTATATCCTTTTTCTCCTTTTAATCTGCCTCTTATCAGTGATTTTCAGCAAACCTTCAGAGGGCAAAGTGAAAGCCTCCCCTTGGCCCTATACAGTTTGGCACTATGAGCAGGATCTAAGTTCCACTCTTCTGGAAGCCACAGTTAAGGGAATCCAGGACCCAATCAGTTGGCAAAAAGGTAACAATTTCTTTCTCACCTGCCAGGCTCCTGGCTGCTTTGCGCAGTCTGGTCAAGTAAAAATCACTATTTTCTCTGCAAAATGATGATTAATGGGAGAAAAGGATTTGTGTGACTAGCCTTGGTGTAGTGACTGTGGTGTACTTTTTGGTACTTTGTGGTATAAATATTCACATTGTTTGATCCCTTTCCTCCGAGAAATACTCTTTGTCTTTGTCTTTGTGTGTGTTGTTCTGTCATGTTACAAATAGGGGTACCAGTTGAGGTTCCCTCTTGTCTTGTTTAACGTCCTTGAGAGCTTTACTGTGACCAAGTGGGGGCGCTCTCTCTCGGTCTTCACCATCTGGAGGATGATATTCGGGTCATGTCAGGTGTCCAGTCTGAAAACGGCTGGGAACCCAAGACTCTTTGTTCCAAATGTGTCAAGCTCTCAGGAGAGTTTGTCTTAATGAGAAATCCCATCCATAGGGGCTTTTGTTGTCTCAACCCTTGTTGCCTGGTTAGTCTGTGGCAACAAGAGTCTTTTACTATCTTAGCCTATTCCTGGGAGTGAATTTTTTTAGGGGGAGGGATCTTTGGGATTACTTCTTCTGTGTCCTCTCCAGGAAATATCCTGACCCATCCATAAAGAGGCTATTGCATTGGGTCACTGTTGGAATAAGTACACCACTGGAAATTCTAATTGTCAATGGCCAAAAGATGGATTCTTTAAATTAAATTCCTAAATTTAAAAAAGGATTTTAGAGATCTCTTATTCTAAACAATTGGTAAGAAGATCAAATTTTTTAAAAGACACGTAAGAATGTCATGGCTAGCCTTAAAAATTCTCTTGACAAAATTAAAGAATAAAAATCCAAGCCCAAACAAAGTTAAAATCCTTTGTATACACAAACTGCCTGCTCTGGATTCCCTGAGGGATTCACAGTGAAGATTGTTTCACCTTATGGTCTGGTAGATCGAATTCTGCACTTCCACTGTCGCAGCCTGAGTTCAACTCCTGGTCAGGAAACCAGTCCTTTTTGGTTTGATATTTGTGTGACTTTTGACTTTTTGGGGTACTCATTCACCTCTTCAGAGATGCTTCATGTGTCCTTGGTTAAGTCATAACCTTGGTTAAGGCTTATTGGTTTTACTTGGGAGGGTGCTTTTGGTTAAAAAAAAAAAGATTCAAAAGCCAAAAATATCACCTATTTGTCCTGGCTAAAATCTGATAATAAGAAATTTTAAAAGATTGTTTTTAAAGAGCTCTGTAATCAAAAGTCAACTTAATTAAAACTGATATTTAGGCTATACATTACAGGTATATATTTTATATATGTATATTATATATATGTGTGTGTGTGTGTGTGTGTGTGTATCATTTTAAAGCCTCTGTTCCCTTTTGTATAAACTTCTCAGTTGACTGAATTCCTCTCTTCTTAAACCCCTGCTAACCATATGCACTCCCTTTGTCTGTTTCTCAATTTACTTCTATCTGTCCCTCCTTCCTCTTGCCACCCTGGATGCCACACGATGGGACTTAAACAATTGCTAACAGCCTAAGAACCCTTTAAAGAAATAGGAAAGGCACCACAGCCACAGACTCTTCCTTTTGAGAAAAGCCTGTTTTTCTTCATAGAAACACTATGCTTGCATCCTTATGGTATTCTTTAGCATATTTCTCTGTCCTCTACATTTTTGCAAATTAGCAGCTGGATCCACAGGCTCGAGCAGACTCAGATATCTTGCTTTCTCTCTCTCTTCCTTTCTCTCCCTAGCCCCTCTCTTCTGGGACTCCAGGTCAGTCCCACCAGTGAGAGCTGTGACTGATTTCTCCACCAGCTGTCAAAAACACAAACATGCCTCACCCAGGGAACATTAACGTTTTTCTCTTAAGAGAGCAAAGTCCAGCCTCATATGAGCAAAGGACATTTCTCCTGGCAGCATGACTTTGATTCTGCTCCTTCTGATCCAGGGACCCTGTGTTTTGGTGCTAGGGAGCACTGATACCTTCCTTAGCCTGACTGACATCCTGTAGGTCACCTGTGGCTGTCAGTGGCTCTCTCAGCTCCTGCCAATGTGGCTGCAATGATTTCAGGTCCCAGTGATTTTCACATCTCCCTGCTGACACAGGAGGTGGAGGGTGGTCAGGCGTTTCAGTTTAGCTCCACCAGTCTCACCATTCTAGGAAGATTTTTTTGTTTGTTTGTTGTTTTAGAGATCATGTCTTGCTGTATCACCCAGGCTGGAGTGCAGTGGCACAATCATAGCTCACTGCAACCTCAAACTCCTGGGCTCAAGCCATCCTCCCACCTCTGCTCCAGAGTAGCTGGGACTATGGGCACACACCACCATGCCTGGCTAATTAAAAAAAATTTTCTTTGTAGAGACAGGGTCTTGCTATGTTGCTCAGGCTGGTATCAAATTTCTGGCCTGAAACCATCCTCCTGCCTCGGCCTCCCAAAGTGCTGGGATTATAGGCGTGAGCCACCATGCCCAGCTCATTCTGGGAACTTACCTTTTTCTTCCCATCCCCTAAATAGGCCCTTTCCTCTAAAGACATAGCCTTCTCTCTTCCCTACTCCCTGTTTCCCATCTGATTGCTCAAGAGGGCCCAGCAAGTGGATGGGTGGAAAGGTATGGAAGACCTTGGGACAAGCTCTGCAAGCAAGATGTTTTTTCATCACAGCATGGGGCCTGGTGATAAACATGTCCCCAAGAGATGAGCAAATATTTTTCTACCTCTCTCTGGACCTAAATCTAATCCAACATGGATTAGGTGATGTTCTACTTTGAGGCAGAGGAAGAGACATTGTGACATTTTTTTAAAACCATTTATTTGTTTGAGTCATGATCTGAGTAAGGTTCATATGTTTTGAGTGATTGATATGTCCTTTAAGTCTTTATTAATCTATAGGTCTCCCCATCTCTTTTTCTTCCCCCTTTGCAACTTACTGATGCAATTGGGTTGTTTGTTCTGTACGGTTTTCCACTATTTGGTTTTTGCTGATTGCATCGCTTTGTTATCCTTTAATATATTCCTCTGTGCTCTGTGTATTCTGTAGATTGATGATCCACAGTCTTGAGGAGACTCAGCTTTCTCTGTCTCTCTTTCTGTCTTTCCTTTCCTCCCTCCCTCCCTCTTTCCCTTCTCTCTCTCCCTCTCTCTCTCAGCAAGACCACTTCACGGCTGCTGTTGTATTCTTATGTCAGAAGGCACAAAAGTCTGATGATTGTCTCTCTTTGTGGTATTAGCTGCCCAAGGAGCAATGCCTGGATCGGTGAATTCACGGGGGTTGCGGAATGGTGCTGTTTTAATTTTATTATTTTTTCCTTGTTAATTAGGTGGATTCTTTATTTCTTAGCTGGATTACATCTACAAAGGGAAACTTTCCCAGACCTACCCTCTGGACTCAGTGGAACAACGTACATAGGAAACCTCCACAACTTCCTGCTCAGCCAGCACACTCGCCTCTCCAGCCCGGGTGCAGGCTCGATGTCATCTAGCCTGTCCTCCCCTCTCGTCATGCAGGCATCGCCATCCTCCTCCATGCCAATTTACTAGTTCAAGTCTGGGGCAGGAAGAGATCTTTGGCATGAATCCTGCTCTCAGGGGACCCCCAGTCTGAGGCACAAATACTGATTTTTTAAAAAAGTAGTGTTTTTTCTTGTTGCCATAGTGGACCATTCACGTGGGGGTCTGTCCACATTCCGTGTGATGAAGATATTGTCTTTATGTTCACCCCCATTCTTTCACTTGTTCGCTGCACACACAACCATTATGTTCACAGTAGCAGAATTTGGAGGTAATGCAGGAGCAAGAGGTGGTGACATCATGCCACCAAAGAGCAAATTACTTGAAATTGGATTTTAAACATCCGTTTTCTTCAAATGCCTCTGCCTGGACTCACTGTCTACCATCTCCACGGAACGCCCCATCCTCCCAACTTATTTTGGGAATTACTTGTTTTTGCCTTTCTCAGATCCCCAGCCCTGGCCTTTGCCTCCTGTCCCTGCCCTTTGCTTCCCCTCTTCCCAAAGAAGCTCCTGATTCTGACTTGATGTTGTTGGAGCTCTTGGGGCTTCTCCCTTCACACCCACCGTGCTGCTTCAGGAGAGACTGGTAAACAAAGAGCCATTTGCCTGCAGGGGAATTACGCTCTTTCAGCGGATAGGGTAAAAATAGCTAAAGTTGGTTGGGGTTTTAAAATAACTTTATATTTCTTTCTTTTAACAATAATGAAGAAAAAGAAGCTCAGTTACCTTAAAGACTTGCCAAGGTTTCAAAGGTGGTAAGGCAGACCCGGAGTTGGGATTCAAATATAGATTTTTAAGCTGCAAACCCCTAACATATGTCCCTGTCCTCCACTGCTTATCCACCTGTCACAGTAGTTGGCACCTCTCTGCAGGATGAGAGCAGATATACAGCTCATCCAAGAGCACTCAAAGAAGGACAGATTTATCTAAAGGGAATGGAGCCTACAGGCTACACCTGGCTCTTACTTCAGCAGTTAAGCTGGACTTTTTATGAGAGCCTTTAAAAACAAGCTACTTGGGGCATAGTGTGGTGTAGTTAATAGTCAAGAGTGCAGACTCTGGAGTCACACTGCTTAGGACCAACACCAGTCCTGCTGATTATTAGGCGTGTGGCTAGAGGCACCGATATTGCTTAGCTTATTCGTGCTTTGGTGGCCTCCCTGGGTAACAGAGATTGTCATAGTCCCTACCCCATAGTGTTGCTTTGAGGTAATGGCTTAAATGGTTGCACCATTAGTATCATCTAAAATTTTCATTTTAGAAATGAAAATTCCCAGGTCCCTGCCCAGGCCCACTGAGTGAGAAACTGGAGCAGAGCTCAGCGGCAGTCTGTGTCTGATATGTTCATCCCTAGCGAGGCTGAGCACCAGTCTCATGCTCAGTTATGCACCCTGGGTTCCCGTGGACTGGTCTGTCTTATCCACTGCAGAACATCCAGCCCCACGGTAGTACCTGGAACATGGCGTGGACTTGGCAGTTATTTACTGTATGGATGTGACCATACAGTAAATAACTCTCACTCTGTCTCATCTGGTGCTCTGGCCTTGAGAAGAGGAAGGGACACTGGGGGCTAAGGAGTGGACTTCAGCTTCTACTGGAAGCACCACACCTCTCGGGAGTGTTCTCTGCCTACCTAGGGCTTGGCTTTCATACCCCCTTGTTTCTGTTAGTTAATTAGAGGAGTGAGTGTGTGTGGGGGGGGGTGGTGTTTACCAGGCGCCTGTGTTTATATCACGGTGTATACACAAAAGAAAAAGACAGATAACTCAAGAGAAAAATGAATAAAAACTTTGTGCTTTACTTAAATAAGGATAGCCAAAATGGCCAATAAATATGAAAAGGTGCTCAACACCATTAGTCTGCAGGGAAATGCATATTAAAACCACAATGTGATGCCACTACACACTCACCAGAATGACCAAAATGAAAGAGACAGAAAACACTGGGTGTGAGGAAGATGGGGAAAAACTGGGTCCTCATGTACAGTTAGTGTGAGAATAAATTGATAAAGCCACTTTAGACAACTGTTTGGCAATATCTACCAATATATATCCTAGGGTTTTGTATTTCCACTTCTAGGTATAATACACCCCACAGAAATACATCCATATGCTCTTCTGAAAGACATGTACTAGAATATTCATGGAAGTACTATTTTTAATAGCCCCAAACTGGACATTACCCAAACAAACTTCTCTGTCAAGAGTAGAATGGACAAATCAAAAGTGGTATATTCGCACAATAGAATAATACACAGCAATAAGAATTAATGACCTACAACTACATTCAACAACGTGAAAGACTCTCATAAACATACTTTTAAGAGAAAGAAGCTAGATATGAGAGAATGTGTATACACAGTTTGACTCCATTTATATAAAGTTCAGTAACAGACAAAACCAATCTATGGCATTAGAAGGTAGATGGCAGTTACCCTTGGGAGCACAGTAACTAGGAGACAGCACCAGGGGGCTTCTGAGGTGCTGGGAAGGGATGTTGACACCTTAAGAAGTGCTAGTTACACTGATGTGTTCAGCTTGTGAAAATTCATTGAGATGTATCTCTTTGATGTGTGCACTTCTCTGTGTGATTACTTCAACAGAAAATTTAAAAACCTAAGCGATCATGGAATATCAGGCAATTCATGTCTTCTACTGTTCCTGAGGAGGCAGCCCCGTCCAGAGTAGTGTGTAGTGTGTAGTGGCATCACATTGTGGTTTTAATATGCATTTCCCTCCAGACTAATGATGTTGAGCACCTTTTCATATTTATTGGCCATTTTGGCTATCCTTATTTAAGTAAAGCACAAAGAGTCCAGAATCTAAGACCCTGAACGCAGGCCCTTTAGTCATCCCAAGTCTCGGTGCCCTTCCAGTAGATGACAAGGAAATCTGGACCCAGAGGAGAAGGAAATCATCCAAGGAAAGCCAGAACCAGTGGTTTATCTTGGCCACGGGCTACGAGGTAGCCAAGGCCCCGCCCGTGTGCTTTTAGAATTGGATGGGATGATGTCCGCAGAGGCGCTACGCGCTTGGGAGGGGGAGAGCCGTGCCCTTGCCAGCATTCTCTGAGCCAGAGATGCATCCGCATGGATTTCTCCACTACTTCCCAACTTCACACTCACTCTTTCCATTGATGTTCTCGTTCTTTCTTGAAAGCGATTACAATACCTAAATGAGCACACAAAAATAAACCTCTTCATTAACTAGGGAAAAAATGTACCCCCTGAGTGGAATGTGAGCCAGAATGCAGCAGAAGCACAGCAGCATATGCTGGACTAATTACCCCTGTCTCCACAGATGGATATGTTCAGCACAGTGGTTGCGTTATGGGGTGTGGTGGCTGGAAGCTTCCCTGTTTAGGGCAGCATTTCCAAAGGGTGTTCTCCAGAACACTAGTCCCATGAGGTGTTACTAGGTGCCATGAGGTAACAATTCCATCTCAAATACATTTTGAGAACTACTAGGTTAAATGTTATAAGACGCATCCTTTGCTGCAAGACTTCTCCGAGACTTTACTATGCTAGTGGGCGTCATGAGTCACCAAGACAGGAATCAAATAGGTGACATTTTTCTAACTTATTTGATTACTCAACCCTTTTGGATTTGTAGAGCACCTTGTGAAAAATGTTCCCTGGAACTACAGTGGAAAATATTGACATGGATCCAAGCTTGGTCCAAGAGTCAGAGGATCTGGCTTGAAAATTCACCTCTGTTACCTATCAGCAGGAGACCTTGGTCATGTCCTTCTTCTCTCTAAGCTTCAGTTAATTGGAAGGAAGGTACTTGAAGGAAAGGAGGAATATGGATTTTCCAGAGAGTGGGGAATGATCTTCTAGCCATTATCTTACCATTTTTTTTTCTTTTTTTACATTTAATACCACGGCATTAGGCAATGAGGCTTATTTATACATGGGCAGATACTATTGGTAACTTACCTAATGGTTGTTCCCTTCCTTTCTTGCTAAAAGAATCCTGATTTTTCTCATGTGGCAATGATTCCAGTGATTGGGTAAGTCCCATTCCTTTTTGTTTAGGTGCAACTTTATGAATCAGTTCTGGCCAATGAGACATTAAGGGGAAGTTTTCTGGGGACATCTGGGAAAGACTTTCTTCTCTGATGAGATAGAGTCACTCAAGGAGAACCTCTTTTTTTTTCATTCTCCCCTTCCTGATTAAAAAGTGGCTATGTGAGGATGTGATGGTTGGAGCTGTGGCAGCCATGTTTTGGCCATAAGGGAATAGGATGAAAATAACCAGCAAGCTGAGGAGGCATAGAGGAAGGAAGGAAAGAGCCTGGGTCTTTGATGACATCTTTTATCTGCTGACCTAATATTTGAACTGCTTACCTCTAACTTCTTGTCAAGGAAACAGTGAGTTTCCTCGTGGTTCTAGTCGCCATTAGTTTGATCTGCTATTAGTTGCATTCACACAGAATCTTACTGATATATTTGTGTCTGTTTTTATCTTTCATTATTCTGTTTTCTCATTTGCAAGGGTTCCTTAGTTATAAGTTGCATTTCCAGTTGATTTATTAGTAAAAATAAGATAGGATGTTCTCATACAATAACAGACAAAAGCCTGAAATCTCAGTGACTTAACACAATAGTAGCTTATTCTTCACTTCATAGTCCATTATGGGTTGGATAACCCTATCCCAACTAGTAGGGATGCCATCTAGAATACATGGTATATAACTCAGGTTAAACTAGGCAAGGTTGCAGTAACAAACTCTGAGATTTCAGTGGTTTAATACATAAAGGTTTATTTTTGGTTTGTGTAAAGTCTGTTCTTGGTCTATTGGCTCTCCAGAGAAGTTCTCTTCCAAGTGGTGACTCAGGGATTCAGGCTGCATCTTATAGATACAGTCTTTGGAACAGGTAACTTCCTGGTTGCTAAAGCAAGAAAGGAGAGAGCTGAGGGTCATGTACCAACTCTTAAACACTGTGGCCTAGAAATGACATCACTTTTTTTTATAGCTAGAACTAGTCACACATCCCAACTTAACTCCAAGGAAAGCTGGGAGATGCAGAGGTGCTCATGAATATTTGGTGAGTACCAACTGTTCCTGATACAATTTGATGATAACAGCTTTTTTGATAACCTCATCTCAGACTGAGTCCCTAAAATGCAGGGGTCACAAGTCACCCCAAAACCTAAAACAATAATCATTTATTATCGCTCATGGTTTCCATAGGTCAGGAATACAGAATTGGCTTGGCTGGATGGTTCTGCCTTGGGGTTTCTTATCTACAGTCATCTGAAGACTTGATTGGGGCTGAGGATCCACTTCCAAGGTGGCTCACTCACGTGGCTTGCAAATTGGTGCTGGCTGTTGGCCTGAGGTCTCAGCTCCTCTCCACATGGGCCTTTCCACAGGTCTGCTTGAGCATCCCCACAGCATGGTGGCTGGCTTCCCCAGAACAACAATCCCAGCCACCAAGGTGGAAGCCACATGCTTTTATGACTTGGTTTCAGAAGTCATACAAAAACACGCCACTGTGTTCTCTGGGTCATATGGGCCCGCCCTGACCCTGTGGAAGTGGACTACACAGGGGGTGAACACCAGGAGATGAAATCAATGAAGGCCGTCTGGGAGGCTGGCTTCCTACACCCAATCCCTAAATTCTGGCTTTCTTCACTTATGATCTGAGATGGTCATTCCTCCTCTCCAGCAACACCCCCCACCCCCAAGGAAAGTGCAGGTAGGACCAGGTCCTCCTAAGATTTCCCCAAATGCTCCTGGCCCTCCAGGATAAAGATATTTTCTAGAATAAGAACCCTAAGAGTAAACTCATTTCTATTTAATTCTTTCAAGAACACTATGAAACAGGTGCTATTTTTATCATCCCCTTTTCACAGATTGGGACACTGAGGCCCAGAGAATTGATTTGCCTAAGATCATGGTGAGCATATGCTGAATCAGATTTCAAACCTAAGTTCACATTACTCGTGCCTACTGGCTCAGCTCCAGAGGAGTGAACTGCAGCCCTGCTCCTTGCACCTATCCTGCCTCAAGCCCCAGTGGCCTCTCTGCAGCCTGGAGGTGGGGCAGCTAATGTCTCCCCTCCGGAGAAGTGCTTGGCAGTACCCAGCCATCTGCCCTTGCCCACAAGGTGCCCACTTCTTTCCATGGGGTTTTCAACCCATCTGGAGGGGATTTGCACCCCAGGAACTTTCTGGAGACTGGAAGTCCCTTGGTTCTTTTGATATTTCTAGTGCACATTGAGCTAATGGTGTTAGCAGCAGAGCAAAACAGTGCACTCCCGTGTAAAGGAGTGATAATGGAGCCTGATAAGCCGGAACAAGGAGTGATTTCTTTGTGAGCCAGCATATTAAGGCTTAGTTGTAAGACTGCCCCTTTTATTTAACTGCCAGCAGCAAGTGAAAAAGCTCCTGACCACAGATTTATTAAATGTTGTGGGCTCAGATAAGATGATTTAAAGTTCATGCTTCTGTTCCTGATCTGCCTATTGCCAAGAAGCTTGAACAAAGACTTAACCCATCTCAGCAATTTGCCTGACTTTGAATGAGACAAATGAACAATTTCTTGGGGTCTGAGGAACAGGTGGGGAACCGACGAGCCTCTCCTGAGCAGCTTTGGAAGGCGCTGCCATTCCCTGCTAGGGAGGGATGGGGAGAAACAGAGGATGCTGCCAACGTGGTACGTGTCCCTGAAGAGCATGGCATATTCAATCAGGTATATGCATGTGGGGTTATGAAGAGTTGGGTGTGGGGTGCCATGTGTGGGACATGTGCAGGGGGTGGTGTGTGTTATAGTGGGAACCTGGAGGGTCCTAGTTGAGAGTACAGGCCCCAGAGACACGCTAGAATCTTGGCTCTACCATTTACAGCTGGGAACCTCAGGTGGGTTTCGTCACCTGTGAAGTGGAGGTGATAGTAACAATGGCACCTATCTCAAAGGGTTCTTGTGAGGATTAAATGAGGTAACACATATAGCGCCTTTCAAACCTTGCCTGACATATTGTAAGTACTTACAATGATGGCTGCTTTCACTTTGTGTGTTTCATGTATATATCAGTGTGGACTCCTGTTTGGGATGTGCGCATGTGTGTTTATCTGAATCTGTGTCTGGTTGTGTGTGTGCATACAGGTGACCACGTGGAGGCATGTGTGTAACCTTAGTGTAATTGAAGACAAAGAACTCTCTGGCTGTTGGGGACTCACCCCATCCCTGGCAGACTGTGACACCCACACCTTCCCATTGAAGAGCTCACCTGGACCTAGAGAGCTACCAAAAGCTCTCCCATCGCTGCAGAGGCCTCCTTTACCTGGGGTTTCATAGGGGAGAACAGGTGGGTAACTGGATGGCCATGTATCAGGGGCAGAGAATCAAGGCTTTGCCTATTAGTAAAATGAAACTCATGGGGCTCAATGAAAATTCAGCTATAACTCTGGCTGATTTTTCTCACTGTAATTCTTGTACACTAATAGATCAGGTGGGTTTGCTAAATCACCCTGCTGGAGGGCCCCTACCAGTGCTCTCTGCTATCGATGCTCCCTGGAGGGTGGGGGCTTTCAGGACAGGGAGTCAGCCAAGGATAACGCCACTGGGATTGCCATGTTTGACTTCAGGCTTTGTGAGCAGGTTGCCAATTCATCCTCTAGGGCGGGATTCAGGAAAGTAGCCAGTATGGGTTTTATAGATCAGAAAACTGAGTCCTCAATGAGTGAGATGGCTTCATGAGAGCCCTGGCCTCAGCCTTTCTGCCTTTGGGTTAATGCTGAGTGTGCTATGGGGTGGCTTTGTGGAAGGAAACAGCAACAGCACTTTCTTCCAGTCCCAGCAACTCACTTGACAGGCTCAGTGTCAGGAGTGTGGGGAACCTGGTCCCATGTCCACTACTGCACTTCTGTACCTGGCATACCACCACCTCACAGTGATCCAGCCACAGGTTCTCCCATCAGTCCATCTGTCTTCGTGCTTTACCCTGGGAGTGACATAGTGACCCTCAGCTACCTGCAAGGACTTCTCCTCCCAGCAGTAGGGATGGAGCACCACACATCCTCTGTGGGCCCCTTGTGACTGATGTCCTGTTTGTGAGAGGACAGAGAGGCTGGGGAAGCCATGGCAAAAAGTGATGCCAACTGGGCCACTGGGGACTCTGTCATGACCCTAGAAGCTTGGTATAGTGGAAAGGACCTGGCCTGGTGGGAAGGACCTGTTTCTTTATCTGCAAACTAAAGGGCTTCAACTAGGGCGATGGGTCAAGACTTTGGAGAGCACAAGATTTACCCGGAGAGCTTGTTACAGGTATATTTCCAGCCCCCAGACACTGATGTCTGTTCCCAGAGATTCCATCGCCAGTATTTGAGAGAAGCCCAAATGCCACCGGGAAGTAGAGGTTGCTTCAGGAATGGGGTCCTTTCACCTTCCCTCCACCTTCTCCATCTGGCGAGGGATAAAGATTCTACACTTGATGAGCACATACCTGCACAGGTGATCCTTTGGAAACCTGAGCTGGGTAAGCAGAATTTGTGGGAGGGTAAGGCCACTGGTCCAAAAGGCTACATATACTTCTGCAGTCCTACCTGTCCCTCCTGGTGGATTAGGTCTTACTGCTGGATAGCCCTACAGCATTTTCCCTGACCCTAGATGGTCCTATCCTCCTACTGCCCTCTTCCTTCCTTCTTCAATGTGATGTGATGCCTGAAGCCACAGAAATCATCTTGTCACTGTGAGACTCTAAGCATAAGAATGAAAGGCAGCTTTTGGGGGATGCAGAATGGAATGGTAGAAAAAGTGGGGGTTTCTGACATCATTGAGTGCTAAATCAAAACCAGCAACATCTAATTCCTCTGGATGACTGATATCAAGAAAAATAATCACCTTTTAATTTAAGCTATGGAGTTGGGTTTCCTGTTAATTGCAGCTGAATGCATTCCTAATGATACATTTGGTGAATCAAACACAGGCTGTCACTGAAGATCAGCCTGTAAGAGCCAAGTGATCTTCAGGGATTCCGCACTTGGTTGTTAATTGAAGTGGATGGAAGTGTTCAAGAAGGTCCTCCTCTCCCTCTCCCTTCCTCTCTGCAGGGTGAGAGGTAGCCCTGGCCCTCAGCAAACAGTGTTCCTGGATTCTCACCATCTGAACCCCATCTTACTCAACACTGCCTTTCAAGGACTTGAAAAAGTCTTTCAAAGCCCAACTCTGAAGTCTGTATGGTACCTGTGATTTGCCAACTTGGGTCCAGGTAATAGTCTTCATCCACAAAATGAGATTAAAAATCTTCCTTTAGGGATTGTTAGGGATTGGCTGGGAAGATTTTGGGAAGGTGCTGGAAATGTGAGAAATTGTTACTATGGGTCGATATGCGTCAAAGAGTTGGGCTTTGTTGTTTGGTGATGTTCTGACCTTGTAACCATGCTTTTTGAAGACTGTGTGGGCTTTAGGAGGAAGGGAAGTAGGGGAGGCTGTGAAAAGGAGCTTCTAGAAACCCCATCCTGGCTGCAAACTAAATTCCACTATTATCTGTTTTCGTACGTTAGGAATGAGGTTTCCGGGTGTTGGCTACACCCCAGGAACACTCAACTAAACAATAATGGTAACTAACACTCGCTGGGCTCTTAATCCTTTGTTAAGCAACTTCATTCCCTATCATTTGAATTGGAGAGAATATTCCTGTTCTTCTCATTTTCAAGGAAACTGAGGCTCAGAGAAGTGAAGTGTCTTAGCTAAAGTAACACAGCTTTCAAGTGGCAGGGATGGAGTTCAAATGCAAGTCTTCTACTTCCAAATCCTGATAGCTCCACCCTTGTGGAGGCCCCAGGTTATGGTGGAGATAAAGGTTGTGAACTTGGGAAGCACCTGGTCAGAAGGGAGAGGAACAATCTGAAGAGTCCAGGGACTTCTGAGAGAGTCAAAGGACCCAGAAACCCCCTGAGAGAGGAAAGGATGTCAAATCGGGAAAGGTCCGTGTCTGTGGCAGCCCTACACAGCTGCAGAATATGGCAGGCAGAGGTGGGACAGTCACCCTGACAGCTTCCTGAACAAGGTGAGCTGGGCCAGTTTCCGAAAGAGGAAAGAAAATAGAGAACAGCAATCGAGAGGTGGAAAGAGGGCTAAGAATAAAGGTTTCTAGCCAAGAAGAGTTCCGGAGAAGCTCGCCCGTGGCGGGCCACCTGCTCAGGCTGCAAAGTTGTGCTACATTTGGGTCTGTCTGCCTCAAAGCTCTTCTCCCTCGAGTGAGGACTGTCCATTCATCTCCAGAGCCAGCCCAGCCTCAGGCTCAGTGGGGCAAAGACAAGGACAAGGGCCAAGCCACCTGTGTCCCTCACAGCTGCATAGCTGGCTCCAGCTGGCTGCGGAGGACACCTTGGCAGGGAGTGCAGAGAGCTTCCCCATCGCTGGGGCACTCTTTGAAGACAAGGTCTCTGTCTCCCTCATCAGACTGGGAGATCCCTGGGGACAGAAGCTCTGTCTCCCTCATCAAAGTGGGAGATCTCTGGGGCAGGAGTTCTCTTCCCCCCATTGGACTAGAGGCTCTTGAAAGTCAGGAGCTGTGACTCTATCAGATTGGGAGTTCTCTGAGGAGAAGGGCTGTGCTTCCTCCATCAGATCAAGGGTTCCCTGAGCACAGAGATCATCTTTTTTCTCCCAGCCTTTGGTGTAAAGAAATAAGACAGACAGCACCCTCTGTGGTGGGAGGGAGGCTGTGTCAGTCTGGGCTCTCCTCTGCCTCCGCCCTGCTGTGGTTTAAGGGACTAGTTACCTGCAGACTGTTTTTGCTCAAGTCTTCTTTCCTAAAACAGTCTTAGGAAAACTCAACACTTTCATCTTACCTTGCTCATGCCCACCCTGAGTTTCTTGGTTAGACAGATAGGAACTCAAGCCTCAGTTGCAAGCCCTGATCGGCCTTTCGAACTCAGAGAAGGAGACTCTCTCTGCCTACTCTGAACTCAGGCTATTGCAGAGGAATGAAAGCTACAGGGCAGACAGGTTGAGCCATGGGGGTTCCTGGGTGATGTAGTTCCCTGCCCCGTCCCTGCTCCAGGTGGAAGGAAATGACTTCTCATCTCCAAGTAGCTTCTGTGAGGGGGAACCCTTCCCCTTTCTCCAGAACTGATGGGAGTAATAGTACTGTTGGAGTTATAGAAACTTTTTTTTCTTTTTTATAGCCTGACGCAGTTTAGAGATTTTCATAAAGGGTAAGTTGCATTGATACAGACCTGCCGTGCTATTTTTGGTAAGATTCTGTCCCCTCTCTGCTGGTGGAAGTTGCTATTTCCCCACTGGGTGGGGCTGGGGCTGGGTGGGCCAGTGGGATTTGCTAACCAAGAGGCTGCTTGTGCTTTCTGTGGTACAGTGATGCACCACAGTGCCTAGTTCCCTAGCAGTGGTCCAGGCTGGTGCTTATTCATTTGCAATGAAGTTTTACCAGCCCCCTAAGAAATGAGAAAATAAGAAAAAAGTAACTTGTTTGTCATAAAGCTAAACATATTTAATTTAAAGGGTACTGTCCTTTGGTCTGATATTTTTTCCACTTTTTAATGTAAAAATGTGATAGGGACATGGGAGAGGGCCCAGCGGGGAAGAGGAGGGAAGAAGTTCCCTGTGCAATGGGTCTCAAAGTGGTTGCTTACGTAGTGGGATATTCATAGATGCAGTGTTCATAAGTCAAGACATGCTAATTATCTGCAAATCCTTAATTGTACCGAAATAAGGGAGAGGTAGGGATAATACAGACAATCATTCAATACTGGAGGTGAAACAAGGAAGGAAAATATTAAGGACTAATTCAGAAAGGATAATTGACTTGCCCAAGGTCACCCTGATAGTTAATATCAGGTTTGGGACTAGAATCTGTCTCCTAATGCCTAGCCTGGTGCTTTTTAAAGTACACTACCTGGATTATAGTAATAATGATTATGGTAATAGTGAACAACCTTTGAGCATATGCTAAGCATTTCACAAGTAGTATCTCTCTCTGTTCTCATGGCTGCCCCAAGTATGGGCTCGGGAGTTTGCCTATTTACAGATGGATGATTCAAAGATAACTTCAGTTCAGTTCAAGATATAGTCACTGAGTTTCTGTTAAGTTCCATTCCAGGTGCTGTACTAGGGACAGGAAATGGGAACATTAATAAGAAGGAGTTTCTGCCCTGAAACAGCTCAGTGGGGAAATGTATGCAATGGGATGATTTCAGTAAAATGTGGCAAGTCTCATGAGCAATTCATGTTTGGGAGATATATGGGAGCACACTGGGGCACGTGGACAGATTTCAGGGGAGAGGGAGCAGCTTACGGAGGGCTTCCTGGAGGAGCTGAGCCACGTCTTCCACAGGCAGGGGAGCAAGCCAGGTAAAGCTTCCTGGGCACCATGGGCAGAAGGTGGGGCAAAGGCCCCAAGGTATGATAACAGCATTGCATACAAAGGTGATGTGAGAGGTGGGGAGGGGAGGGTTACAGGCTTCAGTGTCATCCTTTGGGCAGTGGAAAGCCACTGAAAGTTTTTAAACAGGAAGTGGAGTGATCCCATTTATAAATTGTACTAATAACATGCTCTGTAGCAGTTGGTAGGAATTCGAAGGAAAGGGCTTTCCCATTCTGGATCAGCAGCAATGAGCTCTGAGCCAGGAGCATGACGGTGGAGGGGAGGGGTGGATGCAGAGATATTTAGCATTCAGAGATATTTGGGAAATGAATCACAGCACCTGGGGACTGGCTGGGTGTGGACATGGTGGGGGAGCGGTTGTTGGGCAGGAGGTCGGTTTCTCCTTTGGACAACCAGAGGGGTGGTGGGCTGAGACGGGACTCTGTGGGAGGTCAGGTGAGGTGTGTGTATGATGGGCTCAGGGTGTGAAAAGATGAATCTGAGTGACTAATGACACTGTCACCCATCACCTTCTGAAAGTTCCAACTCCACTTCCCTCTCTCTAGCCAACCACGTGGAGAAGGGGCAGATGGCTATGTCTCCTGGAACTTGGTAAGCTCGCGGGGTATGGCCCATGGAGTGTTACCCGAGACCTGGGTATTTAGGAAAAAGGAAAAGTTGCGTCCCACCCCTGCCCTGAACCCTTGGCTCAAGGGACAGTGAAAGGATTCGTGACCTCTCCCTCCCTCTGTGGACAGAGCCTCATGAGAGGCCCTTCCTAGAGGACGCTATTCTTGGCCTCTTTTCTCACATTTCTGCCTGGGAAACAGCAGAGAAGTGGCTCATCTGACAACTGGGTCATCATTTGGGGGCCTTTATCAGTCTCCTGCAGTGACTCAGATAGAACAATGCTTTAAATAATTATCACTACACGTCATTTATTTGTTCTTTCCGGCAAATGCCTTGTTCATCTTTGTCCTTGGTGTTGTGCTAGACACAAGACAAACAGATTCCTGAGACAGGCCTACTCTCAGAGAGCTCACAGATGGTCAGGGCAGACAGACCAGCCACAGCCTCTGAGACGAGATGAGCAGTGCTCCTGTGTAGAAGTGCACACGCCTTCAAATGTGCGCTTCATGGGTGTTCTTTGCATGGAGGGAACCTCGGGGAGTCCTTAAGAGCACAGGCTCAGGAAGTGCACGGCCATGGTTGCATCCTGGCTCCTCTCCACTTACTAGCTGTGTGACTACAGGCACAGTACTTACCCTCTCTGGGCCTCTGCTTTCTATCTACAAAAAGGGGATAAGGATGGCACCACCTCCTTAGGTGGTTATGAGGATTAAATAAGTTAATACATGAAAAGTGCTCAGAACGGTGGCTGGCACAGAGTGAGGGCTCCATATGTTAGCTGTTATGACTTTTATCATCATCATCATCATCTCGATCACACACTCAAAGGAGTCTGCAGGGGAGGAGTTAGCATAAAGGAGAAACTTCTGGGAAAAGCTTCACAGAGCACATGATATTTGAATTGGGACAGAAAGGTGACATTTTGCCAAGGGAGAAAATCAGGTACAGGGAAGCCAACCCAGGCAGAGCAAGCAGGAACAGCAGCAAAGGCAAGGAAGTGTGGAAAGGCAGGGTACACCCAGGAGAACAGCGAGGCCTCTGAGGTCTCTGGAGTGCAGCAGATGTGGGAAAGGAAGGATCCTGGGAGGGTAGGTTGGAGACAGGTTGGGAAAGCCTTGAATACCAAATTAAGGAATCTGGACTTTATTCCCCAGGGAGAAGCAGTCCTGAAAGAGTAGGTTTGAGAGAGGGAACATGACCAGCTTTGCCTTTGGAAAGGACTATGGTGACAGCTGTGTGGGTCAGAGGCAGGGGGCTACCCAGGTGGGCCAGGTGAGAGATGGCAAGGGTTTGAGCTAAGGTGGTAGCTGTGCCCAGATACTTGGTTACTGTAAAGCTGCAGGGACAGAGGGAATGCTGGACCCCTTTCCCTGTCAATAACCAGGAAAGGTGTTAGAAGCATGAAGTGATACAATTGGACCTCCAGATGCCCTAAGCTGAGGCCTCTGGACAGGTAGAACTGGACCCTTGGGGTCCCCCTACTCAGCATTATCCACTCTAGAGCCACTGCTCTGCTGGCCACTGGGGAGCTGTGGCCTAAGCCTAGCACTGGTGCAGCACCCTGGTGACGGCTCTGCACCTGTGGGACAGATGTCACTGAAAGGCAATGGGTTTTTGAGGCCTTGTTTCCAGGCCTGAATGGGCCACTCATACCTAGCTGTGTGACCCTATCAAGTCTCTACCTCTCTGAGCCTTGGTTCCCCTCTTTTGTAAAATAAGGACAATAGTAGCTACTTCAGAGGGTAATTTTAAGGATTAAATGTCATAATGAGTAAAAGTGCCTAGCACTGAGCCTAGTGCCTAGGACATGCTCAGTAAGGGGTGAGCGTTCATTGCTATCATATCCCTGGCAGCATTGACCTTGACTTCAGTCCACCTATCTCCCATGCCCACCGTTCAGAATTCCCTCTGTCCTAGCCTTTTCTCACCAAGTGGAGACACAGGACTCTGAGACAGACTCCTGGCTGGCACAGAGGAGAGGTTTCTGCCCATTGTTGCACTGGTCTGGATTCCTCTTCTGTTTAACCCTCTTCTTTGCCTGAGATATATGGTGATTTGCGCTTGTTACCCTTTGGGGTGCCTCACTACCCAAATGGAGTCAAAAAGATGTCTGGAAACTTTGAAGTTCTGAAAGACAGAGGGATGAAAAAAATGACCCCTGGACCCTGAGCTTTTGCCTAAGTGTCTCGCTGCCCTCCCCTCTTGCCTGCTGGCTTCTAGGCTGGCCCTAGAAACAGATTCTGCTGCATATGGTGAGAAAGCCACTGCTATGTATTGCCCTGGTGTTTATTTCCAATCAGCTTGTGGGGCGGGGAAGCCGTGGCTGGATGCTCTGCATCTCTTCAGTCCATTTCCTGCTACCACACAGATCCTCGAGCTGATTGAAATGTGATATGTGGGCTTAGGAAAGAGGGAGGCAAAACAGCAGCTCAGAACACAGCAGTTGTCCTGGTTCATTGCCTGAGCTTCTCTCCCTCCACTGGGCATTGTGGCCCCTCCCATGCTAGGCTGCCAATCCAGGCATGACACCTCCACCCAGCCCACACCTGGGAACCAAGCCAAGTATCTTCTCTTTGCATCCCTGCCTCACTCCAGCAAAGCTGGGTTGCAGGGAAGCATTCAGGGGCTCAGACCACCTGGAAGGGGCAATGGCACAAAGGCCTTCCTCCTCATGAAGCTGTCCCAAGATCTATACCCCATGATGCCAGAAGGAAGTTCCCTATAGGAACAACAACCATAGCCCCAGCTAGAATGCCATCATTTGGCTTTGTGTGGGTCCTTGTGCTTTGTAACTCTGTTTCCTCTGGTTAACAGCCCTGGCTGAGGCACTACCCAGGAGATATGCCATGGAAATGGAAAGCCTGGGTGGGCAGAGATCTTTGGATGGTTTACTGCATATTACTTGTACCTACTTAATAAAGTAAAGAAAAAGGGAAACCTATAGGGTAAGGGTAAAACAGCAAGGATTATTTTCTTGGAGAAGGGAGGTTTGAAAGACTGAGAAAAAGAAAGTGGACTTAATGGGTGGTTGGCAGGGCAAGGAACTTGGCCACAAAGCTCATTCATTCATTCACTCACTCAGTCATTCAAGGGCTGATGGGATACTCACTGTGTCTAGGCCCTGTTTAGGGGTACATGGGGTACAATGACAAGCCAGCAGACATGGTCCCTGCTCTCAAGGAGCACTCAGGTTAGAGGAGGAATAGACACAAGCAAACCAGCCCTTAAAATCCAGGGTGAATAGGGATGAGTTAGGGGAGGCACACGGAGCCGTATTATAGCGAAGGCCTATGTCAGTTAGGCGGAACCAGGAAAACAAGAATCACTTAAAGTAGTCATAATGGAAGTGATTTAACATAGGAAATAGGTTAACAGGTGATGGAAAGGACCAGCCAACCTAGAAATTAGCAACCGCAGGAAGCAGCTACCACGCTCAGCTAGAGGAGCAAAGGCAAGAGGCGGTGTGGGTGTGATGAGATCCCAGGGTCCCCTCGTGGGTACAGACACACTGCAGTGGCCGTGTGCAGCGGGAGCCGCAGTCCTGGAGGAGATGCGGTGGCTGCTACCCCCTGGGGCAGAGAGGGAGGAAAGAAATGCCTTTCTTTTCCCTTTCTCCTGCCTGCCTCTTCCCTGCCAGTGCCTCCCATCGGCCGAGCCCGGCCAGCAGCCCATGGCAGGGGAGGCTGGGACTCGCCCCCAACACGCAGCAGACCAGGGGAGGGCGGAAAATGAATCTGAGGGCGACGCGGCGGCTTCAGGCTCACTGCAGACTTGGTGGGGGTGGGCGTGTGCATAAGGGAGCATGTTGGCTGGAGGAAGTGAGAAGAGTTGTTCTGTGGAGCATGGAGAACAGGGTGGGAGGGCAGGGGAAACGGGGTGAGAGTGAAGGAGCAGGAAGGCCATGAGGGGCCTTGGCAGGTCAGGGAGATTGGACGTTAATGCAAAAGCCGTGGGGGCCACCGGCTGGCTTTAAGCAGTGAGGTGACCGATCTGGGTTTTGGGAAGATCACTCCAGCTGCAAGGCCTGGGGGGCTGGAGAGGGAGGAAGGGAGAGTGGAGGCGGCAGATGGGTGAGGAGACCACGCAGCAAGCCCCACAGCCAAGGATGCTGGAGGTGGAGGGACCGGGAGAAGCGCCTGGATTTGAGGAGCAGTTGGCAGGGAGAATCTGTGAGTGAGGGGTCAAGCAGGGGAGGGTGTGTTAAGGGCGACTCCTGTGACTGTGGCTTGGACAACTGGGCCAGTGGAAGCACTTTTTGCTGAGACAGAAAGCACAGCGTGAAGAGCGTTTGGAGGAGATACGCATCGACCCGGTTGTGAGACGCTCGTGAGACATTCTTGGCAGCAGAACTGTTTCTTCCTAGATGTGTCTGTGTATATCTGGGTCTCCGTGAAGAGGCCTTCCGTCTCAGGGCTGCAGGGGCGTGCCTTCCGGAGGCTGGACCGAGTACGCCTTCGTCCCGAGTGTCATGTTCTCTTTCTGATCCTCCCCCTTTTAACCCGCTGTCCAACCTCAGCCTTTTTTGGGGACCCCCCCCCCCGCCTATAAGGAAGCAGCAGTTCAGGCTGTTTCTTTCCAATCCCGTTTCTCATCCAGTCTCAGTTGTACCCAGGCCCAGTAGCTCTATTTTTAATCTCCTGTGCGAGCTGGGATGCTGAAAGGCTCAGAAAATACCCTTTTCTTACTTTGCCTCTTATCAACCACTGCTTAGCAATTTGCTCTAATCTGTACAAGCCAGAATCACATAGCAGAGACTACAGTGGGCAAGAATCCACACACAGAGCCATCACACACATGCGATGAGGAGGCACCCCACCACAGGCTGTGGGGAGAGATGGGAGCAAGGCGCTTGTCCTCTCTGAGCCTCATTTTTCTTATATATCACAGGTATGTATTAGACAGTGACCTAATAGTCACCCCTCTTCTTCTTGTAGTCTGTAGAACCTGGTTTTTTCCAGGAAGCAATGAGGTCATCCTCACCAGATGAACCATGGTTGACCACGGCAATGGTGTGCTGTTTTTACCAGTGGGTGATTTACCAATAGTTATGAACATGTCATTTCTAGCCAAGAAGGCATGTATTAGTTTTCCAGGGCTGCCATAACAATGTAGCACAACCTGGGTGGCTTAAAGAAATAATTTATTGCTAACTAGTTCTGGAGCTAGAACTTCTCAAGTCATGGTATCACAGGCCATGTTTTCTTGAAGCCTTTAGGGGAGAATCTGTTCCGTGCTTTTCTCTTAGCTTCTGATTGTCCACTGGACTCTGGCATTCCTTCTTCTAGGCTGCTGGTACGGCCCACTCTCTAGCCTCTTGTGCCATTGTGTGTGTACTCCTTGGTCAATATCCTTCTGACCGGGTTCACTTCTCTGGCCTCAACTCTCTTCCATAAGACATGTTGGATTAGGGGCCCACCCTACTCCAGTACAACGTCATCTTAACTTAACTCATTATGTGTGCACTGAATGACCTTTTTTCCAAATAAAATCACATTCTGAGGTAGTTCAACATTTCATTTTGGGGGACAAAATCCAACCCATGATAAGACATGAGGAGAACCTTTGGGAAAGTCTTTCCTTCCTGACGAGGCAGCATCACCAAGGAGATCCCACCACATTGTCTCCTTCTTGTGTTGGACCCCATGGTGTGAGGATGTGCTGCTGAGGGCTGTGGCATCTTCTGGGGGAGATGTTTCTCACTGGGGTTGGCAGCAAAGGAAGATGGGAAAGTGGCACTGCTGAACCACCATCCCAAAACTAAAACTTCGTATCTCTGGACTTTTTATTAACTGGGATAAATGTGCAGATATCACATTATATTGGGGGCTCTGTTACTGCCTTAGTCCATGTCTGCTGCTATAACAAAATACCTGAGACTGGGTAAACTTATAAAAAACAGACATGTATTTTCTCACAGTTCTGGAGGCTGGAAAGCCCAAGATCAAGGCACCAGCAGGTTCAGCTGTCTGATGAGGGCTGCTCTCTGCTTCCAAGATGGCACCTTGTTGCTGTGTTCTCACATGGCAGAAAGGATAGAAGGAGTGAAAGTAGATGAACTTCCTCCATCAAGCCCTTGCATAAGGACACCTAATCCATAATGATTCAATCATCTCCTAAAGGCCACGCCTTGTAATACTGTTGCACTGGGGATCGAGTTTCAACACAAAATTTGGAGGGGATGCCATCATTCAAAACATAGCAGTTACTTATAGTCAAACACATCCTAACTCATCTAGTGACCCCCAATTTCCCTGCTAAGTCTAGGGAAATGTAAGAACCACAGGATTTAAGAGCTGGAAGAGACTTCCAGAGTCATCTAATCCAAACTCTTCACTAAATGAATGAGGAAACTGAGGTTTAGCAGGGGAAGGAAGTCATGTAGGGCCACACCACAAGTTAGGGACACAGGTGGGACCCACACTAGGTCCCCCAAACCCCCAATCTCCCATTGTTTCCCTGGTTTCTAGTACTCTCTCTGAAGGGGAAAAAGGGGTGCTGTTTGAAAGGCAGGGCTTGCTGGGTGGACTGCTGCTGAGCTGTCGGAGAGGAGGAGATGAGTCATGGGACAGGAGATAAGAAGGATCCCAAGCGGACTGTGCAGGAACTTGCCATGCTGCAGAGCTGTGTTCAGCCTCTAGGACACACTTTTATTCTAATCACATGCTCTATGCAGGGCTTGCTGCTCTGAATTATGCACCTTGAAAGGGTCTTTCATCTCACCGAGGGTTTGATGCCAGCCTACCGGGCTGCCTGTGCTGGAATAAGATTTAGCCTCCAGAGCAATTCAGGGCAAGGAGGTAGGAGTAACACAAATGGAAACACGTGGGACCTTTCCTTTCCTGAGGACTCTACCTGCCCCCTTTCCTTTCACCAGGGCTGGTGGGGCAGGGCAGCATGGTTGGTGGGGAGGGAGGAAGAGACCCACCCTTCACCTCAGTCAGTCTGGGAGCCTGGAAGGGACTCACATGATTGTGTACCTGGCACCTTTTCGAGAGTGCAGAGAAATCTACCTTCATCCACTTAATTGAATTAAGATCTATTAAATTCATAAATCCCAGAACTCTAGAACATTGGATGGAAGGCACCTTTGGCATCTCCTACTCTATGCTGCTCATTTTATAGGAGTGGAAACCAAGCCCTGGGAGGGTTTAAAGAGGCTTACCCTAGAGGCAGAGCTAGAATCAGAACCCTAAACGTCAACCTCTTCACCCTGCCCATTTTCGTCTGAAGGAGAGCTGCCTCTTGAATTCAATCAACAAATATGTTTGAGTCCTGTGATCAGCAGCTTCTGACATGGGCCTTAATGCCACCTCCTGGTGTTCATGCCTTTGTGTAATCCCCTCCCCTTAAGTGTGAGCAGAACCTGGAACATAACTTGCTTCTAACTGACAGAATGTGACAAAAGTGGTAGGATGTTACTTCCCTGATTACGTTATAAAAGACTGTGATTTCTGTCTAACTTACACACACTCTCTCTCTTTCTGGCTTCTCTTCTCTTGAACTTGCTCTGTTGAAGTGATCTGGAAGGGCCCTTGTGACAAGAAGCTGAGGGCCACCACCAGCCAATGGCCAGCAAGGAACTGAGGCCCTCAGTCCAACAGCTGTGGAAAAACTGAGTCCTGCCAATGACCACAGAGTGATGTTGGAAGCAGATCCTTTCCCAGTTGAGCCTTCAGATGAGACCACAGCCCTGAATGACCTCTTGATTACAGGCTTGTGAGAGAACTTGAGCAGAAGACCCACTTAATCTGTGCCTGGATTCCTGACCCACAGGAACTGTGGGCAAATAAATGTCTGTTGTTTTAAGATGCTAAAGTTTGTTATGTAGCAATAAATAGCATATCCTATTCTAGGATAATATTTAGGATGATGAGAAGCAATGGTTAATGTGGATTTACAAAAGCTTATAATTTGATGAGCTAAGATCACATGTGAAATAATAATGACTAACATTTTACTATTTCAGTTCCAGGACTGTGCTAAACTCTTTACATGTACTAATTTATTTAATTTTCTTCATCCTTACAATGACCCTGTGAGGCTTCTTACCCTACTTTACAGATGAGAAAACAGAGGTGCAGAGAGATAAATAGCCTGCCTAGGTTCAAATCGCTAGTAAGGGTTAGAACTGGGATTTGAACCCAGGCAGTCTGCCTTCAGGAGGAAACAAAACAGCATTCATTCATTCAGAAGGCACATGAATGCTTCCTTGTGTGCTTGTTCTTGTTAGTTGCTGGGCGCATAAAGATATGCCCCTGTTGTAAAGGAGCTAGTGGCTCTGCCTCTCACTATTGATGACCTTGCACAAGTTACTTGACCTTGGTTTCCTCATCTGTAAAAGTGGTAAGAGTGACTACAACCCAGATAGGGTTCTAATAAGATTAAATGAGTTAATATTTGTAAAGCACATGTAATAGTGCCCGGTACATAGTAAGTGTTACATGTTTGTTAAATAAAATTAAATAAGTGACCATGTCAGCAGAAAGTTACAATAGTGTGTGAAATTACAGGGACTCTGTCTGTATGGGGTGCAATGGGAGCTCAGAGGAGGTAGTGCCCTTCACCTCCTATCTTTTATACATGTCATTTTAAGTTTTGGGCTAATTGGTGGGCTTTCCATGCAACCTGTGGCCTTTTTTTAATACTTATTCCTTCATTAAGATAATTAGCAATTCTAAGGTCAGCTTTCTCTTGTCAAGATGCCCAATTCTCTTAACTGGTGTTCACTTTTTAAACCTAAGCTTCTCAGGATGAGGAACTTTTGAAAACAATCCTTTCAAAGTCCCAGGGTCCACTTGTGCCTCCTCTAGCTGCCCATCTTGGCAATACATAAATGCTCAGAGGCCACGGAGCTCACCCCCGAGGCTCCCATCCCTCCCACCTTTCTGCTAAATTCTTCTCTCTTGGCCAGAACAGTAGTTCCTCTTGCCATTTTGCCCAAAGTCCAGGAGATTAAATTATTCTTAACAGAAGAAATGTAAGACTCTGAAAATGCTTAATGAACTACAAGTGCCAAAATGCACCCCACAGATAAGGAGAACTGTTGGTGGCCAGACCAAGGGGATCAGTGCAGAAAGATATGGCCAAGTACTTTGAGGAGGGGCTGGGGTTTTATGCAGGTCTTAATGTGTAGTAAGGATAGGGAGAATGAATAGGGGAGGGATCACCATGCAGGGGACAGCAAACACAGCAAGGGTGGCATGAGGGGCTGGTGGATGTTACTAGTGCTTACCCATATCTGGTTTCCCTCTATTTGGGGGCACCTGAGAGAAGGTGCCCCCACTCCCCACCCCCACACTTGCTGTTATGTGGGGTCATAGGACTAAATTTGGCCAAGAGGTTGCAATTGGAATTGATATGTGTCACCTATAGCTGAGGCACTTAATCGGCAGTGCAGTGTCTTCAGTGCGTTTTTCTCCTGCCATTGCCCCCATGCAAGCATGGGTTGAGATGAAGGAACTGAAGACACTGAGCTATCATAGGGAGGACAGCTGCCCTGTAGAGTTGCTGGACCCACAATAAACTCTGTGTGAGTCATAAATAAATCTTTGTCTTTAAACCACTGAAATTTTGGTGGTGCTTGTTCTTGCAGATTACTAGCCTTCGCTGACATCCACGGAGGAATGTGTGCTAAGCAGTGGGACACGGGATTGGACTAGTTAAGGAGGACCAGAGGCAGCCTGGTGTGGGGCATGAGAAACACCTGGAGAAACTACTGGAGAGACTTTAAACCACCACAAAGATTCAATTCAGGTGTGTGGGACCTGGGCACGAGTGTTTTTTTTAAGCTGTTCAGGTGACTTTAAAATGCCACCAGCGTTGAGAACCATGGACATACCTATCTTCACTCTTTAACTGCTTTATTCTCCAAGCCCTATTTTGGGGGGCTGTAAAAGGAGGATAGTGTTATAGTTGCGGTCCCCAACCCTCAGGGCACAGACCGGGTACCGATCCGTGCCCTGTTAGGAACCAGGCCACACAGCAGGAGGTGAGCAGCAGGCGAGCAAGTGAAGCTTCATCTGTATTTTTTTTTTATATTTTTCTAGTATTTTAATGTATTTTTCATCTAGAATTTTTGAGGGTATAAAGTGTGGATTCAAATAAAAATTATTCTAGTGCCTAGAAAATCTATCCATGATCCTTTCTTGACTAATTTAATCATGGAAAATTGTTCCATGATCCTTTCTTGACTAATTTACCTTTTTTGCTTGTTTGTTTGTTTTTAGAGACGAGGTCATAGCTCACTGCAACCTCAAACTACTGGGCTCAAGCAATCCTCCCACCTCTGCCTTTCAAGTAGCTGAGACTACAAGCGTGGGCCACCATACCTGGCCCTAATTGACCTTTTTACCATCAATGTGGAACACAACTTTTATCATATACTAAATTTCCGTACGAATTTGATTGTATTCCTGGAATTGCTATTCTGTTCCCTTAATCTGTCTCTCTATTCTTCTGGTTTCTTCTGAGTACTTTTCTTTTTCATAATTCTCCTAGCTATTGCTAGTTTTGCTCATTTATTTCTCCATGTGAACTTTTGTTTCTCTTTTTTTCTTTTTATTCTTTTTTTAAATTTCCGAATATTACAGGGGTACAAACGCTTTGGTCACATAAATTACCTTGGCACCACCCGAGTCAAAGCTATAAGTAGGCCCATCCCCCAGACAGTATGCACCACACCCATTAGGTGTGAACTTACCCATCCTCCCCCCTCCCCCCACCTACCCAATCCCTGATGAATGTTACTTCCATATGTATATGTAAGTGTTGATACATTAGCACCAATTTAATGGTAAGTACATTTAAGCTTCATCTGTATTTACAGCCACTCCCCATTGCTTGCATCACCACCTGAGCTCCACGTCCTATCAGATCAGTCACTGTCTCCCATCACCCCCAGATGGGACTGTCTAGTTGCAGGAAAATAAGCTCAGGGCTCCTACTGATTCTGCATTATGGTGAGTTGTATAATCATTTCATCATATATTACAATGTAATAATAATAGAAATAAAGTGTACAATAAATGTAGTGTGCTTGAACCATCCTGAAACAATCCCCCTGACCCCAGTCCATGGAAAAACTGTCTTCCATGAAACTGGTCCCTGGTGCCAAAAAGGTTGGGGACCGCTGGTGTTATAGGACTGATAGGGCCTGCAATGGTTTGAATGTGTCCCCCCAAAATTCACATGCTCAAATCTAACCCCCAATGCTATAGAATTAAGAGGTAGGGCCTTTAGGAAGTGATTAGATTAGGAGGGCTCAGCCTTTATGAATGAGATTAGTGTCCTTATAAAAAAGGCCTGAGGGAACTTGTTCACTCCTTCTACCATATATATGGACACTTAGAAGGCACTATCTGTGGAGCAGAGAGCAAGCCCTCCCTAGACAGCTGCCAGAGCCTTGAACCTGGATCCCAGCCTCCAGAACTGTGAGCAATAAATCTTGATTGTTTATAAATTACCCAGTCTAAGGCATTTTGTTATAGCAGCCCAAATAGACTAAGATAGGGCCCAAAGTTGACATTTCACATAATGTGTGTGAAAGGGCTTTATAAACTGTAAAGGGCTAGACAAAAGAAATTTGATTCCTGATGATATTAAAAGCCCAGACAGGCAGGAGTTCCTACTTAATCCAGTGGATAGTTCACTTTGAGAGTGTCTGTGGCTGATGTTTTTTGTTTGGAGTCAGCTTCTCTGGCCACTGCTCTGTCCCACCCACCCAATATGAGCACAAGCAGGACAGGCCATAGGATTCTCATTATCTATTACCAGGACTGTGGCAACAGTGCCCAGCTGGTCTCCTTCCCCTGATGCTGCTTTGATACTTTATCCACTGATGGGTTAACAACATGGCACCTGTTGTCTTCCAGATAGCAAATATTTGACAGCATCCTCCTTTTATTAACAAATATATTAATTTTAATTTTTATCAAGGTTTTATATATATTTATGCCAAATAGGTTTATAATATAAAAGAACAGTGCCCAGCTACAACCCTCCCATTCAGAATTTTACTCAGGAGCAACTCTTTTAGCTACTTCCTCTGGTATTTATTTCTGTTTTATTGGCTCTTTCTTGATATTTTACTTTGAGACATTGTCTTTTGACTTCTTACTATGGTGTTTGAACTTCTAGCATTCTTATATTAGTCCTCCTATCACCTCCCCTCCAACAACATAATCACATTTCCCAATAATCTTCCAATATAGTTTTATCATAATTTTTGCTTAAAAATAGGTATTCAATGTTTACATTAGAATTTATGATTACATAAATACTATTTAAAAAGAGCAATGAATAACATTTTCTTTATTGGATTATTTTTAATTTTCATAGAGTTAAAAAATTACCTCTATTTTATTTATTCCTCCCTTTACTGACATTTTAGACTTTTGAAAGGGATCAGAGGTAAATGAATGTGTTCCACTTGCCACATTCAGCTGCAAACTATAGCATCATTTTCTACTATGTGAAAGTGTAATATAAATGAGTCCTTAACATTCTCCCCCTAATGCTTTAGAAGGAGCATTCTAGATGCCTTTTATACCTTTGTACCCTTCTCTTCTATCCAAGATTAAATAGAAATCTAATCTAAGATTAATAAAAATATTTTCTCTGTTGCACACAGAAAGATGTATGTTTTCAGAGTCTGGGGGAGTAGGGTCTATGCTTCTTTCTTTAGAGTAGGAGCCTCCTGAGGGCAGGTGTTTCTCTCTCAACAGACCCGGGGCTCCCTGAAGACAGAGCTGTGTCTCCCCTCAGACTGGGGCTCTCTGAGGACAGGGCTGTGTCTCCCCTTGGACTGGGAGCTTTGTGTGTGGAGCTGTGTCTTTTCTCTCTTTCCGTCTCTTGTCCATGAGCCCCACCTCAGTTTCTAGGCAAGGGCTCTGCATTTGTGAGTGATGTCATAGGACAGGGAGGCCCAGAGACTCAGCCTGGTATTAAGAACCCCCAAGAGCTGTTCAAGCCCCAGGAACTGCCTTCCTCCTTCATCCTTTTTTTACTAATGACCTTGGATTCAGAACACAACAAAAACAAACTCCTCGGAGACACTCTGAAGGGCTCTGTCAGGTCAGTGACCCCCCCCACTGAGGATCTGTCCTTTTCTCTGTGCCTTCAGAAGACATCTGTTCTCAGGCCCTGCTGGGTCCCAGGAATGGCCCTTCCCTCTCTTTTCCTTTGCATATAATAGCTTTTCTTTCTTTTTGACGTTGTCTGTGGAGAAAGACTGTAGATGGCATGAATAATAGATTATTAATTTGGAACCTCTCCAGTGAGTGAGACTCGTCGCCAGTGAAGACACAGCATGTTATGTAACCAGCAAACTACACTAGCACCAGAGGCAGCGTGTCCGCCAAACAGCAAATGATCAGAGCAGTGAGAGCAGCAGGGAGGAGGCCCCGTGCAGGAGGGTCTCTGGGGAGCCAGGCTCTCTTGTTTTCAGCTGCCCTCTTCTGCCTAAGGCTCACAATGACCAGTGACCAGGCGCTGAAACCTCCCTGTGCAGAGAGAATGGGCTGGTCAGAGCAGGAACTGACTGGTGCCCGCCGAGTTCCTGGCCCCTGGCCTGCACCTAGCTGCCCATGACCCTGATAGTTCTGCATCAAGGTAAGTTGGTCGGGGCTATGCCACAGAAGGCCTGACAGAAAGGTCTCTCAAAGGAAATGTGAAAACAGGAGAACCCAGACCTATGAGCTGTTGTCTCTGGAGGAGGCCAGTGACACTGTCAGGTGACAGTGGGTTTCTCCACCACAGCCCTTGGAAGCTGGCCTATGGCCAGAAGATCACTTAGTGTGCCCACCCCATCTCTAGCATCAATAGCACAGTGATGCCTCATAGTAGGGAATCCCAGCCCACCTCACTTGATAGGGCACTGGCAATAGGGAGCGTGTTGCTTGACAAGATTTCTCAGATTGACTTCTCAGAGGCAGGGGTCTGGCTTGGAGCAGCCATGAAGATGCACTCTCAGATCTGCAGGGAACCTAGCTGACTGACAGTCCCAGCTGCTGAGCTGTGAATCCACATTGGTGCTAAGGCCACACTTCCCACGGGCTGCTCCCAGCCACTGAGTGAGAGAGACAATGGCCGGGACCTTAAGGCAGACCCAGTCCTGTGAGACGAGGAAGAGGAGACTTTGGCTTTGGCTTGAATCCCCCACCCCCCGACTGGTGTAACTTTCTTCAAACTGCACTTCAGTCTAAGACTTTTTCACCCAATGTTCCTTCCTTCCCACTCTCCTCTACAGGGATCAGACCAGCACCATAATTGGACAGGTCTCCCAGCCTCTTCCAGCTTTGTCCTCATTTTCACTCATAGGCCATACCTTCTACCTTGTATTCTTGGCATCTGTCTGTCAGAGGACTTAGACTAACTCAGTATCTTACCCTCCAGCCCCTGGGTCAGGTAGAAATGCTCACTGTCTAGGTGCTGACCAACAGGGAAGTGACTGGTGGCAAATGTAGTGTGTTTATAATTCCTCATGGCCTTAACTTGATTGCCCTGGGTCCCATCCTGGGCCAGGTGCTGGGCTGGGCCACTTAAATTTGTTACCTGCTCCCCCTGAGGCTGGAGTTGGTCTGGCCTGTGTAATTAAAGCAAAGAGTCGTAGGAGCTGAGTTCAGAGAGATGAGGGGGCTAGATCAGGTAGGTCCTTGTGGCGACCTTGGGACATTCTCACGTGAAGCACAGTAATCTCTCTTGGAGCCAGGACTCAGTTCTTTCATGGTTTTCCTTTTGTCTCTCCTCCTCTTATTCATCTTCATTGGTCAATTTCTCCAAGGTGCTAGCATCAGGAGTGGCTTGTTTCCTCTTAAGAGCCCTTCTGATGCTTCCTGATTAGCACTGCCCAGCTGCTCTATCACAGAAGGGATGGAAGTCTGGTTGGCCATTAGGGTTCAAGACTAGGGGTCCAAATCCAGAATTCATGGCTCTGCTTGGCCATTGATTAGCCCTGGAACCTGGGATAAGTTCATTAACCTCCTGAAGCCTTTGTGTTCCCATCTGCATAAAAGTGATGCTAATAATAGTAGTAATACTAGCTAAAACTAATGAGTGCTTACTATGTACTGGGCACTGTTCTAAATGCCTTACAATTGTTGTGAGACCCACATCTGTGGGTTAAGTACTGTAAGGATTCCCATTTGTGCAGATGGAGCAAGCAAGGCACAGAGAAATTAACAAACTCGCCCAAGATTGCCAGCTGGTGAGGAGCAAAAGTGAGCTATGGATCCAGATGGCCTTGCCCCCATCCCCTCCACTTCCCTGCCTTTGAGTGCCCATCTCATGGAGCTGTTGGGAGAACCATGTGACATAATTCAGACTCCTTAGGAAATTTCTCCAGCCCTGACAAGCATCTGGGTCCTGAATCCTGGGCCCTCCATGACAGTGTGTGTACCTGGAGCACTTCACTCATTTATTTGTTCGTTCAGCAATCACATGCTTACTGGGGACTTCCATTTGTGCCAGGCAGTGTACCAGGTGCTGGGATAGTCCAGTGAGCAGGCCAGACTTGTCCCTGTTCTCCCCAACCTCAGTGTCCAGAGGGGAAGATAGACATAAAACAGATGATTATGGGATGATTAATTACAGTAGGGGTCTGTGCTATAAAAAGAGAAGCAGGGGGAGCAGTGAGGAAATGTGACCAAGTGAGCTGCACTGTTTGGGAGGGAGTGACTCTGAGATTCGGTTTTGCCAGCTCCAGTGTGATCTTAGTGTGAGGGGGGAGACATGCCCTCCCTCAGACAGAGTCTAATCTGACCTCTCCCAGTCTGATGGGGTAGACTTAGCATGTGTCCTCCAGGAGACTCCAGTCTGATGGGGAGGCACAGTCCCTCATCCAGACTGATGGGGGAGGTGAAGCCCAGGTGCCTACTTGTGTAATAAAAGGGGAGCTCTGCAGGGGCTAATCCTGAGAGTACAGCTGAGGTGAGTGAGCAGGACACCAGACAAAGCAGAGACTGGGCAGAGCTGAAGCAGTCTTGGAAGATAGACTAGGGTTGGCATTTTCTAGTTCTGTTTGGACAGTGCAGAGCATACACCTGCAAGGTCTGTTTTCAGTGGTCTGGTGGTAAGGAGGGCACAGGCAGAGGTTGAGGGGGGAGCAGGTAACAAATTTAAGTGGCCCAGCCCAGCACTTGGCCCAGGGGGTCGCTACATAAATGACAGTTGTTATTCTGAGAGAGTGAGGGTCATGCTGTCAGTAAATAACACGGAGGAGCATCAGAGCCCTTAGCTCTCCTGACCACTCCATTATCAAAGGTCTCATTGCAGGAGCTTCCAGAAAGATTTATCTCCATTTTGGTACCTGGCTTTTCAGAATTGGAAATTAAAGCGAAACTAAGGTGCAGGACCCCGGGGCTATGGCGATGCATGTTGTGCGGGAATGGCTACTTATTAGGAGTATTACAAGGAAAAGCTAAGGCCAGCTCAGTGGCTGACAGCACAGAAAAGAGATTTTTTTTTTTTTTTTTTTTGTAAAGAGAAGTAGTTGGGGAAAAATTTCTAATGAATCCTATCCAACCATAAAATCATGTAGAAAATGAATCCTATCTGACAATAAAATAAAAATGAAACAAATTACTGGGTTCTTATATTTGTAGGACAAATTAATTTCATGTTTAGAATACTAATTGCTCACTGAAGGGTCTATAACCATGTGCTGCCTGAATTTAGCAAGAGCCTCAAAGTTTGGAGGGTTGCAGAGGAGGGGGAAGGGCAGGGCTGCAGGCCCGACCTAGAGTCCTCTGCTTGGACCCTGCCTTTGTGGCTTCTCTCTCCAGTGCCCACAGCTCAGGTGGTAAACATTGCTTGGCATGTGTGAGAGTGCTCAGTCTGTTTCCTGCATTTTCTGTTTCCCTCAGACTGGGATGTGCCTGGGAACAACAGTTGTATTTCCTTCATCAGATGTGGGCTATCTCAGGGCAGGGCTGTGTCTCCCCTCGGACTGGAGCTCCCTAAAGAGGAAGTCCTGAGGAAAGCTATGGACTCTCTTCTCATAAAAATGAACAAAAACACAATATATCGTTTTAGGGATTCACTGACTCCACACAATGCCTTCTTGGCTCTTCTGCTACAGGGAGGTGAGAAGGCTGGAGTATAGATATGACATAGGTGAGGACATTGCTTTGCAAATTGGAATGTAAAGGACATGTTTCCCCCTTGCATCTTTCACATTTTATGCCTCAGGCTGGGAAACGTGAGTTAATTCACAGTTATCCACAAGTGAGTAATTGCATTAGTGAATTACCTGTGTAAAAGCTAAAAAACAAAAAACAAAGACAGTCTGTCTGCTCCACTGTCCCAGAAACTTCTGGGTCACCTGTCCCAACTCAAGAGGTGCTTGTTCAGAAGATGCTTGGCTTTCGTCCTGACAGCCCAAGGTAAATACCGCCACGATGCCCTTTATTGATCTCCTGTATGGGCCAGCACTGTACCTGCAGCTCTACTTCCCCTAATCCTTGTGCCTTCTGCAGATGACAGGTTTTTTTATGCCCATTTTACAGATGAGGCAAACAAGGTTCCAGAAGGTCTAGTAACTTGCACAAGAGTGCACAGCAACTAAGAGTTTGAAAGGGGGTTTGGATCCACATCTGTTGAGCTTTTCCCACCTGCCAGCATCCTTGTCTGTGCCATGCACCACTAGTAAGGTCAACCTGTCCCCAGCCCACTCTCCCAAAAATGTGATCACATTTTTCAAAGATTACACACACATGCACACACACAGGCAGAGGATTGAGGACTAGGTACATGCATTTTCCTTTATTGTCTCTAGGCCACAGTCTCTGGCCCAGGTCTGGCCTCCAGGCATGTAGCTAGGCTGACAGGGAGGTGGCCTGGCTGAAACACTCTCCTCATGTGCATTAAGCTCTGAGTAATCACCTGTTAGGTGCCTGGTGCTGGACATACACAGGAAACTGGTCTCCACAGGCATCTGACACAGGTGCATTCTTGTGGACAATATCCTCTGTCTGAAGTTGCCCTTTAAGGGGTGTCTGTGGGGTTTGTCCTGCTTTGGTCCCAGTTCTGTCATATACCAGCTGTATGGCTTTAGAGCAATGTTATCCCCTCTCTGGGCTCAGTATCCCAAGACATTTGGACTAATCCAGTGGTGCTGAAGGTCTTCCAGGTCTGTCATGCTAGGATCTGTAGGCTCCTCTGTCTTAGGGTGAGTGGTGTGTGTGGTGGGCAGTAGCCATCTTGTCCTGCTCACCTCTGTGCCCCCATATCTGCCATTCTCTGATGACCGTTGCACTCTAGCAATGCTGAGAACGTGGGTCCCTGTCTCAGGGAGATGGACTAGAAACCAGGTGTGGATGCAGGTGATGTGACATCAGGTTGCTCCTTGAGGCCAGGGACTGCTCATTTGCAGCTCTGGCCCCAGTGCATAACACAGTGCCTGGCATGCTGCTCACGTACAACATGAGCTGATGAATGAACAACTAAATCGATGAGTGAATAAATGCATGTGATCAAGACTCACAGCCCCTTCAGCAGGCTCCACTCCAGCTCTGATTCCTCTTCTTCCCACCCGGCCCGCATTCTGCACTCCAACCCCCTAATCTGGAGGGCAACAGCCTTCCCTTTGGTGTGTCCTTTTGTGTCAGCTGCTAAAAACATTTCACCAAACAATTACACTCTGTTCCTATTCCCACGCCAAGGCGGTTTCCACTTTTCCCCACTTTTCCCCACCCTCATCTAAGAAGAGTACTTTCCCCATCACCACATTTTGCTCCCGCCATCTCCCCTCCTTCTTCCGTTTTTGCATTTCTTAATTATGATAGAGAGTTCTCAGACAGGGAGAAAGGGGCTCTAGGAGAAGCATGTCCCAGCCTCCTGCTTCCACGTAGGGATCTAGAAGGAAAGGGACACCTGAGCAGGTGTAGCAAGCCGAGTCTTCCGAGGGACAGCCCATTGAAGCTTCCTCAGAGCCAGTGTTAGAGCATGATTACCTTTCCATTAATATGATCATCTCTCATGTACAGAACAGGAGACCACGACTTTACTTTAAATAATTAACTGCTGAGAGGACAGAGTGCTGGGGAAATGGCTTGGGCTGCAGCTGAGTGTTTCACATTTTAATTAAAGCCTTTCTGATAAATGTGTACCATTGCTTCAGATCCCGCCTGGAAAGGAAAGGACGAGCAGGAGAAAGAAGGTAGGAGGAGGGAAAAAGGAGGCGGAGGGAGGGGAGAAAGCGAGGGAGAAGAGGAGGAAGGAAGGAGGGAAGAGGGAGAGAGGGAGGGCGGGCACAAAATCAGGAAAAGATGGTAGAAGCCAAACAGGAGGAAACAACCCTTCAGGTCCCAAACAAGCGAAGTCAGGCCCTTTCCTCCCTCTGATCTGTGGAGCAGTAAACCGGATTTTGAAAGAACAGGAATGTCTTTCACTCCCTGCTGTTTGTGTTCCTGTGTTACCAATTCTTGTCTGTCCTGGCCTACCCACATGTCCCTGAGGCTCCAGCCCCCAGTCCTCACTCCCCATCCCTTACTGCCCCCCAGCGTGGGCTCCAGTCACTGACTCAATACCCCCAGCTGGAGGCAGCAGGGCTCACACAGGCACACCACCTGGGTGTGTCCTTCCTGAGGGAGGGCTGTGGCTCTCCCCTGAGGTGGGCATCTCTGGTCTTAAAGACCTATTTCTCAGAATCCTCCAAAGTGCTGGGGCCACAAGTGGCGAACAGATGTGGCCATTTGACCACTATAAAAGGTCAAGCTAGAGGGTTTAGAGCCAAAGTCAACTTGGACAGAGAAGGGGCTCTGAGTTAGGAGCAGGCGTCTGAGCTGCCTTTTCATGACTCTTTGGGAATTCAGCCATCAGCTCTGTTCAGGCAGCTGACTGTTAATCAATAGAGGGTGTATGTGTATGTGTGCATGCGTGCGCCCATGTGTTCTCGGGCCTGGCATCAGCATCCCTGGTCTGCCCTCTCTGCTGCCACCCCTCTTTGCTAGCCTTAATTACAGCAATTTAGGAGGCACGCTTAAGATCACAGAGTAAACCTATCAATATTTCACTTAAGAACGGATTTCTGTCGGATGGTATCAGAGGCCTATAAATGAGAAATATGAGACTTGTTCTCAGTAGCCTTACACATACACACACACACACACACACACACACACACACACAGAGACCTCTGATGAATTATTAGCATGTGATTTCCTTTCTGTCTCAGGCACTGGGAACAGCTGAGGGCTTTATTCAGCTACAGTCAGAGATGAGCATTTCTACTCAAGCTATTTGCCTAAAACACATTAAAATAAACGTGAGAAAACTGCAGCTCTGTGTTTCGGGGTTTCCTGTTGGTGAGGAGCCAGGAGAGGCTGCTGCGCTGTGTACCTCTCTCCTCTGGCTTTGTTGGGAGAGGAAGATACTGGGATGGGGGTTCCAGGTCTGACTCATCTCCCCCAGCCAGGAGGGCAGGGTCACCACCAGGCTCAGCAAGGCACAGTACCTGCTTCTGGGTGGGGAAGGAGCCCTGGGCTCAGGCCCCTCTTGCTTCCCTTCCCTTGTTGTCTTCTCATTCCCCGTGGACAGAGAGCTTCAGGTTCTCATGCCTCCGTTGTGCTTTACCGACTTCACTGTCTGCAAGTGGGTTGCTCACTGCTTTGCATCTTAGTGTTGGGAGCAGCAGGTCACCGTGGAGTGAACATGGGCTTTGTAATCTGACAGTTCTGAGTCACCTGCTAATTATGTGATCCTGGGCAAATCGCAACTTCTCTGACACTCAGTTTCCCCAATTCCAAGTGAGGAATAATTTTTCCTATCCTGCTGAGTAAGATTAGCAACCGTAAATATAAAGCCCCTGTACAGGGGAGGTTCCACAGTAGTCACTTGGATGGCAGTGATGACAGGGGTGATTTCTTGGTGTGGCTGGTTGGGTGCCACACCTTGCAAATGACATTTGATCAATTCAATTTGTCCAGAAAGAAATGACTAGCATGCTGAAGAGTTGGAAAACCATGGATCTATATGATCAAATAGAAGGGACTGGAGGTATTTAGCTTGGAGAAGCCACGCCTCAGGATGATATACTTGCCATCTTTAAGTAACCTCCTTTTCGAAGAAGGCTCAGAGGCATTATGTGAACCACAGAGGGAGAAATAGAAATTATAGGAAAAATTCAGATTAATGTAAAGAATGTTTTGACCATCAGAAATGTGTGAAGATGGAAAGGGCTACTTGGGATGGTACTGAGTTTCCCTCCCTGATGATTATTTTCAAGAGAGGCTGAACAGCCAATGGGCAGAGACATTGTGGAGGAGACTCAGCACTCCCAACTGGAAACACTAGGTCATCCTGTCTCGGATGCCACATGGAGAGAGGTACGCAGTCCTCTCCTCCCTCACAGCTTCTCTCATGGCCATCCTGGGGAGGATGTGGCTTCTCTGAGTGGCAAGTTTGGGGGAGGATCTGAGTGGGGATCTCCCTGCTGACAGCACATATCTTCTGCTCTGCCCCACCACAGATGGGGAAGGATGGCTGGTGTCCATCTCTGCCTGAGATTCAATAAGTCTATCAAATTCAGGCATGAGGAGTTAGCAAGCCCACCTGGCTGAGAGACCTTAATGCCACATTTTCCAATGTTTCAGTAGACAAAAGGTGATATTTTGGTCTCCATCTGCCTGATTACTGTATCTATTTCTTAGAAAGCTCTGAGCAAGGTGTGGAAGAAGGGGTATTAGTCATTGACATCCCCCACCAAGATTCTGACATAATTCAACTTCCTAAGGCTGGAACATACAGTGTTCAATACCTATTTGCTTTAAGATCTATTTCCTGCTGTCTTTGTCCATTTGTGTTGTTCTAATGGAATACCATAGACTAGATAATTTACAAACAGTCAAAATTTATTTCTCATAGTTCTAGAGGCTGGGAAGTCCAAGACCAAGGAGCCGGCAGGTTGTTTGTCTGGTGAGGTCCAGTTTCTGCTTCTAAGATGGTGCCTTGAACACGGCATCCTCCAGAGAGGAGGAACACTGTCCTCACATGGCAGGAGGTGGAACTCCCTTTGTCAAGCCCTTTTATAAGGTCACTTAATCCCATTTGTGAGGGTGGAGCCCTCCTGACTCAATCACCTCCAAAGGGCCACATTTCCCAATACTGTTGTATTGGGGATTAAGTTTCACCATGAATTTTGGAGGGGACAAAAACATTCAAACCACAGCACCTGCCCTTTTGCACACTACATTTCCCAGCCTCCCTTGCCAACTGGCTTCTTGTGAGGGTCAGCCAAGGGGAGGGATAGTGGGAGACTGCAGGAAATGAAAGGCGAGAAGCTGGGGTGTTTCTCCCTCTCTCTTCCTGCTTTGTTGAGTGTTTTCAGAGTGACTGAATACCCAGCCTGGTTCCAGCTCCTGCCAAGCAGCCTTGGCATCTGACTTCTGGTAACAGCACCTCCGCTTGTCCCTCCAGCCAGCCCTAACCGTCATACTGGCTTCCTGTTCTTGCTAACATCTGGTTGCTTTGCTGTCCCTTTTTTGGCTTCTGAGCTCTTCCAACACTTGTGTAACTAATTTCTTATATTAAATTCTCTCTGTTGGAAATATCTAGAGTGGTTTACTTTTCATGAGTGGCCCCTGACTGATGCACAACACAGTCTCCACTTGGGGAATTTATGTGGCTGATTCCCTGGATGGCCAACATCTCAAAGGCCACCATAAGATTCACAGATTCCCTGGGGATCTCTCCAAACCTCAGGCTCCTGACCTCTATGCCTCTGAGTCCTGAGTGTCCTAGGAAAGAGGAAGTCTTAGGGGCCAATGGGGTATGGTCAGGGCCTCCACTGTGGACAGGTCACTGTCAGGAAGTCTCTGACCTGGTTTCAGGGCCCCTTGCCTCAGGTGTTGTGTTAATGACTGACTTCCCTGGAAGCCTCAGCCCTGTTCCTTCCCAGGCACTCAGCCCCACCTTCTCCACTCCTGGTTGCTCACGTGGATTCAGCTCACCAAAAATTGTTGCATCTTGGCTTCTGAGTGTTCTGGTCTAGAACTTCAGTGTACTATACCCCTGTTCTATGGGTCAGCCCTGGCTCTGGGGCTCTAGGCCCTTTATCCTGTGTCCATCCTTGTCCACAGCCACGTATCACAGGCCTTGTCAGAGACAGAGCTCTTGAGTTGCCCCAAGTACCTCACGGCTGTCAGTACCCACCAGTGAACACCTGTAGGTGCTGCCACAAATGCCGCGGCCACCTGCATCTCCTTTCCATGGGCCAGGAAGTGGGCAAGCCTGGGGCTGCAGACTGTAGATGTAGAAGCAGACTCCACAGGAGACCTGTCGTACCAGCTTAATTCTGCATCACTGTCTGCCCATGAGCAACCTTAGAAAGTTGATTTAGAGTTTCCTTGCCTGAAGAAAGAAACAGAGTAACCTAATAAACTCTCTGATATTATTCCATGAACACTATGAAAGGACCTTAAGGATTTCAATCTACAAATTAAATCTTTATCATAATCATCACTATTGCTGTCACTATCACTGTGATGGCCATGAACTCTATCACCACACCCCCAACATTGCCTCCACTGCCACTACAACCACCAGAAATAGTATCACTATCACCATCCCCACCCCCACCACCATCCTTAACATACCCTCCTATGGCTATCTTTGCCACCATTACCGTGATCACTGTCACTATGGCCACTGTAACTGAAATCAACACTAGAGACACCATCAACCTCAACATCTGACACATCATCCAACACCCCTCATTACTCTTCCAGAAGCGTTTGTCTGGGCCAAGAACTGTAGGATGAGAGTGACTTAGGGGCCGTCATCACAGACAGTCATAACAACATAGGGGAAATAGCAGCAGAGCAGCGACATGAAATCGAGACTCAAAGGAACAGAGAGAGATTGTCTCCTTTGCACAGGATATGTCTAAGGTGGGAGAAGCAGTGAATAAAGGGATGGGAGGGGTAATCCATCACTGAGAAAGGAGCGCCAGAGGAAGTAGCAGACTCCATGCTTGGTGTTGGTGGAGGGACACCTGAAGCTACACAGGAATCAGAGTAGCTGGGAGGTGGGAGGTAAAAGGTCAGTGTTATTGGCTGTTGTCCTTCCCCTGGACAGTGCACAAACAGCCCAGTTTCCCTGGGCAGGGAAATGATAGGGTGGCAAGAAAGAGAAAAGCAGTCCCTGACGTCTAGGAGCTGGCCTTGGCGTTCTCCTGTTGAATATAAACAATTTCATAGAACATCAACGTCAGACAAAGGCACCTGTGACAAGAACGGATTGAAACAGAAACAACCTTATTCCATCATCGTGTCTGAACACAGGCAAAACATGAACATCGTCCAAACCATAAAACACAACCACCTCCCTCCCCCAGCTAATGTGAGTGACTGCTGCTTCTCCACAAAGGGCAGCTTCAACCTCATTCTAGTTTGCGTTCCCTAGACAGCAGATTTATTGAGATACCCAATCACAGAATTGTCGTCCCTTTCTGATAGCACTCAATCCAGAGCAGACTCCTGCTTTCTTGGACCCTGCTCAAATCAGCTAACCAAAGCCCAAATCCTGTAATAGCTTCCTTCTTCCAACTCTATCCTTATACTGAAATGTCCCATGATTCCCCATTTTATGTGTTCTTCTGCATGCAACAAGAACAAACCCAACTTGTCAAACGAGAGGCACGTTCCTAGGGGTCTTTGGCTGTAGAACATTGACAGAGGTATGGAAAGGTGTCACCTCTGGTGACTCAGAAAGGGTTAAAGCTCCCTCCAGAGGGGTCTCCCTCCCTCCTGGAAGGACAGAGGGGTGAGCAGAGTATGGTGCAGTCAGGCAGCCTCAGCACCACTCTCCGGGGCCTGGCTTCTCTGGCTGGTCACCCTGCCAAGGCAGCAAGGCCTGTATAGGACCCAGGCTTCTTCTCCAGTGCCAGTCAGAGGGCCATAAAAGTCCCCTGAGCTGCTCGTTGCAATGCAGAATCCTGGACCTCACTCTTGGACATCTCAAGACAAAAGACTTGAAGTCTATTATTTTAACAGGCTCCTCGGGTGGTCCTCATGTTTGAAAATCACAGGTTGAGGGGCCTGTCACTCTGAGGTCCTTCAAGGTCACCACAGACTCAAGGTTGGGGCTGGTAGAGCTAAACTCTGAAGACTTCCTGGGGGAAACTAAAAACCATTCCCCACCTTGGAAGCCACGTGTCCATGGGCTCAGGTCCCTGGGGTATCTCCCTTTATTCCAGAAAGGTCACACAGGGCCAGGCCCCTCCCAGACTAAGTGGGCCCATACCTTCTTCCAGAGATCAGAGCACAAAGCTGCCCAGTAACATTTAAGATAAAGGCATCTGCCTCCAGCAAGATGTGCCTCAAAAGTGACTCACATTCCATTTCTTGAACTGAATGAAAATGTTAATCAATAGATCTATCATCCTGGCCCCAAGTTCTTTGAGCTGCAGTAGCAGAGAATGCAAACCAATTATGGCATTTATACACACACACACACACACTGTGAGGATTGCTCCCACACGAGGCAGAGCAGGCAGTTCTCTCATACCCAAAGCCTTGCACAGCCTCCCCATCCCTGTCCTTGTCCTCCTAGCCTCTCATCCTACCCTGTCCCCACTAACCCAACCCTCCTCCGTGAGGATAGTACTAAGGCCTGTCAAGACCTTGGACTCAGGCCACTTGCTGTGGATATGTCCTTGCCAGCCCCACCCAAGGGTTAGAGTCTGCCTTATGGAGCCCCGCTCCCCCTTTGGACACTCCCACCACTACCCATCCTCAGCCCTTTGGGGCCTTGGTCATACCCCTGCAGCTCAGAGTTGATGCTGGAATGGGTTAAGACTTTTGGTCTGTTTGGATGGGGGTAAATGCATTTTCCCTGTGACATGAATTTGGGAGCTCCAAACTGTGGAATGCTGAATGCCCTAAATTCATATGCTGAAGCCCTAACCCCCAGTACCTCAGAATGTGACTAGATTGGGAAATAGGGTCTTTAAAGAGGTGATTAAGTTAAAACAGGGCTGTTAGTGTGGGTCCGAATCCAATCTGACTGATTTCCTTATAAGAGGAGATTAGGACACAGGGAGATACAAGGGGCCCATGTGCACAGAGGAACAGCCCTGTGAGAAAGCAGTCATAGTGTCGCCATCTGCAAGCCCAAGAGAGAGGCCTCAAAGGAAACCAGCCCTGCTGGCACCTTGATCTTGGACTTTCAGACTTCAGAACTGTGAGAAAATAGATTTCTGCTCTGTGAGCCACCCAGCCTTGGGTATCTTGTTATGGCAGCCGGAGAAGACTAAGACACCCCTCCCCCGCCCTTTTGATTGTACTGCACCTTTTTCCATCCTCAGAAATCTGGGGTCCAGGTCACATTCCTGCAGCTCATCCTTGGGCACGTGAAAGCTACTTCACCCCCAGGTGTGAGGACACGGTGGGACAACCTCATGCATTTTTGCATTTTGCTAATGTGCTGGCCCCTTGCAACTGGCACTCACCACTCATGCCTCAGGTTGACTGGCAGGTGCTGTAGGCGGCTCAGACCCCATGCAGAAGGCCTGGTGGTGCTACTGGTGGGGGTGCCTCATCCGGTGTGGACACTCTTGGCCTTTATTTTCAGTCTAACTCTAATTCATAATCCTAACACCACTGAGCACTTCAGTTTATTAAATTAGCAAATGAAGAGATGGAGTAGTCCAGAAGCTAAGACAACCATAATCTGTTATTCAAATATTTCCAGGCTGCATCTGGAGAAGAGGCATGTGGAACACAGGTGGGTGTTTCCACTTGCCTGTGCTTGGGTGAAGGTGCCTATACTGCCTCTTTCACGTATCCCTCCTGCCTCTGGCCCCCAGACCAGAAAAGCACATGTATCTTGGATGGGGAGATGTACGGAGAAGTGTGATTATTGCGTCTGGGGGGACTCTTGAATGATTCACCTAACAGAAGGAGAGATACTAAGGGCAAGGGGTCTTGGTCTTAGGGCTCTCCAGGTTGGAGGTGGTGGGAATTCCTCCCCTTTCCTAGGCCTATAAAACAGCTGTGTGGGGGGTCTTAGTACTGTAAGTGGAACAGCTCCCTATTCTATCCCCTCATTTACACTGCATGGCCTTTGGCAACTTCTTCACTCCTCTGAGCCTCAGTTTCTTCAGCTGGAAAATGGGGTTGACGTGGGGATGACACGTGGTAACTGATAAAAGTACCTGTGTTGGTGGGTGCACACAGCAGGTCTTTGATAAATAGTAGTTTAAGCTGGTGGGGTCTTCAAACTGTCCCGTGTGAGCAATGAATGGCCCACTTCTGCAGACACTGCACCCAGGCAGGAGTGGGCCTGTGCCTGGGCGCAAAACGTCAGCATGTCAGAGACCACTCTCCCTCCCCAGCCTAGCAGATCTGGATGGTGGTTCTGGGCTGGTACCCAGCAGTTTGCTGAGCCCTGCAGTTTTGATAGGCAGCCCTGGGAATCCAGAGGCTCCGAGTGGAAGGAGCCTAATTAATCACTGCAGTAATGGTTCCAGCAGTAGCCCCGCCGTGCTGGGCCACGTGTCATCCTGCAGTTGCTTACTTTCTTTCATGCCCAGAAACCTCCTGCACCTTCCCTCCACAACCCTGCACCCCACGCTGCCTGACTAGGGTCAAATCAGACCAAGAAAGGGACAACCGAATTCCTCTGATTTCCAGAGATATGGACGCCCCATACTCCTCTCCCATCTGGCCTGCCTCCTGTGGCTGTGTTTCTGAGCTCTTCCCCAGCTGGAGGCTACATGCAAGCAGGCATCACACACACCACAGCGAGGGCTGTGGAAGAGCACTGAATCTGGCGTCAGGAGACCATGGCTGGAGGGTCTGTGCTGCCCTTACTTGCTATGTGCTCTCGGTAAGCCTCTTAACCTTTTTAAGCCTCAGTTTCCTTATCTGTGAACTGGAGAAAATAAGACCCTTATTGCTTAATAGATGTGAATTGCTTTAAAAGCCATCCCAAACAATCAATATCTGGAGGTTTCGGTTGCATTTCATGGGAACCCCTCCCTGCGTGATGATAGAGACAAGGTACCCTCTGGTGCCTCCCTGTGGACCTTTCTGAGCAGTACATCACCCCAGCTGTGCCCACATTCTCTTGGTGGATGAGCCTGGGGGGTCCTGTGGATGCGAAGCTGGGGCCCTGGAGGGCAGGGCTGCCTGGTTCCATCATGAGAACTCAATCTGCCTGTGCAGTATGTCAGGGAAGACAGGACACTCCCAGTCTCAGGGCAGGTTCCCATGATTCACAGCATCTGATTCACATCCCACCCCTCTCCCAAATCTGACCTGAGCCCTGTGGGCAGAGCCAATTTTGAGAGCAAAGAGGAGACCCACATGTATCTGAAGACCCTGCTCTAGCCATGGGTCCTTCTAGTTTGGTTGGGGAGTGTGGCCCACTCTCTAAACCTCCCAGTCCAGGTGGAGAGGCTCCACGTGCAGCAGGGACCCTCACATCAGTCCAGTAAAAAAGCACCTAGAGACACCTGCCAGGTGGTTGAGGGAAAATGGACCTTTGGGGTAGAGTGGCTGCCTGGGGAAGAGGGTCTGTTTCTCACCCTGGCTCGGCCTCCTGTCAACTACCCCATGATCCCCTCTGGAGGAAACCCTCTCCGACACCCATCGCCTGAGCCATGGGCATAAGCAGAGGCACGCTCTCTGGGTTTCAGTAGATGGGGATCAAGGGCACCAGTCTCCCCGTGCATTCAGCAGAAGGCAGCCCCTACCTCCAGCTCAGCTCGTCTTTTGAGGATACTTCTTTCCCCCACAGATGATTATTCCAGCCTCTCCTGAGCCAGTCTCAGCTCTTTCTTTAGTGAAATGCAGGGAGACTCTTTTGGTCTCCCTTTGCCCTGAGAATAGAAACGTTAAGGTAAAATGATGATCAATATGATAAAACTTCTTTCAAGCAAAGGTACTGGAAGATTGAATAAATGCCTTGTTTAGTAGGGATAGCTAACATACATACATACATACATACATACATACATATATATACATATATAGCATTTACCATCTGCCCGGCTCTATTGTAACAGGTTTCCATATATTAACTCACATCATTCCTGTGTGGTAGGCACTATTAATATCCCCATTTTATGGATGGGAAAATGGAAGCATATAAAAATTAAGACTAGCCCATGGTCCCACAGTTAGCAAGTGGTGGACCTGGGATTCAAACTCAGACAGCCTGACTCTAGAATCTGGGCTCTCGTCCTGCAGGCTAGCTCATCTCTTGTGTTTGTGGCTGTGTTCTGCCATCGCTATTTCTGTGTCCATCTCCCACGCTGGACAGTGAGCTCCTGAGGCAGGAACCGGGCTTATTCCTCTTCATCCTCCTAGCTCCAGCCATACTCCCTGGCCCACACAAGGTGCCCAGAAACTATTTGGTATATAAAGGAATGAATGAATGAGTGAACAGGAGGTATGGTGGCAGATGCTGCCGACAAGGGGTATTTGGGTTCAGACTGGGGGGACCCTGGACAGCAGGCAGGAAGGAGGCAGCAGGGCAGGCCTGGCTGGGGTGTGCTTGCTCCCGCAACACTGACTGGACACACACTGCGTTGGAGTCCTGAGACAGCAGCAGCGTTCACCTGGGATCCAACTACATTTTTGTGCCTTGAGAACCTTTCCCAGCCACTCCCACTCACACCCTGCGGCAGGGGGGTACATTGCAGCAACGTCTTTATGATCCAGTGAGGCTCTACGTGCCACCAGCCCCCCACCTGCCATCAGCAGCTGAGGACTCTGAGACCTGTTCTAATTTGTATTGTTATTATGATCACTGGTATTATTACTAATCCCCAAACTGTATTTTCCCCCTGGAGGAAAACTTGTTTCACATGCTGAGGCTGGGACACCAGGTGTTCTGGAAGGAAGTGGAAATAATCATGAGAACAAGCAGGGGGTGGGATGTGTGGCTCACAGTAGGCAGGGGAGAAAGAGACCCCTCTCTCCGAGAAATTGACCTTCTCACAAAGTCCCTGGCAGGGCATGAGGCTTAGCGAAGGGGATGACTTCCGGCTGGGGAAGCAGGGGAGGAGGCGGATGAGGAGGGTGGAGGTGGAGGGGACAGGCCTTCCACCAGGGTCTGCTTGGACACTCCTCTGCAGATTGTGGGGGAAGGGGGATAAACATCCAAGGTGCTGTGTGTCGGTGGGGGAGATGGGCAGACCTGCGGCATAAGAAATAATGAGTTAAAGGAATCATTCAGTGAGTAAAGAGAAATATCAGGAATCAAATTGCAGGGAAGATTTCAAGTAATCATAAAGGGTTTTTCAAATATATTCACTGCTAAGAGCTACAGATGTCAGCAGAGAAAATTGGTTCACTTACCAATAATAGTCGCGGAGGCTGGGGGAGCAGGATGCAGACATGGAAAGTACTTAACCAGCTTCCCCACCTCCTTCTGTGCTGGGACGCTTGGGTGGAGGGAGGAGGGCCAGGTTCTAGATGGTGAATCGGCTCATCCATTCACTAAGAAGGTGGGAAGGGTGTGGCTTGCTTCTGGGGATTGGGCAGATGGCCAGGGCAGGCTGGATGGAAGGGAAAGCTTGGAGGTGAGGAAAAAGGACACTGTGGCCCCAATAGCCCCAGGGGGACTTCCTTTTTCCTCCCCAGCCACCCAAGGCCAACTTACCAAAGTGAGGTAAGGACATTGAGTAGGAGGCTTGTTGTTGTTGTCACCAAGAATTTATTGATGGTTTATGATGAGCAGAACACTCTGCCAGGTGTGTGACAGATTGGAGACACTTGGAGATGTGTAGTACCTGCTCTGGGCTTACAACCTAGTTAGGGTGACAAAAGTGACAGGCAAGGGGAGAGGAGAGCAATCTTCAGCTCGAAGCTGGGAGATGTGGACTAACTGTGACAGGAGACGAGAGTAATTAGTGGCCACAGTGGGAAGACCAGTCAGGGAAGCTTCAGGGGCCCTGCGACATTGGCCCCTCTACCCGCATTCTGCCAGAATGCTGCCTCTTCCTTTCAGGAGCCCTCCTAGTGCAGCGGGAAGTATCAACAATTGCACAGACTCCACCTTCACCTGCCAGAAGAAAGTTTAGGGCAATTCTATCATCTAGAACCATCCTAGGCCGTGAGTTGGAGCTGGCTTGAATGCCTCTGAGGACAGAAGTGGTATTACTGATCATTTTTGCTAAAGTTCATGCTGGTTCTCCGAGTGAGCCCCAGTTCCTACAGGTTGTTGTGAAGAGGCTCAGGTGCCACCCGCACATCCAGTGGGTTAGGTCATAGGAGAGAGGAGCCTGAATTTGGGGAACCTGAATCTTGGATAGTGGGCAGTAAGCATGCCTGCTCTCTGCTCCAGAAGAGACAATGGTTTCACTAAATTGGGTAGGATGTCTGCTTTCTGCTGCAGAGAGACACACTATCTCTAGCTTTCAAGGCTGTCTGCTGCACAAACATTCTTGAAAGGATAATCCAGAACAAGATGTGCAGAAATTCAAGAGGCCCATGAATTGTCTCCCAACATTAACAAACTCTGTAATGCACTTATTTATTAGTTTATTGTTCCTTTCTGTCTTTTCCTGCTGGAATGGATGCTCCATGAGGGCCAGCATTCATGTGTCTTTTGTTCACTGATGTATCACCCATAACTAGAACAGTGCCTGGCACACAGTAGGTGCTCAAAAAATGTTTGCCAAGTGACTAAATGATTGCATGAGAAAGGAGAAAGCCCCTGGTTAGCATCTTCCCATCCAGGAAGTTCTATAAAGGAATCCACAATATTTTATGGGGAGAAGGAACCTCAGTTCTGAAAAAGTAACCTTTTTCTGTGTGTCTTGAATTGGCACATGCCACATGTCTCTCTTATGTGCTTGCCTATCTCTCTGTTGCTGGCAACTACAAGTGCCCATGGGGCAGAGAAGGTGCCCAGGGAAGAGCTGTCTGGTTTTAATGTTGTTTCTGTAGCAGGCCAAATGTGTGCATCACCAGGCCACATGTGTGTATCATCAGGCCACATGTGCATCATCAGACAACACGTGTGCATCATCAGACCATACATGTGCATCATCAGGCCACATGTGCATCATCGGACAACACATGTGCATCATCAGGCCACACGTGTGTATCATCAGGCCATATGTGTGCATCATCAGGCCCCAGCATCTCTCCTGGGCCTTCTCCCTTCTCCCTTGCCTTGTAATTAAAAGCATCAAAGCAAAGTAGGGCTGTCTCATTACATGACCTGTTTATGTGACTCTAATGTGGTTAGAGATGATTTGAAGGGCTGGGAAATCTGCAGCAGAGTTTCCTCCACGTCCAGCCTGGAGCTGGCAACCCTGAGATAAGAGTATCAGGACCGGGCTGTGAATTAGTTCTAACGTAAACAAATAAGGCATTCATGTGGGTGAGGAATTAAAAATAACAGAGATGTTGCACATTTCTCTGATTAATTAGCTGTTCCAGTTAACTTTGCTGCTTGTAGAGACAAATCATGAGCCTTAATAGTGGAGCAATTTCCTACCGGTCCCTGTGGTGCTGGAACGTGGCACCCGCCTGCCTTAGTCGGGCCCTGCGGCCCAGCAGGGACCGTGTGCAGCAGCGCTCCACAGCGGGAGGGAGGCTCCCACAGCCACTTTGGGACTTTTCTTTACGTCTGGACTCTCTCCTGAAACACAAGAGGGATCCACAGAGTGAGGGGAAAGATGGGGATTGAGACCCGCTGGCTCAGAACCCCCCGTTTAGGAGTGTTAGTGATTTCTAAGGATAGGAGGCTGGGAGGGGAGGGTGAGCTTTTGTGACCGTGCCAGGTACTGGAGCTTATTACACAAGGCCCTGAGCTCTTGCTGTTTCATTCACTCATTCAGTCGCTCAGTCATTCAACAACTACTTATTTAGCCTCCTTCCAGGTACTAGGCTCTTTGCTAGCTGTGGGGATACCAAAATGAAAGAAGTACAACTTCCGACCTCTGCGAGAAGAAATGTCTAGCCTGGGACTGGAATAGAGCAGTCTCACCATGAGGTGGAGGCCTCTGTCCCTACCTCAGCCATTTTGGAGGTTAGGGTCCAGAAAGGGGAGGCAGATGGCCTGTTTTTACCAAAATATGCAGGTTTCTGCCCACATACTCCCACCACTGCCTGAATTTGGACACAGTGGGCCTTTTTTTTTCTTTTTTTTTAATTTGAGAACAGAAAAACTTTGTCTCTTTCCAGGGAAGGTTTTCTGTATGAACTTGCAAAGACTCAGGAGCTTGGTGCACTGAGCCAGGGAGTTGGGACACTCAACTCTCGGTTCCGCTCTGCGGCAGACTTGCCGTGTGGCCCAGGACAAGTCCCTGCCCCAGTCCCAGACTTGTGAATTCTGTGATTCCTGGATGCTGTGTCTGTTCTTCACCTTGCTTTTGCCTTTGGATAGGATTCCTTCCTGAAGAAGGCTCCCACTCCATGGCTGTGCCAGAAAGTGAGACTCGGGCTGGTTCCAGAAGGTACATAAGGGAGGCCAGGCTACCCATGGCTCCGGCCGAGAAGGCAAGGAAAGGCGAGCTCTGCAGAGGGCTGTGGGGTTCCAGGAGAACAGAGTATGGATGACAGGAACCTCTTCCCTGGGGACTCTAACTCAGTGCCAGCAGGGGCCAGGCAATAATGTTAGAATGAAGTAATGAAGTGGGATTAGGGGAGACTATTGAACAAAGGGACCCATGCCCCAGCTGAAAGGGGTGGCTGTTATTCAGCTTCTTCCGATCTTGCCAGGCTGAAATTGTAGGCCCAAGAGTGTCAGACCTTCCATGTTTTCAGAAGTCATAGTTCGATTTTTTATGTGGGAAAAAACCCCTCTTGGTTTTAAAACACTGGACTTGAATTTAAAATATTGGAGTGATACTGTGTGGGCAAACAAAATATACCTGGGGACCAGGTTAAGTCTGTGGATGTGTCAACTATCCTGTACTAACAGCAAACAAAAAAATAAGCAAAATAGCAGTACCTTAAATAAGACAGAATTTTATATCTCTCTCACTTCTAAGAAATCCAGAAGTAGGCAATTCTGGACTGCTAAAGTAAGTGTCACATGGTAATCAGGCTCCGTCTCTCTTGTTCCTCCACAATTCATGGCCTCTATTCCCAACATTACCTCATAGTCCAAGATGGCTGCTAGAGTCCCATCCATCATATCTATATTCTAGCCAGCAGGTCAAGGGAAGGGCAGAAGAGCATGCTCCCTTTTTTTTAATGACACTTTCCAGAAGTTGCACACTTTATTTCTGCTCACATTCCATTGGCCAAAACTTGATCACAAAGTCCACACCTACTTGCAATAAAGCCTAGGAAAGATGATCTTTATTCTAAATTTAGTATTATCACATGCCCAATTAAGAAGGAAAAGTACTAATACAATAGGAAATGGGGACAGTGGATTTTAAGTGACACTAAGAGTGTTAGCCCCAGTTTGCCTTCAGTTTGAGACCTGGCTGACCCAGTCTGCTTTTCATGGTGGGGACAGGCAGGGAAGGGGGCATGGGCCCTTGGGGACTGCCCAGTGAAGGGGCAGGGCTGCTTTAGAGAAAGGTCTGCTCTCATGTAGGGAACTCAGGTATAACTGGTTTTGCCCAAGTGATTTGATTTCTCTGGAAGTGTGGCTCAAGGAAATCCTTTTGGGTTATTTATTTCTTGATGTCTTGCAGGAGCAGGAGTTTTCCTTTCCCCACAAGTATCTCTCAGTCACTGACAGTTAATATTTAGACAATGCCACAAGTATTCTCAGCCACACATTGGCAGCACAGAGGCAAAGCCTCAATTCGGCCCCTGCACCGGGATAGGGGCTCCGGAGAAAGGTGGTTTTGTTCCCACCACGGAAGGGGAGGGGTGAAGAAAATTCAATTGCAGTGAGAATGATTCAGGTAAAAAATTGGGATCTCTTAACTGAGTCATGAGAGAAATAGAACCAGCCACTAGAAGAAAGGGTGACATTTCCTTTTCTTGTGAGGAAGAAGGCTCTGATGGCTGTCTGGAACAAGGTCTTGTATTCATCCAGCAAACGTGCATTGTGAACTGACTGTGCACTGGTAACCAGGCTCAGCCTGGGATGCAAATGGGGGGACCCCAAGAGGAATGAGACATGGGTCATGTCCCCAGGGGTCTCACCAAGAAAATTGGAACCCAGGATGGAAGCACCTGCCCCTCAAAGCTGCCCCCAGGGATCTCTTTTCTTTCTGAGCCTGGTACAGAAAGCACCACCCAGGGCCTCTTGCCCGTGGCTTCCAATTGGGTTGGCCAATGGTACAGCTTGGCAGGAAATAGAAGGGCAGGGGAGAGGGGTGGGGTCTTTCTTCCCCACTCTCTCCCTGCTTCAGCCACATCTCTGGCAGTGGCTGTCCCTGGGCCCTTCTCCCTGGCTGTAGACCTCAGTGCCTCCAGGGGTGCTGTTCTCACCTTTCCCCTTTGGGGTGTAGTGACAGTTTCCCATCGTCGCCAGTTCCTGGCTCCTTCACTCTTCTTTACTGGTTCCCTTAACCCTACCCACCCCTCTGTAGATTTTTTCATTAAATTCTCTTCTTTTGAAACATGTGAAGACAATGGGAAGAGAGAGGAAGCATCTAAAATTTGACCCTTCTCTGGAAATGAGCAGGAGATACCTCTTGCCTCCCCATAGCTGGCATAAAAAGACACTGAGGAAAACTACTTGTCCCCCACCGTCCTTGCTGAGTTTCGATCATCACCACAGAGAGTCCCCATCATTGTTTACACTATCATCATCCTCACCTTCACCATCACCATCATTACCACCTTCGCCGCCACCACTGCCATTGCAGAGACCGACCATTATCGCCACTGCGACCGCTCCCTCCATCACCACCACTGTCTTCATTATTACCACCAAAAAGTACACACATGCTTTTGCAAAAGGCTAAACAGAGAGAGTACAGTGACCCTCCTCCTACCTGTGGGACACTTTGTCATAATAATGATTATGACATATAACATTTGTTGAGCATTTACCATGTGCCAGGAACGGTTCTAACCACTTTACCTATGTTAACTTTTTTAATCCTTGAGCAGTCCATGATGTGTGGACAGTTATTATTCCCATTTTACAGATGAGGAAACTAAGGTACATAGAGGAAAACTTTGAGAGAACAGCACAGAATGAATGATCAGAGGGAAAATACTTACCATGTCTGGGCCTCTGGTGAGGGTGTTTGTCTGGAAGGGGAGGGGAGTCGAGTCGCCTTCTACTCAGGGCAGGGCCAAGGGGGCCAAGGACATGTCTCCATTAACTAGTCCACAGTGACTTGAAGAGCTTTGCTGTTCTGACCCTGCCTCAGGGCCTAAGAGCAGCCTCTTGCCTATGACAGGAAGTCCAGCTCCCAAGGCTGCCCCAGCCTAACATGTCCCTGTCCCCACAGGGAGAAGCTGGCCACTGTCCCTGGTCCTAGAGGACACAGGAAAATAACTGATACTTCCCCAAGTCGGTGGGTTGGTTTATTCCAGTTTTCCTGGAAACACCAGCTTGCACATCATTTCTTCTAGGACACTTTCCTCACCCTTCAGAGCAGGTGGGCTCCCCTCTTGTGTTCTTCTGCAGCTCCCTGGAGTTCTTGTGCAAAACACTCAGTGCACTTGTGATCACTGGTTTAAAGTGTGTCTTTCACTCCAAACTGTCACCCAGGAGTGCAAGAACTAGGCCTTTGATTCACGCCCACAGCCCAGCATAGTGCCTGCAACACCAACATGTAGTTGCTGAGTGAATGAATGAGTGAATGAATGAAGAGTAAAAGTCTGGGCTGGTCCCCGACGCTACTACCTACCAATCTTAGTGTTTTCCAGCCTCAGCTTTCACCTCTGAAAAATGGGAACAATAGTCCCAATTTTGCTATGAAGATTTTAAAAAATAATAACCACAAAAAAATGTCTTCCTACCCGGTGGGTGTATAGCCACGCAAGTGTCTTCCGATTGTAACAGCTCTTCAGGCATCTGTGGAGGGCACGCTCGTGTCCAGCTCACAATGAGGAAGTGGAGACTCTGAGAGAAGGGCCTTACAGAGAACTCTGGTCTCTCCCCCGCTCCCTATGGCTTCCAGCCCTAGAGGCCTGGCTAAATGTCCACACAACCCCCTCCTTACCTGCCACAGGAGTGCAGAGGTCCCTGGGGACCAAACCATGGGGCTCTGGCATGTCCACGACGGATGAGTGCAAATTCCTCGCTTCCTTACCACGCTCCCACCCTGATTCACCCACCACCCAGAAACCCAGGGGCCTTCCACCCTTTGAACTGGCCCAGCTATAGAGACATTTCTCAGACAGCCCTGGGCTGAGGGCCTTGTAGGACCTGGGTTCTAATCCTGGCTCAGGTAAACATTCCATGCAGAGAATTTGTATCCAACACGCCACTGATCCTCATAACACCAGGGAGGATGCTCGTGCCTCGATTACCACGGCCACGGTGTGGTGGAGAAAGTGAGGACTAGAGGGGGACAGTGGCCTGCTCTGTCATTGGCAGGGCTGGCAGTAACACTGCATCACCTGACTCCCAATCCAAGTTCCTTTCTGCTACATAAGAACAGAAATCCTGGTAGGAAAGTATTGTAGGATTAGTTGTATGGAAGTTTTTCCTAACTAATTTCTTAAAAGAAAATTCAAAAAAAAAATTGGTGGAAACAATCTCCATAGTTCAGGACAAGGTATCAGAGCCAAATTTAATGCAAGTTCATGATACAGGGTCACTGTGTCCAGATAGAACCAAGGAATACAGGACACTGGTAAAAAACTGAAACATTCCTGAAGTTGGATGACACAGAGTCTCCCCTCAGACAGGGCTCCCCGAGGACAGGGCTGTGTCTCCCCTCAGACTGGGGCTCCGCAAGGACAGGGCTGTGTCTCTAGTATTATGTGGGAGATACCTGATGGCAGGGTTTTTTCTCCACACCAGTCTGAAGAATTTCCTAAGAATGAGACCACACCTCACCTTTTAACTAAAAACTTCATAGGGAAACTGCAGCTTTCCTGGGTGAGTCACATAATTGTACTAAACCTCAATTTTTTAATTCACATTTTATTAAAGTTTATTTATTTGTAGAAACAATTAGAGATCAGAATACTGAAAAATGAATGTTTTGTTATGCACAAACTTTGCTTATTTTTTATCATAATGTGATGGCTGTGTATGGATAAGGTAATTTTTTTTTTACCAGTTTTAGATATGAAGGAAGATAACCAGATTAAGATTATAAAAAATGGAATATTGATTTCTTTTAGGCATTATTGGTTAAATTAGTGAAGTTTCAAGTGGAAAAACAGGCTAAAAATCTATTAAGATGGCCATTTTACTTATTGTGGCTAATTACTATTTCAATGGACATTTTAAGAGTCTTTCATAATGTGTAGAAATTGAATGGATATTCAATCATTAACTTATTCATTTTAAAAAATATTAATGTCAGCTTTATTTAACAAACATTTTTTTAATTTCAGAATATTACAGGGGTACAAACATTTTGGTTACAAAAATTGCTACTATTTGAGTCAAAGTTATAAGTGTGCCTATTCCCCAGATAGTATGCATTGTACCTGTTAAACCTCAGTTTTCTCATTTGTGTATTGGGCATAATGATGCTGAGCCTGCAGGATTATTCTGAGTGGTTGTTATTTTAAAGCACATGTATAAATTCTTTGGCACTTCTCTCTTCAAGAGGTGGATTCTTGTTCCTCTCCTTGACTATGATTTTACCTTAGCAACTTGCTTCTAGCCAAAACAATGTGGTGGAAGTGATGCAGCCTTACTTCCAAGGCTAGGCAATAAAAAAATGATGCAACTTCCACCTAACTCCTCTCTTTGTCTTTCTCTGTCTCTGTCTTTTTGCCTATTAATATCTCTTCCTTGTCCCCTCTCTTTCTGTCTGGTGACTTACTCTTGGAGCCCAGATGCTATGCTGTGAGGAAGCCAAGGCACATGAAGAAGCCACATGTGGGTGTTTTTGCTTTCAGCCTCAACTAAGGTCAGATGAGAGCCAGCATTGACTTCCAGACGTGTGGGTGAGATGACTTTGAAATGATTCTATCTCACTGTCACTGATGAAAGACCCTGAGCAAGAACCGCCCAGCTGAGCCCAATCAATTCTCAGATTCATGAGGAAAATAAATAACCGTTTTTGTTTCAAGCCACCGTTTCGAAGTAGTTTGTTAGGCACTAAAAGATAACTGGGACAGTAGTAAATGAAATAACTTTATACTAAATTCCTACCACCATGCCTGGCACATTGTCAGAATTCCAAAAAACATACCTACTCTATTGTGCCCTGAGTTCAGGGCCACACACAGGGGGGTGGGTGTGCACACACTCTCTGGGATCTCTGGCTCACACCTGGTGCTTGAAGGTGAATAGGAGAAGATAGAACAGAGTGGAGAGTCTGGAAAAGGAACCTGGAGAGGAAATCAAAGAAAAACCACACAGGAGCTAGCCTTGGCTGACAGTCTGCAGACATTGTGCTAAGCACTCTGCAACATCACATCTTTTAATCCTCATAACCACACCCCAAGATAGGTTTCAACCCATTTTACAGAAGAGAAAGCTGAGGCTCAGAGATGTGATTCAGTGTGTCCATGAGCTCTGAGATGATTCCAGTAGGAGCCAGACAGTGTCTAGTGTGTCTGTGCCCTCCCCCACCACACCTCTCTTTCCATCCCCCACATGATGCTGTCCTCTTGCTCTCAGCCAATCAATGAACAAGTAATTAGCAAGTGCCTTATCAGCACTGTGGTGCCAGGAAGTCCTTCCTGACACCTCACATCCATCTCCATTGCTGAGATTTCCTTAGTTTTTTGGAGGCTAAGAACATCGGCCCGTTTTCCTTCCTTTATTTATTTATTTTTATTTTTAAATTTCAGAATATTATGGGAGTACAAACATTTTAGTTACATATATTGCCTATGCACTGCCCAAGTCAGAGCTAAAAGCATGTCCATCCCCCAGACAGTGCACCCCACACCCATTAGGTGTGAGTTTTCCCATCCCCCCACCCCTCCCACCTGCCTGACACCTGATGAATATTATTTTCATATGTGCACATAACTATTGATCAGTTAGTACCAATTTGATGGTGAGTACCAGTGGTGCTTGTTTTTCCATTCTTGTGATACTTTGCTTCAAAGAATGGGCTCTAACTCCATCCAGGATAATACCAGAGGAATTAATTCACCATTGTTTTTTATGGCGAAGTAATACTCCATGGTATACATATACCACATTTTATTAATATGCTCATGTATTGATGGGCACTTGGGTTGTTTCCACATCTTTGCAGTAGTGAATTGTGCTGCTATAAACATTGTAGTGCAGATGTCTTTATTATAGAATGTCTTTTTTTCCTGTGAGGGTACATATCCAGTAGTGGGATTGCTGAATCAAATTCCTTCAATAAATGTCTGGAGACCTAACAATTCCTGCTGAGCCCCATGTTGCTTCCTATTTCCTTCAGTTCCCCAAGCCCCAACTCGTCTGATGGAAGAACCCCCTCCTCTGGCTTCCTATTGGTGGTCTGGGGGCTTTCTTTGCTGGGACCTGGTGACCCAGAGCAGGAACACCTCAACAGGGGTGATATTGACCCCATGGGGGCAAAAATTGGTTCTTCAGGGGAAGGGGGAGGAGTGATCTCAGCTATGACAATGGTTTGTGGACCTCTGCAGAGATACAGTATATCTATAGCATTAAAGTTGCAAGGGGGGCTATCAGGAAAAAAATCTAAAAAGGCTCGTTGCAGGGAGCAACGATGAAGAAAAAAGATCTCAAATACTGATCTAGATCCCTCACCCCATAAGGTTCTGGAGGCCTGTCGGCCCCTCTTTGGGGTGAGGGTGAAGATGCAGGGGGCTAGGGGCCTCCTGGAGTGAGGGGTGAGGCTCTTATTGGCTCTGATTTTCTGGTCCTGCGATAGTCTGTGGGGAAGGACAGGGTGACTACCAGATCCAAGTTCAGAGGCAGGAACTCAAGCGGTTTCTCTTTCCAGGACTCCAGCCCCCAGCACTTGCTTCTTGTGCCAGAGTGCACAAGGGAGGTTTTCTTTAGAAAATCAACTCTGATCGATTATTTATTCTGCTGGAAATAAATAGACCGGGTTGTCAGGGTCAGAGATTAACCAAAACTCTGAGCAGCTGGGAGTTCAGACATCTGCATTTTAGACACTTCTCCTCCATCACATCCCCTAGCCCAATGCCAGCACCACGGCCAGCACCACCGCCACCATGGGTAAGGTGACAGATCCTCGCTAGGCCAGAGAGACCGCCATGGCCCCAAATCCAGTCCTGTCCTTCATTCCAACAGGAAGAGATGGCAGCAGGGAGCCTGTCCCGGCCTCTGCACATGGAGTTAGTGCCCCAGTGGAGCAGAAAGAGACACAGGGTCAAGGTTTGTCAGAGGCTCCTAAATCCCATGAGTGTCACAGGCTTTGTTTCAGGAGTCTTGATGATGGAAGTGTTGCCTGTGTCTATGTGTAGGGGTGGAGCTTGTGCTGTGAGCCACCTTCCATGGGGTGATGAGAAGCTCAGGTACCAGGCTATGAGTTGGCTACTTGTGAGGGTCCCCTGGCTTGCCCCCAGCGTGAGAGTTGGATTGTAGTCGAGTTGGAGGCAGCTGAGACTTGAAGTTGAGGTGCTAACAAACCGAGGCAGAGGCAATGGAAGGGGACGCGTGGCCAGGGAGAGAGCCTGAGGGCTGACAGGGGGCCTGGCTGCTGTTGGGTCCCAGCTCCATCCCTGAGCCATCTAAGCCTTCACATCTCATCCCAAGAGTGGCTGGATCACAGCTCAGCTGCAGGCTACCTGGGAGAGCACAGGAGAAAGCACACACACAGTGCTCAGGACAGGGGCTGGCCTGTGGAGGCCCTTGGGGAGGGCGTGCTAGAGAAATAAAGGCATGAGCTCCAGGACTCAGAAGCAGGCTCTACCATTCCAAGGCACCTGCCCTTCTTGAATCCCAGGTATGACAGATTCCCTGACCTATTCCTGTGCCAGAGGCCCCATGTAGGCAGTGCGCCTGGCTCCCCAGCCCCCATGACAGTAACCAAAACCAAAGCACAGCTGGTAACAAGTTCCAGCTGCATGTGACGCTCTGCACACATTATATATATGAGGTCCTCACAACAATTCCAGAAAACATCACTCTGAGCCTTGCTTTCCTTCTTTGCAAAATGGGGAGAGCTGTTTACATGATGTGCCAAAAGCTCTTAGGGTAATGCTTGGTCCAGAGTAGGCACTGAATCATTGTTACCTATCACCTATCATTTTACAGATGATGAAATCGAGGCACAGAGAGAGCAAGCAGCTTGCCCAAGGGCACACAGGCAGGGTTTGACTCCGGACCTCTGGCTCCGGATCCCATGTTCTTCCTCCAGAAGGACTAGAGCTTACCCTGCTTCTGTCCGGACCTGGCCCAGAGACCAGAATCCTATCCTTTTCCTGTCCCTGCGGTGCTGGGAGGCAGCCCGTGACACTATCTTCCTGCCCATCCCCTGGGTTCCCAAGAGTCACCTACGCACCCTGGTCCCCGTTGCTGCTCCCTTCCTGTCTATCGGACTTGCTGTTCCTCTGGCGCAGAATCCCGGCCTGCGTTCTGCTCACCATCTTCTAGCATGGGGAAAAGGTCAGAAACAGCTGAAATTATTACTTCTGCTTTGGTTGTGCCCAAAGTTGCTGTGGCCTGGGAAAGCAGGGGTTACAACCTAAGGTCAACAGCAACAAAATTCCAGGCCTCTGAGAATCCCTCTAGTTAGGTGGTGGTTACTCAAAGTTTAACTGCTTTGTATCATTTGCTAGTGTTGGTTTTCCTCTGTCTTGTCTGTTTAATTTTTAAATTCCTTTTTGCTTCCATTTGTTAATTCTTTGGCTCCAATTTTGCTGATCCTTCAAACTTGCTGGGGAGAAATTTTGCTATTGTGGGGAAGATGACCAATTCCTTCCTCTGAGTTTTCTTTTGGCTTTGTCCTACTGTCTAATTACCAAGGATCATCTTCTTAGATCCTTTCCCAGAAATGCAAACGACATACACCCTTTGTTTCATGTTTCAGACCCTTTGGCTTTTCTTCATGACCTGGCAGTCTGTCATTGCTTTTGCATTAACGGGCTGGGGGTTGCAGACCATGTGCTTGCCACCTAGCCATGACCTCTCAGCTCTTGTGCCCTCCCTGACTGGGGAAACAAGCCTGTGTACAGAGCATGTACATGAGTGCCTATGTGCACATCCATGCACAGCATATATTCAGCCAATGAATATTTATTGAATGCACATGCAGGCCAGGCACTGTTCTAGGTGCTTGGATGCATTGGTCAAAACAAACAAGCAAACAAAGGACATTGCTGCCACGGATCTTACACACAAACACACACACACTCTCATAATACTGCCCACACACATCATTCTCTCGGCCTGTGGTTTCTTTGGGAGGAAAGGACAGCAATGGTCAAAGCTGCTAGATACCTTGACCATGATGTGACCTTGCTTGTTAGGTCTGCCATGGGCACAGCGTTCCCTGCCATGTAGGTGTGGGAGGTTCTCAACCAGGGGCCTCTGTGGCACCTTTGCCCCACTCATCCCCTACTCCCCTTGTGGAAGTGACTGTGCACATTCCTACCCAGCCATTCCTCTCCTAGGTATGCACCTGGAAGCTCTCCCATGTGTATGCAAGGAGATGTGAGTATGAATGTTAATTGCCACTTTGTTTGCAATAGCAACAATTGGAGAAAACCAAAATGCCCATCTCTGCAGCAGAGAAAATAATTGAACCAGAGCTACTTGGATCATCATGAATACATCTCAACATGTAACATGGAAAAAATTAAAATAAATAAAAGCAAGTTGCAATGAATATACCATTTGTATAAAGCTTAAAAACACACAAACCAAGCTCCATGTTGTTTATGGATACTTATATTCTGGCAAAAGCATGGAAACCTAGGTAGAAATGGGCATGGCAAACGCCAGATTCGGAGTGTGGTGACCCTGAGCAGAGTTTACAAGGGCTTTGACTGAAACTATAATGTTCGATTTTGTAAAGTTGTTCTTGGGTACCTGATGTTCATTATATTATTAGCCATACTTTCTATGTCTAAGACATTTCATTTTAAAAGACGTAACATTGAAAGAGAAACTAAGGTGTGTTTATCCAGAATTCCTCTGAGGTCAGAGTTAGAATCATGATGGTGCCTTTATTTCTTCATTTGACTTGTCTTCAAGTTGCAAGTAAGTTTTTTTTCTTTCTTCTTCCAGATAAGATTCCTCCACTTAGAGGAAATGGTTGGAGATTCTTCTGAACGATGGCGATGACTGTCTGCGAGGTGGCTGGCTCTTCGCACTCGCATTTGGTCTTCTGTTTGCTTCCTGTTGCTATCCCTGTGCTCAGGGCCTGTGGCAGTGCGTGGGGTGCGAGGGATTTGGGGATGAGTGATGTGTAGCTTTCCCTGAAGCTGGTCTGCTGGTACAGGAAGGTGTAGGTCCTCGAAACTGGACCTACAGGGGTTTTTCCATTTCTGAGAGCCTTGTTCCATCACACAGAGTGCTGAAGCCTGTAACCTGACTCATGCCCCGCTTTGGCACCACCATTCAAAGCTACCCTCTCCGACGTCCCTCCTTCACCGAAGCTTACTGGTCCCACTCCATCAGTGTCCTGCTTCCTACCAGGTAACCCGGTGGACTGATCCTAGTTAAGGAGCCTTTTGATGACACCTTCCCAAAGACCCATTGCCGCCTTACGCTGCCTTGAAGAAAGTGCAGTGCCTAGAGGCTGTGGGCATCACCTCCTCTCGCCCCCCAGGGGGACCACAGTGAGGCTGAGGATCACATTTGCCCCCGTCAGCTGGGGATGCCCAGGCAGGATGAGCGTCTGCAGGGGTTGGGGAGAGGCGTATCGGTAGGGCCCCGAGCGGAACGGAGCACTCCTGCTCTCCCCAGGCCCCTCCTCTCTTCCCTGCCACCTCGTCCCCCTGCCAACAGCAGTCATCTGTCTTCGGCGGCCGCTCGCATTTGTGTTATCAGAGAGAATCAAGTCTGGCAAAATGGCAGGAAAAGTGCTTGCACGGGGCTTTTCAACAAAACTCAATTAAAGTGGGGAATTGGACTTGAAAATGAGCCACTGCACTCACTGTTCTACTCAGAACATTCCCTCCCCTTCCACACACGTGGGACGTTTTCACAGCGTAACCCAAGCCTGGGATGGGTCAGTAAGAGAAGCCCGGCTACCAGCCATCTAGCACTTGCATCCCACCAAATCCCACACACTCCGGTGATGGAGGGTTGTGAGCTCTGCCTTCCAGATGGGGAAACTGAGGCATGTACCCATTAAATATAGTTCCCAAGACTCCACAGCAGGAGTCCTGGTCAATGGCAGGGCTGACATAAAAATCCTAGCGCTCCAGCTCTTGAACACGACTGGTTTTACACTCCATGCTGGCTTGAGGAATTCCCACCCAGATCCTGTAGGGTCTACCTGAGTTAAGCTTCCTCCTGTCAGTCAGAGCAAGGGAGCCGCAGACTCAGCCCCTCTGCGGAGTCTGCCTCCCAAAGGCAGGAAGTCTTTCCTCTTGTGGCACGTACCATCCACAGCCACAACTACTGAGCCTGGGTGCCTCAGTGGACACAGCCACCCCCCTTCTGCGGAGCTGCCGCCCCACTGAGGAATTTGAAGAGTTCTGTTGGAGATCACCTTGCTTATTTCAGGTCAGAACCAGAGTGCTAGCTGTAGGTGCCACTTCCCTAAGCCCTATTCGAAGCTCCTTTCATTCTCACAAGTCTAGGACATATTACTGGCCTCATTGTCCTCTTGAATACATTGAAGCTCAGAGAGGGGAAGCGAAGTGTCCAGGGTCACATAGCACATGTAGATCAGGAATTCAAAACCTATGTCTTGGAACCTCTGAACAACACTGCCTCTCTGTCCCATTGTCAGGCTTTGGGGGGCTGCTCCCTCCCCAGGGAGCTGGCTCACATTCTATGCAGCTTTTCTTGTCCTCCCCCTCCCCCCCCAGCCCTCACCCCAGATAGAGAGTTCTTTCCCTTCCACACACCCAACATCTCGCAGGGCCCCGCTGAAAAGGTTTCTTAAAGTTCTATCTGCTATTATCTCTGCTTGGAACTAAAGGAAAGCAAGCAAGCGTCAACCTGTGTATGGGGGAGTTCTGTATGAGATATTATTGGAATTTTTTCTCCCTGACAAAAGAGAAGCCATATGATTGTGTTTAGGGTTAGATAGTGAATACATTTTGGTTTAAAATGCGCAATGAGTCAGAGTTAATTGTGTTTTGGTCATGGAGACCCGACCCGAAGAAGGCTTTCATTTCTCAGATATTACCAAGGCAGTTTTTCTAAGCGTGGGAATGTGCTTGCTTCAGTACTAATTGGATCCCCTGTTTTATACCTCATCTTAGGAGAAAATAAACCAGTGAGAATTGTTTTTGGTAAGCTTTCTTAGGCAGCAAGTAACCAAATATCTGAACAAAAGTGGTTTCAGTTGTGGGGTTTATTCAGGTCACACAACCAGAGGTGCAGAGGAGGCACTTCCAGCTCACGGAGGCCATCAAAGCCGGCTTTTCCTTCTGTCCACTCTGCCAGGCGGCCCCATTGTCCCTGAAGGTTGTGAGATGGCTGCCAACTCCCCAAGCAGCAAGGCGGGGAGGGGTGTCCCTTCTCAGGGGGAAGATTCCTGGCAGCCCCCAGTAGGCTTTCTGTCACCTCTGGGTTACACGCCAGCCCTAGAACAACTGCTGGCAACAGGGAATGGAATCATCACAACCGAGTTAGACCAGGCAGGTTTCATCCCCTGTGGCTTGGCACAGTCCCACCCACCCAAACTCAGTGTTGTGTTAGAAGGGACAAGGCAATGGCTGTTGGATAGCCACAAACAGCAGGGTGCACCTCAAGAAGTCAACATCTGCTTCTGAAGTAGCCAGTAAAAGAGTTGGTTTTAAATTGTCAGATGGAGGCTGGGGGTGGGGCTGGGGGAACAAGAGGTGGCAGAGATGCCAAAGAGTGTCTGCTCATAGTAGGGTCTGATGTTTTGACATGTTATAGCTACACTGTTCGCATGATGCTCTGAGATCTAACCATACTCCTGAATCTTCCTAAGATAGGTCAGATGGAGACCATTACCAAGAAGCCAGATTCCAGGGGAAGTATAATGTCATGTTTGTGGTGTGGTGTAGTGGTTAAGAGCATTGGCTACGGAGCCACGTGGACTGGGTTTGAATGGGCTGTGTGATCCTGGGCAGATTACTCAACTGATCTGTGCCTCGATTGCCTTGTCTGGAAAATGGAAACAATAGTATCTTCCTCATGGGGTTTTGGTGAAGATTAAATGAGCTAATGTATGTAACACACTTAAAACACTGTCTGGCACATAGTAAGTGTTATGCAAAAGGTTGATGTTGTTATGATTATCGTGTATTGTTGTCTGTGATAAATCACATCTGGGTGGATGAGATGAACGCCTGGGCATTGAGAGACCCTGTTTTGAGACTGGGGAAAGAATTGGAGGACAGGATGACATAGTTGTAGGTGCCATTTCCCAGGCTCCTCCTTTTCTTTGAAAGTGCTCCATTCCAGGGAAGCATGTGGATCAGTGGAGGAGAGACCTAAATATGTTAGTTCAGGAGCCACTGCTTGGCAGGAACAGAGAACAGGATGTGGTGGGGGTAAGCAAGATCAGCTCCGCATTTCTCCAAGCCCAGCAGCACTTATTCTCATGGGGTGGGCACCCCAGCTCAGGACCTCTTGCCTTTCTGCCCTGCACAAACTGTTCACCTGTGTCCTAGTCTCCCCTCCACTCCTCTTCAAACGTCACTGTAGCTGCCTTGGGCATCATGGTCAAACGGATCCAGGTTCCATCTGGTGGTTAAACAGCAAGCAGTACAGGTGCTAAGGTTGCATGTTTCAGGGCTGTGTCAGTCAGGATGAGCTAGATCATGCTGCAGAAACAAACGATCCTCATATCTCAGTAATTTCATGCAAAGAGAGTTTTTATTCCTTGCTCATATTACATGGTTCAACACAAGTTGGAAGTGGGGTTTGCTTGCTAAGTCATTCAGGGACCAGGCCAAGAGAGGAATCACCCAGACACAAGCTTCTAAAATTCCTAATGCAAAAAAAAAGGAAAAAAAAGGAAAATTGAAGTCAAGCACTGGCAATTAAGTGCATCTACATTTCTGCATTTCATTGCAAGTCACATACAAGCTGCAAGCAAATCACATGCCCATGCCTAACTTTAAGGCACAGGGATATGCATCTTACCATGTGCCTAGAAGGAGAAAGCACCAGAATATTTGTGAACACCATTAGTGACAGGGCCTTGAAGGTCTTGGGGGACTCATACATTTGACAGAATGAGAGTGTGTGTGTCCTCCTGGAGATGATGCTGTCCTAGCCACGTTCTCTATGAGGCCACGCTTCTCTCTTCTGCAGACCCAGGAGGACAGTGACCTGATTTGGGATTGGTGCTCCTCATTGCAGAGTCCATGGCAGTTGGTGTTACTGTTTACAGAACATCTTGGCAAATATTTTTCCCACAGTGAGTCACCTTTTTTCAGAATGCTGAGAGAGAAGTTCACACAACCCTCCTCTTGCATGAAGGCTTCCTGGATTGCTTCATGAAGTGGGCCAATCTGGATGTGGGTCCCTCAGCTGTCTTCCCTTTCTTCCTCATCCCTTAGATGCTGCTCCCTCACTTGGTGGTACCTGAGAGGAGCTCATATTCGGACAGTCATTTGCAGATTTAGTAAACGTGTCTGCATACATTCACATTTAATCCCTACAACAACCCTGTGAGGTAGGAACAAGTTTATATAAGAAACCAAAGCCTGAAGAAATAAAGTACCTGGCTTAAAGTCTGGACTTGCAATGAGGTGGAAATCAAATTCAAGTCCTCTGAGTCCAATAATAGCTACAAAAATAAAAATAGCTGTTTGTAATATGCCAGGCGTTGGTCTATTATCTTATTAACCCTCACAACAAATCTAGGAGGCATGTTGTATTATTAGCCCCATTGTACAGTTGAGAAAACTGAGACACAGAAAGGTTAAAGGAGCTGCCCAGAATCATACACCTTGTTGGTTCTAAAGCCAGGATCCAAACTCAGGCTGTCTGGTGCCAGAGGTCATGTGCTTAAGTACCATGCTATACTCCAAGTCTGCTGTGCCCAGCATTCTAAGTGCAGAGGACTCCTACTTCTCTATTATTAACCACTTCCTCTCTAACACCAGGAGCAAAGGTGCCCCTTTGCCCTTGGCTGCTGTGTATTGTTATAATAGTTACTCACTGGTCAGATCACATTCCAGACCTCTCAGGACTTATCTCTTGGCCCCTAGTCTACTCCCACTCTGATCTTTGATGCATTCAGTGATGTATTCTCCTGCAAAAACATGGCTGGAAACACCATCAGTCAGACCCAGATGTCAGTATGGAACGCTATTGAGAAACCCATTCCTAAAATCCCAGCCTTCCTTGTAGCTCAGGTTGGGAGGTGTCAGAGGGCCACCCCTAGGTAATCCTTGTCCATTGTCATCATTGCCAGAAACACTCAGGAAGCTCCCAACTACACTTGGCTTGGCCCAGTGGGATCCCCACAGCTTGCCCTTGACCTCAGCCAGAGGGGCCTCCAGAAAGCTTCAGCCTTACCGAGTGATCTCTGCTTACCCAGACCTGGGAACGGGGCCTCTGGAGGCTGTGCCTGGCACGGTTGGGAGACCCTCAGCTTGGGGGTAAGGGGCAAGGCGTGAGTAGAGGTGAGGCCAGCTTACACCTTACTCCTATCTTTGCCCAGACCCTGGACTTGCTCACTGTCACCCCTCCCAGCAGGCCCCATGTGCTTTGCTTGTTCTGGGAGCATGCAGCTCTCCAGGGAAGATGTAAACAGCAGAGGAGATCTGAGCCAGTCTCCTCTTTCCAAGGTCAGCCTGAAAGGCAAGTTGAGCGGGGGAGGATAGAGGGGTCTCTACCTCACCCCCACCCCCGCCTCCTCCTCTCAAGCAGCCCAGTTTTGGCTGGCGCCTTCTGTTGCCTGCCTTACAGCTTCTTGAGAAGAATGAGCTGCTTGAAGGACACTTTACAACTCCATAAATAATCATGATGTCGAGCACACAAGATGAGAGTTGTGCCCTCCAAGGTGGGCGCAGGAGGCTGGGCATGGGCTGCAGTCCTCGTTTCAGGGCCTATTGTCCTGGCTCTGTTTCCTCCAAGGAGCTGCTTTTAGCTCGGCCTCAGTGGTGTCAGCATCTCCTCCCACCCCCGGGTGATTTTTTTCCTGGAGGGGCAGAAGCAAGCAAACCACAGAGCTGTTGCTGCAAGAGAGCAAGAGGTCCAGGCCGAGTAGGGAAGCAGCTGCTTTAGGGAGTTTTTCTGCAGACACAGAGATGGATGCCCAGGAATCGATCCCTCTGAAGATGAATCACAGCAAGATGCACAAAGAAAACCCCTTTGGTCTGAACAGGCAGATAATGTTCCTGACAGGGCCTCTGCTCCATGTCAATTTGTTTTGATTGGTGGGAGAAAGAGGGAGAGGGGGAGGGGCGGGGGGAGAGAGGTGTGGGTGGGGGGGTGGAGGTAGCACACAAAGAGATGATGGGGACACAGAGAAAGGTGCACACAGAGGTGGACAGGCAGAGAGGCCCAGAACGAGATACAGAGACTCAGTGACATATGCAAATGAGAAACACTGAGACAGTGATCCTGAGACAGAGAGAGGGAGAAATAGAAGCAAAGAGAACTTGGAACAGCCATGGAGAGATTCAGGATGAGACGGCAGAGGTGTTTTTCTTCCTTTGATTTTGTTGGGCGTTTGCCGGGCATCAAACATTAACCAGGCATTCAGGTCATGTTAGGCTTTGGCTCATTGCTAAAAATTAATCAAAACAAATGTTTGGGTATATATACTTCAAAACATCATGTTGTACACAATAAATATGTACAATGTTATCTGTCACATTAAAAAAATTTTAAATGGAAAAAAGACACAAATGTTTGGCCAACTCTCAATTATCAATGAATTGCTCCCATGTGTAGCTTCTCCATGAGTCCATGGGGTCTCCCTTCTATTAAAGATGTGTGTGTGTGTGTGTGTGTGTGTGTGTGAGAGAGAGAGAGAGAGAGAGAGAGAGAGAGAGTCATGTTGCATTCAGTGGCCAGCCAGATTAGGTTTGGATTTATCTTTTCCTTTTGAATTAGCAGTGCTTGCCTATATCCATTTAGGTAATGAAAAGGTAGCCATGAGGGAATTCATAGCATGCTCTGCACATTCTTGATGTACCACAAGATCAGGCTTTTTCTAATTACAGTCTTAGAGTCAGAGGATCTCAGAACTTGGTTCATCAGAGTTGGGCAAAAACCTCATAGGTCTTCCAGTTCAGCCCCTTCCATTGCACAGATGGAAAAACAGAGGCACAAGGGCCACAGGGGCCTGATCAAGGGCATACATGCATAAGCAGCCTCCCAGGTGCCTTCTGCTTCTACTTGCACAAGTGAAGAGATGGAAGCACCCATGTCCCCAGGGCAGAGGGTCCCCATAGCCAAGCCTTGCTGACTCGGAATCCTCCTCGCTGACTCTGCCTCTCACTGACAAATGCTTGGGCTTTTCATTGCTAGTCTGTACGAGATTTGGCAGGGGTGGTTGAGGTATGGACCTCAGAGGTAGAAGAAAAGCATCCATCTGATGTTTATACAAACCTTTTCTCCCTTGGCACATCGGAAATGCATCATCAGATGCGGGGACAGAGATACACACTGGGGATACACATTGAAGCCAGCTGTGAGGCAGATCCTTCAGAGACCCAGGAAGGTAGAGTGACCATTTCTAAAAACTCATTCCAGGAAGCAAGTAGCACCTAACCTGCTAGAGCAGCAGTTTTCAACTGGGGGCAATTTTGGCAATGTCTGGAGGCATTTTTGGTAGTCACACTGGGGTTTCTACTGGCATCTGGTGGGTAGTGGCCAGGAATGCTGCTAAACATCTTATAATACACAGGACAGCCCTCCACAACAAAGAATTGTCCAACGCCAAATGTCAGTAGTGCCAAGAAGCCCTCCTCTAGAGGGAGCAACCCCCTTGCTCATCTTCCATCTTCCATATACAACTCACGATCAAGTGTGGAAATACTCACTGTTTTGCCTGTGTAGACACAGGTCTTGTTCCCACTGGGTCAGACAGGGTGGACTGCCTGGGGGGTGGGGTGGGAGAGAGCTGGATGAGCTGGGGCCTCAGCTGGTCATGGAGGCAGATCCTATCCACCTGGCTGTCCCCTCCTTCCCTCTCTGCTTGTCTGGCAGGGTGACCTTTCCAAAGAGACTGGTTTTTGAAGGGCACTCTAGGAGCTCAAATGCCTGCTGGAACTCCAGACCTGTTTTCCAAGGTCATTTGTAGCAGACATGTTTGCTAACTGGGGTGGCTCTTGGTAAGGGCTTTCTCTTTCCACGTCAGCTTGGGAAGAAGGAGGAAGGAAGACAACCTCAACTTGCTGTCATCTTACCTTCTTTCCTTTCAGTCTTGCCTCCTGCAGTCTCTGCCCACTTCCTTGTCCATTTTCTGTTCCAACTCCACCTTGTCCAGGCCCTTGCCAAGTGCCCTTTCACTTTCTTGATGGCTCTTTTGTGCCCAAAGCTAAATATTATATAGAACAAAGCAAACAGTTTCATCCTTTCCCCTGGGAACCCAGACCCCCCCACCCCACAGACAGTTAACATCAGCCTCACTCCCTGCACTTGGGTGCATTATGTCAATGTTACCCCAGAATGATCCCTGGTCCCCAGAGGACCCCCCAAGGTGGCTTCATTGTACTGACCCTTCTCCTTGACCACTATACCTATTGACAAAGGGATGGACTTATAGGAGCTGCTTAGGGACTCTGGTAGAACAGCAGCTATAAACATGAAATATGTGGATCAATGTTTATACTATTTACTGGCATGTGTGACTCAGGCAGCAGGGGCATGAACATTTGTCACACAGAATGCAAGGGGCTGGCTGGAAGGGAGCATTGTTTCTTCCATCTTTGTGAATTACAAAGCCCTCCTCCCCCAAAGGTGAGCGTGGGGGAGAAGCTGGAAGAGTTGGGGTTCACACAGTTGCAGACCCGGACACTCATTCTTGCTCATTTTTATTCTGGCCAGGGTTATATGACTCCTGGGAGGTAGCACACAGAGGGAAAAAGAAAATCGGCTTTGACATCCAAGTGCCTGGTTTCAATTTCTGGCTTGGGCAATTGATAGTTCTGTGACTTTGGGCAGGTTACAATTTCTCCTATCTACAAAGTATGGTAATGATAATCTCAGGGGATCATGAGACAAAGTGAGTGAGATAATGTGTTATAATGGCACACAGTAGGTGCTCAGCTAATGGTACTTAAGGAAGCTCCCTTTACCTTCTCGAGATGACCAAGAGCGAGCAGAGTCTAAAGGCCTCCAGGAAGCCTAGCAACCAAATAACCTTAGAGCACACAGTAGGTGCTTCATAAATGTTAATTCCCTTCCCTTTGCCAGAAAGATGAAGTCACTGTTTTGTTTGCAAATTTGCATTCCCAACTAGGGAAAGTTTGCACATCTTTACCCTCAGCATCTACACATACTAAGTGCTTGATGTTTGCCTCAGAGGAGAATGATTGACTCCCTCCCTCAGGTGGGGCCCCTGTCAGTCCTGCCAGAAGATCCTTCACAAACTAAAGAATGGGCAACCTGACTCATCTTTGCTGCCTCTGTCCTATCCCGGTACTCTTTACCAGCTACCTCTGACCTAGACAAGGTGTGGTTGAGAATGTGGGTCTGGGCATCTAACCCTTCAGGTTCTGCTAAAGTCACTGCCCTGTGTTATGCTGGGGAGGGGTGAGCAAGTGTGGGTACAGAGGGAGTTAAGACCACAAAGGGACACGGATTATAGAGACCACAGCCCTCCAGGGAGTCAGGACTCCCTAGAGTTAGAAGGGGACAGGATTCTTCTGTGAGTTAACCCAGAATGCCATATGATTTTGAGAGTCCTGTTGGCCAAAATTGACCCACTGCTAGGTCATGTCCACCAGCTGGGCTAGACCTGTACCAGAACCATGCCCAGCTTCTCCATGCTCTTTGAAATCTGAGTTAGATTAGCACGTAGTAGGTGCTCAGCTGGGGGAATCCCTGGCCCAAGGTTGGCCTGTTCTGGCTTCTGCAACATTCCTGACAAGGTCCCTGTAGGCCTCACAGCCAAGCTCTTGCTGCTCCCAAACTGGAGAAGATTTGCTGTCCAAGACCTGCTTCTCCAATTCTAGGAGGCAGAATCTCCCCATTCAGATAATTTATGTGACTAAGGAGGTACTGAGACGAGGGAAGTGGGGAGGGAGCACTTCCAAGAGTCTTACACAATTCAGCAAATGAGTCTCTTCCAATCCAGTCACGGACATTCAGGTAGGAACACCTAGGGGCAGAAGCAGGAGAAATCCCTTGTCCTTTCCTTCCCTGCTCTTCCTCCCTGTCCTTCCTTCCTCCCCACAGTGTCCACCACCCTCTCCCCTTCACCTGTCTTCGCTCAACTTCCATTTTTGGAGCCTCACTGTGTGTGTGTGTAAAAGCACAAGGCCCTCTGGAAGGTAGTTAGGCTTTCTCCTCAAGCATGCCCGTGTGTGCAAACCTTGCTATTTCCACAAGGGCTCTAAAGGGGATAACAAAATTAAATTAAATTGAGTATGATGTCGTCAAATTATAGCATTTAAGCACCATTTCAGCTTACACAATGCCTTCATCACTGTTTAATCACCAAAATACCCTGTAAAGTAGCCTTTCTTAGCCCTGAATTACAAATAAGGAAACTGAGGCTCAAATAAGATAAGCACTTGTCCGAGGGCCCACCAGTAGTAAGTGACAGAGGTGAGCCTGGAAGCCACATCTTCTGACGGCAAAGCAGAAGTTCTTTCCACCTCACGGCAGAGTTGGCTGGAGCACAGGAGTAGGTATGTCCAAGCATCTAGGACCAGAGAGCTACTGCGAGTGAGCCAGGAACATAACTCTCGGTTTCTGAGAGCCAAGCCAACAGCTGGAGAGAAGAAGGAGGGAGAAAGTTGTGCAGGCACAAAGGGGCTGAGGGGCAAAAGCATTGTGGAGGGGCAAGGGGACAGAGAGATGCCTTGGCCTGCTCCCTCTGTGAGTCTCTCTCCCTCTGTCCTTGCCTCCATTTCTTGGCTTTTGTCCCTCCCAGAGTTGGCCCTCAGCACCTCCACCTCCTATGCACACACTTTACAAGACTTCCTCGGGAGCTGGGAAACTCGTAAGAGGTTCTGGCTCACCCTGTCTCCCACTGCTCGCTCCTGTTCCTCTGCTCCCATGGACACCCAGCCCCACTACAATGTGACTACAAGGGACGTTGTCTTGCAAGGATCACAGCATTATATAGGTCATCTGGTCAGCCCTCAGGGCACAGCTGAGGAAACTGAGGCCCAGAGGACACATACTGGCAATGAATTGGGGCAGGTGCTGGCATAGGCCAGACCTTTTCCCCCACTGCAAAGGCCAGGGGGCTGGGGGGAGAAGGTCCTGGAGCCATCAAGGCACAGCCCGCCGTAGCCTGAGACCTTGCCTTCCTCTTCCAGAGTCGGTCCCAGGGGCTCTCCTTTCCTCCCTGGGTCACTGTTTAGTGTTTTTAAAGCACATCTCAGTTCAGTGCTCTTGCTACAGTAAAAATCATTTCAGACTCTATTACTTGCCTCACAAAATAGTGCCTGGAAATGGTGCTTATTTAATTTTGTGCTGAGAGAGGAAAGACTCAGGAGAGGCCTGTCACATCTCAAGTGCTGTTGACTGTTTGTGGTCCAGAGAGGAGGGGTGGCCCACTGACTAGCACCTGGCACTGGATACTTATTCTAGCTATGGGGATGTTGGTGCCTTTTAACCCTGCTAAGTTGGTCTCTCCCTTCACAAAAGCTGCTGAGATTGTGTGTGTGTATGTGTGTGAGTGTGTGTGTGTGAGAGAGAGAGAGAGAGAGAGATAGGGCGAGAGAGAGAGAGAGAGAGAGAACTTACTAATTTACAGGCTGAAGTACATCTCTGAGTATTGATATAAAAATGGATATGCCACATGTCACTCTGCCATGTGTGTATGTATGTGCATATACATACACGTGTTCAAACATGAGGGTGAGTCCATATTTTTGATGTTCACCACCATTCCCAAAATGGTCCCCACAAAAAAGACCACAGCCAGAAGTCAGAGGGCACAATAATCACATCTACTTTACTCTTTGCAAATTGCTCTCACACCCATTATGTCCATGCATCCTCACACCCTGGATGTTTCCATGCCCATTTTGCAGATGAGGATACTGAGACCCAGAGAGCTCTGAGCACGGACTGAAGTGTTGGGGCTCCAGCTTTGACTCCATAAGATCACAGAGGTCCAAAACACCAGATTCAGAAACACTACTTTTGGCGTCAGGTTTGAACCCTGACTTTAGCATTTACTAGCTGTGAGCTTTGGGGCAGAGGACCCTCTTCCTTGATCTGTGGTTTTCTGATCTGCACAATGGGTATTGCAGTAGCTACCTGCTTATCTTACAGTGAGGTTATAAAAGGTAAATGGTTGATGTGAGAATTATGCAAGGTAACAGTTGTAGATGCTCCATAAAATTCCCAGCCTGTTACAGGCACCTGTAAAGGTTTGCTCTTATTATGATAGGCTGATCCAGTTTCCATGCCCTTGTCTGGTGGCCCAGCTATTTAAAAGCCCCATCTCCTTGCTCTGGGTCAACCATTATGTCACTAGATCAGCAATTTGAAAACATTTTGGTCTCAGAACACCTTTATGCTGTTAAACATTATTGAGGATTCCAAAGAGCTTTTATTTATGTGATTTACATCTATTTTTATCTTCTGAGAAATTTTAAAATTATTTATTATTTTAAAATCATGATAATAAGCCCATTGCATATTAACATAAGTGATATTTTTATGAAAAATAACTGTATTTTACCAAATAAATTTGCAAGGAGAGTGGCCTTGTTTTACATTTTTGGAACTCTCTTTAAGGTTTGGCTTATTAGCAGGCAGCTGGATTCTCACATCTGTTTTTGCATTCAATCTGTCGTGAAATCGCATGTCGTGCAGCCTCTGGAATATGCCACTGCACACTTGAGAGAGAAAGAGAGTGAAAAAGGCAAATAGCATCTTAGTATTATCATAAAAATAATTGTGATCTCACCGGTCGCAGAGGTCCCTGGACCATGCTTTGAGAACCGCTGCATGAGATGAACAGTAAGCTCCGTCTCTGTCCAGGCAGACTATGCTCCTATACATTTCTGTAAAATTAAGATTGACTAAGACAAAAGCAACAGATAACCTTCGTAGATTTCTCTCTCTTAGGATATTGACTCATGGACCTAATAGGGACAAACTAAGGTTGGCTACTATGGTTAGCTGAGCCATGAATAGTTACCAGCTTCTTCACTTGCATCTACCACTGGCCTTAGGCTGAGAGGCTGTTGACTGATTGATTTATATCATATGTTGTGTTAGTGAGAATGTATTTGAATTTAAGAAACAGAAAACCAAGCTCAAAGTGATTTCAACAATAAGTGGATTTATCATCTCATATAACAAGAATTCCTAAGCTTAAGTGGTTGCAGGGATAATTGATTCAAAGCCTTAACAATAATCATCAATGATCCAGGTTCCATCTTTTTTTTTCTCTGCAGGCTTACTATATCAGCCTTGTCCCTCATGCTCACAAAATGGCTGCATCAGTTCCTGCCATCACATACAGACACAAAAACACCATTAGCAGATAAATTATTGTTTCTTTTGTGCCTTTTTGTATTAGTGAGAAACATTTTCCCAGCTGACTTTCCTTCAAAAGTTATTGGCCACAATGTGATCACATGTTATATTAGTTTTCTAAGGATGCCATACCAAAGTACCACAAACTGTGTGGCTTAGAACAACAGAAATTTATTGTCTCACAGTTTTGGAGGCTATAAGTCTAAAATCAAGCCTTCAGGAGGGCCATGCTTCCTCTGAAACCTGAAGGGGAAGGATCTTTTCTTGCCTCTTCCATCCTGGTGGCCCAAGCCATTCTTTGGCTTGTGACAACATAACCCTAATCTTCCTCTGTCTCATCACGTAGTCCTCCCTCTGCACACATCTGTGTCTGTGCCCAAATTTGCTCCTTTTTTAAGAACATCAGTCACATTGGACTAGGTCCCTCCCAAATGATCTCATCTTAACTTAACTACATCTTCAAAGACCCTATTTCCAGACAAGGTGAAATTCACAGGTACTGAGGGTTAAGACTTCAACATATCTGTTGGGGGGGGAGGGCACAATTTAACCCATAACACATGCTCTTTCTTAAATCACCAGCAGAGTAAATAAAGTCATGGCAGTTGGCATCCAGGGGGCCCCAACCAGTGTGTAACTGTGACAGCCTGGCTGGGGGTGGGATCTGGACAAGCGGGGAAGAGTTTTTGGAAATCCTAACATCTGGGGCCTCTGAGCATACAGTTCCTGGGGGGTAGAAACGCTGCCATCTGCAATGCAAATGCCAATATTTCCCCATTGAGAAACATGGGGCCTGGCCAAGGGCATAGGGACACTTGCCCGCATGCATGGCCTGTGGGAAGTGGGTAAACGTTGCAGCACGACCAGAGACACAAAGGGAGGGGGCAGATTCAGGAAGGCCATGAACAGTGTCTGCTGCCTGTGGGCTGTTTCATCGTGTCTGTCTTTCCAAGGCCTCCCACCCAGAGCGTCCAGGGAAGCAGCAATTATCTTCCCCTCTGCTGGGCCTCTCCTGATGGGGGTGAGGAATAGCGGCGGGAAGGAATTTTGTGTTAGTTGGAAATACGTTCTCTCCGCCCCACTCACACCTGCCCTGCACCCTCAGTTTTAGTGCCGTAGCTGATTTCGAGGGGAGGAGAGGAAGTAGAACAAAAGGGGGGAAAATCACTCATAGCTTCAAAATACAGCCATGATTACTTTTTTAAAAGTGTTATTTTTCAGACATTTTGCTATGTGTTTTTTATTTACCAAATTGGGATCCTCTGTGTATTCAAGACCAGGCCTATTACTTTTAGGAGAGTAATGCCTAGTGTTCTAATTAAAATTGAGGGGATGCAAAAAAATATAAATCTGATTTCCACATTTAATTCCCCAGTAACAACCACTGTTATCATCGCGTTGGATCTGTCTAGTTTGTTCCCCTGCTAAGCATTCTAAAATAAAATATTTAAGATTATACTATATATATATATGTGTGTGTATATATATAGGATTTTTTTTATCCCGGTTAACCAGTAACATGTACAAGTTGCACAAAAAAGGTAACATAAGGAGCGGCTTGGTGGCATATAATAAATATCTACTGCTAAGACTTTCATTACACTATTAAAAAAGTATAATAATCAAGAACATTAGTGACCAGGGTACTAGAAGGAATGGGGCCTCTTCACCCAGGGTGGAGTGGACTGGGTGAAAACACAAGGGTCTCACTGCATCCTGTGACCTTTGTGGAGTAGTGGGGAAGACCCTGCACCGAGGTGGAGGCAGCAGCTTCCTCTCCAGGGTCTACTCTGACAGTTGTTATAAGCCTCCCTGTCTGCTCCTGCGAGGCCTCCAGGAGGAAGGTGACAAATCCAGCAGGGCCCTAAGTGACGTCTGCCTCAGAGTCCACTCTCACCCCAGGCACCCACCTGGCTCAGCGCCTAGCATGTAGGAGATGCAGCTGATGGGGAGTGGATAAGTGGCCTGGCCTGGGGGAGTTCCTCCCCATGTCCTGCTGGGTTAAATGCGAGGACAGACTGATGCTTTCCAAGGGCCTCTGCAGCTCTCTCAACCCAGCATCCGCCTCTCCTCGGGCTGAAGGCTGAGTGGCCATTTGTCGCCCAGCCCGGTGAGGGGAGATACGGCCCGGCTTTCAGTGCTGAAGGCCCCTGAACACTTCCAGTCTCCTTCCCTCCCCTCCTGAGCATGGTGCAGAGCCAGGCTTCTGGACCCCCAGAAGGGCCGTGGGCCTGTGGGTTGTGAGCCTGTGGGCAGTGCTTCTCCAATGAGGATGGCTGTGGGCCTGGGGCTCCTTGAACACAACATGGGGACAAGCCCCGCCTGCTGAGCCTCTGCCTCCCTGGTCTTTCAAGCTCTCTCTGCAGCTCCCCTTGCTCATCCACACTCACTGGCCGCGCCTGTTCCCATCCCCTGTCTCTCCTCAGACCTCTGCTCTGCCACCATGCCATGCCCACACCCTCCTCCCCGCCCCAGCCTGCAGCCCCTGCCTTCCTGTGTGATGGGAAAGGTTAAGTGGAGACATGCTCGCCCTGTCTGTTGCAATAGAGACGCAGAAACTTTCTCCCCTAATCAATCTGTCAGCCATGATTAGGCTGTGGTGAGACTCCCCACTCACAGCCCAGCCAGGCCTGCAGGCTGACAGCTTCCAGCCAGGACACACATGCACATAGGCACGCACACACACACACACACATTCAATCTGCCCATACTGGGGCTGGGGCCTCACTATTGTGACCGGGAAAAACCATTTCAACAGAGAAGGCCATCACTTGGGTGACCATTCCTCAAATCATTTCTTCATTTATTCCACAAGCACGGACAGAGTGGCTTCTCTGTGACAGGTCCTGTTCCAGGAACTGTGAAGCGTCAGGGAACAAAGCCGGCTGATGAGGCTGCCCTCAGGGAGCCTATAGGCTAGCAGGGAACGCAGACAACCCCGGGCAGCTTGCTTATAAACAGGCAAAGGTTGTAGCATGAGAGGACAGTAACTGCTTGGCAAGGAGTGGGAAGGAGAGCAGGGCAGGGACTGGGTTGCAGAAGGGGGCTGGTAAGTTTGCAGGAAGAGACTCTAGATCCCCTTATTCTGGGAACTGCTCACCATCTGGAGCTGACGGCTAGCCATGTGACCTCGGGCAAGTCACCTAACTTCCCTGCTTCTCAGTTTCTTCATCTGTAAAATGGGCCTGAAAGCACTAGTTGGTCTCCACAAGACTGTCGTGAGAGGATATGAGTTAATATGTGTGAACTGCTCCCACAGGGGCTGGGGCTAGCGTAAGAGCTCAGTGAGCATTTACTTCCTGGTATTGATCTTAGTTAATGAATTGACCTCATAAGCTGGTGCTCACCCAGAGGACTAAGCATTAACCTCAGGTGGCACAGATGGACAGGAAGTCCCTCCCCCAGAACAGGGCCCTGAAGGCGAGGGACACAGGGCACGCAAGTTTGAAGACAGGGCATGGAGGAGGTCAGGCTGGTTGGGCCCTACCAGATGGAGGCCGGGAGAGGTAAGGATCAGAGCTAAGAACGTGTCTTCCCACTTCTGATTTGGGTCAGACCAGGCCTCCAGGCAAAGTTGAATTTCATCCTCCAGGAAGGTATCCTGTACCTAAACTTTCTTTATAAAAATAATATGCAAAGTAGCACAGATTGGCATATACACCTTCCTGGGGGAGTCTGGGGACCCGGGCACATTTTGCTCAGCCTCTGTGCTGAAGTTCTCTCCTCTGTCCTCCTCCCTAACCTCCACCCCTCCCTGTCTCCCCCAGCCCCTCCAGCACAGAGATCCCTCAGTGTGGCAGGTGCCACAGCCAGTGAACTCACTCTATGTAGACGCCTATAAATAAGTCAAGTGGAAAGTTACACAAACAGAATGAGGACATCCTCACTTAACACTGGGTCTCTTTGCTGTCTGGCAGTTCAGGTCCATTCCCCAACCTCCTTACCTCCTGAGTTCCCAGATCTGCTTAAGAAGCCCTGACTCTGCTGTGGGAATCTCCAACCTTAGGGCTTCTGCTACAGGTACCCACACTCATGACCACGGTTGGAACTGGTGGGAAGGGGAGACACAGCCCTGTCCTTGAGAGCCCCAGTCTGAGGGGAGATTAAACAAACAAACAAACAAAAAAGCAGGCAAATGATAACAAAAACACAAGACTAGAATATTCTTTTGAGGCAATGAGAATGAGGAACACTGGATAGAAAGAACTTTTCATGCCCGTGAACCCCAACATTGCTCCCTTGAGGATGAAGAGAGACAGAAACAGGGACCTCCCCCTCCTCCTCCTGTATCAGATCCCGATCTTCAGGGCACAGAGGCCCGAGCAGGAGAACACAGCACATCCTTCACCCCTCCCTTCTCCTTCCTTCCGTTCCCCACTGAGCTTTGCACTCTCCAAAGGCTTTCCATGCCCATTATGTTCCTTTGGCTTTACAACCCTTCACTCTATAGGAGCTTTACAAGTGCTCTGGGATAAGGTAGGCAGGGAGTATCCTCCTTGTCGGCCAAGGGCATTCCCTAATGCCCCATTCCCGATAGTGACTCTCTTTCTCCTTTTTGAAGGGGAGATAAGTACACTGCTTACCTCATGGAGGCACTATAAGAATTGAACACATGGGGAAAGCCGAGCCAGTCAGTAGATACCTGGCACATTGTAAGCGCTTAGTGACCACTACTGCTCCTACTGTTGCTGCTACTTGTTATGATGTTTATTCTGGGCATCCTCCAAAGCGGCCCCGGAGCCATGGATTTGGATGCAAGTAGTTTACTTGGGAGGTGAGCCCAGGCACTCCCAGCAGGGCGTGGGGTAGTGAGGCAGTAGGGGAAGGAAGCCGCTGTGGGTGTGTTGATGAGCAGCTGCACCATGGAGAAGCAGGTCTCCATCCTGCTAGGGACCTCTCGGCCATGGTGTAGAACACACTTCAGGGTTGTCCCCTCTGAGGGCAAGAAAGCCAGGATGTTGCTCCTCCGGCTCCCATCCATCACTGACAACCACAGGGCCATTAACACCTGGCAGCTGGGGCCTGGCCTGTGCATAGGCCAAGAGAAAGCCCAGAGCCTGGTCACAGGGCTTGTGGTAGGGCCTCATGGGCACAAACTGGGACAGTGAGTGGAAAGAACACTGACCCTATCTGCTACATACACCCCTGAGCCCTCAGGAAACAACTCTCCTTACTGGATCCCACTGGACTCTGGACAGAACTTTGTAAAAATGCCCAGCTAAACTTTTTGAAGGCTAAACTCCATCTGTTTGGGCCGATGCTACAACTCCAGTGCCAAGCACATCACTCTGCACACAGTAGGTGCTCAACAAATATCTTTGGGATCACTATATGGAGGCCCCCATAATAATGCTTTAGGGTCCAACTTTATTTTCTCGTCTGTGCCTCTCAATATACATGCTCATCCCTCCAGGGCAGGCCTGGACCCTGCGGCCGTCATACCTAGCATGGTGCCTGGCATGTGGCCAGTGCTTAGGACTCATGTGTTGATTGGATGCAGGCGATTTCTGGAGTCCAAAGAAGAATAGAGCTCTACCTTGGGTGAGGGATGGAAACCCAGGGGCCAGATTCCTCAGTGAGCACAGAGGCTTGGTGGGGGTGGGCAAACCGTGGGAAGCCATCCAGAGCAGGCTGCCGGATAAAGACTGAAAGTATCAAAGCCACCTGGAGAAAAGGCAGGAGATGACGTCTCATCACCTCACCAAACTGGCTGGCCTGTGGGATTCCCAAGCTGGCCCCTGGCTTGAGAAAGCTGCTGCGCAACCCACGCTATACAAAGAAAAGATAAATAGGAATTTTTAAGGAAGGAAGGTCTGCAGAGGGAGCTTTGTGAGCAACAAATGAGGAGGCCCCAGCAGGACTGTGCAGCCTTGGCCATAATGAGGAGTCTGAGAACAGTGGGTGCAGCAGAGGGACTTGCCACAACATGAAGGGGGATGGAAACTGAGGGCTGCGGGGCTTCTGTGGCCTCCTTCAGTCTAGTGGGTGATTGAGGAGGGAAGGGAGATGGGAGCAGGGGAGGGACAGCAACCACGGGAACAGGGAGACCGCCTTAGACATTCTTTCTGGAGCCCTATTTCTTCCAGACAAGGCCAACCTTACAACAGTGGCTGACAGCGAGGGATGATTTTAAAGGTGTACCAGTCAGCCATTGCCACCATAATGCTGTGTAACAAATCGTCCACAAATTCAGTTGTCTAAAACATCATTCATTTAATTTTAGACTTTTTTTTGCTTCTCAAATTCTTTCACAGTACTCCCACAACATGTGGGGTCTATGTCTGCCCTCCTTGAGTCTGAGCTGAACCTTAATGACTAGCTGGTAACCGACTCTGAAATGGCTTACCTCTAGATTTTTGTTATGCAAATAATAAATATAGTTTTAGTTGGATATTCTGTTACTTTCAGCTGAAAGCACCCTAATGGATGCAGAGGTATTTTAAGTCACATCAAAAACCAGGGAGAGATTTTTAGCCAGCAGGTCCTTCCGCCAGGGCCCCAGAGACGTGCCTCCACGGATGCAGCTGTGGATCTAGTAGAAATAGTTCTTCTCTGTTACCGCCAGTATGTAAGTGGCTCGCCCCTCACACCACCCCCATCCCTGACCAACCAACTCTCATATCCTCTCTTACCTTGTCTTGCATGTCCATCTCTACCCTTAGGACCTGTAATTCCTGTCCCCCCTCCCAAATCCAGCAGGATTGTCTGATCGAGGGAGAATTATGCTTCTGCCCTTTGGCCCTCAGGGAGTCACCCAAGCAGTTGGCCCTGCTGGTCTGATCCCCTTCTACAGGTGGGCTTAGAGCCACGTACCTCAGCTCTGGCAGCAAGAAGCCCCATCTCAGCCAAATGGGTTTACACTAAAACACACAGGGATTTGGGGAATTACTGGTAATAGTGGAGCTTCTGGGCCAGAGGTCTGGATCAAGGAGCAGCAAAAGCAGAAAGCTCTGGAATATTGGACTCTGTAGGGGATGCAGCCAGGAAATCCATAGTGCTGAAGGAGAAGAGATGACCAAGTGCCATTGGTTGATCTGTGGTTTTAATGGACCTTCTGTCCTCTACGATGTATTCATATCTTGCTATATAGTCTTGGAACATTCTCTCTCTCTCTCTCTGCTTCTAAGTGCCTCTCATCCTGTCCTCACCTCTTACTCTGTATGTGCATATCCATCTGTCTGTCTTTCCAGCTTTCTCTCAGTCTTTGTCATGCTGTTTGTCACTCTCTCTATACTTTATCTCTCCATTTTTCTCTCACGCACAAGGAATGCTCAGCAAATATGAGCCAAGTATTTACTGACTTTCTGGGAGTACATGTTTGTCTCTACCAGTCTTCTCAAAGTCCTCCTTCAGTTTTTAAAATTTTAAACTTAAGCATTTTAGGTCTGGGGGGTGATAAACAACTTCAAATGGCATTTAAGGACGGGTGAAATTTTCTTCTCATAGCTAAGAAGGACTTTTGCTCCCCTGGCCATAGCAAAACAGATTCAGAGTAACGCATTTTCATTTGTTGCAGAAGCTGAAATTGTGTGATGTCATTTTCCTTAACTTCAACAAGTGAAAGCATTTGTTTGTGGGCTGCATGAGAACTTCTGGAAATCTATGCCTTATGTGGTCACTAGAAGGAATGGCCCACATTCACAGCCAAGGCCCTTCCCCATGAGGGCTAAGGTCTCTGGCTACCTCCCACGCTTCCTGGCAGAAGGCGGATGAGGAAGGGCTCGCTTCCTCAGACATCTGCCCCCTTGCCTGATCGGCAGTTGTCCCCACGTCCATTTTCCCCCACTTCCCCATCTGGGAGCTGAGTTGTCGTATTCTTAAATATTCAGATGACTCATATTGGAACAGACTTCTGGAACAGTGAACTCAGAGGGGGCAGCAAACTTTCAGGCTTGGCGCCCTTCCCCATTCCCTGCTAGGGGGATGACATTTTCTGAAGGCAGAAAAGCTATGCAACATCTGCATACTGGCTTTCCTTGGTACCATTTCTGCTTGCTTAATCAAGCTAGAATATTTCAGTTAAACCTGGGGTGTTCCGGGCTTTCTACCTAGATGCAGTCCCTGGCACCTGTGTGGGGGTGGAGACGGTGAGAATGCCTCGCAGGGCGGATCTGGAATTGAAGGTCTTTGAGATTCACTTGGGGCGCTAAGGAGTTGGAAATAACCAAGGCTGAGAAATACCCCTGGACAAAGGGGAAAACTGGAAACTCCTCTTGCTTTCCTTCTCTTCGCCCTTTCTGTCACATGCTAGGGTTGGGAAAGGACTGGTGGGGAAGTTGGGCTTATAAAATTGGAGGAAATGCCCTTCTCAGAGTTGAGCTTAAGGAGAGGTACTGTTTGACCTTTGCGAAGCTCTGGGTCCTCTGGGGGTCAATGGATCTACTCTAATTCCGTCGGCCAAAATGGTTCTGTCACTGGGCGCAGTGGCACATGCCTGTAGTCCCAGCTACTTGGGAGGCTGAGGCAGGAGGATTGCTTGAGCCCAGGAACTCGAGGTTGCAGTGACACAGCCAAAGGAAGTGGGCCTCCTTAGCTATAACAGCTTCTCAGAAGTTGATCATGGCATCTCCTGAATGTTAGAGCCAGGAGGAACATTGGCTCCTCTTGTCCTACCTTTTTGTGTCACCCTGAGGGGAACTGACACCTAAAGAGGGGGTGTGACTTGCCCAGCCTACTTTCTCAGTGTCCTAGTCCGGAATCCAGGCTTTCTGCCTCCCAGTCCAGGGCTCCTGGCCCCCAGCTGGCCTAGAAGATGTCCTGAGGTGGAACTGGGGTGAAGCAACCTTGGGTCAGCCACTTCTGTGGTTGGCGGCCACCATGGAGCACCTGTTGTGTAGGCAGGCATGGCGAGGACTGCTCTGCATACATACAGTCTCATCTCTTCCCCACAACACCCAATGCAGTAGGCACAGAATTATTGTACCCTTATGCAGATGGAAAAAAAAAACCCAGATCCAGAGAGACAATAATTTATTTCAGCAAGTTTGTGAGAGAAGCAGTCTTCTGAGCTTGCTGCCTCTGATTCTAACCCCATTTTCTAAGTCCAGGGTTCCCAGCCCAGTCTGCACATTAGAACCTCCTGGGAGGGCTTAAAGATACCCATGCCAGGGCTGGAGCCCAACTCATTGAATCGGAATCTCCCAAGGTGGAGTCTAGGTATTGATATTTTTTAAAAAGTTATCAAAATATAACATTCTTCTAGAAAAGTGTACAAGTCATAACTGTGTGTGCAACTTGATGAACATTCATAAACTGAACCCAGCTATGTAAGCAGCTCCCACACAAGAGACAGACTGTTGCCAGCCACCCAGAAACCCCCCTTGGGTTTCCTCCCAGTCACTTCCTGAAGTTAGCCAATATTCTCTCTGACATCCTGGATTAGTTTTGCCTTTCTGAATGTCACACAAATGGAATAAGAAAGTATGTCCTTTTTGTGCACATAGCTTCATTTACCTGACATTGTGTTTGGGAGAGTTGTCAGTGCTGTTGCTTGTGGTTGTGTTTGTTCACTCCTGTTGCTCTTGGGATCCCGCTGTATGGATGTACCACCCTTGATCAGTTCTTCCATTGGCAAGCATGTGGATTTTTTTCTGGTTTGGGTTACTCTGAGTAATTCTGCTACAAACATTCTCCCATGTGTCTTTTGGTGGCTATATGGTGCATTTCTATGGATATGCACCTAGGAAAGTGCTAGGTCAGGGCATATGTGTATGCTAGGGTTAGACACTGCCAAGCAGATTTCTGATGTGGCTATGCAATTTACACTGCCACCGGCAGTGAATAAGGGTTCTGGCCACTCCATGCCCCAGGACTTGGTATTGTCTGTACTTTTCATTTTCACCAGCCTGTGAAGTGTGTAGTGGGATCACGCTGTGGTTTATTCTGCATTTCCCTGATGGCCAGTGAAGCTGAGCACCTGGACATGTTTATTGGCCATTTAGGAAGCCTCTTTTGTAAAGTACTGCTAAGTTTTTCTCCAGGAATAGGTATTTTTTAAAGCTCCCAGGTAATGCTCACACATAACCAGGGTTGAGAACTTTGTGGTGGGAAGCTTTTGGCTTAGAGAGAGTTGGTGGAGCCAGAGTGGATTCTGTGCATGTGTGTGTGTGTGTGTGTGTGTGTGTGTGTGTGCTCACACAGCAGGGGCACCTACAGGAGCCATAATCCTAGAGTCCAGGGTGCCTCTTGGAAGCAGGTGAGCTGGAACCTTCTCCTAGGCACACTTGTCAATAGAAGGTAAGAAACTCTTTCCCAAGAGAAAAGAAGGTGCCACATGGTAGCTGCAGAAATGTACTGCCACAGTGGTCAGAGCAGCAGGTGGGCTCTGGCTCAAAGGGCTGACTGCAGGAGCAGCCTACTGCCCCAGAAGACTCCCTCTGATTTAACTGCCTCTGAATTAAAGGGCTTTCCACAGGCCCAGCCCCACTGGAGCCATCTTTATTAGGAACAAAATAAGGGAAGGTCACTGAGCCACATAAACCAGGAAAAGTGACATCAGATATCGACTGTAAGAGAGGGGGATTAATGATGGTTTGTTGACAGGAAGGCAGGAGCTGGCCCCAGCCTCCCCCCTCACTTGGGAACCTGGAAGCAAACATTTCATGTTGACGTCTGCCAGCATAGCCCAGATAATCAGATTTCTCTGCGAGGACTTGGTGGAGGCATCGATAAAAACAGGTAGATTTATTCTCCCAGCCTCCTGAACTTAGCATGGGCTGGGATCTTCCTCAAATCACAGCTAGACCCACACATTGTCACCATCACCTTTGCTGTCACCACCACTGTCACCTGCACCCCTTGGTTGTTAAATACAGTGGGTTGGGGTAGTGCCTACCAGACTCTTACCCTCCTTGGCTTACCTGGGAGAGGGACGGTCCCACCTAAGGCCACAGCTCCTCAAGGCCATCTGTGTGTGCCCCAGGTGCCCCCTGGTCCCCTACACTGAGAGACACTTGGGACTGATTACCCTCCCTGTGTTCTGTAACAACCATGCTCCACACACAGTGAGGACTGATCAAGGGACAAACTCCTGGCCAGGCGGCAGCTGCAGGTTCAGAGATGGTTTATAGGCCCCAGCATCGGAGGCACTAATGGCTTCTGCATAGTGTCCTTAGGCTGGGATCTGGGCTAGCTGCAATTTAAAAAGGATCCCAGGGTCTAGCATGCTCCTCAGACACAGACTTCTCTCCCTGGACTTCCTGAATAACATGCATTCTTCCCCTAGATTCACTCTGTATCCAACCTGTGGAAAAATTAGAGGATTTCCGTAATTTATATGACCACTTTAAATGCAGTTGTTATGTGTTTTTCTAGTTAGAAATGTTTCTGTATGGATCATTTTGTCCTTCCCCCTCACATTATATCACCATCATATTTATTGAGAACTTCCTATGTGCCAAGTACTTTCTCAGTGTGGTCCACGTTTGCTCTTCTATTATTCCTACAACATTCCTATGAAATAGATGTCCTCATTACTGTCCTTTTACAGATAAGAAAACTGAGTCATGTAGAGATTAAGTAATGTATCTGTGGTCACACAGCTACATTCTATCAAGAAATATTCATAAAAGTAAAATATTATCATCATAATTGAGTGCAGATGTTGTGTCAGAGGCTTTACATATTCTATTCTTAAGTTTTATAAAACTCCTTCAGGGTGACATATTAGTTTGCTAGCATTGTCATAACAGAGTACCACAGACTAGGCAGCCTGAACCACAGAAATTTATTGTCCCACAATTCTGGAGCTCAGAAGTCCAAAGTCAAGGTGTCAGCAGGGTCATGCTCCCTCTGAAGACTCCAGCAAAGGATCTGTTCCAGGCCTCTCCAGTCTTCACGTGGTGTTCTCCCTTTGTATGTCTCTCTGTGTCCAAATTTTCCCTTTTTATAAGGACACCAGTCCTATTGGATCAGAGCCCACCCTTATGACCGCATCTTAACTTGATTACATCTGCAAAGATCCTACTTCTAAATAAGGTCACATTCACAGGTACTGAGGGTTAGGACTTCAACATCTTTTGGGGGCACTCAATTCAACCTGTAACAAGTTTTCTCTTTTACTGACAAGGAAAGGAAGAGTCTGAGAAGTTACATGACCTGGCTCCGGCAGTGGAGCTAGTAGTGGAGACACCTGGACTCATACCCAAGAGTGCACTTGGGAATCACCTAGGGAGCTTGACAGCCCACTGCTGCCTGGATCCACCTGAAGAGATGTCACTGATCCCCAGGTGATTCTACGTGTGGCCAATATTGAGGGCTGCAGAGTCAGGCAGTTCTACTGCACCAGTTTTGCCTGTGTCCTGTGTTGGAGAACGTCAGAGCTGCCTGCAGCCTGCTGGCTCTGCCCCAGCACCCTCCCCTAGATCCCCTCTAATTTGCACAATTTCCCCATTAGCCAGCTCTGTTGGGACACCTCTAGCCCACTCCAACTGTGCTTAAGCACCTCTTGCTTCCCAGGTGGGTGCTTGGCACTGTGGTTTAAGCAGAAGCTTATGACTTTTCCTGAGGGTGCTGAGGGTGCTGAGGGTTCTGAGACATGGCTTCTCCCTCCTGACAATTACCCCCTAGGAGTTATCGGATGTCAACATGGAAGTGCAGTGTGCAGTGTAGAAAGTCCCGTCTTTTAGCAAAGAGGCACAGAAGGCAGCACAACATGGAGTAGGGAACACCCATTGGCTGGTAGCGGGGAGGCCTTGGTCACGCAGGAAAGCGGGTCCTTGTTCCCACTCCTGAGGACCCATAGTGAGGAATTCGGGAGTGTGCAGCCCAGGCCCAGCCCACATCACAGCACAAATTAGACTCACAAGGAGATTTATGTCTGCAGAGCCCTCTAACATTCCCCCCCCCCATGTGGGAGTTCTGTAAGGGCAAATTTTATCATCCTCACTCTAAAAGTCGTGCCTTAGAGATGTTGTGTGACTTAGTCCAGTCACAAGTTGTACTTCTGCGTCAGGACGAGACCCGGGATTCCTTCCCCAGTGCTCTTCCTAGTCACCCTTCACTCAAAACACAAGGTCTTAAAAAAATATATGTATGAATCTATATGCCACCTTGTTCCATGAAAGAATCTGGAAGGCCTTACAAAAACACGTATAGTACAAGAGGATAAATAGATTAGGAAGCACAGACAAAAGGAAAATGAGGTTAAGAAGTCAAAGCCAGGGAGGAAGGGTGTGGCTCAAAGGTGTCCTCTCAGGTCCGGCTTCCCAGGAAGCAGAGTCTGAGAAGGACATTAGCATCGAGAAGCTGGTTAGTGGGAGCTCTTGGGAGGTACCTGTGGAAGTAAAGGAACACTGGCAGGGCTGGGAAGAAGTTCAAATTTCAGGTTAATTAACAACGAATACCTTTTACTATAAGTATATCCCAAATGTTGTATGGGACATACTTATACTAAAAAAATTTGTTGTTTATTGGATATTCAAATTTAACTGGGTGTCCTGTATTTTATCTAGCAACCCTAGCCAAGGGCAAGTCCAGGAGAGAATTTATTTGTGAGCTGCCAGCAGGCAACACAGGGGGCAGCTGGGGAAATGGGTACCTGAGTCCTGAAGGATGGGTCTACTCAGCACAGGATGTGTCTACTACAGTGTTATGCATTTGCAATGATAGGGTGAAGGTCAATTCTCAGTTTCCCAGCAGGTGAAGATTGATAATTTTTAAACTTTACAGTAGCCTAAGATTTTAAAGATCTCAGGCAATTTTGATTAGGAGAAATGCAGATTGTTTTGGTCATGAAGCTTTAAGAACTTTCTCCTCGTGCTTTCTCATAGTGGACATAAGGTGATGATGTAGTGGACAGTTATTACAAGGAGAGTATGGCTAATGTTACATCTCATGAAGAACAGAGTTTATTCATTCATGTATTTATTCAGCATGTGTTTGTTAAGCACCTCCTAAGATGCTAGACATTTGGAGGTAAACAAGGCATATATTGGTCCTGGCCTCACAGAGGTGACAGTCTTCTGACCTAGGATCTAAAACTTAGGATGGCAGATAGGTTTCAACTCAAATACCATTCCATTGGCAGAGGCTGTCTGGACCTCTGTATTGGGAAAAATTCAGGTTAGACTACTGTAACAGAGATACTCCCAAATATAGTGGCTTAAATAAGATTGAAATTTATTTAGTTATCACTTAAATATCTTCAAGTAGGTCATCAGGGAACCTAAGACTGCCTTGTGTCTGTTGCTTCTGGAGGTTGCCAGGGATTCAAACTTCTATTTTGATGCTCCAAGATAACAGCTCACCAACATCCTATCTGCATTCCAGCTAGTGGAGGGGGAAGAGGAGAACATGCCTCTTCACTTTAAGGGCATAGCAAGAAATGTGTACACGTCTCTTCTCTTCATATCTCACTGGGAAGACCTCAGTCATATGGTCACACATTCCCGCAAAAAAGGTTGGGAAAAGTTGTCACTGCTTGGATAGCCATGTGTCCAGCTAGAATGTGGGGGATTCGTTATTAAAGGAAGGGGGAGATAATGGTGGAGACCACCAGCAGTCTCACCCACAGACTCTGAGAAGAATGAAGTTCTGTGATGACTTCATGAAGCCTGTCATGGAAACAAGATATGGAAAGGAAGGCACTCATGGCACCTGTTTTCTCTTCCTACCTTGTAACCCATGGTGCTGAGGCTGCCTGACCCCAGGTTCCTAACAACTCCTCTGATACTCTACCAAAGTATTTGCCAACGTATCCAAAAGATAAGATAGGATCACTTATCAAAGCCTCACAAAGTTAAATTCTAATAAGTGAAACAAAGCTAGGACCAGCAGATGAGGGTGAGGGAGCTGGGACCAGGAAGAATGTACCAGAATGGACACGCCCTCCTTTCTTGGGTCTCTGCCCATTCATTCATTCAGTTCCTCCTGGCTGATATCAGACCTCAGGGAGAGGCTGGAGTGGGGATGGGGGCACACAAGAGAATGGTGGCTGGTACTTTTAAGCATTACATATACCAAATGCTTTATATATTTTTATATTCTTATTCAATGTTCACAGAAACTCTAGCTTTTAATTTTGTTTTCAATTCCCTAGTCTAGGCAAGGAAACCAGAAGCAAAACTCTGACTCAAGATCTGAATAATGCCAACCACCTTGATCTAATTGATATTTATAAAATAGTACATTCAACAACTGTAGAGTACACACTCTTTTCAAGTGCACATGGTATATACTATAGGAGAGACCATATGCTGAGCCATAAAACAAGGCTCAATAAATTTAAAAGTATGGGAATTATATAGAGTATACTTTCTGGCCACTATGAAATCACATTAGAAATCAATAACAATAAAATATCCATAAAACTACAAATATTTGAAAATTAAACTTTTTTCTAAAGAGCCATGAATTAAAGAAGAAATCACCAGAAAACTTGAAAATAATTCTAAAGGAATGGTAAGCTCATTTATCATTTTTTATGATTATTCATTTGATGTGGTGAAAAACACACCACATCAAAATCTGTGGGAGATAGCTAAAACAGTTCTTAGAGGGGAATTTATACCTTTAAATATTTCTATTAGAAGAGAAGAAATATCTTAAATCAATTATTTAAGGTTCCACCTTAAGAAACTAGAAAACAAAGAGCAAAGTGAACCCAAAGCAAGTAGATGGAAGGAAAGAATAAGGATAAGTACAGGAATCAGTGAAATTGAAAACAGACAAACAACAGAGAAAATTAGCCATTAAAAGCTACAACAAAAAAGGTAAACCTCTAGCTAGACTCATCAAGAAAAAAAAGAGAAAAGACATAAATCACCAACATTGGGAATAAAGAGAGGACATTGCTACAGATCTTTTTTTTTTTAAATTTTCTTAGCATTGACTATGCAGAGCAAAGCTACAGATCTTAAAGACATTAAAAAGATAAGGAAATATGAATAACTTTGATCCAATAAACTTGACAACTTAGAGTAAATGGACAAATTCCTTGAAAGAATCAAATGATCAAAACTGATTCAAGAAGAAATAGAAAAGTATTAATAGCTCCATATCTATTAAGAAAATTGAATTCATAATTAAAACCTTTCTGCAAAAAAACTCCAGATGCAGGTGGTTTCACTGGTGAATCCTATCAAACATTTAAGGATGAAATAATACCAATTCTACTCAAATTCTGCTATGGACTGAATTGTGTTCCTCCAAAATCTCCTATGTTGAAGCCCTGATCCCCAATGTCTTCGGAGATGGAGCCTTTGGAAGATAATTAGGTTTAGAAGAGGTTATGAGGATGCGGCCCTCGTGATGGGATTAATGCCCTTATAAGAAGAAACACCAGAGAGCTTGCTCTTCCTCTCTGCCATTTAAGGACACTGGGGGAAGGTGGCCATCAGCAAACCAAGAATTACACCCTCACCAGAACCCAACCATTCCAGCACCCTGATCTTGGAATAATAGACTCCAGAATGTGAGAAAATAAATTTCTGTTATTTCGACTACCCAGTCTATGATATTTTGTTATGACAGCTTGAGCTGACTAATACAAATATAAAATAAAATTTTATATTAGTTGACTAATATAAAATAAAGGAGATGAAAAAGCTTTCCAACTCATTTTACAAGGTCAGCATGATCCTAATACCAAAAACCAGAAAAGAAATAAGAAAATAAAAATCATAGACTGATATCCCACATGAACATAGACACAAGAATGCTTAGTAAAATATTAGCAAAATGAGCACAGCCATACATATACAGTATATTTATATTACATCATGACCAAGTAAGCTTTATTCCAGTAATGCCAGATTGGTTTAACATACAAAAATCAATCAACGTAATTCACTACATTAATAGAAAAGAGGAGAAAAAAATGATCATATGAGCAGATGCAGACAAAGCATTTGACCAGAATGCAACACCCAATCATAATAAAAACTCTTAGAAAATTAATAATAGCAGGGAACTTCATCAATTTGATTTAAAGCATCTACAAAAATCTTGTGGCAAACATCATACTGAATAGAGAAAGATGCAATGCTTTCCCTCTTCAGAAAAGTGAAACATCTGAGATTTGATCCTATCCACAGTTTCATGGATGCTGTATCAGTCTGCTTGAACTACCATAACAAAATACCACAGATTGTATGGCTTAAACAATATAAATTTATTTTCCTTATCCACCAAGTCTTACCTGGCCTAAATGGATGTTCCACATGCAGTGGGTTAGTGTCACAGCTGGGGAACCCCCAAGCTTAGGGAACCCCTATCTTTTATAAGGAGCTAAAATAAACTTGCCCAGCCTTTGCCTTGGAGGGCTTGTCCTTTACAACAAACAAATCAGCCCTCTCATGCAGAGGTATTTGCAGATAACATCTCTGTCTTCCTAGGCTGTTTGCTGTATATAAACATTCTTGAAAAGATAGGCCAGAAGAAAAGGTGGTCAGTGCTTCTGCCTGCAAGCATTTCTCTTACAGAAGAGAAATGTCTTAAAGAAACGTGAGAGATTCATGGAGAACTATTTCCCAATACGCCTAAGATGGAGAACAATGCAAGGATATCTACTCTCACCACTTTAATTCAACAATGTATTAAATCAGATGACCAATGCAGTAACACAAGAAAGGCACAGAGATTGGAAAGGAAGAAATAAAACTGCATTTTCAGATGACATGGTTGTTTACATATAAAACACCAAGGAATTAAGAATTTTTCTACCAAACAACTACTAGAACTAGTAAGTGAATTTAGGAAGTTCCCAGGATATATGGTCAAATACTAAAATCAATTGGATTTCTACATACCAGTAACAATTTGCAAAATTTCATTTACAAAAGCAACAAATCGTAAAATAGGAATAAATTTAACCAAATATATGCAAGACTAAAAAACACAAAACATGTTGAGAGGAAGTAAAGAAGATCTAAATAACTAGAGAGATATCCCATGTTCATGAATTGGAAGGCTGAAAATTATTATGATGTCAAGTCTACCCAAATTAAGTTCTCTCTGATGATAATCTCAAAAGACCTTTTTTTATAAACTGACGCACTAATTTTAAATTTTATGTAGAAATGCAAAGGATTTATAATATCCAAAGCAATCCTTTATAATAAAAAAGAACAAAGTTGGAGGCCTTATGCTATTTGTCTCCCAGATGTATTATAAAATTTACATTAATCCAAACAGTATGAAATGGCATAATGATCAATAAATAGATTAATAGAACAGAATAGAGGGTCCAGAAATAGACATATATCTATAAGCACTTGATGTTTGCCAAAGGAACCAAATCAATGTAATCGAGGGAAGGAAAGTCTTTTCAGCAAATGGTGCTAGAAGAACTGGATATTAACATGAAAAAAATGAATCTTGGCCCTTGCATTACACATGTACAAGTTTTCGAATTAATATGAATCATAAAATATAAAGCTCCTGGAATAAACTATAAAAGAATATCCTTGTGATTTGGGGGTAGTAAGGGGTTTCCTAAACAGGATTAAAGAAGACAATAGCCATGAAATAAATGTGATTAAATCAGACTTTGTAAAAATTTTTAAAATTCTGCTCACCAAACAGTACTATTGAGAAAATTAATAGGCACGCCTCAGACTAGGAGAAATATTTGCAAAACGTACATCTGACAAAGGACTACTATCCAGAATACATACATCACTCCCACAACTCCGTATTAAAAAGACAAACAATCCAATAAAATTATACAAAAGATTTGGAAAGACACTTCACAAAGGAAGGCAAATGAATGGCCCATAATCACATGAAAAACAATGCTAAACCTCACTAGAAAATGTAAATTAAATTACAATGACTACCACACACCCATTCAAATGACTAAAATTAACAAGCCTCACAGCACCAATGCTGGTGAGGAAGTATAACTGGAACTGGAACTCTCATTTATTGCTGATGGGAATGTAAAATAGTACAACTACTTTGGAAGGTTTCGGCAGGTTTTTTTTATAACACTAAACATGTATCTAAGCTATGACCCAGTGATTTCATTCCTGGATTTGACCCAAATAAAATAAAAGCATATGTCTGCAAGAAGTGTTACATAGAAAGTTCATATCAGCTTTATTCATAATTGCCAAAACCTGAAAACAACCTAGGGTCCATCAGTAGGAGAATGGGCAGTCAAGCTGTGGTACATTCATCCAATGAACCCCTACTCAACCATCAAAAGGAATGGATTACTGATTCTTACACCATGGATGAAGCTCAGAAACACAATGCTCAGTGAAAGGAACCTTATGCAAAAGAGTATGTACTGTATGTTTCTGTTTATATAATATTCTAGAACTGGCAAACTATTGTATAGTAAAAAAAACAAACCACATCAGAACAGTGGTTACTTTGGTGGGAGTGAGGAGGGGATGGCCTGGGAAGAGATGTGATGGAACTTACTGGAGTTATGGTAATGTTCTAGGGGTTTGGCTTATATGGAACTGTGCATTTGCCAAAACTCATCCAATGGTATATTTAAGATTGATGCATTCACTACATATATATAAATTTTACCTAATAAAAAACTGTAAGCAAACATTTAACTCTAGTTAATGATATGTATACTGAAATATTTAAAAGTGAATTGCACTGATGCCTGTCATATACTTTGAAATACATAAAAAATTAAGATGTATTAATGGATAGATAGATAATAGATATATGATAAAGCAGACATTCTAAAATGTTGATTGTAGAATATAGGTGATACATTTATGGGTATTCATTGAAAACTTCTTTTGTCTTTTCTGTATGTTTGAATTTTTTCATAATAAAATGTTGAAAAATATTTTAAAAATATTGCTGACAAAAAAATTCAGCAGAACTTGTGGGAATAAAATTTTGCCTTATAATGATATATATACCAGCATGCTTAGCTTTTCAGCAACAGATTTGCAGCAAAAGGCTGCCCCAGAGAACAGAGATGACATGCATTAATTAAAGAACTTTATATAAACTTATAACCTCAAGGCTAATCTTTTCAGTTTGCAGTATGATGATCTGGCTTCATCAAAGTCATTAGCGGGAAGGAGAATGTGATTATGTCTCAACATGTCTGTTTGTTTTTCACAGCTGCTAGTCAGGCTCAGTCAACACTTTCACATGCTAATAATTGTAATCAACCCATTTGTTCATTTAAAACAAACAGATGATTACTCTTTGGGGAAGAAATACCTTGAGTCCTAATTTGTTAATTATTAGTTCTTATGAACATTAGCCAATTCTCTTTTTCTCTCCAAACATATAGAACCTCTGAGCTACCTTTTTTCCTTCCTAGAAGATTGGTCCAGGAACTTTTTTCTACTCCCCACCTGGTTTGCAAATGCCCGATTAAAAGAAATACGCAGTGGGCATTTTACATACACACATATGATAATGGAAAGAGGAGAGACATTTCACTTTAGTGCAAACATCATAGTTTAAATTACATTGCAAAGTGTTTAAAAGCACATTATAATAAAAAATCATAATATGCATCTACAGCCATGCTAGGTGGTAAAAGGGACATCCAGTCACATTTGAGGATCTGACACACCCATTCAGCTGTGTCTAGACCCTGATCTCAGGAGCTCTGTCCTCCCACGCAAAAGGCCCAGGTTAGAAAACACACATCCTTCACCTTCTTTGGAACCAGATTGAGACTCTGTAACCAAAGATGTCTGTATGTCTCATATGAAAGTGAAATAAAGACTATCAGAAACTCATCGACACTCCTGTGTAGACTTCCCGAAAGAGGTGAGATTCAAGATCAGCTGAGAATGACAAGAAAACATGAGAACCAACAGAGGGAGGGAGAGATTGTTCTAGGAGACTGTGGATGAAAGAATGGAGGGAAGAACGCACATATACTGACTGCCACGACACGGAGGGGATGCTCACCTTCCTGCACATCAGCTCCTTGAAAGCTCTAATCCTGTGGCATCCCTCTTCACGGCCAGGTCTTCACTTTGAGATCCTCTGAGATGAGCAATGGGCAATCTTGATAAAGCTGTAAGGCCAATGCCACAGGTCCCAGTCAGAGCACCTGCTTCCCTTGGCATCTTCCTGAGGAGATGGCCAACTCCTTCAACCTTTCTAACCCACCTTTCTCGCAGGTGCTTTGCAACCTAGTGCTGCTTGGTTTCAGTGTTTGTATGCTGTGGCCATGGAGACGTTAGCCATTTACCTGGTTCTCTGACTTGTTCCCTTTGTCCTTTATGCTGGGACAAGAGCTAAATAGGAGACTTTTAATCCAGAGAGATTTTTAAAGAGCAGGAAGGAAAATGGGAACCAGGAGCCCAGGCCCCCTAACAGGTGGGACAAGGCAGTTCTTGAGTGACCAATTCATCCTGGTTTGCCCACAACTTTGCCAGTTTTAGCACTGAAAGTCCCTCATCCCGGGAACCTGCCTCATCTACTTCAGTCCCAGGCAAACTGGGATAGTTGGTCAACCTACAGCCCTCCTGGTCCCTCTAGGGGGCTAGGACATTACTGATCTCCTGCCCCTGGGATGAGGCAGACAGGCCTGCAGCCTGGGAGTTCCCAGAGGAAGTAGGGCTGAAGCTCTCCTGCCCAGAGGGGTGGGGAGCCTGTGGTAAAGGGCAGGAGTCTCTAGCTCAGAGTTGCTTCCCTCCCCGCCCCGCCCCCAGACAGTCCCAGAGACTGAGGAAGGATGGGGGTGGGCACATCTCACTGCTGTTCCCTCTTTGCTAGCACTGCTGCAGGGAGTCTGAGAAGACACAGTTCCTTCCAAGCTTGGGTCACTCTGCATTCTGGGCAGTTGTTCAGAGGAGGGAGGCTTCCATTCTGAACATCCTTAAAGATCTACACTAATTGCCTGGCAGCCAGCCTCATGGCTCCTCAGGGTCCCTGGCAGGAGTGTGACAATCATGTCAGCTCTGTGTTGGCCCGTCCCCCTGGCTTCTACTCTGACCACTGCGGTAGCTTGGATCATTGCTGCAAGGCACGGCCACCGACCTGGTGCAGGAGGAACGCAAGAGCACAGGAGAGGGGCGAGCACACTCTTGAGACGCATGGCTCACAGGTGGTTGGGTGGCTCAGCCCTCTCACACCACCACCTCTATCACCTCTTCTGCCTACCTCCAGACACTCACGGGCTTCCTGGTGCAGGGTGGTGGGTGACCTGAGCCAGCATCCCAGAGTTTCCGTGTGCCAGCAACACCATCTGGAAAATGGATTTGTAACCTAATACAGTTGACCCTTGAGCAACACGGGTTTGAACTGTGTAGGTCCACTTATACATGGGTTTTTTCAACCAAATGCAGATTGAAAATACAATATATGCAGGTTCCACAGGGCGGACTCTGTGACTTGAGTATGCTCGAATTTGGGTATACTTGGGGGTCCTGGAACCAATTCCCCATGTACAGTGAGGGACCACTGTAATAGAAGGCTCAAGAAATGAACTAACTGATGGGAACTTTGGGCTGTGGAGCTAGAATGTTAAGCTGTATGAGAGGCCCAGAGTGACTGTGTTGGCTGATTGTTCTGGGTGATTTACAAATCACAGCATTTGGTTATAGGTGTTCACTCAGCTGACATCCTAGGAATGGGGTACCCAAAACATACAGCCACTTTGAGCTGGGGGTGAGGATGGTAGTGGTGCTTCTCTTTGGCAATCAACATAGGGACTCTTAGGAAGGAGAATGAATTTAAAACCAAGAGATGGAAAAGGAGATTTTGTTAAGCACCTAGTACAGTGCCTGGGGCCCTTTATATTATAAAAGGGTATCATTATTGTTATTCTAGAAAGAGTCTGAGAGGCAGAGATCGACATGAGAGTGATTGAGGCAGGGGTAGGGGAGCTGGCAGAAATGGCCACAGAGGCAGTGACCAGGAAGAGTCCCAGGCAAAAATTTCATAGACCTGCCATGTGACATGTTAGAGGGAGTGACAATTAATAAAGCTTTCCATGGTCCTCATCTGTGATGCAGGTTGCTAGGAAAAGAAGCTCCAGTTTACAGAAGAAGATGCCAGTTAAGATTGGGACCCTGAGCTCCAAAGACCACGTGCTTTCTTTCCCTTTCTGTTGCATCACACTTTGGTATCTTGCAAGTACAGGGTAAGTTTGTGCCAGCTGTTAACTTGGGAACTTCTTGAGCGTAGAGGCTGTGTTGCTTCCATCAGACCAGAAGCTCTTTGAGAGCATAAGCTGCACCTACTCCCTCCGACTGGAGCATACCTGAGGCCAGGAAATGGGTCTGTCGCTGACCCGGAAGTCTCCACTCATGGCAGCTTTTTACAGGACAGGGTAGAGGGTGTGCTGGTCTGGGCCTGTCATGAAACCCACCCTGGGCTGGTCACAGGCTTTTTGAAGCTTCTTATGCAGGGATGACAGAGACTGCCCTAGGGTCCTGGCCAAGGGGTGAGACACAGCCATACCCCAAGGGGAGGGGACAGCTGGGACAGGCAGGGAGCATGGTGTCAGGCCACAGCCTGTCAGATTGGGAGGACCTGCTGCTTCCGCTCCCTCAGGCTGTTTCCTGAGTCTTACCACTGGCTGCTGCTCTGGGAGCTGGCTTGTCATGTGGGAGTAGCCAGCCCCCACGGAGCTTCCCTGAAGACTACAAATAAGCATGTTGTGCTCCCTGCTAATGCCTGAGTTATTGCTTTCCCTTCTCCTCAAATGAAAGGAGCATTTTATTGGCTTGGGTTTAGAAACAGAGCATAAAAAGTAGCTTGTTTTTATTTCCTGACATTGTGAAGCTCAGGCTGGAGAGAAGTACTGAGGAGGATGAGGAGGGATGGAGAAGGGAAGTGGGAGGGAAGGCAGGGAGGGCTGGGGAGGAGCCGGGCAAAAGAATGAAGAAAGGATGGGGCCCAGAGGGGAGGAGAACTGATGGGGCACAAAGGGAGGTCAGGGAGGAGGGTGTAGGAAGATGGCAGCGGAGGAGGAGGAGGAGGAGGAGGAGGAGAAAGGAATTGATGCTGCAAGGTAAGATATTGGCATTCATCTCTCTGGTGCTCTCTCCCAGTGGGAAGATGCTAAGAGCCAAAGGCAGCAGTCAATTTCAATTGGAAATGCTTCAACTCCCTGGAGACACTGTCCAGCTCAGATGCCAGGGTTGCAGAGAGCAGCTTGGAGGCCAAGTGGAGGGGGCAGGGTTTCCTCAGGTTATTCTGGCGTCAGGTCACCACGCAGGTTTCTGCACCTGGAATTTGAGGCTCTCAGGGATAGGGCCCAATGCTTCCCTCATTTTGTGAAGCAGGAAGGACAGAAATTCTTAATTTGGGGTCCCTTGAAATGGCTCTCAGTTTGCTAATAGTGCCACTAACGTTGGGGATGGAGATGGGTGATGCAGGAGTGTGAGGCTTCATCCTGCGCCCACAGCTGCTCTCCAGGTCCAGCCTGCTTGCTCCGTGCCCCATGCCTTTGCCCATGCCCATCCTTCTGCCAGATTGCCATCCACACCTTGATGGCTTATCAATGCTTGTCACTCTACATTTTGAATCAAACCTTGCTTCCCTTCTGAAGTTTTTCATGCCACCCCAGTCTAGTTTCCACATTACCCTGTATTTATTTTTATCATTATTTGTGTCATGCTGTATTTTGATTGTAGTTGATATTATCAGTTAAGCATTGACTGGGAGGTCTTTGGGGGCAAGAACCATGAGTTATTTACCTTTGTCTGCTTAGTGCAGTGTCAGAAACATGGTTAGCATCCTCTAGTGTCCAAGGAAGGAGGGAGGGAAGGAACTGTAGAGAATGGATGGTACGTGAGCCCTGGGTTGAGATGGCCACAGGCTCATCTCATATCTCTCCTCTGTTACTTAAAACTGTGTGGCCTTGAGAGATTATTTTTCAAGGTTGCCATGAAGACTAGAAATAACATATGTAAATTACTAAGCACATAGCCTGGGACATAGTAGGTGCTCAATAAACAGGAGTGATTATATATGCCAGACCTCCTGAGTGCTAGGGTCCATCCTTCCACACATCCTTATGCCACCTTTACCCCACCATCAGCTCCTTCTACAGAATCTGTGTACTGTTTTTTTCCAGGAGGCAGACATGGATTTTTTTCATGGGAGGAAGCAGTCTTCCTGCATCTTCGTCAGCGTCGTCAGAATGTCTGCCACAGGACTGTTGATAGGAGGTGCAAATGTGTTTCCTAATTTGAGATGATGGTGTTTGGAATGCCTGTCACTGGCTATATTTAGCTCTGAATTCCCCAAATAGCAACAGGGAGGAAGAGCCTCCCAGCCAAACATCTCCTATCCAGCTGGAAAATATCATATTAATAATCATAATTATTATTTTTATTATTGATATTATTGTTTATTGACTAAATGAATTAATGGGTCTTGGGTATCCATTGGCATCTAGAATGATGACATCTTAAAATATCAGGACTCAACAACCCATGCATGCCATATAGTCAAATATGACACCTGCTCTACAAACAAGGAAACTGAGGCTCAAAGAGGAGCTGTGACTTGTACACTCAACATCAGAGCCAAAACTGGAGCTCAGAACTTTGGACTATCAATTTGATGCTCTTTGTTAAAGTACTAAGGGACTTCATGTGAGGGTGTTTAGCTGGCTTCAACCAAGAAGCTATTCATTCTCTGGTCCATCCCAGAGTCTGCCTCTGCCCTCCCAGGCCCTCTCAGTGCTTTGGAGACCATGCAGAACACTGGGCTAAGAGTCCCCGTCCTCCGTTTCAGTCTCAACTCTGCCCCAAACTACCTGTGTGGCCTTGGGCGGGTTATTTCACCCCTTTTGGTTTCATTTTCTTAATTCACCTGCCCAATTTTTATCCATCCATCTGTCCATCCATCTATTCATCCATCCAACACAGTTGTATAGAAAAATGTGTGTGCTCAGCTGGGAACATCGGGGTCTAAGGGAAGTACTGGCATCATTTCTGCCTTCTAGTACCTACAGGCAGCCCATTGGTAAGCAGTGGAGAATTACCTGACACACCCACATAGAAGAAGCATGAAGAGCTGGCCATACCAAGAAAGGCAGCAGAGGCATGGAGAACACAAAAGAATAAATACCCTGTAGACTCTTCTCTCCGGTATTAGAAGGTAATGAGAGCTGGCCAGTGGGCTCTTTCCTGGTTTCCCAGCCTGCATGCATGAGTATATACACACACACAGTCTGCACACTGCTGCCTATCTCCAGCCCCCTCATTGAACTCCCCAAAAGTGATCCCGGAGGATCTGGGAAAGGAAGGGCCAGGGTTACAGCTAACTTAGCACAGATGTGCTGCAGATCACAGAAAGCTGAGGGCACAGGCTGCTGGGAAGGGTATGTTCATCGTCTCCCAGGTGCCAATTACCTGGAGAGCAAGAACTGTACTTCAACACGCCTCGGAAGCCCCCAGAGAATCAGGTACATCATAGGGCACATCACTATTTGTTGATTGATTGAATTCTATTAGGTGACCTTGAGTAAGTCTATTCCCTTCTTGGGCCTTAGTTTCCACAGCAGTAAAATGGAGAAGAGGTGTTAAAATAGATACCATCTGAGGTAATTTCCAACCTTAAGAATCTCTTGTTTCATGATTGAGTGATCCCCAAAGACCTTCCCTCTTACTCTTAACCTGATTTTTTATCTTACGTTCTCATCTCAGATTCCAGGATTTATGCCCCAAACATCTGATACTTTTATTTGTTTCTGCCCCTTCATCTCTCCCCTATCATTTTCTCCATCCCAACCCCCTTCTGTTAATACTAGTCCCTTTCTAATCTCTTGGAATCTGTTAATCCAACTAGACATCCTCAACTACGGTCAGGGAATGCCGTGGCCCTCCCCTCTCTGCTATGTGCACACGCACACCTAGATCCATCTGCGAAACACCAGCTCAGGGTACCAAGAGGGATTCCAGCCCTTGTCCAAGTTAATAGGAGAGGGGATGAGAAGAGAGGGACTGAATTTCAATCACAATGTGATTATTGGCCTTTTTGAAGTTTTGTTGAGGTTTTTTTCACCTGGTTGGCTCGATATCACTAACCAAATGCTTGTCTCACAAATCGGTTTTGGCCACAATTCAAATTTAATTACATTCTAGCTAAGTGAAAGCAAGAAAGAAAGCAAAGGAGAGAGAGAGAGAAAGAGAGAGAGAGAGGAAGAGAGAGAGGGAGTATGTATGTGTGTGTGTGTGGGAGAGGAGAGAGAGAGAGAGAGAGAGAGAGAGAGAGAGAGAGAGAGAGAGAAATATAGCTTATATTTATAGACCAGACAACTCTGTCTTAAATCTTCAGATCTTCCCAAGAGCAACAGTCGATGTGAGCCAGACACAGATGGGTCAGTCCTGAGATGGATGTGAAGCAATAACAAGCTTCCTGCAATTTGAAGCTAGTGAACACTGCATGCCAAGTCTGGGAGAAAATTGGGAAGCTGGTAGAGTTTGACTCAAGTGCTCCAGCTGCCTGGTTCTGTGCCTGGGAGTGCCTCTTTGTTCTCCATTTAGCTCTCATATAAGGCCCTTAGGCTTTCTCCCTGCATCCCCTACCATATTCTTCTGTCAGAAAAGTCATCCACATTAAAGTGCAAATGGCAAACAATAACTTGTCCTCTCCCTGCCTAAAATTGCATTTTACTAAGAATCAAAGACAGACAGACAGACACGTGCACGCACATACAAATGCATGCACCCCAGCACCTAAAAATCAAATGAAAAAGCTTAACCAGCAAATAAATGAGGATATGTTGGATGGTTATGAGACTAGACATTGAGGTAACTACAGAGCCACATGGATCTGTACTATGAAATATGGATTCCTATACTACGGAATACTAGTATAGGAAGGCCTAGGGAAGGTGGGGATGGGGGTGCAGTCTAGAGTAACTAAAGTTCTTAGCTGTAGAAAATAAGAGAAGAAAGCCAGCTTTGGGGAAAAGGGTGATCATTTCTGTGGAGGGTAAGATGAATTTGAGGTGCTTGTGTGTATACAGTGGGGGAGTTCGATAGGCCTTTAGATTCAGATGATAGGGCTGAGCTGGGACATGCAGTTGGGAGCAATTAACCCAAGAATGAAACCCAGGGGCATGGGTAGGTTGGCCCAAGTAGGATGCACAGAGAAGAGAAGAGGGCTAAGGACAGGATACCAGGAAACACCAACACTTTAATGACAACTCAAGAGGCTGAGAATGTGTGATCCCAGAGATAGAAGTGCTGTCACAAAAATCATGAAAGGAGAATTATTTTTAAAGTACTCAAAATGTAAAGTGGTAAAGTGAAACTAAGTAAGAAAAGGATTGTATGTGGGGGATGGTTTCACTGATGTGGCAATTATGGGGTCACTGGTGTCCTTGGCAGAGGCAGTTTCAATGGAGTGATTGGGCTGGAGTGGAGTCCGCAATGCAATGACTTGAGGGATAAATGCAGGAGAGGACATGAGGATAGGGAGTATAGGCTGCTTTTTTAAGAAAATGTGGCTTTTAAATGGCTGTGAGAGAAGAGATGATTAGCTAGGAGAAGCCCTTCCTAAGATGGCAGAAACTGAAACTTGCTTCTGTGCTGAGGGGTATGAATCAGTGGGCGGGAGAAGTTGATGAGGGAGAGTGTGGATTATTGATAGAACAATTCCTCACAGAGATAGAAGAAGAAAGGCTCTACGTTGTGAATATAAGGGTTATCCTTGGGCAGAAGAAGGGACGCTTCCTCCTTTATGAGAGAAGGAAAGAAGGCGTGGGCCATGGTGAGAGCAGACCAATTTTTCATGGGGTTGAGGGAATCCATACCTAGTAGCCCGAGTCTTCCTGATTAACAGGGAAGCCTCATCATCCACTGAGAGGAAACCAAGGAAATATAACAGTCTTTAAAGAAGTTGAGGAAGGTTAACACAGCCACCACAAAGAGTTAGAAAAGGAGATTATCCACATCCAAATCCCAAGAGGGGATAAGAAGCCAGATGAGGTGTGAGATCCAACCTCTGGTTCCAGTTCAGCATGTGACTTTTCTCCCCAGGGCTCGGCAGCAGAGGTATAGGGGAAGAGAGTTGGATGGACCAACGATGGAGGTTTTCAGGATGCATGTGGTAGACTGATAAGAAAGTAAGGATGCTGTAAAGATTATGTAAGGAGGTGGTAGATATGAGCTAGATCTTAAAACCATGGAGATGGGGGGAAGGGGAGAGAAGAGCAACATTGTAAAGACTGGATGAAGGAAATACATTTGTTTGGGTTAGTAGAGTGGCTTTTAGTTTACCCCATGAAGATTGTCCATAGGACATCCTTAATCCTAGGCTGGCTACTTTCTGGCTTTTCTCCCTAACTTCTCCATCTTCTTCTCTCTTGTCTCATTTAGCAGGTCTCAACATGATTACAAAGGTACACCTGCAACCACTTCCCTCTCCCAAATATGGCTTCAAATTCAATCTACACTTAAAATAGAAATTATTTTGTATTACAAGCTATTTGGAATTCTATGAGCTTCTTCTTTTCCATTGACACAGGTAATCAAAGCCAAGTTATATTTGATCTTAAATAGCAGGTATAATCACATCAACTGAGCAATTCCATTCACCCTCTGGCCCTCACATCCTTCACCTTTACCATGAAGGGGGTGAAATAAATGGTTCCAAAGCCCCTGCCCTGCTCTGACGACGTTCTGAGCCTCTAACTTCCAGCAGCCTGGTGTAACTCAGCCCAGTCCCATCCACCAGCCAGCCCAACTCAGGTTTCAGCACCAAGGCCAGCACTCAGCAGCACCAGCAGCTGCTTGAAAAGGGCATATGACAGTCTTCCAGGGCATGGATGCAAAACTTGCTTTAACCTTTTTGGTCCCAAAGTCTCAGGAGAACTGTGTAATTAACCTGGGTCAGGGCTGCAGATCCCTGCTGCCCATAGCCAGCCAGATAGGCAGAGTGATGTGAAATTGTTGACAGCCAAAGTAGAGGGGGAAGTCATAATAAGGTTTACGGACTGTAGGTTTATCCTTCACTCACTCACTCTTTCCCTACCCTCCTTACTCCGTGCCCTAATCAGTTCCACCAACTCCTGGTGGTGCACTCCCAGTGGTGTAGCTGCCCAGGGTTCCACAAGGGGGATTCCATGAGGGAACGGGAGCTGGAATAAGAGTGGAGACATGTGTGGCTCCAGCCCAGCTCTGCCAGGTGTGACCCTGTGCAGGTCACCTCTCTCCCTGGAACTTAATTTATTGATGAGATGGTTGAGTCAGATGACCACTAATGTTCCAAGCAGATTATCTTAGCCTGGTTTTCCCCAGAAGCAGACCCTGAGACTAGGATTCAAGTGCAGGTGGTTAATTTGGGAGGTGAGCCCAGGAGGCACCAGTAGGGGACTGGGGAAGTGAGATAGGGAAAGAAGCTGCTATGGTTTGAGTATTTGTCCCCTCCAAAATGCATGTTGAAATTTAATGCCCAAAGTGGCAGTATTGAGAGGTGAAGTCTTTAAGAGGTGATTGTGTCATGAGCGCCCTGCCCTTCTGAATGGATTAATCCATTCATGGATTAATAGGTTAATGGATTGATGATTGATGGGTTATTATGGGAGTGGAACTGGTAGCTTTATAAAAAGAGGAAGAGAGACTTGACCTAGTATGTTCAGCCCCCTCACCACATGATGCCTTGAGACACTGCAGAGAGTCCCCACCAGCAAGAAGGCCTTCACCAGATGCAGCCCCTTGATCTTGGACTTCTCAGCCTCCATACCCGTAAGAAATAAATTCCTTTCTTTACAAATTACCCAGTTTCAGATATTCTGTTATAAGCAATAGAAAATGGACAAAGACAGAAGCCAATATAGGTCTATAGATGACCACTTTACCACTGTGAACAGTGGTATTCAATCCCACTGGGAACTTCTGGGAGATGGTGTAGGACACGTGTTCCAGAGTAATCCCACTTGAGGGATGATGAGATCATTAACCACCAAACTCCCATTCATCATTGACTGGGAACTTCTCTCTGGGTCTTAACTCCCTAGCATTTATAGCCTTTTCTATATGGGGCCCAAGTATGTTTTTGCTGCCAGAGAAAGCCTTCAGGCAGGGAGATGCAGGTGCTTGCAATAAAAGACTCTCAGTAGGCAAGAACCAGTGAGTGGTAAGGGGATATGCACAGGACACCAACAGCATCCGCCATGCATATTTAACATCCTTAAAATTCTATGACTTGCTTTGGCCAAACAAAGGATGAGAAGGACCATCCACCTGGGAAGGAGTAGTAGGAAAAGAGTTTTTCTTTTTACTTTGAATGTCTAAACCCTCACTTCCTCTAAAGCTGAAAGCCCAAATGTTCTGAAAATCCTTCCTGGATAAAGAAGGAAGAGAACTTGTATTATAGTCTCAGGCCCACTAGTTACTATGAGCAAATTATTCAACTTTGTGAGCCTCAACTTCCACACTTGCAAAGATGGAATACTAGTAGTTACCTCAAAGAGTTGTCATGATAATTAAATGTAGTGAGCAAGTGGGCAAAAGAAGGAGGCAGGGGCTGGATTTGGCTGTGGTTTGGGGAACTGATGGGAACATATTTAACTCCTCCAGGAGATTGTCCAGTAGTCCATATTACAGCACAGAAAGGGGAGTAGGGAACTGGAGCCAGATCTGAATCAGCTTTTGTATCCAAGGAGTCCACCAATGTGATGGTGGGGCACAATAGTGGGAGTTTGTGATAGTGGGGTATACCGAGTTCTGTGGGGGGGCATACTCCTGACCCTAGGTAAGACCTCTGGTTTGGAGCATCAGACATCAAATCTGATAGGCTAATAAGGGGAAATAGGGATTAGGATGAGAGAAAAGGAATCATCAAAGTCAGAAAACATGGTCCAGGATAGTCCCAGCAGGAAAGCCAAAAGTGAGTCATGATCCAGGGCAAAAAACTCGGGGAACCATGATGGTATGTGTATAGGAATCACATCAGAAGCTTCACTTGGAGCTCAAGCAGCAGCATAAATATTCATTCCAAAGCTTACTTGGTGGACATGGGAATGTGGCATATAAAATATGGCTATCCTTGGTGAAAACTGGCATGACTTGGGAATCAGGTTCATTCAGGGGAATAACACAATACCTTATTTGGTAGAAAAAAATATTTCAGGTTAGGTAAGAGGGATTCCTATGCCTTCCAATCACATGCATGGACTTGTATGGCTCCTGAGAAATTGAGGGCTTGCATGGAAAGACCTAGAAGGGGTTCTCCATCAGGGTGACCTCTTGGATGAAAGGGAAGGATTTGGAGATTCAGAAATGGATGTTTGTAGGGTGAACAATATTGGGAATGAATGTTTATGAAAACAGAGAAGAGCAATAATGGGGTCCCAAGTGGTGGGCTGGCAAAGGAGAGAGAACAAGACAAAACAATAGGAGTGAGGATGGAAAGACTCAGTGTTTGCCAAGCAATGAAGGAGTCTTGTGTGTAGACCTCTGGGCGAAAGGAGCTGTGGTCAATGCTGAGCCTGTTTGGTTGCAGTTATGGTAGGGACTTCAATTATTGCCCAGGGCCTGTCTTGTTGGTCCTAATACCTCAGCACCAAGCTAGCCCAAGTGTCACTGTGCTAGAGTCGAACCTCATCCCACCCTCACCGTAATGTGTTGTGACAAACAATCCAACTCCATCTCTTCAAGGACCCCTCTCGCTAGCAGTCACTGCAAAACACACTCATCACAGATGGCATCTGGCAGGTGGGATCAAGGAATAGAGTTAGAGAAAAGAGAGATAGATTCTTTGTTGAAGGGGAAGGCACCAAAGTGGAGAGATGTGGGCAAGTGAGAAGAGAGGGAAACCTTGGGAAAAAAGGAAGACAAGGAGGAGAAGGGGATAAAAGGGAGGATAATGTTGCAGAAGAACAGACAGAGGCAGCTTTTTCAATAAATCAGGTGTCCCCTGAGCTTCCATGATGAACAAGCAGAATGATTATTGCTCTATTTAGTGGTATGCTATGTACCACACAGATGGAGAGCTGTCCATGACACTGAGGAAACTGCATGAAAAACTCCATGTAGCAGGCCCAGGAGAGTGACACTCCCACCCAAGGGTGGCAGCTATCTGCCCCATTTTGTGAGCACACAGCATGACCCTACTCATCTGTGCTTCCACTACACTCAGCCACACACCCTTATTGGAGGCACTTATCGCTCTGTATTACAGTTAGCTATGTGTCTTCCCTGCGAGCCTACGACCTCTTTGAGAGCAGCTGCCTTGTTTTATGTATTGTTTATCTTTGAGAAAACTAAGGCCTGCCTGGAACATAATGAGTGCTTGAAAAGTTTTGGGAATAAATGCCATTTGTACACAGGGAAGTTGGTGTTTGTGTTGCACAGATGTGTGTGGGGGGGGGGCGGTGAGGGCAGAGAAGTGGTGGAGAGGTAAGACAATCAAGACAGAGAGTTGTTCCAATGCAATGTTTCTCAAACTCCTTTCCTCTGACTAGTGCAGAAGAGCCAACAAAGATGTATGTTAAAAATACACATTCCCCTACTCCTATCCCAGGCCTACTGAATCAGAACTCCACAGTTGGACCTGGGAATATACATTTTTTCTCCCTCCGCAGGCAGGTCTGATGGCCAAGCTGGTCTGAGAACCAGTGTTCTATGGGCAACTATGGCAAGTAACTGACTTATAGGAGACCAGGTTTCTGAGGGTCCTTTGAGAGCATCTGGAACAAATCGTCGCTTTGCAAATGAAAAAAGCTGAGACCTGGAGAGATGAGCCTTATCCAAGGCCACACTGGGAGTATGTCACCCAGGCGTTCCCCATTGCCCACACAGCCTCAGCGGTTCAGGCTAGCTCATCCGCCAAACGTGCCTGCGCTTTCCGTGGCGCGCAGCGCGCTGTCCAGCACCGGTGCTGCTGAAGCACGCCGGCCTGGGGCTGGGCAAACTCCGACGTCCGGCGCTGCGGTGAATCAAACGAGGGTGGGCGGCGCCGCAGTGCGGACTGCGGCAGTGCCCTCCCGCAGTGCCCTCCCGCAGTGCCCTTCCGCAGTGCCCCCCGCCCCGCCGCTCCCCCTGCAGCCCGCCGCGGGCTGATCCCGCCACCGCGGCCGCCCAGGTCTGTCTCTCGCGGCGCATTATCCAACTTCAGGCTGGTTATAAATGACTACAGCGAGGAGATGGTGACCCGGTCCCTGGCAAGTTAGTCCGCGGCTCTCTGATCGATTCTCTAGTTAAGAGACCGCACAGGCAGAGGAAGTAGATTAAAATATAATGTATTGCATTGAAATTGAACACAATGCAATGCATAATATTCAGCTAGATCTGCATATTCACATCTCCTCCGCCCCCCAAATTTCTCCTAGAAGTTCCCAATGGGCCTTTCTTGTTAAGCTTCTATCACTGCCGGAGAAAGAAATTAATGACTTGAAGGGCTAAAAGGACCTTCAACATGTCATTTATTCCAGCTCCCTGTTTCTGGCCTAGGAATATTGAAATCCTGAAGGGCTATTTCCTCAGTCCTTAAACTTGGCGAAGAGGGAAGGAGGAGGGTTGACAGACCTGTGGGGCGGTTTCCATTTCACCTTTGACCCATTCTGTCCTGTCTTCTTCCCATCTGGCCTTTCACCCTCAAACCGCCTTCTCTGAGCTAGGAGAAACAGCTGGTCTTTCTCTGCTGCCCCAACTTTCCTCGACCCCCACCCCCAGCTTATTTCCTGGCCTCAACAACAAGCTCTTCTGACTCTTCTGTTTTCATTAGCATCTCTCTCACTTGATTGGGAGCCGAACTCAGGGGATAATGTTAGATAAATGCCGAGTCTCCAGAGGCTTCAAATGGTGGTAGGACAGGTACCGGAGAAAGGAACTTAGTGTGTTGAAAAGAATGACAGCCAAAGAATCCCATTTAATTTGATGGCGTGATGAATATTTAAAGTTTTATAAAGAAATACAGGAAAGCAATCAGGCTTATTCAGGCGTGTGCTCCGAGGAGCAGAGTACGCTCCCCATGTGTTGGCAATATGGGGATAAGAGATGGAGGATGCGGGTGGGGGTGGGGGACACATACATAAATAGTCCATATTCTTCCCATTCTTTGTATTGAGGTGGAAAAGAGCTTACTAGTGCAGTTCAAGAAGAAACAGGGAGAAAAAAAATCCTTCCAGATAATTATCATAACATGCTGACACCCTAAACAGTTTCTTTTTAAAATTGAATTTCTAATATCATTGCTTTGGAGATTATAATATTGAGACATGAATCCCTTGGCAAGTGATTCAGGAACCATACACGCTGTTTGATAAAGGCACCTGCCACAGAAACAGGAGGGGACATAAATCTCCTACCGTGTGTGCAGAATGCCTAATGGTCACACTCCTCTGGCAGAGTGGGGTCATCAGAAACCTCCCAAACTGCCACTCTGAGGGGCATTAATTCATTATAAACATGTACCTGATATTTTCATTTTTTATCAGCCATTATGTCACATCCTGGCATCAGAGAACTTGGTGAGATAAAACCTCTGCCTTCAAAAAGCTTCCAGTCCTCTTGGAGAGACAGATATGCAAGCATATGCTATCAGAATGCTAGTCCAGCACAGAGCAAAGACAAGAGGACAAGTTAATGGCGAACAGGGCACAGAGTGGGGAATCTATTAATGCCAGTTGTGGGGATAGGGGAACGCTTCATATTAGTCACTATGGCAGTTGCTGTCATTGTCCTGATGTTCTCTTTTGAGCATTTACCTTTATACAACTAAGTTGCTGCTGGGAACACCTGAGACTTTGCTCCTAAGGGTTTTTCCTGACCAAAGATGCTGGTTGTGCTGGAGAGTTAATGTCCCTGGAATCCTTCAGCCAATGACAGATGGCAATTAGGTGCATAAATACTCTACTTCCTCACGCCTTGACGGGACAACTCAGGGTACGCTTCACATTGTATTCCAGGGATCCCCAGTGGGAATGAGTTCCACTTGAAAATACTTGTTTGATAAAACACCCTTTACTGGCTTCTTTCCTTTCCTTTTTCACTTCCCACTTCCCTACGGACATATTCTAGGTCACCTCCCAAATACAATGCTTGTATTCAAGCCCCTATGTAAAGGTCTGTTTCTGGAGGAATCTAAACTAGCTCAATATGAACAGGTGTCATTTATTAAAAGTCAACCACGCCAGGCACTGTGCTAGTTTTTATAGTATTTCTAATACTATTACAACAATCTTGAAAGGTGGGAACCATTGTTTCCATTTTATAAATGAAGAAACTGAGGTTGAGGGAGTGGAAATAACTTTCGTGAGATTGCAGAAAAAGAGACCTGGAGTAGATTAAGTCCCTAAGACTCTCTCAGTGATTGCTCTTTTCCTCTTCCCTGAACCACTCTCAAGGCGAAGGGAAAAAAAGATCCCTTTGAAAGTGTGATAAATATGATAGCCTCTCTCTTGAAAAAAAATGCACATAGGTGTGAGATTGGCTATATACTTTCAGATGGGTCATAGCTCCCCTTAGAATCACTCATGAGCTCCAGATTAAGAAATTCTTTTAAGAAGGAATAAAACTTTCAAAAAAAGGGGGCAATATCTGCTTCTGGGGATTTGGGGAGTTAGGAAAACTGTGAAAGGGACATAGTTCAGGAAGGAAGATCTGGGGAGGGGATGACAGACATACCACAGTTTGGTCACAGTCAGTGGAGCCAGTGGGGGTACAGAGGAGAATGGTTACTTGGGGAGATGGGGGAGAAAAAGGTTGCTGTGGGAAGAAGGTGCCCAGAGCCTGGGTGAGGGTGTGAGAATTCCTTGCTGGCCTCAACCGTAGATTCTTACTCTGACCTTTTCACCATTTGACCTCTCAGTTATTTGACCTCAATGCCTCCAGCCCCAAGGCCGTCATCTCCACCCCACCTCAGACATCCACATACCCAGTCATACTTTGTCATCAGATAAAACTGTCTCATCTGGAAAACAGAGGTCACCCTAGGTATTTTAAACAGAGGGGGATTTAATACAGGGAATTTGTATCAAATTGTTGGTTGGCTTTTAAACAGCAAAAATGAGAAGGCAATATTACTTAGAGATTGGTAACTTCAGGAAACCATGACTGCCCATACAGCTGAAGGAGCAGAAAGGAGCAATGTCATAATGCACATCCCGGGATCCTGTGCTCCCTGACATGGGCGGAGCTACTGCTAAAACTGAGCAGAAACCCAGGAGCCCACACCCCTTCTGATGTTACTACCAGAAGCATAAAATAGCTGCCATCTTCTTCGTGCCTTCTAATCCCATGTGAGGGCTTCCCATTGGTAGACCCCATGAAGGATCCAGCTGGCAAGGGAGCCTTGAAAAAGAGTTTTTCAGGCATCCAAGCCAGGGTGGCACAGGAGGGAGTATGAAAGAACAGGTATGGGTCTCTTGCTAACAGGCCACGTTCACAATCCTCAAACCTGGAGCTCTGTTTTCTCCTTTGCTCTGGCCACAAATCCTTATCCTTCCACCTCCCACTCTATCTACTGAATCCCCAATTCCCCTTTAGAGCGAGCCTGCTGACTCCCCATCCAATAACCCTGCCTATCCTCACTTGCCTACTGACTCAGGACACCACGATCCATCTTTCACAAGACTCTGAGCTCACTAGACACTGGGATACATCTCCTACTCCCTCCTGACTAACCCCAGATCCTACAGCACATACATGTTGGTTCTTTCTGCTGTTCCCAGGCTGGAAAACAGTAGGACAAAGTCCCATGACCTAACTGAGTTTCTACGACAACATAATGAGAACAACAGGCCTCCCTTCTGCCTGAAATATCTATGTTCCTTCTCTGGCCAACCGCCAATCTTATCCCCACAGGGCTGCCCCAACCTTTTTTCCCCTCAAATCACAATTCCTCTCACCGTACCTCTTGACTTACAAGATCTAAACCATACTTCACTTCTCGTCAGCTCCAGATGTCTCTGTTGTCTCCTTATGCTTTGTTCACTTCCTCTGAGAAAGAAGGGCTGCTTCTCCCTTCTAGGGTTCATGCCTGAACCCTTGCTGCCCCTCCCCCTGGAGGATCTTTCTCTTGCTCTCTCTCTGCACTGGCTGTGTCACTCTGGTTGACACCCAAGCGTCTCCCACCCCCAAGAAAGCCTTTCCTTCACTCTGATTTCTTCTGAGCTTCCAACCCACCTTCCACCCTCCTTTCACAGCTAAACTTCTCAAAAAAGTATTATACGCTCACCGCCTCTACTTCCTCACCTCCCACTCAGTCCCAACCACTAGCAATCTGGCTTCCACACCCAAAACACCGCAGAAATTGCTCTCTTAAAGGCCACCAATGACCTCCAAATTGCCAAACCTGACAGCTCTGCCTTGCCGGGCGTCCTCCTCTTAGACCTACTCCTCTGCCAGGTCACATACACTATTTAACCAGATTCTGAGCCAGGGGTCCAGCTGGTGTGTTATGGCTCACGAGTGTACTGCAGATTGGTCACAGGCTGGGCCAGGATGAGCCATTCAAACATATGGATAATTAAAATACAGAAATATTTCTGTATCACTGCCCGAGCCCCCTAAGTGTCCCCTTCTACTGCCTGGCTCCCCAAGCCCCTGTTCTAGCCCCATCCCCAAGATGGACCTCCTCATTATGTAACCACGAGACAGAATGATGTTTGGTGTGACAAGGGGCTTCTGCTCATACTGGTTGGTACCTGCACTGTACCAGTTGTTAGATATTTTTAATATCACCACTGCTTACTGCTGTGCTGAGATAATGATTCCCTCAGTACTTGGAACAGTCACATGGAGTCAGGGGAGTCTGGAGGGCAAATCACCTTTGGTGAAGAGCAACTTCTATATCTACCCTTCATGTGTCATGCAAATATCATTTTCTACATGAGCCTTGGCAGGGAATGTTTGGGAAGCAAAGCTCCAAGCTCCCTCTCCTTCCTCGATTCCTCTGTGGGCATCTTCTCCGTCTCTTTACCTGGCTTCTCTAACTAACAGAGTGACCTGAACCTTGTTGAGCCATAGCCTTCTTTTCCATAAAATGGTGCTAACCAATGTTTGCTTTGCAGGAAGGATCACAGGTAATGCGTGTAAAAGGGCTAGTGCAGGACCATGCATGGAGCAAAATTGCATAAATGTAGGTTCCTAACCCTGTTGCCCTCTCACCCTACACTTTCCCCCCAGTGGATTTCCTGCATTCCCATGACCTTTGCCTCCATTCTACCCCCAACCATTTCTTCCAGACCCATTTATTGAATTATGTCTCAGACAAGAGGATGTGGGTGTCCCCAAGCTCTCCAGCTCCACACATCCAGTGTAGAATTCATCCTTCCCCACCTTCTCTCCTATTTCTTTCATCTTCCCAGTCTCTCCCAACGACACCAACCCTTCTTCCAGTCCAGTGGGCTTCATGTTACGAAGCAGGCTTTGACCATACCCTCCTCTTTCTCAGACCAGATCAGCTCTCACATCCAGTCCATACTTCTCATATCCCCTCTTTCTATTATTAGTACTATAGCTTTTGGCCTGGGCCCTTGGTCCCCTTATCTGGACTCTTCCAACAAATTCATAACTGCTTTCCATTTCCTCAGTTTCTCCTCCCAGCAGTACAGCAGTACAACCACCAAACCCCTCCATGGATCTGTTCAAAACCCTGCAATGTCACACAGTCACCCACAGAAGGAGAGCTAGACCCAGTGCCTTTGCATTCAAGGTAGTGCCAACCTACTCTTCAGTTTTTTTTCCCACTATGCACTGTAATAATAACTACAGTGAAACAACAACTGACATTTCTTTAAAATTTACTATGTCCCACTCAATAGTCTGAAGTCATTTATGTCATTGAATCCTTTCATCCACCCTGACATAGTCACTGTTATTATTTCCATTTTATGGACGAAGAAAAAGAGGCACAGAGAGGTTTTACAACTGGCCTCAAGCCACTTTCCTTTCAAGGGGGACTTGAGCTTAACCTGAGAGTCTGCATCCAGAGCCCTCACCCCTAACCACCACGCCGCCTTCTGCCCTGTGAGTTGGTCACACCAGAAAACTCTCCATGCCCCCAAACCCACTCTACTCTCCAGCTTACCCCCACCCGGACTGCCAGTTTCCCACATGTCCTTACCTATCAAAATGCTAGCCATCCTTCAAGTGTTAAACTGTTAATGCCTCTTTGAAGTCTTGTGTGATTTCTCTGCTCAGAGGTAATCTCTTTCTCTCCTGAAAATACAGAATTTCCCCAAACTTTCTATTTTTACCTCATTCTCTTATACGTCAGTCTTTTGAATACACAGCTGGTTGGCTCTACAAGAGCATAGGATGGGGCCACAGCTGATCTTTCCCTTAATCCTGCTCTGTACTTTTCACATGGAATCCCCAAAGGCAGCTTTATTAGATTAAATTCAATTATTGTCCGGCTCGGGACCAGGCATGATTTGGTTTCTGCTCCGTTCTTCAAGTCCCTTTGAAAGAAAAGCCAAGGACTTGATTAAGGAATGGAAAGAATTTTGTAGTCAGTCAATTCCTTCTGTGATAAATCTCTTGGGTGAAGGATGCTAAGGCAGGGACATAAATGACGATAGCTGTGCTTCCACAGTTGACTGGACTATAAAACAAACCACACACTATGACTATATGTTCCAAACAATACATAAAAGGAGGCAGGGAGAGATGAAGGGAGGGAATAAGATCCGGTGTGAAAGGAGGGGATTTGCCTTGTCCATTTTGCAGACTGAGATGGTGGTTTTCCTTACACTGTTCTCCTTAGACACGTTTACTGCCCAGACAGTCAATTCTGTCACAGGCTCTGGAGTTAGAGTGCCAGGGTTAGAACTGCATCTCTGCTACATGTCAACTCTCTGGCTTAGCAAGCTACTTAGCCTCTCTGTGTCTTGGTTTCCATATCTGTAAGATGGGGATGACAGTACCTGCCTCATAGTTTTTATGAGAGTTAAATAAAATGATTCTTATCCAGGGCAGAGAGAAGTGGCCAGCACAGTCCTGGCACTCTTACTGTGATATGCCTGATGGCAAGAGAAGAGATGGGGCAGGGGGACAGGTTGGTCTGGTGAAGCCCTGGAGGGCCATGGCAGGTCTTTGGGCACAGCTAAGAGCTGTGATCCTTCCCAGATCTGCCTGGGCACTTGCCACAGCCCATAATGTTTTCTGCTTCAAGACCACCCTTAAGATTCGGAGGCAGAAAGCCAGAGAAGTCAATGGCATCTGTTGTCTCAATTCCTGCTTTGAATGGCTGTTTTCTTTGTTGCTTTTCGTTGGAACCCAGAGACCATTTATTCCTGACTCTCATTTTGGAGATGGAGAAACTGAAGCCCAGAGAAAGGAAGAGTTGCCCAAGGTCACACTAAAGAACCAGAATCCAGTCCTCTATCTTCCCTCCTGGTGTTCTTTCTACTGCAGTGCCCCAAATTCTGCAATCTCCTAATTCTGCCTTTGTCAGTGTGGCTCTCTTGGGCTGGAAAAGCCTCCACGAAGCCAGCCCTGGTCATCTTGGCCTTCTCTTTGCTGCTGTCTACTGCACTTCAGGCTGCACCAAGTAATGCAACACTTAGCGTCATCGAGGCTGGTATTAGATAGGCTGCCTTGTACACAGGAAGGAGCCTGGGGTGTGGGCTCAGAAGATTTGGTTTCAAATCCAGTGCCCTCTGTCAATAGCTCTAAACTCTCAGAGCCGTCATGTTAACCTATCTGGGACTCAGTGTCTTTGTAAAATGGGGATAGTGATCTATTTCATGAGACTGTTGTGATGAACAAGAGAGGTGGCATTTGGGAATGCTCTTTATAGACTGCAGGGCATGGTGCCAGCGTTGGTGTGTCTTTTCTCTCCAGGAAGAAACTCTGCCTTCTCCTTCCTTCTCTTTTCCTCCATAGTATTTAGCGAAGTGCTCAGCTGGTGTTTAAAAGATACTCAGTTCTGTTGATTGCTGAAGATGTCCCAGGATTGTCTGATCCTTTGATGCATCAGGAACCCACCCCCAGATGTGGTATTTGGGCAGAAGGGTGAGGCTGTGAAGGGAGTCCATGGGGCCTGGGGGAGGGGAGAAGTAAACAGATGATGAAAAGTAAACTGGATTTAGAAAACAAACTGGAACTAATGGCTGTAGGTGGTGTTAGTCATTCTGTTAAGGAATTTGGGAATACATATGCATACTAATAGGAATTTATTTTGGCTGTATCTTACTCCAGCATTTGGGAAGGGAAGAGGGGTAGAGGACACTGCAGAATTAAAAGACCTCACCCCTTGTCTCCAGAAAACACACCCCAGTGCTGGGCCTCAGCTCCTGAGAATGTGTTTGTCCATGTTCTACGAGGCCTGTGGGACAAACTGGAGTTAGGCTGGTTGTTGGTCCTGAGGGAAGCTGAGTGAATAATGACACCAGGAACGTAGGAGTGGCCTGGGGTGGCTTCCCCTACATGGGATAGACTTGGTGAAGGGGGATCCCAAGGCCTTATGAGACTGTGTGCCAGGACCTCTCTTATTTCCCTGGCCCACAAAGTCACTCTTCGGGCCACAGGGAGCCAAGGGAAGCTCTGAGAAGCATCTAATGCACCCTGGTATTACAGACTGCACCCCTTCTTTTGGGGAGCAGGCTCAACAGTCCCCACCCTGTGATTCCATAGCCTCAGGCACCTAGCTCTGTCCTGCCATCTAACCTGAGTCCCTCACTGCTTTTTAAGCCAGTCCTCTCTCTTTCTTGTGCTCAGTGAGTGCAAAGGAGAATGGCTCACCACCGTCCATGGCACAGGCGTCCTTGGTGGGTTATAAAGGCCTAAACACGGCCTGCTGCCCAGGCTGAGGGCCTCTCTACCTCTGTCCCCTCTTGAGAACTCTCATCAGATACTGCAGGGGTTGGGAGCTACCCGTATGCCAAGAAGTGTGCCAGCAGGGACTGGTGTTTATAGTCCAGTCTGAAAGCCACAGGATACAGACAACAAGCCAAGGCTGGTCAGAAGGGCCCAGGACACAGGCGTGGCCTTGAGGAGAAGGTGATTCCTGTTTTGGGGGCAGGGGAGCTTGACCTTTCTTTGCACTAGGGTATCGGGGTTATATTCAAGGATGGAGTGAGGCCTTGATGTGCGGCATGAAGTACAAGGCACAGTCATTCTCTCCCACATAGAGACATGAAAGGGTGTATGAAAACATCCTTAAGCCCCAGCTGGAGCTCTCTGGGCAATCATTTACCTGCCCTGCACTTCAGTGCCTTGCCTCTGAAACTGAAACAAAGAAGTAGGTACAAAGAGCCTTAAAAATGTTCCTACCCTTCAGCCCAGTCATTCTACTTCAGGGACTTTAGCCTGAGGAAAGAAACAAGAATGTGGGCAGACCTAGGAGCAAAGATGTTCGCCACAGGGTTATTTAGAAGGAAAATGTACAATGCAAACATCGTTAGAATGGCTCGTGTTCTCTCCCCCTGCCCCTACCTCTCTCTCACGCAGGCTGACCGGACCACCACCCTGGCCAGCCCTGGTTCAACTCTGTGGTAAATAACTAACACAAGCAGCCAGGCGCCCCCTCCAGCCCCTCTGGGCTCGTTCAAGGAAACAAGAAGTCCACCATCTTTCACCTTTCCGTGATCCGGGTGTGGATTATCTTCTGGGGATTTTCCCCAGTAAATGGTGACCACAGTGGTTTTCTCTTGGCCTCCCAAAATGCATCAGGGTCCCCACCCTGTTCCATCTGCCAAGGTTGCTCAGGAGTTCCTGGAGCTGGAAGGGCTCTTAGAAAGCACACAGACCAATTCCTTCGAGGGGAAGGGACTTGCCACATTGCTTTTTAGCACAAAGGCATGGTGAGCATCCAGGACACCTGACTCCTAGCTCAGTGCCGTTTATGCTGGAGCAAATGTAATCAGAAAAATAAACCAGTTATCCTCAGAATTACCCATGATCCGGGTCCTGGATCTTCATTGAACAGCCACATTCCTATCTCTGAGCTGGGAAAATTTCTTGATGTAATACTGGGTTCATTCTGGGGCAGAAATTGGGCCATCCTTCCCACATTCCTCCTTCGCATCATCCCAATGCTTTACTGGTTTCCAAGAGCAGCTCCATTTCCGCTCTGGTGCCAGCCTGGTCCTCTCCCTGCCACTCCATTCGGGTCCCTCATGGGTGACTGTGGGCTAGGGCGGATAACCTAGCCCTCTGCCCCCACCCCTCAGGGGAATCTAGAGACTTGAGCCTGTAGTTCCTAAGCCCTCCCCCCAGGGAGCCCGCAGCTAAGCAAGGAGGAAAACAGTGACTCCCTGCTGTTCTCCCCTCCTTCCTTCCCCTTCCTCCTGCCTTTACATCCTCCCCAGTAGCCACTGCATACCTCTTTCTACTCACCTCCCCCTTGCTCCTTCCTCTCCTTCCCGTTACTCTTCCCTTCTCCATCTCCCACCTCCTGCTTCTGCCTCTCTCTTCTTGAGTTAGCTCCCTCCTCCCCAGGGCCAGCCCACCCTGATACGCCTGGAGCTTCTTCCTGGCCACGCCCTTGCCCCCCAGGCTTTCCAGAATCCCTGCAGAGCAGGGCCTGTCTTCAAGGGTCTGCAGCATGCCAATCTGGCAGCTCGCCTGGGTGCACTTGGGGAGGATGCCCAGCACATGAGAACTCGCTGCTTGGGCTTCTGCAGCTATACACCCACCCATGTGTTCAGACAGAGGAGACAGGGTCTTATGTGACAGATGTATCCAGCCTAGCCAATCCCGAGTGGCAGAAACATATCCACATGCCATATGTACCTCCCTGTGGGTAGCTGGGACAGGTGCATGGGATGTGTTAGCCACCAGGTGAGAAAAGATGGATTGAGACATCTTTCCTGCCCCTGGATTTATCAGCTGCGATACCAGAAGGGATCTCAAACTCCATTTCCTTCCGTGGGAAAGGTACCTGTGTCTCTCCGGGAGCCCAGAAAGGCAGAGCACAGTCCTACCTTTCCCAGTGACTAGTTGTTTACATCCCAGTGGATAGAGAGGATAATCAAAGAAGATAAGACCCTGGCCAGACCCAGGTTTTCTGATTCTAAGCCTACAGTCACCTTTGAGTAGGGACTCCACTACCTACCATGTGTCCTGGACAAGTCACTTTACTCTTACCGGCCTCAGCGCCCCCATATGTCAAATGGGAGTTGCTGGGAAAATCAAACAAGCCAAGAGTTCTAAAGGTGCTGTGCAAACACTTGGTGCCACTGCGCATCTCACAGATTTCTTGTAACAATCACGAAAAGTCAAAGTGTGTGGGCAGGGCGGAGGAGCGAACCGGGTCACTCGTTTTCTCGTTGGTCCCTCGCTATGGCGCAGGAATCTAAACCGGGTCCCAGCACTGGGCGGGCGCGATCCTCCCAGCCCCCACCCCTAGCCTAGGGCCGGCGCGGCCGGGTTTTCCTCCGGCAGGCGGCGGGCTGGCGGCTGCGCGGCGCGCTAGGCACGTGAGGCGGCAGCACCGGTGCCGGCTGCAGCGGCGCAGCCCGGGCCGCCGGGTTCGCCTTGCGCAGGGGCTGTCCGCGCCGCTGGGCCGCCGAGCACGCCCTCCGGGCTCCCGGGGCTCGCCACCCGCCCGCCGCCCTCCGCGGCCGCGGCCCCCAGCCCATTCCCGCCCCTCCGTGCATCCCCCCGCCACCTCTGCCAGGACCGCGAATCCCTCCGGTTTCGGCGGTGGTGGTGGTCAGTGCGGAAAAGGGTGCGTTCGGCGGCGGGCCGGGCGGCGGGCAGAGGCCGGCTGCCGGCTGCTGCAGCTCCGCCGGCCGCCGCTGGGGGCTGCCGCGCCGGAGAGCTGGGCAGGGACGGTGCGCACGGCCGCCGCGTTCCTGGGCGCCTCCGGCCGCTGGGCTTTCTCCACCGCTGGCCCTGCACTGCCTGTGCAGCCCGCCCGGCTCCCTCCCAGATCTGAGCGTGTGATCGGGGTGTGTGTGCGCGCGCGCGCGTGTGTGTGTTTGTGAGTGCGTGTGAGAGAGGGGAGAGAGAGACCGGGTGCGCGCGTATGCGCGCGCGTGGGGGCAGTGTGCATGCGGGGAGTACGGGGGAGTGTGTTTGTGTGTGTGTGTGTGTGCGCGTGTGGGTGTGAGTGCCTGGCTTCCTCTCTCTGAGACACACACACACACACACACACTCACAGACACACAACCCGGCAGGCTCGTCTGAACTTGAAGACACCCCACATTCCAAGATGCCCGAGGTTCCTGGGAATGCCCAGGGTTCTTCGATCCGGAAAATCCTACCGGCATCCTCCTAGGGAGGGATTATTTTTTTTCTTTTTTCTTTTTTTAATCTGGAAGAGAAGAGAACAAGTTGTGCTTTTCCCCCCTTCTTCTTGCTAAATGCCATGGATATAACTGAATAAGCGGCTCAGAGCTCTTCCGGTGTGGACGTCCGAGGCCACCATCTGCCTGCGTTCACCGGAGCCGGAGGGCTTAGCTCGAGCCTGTGTCGGGCGGGGAAGGATGCGTGGCCGAGCCGGGGAGCCCGGGCGCCCCGCGGAGCCGGCCTCGGTGCCTCCCAGCCGGGGGTAGATGCTGCCTCGCCCAGGTGAGTGGTCGCCGTCGCTGCGTCTCCGCAATCCCGGGCGTCCGCGGGAGCTCGGCACAGGGCTGAACGCACCTGAGGGAAGGGGAACTTTTCATCCCTTTCTTTTTCACTTGAGGACTCCCCTCATCCTAGGTACTCGTTCGGACACCCCCTTCTCTATTCGCCCATGCTTATAGGGAGAGGTTTCCTTTCCTTTCTCCCCCCACCCGCCCAGCCGATAGAGGGGGTGAAACTCTGGCGAGAGCGGGGAGAGCAGTCCGGGTCCGTGTGAAGCCTGAGAGCCGGAGGAAAAGATGGGGAGCCGCGGGTGGATGGTACCCTTGAAAGCGGCAGGAGAACTTTGCTGCCAGACCACTCTGTTGCATCTCTGCACATGGGAGGCCTGGCTGGAGCCATTGCTGGCGACTGGGTGGGGGCGCTGGGGGCTCCCTGAGCTCTGTGAGCTGGGTGGAGTGGGGTAGAGCCAAGTGCAGAGGGGTTGATGCAGGGTGGATGGAGGGAAGGAAGGCATGGTTGCAATTTGGGAAGGTAGGTAGGGCAGGCTCTGGGACCCTATCCTGGCCTCAGGCAGAAAGGACGAGATTAGGGGGATTGTGTGTGTGCAGCTTGGGGCATCAGAATGGCATGATGAAGCAATATGGAAACTGGCAATAGCCATGCTGGGGTTGGTAGGTCTCTGTCTCCCACCCAGCCCTGGCCCGGTTCTAAGGTTGGCCTGAGCAGGGAGGAGGGAGAGCAGTGGACAGTTCCGAGGTTGACAGTGCCTTGCTTTGCACAGATCTTCCCAGGGAGGTGTCCTGCCCATCTTCTTGTCAGCCCACTACAAAGGACATAGGCAGTGAGTTCCAGGGAGACGTAGCCCCTGAAAGCCAAAACTGGAGAGAGAGGAGGGAGCCTAAGCTGAGCCCGCAGAGGGACTGAGCCAGCCTGATGCCAAGTGCACCCAGAGACAGCTGCAGACGGACAGACTGACACCTGCAGGGAGAGGGAGTGTGTCAGAGCCTGCACTCTGAGCTGGAGTTACAGGCATGGCTGTAGGTGCTGAACCTCTGCCCTGGATACAGTGGAGTGTGCGTGTGTGTGTGTGTGTGTGTGTGTGTGTTTCTCAGGGAGGTGGCAGTTGTGGCCTCACTGGCCTAATTGGCCTTGTAGTGCTGGGAGAAGGGGTGGCTTCAGGAAATTGACCTCCCGTGGCTGGGGAGGAGCAAAGCTCAGAAGGAAACTACCATTCTGTGGGCAGTGAAGTTCCCAGGGACGTAGGCTAGAGGTTCTAGGTGGGCTGCTGTTCTTGTGTGGGGGCCGATTTGGAACTCCTGGTGGGGAGCTGAGGCAGGGACTGTGGGGAAACTGGGGATGAAGGGACCAGGTCTTGGGGTTGTGCCCTGGGCTGGTCGCTGGCCTCTGCAAGGAGCTTTTTACAGCCACATGCAGCAGAGCCTGGAGGGCAGTGGGACTTGCTTGTGGGGTATGCTGGAGGCTGAAGGGGGTCAGGGTCATGCAGGGAGGACTCACAAGCTCCTGAAGGCCTGCACTTGGAGCTGTCAGCCTCCGCGGACCATGCCAGCTGACTGGGCCCTTCTGCTGATGCTGGAATGTCGTTTTTCTCTTCTGACTCTGGCTGGGAGTGTGGAGTTTCATCCTTCTCCCGACCTCCTCACATGCTTCTGCTCAGCCCTCTGCCCAGCCCTCAATTAAGAGTTTCTGGTCTAATTCCTGCCTGGGAATATAATTACTTATCTTCCTGCCCTTGCCTGGGGCATGCAAACAGCAAACTTGGCATTTCTGTTTCAGCCTCTGGAGATGCTTCTCTGGGAGGTCAGCTCCCAGCTCCATCTCCTGTGGGGCAGGACAGGGGGCCCACCGTGAGTCGTGAGTCAGAGGCCGGGGCTTGGGCTACTTCCCTGAATTGCCACTTCTTTTCCCAGACCCAGAAATGTGAGAAGCTGGGGAGTGTGGCCTGAGAGAGTGTGAGCAGAGAGCTTCCAGGAGGCGAAGCTGAGGAGGAAGAGGATGGCTGGATGGGAAATGCAGATGGGGTGTGTGGGGCCACTGGGAGAGCCAGGCAGCCTTCTGGCCACCAGAACCTTGGTTTGACTAAAGAAAGAATTGTCTTTCTTATCTCTGCTGCAGCTCCAAAGTAAAATCAAGGACTCAGGGGTTTTGGCCTCCAAGTGCCAGCTTGCAGAGCCTCTTCACCCTGTGGGGTGGAGCAGGTTCTACTCTCCTTTTTGTGGGGGAGGGGGTAGAGAGGCTTCTGAGATCCTGGTCTGGGGTCTATCTGCTCAGGGACAGTTGAGAAGTGATGTTGGAATTAGAATTGTTTTCAGAAAGTCCCCTGTCCTAAGGTAGAGATAAGCATCCAGGGAGTTCACAGTCTGATGCGGGAGGCTGTTAGACTGAAAACAGAGACACAGAGTAAAACACAACCTGAGATGACCAGGTGGAATTGGACTCTGGGCAAGAGCAACAGCCATTTGGTTGTTTTGTGAATTTTTTGGGGGCAGGGATGGAGTTTTAGGGTCCAACTTACTGGAAGGATAGAGTTGTCCTATAATGAAATGACACCTAAACTTGGAGGGTCTGGGTTCAAATTCTGACTCTGCCACATGTTTGTTAACCCCTGAGTCTCCATGTTTTCATCTAGTGAAGTAAAATAATAGCATGTGCCCCACAGATGTGTTATGACCCAATGTTTTCCTGGCAGTCCTCAAACCCTTTTCAGATCTGGGGGAGTGTTCAGTTGGAGGGGGAGGAGGTGGGAGAAAGGAGGAGGTCTTCAGAGACATGGATGATAGTACCTCCAGCTTCCCCCTGCCCAGGGAGCTGCCAGGAGGGTTTGATGCCATCACACGTAAGCTTATTGTTAAAAGACTCCAGGAAGCCCTCCAGAAAACTTTGAGAATTAGTAGTCAAGAAGCAAATTTCACTTCTGGGGCCCTGGCACCTGTTTCCCTCCCTCTCTCATTTGCTTTGGATTTTTATGGCCATGTACATTTGCTCAGGAAGTGGGGGCTCTGTTTTTTACAAGTGTCATCTGTCACCCTTTCCTGTCTGAGGCTTGAGTGTGAAATATTCCCCAGCACCCAGCCCCTGCTCGCTCATCCTTGACTCTGCATCCCATTCGCCGAGGGTGGCCTCGCAGGAATGCTGTCAGGCCCAGGCTAAGCGAATGGACACAACTCCTCCTGGAGTCTGTGCAGGGCCTGTGGTTGAACCTGGGTCCTGTCTGTGGGGTTGGGAGGGCACACCCAGTTTGGGAGAGGGGCTCAGACCCAGATGTGTATTTAACAGATGCTCTAACTAATAAACCACTGGAATGGGGAGGAAAAGGAGGTATAATCATAATGGGCAGTACTTAAAAAGGGTATTTTTCAGGGAGCAGGAAATCGGGTCTAAAGATAAGGATCAAGGAAGGTAGCCATGTCTAGTCAGTTCAGGATGAGGGTAATCAGGAGGGCTTATTGGAGGAGGTGAGGATTTCAGGAAGAGCAAAATCCCATTGAAACCAATAGAAGGTGGGTTTTGTTTTCTCTTAAATGCTCAGAGGTTGCTGGGAATTTGGGGAGTTTTGGGGGTGGGGCACTGAAGAAGTAGAATTATGTTCAGAGAAATTTCTTAGGCTATCGGGACCAGCTCCTTCAATTTCTTGATTGCTTATTATGTGCCAGGTACAGTGCTAACAGCTTCACATTAATAGCTCATTGAATTCTCACAGTCCTGTGAAATTGCCAGTTATTATCTTCCCTTTGCATATAAGAAAACTGAGGTTCAAAGAAGTTGGATACCTACCAGGTAGCTAGTAAGTGGCAGGGTTGACACTCAACTCTCATGTCCAGCTGACTTCAAAGCCCACGCTCTTAACTCCTCTGTGCTGCTTCTCTCCCCCAAGGTGAGGGATGGTGGGCACCACAGATAGGCACTTCTCTCAGTCCCTGCTGGCCTCCTGGCCTGGCTGGAAAGGTGATATCAGAGCTTCCATCAGAGAGCCCCTGCCCAGCCCAGCCATCCCTGTGGGCATCCCTGCCTGCCCTGCCCACTCATGCCATGGGTTTATGAGCTCCCATCACAGTCAGCACAGCTCCCTGGGAGACGTGCTTTCTCCAAATTAGCCCTGGGAGTGGACAGCAGTTGGGACAGTGGAATGAGCGCTGGACTTCAGGTCAGGGCACCCAGCTCTGCCTCCTGTGTGACTTGGATGGGAGGCAAATCCTTTTACCATCCCCCCGCAAGGCCTGGTTTTCTTGTTGATGGCACAGGGTGCTAATGCACACCCACAGGGTTGTTTTAAGGGCAGAGCAGCATATGGGAATGCACTTCATAAATTGGACAAGCCCTTCAGCACTCAAGGCCCTATTTGTAACCCCTTCCTCATTTAGACTAAGTCACTAAAACACCAAATGTGATAATACCCAGGTACGGGGGCATTTAAGGTAGGCTTTCAGGGGTCCATTTCATGTGGGAGTGCACTTAACCAGGCAGGTGACACCATGCCTTCTGGGAAAGGGGGTAGAAAGGACCTGCACTTGTGGTCTAGATACTTGGGTGGCATTGGTGCAGGCAGCTAGGAAGGGGCACATCGGCACACATGTCATATACTTTTGTAATCAGGCAGCCATTGTTGAAGGAAAGGGCAGGGGAGTGGACAGGGGCATTTTACTTAGGCCAGTCTTTTTTGACCTTTTGCCCATTATTGTTCCCTTGAAAGACCAATAATGAAATAGCTTTTTAGACACTTTTTCCTGATCACACCCATGAAATTTTAATACCACATATATACAGTATATCTGTTTATATACTTATGTATATTGTGCTTTATATATCAAAAGATTAAGATTTTTTTGCCTCCCCACCAAGAACAAATTTTTGCCCCCTTGGGGGCGATATTGCCCCCATTGAGAATGCATGCCTTAGGGCGAACAGAGTAGGAGTAGAAGAGGTAGATTAATGAGGCAGGGAGAATTCAGGAAATGGTGAGGTAGACGACTCACTAGCACCTTGCTACCCCAGCTGTGGTCCATGGACCAGCAGCAACAGCAACACCTGGGAGCAAGTTAGTGATGAAAACCTCTATGCCCCAGACCTCCTGTAAAGGAATCTCCATTTTCTCAAAATGGAAGGTGGGGCAGGGTCGGAAGTATTGCCCAAGGCTGGTCTTTGAACAGAGGGTGGAAGGAAAAGAGGCAAGAAGCAAAAGACCAGAGATAGCTATGTTCTGGGCCACCTGGCTTGTCAAACTATTGTGTCCAAACGCACCAAGCAAGTTTGAGTAACAGCACAGTCTACATATGTCATGATCTATCAGTCTATGTTTTTTTCCAGTGTTTTCCTTGCATTGCAACTGAAAGTGTGTAGAGGGTGCCGGGGTCCTGCAAAGGAGAACTAAGGCTGTGGCCTTGCTTCTCAGCCACAGAAAGCTAGGGCATCTTTGATTCGGACAGATCTGGGCCTGCTTTCTTGAATATCCCCATGGGCCAAGGCTAATGGGGACCAGACCAACCTGAGGGACAGACTGAAACCCTGGAGACAAGACGTAGGTGTTAAACTGTGTCAAGCTGGACTACGGAACAAAACTGTGTTCCTGTAATTGATCAACCTGCTTGGGATTGGCTGCAGTCGCGCCTGGGCCTCCCTGGAAGACATCCTGTATTAGCAGGGCAGCCCTGAAAACATGAGAGATTGCAAAATTCCAAAGTTGAGATCTTTAGAGTTGAATGCATTTATTCTTGGCATGTCCTACATTAATTCACCCACCAGCAGGAGCTAAGCCACAGTCAATGTGCCCAGATATAACATGCAGAAGCAGAAAGCTGAACATCTCTTTCAACCCCTCTTCCCTCTGTATTTCCGTCCTGAGCCCTCTCCCCTCAACACATCCCTTCCCCTCTCCCATTTTGGTATAGGCTGACCCAGAGAAGCAGTCTCCCTCTCGCCTCAACTCAGGTCTCTAATGAACTTCCTGGTGATGCAAAATCTATCTGGTCCTCCCAGCTCCTCTTCCCTCAGACCCACTTCCTATCCCTTTTCTCCCAAGCTAGCACTCTGCTTCCCAGCTGTCCTTTCCTTATTCATTCCTCTGTTAAGGCAGCGTTAGTCAAATAAGCCAGGAAGTCCCCAACTAATATTTAGGGTCAGTGGAAGCTCCTATTTCAGAACAGCTATAAACTAAACCTTGTTACATGACTCTCTCTGGTCCCCAAAATGTGTAGCATGTGGCCACTCGTGCTGCAGGACTTGGAGAAGCTCCTCAGTGAGCCAGGCTTGGGTCTCAGCCCCTGGTAAGAGAGAGATGGATGATGGCAATGAGGGTGGAGGCATGCCTGACTTTCTGAGCTGCTGGAAAGCCCTAGAAGTGCCCAACAAGGGCCATAAGACAAGGCCCTGTTATTCTAAAAAGGTATTAAGATTCCTCGTTAGGCAAAGTTGATTCCTTAACTCAACGTCCCCTATAGTGAAGCAACTATAATAGAAAGGTCCTCCTGGGGCAGAAGGGAGGAAGGATGGATGGTGAACTGGGGTCATGGAGGTGAAAGGTTAGAGGTCCTCCTACAATACAAGGCACCGAGGGCTGGTTGGGGAGTACCGCTGGGGTGCAGGGGAACCTGGAATGAGTTCTCCTTTCAGTTCTGCTGGGGACTTGCATGACTCTGGCCATCCCTTCTCTCCTCCTGTCCTCGCCTATAGAATGGGACCTACGTGCCCTCCCAAGGCCCTTCCAGTTCAGATAGTTGAACCTTTTATTTATGAGCCCATGAACCAGCCTCAGAGCAAAGATACATCTGCTGAGCCAGGTAGGCCCTGGAAGTGACTTGGCTGGGGTCCTCCGGCCTCCTTCTCATCCTCTGCTGCCAGACAGCACTGATCTGGTGCTTCCCCCTGCTTGATGCCCTGTTGGCTCCATGACCAAACCCCGTGCTGGGTTTGGTTTTGAATGACCAGGATGCCAGGGTTGCAGTCTCCTTCCTCCCCCACTCCACCACATGCGTGTGCACATATACACATTCACATTCACACTCACGTACACACCCACACACATGTATACACACACTCCTACACTCACACTCACACATACACTCATACCTGCACATACACACATGTACACACTCATACATACACACAAAGTCATACACATATTCTCACACACACAACACTCCCACACATTCACACATGCACACACATGCACACTCCCTTTGTGTGCTGCGTTAGTTTCTCCCTCAAAGAAGCTACATGGGTAGGTGTCATCCATCCCTTGTAGAGCACTATCCCCTTTATAAGAGCATTTCTGTGCCTGGTCTCCTGTAACTCCCGTAGCCCTCTGAGCTTGCCCAGGAGGGCAAAATCGTGCCCTCTTCCCTGTGTGGATGAGGAGCCTGGCTTGGGTTTGTGGGTGGCAGGGTCAGGATGAGAGCCCAGACTTTGGGCCCTGTGCAGAGGTTCGCCCAGCTGTGTAGGACAACCCTGGCAGATGGGAGGAGTATATGTTGTTTCCTGGGCTAAAGATGGGAAACTGGGGACCAGGGAGATTCACACACCACGGGTGACAGAGCTGGCAATGAACACTCTGTCCTTCTCGGCTGGACATGTGCACACTCCTAGGGCTGCTTGGGGGTGATTCCTTCCTTCCTGACTCTTGGTCTGCTGGGAGCTTTTATTCACATCAAACTCCAGCAGCTGAGATATATCATCCTAGGTCAGCCCCATGGAGTGTTCCAGCCCCAATTCTGACTTGTTTCCACTGAGGTCTGGTGAAGATTGGACCGCCTCTGTCCTCAGGGGCGAGGTAAGCCCTCTTATCACTATTTCCCATGGTGCTTGCTAGGGATTGAGCTATGCTCATCACCAACGGACTATTTTTCATGGTCTCGGCCCACCCTGCCTCTTGAGGCCATAATTTCTTTGCTGCCTGCCATAAGCGTGAGGTTTCCTTTTACTTGCTCTAAAGTGCCCCTGCACCCCCTTTAAGCTTTAAGGTCCACAGAGCCTGATAGCTTAGGATGTGGTGATCAAGCCTGTCCTCCTGCATCCATCCGTTCCATGACTTGATGGTCAGCAGGGTGTCAGCAGTCTTCTCCTATTCAGTTCAATTCAGCAAGCATTCACTGAATGCCTACTGTGTGCTACCCAGCAGGCCCGATGCTGCAAAGATGAATCATTTCTCCCGTCCATGAGGGCCTGCAGCCCTCGATCTCATCGATCATTTGGTTTATGCTGCTGTACTTTTTCCAGCCCTGTCTGTGGACTTGAGGACTTGGTGGAGTTGGGGGTGGGGGTGGGGGTTCCCAGTTCTGGTTGGGGTGTGTGTGTGCGTGCGTGCATTTGCTTAGGGCTCAGCAGGAGGTCACACATGATTAACTGCTTGATGTAAAGCTGACAGTGATGGTGGGGATGATGGTGATGGTGATGATGATGGTGGTGGTGATGAAGACCACTTAAGAAATAGACTCTCAAGCTGCTTTCCCAGATCCCTCCCTCGCCCCACCACTAAGCTGCCATCTTTCCATCTCACCCAAATAGAAACTGATGGGATGAAGAGATTTGGGGTCATGGTCCCAATTTAGGAACAGCTGGCTCTAAAGGAACCATTTAATCTTCCTGCTAGCCTGAGTACTTGCGTCACAGGGGCTAAACTGGGAAGAAGGGGAGTCGAGGGGAGAGACACTAGAATAGACATAAATCCTGGACCCTCTGTCCAGAGTCACAGCTTCTAATAAGTACATGACAAATGAGGGTCATCACACTAAAGAAAAATGGTTCCTCAGACCTTGGAGGGGCAAGAATCTGGGTAGGGGACTGCTGGTAGGGGACTGTCCTTGAAATCGGAGTGGTTGCAAGTGGGCAAGCAGGTCCCTTATGCTTGAGAAGTCTTCATCTGATGAGGGAAGGCCTGTCCCTTGTCCTTGGGTAGTTTATATCTAATGAGGAGGATGGAGCAGATAAACATGGCACATTATTAGGGAACACTTAGGCACTAAAATATGTGGATACAACATCCTTCTTATATGGGGAGTGTGTGTGTTTGGGCCCCATTCCTAAGACTTACACTGTGTTCTGTTTGCCAGGTTGTGTGGCCTTGAGCAGGTTACTCTTTCTGTGCCAAACTCAGTTTCCTCATCTACAAAGTGGGGATAATAATAGTACCTACCTCATAGGGTTGTTAGGAGAATTAAATGACTTACTATATATAAAGTACCTGGAGCAGTGCCCAGCACATACTGAACACTGTATAAGTGTGAGCTATTAGTAGTCGTAGTAGAAATAGTAGTGGTATTTTCCTAAGCATGGAGAGGGACCCCTGTGGACCTGCTTAACTGATACTCCTTTCAAACAACTACCCCTTAAATTGTACAACACTTTGGGGGATTTTATAATGTTCTCCACATGATCTCATTTGACCCTTCCAACAATCCTACCAGGCAGGCAGGGCAGACATTATGATTATAACCATTTTCCATAAAGGGAAACTGAGGCACAGAGGTTATGAAGTGGTTCCTGGTCCATTGGGGTCTTTCATTATACCCTACAACCACACTATGTTCAACCAAGGGGTTACAGGAATTTTGGAGCAGAGGGTTTTGGGTGAGGATGGCTGATAGGTTCAGAACTGGTCTTCCCACCTGGTCCTTATTTGTGTTGGGATCAGATTGCTGGGAAAATATGCCGCAGGTCACACTCCAGGCTTGCGTGCCTAGGCGGGATCTGTGTGGCATGGCCCGGGAAAAAGCAGGCTGCATCTGCACAGCACAGCACTTCAGGGATAGGAGTTAGTGGTAGGGCCACAGGACATGCTTATTTGGAGCCTTTGAAACTGTCATGAATGCCCTGGGACAGGGGTGGGGGTAAGAATAGTACCCACTATGTAGGGTTGTTGAATGCTTACTATGGGGATAGGACTGTGCTGGGGCATTGAGGGGACAGAAGGGATGGGAACCTAGGTTGGGAACCTTCCGTCAAGGAGGAGGCATCTGATTCAGCCCGGCCTGGTGTGTGGGGAAAAGACCAGGAAGAGACATCCCCTGGGCCATATTCCTACCCACTGCCAACACTCTTTTCCCAGGGCTGCTCCTAGTGGTGGCGGGGGACCTCCTGGATCTTTGGTTTGAAAGAGCTTGAGAAGCATTTGGGGCAAGAAAACAGGCCTTGGGCCAGGACCCGGAAGAGGGGATAAAGACCCCCAGCAGGGAGAAAGCAGAATGGAGGAGGGAATTCTTGGGGGTGGTGGTTAGGAACTGGGGGGGAGTTGCAGTGCTGGAACAGATCATGGGGTCAGAGTCTAGGGTGGGACATGAGGTGATGATAGGGGGGGAGTGTGACCACGAGGAAAGGATAGGTGTCAGGAGGTGCACAGCCAGGCCAGCCAGGACCTGGAGCCTCCAGGGCTCTGTGATTAGCCTGTTCCATAAATCTCTGGCCGCATAAATTCAGCGCATAATTGGGAGGCACTGCAGGTACCTGCGGCTCCAGGATAAAATCAGGCCAGGAGAGGCGGCAATGGATCAGGAGTCCCCGGGAGGCCGGCAGGGCATGGGGGGCTGGCCCAGCTTGGGGTGTGTTGTCTCAGGCTGGGCCACCCTGCCGTGCTGCTGCGCTACAGCGCTGGGCTGATCTTTCCTATATATTGGTTTTTAAATTACAGTTCAACATTGATTCCCCGCTCTCTCAGTTCAGCCCTCACTCTCTGTCCCTGTCTGATTCGGCCTTTCTCTGCCTCTCGGTCTCTTCCTCCATCTGTCTTTCTCTCTCTCTCTCAATTCAGTTTTTAATGCAGAGTATTATCTTATATTGTATCGTGTTACCCTGTGGTATTATGCTTACGTTGTGTCGTATTTATTGGAGTGTGCATTAAATTCATCCCTTCTGTGCATACACCACTTCATGCATTTGAAAGCTCTACTTGCAGCCATGCCTATTTTCTTTGGACCCCACGACAGTGAGGAAGTAGGGCAGGCTGACTTGTCTCCATTTAAATGTGAGGAAACTAGAGCTCTGGGAGGCTAATGGAATGACCAGGTCGTGCTTGCATTATATCATATTATACCATAATAATAATGGCTGCTGGGTATCGAATGCTTGCTGTGAGCCCAGCGCTGTTCTAATGTGAGCTTTATGTACTCGTTTTATCCCCACATTAATTCTGTGCAGTGGACAATGTTATTAGTTCATTTCACAGGTGAGGGAATGGAGACCCAGAGTGGTTAAGTAGCTTGCCCAAGGTCACACAGCTAGTAAGAGAGCAGAGCTTAGATTCAAACCCAAGCAGCCAGCTCCTGAGCCCACTTTCTTAACCACGATTCATTCTGTCACCTGCTGTGTTCCCCAAGTTGGGTTGAGGGTGGAAGAGTGAGGGCAGGGTAGGATGGCTTCATGGTGTTACAAGAGGTGTTCCTGTCCTCGCACACCTTCAATTTCTGTACAGTTTCACGGCAGCCAAGGAAAAGACTTGGGGGACCTCACAGCAGCAGGAAATGCCCCCAGAGTAAGGGGCCATGTTCTTTTTGCCCCAATATCCATAGGTGACTGGGGCCCCAGTAGCCACCATTTTGGACCCCAGGTGAGGGCAAAAGGGCAGGTACAGAGTAGAGGTGGGGGGAGCCCTGGCTGGGTGGGTCAGTGGCTGTCTGCCCTCCTCCTTTCCCATGTCAATGGAGGCCGCTGTCCTGACCTGCACAGGGTCTCTCTCAGGATTGCCTTTGTGAGTTACCCTTGCCCTTTGGGTTTCAGCTCTAATCAGAGGCAAAGATGCTTGGGGTTCAGGCCTGGCTCCCAGGGGCATAGTAAGCCAGTGGGCACAGGGGAGGAGCCAGGGGCTCTGCACGCTCTGCTGGGTCCAGCTCCTTCCCTCACTGGTAGACGGCAGTGAAGAGCCCTGCTGAGCACTGCCCACTGCAGCCTGAGACTCCTTGCACCTGAGCAGAAGTTTGAAGGGGTTACTGGGTCCAATCTGGGCTACCCCAAGAGCAGTCCTTCCTCCCCAGCTCTTCACATTCCCCGCCTCCTCCCCCGGCCTAAGGACATGTTGCTGTGGCTCAAGTCTGGGCCACTTTATGCAGCTTGCTATGGCCCAGACTCTCATTTCACTGTCCCCCAGGTCTCACTCGTGGGGAAGGAGAGGCAGATGTTCTGGGAGAAGCAGGCTCCCCTGTGCCATCTGCAGGCCTGTTACTGGGGGCAGGGGGAGGGGGGCCCCAGAGGCCTGAGCCTGAGCATGTTGAGTCACATGCTCCAGGAAGCTGCCTCAAGAGAGTGCAGTCCTGCACATCTGCACTGCTGTGGGCCTGCTCCCTGCCCCCACTGCCCACAGTGGGTCCCCACACCACTCTGTCCTTGCTGAGGGGCCCTTAACAGAGTAAGTGTGAAGTGTAAAGGTAAAGCGACATGCACACTTTCTCCCATGGGCTCAGAATCATCAACTTGCATCCCCATGCCGGACACAAGCTGGGAGCATAACTCAGAGGGTGATGCTTCAGCTGTTTTTCTTATTAATCGCTACAATTTGTTGAGCACTTGCTATGTGAGAAGAAGTCTAGCACAGTGAGTAAGACCCAGGCACCAGACAACTGGGTTCAAATCTCAGTAATTCCATTTGGGTGCTGTATGAACTTGGGCAAGTCATTTATCTCTCTGAGCCTCAGTTTCCCCTTCTGTAAAATGGGGAAAACATCAGCACCTAATTCCTAGTGTTGTCCTGAGTATTAAATGAGTGAATATCTACAAAATGGTACAGCATCTGGCACATGGTGTATATTATTTGTTTACTGGTACTATAATTTTTATGCATTCTCTCATTTTGTCTCCAAATTACTTTTGCAAAGTAGGTATTACCTCCCTGCACATGTGGAAATTGAAGCTCAAAATAGCAGTGCAATTTGCTTCAGGTCTAGGGTGACCAACTGTCCTGTTTTGTCTGGGACTGAGAGGGTTCCCAGGATGTAGGACTTTCAGTTTTAAAATTAGGAAAGTCCCAGGCCAACTGGGATGAGTTGGTTACCTTACCCCGGCCACACAGCATATGTGTGGCTGAGCCAGGATTGGAATCCAGTTGTGTCTGATGCCTCCTGCCATGTCCTGAACCACTCTAGACACCCTCAGGGATGGTGCCTCTCTTAGCTGCCCATGTTTACTGAGCTCTGGAAGGCTCAGAGATGCTGTCCTATTTCATTCTCACAAAAGTCTGTCAGTTAGGCATTCTTATCCAAATTATACCAAAGGGGAAACTGAGACACAGAGGTAAAGTAATGAGCTCAGGGTCACCCAGCCAAGAAGTGGCCAGGTTGGGATTGGAGCCCAGGCTATCTGACCCCTCTGCTACAACACCCCTCCTATCTTCTCCAGATTCCCTCCATGTGTCTGTGGCCTCCTTTCTTCATCCCAGTGCCTGTGGAGTAGTCAGGGCAGGTACTTTTATCTCTGTTCTAAAGGACAGAAAACTGAAACTCAGAGAGGCAGATTTCGTAGCCAATGTCACACAGCTTATAAATGACAAAAGCAGGATTAGGTGTCATGAGAAGTTCTCAGCTGACACTTCTCACTGTTGTTTCCTCGTTTGATAAATGGGCAGGAGACTCCCCTGACCCTGTCTTGTTCAAGTTCATAGGAAGGTCTTAGTCATCACTGGGTCAGCTATACAGAGTGCAGGTTTGGGAGAGAACCTTGGCTCTTCCTGTCCTTTGGCTCTGGTAAGTATTTCATTTGATACAGTTATCTGACCCTTCCCCCAGCAGGTAGGGGAGGCACTTTGTTACAGAAGGAACATGCCTGCCTGCCTGCTAGCAGCACATCTGCTGACAATGGGAGCCCACCTGCTCTGTCCCAGGGTTCCCTGTGGGCTTCCAGCTCCCACTCCTCCCACCAGCTGGGGACTAAGTGCACAACAGCCTGCACTGTCCTGGTCAGACAGCAAAGATGTGATTAATGCTAGACTTGCTACTAAGGCAACTAAATAAAAGAGTTGGGAAGGACAGTGACAAGAGTCTATAAATTCTGAATGATGTTCAGGAAAGTGGCCTGGGCTCCTGGGCCCATAAAACCCAGACAGCCTGCTGGGTCAGCAGTGATTTATGGGTCCCTTCCTCTGCCACGGGGTCATCTGCCCATCAAGCCTCTCACTTGTAACGTTCTTTTTCTTTTTAACTTACAAACACTTTTCATAATTCTTAGTATTTCATGGTTGTCTTCAAGCCACTCATCTGGATAAATCACTCCCCCAGTTAACAGATGGGAAAACTGAGGCACAGACTGGGTTTGTGAATCGGATAGTGATCCAGGTCCCTTGATGCTGACCTAGAAATTTCTCAGTAACGTTCATACTGATTAAGCACTTAACTACATGCCAGGCACTGTTCTAAGCACTTCACGCTTATTAGCTCATTTAATCCCCATGACAAGCCTAGGACTTAGATACAATTATTGTAACTATCATCTCTATTTCATAATGAGGAAACTGCAGCATAGAGGTTTAAGTAACTTGCTCAGGCCCCCACAGCTGGTAAGTGACAGAGCTGGAATCTGGCCCCACACCCTCAGCCATCATGCTGTTAGCAAAGTGTGGAAGCAGAACGGGAGGAGAGGCTGCTGCCGTCCTGGAAGGCCTACTGTCTCCCTCTTCCCAGGAGACAGTGGGCTCTGTTCTGGGTGCTCTGTGCCCTGGGCAGCTTCAGCACCTCCAGAGAGACATTCCTCAAGGAGTAGCAACGGCAGCCCAGGGGTTGTGCAGGTTGGTAGAGAAGTGCCCTGGAGAGAGCAGAGGGCTACGAATCTAGAAAACTTGGCACCAGCCCAGCTCTGCCACCAACTGGCCCTGTGACCTGGTGCCCTCCTCGAAGCCTTCTCCCCTTTGCCTCTGCCTTCCTCTGATTTGGATGGAGATGGGGTGTCTCGTGGCTTTGGGGCCTACCTGGTGGTGGTGGTAGCAGCAGAGGGAGGGCCACTGAGGCTCCAATGCCAGACCTGGCCCTGCCCTCACCGTCAGAAGCCTAGAGTCTCAGCTGGAGCCCAAACTGCCCACTAAACCCTGGGCTATCTAAAACATCCAGTGTTGCCTGGAATCTCGAGGTTCTGCTATTTCAGGCAGGATCTAGGCTGTGGCTACCTCCCTCACTATTGTCCTGCCTAATGGGGTTTGCTGGAGGTGGGGGAAAGGGATGGGGCTTGGCTGCTGCAAGTTATCTACAGCTCAAGGCTGCTTTCCCATCAGAGGTGGGGGGTGCTCAGCTCTGCTGTGGGTGTGGGTGGGTGCAACATCACCTTCTTCTGGCCAAGGTGTGTGAAGTCCCCAGATCTATGGAAAAGGAAGAAATTCTTCAAAGTGTTGCTGGCTTGATCGGCCTAGTGTGCCTCTGTTCAACTCACTTGCAGTTAACAGATGTTTACTGAGCACACAGTATTGGTCAGCTGCTGGGGGACAGAGGCTAATTAGACTTGATCCCTGCCCTCAAGGTGTGCCTAGAAGCTCGGGAGGCACAGAGGTAAACAATTATAATGCACTGTCATGGTGCTATTACTGGAGGTGAGGAACCCAGAGAGCTTCCAGGAGGAGGTGGTTTCTCTCCAGCTCTGCTTTGGAGGCCTGTTGCTAAATGGCTGCGGCAACCTACTGAACGGCCCCACCTCTCCAAGTTCCTCTAGCCCACTCTCACACAAACACTGTGCGTGCCTTACTGAAGATGCTCCATTGCATGCAGGATAAAACCCTAACTGTTTAGGTGGCCTGCAAGGCGCTGGCCCTGTCTGCTTCTGTATCTCCTCTGTGCCCTCTCCCCACACTGTCCACACTGGGCTTGGGCGGTTCCTAGAACATCTCATGCTCTTTCTAACCTCTGGGCCTTTAGTTCGCTGGGCCCTCTGCCCAGAGCACCATTTCTCTACCCTCTGCTTGGCTGGACCCTGCTCATCTTTTAGGTGCCAGCTTAAATACTGTTTATGGGGATGGCCCGGCCACTCAGTCTAAAGCTGAGCCCCTGGCTGCTCTCACTTGGGGCACCCCTCCCCCATATCCCTTTCCATACTTTGTGTCTGCTTGTTTCTTTCTTGCTTCTCTCTTGCAGCCTATGAGCAATGTGAGGGCAGGAAGGGGGAAGGGGCAGGGTGGCACAGGGGTTACAAGCACCGAATCTGGTGCTGGGACTGCCTGTGTGCAAATCTGGCTGTACCACTCACCTGCTGTGTGACACTGGGGAAGTTGCTTTGCCTCTCTGTGTCCCAGTTTTTCATGTGTAAAATGGGGGAAATGATAGTACCTGTCTCGTAGAGTTGTGGTTGGGTTAAATGACTTAATACATGTAAAGCACTTAGAACAGTGTCTGGCATGTGGCAAGTGCTCGATAAATATTAGCTGTCATTATTATTTTTATATCCAGTGCTTAGAACAGTGCCCGACTCAATAAATATTTGATGATCGGCTGAGACACCTGGGCTGAATCTTCAAGGAGGTGGGATAGGGTTGGTTGGGGAGAGAACAGTTGTTCTCAGCCCTCCTGGCTACACGTTGGAATCGCCGGGGGTGGGGGTGGGGGTGTGTTAAAAAACACAGATGTCTGAGCCCTGCCCTCAAGAGAGTTTGATTTAATTGGTCTGAGTGTTGTCAGGCCACTGGAGTTTTAAAGCTTCCCTGGGTTTCTGATTCCTGGGTTAAGAACCACAGAGATGGGGAAGGCCCAAGAGCATCACGCTGCTGGCCTTGCTGGAGGGAGCGCGGAGGGTGAGGCCAGGGGCAGGGGAATTGGATGGCAGCACAGGGAGGCAGCGCCAGACCTGAGAGGGCTGTGCATGCCGTGCCAAGGAGCATAGGCTTGCTGGGGAAGTCAGTGGGGAGCCTGGTGAGCTGTTATGCAGGGAATGACATGGTCCGATTTGCCTTTAAGGAAATTGGCTTGGGCGGCTGTGTGGAGGATGGGTTACTGTGAGTGAAACGGAAGGCCTGGGGATCAGAGTGTGGAAGCCCTTCTGCCACAGCGAGAGCAGTGCAGGGCCAGGCTCGTACAGGGAAGGTGAGGTGTTGGTCCCCAGTTTAATTACCTAATCCCCCTTGGCGTGTCTGAACAGTGAAATCTGGGCAGTGCAGCATTCCAACTGGCCACTCCCGCCCCCAACTGCAATACCAAACTGTGTCACTCTGGGCGACATAAACCGCATCTCATCCTGACCACAGAAAGGCTTTTCTGTCTGGGTTTCATGCTGGACTGCCGAGTCTCCCTGAAAATTCTCCGGTCCACATCCCCCTGGCCTCTGGGCTGGTTGTTTCAATCTGGAAATCCCTTCCAAGTCCACTTCCGCATTTATGACACCTTCCCAGCCCTGAGATGTAAATGCCACTAATGTGCCAATGCTAGGGTTCCAGACCTGTCCCCCCTTGAAGCAACAGGCTCCTACCCTCAGGGGCTTCTCTCCCTGCAGCAGCTCAAGTGTTTGCTCAGTTTTCTCCTGTCACCTGGATTGCAGGTGGGAGTCACAATTCCTGACCCCCAGTTCCCTGGCTACCAAACTTTGAATTATCTGCCTACACGAGGGACCGCGGCCCAGAGCTGCCTTTGGATGGCAGGGCTCTTGACAAAGTGATCTGTGTCCCTCCCACTGTACCCCTTGGCGGCAGTATAAGTGGGTGCTCCAACCTGGCTCTGTGTGATCTTGGCAAGTCATTTGACCTCTCTGTGCCTTAGTTTCCTTATCTGTAACAATGGGTGTGAAAACTCACAAACATTTAGTCCATTGACACCAGCAGTGGTCACAGGTTTGGACTGGGCATCTGATTCAGAGGGCACAATAATAGACTTTAATTTAGTACTATGTTTCTTAGCATTAGAGAGGGACTCGGAACAGGACAGGAAACAGAGCACACACAGTATCTTTATCTTCAGCTCGTGGATAGGCCCTGAAGCCACCCACATACACAGCTTTTTTGCCCCTCACCCACACGGGCATGTCAGCTGCTGTGGATAAGAGCTGAGATGCATTTGAGTCTCCTTGGCACAGAGAAGCTGCAGCCTCAGTTTCCCACTACCTTTATATCATCTTAGAGATGTAGACCCAAGGCCTCCATGCCAACTCACAGTTCCCCAGGCCCACAGATCAGGGGTCTCATGGGACCAAGGGCAGACACCACAGTTCACGTGTACCTTACCTGCACAGTGGCCGGACAGGCCTGGGCTCATTTTCCCAAGAAGGCCTGGGCCAGCCCAGGCTGCTGTCAAGCCTTGACTCAGACTCACTTATCTGCATGCATTTCTCTTATGAGGGGGTCAGTCAGCAGACTGCTGTCAACTAACAAAAGCAAAAACAATTTATGAGAGAGAAGAGAAAGGAGGGAAAAACTGCAGACCATCTGGGAAGAGTGAATTTTGTTTGTGCGTTTTGGGGATAAACTGATCATCTTTCAGCTGGCAAAGCGGTTAGTCCTGTTCTTGAGCAGGCTGTCTAGGGGCATCAAAGAACAGGATGTCAGTTACTGTGGGTTTTCCAGAAGAACCTTAGGAGTTTACCTGTGGGGGAAAGCCTCTGTGAGACACCTGCCAGTGCCACCTCCCCAGCACCTCCGCTCTGGCCAGGCCAGGTCTGCCCTTTGCCTCCATTAGAATTCCTCTGCTGCTGTGGGATTCAGTGGATAAATATGTGCAAAGTCCTCAGAACTCTGAAGACTAACAGGGAAGTAAGTGCTCGTATGTAAATATGTTCACAGTCAGTGCTCAATGTAAATTCTAATGACTGTCCTTTCCCTCTCATGGGTTCCATTCCTGTTGGCGTCTCCAGCTCCATTGCTGGTGTCCCGTGTGTCTTCTAGAGCTGAGAGTCACAAGTGGGGAGGAGGAAGATGGGGACGTGGAGAGGAAGCCAAGGATCAAGACAGCTCTGCAATCATTTGTTCGAAGCAATGAAGTGGTCAGCTTGCTTTCCTCGTGCCCTTTAGGGCCTGAAGTTGTGGGAGATTTCTTTTCCCTCCCTGTTTAAAAGCCCAGGCAACATCAATCAGAACCACCCCCTGCCGCCGCCGACCTCATAACTTTGTCGTATTGGCTGGGAGCAGGCTGTGGCCACCATTTAGGCTTTTCTCTCAGCTTGGGAGGATAACTACAAGTCCGGAGAAAGAGTGTCCTTTTCTTTCCTCACTGGATCCAGGGAATAGGACCCTGGTCGCAGGAGGCTGTTCCTTTCCTGAGAGGCTGCCCTCTCCACCCCCTTTTCTCCAGGAACTAGGCAGGCTAAGGGAGGGAGTCTCAGAGGCTGCCCTCGGATCCTGGCTGTCCCAGGCACTTGCGGTATGACTTTGATCAAGTGCCTTTTCCTTTCTGACCTTCTTTTGTTTCCTCATCTTTAAAACTGGGGGATGCAGAAGTACAGACATAATATTCTAAGGGCTCTGAGGAAATAGGCCTGCCTCTTCCTACTTTTAAACATATACTTTATGTTTCTCTTTAAGGCTGCTCTTGAATATCGTCATACCAAGGTTTGACATACACCAAAAGCCCTGACTTCAACGTTGTATGATTCATCCATGTAATGAAAGACACCCATACCCCCTAAATCTATTGAAATAAAAAACAAAACAAAACTACAGTAGTGGCTCCCCATCTGTGGTTTCACTTACCAGCAATCAACTGCAGTTTGAAAATATTAAATGGAAAATTCCAGAAATGAACAAAAACAAAACAACAACAAAATGTTAGGGGGCCCTATAACGTTTTGTCTTGGGCTCCACATCGTCTGCCAGATGGTCCCCACTGTTATACATCCTGCCTTTAGGGCAAGAAAAGCAGTGCTCCTTCCAACTGTGGGTTGATAACTTTTCTTAGAGTTGGGGGAAGTCTAGAAACCCCAGATCAGTTTTTGTTAAGGCTTTTCTTTGAACAGATGGGGGTCCTGATTGTGTGTTGCTGAGTGTGTGTCTCAAATGGTGAGAGCTTTGATGCGGGGCTGTCTGACTGCATCCCTGAGTCACACATGTGGAGGGGATACTTTATGCAGGCTCGTGTGATGGGGAAGACTGCAGTGGTGGTGGTGATGGTGCTGGAGGAGGCTGAGGTGATCGTGGGGACAGAGGTTATGACCACATCAGTAGTGGGATGGCTATTGTGGTCATGGTGTAGGGAAAGGCTGGGGAGGTAGGTAGGGCATAGTGGGCTGTTAAGAAGCATTTTTGCTAGGAGTGATGGAAAGGCATTGAAGGATTATAATTTAAGGGCAGAGGAACCAGGTGTATGTTTTGAAAAGATCACTCGAATTGTATTGGGGAAAACTGATTGGGGGATGGCAGGCATGGGTGGATGCAGACTAGTTAAGAGACCATTGGAGTGGTTCAGGAGAGAGATCATGGTGGCTTGGACTGTGATAGCAGTAGGGATGGACAGAAGCAGGCAGATGCTGGAGTTGCCGAGGTGGTAAAATCATCAGGACTTGGGGGTGGTTAGAGAACGCCTGATCAGATTGGGGGAGCTGTGAACAGGAAGGAAGTATCAAAGATGAACCCTGGGTTTCTGCCTTATGCAAATGGGTGGATCATTAGATTGTAAACTCTATGGGGGCAGGAACTTTGTTTTGTCCACCTGTATCTCCAGGCCCTCAAGCAGCACCTAGCATGTGGTCGGGCCTCAAGCAATGTGGTTGGATGACTGTTGCTGTTGAATCTTGGTCATAAACATGATGAAAATGGTATATTGTATGTTTTGGTCCCATGCTCGTGTCCTCCACTAGACACTAAACACACTTGGAGCTGGCCCACAGATGGCTGATGGTTTAGGGGTCAGACCTCAGACTCAGATGAATCTAAATTTGAACCCCAGGGCCTTTTCTCATTGGCTGCATGATTTGGGGAAAGTTACTTTACTTTCCTGAGCCTCAAAATATTCACTTCTAAAATTGGGGATAAAAAGAATGTTTCCTTCACAGGGCTGTTATCCTGATTAAATGAGGTAATGATGCGAAGCATTTAGCCCAGTGTCTGGACCTTGGTTGGTGAGTGTGGTGGTGCTCATTTAAGAAAATGAATGACCTGTATCTCGAATCCAGCACCTTTCGGGCAGACTGAGGGCGTGTCTGTGGAGTAACTGTGGAGTAAATGCGAGAAGGGAGTGATGTCTGTGGTGACTGTAGCGATAGGATAGTGAGGGCAGGAATGCTACTGAAGACCTTGGAGACAGGCTGGAGATGGTGGGGAGAGTGACGCTCCCGCCACGTCCATCCTATCATTTCTACCTTCATTTCTATTCTTGTTTCCCAGCAGTCCAGTAGATGATGCTGTTTGTGACATGGCCCCGGGCTCATGGCAGGCCCTCGGGGCTGAGGGGGGAAGGAAGAATGCCTGGGGACTCAGCTGTTTCCATACCTACCTTTGCCTCAGCTCAGTCCCGGCTTAGTCACAAAGCAATGTGTTTTAAAGATAGCAACAGGTGATGTTCATCCAGATGGAACTCCCTCAGAACAACTGCTCCCTAATGGTCTTTGCACCATGATAAATGACTGTGGGCTGACAGGGTGCCCCTGGCAGCTGCTAATCCCTGCGCCTTCCTCCTTTTGATGAGAAAGTGAGGATTCAGCAAGCCTGAGGACCCTGGAGGGCCCCCCAGAGGAGGAGGCTGTCCCCGCTGCTGTCCTTGTACATCTGGGCTGAAGAGAGAGAGAGTTGTAAGTCACAGACATGGAGCAATTGGCTGGATACAGAGGGGCAGATATTTCCAGAGTAGGACAGAGAGAGGGTCCCATCCTCACTTGGGTCATCTGTGGGTGTGCAGGGAGGAGTCTCTACACATTCAGTCCCTCAAGCCACCTGTCAGCTTAGGGTCAACCCTCAGGAAGACACGAGTGGGGCTGGAAGTCAGCTAGTGGACAGTCAGCACTTTAGCAAAGCCTGGACATAGATCTTAGGAAAACACCCTTATGACACCCACTCCCACACACACAGACACACACATACCAACCCCTGTACCCTCCATGGCCAGCCCCTCCCTTGGACTCACCTATAGCCCCTTGGGGTAGCCATAGCCCCCTTGGGGATAATGGTGTGTGTGAGTGTGTGTGCGCGCGTGCACACGCACACACACACACTCACACATGCCTTTACGTGTACAATGGAGGCTTAATAGTCAATTTCTAGGAAAGTCTTCATCTCCAAGCAGTGGCAGAAATAGACCAGGTTTCTTTTCAGAGTGTTCTGTAGCTGGTTAATATGTGTGTGTGTGTGTGTGTGTGTGTTAGCAGGACCAGGAGACCCCCTCCTTGCTGCTTCTCCAGTGGCCAAGGGTCCTTCAAGCTTCAGGAGCAGCAGAGGGAGACTCCCATGAGCTCCTGCTCCTGGCTGGAACCATGGCGCACTGGCAAAATTGCCCACTCGCCAGGTGCAGCTCATTTTCTCTTGGGGATATGACATTGGAAATGTCGTGAGGAAATGTGGGCTACATGTGGACAAAGCTGGGGCTCTTGCTTTTCTAGTATCTGAAAAGGCCACGTCTCCCTTGCCTTAATTTCAGTCCTTCCATTCTGAGCGGCTTCCTCTCACACCCCAGAGTTGCAGCATCTTCTCATGGAAGCCCGAGAAGGGAGTAACCAGCTGATCTCATTGCTCCTTCGTACCCCATGAGCTGGCAGGATCTGTAGCAGCCAGCCCCCGGCGTAGGACAGGGCACTGTGCCAGCATGGCCTGACTGCCTGCCCGGCATGCAAGCCCCTCTGGCAGGCCTGGGCAGCCGTGGGAGCCAGGGTCATGGGCTCCAGTCCCAGCTGCCTGTCCCTTGGGGCCTGAGCTCCCAGCACCACCGCATGGCCCTAGTGGCTGTGTGTCCCCAAGATTCCACTGAAGGTGCATCTCTGCTGAACACGGTGCCTATGATACTGGGTGGAGTACGGAAGTACGTGTGGCTCCACACCGAGTTAACGGACTGCTCAGAATATCCCTTAGTGCAGATGGACACTCCACGTATTTGCTGAATCAAATTACAGAGAGGGAGGGAGGCCCAAAGCAATTGGGGTACGGTAGGTTTGGGGTAGTCTACATCATCTACTTTAGTGGCTTTCAAACTCTTTTGACTGGAACCCACCGTAAGAAATATATTTTACCTGACAACTTGGTACATGCATTTGATACATGCAAATACCCACCACATGAATAATGGAAACAAAAATATTATCAAACAATATCCTTACTAAGGGCAATGTCCTCTTACCTATTCTGTTGTCTTCTGTTCTGTCCTATCCTGTGCTGTTCCTTAGCATGCTGGTCATGACCACTGCACTGATTCCATGACCCAGCAATGAGGCATGAATACAGTTTGATAAACACTGATCTGAGTGGTTGGCACATCTGGTTTGATGGGTGTGGGGAACTTCTGTCTATTCTAGTATGAGTTAGAAAGAGAAGCTTTGCCTCCTGAAGCATCCTCAGTGAGGCCAATCCAGACAGAGAGCATTTCACTTAGCAGCATGCCAGCAACTGCACAGCCCTGCACCTGCAGGAGTCGGGCACAACCTCCTCGTGTCACCCCTGCCCCGGGTACTTCCCTGGCACTGCCCATTATTTCTGAATACGGTGTGTTCCTGGCCTCACACGGCTACTCTGGCCAGGGGTGGTACCTGGAGCCTGGTCACGGGAACAGCCCACAGAGCTGTGAGTACTAGATCCCTGAAAGGCTGGGTGGTGGCAGTGGCCCGTGCTGCTGGCTAGAGCACTGTCCCAGACGGGTGCAGGCGTTGGCAGTTTGCGGCTAAGTCAGAGAGCACCTCCCAGACTGGATTCCATTCAGTTCACAAACACTTATTTAGCACCTTCTGTGTTTCCCACACTGTGTGAGACATTGAGGCCACAGAAATGAATAGCTCTCGAAACAAGTGTTTACCGAGCTTCCTCTAAGTGCTCCGCCCAGGGCTGCGCAAGATGATGCAGAGATGAAGGAGACTCAGTCCCTGCTCTCCAGGAGCTCGAGGCCGGGAGGGGGGGGGGCGGGTGTAGACAGATGGTTAAAACTCCCCTTGCAAGGTGGGGGGGTGGGCAAGTCAGGACTGTGCCTGGGAGACGGAAGAGGGAGGCAGGCCAGGCCGTGTGCACCAGCTGCTCCCACGTGAGTGGGATTTGGAGGAAAGGCAAAGGCGAATGAAGAGCTGTGAATGAGACCGGGGGAGCCCATCCGGGCTGGGGAGTTGGAGGGTGCACATTAAATGCCATTTCGCTCTGGGAGGCTGCTTGGGCAGAGGTAGAGTAGGCAGGGTGGGACCAGCCTGGGGGAGGGGCAGGTGTGAGTTTCACCCAGCCCTGGCCCTGGTAGGGCCTCAGATCCTGAGCCAATCTCAGAGGCTGGACAACTTCCCAGGTATTAGCAGGGTACTAGCCAGAGGGGCCGAGGAGGCCCCCTTCCGATCCCTCTTCCATGCCCGCCTTCTCCCATCCCCACACAGAGCCTTGGGCCAGGCTGCCCCAGGCTCTCCTGGCCCGCTGAGCCTCTCCACACTCAGGCCTGGGACGGCCGCAACCAGACTGGGGATGCCCGGGGTGTGGGGTGTCGCGTCTGCCTCCCCGGCTCTGCTCTAGGTAGGATTTACAGCAGCGAGAGTCATAAACTAAATTCGAAGTAATGCCTCAAACAGTGGCATCGGGCAATAGCCTGAGTGCTCCGGCGCAGTAATGGCTTTACTTAGGAGCCCTGATTTACGGTGTCATCAGGAAGCTGCGCAGCCTGGCTCTTCACAGCAGGAGCATTTGGAGGTGGACCCCTCCCCACCAGGCCGGCTGGCCCCCTTTCTGCACTTGACAGAGCAGAGCAGCCTCCCTCGCCCCACCCGCCCCAACACAATCAGTGGCTTCGTCTCCCACCATCCTGACGCCCGACACATGCTCCTCTCCATGCCCGTCTCCTTAATCCAGTCCCTCTTGTCACTTCTCTGGGCTTGGGGCTGCCATCCCTGCCAGCCCTCCTCCATCCTCCATCCTCCAGCCTGCTGCTCACACGTGTGTGTGTGTGTGTGTGTGCGCGCGCACATGCTGCTTGGAAGTGCACATCCTCTGCGTCATGGCTAAGCCTGGCTTTTCGACCCTGAGCTGCCTCTGACTGCTGTGGGGCCTTGAGCAGGTTACATAAGTTCTCTGTGCCTCAGTGTCCCCATCTGCAGAATGGGGGCACTAGTAACATTACCTACCTCATAGTGGCTTTGTGGGGATTAAATGACGGAATGTACATAAGTGGCTTCCAAGAGCAGAGTAGGAGCTTCGAAGTAATAGCAGTAAGAGCTGACAACAACAAAAATAATGACAATAATTTAATGATTCTAACATCAGTCTACCCCTCACCTTCCCCCACCAGGCCCCAAACTCCACAAGGTCAGGATTCCTCTTCCCCACTCCATCGACAGCTTCCCCTCCCAATCCAATCTCTGCCCTTCCCGCCTTCCTGTCCTGTACCGACTGTTTACAGTCCAGAGAGCAAGGTGGCCACACCCTTTTCCTACCCCCAAATGCCTCAGCTGGAGGCAGATCCATCCTCCCAGTAGCCAGGACTCGAAGAAGTGGAGAGACAGATCTTTAGCAGAATGCAGTGGCCCGTACCTTCCGTGATCCCGGGAAGGAAGTCCCACTGTGCCTGCCCTGGCCACAGAGCAGCGGGCCAGAAGAGAGGCAGCGCACTGTGCACTCCGGGGCACCGAGGCTGTGGGCTGCCAGCGGCTTCTGCCTGGATCCACGGGGAGAGGATGTGTTAATCAGAGGAACTGGGCTGAGGGGGGATCCCTCTGGGGTCTCAGGACAGCTTCCCTGGGGGCCTGGGCTTACTCGTGCCCAGGAGCACCCTAAACCACCCATCAGCCAGAAGCCTCCTCCTTCCCCCTCCCTTCACGCAGAGACCAGGAGCCCACAGAGTACCCCTTCAGGGACTGACACACTGCAGTCTCTTTCTTCTTTCAGGCAAGTGGGCAATGAATCCTTGCCCAAAATTTAGAAGCCAGGTAACAGCAAAACCCCTGGGGATTCTGTTAGAAAAAACTTCTGTGCAATGAAATAACGTCATCATCATCAACAACAATAATCATCATCACTTATATAGAACTTACTGTGTGCCAAACATTGCTGTATGCACTTTGTAACTATTAATTCACTTAAACCTCACTAGGATCTTATGAAGTAGGTACTGTTATCATCCCCATTTAACAAAAGAGGCACAGAAAGCCTAAGTAACTTGCCCGAGGTCACACAGCAGGGCCAGGATCTACACACTCATGGGTGTGTAGGAGCATCCCTGAGCCTTTGGATGTGATGGTTTGGGTCCCAGCCACAGCATCTCTGCTGCCCCCCTTTCTTTCCCTGGGCACACCTCACTCTCATCTGTATTGGTGGATGTCCTACTGGGCCTTCAAGGTCAAGGCCTATCTCTAACCCTAGGCCTTCATGGAGCCTCCCTGACCCTCACCCAGTGAGATCACTCACTCCTCAAGCCCCTGACCACAGTGCCTATGGATCTTGTCTTCCTATGGCTCTCCAGGGTGGAGGCCAGTAGTGGCCACCTTGGCCCCGACACCATTACCACCATGGCAGCACCTTGCGGGCAGGCTTGTTCATGTCCTCTTCCTCCTTAGAGCCCTCAAAAGGTAGGCCATATGCTAGATCGCAGAGGCCTCGCCCCTAGTGAATGTTGAGGCACTGTCTCCCACACTCCCTCTGTCATGAGCTCCCAGCCACCCCATCCCAAATCCTTCAGGGGCGCTAGGCTGGGGGGCCTGCATAGAATGAGGTCTTAGCATCATGGCAGAAAGGCTGTGGGGCATGCAGATGGGGGGGGCAGCCAGGCTGGGGGAGGGGCACCCAGGGAGGCACCTGGCCCGTGGCTGTTGATTATGATCCTCGATATTATTGTGACTCTTGTTCTTAAGGCACTCCCAGCCTGAAGTGACATGGATTAGACAAAATCAAAGGATGTCTTGAGTTGGACTTGAACTGGATTTGTGTCTTGGGAGATCAAAGCATTGGTGGCCATAACTTTGGGGATTCTGGGGGTGGGCCAAACTTGGGGTTACTCAGACAGGGTGACAGGAGTCCAAGAAATCAGCCATTCAGAAGAGTTCCCAGGATATCAGTGGGTGCACGTGTGTGCACATGAGCACACGTGTGAATGTGTGAGAGAGAGAGACACCTGGTTCTAGATCCCTCTCCATACTAACTAACTGTATGACCTTGAACCCCCCACCTGCACTCTCCTCTGTCGTAACTTACAATCCTGAGGACAAGTGGGTCCTCCCCAGAATGACTCTAATGGTCGAGGCTCCTGCAGAGTCAGGGTGTGGGTGAGTGCCTTCTGTGAGAAGCAGGTGGGCTTCCTGCCCCACATCCTTGCTGCTCTGTGCCTTCAGCACAGCCTAATGTCACGTGCTCCTTTGGAGCAGAAGGGCCCTTGCCCTAGGGGAAGAGGGGCTTGCCAGGGTGTTTAGACAGGGCTGGGTCCCTGTGGGCTGGGGCATGCTGGACAGGAAAGCTGGTCATCCAGCCTGGACCAGCTGTGGGAGGGGTCTGGGAGGGTCCATGATGCCTGTGGTTCCTCACAGCCACTCCAGACCCCAATTTAGAACATGAGGCTGGTTCTATACCCACCAGCTTGGGAGGGAAAGTCTTTCCAGGTGGCCCAGGTGGGTGGGGTGAGTGGAGCTTGAGGAGAGCTGGTGGGCTGATGGTGAGGGTCAAGGTGGCCAGAACATGCTTGACACAGGGCCTGGAACAGAGTACATCCTCACTGTATTGTTATTGTGAAAGTTACGCTGATCCTCATTACGTTGGGAGCTCCCAGTCCTGGATGGACTTCGATGTCAGCAAAAAAGGAAGCTCTAGCACAGTAAAGCAGCCAATGCCAGATAAGAAACTGTGTGGACACCATGCATGTCAAGGATAGGTGTAGGTAGGGCAGGTGGTCACTGGTGGGGATTACAGTGACCACGCACCCTACCAGGGGGCTGTGGGGCTGGACCAGAGTGGCATGGACCAGACTCACCACTGCCTCTCCCCTGTTCAATGCAAGAAGGCTTCCTGTCAGGGTGGGGTGGAGTGGGGTGGGGGAGCTTTCCGGAGCCTTTAGGAGGATGGGAGAGAAGCAGGCTGGGGGAGGGGGGCGGGTGGGGAAGCTAGGTCAAAGAAAATTGGTGAATGCAAGGATGCTGGGCCAAGAATAAGGGATTTCCCTCATGATGCCAGGAGCTATAGACTCCTCCTCCTGCACCCTGGAGCGGTGGCCTGGGGGGGTGGGCTGTGAGTGGCCACGGCCCCTGCTGCTTACCTCCCCCTCCGGATGGGGCTCAGACAGCCCATCAGTGGCTGCCACCCATTCCTCTGTGATCAATACTTCTGAGAAAGGTTTCCTGCATCCTTCTGGCTCAGTCTTACATGTGGAGGGAAGAGGAGGAGGAGGGTCTCCTCACCTCCTTACCCAGGGATGAGCTCATCTCTGGCCCAGCCTCCCCGCCCCCCAGCCCACACCCAGCCTCCAGGCCCAGCCTTCAGCTCTCACCAGGGCTGACCTCACTGTTGTGGCTTCTGCCTGAAGGGGTGGTGGGTGTGCAGGAGCCTGAAGTTCCTCCCACTCTGTCAGCCTGCCCTTGGGGGAATGTTGAGGATCAGGCAGGAGAGGGGGCCCCCAGCAGAGTGCTTTTAATTATACTGGCCTTTCCAAAGCCGGCAAAGACAATGCCTTACATTCCCAAGGAAAAGAGTCAGGGTAATTAATCAACTGTAAAAAGAAGGACACAGTTATGTTAGATGTCAGGAAGAACTTTCCACCAGCATGCAAGGGAAAGGCCTTTTTAAAAAAATAATTATGTTTAATTACACATTATTTAAAATGGCTTTGTGAGAAACAGAATGTTGCCCTTACCTCCTGCTTTTGCTGTGGAAGCCACTGTGCGGGGGTGTTGATTCACTGTGGGGTGGCTGAGGGCAGAGATGAAAGATACACTGAAGATCGGTAGATAAAAGTCTGCCCTCCATCCTTTCACCCCCATGCCCATTCATCGACCCACCCATCCTCGCAACCCTGCATCTATCTTGAATTCTAGATTACTCCTGGGTGGAACCAAGGTAGGGAGACAGCTTTTTAGGAGGCCCAAGGAGAGAAGACCCTCAGGAGGGTGTGAGGTTAGTTCACAGGACTCAGGCCTCTGGAAGTGAGGTGATCCCATAAACCAAATCCTGGGTCCATTGAATGTGCCTCTACTCAGACCTCTGGGTAGCCTGTTCTTGGACAAACTCTTTCTTCCACTTTAGTATATCTCACAGACTATTCCTCTCCTTCTTGGGAGGGGACAGGGGATAAGGGTCAGGAGATTGTCCCCAGCAAAGAAGCCCTGATTCCCAGGTGGTGGTAATGGAGGGACCCGGGTGGTTGGGTGGGTGGGGGAAGAAGGGAGGGAAAGGTCAGCTGAGGAAGAGAGACCTGCTGAAGCTACAGGAGGGACAATGGCCTCTGGATCCTGGACCAACAGTGTTCAGGGCTGGAAGGACATCAGTGACCCAAAGTGTGATCTACTGAGAAGACCCCAGAGGTGAGAAGCACAAGGCTGAGGTCCTAACCTGCCTCTGCCCCCAGCTTTCTATCAGAAAGCATCACCTCAGTTTTCGCACCTGCAGAGTTCAAATGAAATCTACATTATCCACGTGTAAGACTACTTATGGAGATAATATATAAGTGTGTTTCATCTTTATAATGTAATTAAATCTGGGGCTAATTCATTAAAAACTGTGGTTCCCCATTGACCAATTTCATTTGTCACTCTCTTATTCAGTTTCCTGAGCATTTGCTATGTGCTGGCTCTCATCTCTGAACGTGGCACAGAATAGCCTTGCCCTCTTAGACCTCCCCGTCCCGGACCCAGCAGGGAAAGTCCTCTCCTGGTTACAAATGGAGTGTCCAGAAGTCCTGTCCTTCACTTATCACCTGAATTTGGTGTTTCCTCAGCTCCGTAAGATGTCCAACATGTGAACTGCTTTCTTTACTTGCAGAGTAGCAGGCTTTCCTTTGACGTGACTCAATTTCTGTTGCTTTAAGCTCCTCCACTATAGTTACATATATACAAGGGCCCAAAGAAAAGAAAAGACCCACCCAAGTCACACAGATACCACAATCCATTTACACAAGATGAGGGGCACACCTATTCCCAGGCTGTATCCCAATGGATACATGGATACAACGGCTGGATACTTTCTGGACAGCCCTCGTATATTTCCCCCTGTGTAGGTTTTGTTGATTGCAAAAAAAAATCGATTGTGTTGAACTCATCGTTGCTTTGTTTAAAAATTCGTTCTACATTGGTTGCTACTTACCATGGCCAAGCCTCTTTAAAGAGTCAGGTGGCAGAGATGGGCTAAGCCACCTAGAGGCTTCCTTCTCCTAGGGATGTGGGTTAATTAGAAACTAGAAATGGCTGAGGAGAGGCACATGCCCTCCTCCGCCTGGCAGATGGGCGACAGCGACTGAGAAGGGAGGTGCCTGGTTGCTGGAGAAGAGACAGCGCTGAGGGGCACACACCTGCTCTGAGAACCAGGAACGTATTAGACAGTACAAATTCAAAAAAGTGTAGCTCTTACTAATTTGTCGAATAGCGGAGTATATTAATGGAATTATTAGGTATGGGATTTTTACTGATTAAGATAAATGAGACTAGGAAAAGAGCACTTTAATGCAGAATTATGCTAGTCAAGAAAGCTCCATAGTACATGATAGGAACAGATTTTTTTTAAGGATACTTATGGACAAAGACTGGAATGAATATGCAAATATAAAAGAAATAGTTGCTGGGCTAGAATGATTAGAGTGTGAGTGTTTTTCTTCCTTTCCTTTTCTAAAAGCCTTTTAACAATATTGCTTTTATAATGAAAATTTTTTTAAAAAGTGAGAAAGAAAAGAAAAATAGGTTTTGAGACTTTAGCGACCTATGTTTTATGTTTGAATTATCTAATGTTTTAGCTATAGATATGATTTGTTATAAATCTATCTCTTTTTTCATGGTGCAGTACTTCTCTGGCATTTTACTTTTTCAAGTCCCACATGATTGTGTCTGCTCAGCTACCTGTACAAAAAGTTCCAGTTTCCACAGGTGATGGGAACAGTTGTACGACAATGTTTTAACATAGAGAACTTTGCTATTCAAAGTGTAGTTCATGCACCAGTAGCGTTGGCATCACCTGGGAGCTAGTTAGAAATGCAAATTCTTGGGCCCTGCCCTAGACCTACTAAATTTGAATTGGCATTTTAACAAGATCCCCAGGTGATTTGTATGCACATTAAGATTTGAGAACCACTGTTCTAGAATAGTGGTTTTCAAGCTTGACAATGCCTTAGAAAGACCCAGAGGGCTTAGAACAACAACGATTCCTGGGCTCACTTCAGAACTTCTAATTCAGTAGGTTTGGGATGGAACCTGGGAATTTGAATTTCTGACAGGTTTCCAGGTGACACCGAGCTACAGATTGGAGACCACACTTTAACCACTTTGAGAACCACTGCTGTAGAGAATGAAACAAAAAGACATGGCCCACAGTGTGGGAATAGGTGTGCCCCTCACCTTGTGTAAAGGGATTGTGGTATCTGTGTGACTTGGGTGGGTCTTTTCTTTTCTTTGGGCTTTAGTTTCCTCATCAGTAAAGTAGTGAATTGGACTTGATAGACTTGAATGTTCCTTCCTTACACCTCTGATCTTTCTTTATGTTTGATTCTATCATGTTTGTATGTCAGAGCAGATCAAAGTAATTATTTTTCTAAAACATTCTATTGTTCTTATTGAGAATGTTCTGTTAATTCTTCAAACACCCTACATTGTTAGGTTTACTGCTAGTAAATGATCTTAGCATTATGGCTTTTATGGTTCTGTCCTGGAATTAATCTTCAATAGCCTCTTCTACTCATATGTTTAATGGTTTTCCACATTTGTTTAGTCATTCAACACATATTTATCAATCACTATCTATGCTTCTGCCATTGGGTTAGGTCCTATGATGAAAACCAAAGAAGTGAATTAAACTCAAGAGATAAATGGCATAGCAGATAATGGAAAATCCAACTCAGGCTAGGCAAGATGATCCAGGGTGTTTATTGGTTCACGTATTTTGAAAAGTCTGGCAGTAACGTGAACTTTAGGAACAGCTTGAGGAGGCCTCAGGCTCTGTTTCTCATTGGCTTTCTGTGTTGTGTCCTTCGTGTGCTGGCTTTGTGCTCCTCATACTAACTTCCTTCCTGGCCTCGTGTCTATATACGGTGCTTTCTTGAAGAATGTGAGTTCCTGGAAGGCAGAGACCCTGTCTCAGTTGCTTATTACAGTACCCACCATTGCCTAGAACAGTGCCTGTCATGCAGCCATCCTCCTATAAATCTCTGTTACTGAGTGCTTTGTCTCTGAGAGTCACTCCGAATGGACTAACTTGCCTCACAAGTTCCTCTGGAACTAGTTTCTGTGGCCAGGATCATGGGCCATCCCTGACCAGCCAAGTATCATACACATGCTCCCCCCTGGAGCTGGAGATTGAATCAGTTTCCCCAGACTCACAGGAGGCCCTACATGGACATCAGGAGATTTTATGATGGATCTTTGGAAGGCAACCACTCCGGTCAACCACAGTCCACCTCTTTGACTGCCAGTACGTGCTCTTGTACTACATATGCACTTTAAAAACACCCTGCCTACATATGATATACTCACCCCACGCCCAGATGGAGACATTATGGAATTTCACATAGTTGCTGCCTACAGCTCCCAGTGTAGCATCTCTCAGATGTTAAATGGCAAGCTATTTACACCTCAACACACCCAATATGCACTAGTGGAGAGAGAATATGAGAATTGTAAACCCCCCCCCCAAAAAAAGAAGCAAACAAAACCATACCATTCCCATTTGGAAAATTGTAAAATTGGACTGTGCAGCAGCCACTGGTCCGTGGTCCGTAGCGCCTTCTTCTGGCAGTGCCTGCCTTCCTTGGTAAGCTAGTCTGGGGTGGGAGGCTGTCCCTTGTCCGTTGGCCTCTCTGGACCCCTCTGAGATGGATATTGGAGAGGGCCTCTCTTTCATACTACTTTGGCAGATGCCTCCTACTGGATGAGGCTGGGAACTTGGGTATTGCCTTAAGGTTTGAGCAATCAAAGGCCATTGCCAACCAGGCTTGACAATGTAACTCTCTCTAAAGACCTTAGATTTCCAGTCTGTTTACTTCCCAGTCAATACCATGTGCCAATATCTGCAGCCAAGAGATATTGCTGAGTCAGTCTCAAGTCTGAGCAGTGTCTACGAGCAACAGAGCCACTTGCTGTGCCCGTTCCCTAGCCCTCCTTTCATGGCTTCTGCCTCCGTGTTGGGCTGTACCTCTCCGGGCCTCTCTGCCTTGGGATAGGGAGGCACCACTGACCTTCCTTTGCTCACTGGATACACGTGAGCTGCATCCTCACAACAGAAGATACTGTCCTCTTTGCCAGGAAAGGCACATCAACAGATGTTATTTCAACAGATGTTTGTGTGTGGCCTGGGCATTCAGACTTCCTGCTGAGCCCAATCTTATGTTCCACTGTGGTTCCCACCACCTACATTTGCTCACACACAACAGCATCACGTTTCCATCTCTGCCTGGCTCCAGATTACCATACTTTCAGGAAATTCGGATTATAGGCAACAGTGATAGCCTTACTTAGCAAAGCCACATTTTCTCCTCTCTCTGCTTTCAGTGGGCCACCTTGAACCAAAAAGTTGTCTTTTTATTGTAGGATCATACTTTTCATTGAAAGCCATAAAAAGTCATCTATTTATTCCAATATTCTAAATTTTTCTTACCTGCCATAGCCTTATCAGACACATGGCCTGAATCCTAAGAAAAATGAGGCAGCAGTTGTACCACTCTCCTCACTATTGTATAACAAGTGTTGCCAATTTGCCAGATTGGGGGAGTGACAACCTGATGCTAGCCCAGTTGACATCTTTGTGCAAATGATAAAGATTTCTCTTTGGCAGACTTTACTGTTATTTGCTAGAAAACTGTCTTGTAAATATACAAACTTATAATGACTATGAATGTCAGTGATGGCTCAGAGTTGTTCACGACACAGTATACCCAGAAGACCTGAATAACAACATCTTTGTTGTTTGCTGGCCTAACCCTTTGGCTTGGTGCTATATACCCTCATGTTATAGGGTCAATTATTTTAACATCCCACTTCTGGTACCAAATTCTCAATCCGATGGGTGCAATCGATGACAAGTAGGCAAAAACTTAATTTGATCTGACTTTTAAAAATAAATTTTATTGGCTCGAGTAACAAGAAAGTAGTGTGGACTTTAGGTATGGATTCATCAGAGTTTGGCTCCCTTTACCTGCTCTCTGTGAATTGGCTTTATCCTTAGGCTGGCCTTCCTCATGGTAGCAAGATGGCGGCAGGAGATGTAAGCTGTATGTCCATAAGGCAGACCATCTAAAAGGAGAGAGAATACATTCTCCCAACAGTCTTGGAAGGAGTTCTGAGTTTCACTCTGATTCGACCTGCTTCGGTCATATGTTCCTCTCTTAACCAATCACTGTAGCCTCTGGAATTAAATGCATTGATTGGAGTCAGGGTAGAATCAACTTTCCAGAGCCACATAGCTCCACAAAGCAAAATGAGAGCTTTAGGGACGATGGGTATATATGCTCCTGATATAACTATAATGCTAAAATGCTGATGGCTTTTACTTACTGAGTCCTGCTATGTACACTGGATCCTCAATATAGCCTATAAGTTTAGGTACTATTTTTACCCCTAATTTTATTCACCTGTAAAAATAGATGAGAAAACTGAGGTTCTTACATAAGTCACATGGCTGGTAAGTATTAGAACAAGATTTGACCCAAAGTCTGCTGCACAAATGAAAATGGTACTTTCTGGCTTCATCTTGAAATTGTATGTTGGTCAAGGTCCCATCAGGAAACAGACAGCACACTCAAATGAGTTATAATAAAAGGAACTATTTACAAAGGTATGGACATGGCATAGGGAAGCCACAGAGATCATGAAATGCCCTGGGGCTAGTAATACTGGGGGGCTGTCACTTCCCCTAACCTTGGAGGGATGAAGGGTGGCAGTACTTCCTGACCCCCAAAGAGTGTGTGAGCAGTATCAAGAAGGCTGCCCAATAGGAGTGTCACCTCTGCTTACAGGTCACAGCCAGACTCATGACGAGGGCACTGGGGTGGGGGGATACATGGTCCAAACCCACCGTCCTTTGTCCCTCCCGTCTCCTGCTATTCTTCCTTATTGGCATTCCCCAAGCAGGAGGCAGAGGGCATGGTGCCCACTGATGTGGACCACACTGACCAGCTTCCTGGGCAGCAATCAGGGTGAAGGAGGGTGGACAGTGGGTCTGGAGGGGAAAACGAAGGCTGCCCAGCACAGGGCATTAGAGCCTAATAAACTAAATGATTTAATAGCTAGAGGAGGTATTATGAGGTGTCACCAGGCTTTTGGGCCACTTACTGATATTAATCAAGATTTGCTTTATTGCCATTTTTGTTACAACAGGAATATGCTCTTAAATCAGTAAAATGTGACAGTCACATATCTACTTTACCAAGTACTTTGTATATATTATTTCAGATCCTCTCAGTAACTCTAGAAAGGAGGTACTCTTTTGAGTCTCATTTGACAAATGAGGAAACTGAGGATCAGGGAGGTTAAAATAGTGTTTTGTAGTCAACAGCTTGAATTAAAATCCTGACTCCATTGCTTACTCACTCCTTTGCCTCTAGGCCTGTTACTTTACCTCTCTGTGCCTCAGTTTCCTCATCCTAGTATTATCCCATTGCCACATGGGGTAGTGAACCTATATGCAAAACAGAGCAGTTCCTGGAACAAAGTAAACACCTAGTAAATGTCAGCTCTTACTATTCACTAAGTGGCCCAAGGTCGCAAGGCTTGGAAGCTGCAGAGCTGAGATTTGAATCGAGCCGGACTCCAAAACCAGTGAATGTCACGATATCATCTGGTCTGTATCCCAGGAGTTGGCCAAGCCAATGAAGGCATGTCATGAGGGGCTCCCCCATCCCCCGCACCAGCATTGGCCAGGAGGTAGTTTAGGGACTTGGGCAGAGCTTCTCACCTCTGTCCCTAATGAGTGAGTCTGGTAGTTGGGGTGGCTTACAGAGGCTGCAGGGAGACTCAGGGTCAGTATGAGCAGGTCATTGGGGTTAATACTGCACCTTCTTCCCAAGGAAGAATGAGCCCTTCAGTTACAAAGCAAAGGTTTTGCGCAAACCTTTGGAATGTGCCATACCTTTAAAACTGAGTGCACACATCGGAGCTGCATCCTGGGCTGCATTCGAGGCCCCGCCTCTCTGTCTCCCTGTGCTTCCCCTCCTGTGCTGCCTGCAGTCAAAGCCGCCCACCGCCCACCACCTGTGGGCTATCAGACTCTTTACCTCCCCTCTCTCGTCCCCCTTTCTCCAGCCAAGCTGTAATCCTCAAAAACAGCTGGCAGGCCTGGTCTCTCTCTGGAGTCTCCCCACTGTCACAAGTGCAGGGCGGAGCTCACAGAAGCCACTTGGCTAAGATGTGTTAATTGAGTGCCTGCACCAAAATATTTTCATTCAGCAAATAGTTATTGAATGCTTTCCTGGGCAGGCATGATTCTAGGAGCTGAAGATGCGATACTGAAAGAAAAAGAACCTGCCAGCCTCAGGGAACCTCCATTTTAAAATACTTCTCTCATGGGCCAGGGGCATCAGCAGCCTTCTTGAGCTGGGCCAGGTTTACCCTTTCAACCCAGGAGACCAGGCCTGGGCCTCATCCCCCACCACTCACCCTCTGCCTTGCCCTGGGCTTCCTTCTCCCGTCTCTCCCTTCCCCTGCCTCACCTCTTTCTCTGTCCCCTTACTTCACTCTCTGCCCTGCCCACCTTCCTCTCTTCCACCTTCTCCTCATCCTTTCCCTCTCCCCTCACTCCCCACCTTCCCGTCCCCCCTTCCCTCCTCCTCCCTCTTTGGGCCATGGCTGTGTGTCTCTTCCTCTCCTTTCTTTCCTTCCCCACCGTGTCCCACCACCACTCCACCGGAGACAGTAACCCAGTCCACACACACCAGGCTGGCCCAGTGCCAGCGCGGGAGATGGGGGAGTACAAACCGCTCCATCAGTTGGTTTTCCTTGGTGGTAGCTTGTGCTGTCACCCCTACTTGCCAGTGGCCCATCGTCGTTGCAGCTCAGTGAGGCTGTGGCCGCCTACTTTGCATCTTGAATGAGCAAGTGGTCTTGCAGGAGGCACAGGACTCCAGGGCTCTGCCCTGCCTAACGACCCCACCTTCATCATGTGTCCAGGGACCTGGGAGGCTCTGCTCCCAAGGCCCCGAGGCCTCTATCACTGCACAGTTCTCCAGCATTAGAAGACTGGGCTACTTGCTATTTTGTCAATTTCCAAAAGGAGAAAATAATACCAGTTACGAAGCTCTTATTATGTGCTAGGCAATATCCTAAGCACTTTGCATGAATTAGCTCATTTGATCTCACAGCGATTCTGCGGGGTAGGTACTCTTATTACCCCTGATTTACAATACAGAAACTCTGGCTCAGAGATGAGAAGTAACTTACCCCGGGCCATCTGCTAGTAAATGGAAGAGCAGGACGTTGTGCTTCTAACCACTACTCATACTTTCCCTATCGGCAGCACTTGTTCAATTGACATTCTCCTGATCATCACAGATGCATAGGGCCCTGTTGCCCATTTGCTCTATCCTACTCATTACAAAGATACAGGTTTGGGGTCCAAAGAGAGGAGGCAACTTGCTTGAGGTCATGCATGGAGCTGGTCACTGAGTTGGGACTAGCTCTCTCTGGCCGGTACCACTTTTTCTGCACCATGAAAATGCAGGTTATATCCTCAGCTCTGCTGGAGTTGGGGAGATGGGCCATCCCTGTGCACCAGCAGGCTTGCATTTTAAAGAGGAGGAAAGGGGGCAGGTGGTGCTGCTGATCCTCCCTGTGAGTTTGGACAAGTTCCTTCCTTCTCTTCTGTCGCAGGAGGGCAGTGGAGCAAATGACTTGACAGCTCTTTTCAGCCCAGACATTCTGAACGTAGAGTTTGGGAGGGGGAGGTATGGGCTCACAGAACTTTGGGGGCAAGGGTGTGTGGCCGCTCAGGTATCCAGCCAGGGCCCTGCAGGGGAGCACAGGGACACACGTGGCTGTTTACTCAAATCTACTCAGAAATGCTCAGTGATAGGAACCTCCAGGCCAGGAACTTGGGGCACAAAGACATGCTTATGTCACAGCTTCATGTTGACACTGAAAGTTCATGCTAAATAAAGAAAACAAGAACAGGCCTAAACAACTGAGCCCCACGTTGGACCTTCAGGCGTGACATTATTGGGCATGGACAAGACACTCTGCAGACTTTTATGGGTCAGGAAGGTCACGGTTCTTGCAGGTAACGAGGGTTTGAGCTCAGACCCAGTGTGGTCTCGCTCGCTTTCTTTTTTCTGCTTTCTCTCCGCTAGGCAGATCGGACAGTCCCTTCCTTCCAGGCTTGGGTGGGAATGGCTGATTGTGCCCTGGCAGGAAAGTCCCTGGATGGCCCAGCATCTCAGGTGGTGAAGGTGGTCGTGCCTGAGAGCCATCCACGCCAGTCCCTGGGAGGAAGCTGAGGGCCAGCTGGTGCTTCCCCAGGATGTGACTAGGACAGGGTGAGCATGCCAGGCCCGAGTCCCTCTGTGGATTCGGAGCTGAGCTTTTAGAACCTGGCTGCAGGAATTTGCCACACCAAGGACAAGGACAGGAGACTGTCATCGGGAAAAGGGAGAGAACGCGAGAAGGCAAAAGCCTAGTCGAATCCCTTTGCAGCATGCTGCTAGGATGCCTGGCTCTGTGCTGATACAAAAGATGTCCAAGCAAGGGGAGCCCCCAACACCCGCAGCTGCTTCCCGCTTGGGACTTGACCCACAATTATAATCCCTTTCCTTTGATTTTCTCTGCAAAAACAGCCACATTCCAGCTAGGCTTCGAGCTGAAAAAAAAGCACCATGTAAAGCTTAAGAGATTTATAAACACAGTGAAAAATCACAGGCTTGTTTTCCTACAGCTTGTTTCCCTAGGCAAGTGAAGGGAGGAGGGGAGCAAGGACAGTAGAAACAGGATGATGAGGCCAGAAGTCGGAGCAGGGAAGATGCAGGACAGTGCCGGACACCCGGGCATGCGTGGACCAGGAGGCAAATGTCAGCCGAGAATGTGGCTCCCCTGCCAAAAACATGGCTCGTGTCATCTCTGTTGTCAGTGAGACAGCTCTGTACACGTAGGTGTGTATGTATGATTTCCATGTGCCCCAGGCTTCGTCCGGAAAGGATTTATGGGGCTGTGGTAAGCGGAGAAGCCAGAATGACAGAGATGATTTCCCCTCCGGATGCTGTGCTGATGAGGCAGGGACCAAATAAAGCCAGGGAGGTGTCCGTGCGTTGGAGGGAGAACAGATGTGTGAAAGTCCACCATTCAACATTACTTTGGAAAATCACAGCTTCTGGAGCTGCCAGGGGCTCGCCAAGTCGTTGGGCCCAGCCACTTACTTTAGGAATGGTTTGCTGCCCATTTTGCAGATGAAGCCTCTAAGTGACAAGAGGAGAGGCTGGAAATTCTGGGAATTAGGACCCTTATTTTTAGCACTCATTCACTTTGCAGCCCCGGTGGGTGCTTTGGAATTAGATGCCCTTGGGGAAAACGTGGATGGGGGCTCTGGGGAGTAACAGCTCCTGCTGCATCCGCAGAGACCTAGGGCACTCCTCCCACCCAGAGAGCAGCAGAAGCCCAGCCTCTGGAGATGGGCTAAAGGGAGATGCCTGAGGGAGCTAAATTTTGGCTGGAGCTAAGAGGGGGAAGGGTACCCAACCTGACTTGACCTGTTGAAACAGGCAAGGCCTGGTCAGAGTTGGAGGGCAGGGCTGGGTACAGAGGAGAGGATGTGGGGAAGGTCCTTCAGTGTCTTACTCTGCCCGGCCAACCCGTCCCCCCACAGCCCAGCTCAGAAGCCAAGGGGGTAGGGTCCTTGCTGGTAGCCTGAGGGTGGCTGTTTCCCTTGGAGGGGAGTCAGGAAGCCCTGTTGCCTGGTTGAACCTGTGCCTGGTGGCTCAACACTCTGCGGATGTCTTCCAGATCACTCTGAAAGTCTCTCCCATGCTGCTGTTTCACGGCAGCACCTCCCACCCACCCATCACCAGCTGCCCAAGTTCATCCCTCCTCCTCCCAGCCCAGCATTGCCTGGGCTGCATCCTTAATGACCCCCTGCTGCCACTGCCCCTGCCTCTGCCTCTGCCTCTCAGGGCCTGGTTTCCTAATTGGAAAACTCACAGCCTGCATCCCATGGAAAAGCAGTTCACCCAAGGGCCTAGGAAGCTCATTGAAGAGTGTGTGGGGATTCCTCCTGGCACCATCCTTGCTTCTTATATTCAAATGACACATGTGCACCTGCAACAAGCATCCAGCCCAAGCAACAGTTCACCTGGAAATGGAGCATGTGTGTTTTTGCACGTGTGCATGTGTGTGTGTTAGAACTACTAGGGGAGTTCAAGTGTGTGTTCGTGGCAGAGTCCCTGCAAGTGGCTGGGAGGATAGACACATACTGCGTATGGTGGTGGGTACCTGCATGTGGCACTGCTGTGTGTGCCTCTGGTGCTTGTCTGACACTCTGCATGCTGCTGCTGTGGTGTCTGATGGATGCACATGTCTGAGTATCATAACGAGAACCTCTCTATGCCCCAGAAACCAACTGTTGGGCATGCATCTATGGGGGAGGGGATGCTGGAGGACGGGGGGCTGTGGCTGCCCTGGCAAAGACCTGTGTTTCAGCAGAGCCATGCTTCCCAGCATCCTCTGCAAGCGAGAACATCCCCACTTGTGGCAGCTGAGCCCTGTCACCTATGCCTGTGGTCAGCATGTCTGGGACCTTGCCAATGATCTCTGTGTCCCTTGGGCTCTGCCCCAAACCCCCAGCCTTCTCTCTGTCACTGTCCTTCTCTGGGTGGGCAGAGGAGGCTCCTGGGGTTTCCCCTGGTGCCATCAGCACTCCAACATCTGCCTCTATCATTCTCCTTTACCCCCGCCACGTTCCTTTCTGGATCTCATGAGTACCCACTTGGGCCCTATCACTTCTTGTCACCTGGGACTTATGGTGAACAAAGACCTCAGAGACTTCACAGCTGTCCCCCAGGGAATACATTCTGCCTGGCTCAGCAATGAGCTCCTTGGGGACAGAGCCACGTTTTACTCCTCCCTGCCTCTGGCACCACACCTGGCACAGATAGGTCCTCTTGGGGAACGTGAGGAGAAGGAAAAATGAACAAGTGCACCCCACGCAAACGGTCAGGGAGGTGTCACTGCACGCAGGTCTGGGAGGGGAATATTTGGGGTGCAGTCTGTGCAGCAGCATTCCTTGGGAGAGTTCAGGGTGGGCAAAACCATCCCAGCCTGAAGTGGCCACCCACCTCTGTGAGCCTGGGGCCTGCCGATGTCTGGCCTAGGGAAAGGGTCAGCGTGTGATGGTTACACCGGGGATATGGGATGCTGTGACACAGTGACACCCTGTGTCTGTGCCCAGCTCTGGGTGCATTGCAATCCCTCTGCTGCAGAATGGGGAGGAAGTGGGCATCAGGGGCACGGCATAGCCCAGGCCCCATAAGTACCTGTCCTCCTTTCCTGGGAAGAAATCTCATTATCCGCTGACGCTGGCAGCCTCCCGCAGCCTCAGACAGACCCATTCTGGCCCCAAGAAGGAGTTGGGGAAGGGCTTTAATTTGCCAGACTGCCCTCTTCCATCACAGAGAGGTTTGCCTCCCTGGGCATCTGAGGACCCCTGCTGTGCCCCTGGGGCCTCTGGGGCAGTGGTGTATGTGTGCCCCAGGGCAGCATGCTCTCCACCACCCAGGTGAGCTGCCCTCCCAGTGAGGAGGGAAAGGAAACATAATGCTTTGCAGAAGCCTCTGCGTTTCCCTTCCATAATGAAAATGCCATTGTGTTTTCTGCTCTCAACAATACTGCGGCAGAAGCAGCTGGCAGCCCCTCAGGGCGACATCTTCCTTCCCCACACTACCAGCCACAGCAAATCCAAAAGAGAGCACACAATCCTAAAGCTCTCTGGCTGTCTTCTCTTCCCCAGCCCAAGCACGGAACTAGGGTACGGGGAGGGGAGACAATGCTCCAGGCCACTGTGCTGATTGGGAGGGAGTGGGTCTGGTGCTGGGAGCCCAAAAGGAAGAGACCCCAATGCCTTACAGAAGCTTGGGATCCAGAAGAGAGCTTGGGTCCAACCTGCTCCTTTTACAGATGGCACTCCTGAAACAGAGGAGGGGTGGGCTGGCGGGGGTGGGGGGGGTCACCCAGCAAGCTCACAATCAGCAACATTTACGTAACAGTAAGTGCCAGGGAGCTGTTCTGAGTGTTTTATTTGTAGTAACACCATTGGGTACTTGGTAGTATTTTCCCTATATACCTGATAAGGAAACTGGGGCAGATATACTTAAGAGTCGTTCCCAAGCTCACACAGCTAGTCAAGATTTGGTACTGAGACCCACCTCAAACAGCATCTGTTCTTTCAATTACTTCATTCCACAGCCTGTGGCTACACCAGGGCCATGATCCTGACTCCCAACTTAGTGTTCCTTCTCCACTGGGGAAGGTTTGCCAGGTTTCAAGTATTACAGCATCTGTCCTCTTCTGGTATCTCACAGCATCCCTAAGAGGTGATGGAGAAAGGAGAGGAGAAGGGGAGAATTATTCTTTCCTGGTCAAAGATGGGGAAACTGAGTCAGGAATTGCTGCATCAATGACCTGCCCATGATCCCATAATGAGTAGGGCAGGGACCAAGATCAAACTAATACCCTGGCTTCCCACACCCATCTAAAGCCTCTCTACCTTATATAAAAGTTTAGATCTCCTTTTATTCTTCACTCAAAACACAGAGAGAGGCCAGGCATGGTGGCTTACACCTGTAGTCCTAACACTTTGGGAGGCCAAGGTGGGAGGATCACTTGAGGCTAAGAGTTCGAGACCAGTCTGAGCAATATAGTGAGCCCTGTCTCCCCCAAAAAATAGAAAAATTATCCAGATGTGGTGGCATGTGCCTCTAGTCCCTGCTACTTGGGAGGCTAAGGCAGGAGGATCACTTGAGCCCAGGAGTTTGAGGTTGTAGTGAGCTATGATGACGCCACTGCACTCCAGCCTGGGCGACAGAGCAAGACCCTGTCTCCAAAACAAACAAACAAACAGACAAAAAACCAAACAAGATACACCAAGCAATTATCCTTGTTCCCAGGGCCCTGGGGGCTGTGAATCTGTGCTAATGAAGGGGATGCGGTTTATGTACGTTGGAGGACTGTGCATGTGGAATTGTGCTTCCCACCTTGAAACTTGAATGCAGCTCCTGATTCTGTTTTGTTCTCTGCTGTATGCGCAGCTCTTAGGACTACACCTGGCACACAGTGGGTGCTCAAGAGATATTTGTTGAATGAATGAATGAATTGAATCTGAAAGCATCCCAAGGCTGCTGAGAGTGGCCATTTTCTCCGCCACTGAGAACTCCCTGTCTCTATTTATTTCTCTGTTCTCCAAACACTTAGGATTGGTTTATACTGAACCCTTGTTAGTGGCTGCCAGGGAAGAAACATCAAGATGATTAAAGGTGGGGAGATGGTGCCTCTGGGGCAGTGTTGACAGGATGGGGGTCACTAACCTCAAAAAGGGAAGGCAACCTCATAGCTGTACTTGGGAAGGCTCCAGATGTCTGCGGCTAACAGCGATCCCTCAGCCTCTGCCGTCTGAAAATGTGGCCCCATGGAGGTGGGGACAGGTGGGGAGGGGGTTCTCATTCTCCAGGAGGGGTGGTGGGTTTGGGGCCGGGGAGGGACAGAGGGTAGGGTGAGGAATGGGCTGTTAGCTGCCCTGTGTCTTACAGATGGAGGAGCCTGGACAGAGCCCCAGACTTCCAGCCACAGGGGTATGAAGAGGCCAGAACAGGGTGAGGTGAATGCCTGGGGTGCAAAATTCAAGAGGGTGCCATAAAACTCAGTCATCAAGATAAATAATCTTTTAATGCAATATTTCTCAGAATATAAATTAATGCAAAAATTACCGATGAGCAAAAGAAGACAGAATTTGACACTGTGCTTGCAGCACTCACCTCCCTCCTGCCCTCTCGCCCTAGTCCTGGGCCTGACACAGAACAGGTGTGTCTGGGAGTGGGGGAGGGGCTGTCCTGAAAGGACACCCTGGGTCAGACGCAGGTGTGAGAGTCTGTGTACCAGGGGAGGCTGGGATGGGGATGTCCCTTGGGAGGTGCCAGTAGAAAGGTGTAATTTGGGAGGAGGGGAGTGATTGGGGTTTGTGGTGAGAGGCTTCAGCAGAGAGAATGTAGTGGCCAATTTGCCTGTTGCTGCAGAAGGGAGGGAAAGAGGGCCTTGGATGTAAGGATTTCTCTTCTTGAGCCAGCCAGTCTCTGCATCTAATTGGACCCATTGTGCTTATGATAATTCTTGTTGGGGTGCAGGAATCCTGAGCTGGGTAGGGGAGGTTTCCTCCTCTGGAATGAGCTGTCAGAAGGGAGGTGGTGGGTAGTGCAGTGGGAGAGGGGAGGGGGGAGCTGCAGAGCGGAAGCCTGGGAGTGGGGGAAGCCTATCGGACCTGGGGGGCTTCCCACCACCCCATCCAGCCCCAACCCCCTCTCCTTCCCAGGTGGCCCCTTACTTCCTGCCCCTCCCCAGAGCCTTGCATGCCCAGGGCTTATGGGACTTACCTCCTAATGGTGCTAAACAAATAATTGTTTCTGCTGTTACCCTCTCTCAGAATAGCAAAGAAATAACTGGAAGGGACAGCCCTCCCCTTAGCATCCTGAGGCAGAGCAGAAAGAGCAGTGGTGATGGCAGGGTCCTGGGGGTGTCCTCCCTCCATAATCCTCATACCTGAACAAGCTGAAGCTGAGCCACAGGAGAGGGGATGGAGCACAGAGAGGTGCTGTATGGGCCCATGTGCTCCCATCAATCTCCGGGGGATCCTAGGGTCTGAGATTTGCAGCCGGAGCATTGAAGGGGCTGGGATGGGTAGTGTGCCCAACCCCTCCCTCATATGTCCCCTGCCCCACACCCAGGACCTCTGAAGTCCTTCCGTATAACACCGAGGGAGTTCCCCTTTGATACTAACTCCATGCTGAGGCTTTGGGGCCTAGAGAGCAACATCATGCTGCCTCTCTTCCCCCTGCAGTGGACCCTGTGGTCTGGTGGGAGGTCAGCCACCCCCACAGACAGGACCCAGCCTCATGAGGCATGGCTCAGGACCAGGGGACACAGAAAGATGGTAGGCATCAGACGAAGGTGAGGGTAGTCAGGGACGCTTCCTGGAGGCAACGGCACTTGAGCTAGGCCTTGGTTTCAGCTCTCTCATAGCAGCCCCCTCAGTTCCTCTGACACTTGCTCCTTGGAAATTTCCTGGCTTGGGTTTCCATAGTCGGGGTGAGACTGGCCACACTTGCTGGGGGCACACTCAGAACCTGTGGCCATGCCTGGCTGTGGCCCTAGGAGTAAAGGGATGTGTGCCCAAGGAATGTTTCTACTAGAAGAACTTTCTTTCCACAAGTATTCCTGAGGCCCTACTATGTGCCAGGCACTGTTCTCAGTGTTGGGGTTCCTGCCCCCAAGGTCCTAATGCATCCAGGGCAATGAGCCTCTGCTGGTGCTTCAGACTGTGCTAGAAGATGTTCTAGCAATAGCAGTCTTTTGAGGTAGTGAGCTCCCCGTCCCTGAAAGAAATTAAGTAGAAATGGATAACCACTGTGCCAGACCTCCTGGATCACATACTAGCTTCGTAACCTTTGGTAGGTTACTTAAACTCTCTCTGCCTCAGTTTCCTTATCTGGAAAATAGGAATAATAATAACACCTACCTTATCATGGTGTTGTGAGGTTTAAGAAAATTTGTACATGTAAAGCCCTGAAAACAGTGACATGGTAAGCACTTGATAAATGATGTCTTTATAATAATAGTGTTAATTATTTGTATGATTGTTCCCTGGGGGTTCCTTCACCAGGGGACAGGAGATGAGATTCAAGGCCTTGGAGGTTCTACCCCATCTGAACTGTGGATTCTGAGCTGCCACCTGTCTGGCAGGTTTTCTCCTGGCTCCTGCATGCTAAGGAGCTGGGCTTCCCTTCCTCGGTGGAGGCTGCAGCCTGGACAGAGTCCCTCCAGGCCAGCCGTCCTGCCACTCTTGGCGCCAGGACTCGAGTTTCCCCAGCCGCACCTCTGAGTGGGTCCCAGGCAAGGACAGGCGTCTCTCGCTTTCCCTGTTCTTCCTTTGTCTTCATGGTAGGCCCAGGCCCTTCCGTCTCGTCTCTCTGATTCTTTTCATTTGCCTAATTCAATGCAGCTGAGGGAAAATCTGTCCACTCGCGTGTCATCATTCTGTTTAGTCTGAATATACAGAAGGTCACATTGCGACTGTGGGGAATAGTTAACATGTATGTGGTACGAGTCCTGGGCATCTATTCCAGGAAGGCAGAGGCTTTGCCTCTTCTCTCAGACTAGAAGATCCATGAAAGTAGGACTATTGCTCATCCCTCAGACCAGTGCTCCCCGAGGACAGGGCCATGTCCCCCCTCAGACTGGGCCTCCCTGAGGACAGGGCCGTGTCTCCCTTCAGACTGGGGCTCCCCGCGGACAGGGCCGTGTCTCCCCCTCAGACTGGGCCTCCCTGAGGACAGGGCCGTGTCTCCCTTCAGACTGTCAGACTGGAGCTCCCCGTGGACAGAGCCGTGTCCCCACTAAGACTGGGAGCTGCTGGAGGACATGACTCTCTCCTAAACTCTTGCCCAGTGTTCTTTCCTCAGGCAGGAGCCTGTGAGGTTTTCCAGGTCTCTGTCTGCTTTGGCTCTTCTTGAAGAGATGCCTCCCATGACTAGTCGCGTGCAGCTGGCAGTTGACCTCCAACACGTTTGTTTCCATCTTCTCACCCGACTCCATCCTGGGCCTGCACAGTGTCTTCCTAACATTCCAACTCAGGCCAGACCATCTGCTAATGCATCGCTGAGCCAGCTGCAAAACCAGGTCACCTCCCTCTCCTTGTCTTTCTTATTGTCCCCTTTCCCTAATCGAATTATTTTTTCTCTGCATTGTGCACGTCAGAGGAAGCTTTGACAGACTTGGGTTCTCTACACTCACTGCAAACACTCTGAGAACAGTGATGAGATGGGCATAATGAGAGTCTTGATGCATAATCAGCAAAGTGCTGGGCCTTCACCCCTCCTGCCCTCCCTTCCTCCCTGCCTGCCCCCTCCACCAACGCCGGCTGCACCGCCAAGCAGTTACCAGACAAATCTCAGACTGGGTCTACAGGATGGCAGGGGGCGGGTGCCACGCTCACAGTCCTGCAGCCTGCTCAGGAGTTGCCTGGGTCAGGGAGGACAGATCCAGGGGGTTAATGGGGTCATGTCAAAGCCCTTGTTTGATGGGCTGCAGTGGGGAGGTCTCCTGTCCCCAGGTGGTTCCTGTCCATCCCCTGGTGGATGTCAGGGCAATGGCAGAGACAGAAGGTCCAGACCCCACTCTTCCTTTCTCTTTGGAACTCTGGGTCCAGGTCACAGCCTGGGTTTCAGGCAGCCCTGAGCTGTCCCCAGGCATTCAGGACACAGCTGCCTGTGTGTGCGCTCAGGATGAGCAGTCACAATAGTCGTGCTAATGACGGTAATCATCACGGAGCCAGTTGTGAATGCCCCCAGTGCCTCCCAAAGGGCACTGCCTTTCCTCATCTCATTGCTCGGGAGACTCAGAGGAATCAGGGGTTTGTTTATGATCCCGTAGCAAGGCAGCAGGCCTCTCATGCTGCAGACTTTTCCCTTGGCCCCACCTTGCTTTCTGGGGTGACTCCGAGACCCAAGGCCCAACCCGCAGCTGCCCGAGAGGTAGACGACAGTGGTGATTAAAAGCCTGCACTTTGAGTCAGACAGCTGTCCCTCCAAGTCCCAGCTCTGCCACTCTGTTGTGGGCCTGGGGCAAGTTGCTTCCTTGCTCTGAGCCTCAGGTGCCGCACCTGTAAAATGGGATAGTGGTACTTGTCACCTGGGGATTTTCTAAGATGTGTTCAGGGTGCCTGGCACTTAGTAAGTACTCAGTAAGCGGTATCCGTCTTGGTCTTGTCCAAGAGCTTCATTGTCCCTTCCTCCTCCTCTTCAGACAGACCCAGCCCCATAGCCTATGCCTGGGGACCCAAGGAGAGTGACCCTGGAGGGGAGGGGAGGAATGAGTTTTGACAGTAATAATAGCAATACCTAATGCATATCAGGCTTGTACTCCGTTCCAGGCACTATCCTAAGCTCTTTACATGTATTTTTCTCAGTCAATTCTCATAAAATATTCATGAAATATCTGTTATTATAAAGCTCATTTTCCACGGGGGAAACTGAGGCATGAGGCAGAGTGTCACATTTGGCTTCAGAGCCTGCGCAGAGTTTGTCTGCCCACCATTACAGAGCCAGGTGCTATCAAAGCTACGATGTGAATTCTCCATAGAGCTGCTAGTCCAGGGGGAGTAGAGGGCTCCCAGGGTTGTGGGGGTCCCTTGTATTATGTATTATGAGCTTTCACCAGATTCTCATAGGAGTCCATGACCCCCAGAATGTGAAGAACAACTCTCCTAGTGCAGCGAGCCCATCTCGCAGTGAGAGCATGGAGACCTAGAATGAGAAGTGACTGGCCACACAGCTGGTGGCAGAACGAACACTGGGCCTCGGGGCTCCCAGCCCCTGGAATGTTAACAAGTGGTTCAGAGCACAGGATCTGTGGTTCAGACTGCCTGGTCCACCACTTACCAGCTGTGTTTCCATGGGTAAGCTACTTAGTCTCTGTGGGCCTTAGTTTTCTCATCTGGAAAATGGGAATGATATTTATAAGAGTGCCTATGACATGAGAATTAAATGAGCTAGGCCACGTGAAGAACTTAAAACAATGCCTGACAAAATCTAAGCACTCAGTGAATTTGACCGTTTTTCATGCTGGTGTAGAAACACTGGTATAATTATGCCACATGGCTTCTGCATCCACCTGGCAGTGTGGCCGCAGGGTGAGGCTTTCCCTGTCCTCCTTCCATCCAGGCTGTGCTTAGGTCTACACCTCAGCTTCTAATCTTTCCTTCCTCCACAACATGCATCTTAGGATTTTTCTGCAGGTGCACTGCTTGTTTGCCAAGTTTCCTCGATCAGGATGTGAGGTCCTGAGTCCCCACATCCAGGAGCTGCTTCTGCCTTTATTTTGTGTCCAAAAAAGGGATATTCTGACCTCTGCTCCCCAGGGCATTTGGTGCAGGCTGGTTGACCTGACAGAGTCTAGGAAGGTGCACCTCACTTTGGGGTCAGGGGTGGGAGGGGAGCTTATTTTTTTCTATCAATAGTCAAGAATTGACAGAAAAGATCACTTGAGGGTCCCTGAAAGAAGTAGAAATCAATCTCTCTCTCTCTCTCTCTCTCTCTCTCTCTCTCTCTCTCTCTCTCTCTCTCTCTCTCTCTCGTGTGTGTGTGTGTGTGTGTGTGTGTGTGTGTGTGGTGTGTGGTGTATGTGTTTTCAGCAAGAGAGGGGTAAAGTAGAAAACATCCCACTCATATACTTTTTAGAGCAAGGAACAGATTTTAAAATTTCAATTGGTACAAAAAGTAATAGAAAATGTATTTTGGTTCTTTACTTCATCCAATTAAGTGAAAGAAAAAAGCAAGGACAAAGAAGATGTAGAAAAGGAGAGAGAAACAGAGAGGGAGAAAGACAGGGAGAGAGAGACAGAAAGAGACAGAGAACAAAAGGAAATAGAGACCCAGTGGGTGAAACAAGTAAATGGTCACCAAGACACCCCAAGAAGTCCTGAGAACCGTTCTCATCCCGTCAGAGTTTAACACTCCGCCTTTAAATGTTTGTTGCATTTTTACAACCACAGGCAGCCTGTCACTTCTCAATACCTGACCCACAGTCCGGGTGAACTAAGCCAGGGACTTGATTAAGCCTGAAGGCTGGAGGCCTCCATTATTGTCTTGCTGTTGTTGTTCTGGAGTTGTGTTTACTACCCACCTGCTGGGGGCTCAAGGTACAAAATTGACAGGGTTCTGCCCTTAATGAGTTCCCATCCTAGTTGGAGAGGCGGACATGTAAATAATGTTTATAATAAAAGTCAGGCTGCTATAATTACTATAATAAAAGTTCAGATAATGTGCACAGAGGAGAGATTAATTAATTCTGACTGGGAAATGCAGCACTGCTTTGTAGGGAATAACTGATGAGGCATGCTGGAGGAGGTGCAGGATTTCTGTAGCGGGGCAGGCAGAGGCAGTATGGGTCGATGGCCTTTGTATCAGACAACTTGAATTTAATCTCTAACTGTGCTGCTTCCTAGCTGTGTGTCTTTGGGCAGGTGACTTAACCACTCTGAGCCTATTTCCTCATATATGAAATGAGAATAACAGTATTTCATTACATATTTCATAGAACTGTTGCATTAAGAGATAAAGCACATGGCACTGTCTTGTAAAACAAAAATTGTTGAACAAATAAAAAAATAGCACTGGAGGACGTGGTTGTCATATGGCTGAATGTGACCACCAGGTACACTACATTCCTATAATGTGAGGATATGAGCTGTGATGAGCTGGAAGTCCATTCCAGCCGCCTCTGGGATATGATGACCCCAAGTAGGACTAGACCACCACCTGCCTAAAATTGTCTCCACAGGGGTAGGGATTTCAGGCAAAAGGGAAGGCATCTACCAACAGCCTGACACATAGTGGCCCACAGTGAGACAGGAGCGACTCCATGGCTGTGTGGTGTGCAGTCGTTCCTGCTGCAGGTGCACTAGGTGAGCTTCAGGGGGTGTGGTGGGAAAGGCAGGTGGGGTTAGACCAAGAACTGAGCATCAGTACATGCAGGAACTGTGCGGGTGCCGTATAGAGACTCAGGCGCTTGCCTGTAAGATGTTCACAGATTCTGGCACGGAGACTTGGCTTTAGGTGCCAGGGGCTGTTGGGGTTCTTGAGCAGAAAGTGGCCTCGACAGGTGTGTGTTAGGGTCTCCTGCTGAGATGTGGAGGACAGAGTCGGGGAGAGTGGGCAGTGTAGGCTCATTGGGAAGGACAGTAATAGGCGATCGCCAGGCAGGAGATAAGGAGGGACAGAATGAAGGCAACGGCAGTGGGGTTGGAGAAGGTACGGATTAAAACTATCGTATAGGTAGAATCAGCAGGACCTGGAGGCCATGGGAATCAGCCTCCTAAACAAAAACCTGGCACACAGACAAGACAGCTGTAAATGCTACTTGGAGAGGGAAGGAGAGGGAAGGAGGAGTCAAAAACAGCTCCAAAGGCAACTGAAATTCTTCTGCACTGCTGGAGGGAGGGTGTGTAAGACAGACACTCAAAAGACTGTTGGGCAGAATTGACTGCAGCTGTCTCCCCGCACACCCTGTGACCCAGCAGCTCCCTCCTGGATGAACACGCAAAGCAGAAATGTACACACATGCCCGTGCAAGACATGTTTTTGGGGTTTCACAGCAGCACTGTTCACAACAGCCCCAACTGGAGATGCCTGAATGCTCATCCGCGGTGGAGAGAAGTCAATCACGATCGGCTCACATCAATGAAGGCTGCACAGTAACGAGCGCGAGCAATCTTCGGTTACGTGGTGTGATCTGTGAGGATCTCACGGACATGTGAAAAAAGCCGGGCATAAAAGAGTACATACTGTAGGATTCCGTTTATATACATTACAAAAACAGATGACCTATCTGTGGTGTCAGAAGACAGATAGCTGTTGCCCAGGTAGGAGAGGGACTGGGACAGGCTCGAGGGCCAGTTTTGTTGTTTTTATTGTTTGTCGATCTGAGTACTGGTTACAGGGCTGTTTATTTTGTGTAAATTCATTTAGCTTATAATATGTGCACTTTTCTGTATGCATCTTATATTTCAACAAACATGTTTTTAAAAATGTCCTCTCCTCCCTTCCCCCCCGCCAAAAAACAAATTGCTCCAAGGATTGTGGCTTGGAGCAGCTACGCAAACAGTGTTGACAATTATCCAGACCAGGAACACAGAGGGAACAGCAGGATATGAAGCAGCAAAAAATTTGCTTTGGATGAGGTTGAGTTTAGGGTGCCTGGGGGACAGTCAGGGACAGGTGTGAAACGAGCACTCGGAAGTGTGTGCCAGGAGCTTGGGCCAGGCCAGGTGGGAGGCGGGAGGGTAGATGTGAGGGCCATTGGCATGGTGGGCGTGTGGGGCAGGGGCAGGCCACCAGGTAGAGTGTGCAGAGTGAGGGGGGGGTGGTCCTGGGGAGCAAGCTGAGAGGGACAATCCTTTGAGGGACTGGGAGAGGGATGGTCAGAGGAGGGGATGAAACCCAGGAAGGAGAGGGTTTCATGGAGAGTGTGGCCATTAGTGCCATATGTTGCAGAGAGGTCAAGTGTGGTTATTTGACCATCACCACCACCACCACCGTCACTGCTACCCCCAATACTTTCTTCCAAGTCCTTCCTCTCGTAGTGAGCTACTGTTCAGTTACTCCCGCCTATCCTGCACCTCACTGCCCACCACCCCCAGGCCCTTTTTTATTTCTGAAACTGCTTGTGAGCCGGGGCTCCCCCATCCTAGGCCCGTGCAGTTTCTATCCTAACCCAAATGTAGACCTTTACATTCACCCCTGTTAGGCTTCACCTTCTATCTGTCTAAGCCACAGAGGAAGGTGGAGGAAAGCAAGGCTGCCCCGGGCGGGCTTGCGTGCTCGATGGCCGAGAGTCCAGGGTCTGGGTGGAGCAGGCAGCTGACAGTGCTAGGAGAGGGCCTGTCTCTGCTTTAGCTCCTTCTCTGCGACTACCCCTGGGCCTGCGTGTCCCGGTGCTTGAGGTGGGTGTGTTGCCTAACACGTTCACCCGTAGGGGCCACCTGTAACTTTTAACCAGGGAAAAGGGGAAGATTTTCAAGCAAATGCTGTATGAAACAAGGAAGTTTACCAAAAAAGCAACAAGAAGAATCCTTCAAATTAGGGTAATAATACTAGCTACCATTTGTTGAACCTTAACTGTGTACAGGCACTGGGTTGAGCATGCACATTGGTGATCTGATTGAATTGTCATATCCACCCTGTGTAATTATGTAGGTGTGTAATTATGACTCCCACTTTATGGCTGGGGAAATTGAGGCACAGAGAGTTTCAGTAGCTTGCCCAAAATCTCTCAGCTAATAAGCGACGGAGCTGGGATTTGAACGCAGACAGCTCAGACTCTGTAACCTTTCATGAAATACTACTTACTGATGTGAACACAAGGAGCAGTGGCAGAAAACTGTACATAATCTAAATCCATAGACAATCCTCAGGCCTTTTATTTTGTGTTTAAAATGCCCGACTTGATGGCTTGGCAGCAGATTTATTTCCTTTTTATATTCCATTTGGTTTAAGCAAATATTATTAGTAAGATGAGTTACATTTCCCTTAAGCCCACATTGACCAACTGCAGGAAACCATGTGGATAGCATGGTAGGCAGCTTGGTCCACAAATTTAGGTGGGCAATAAATATCACATTTTCTTTATTTTATTTACACTGCCATAAAACTGACCCTGAACCCCACACCTACTCAGCTGGTAGGAAATTCATTTTCTGTCATGATCGGGACTTTCCATTTCCACTCAGTCCAGGCGTGCAAAGGTCCTGGGGTCCTTTGAAGTGCTGACCGACCTCCCACCTCCTCCCAGTGACTTCAGAGCAGCTCTTCTCTCCTTGCTCCTTCAGAATACTGCAAATAATTTCCTCACTGAGTTTAGACATTTATACAGCTAGACTGTATAAATGACAGGAGAGGTACTGACCTCAAGCATCTTCCATTTTTCATCCTGAGAATATCCATGAGGCCTGGAACAAACAAAAAGGGGATGAGAGAATCAACACAAATCAGAACGTGCGTGTCTGTGGGGAGCCTCCTGCCTGCTGGAGGAGTAGGAGCCATCCATGCAGTGCCTTCCCCAAGTGTGCAAACAAACTGCACCCAGCATGTGTCCTAGGGGTGGCAGGAAAGGGCACAGGGGTGCGACTGGTTGGGGCACCCAATCTAGGAGGCTTCCTGGAGAATCCATGGGGACCTGTGGTGAAGATCAGACAGCCGAGAGGACCCTCTGCATGCTCAAAAGGGAGAAAGAAGGCGTATAGACAGTTCCCAACTTATGATGTTTCAACTTACGATTTTTCGACTTTACAATGGTGTGAAAGCAATAAGCATTCAGTACACTCCTAGACTTAGGGTCTGATTATGTCTGGATAAACCCACTGTAAGTTGAAAATATCGTAAGTGTTCAATTTATGTAACCTCATCATAAACCAAGGCGCATCTGTATTAGCCTGAGCCTAGGGCCCTCAGCCTTGGCTCCCCAGGACAGCAGTGGCAGGGCAGGCAGGGGGCATCAGGATCTGAGCACTAAAGGGCTTTAGGGTCAGCTAGTGCAGCCCCCTCCTCATGTTAAAGAGTGGGGAAGAGGTGTCAGGTTACTTTGTTGAGCCCTCCCTGCCCACAGGGGCATCTGGAGTGCCTGGGGAGCCAGGCCTCCCTGTGTTCAGCCTGGTCTCCCTAGCACAGCTGTGCAGGCCCACCTAGGCAAGCCGCCAGTGGGGAGAACGGGCTGGAATTGGAACATAGGATCTTTACCATGTTAGGGTTCAAGGGTTGGCAATAGGAAATTAAAGGTTTCCTTTAAGATACCTCTTTTTTTAAAAATAGGATATGGTGTAGGGATAAAGTATTTGAGCTCTGGCACCAGAGAAAACTGGGTTTGAATCCCAGCTCTGGCCCTAACCAGCTGTGTGACCTTAGGTAGCTTACTTAACCTCTCTGAGACTCCATTTTCTCCTCTATAGATGGGAATAATAACAGTCACTTCATAGGATTACATGAATTCATGTGTTTAAAACATTTTCACCTAGTAACACATATTTTAATAGCTATTATAGCTATGATTATTGTTATGTCTGGTGGCAGGAAGTTCCTCAATGTCCTTTATATGACCCAAACTACAAACTGATCTTGGCCCAAAATCTAGAACATAACCATGTGGTTTTAAATGCCTTAAGGTACTTTTGCTTTAATTATCTTAAAAGCAGCATCATTAAGTGATCATTAGTGAGTAAAATAATTTATGTCATATGATTTTCAAACCTTGATCAAGGACAATATGGTACTTTTCTCCTTAATCACTAACATAAACACTCTATCTGTAGCCAGGCTTATATCAGTTCTCTTTCTTAATGATCTCAAATCCAGCTTTCTTCTCATATTTCTGATTGCCATATCACCTATAGTGGCCCCTGTCCTTTTTCTTCCGTGAATAGAGACTGGAGGTACTGGAAACAGTCCGGGTTTTGTGATCAGACAGACTTGAGCTCAAATTCTGGCTCTGCCACTTGCTAGCAGTGTGGCTTTAGGTAAATCTCTTAACCTCTCTGAGCCTCTTTGTCTTGCTGTGAATGTCGCCTCATAGGCTACAGGGCCAATGGAATAAAATAAAATCTCCCAAGCCCCTGGTGCAGAGCGAACATCACCGGACACTCATCCCTTCCTTTTCCCTTCCTGTTCTTCTTTTACCCTCGAGACTTCAGCTGTCCTGGGCTGTATTGTTGGAGAAGCCCCTGGAAGAGGAGGCTCAACCTGACTGCAGCTCTAGGCCCTCCTGCAGGCAGCTTCTGGAGAAAGCCCTCCAGAGCAAAGGAGATCAATTTCTGTTTTATTTTCAAGGGTGAGTGAAACGCCCCTCTTCCAAAGGAGGTTCTAGAAGCACTGCCTATTCGATGTCCCTTAGCCACCACTGGAGTTACAGCCTTATCTCACTGAGCTTCCACCAACAAATCCAAGTTTACATCCTCACGGCCACCTTTTAATACAAAAACTTTGAATGAAGGTTTTGTTTTCTCTCTTGATGGAGATACAATGAGCTTCATCAGAATCCCACTCGCCCTGCCTTGCAGAAGTCCCCCCTTGCCAGAAACAAACACATTAATCAGTACTGGCATTGACAGAAAAGGGGTCTGATAGATCCACGGGTGACTCAGGCTGGATTCTTGCCTTTGGTCACCACTTTGGGGACATGTGAGCTCTCAAGGATGATCCCTGTGGGAACGGAACTCCACATCTTTAATGGTGGGATGGAAGGCAGTGAGGACGATGGAGAGGAAAGATACTTGGGGTTGGTCCTACTCAGCTCCTTTTAGGTCACCCAGTTGAGCATTGACAGATCCTGCTCAAAAGAATGGTCCCTGGAGCCTGGCAGACCCATCTTTGTGCCTGACTGCACCCTCTCCAGGGTATGTGATGCTGTGAGTGTGGCTTCACCTCCCTGGGTTTCGACCCTTTCGTCTATAACTAGGAGTGGTTCCTGAAGCTTGGGTTAATGGGGCAGTGAGTGTGCAGGGACAAAAGGGGCAGGAGGAGTTTGAGTGGGGAGGGCCACCCTGCTGGCCACACAAGGCTACAGAGTGCTGGGCACATGGGGTAGCAGCTGCTGACTCGGGGAAGAGGTGGCCCTGCCCTCCCAGTGGATAAATGCTGCAGTGGAGGAACCCTGGAGCTCCAGAGCAGGAGAAAGTCTAGCAGGTGTGAAAGACTGGTGTGCTAAAGACAGGTGCTCACTCACAAGATCCAGGCGGGACCATGCCTTCCTGGAAGCACAGGCTGGGAAACCAGAACCGGCAGGATCAGAAAGGAGAGGAAGAGAAAGTTGTCGTTTTGTGTCTTCGCTAAGCTTTGCTTTGTGGCCCCTTCAAGGAGAACTATAAAAGAGACTTAATTTGGCGCTTTGAACCGTGACACATATGCACACCATTGCTTGGAATGACCTTTTCTGCTCACAGGGAAGAAGCCAGACTGTGGTGTTGAAACTAGCTCTGGACCACGCTGGCTAGGTTCAAATTCCAGTCCTGCCAGTTTGTAAAAGCAGCCTCGTTTTCATCCTCTGTAAAATGGGGACAGCAGCAGCATCCTCATTGTAGAGGTCATTCTGCAGTTCAAGCAGGCAGCTTAGGAGCAGCACACAGAACCGTGCCCTGCACACAGTCAAGGAGACATTACTGTAATTAAACCACGAGCATCTTGAGGACAGGGACCTTTTATCTCTCCCTCTGCCTAGCACCAGTTCCCAGCCTGTGTACTTAGTGTATATTTGTTAAAGATGGTGACATTTAGTCAGTCCTTGGAGGGGGGCAAATTTCAACATACAGAGATAGAAAGGGGAGAGCTTGGGAGAAGACTGTGTTGGGTGTGGTCCTGGGGCAAAGTTCCGGGTCCAGAGGAAAGCAAGATCGTCCGGGGAGAGCCGGGCCCTGGGTAGGAGCCTGGCAGTGTGGGAGGGCAGGTGGGGCTCCCTGGAGGAGGTGAGATGGGTCAACTGGCCTAAGGGACAAGTGAGAGGAAGGTGTGGCTAGGGGAAGGAGGCACCACAAGAGCCCCGAGGCAAAGGGTGGGTTCCCTCTCTTCATAAAGTTCTGCAGACGCATATTTCTGTCAGTTTTATATTAACATTTACATAACAAGTAGATTGAGAGATTGCATTATTTACATATATATGGGAGGCCGGCTGGAACTGGGGATCCTTGCGCTTGTACATGACGTTTTATTGATTAATAAATTAGACACTTACAGATCAGGCACAAATCAAATCCATCCATTTCAGACACCCATCAGGTGCAAATGAATGTAAATTGGTGGCTTCATTTGCATACTGAAAGCAAACCATTTAGTCGTCATTTGTCATATGCACCCTTGAGAGGCTGTAATTTGGAGCCAGCCTGTAGCAGGGCCGCCCAGTGCTCTCTGGGGCGATCGCTGAGACTGGAGGGGGCGCGCAGCTACAGGCGGGGGTGGGCATGGGAGTGGCCATGGAATGCTCCTGTGTCCAGCTCCCTTCCTGGAATCACCCACCTGGCCTCAGAGGAGGACAGTGGAGCCAGGGCCAGGTAGGACACTGCCTTATTGCAGAATCAGAATCCAGGTGGCCAGAACTGGAGGGAATCTTGAAGTCCATCTACACCAGCTTTGTATTTTATAGATGATGAACTGAAGCCCAGAGAGGAGAAGTGACTTGCCTAAGGTCACATAGCAAGGTAGGTGCAGAGCAGGACTAGAACCCAGTTCTCCTTGCCCCAAGTTCAGCACTTTTCCTATGATGCCACTATGGTTCTTTCTAACAGGAAAGAAAGGAGTATGGTCTGGAGCTTTTGGAATCATCTACCCCTGACTCAGTTTCCTGGGGCAGGGGTTGGCGTTTGTGAGGGGCTCAGGATAAGGAGCTACTACTATCAGGATCCAGTTTTTCACAAGCTCCTGTCATGGCCTGATTTCAGGGCACTTGGGGGGCCTCCCTCTCCAGGGAATATCTTCCCCATCAGCTCTCTGACTCCCCAAACTCCTTTAAGGACAGAAAGTGCTTTTCACTGTATATGAAAAGACACAGTTTAAAGGCTGTTTGGGTTGTAATGGGGTGGGGGGGAGTGGAGGGGGTGGTGAGAGACAGAGAGAGAAAGGCTTGGCCTCCTGCCTGAGTTAGCCAGGCCACCAAGAAAGATGTAAAAGGTGTAAAAAGGGGGACACCAGAGGCCAGGCTTTATCTACTGCACAACCAAAGGGGGAAGAGGGCTGTGAGTGTGTGTGTGTGTGTGGGAGGTGTGGGGTGGGGAGGAGGCGGGGAATCAGGGCGGAGGGAGGTGGCTGACCTACAAGATGAATTACCAGGGTGGGCAGGCAGCTGATCTGTCCCAGTTATGGGACACCTGTTGGAGGCAGGGGGATAGCCAAGTTGACCAGTTGGGGTTTTTTTTTTGTGTTTTAAAATCTGCATGTGTTTTTGGTAGGTTAGGGTATTAAGGTTTGAATGTGGTTTTATTTTATGTTTAAAATTTCTCCCTCTGTGTGCTAAGAAAACAGGCTAATGGGGACATTATTCCCCAGGTTTCCTCTACCCCTGTTGTTCACAATTAGGAGGAAAACAGCATGTCATTTCCCTGCAGCTGCTGGGAAGTGACACAGCTTAGGCCACTGTGACCCAGCCCTTCCTCCTGCCTTTTACCATACAAGCCCATCTGGACAGCAGTGGGAAGAGCACTGGCTCTGGCCAAATAAAGTCTTGTTATGCCTACCTCAGAAGGCTGTTGGAGATAAAGCACCTGAAGGTGCTTCAGGGTCTTAAAGAACTAACGAAAAGGGGGGGGGGGTTTCATGACTGAACGTTATTATCCTTTACCACGTGCAGCTGTGAGCTGAGTCCCCAGCGTTAGGGCGGGGGCTGGGTGCTTGGCAAACCCACTCTCTGTGAATGAAGTGGGTGATGCCTCAGGGGATGTCTGAAGGGGCAGAGTCCTCCATGGGCATTCAGAGAGGATGTGGAGGGGTTCCCATTCACTGTACATTGAGCATTTATTGAGCACCTACTGTGTGCTAGGCACCTTCTCAAATATTATCTCATTTGGCCCAGTGACACATAGTCTTTTGTTCATCCAGGCTTCAAACGGCCCCTTGAGCCCCTGGAGTAACAAGGGCCATAGGGACAAAAGTAACAGCTCATAGTGCATTTTTGCATGCTCAGTCTCTAAAGCCCAGTCCAGTGCCTGCGTGTCTGCCCTCCCTTTGCCACACACTCCCCTTCCAGACCCGTGTGCCCGCATCCAGTGGGCCCCACACCGGACGCTCGGCCCCAGCTTCTGCCTCTCACACACAGGTCAGAGACACAAAGGTGACATGGGCTCAGGGAAAGCATCAGAGGTTCTCCTCAATTCTTTTTTCTTTCAAACACTTGTGGCATCCCATGCAGTTGCTGCTGCCTGGTTCTAAGCCAGTGGTTTTCAAACTAGTGCTCCCACGATTCCTGCACAGGCCCCACCCACAGGGACTCTGAAGTAGGAGGTAATCCTCCAGGGCCCAGAAACTCTGATGCAGGTGGGAAACAGTGACCTTCACGTGGTCCTCTTGGCAGCTCCTGCTTGCTGGTTCCGCCCCAACTACCAGGGGTGAAGTGGGTCACCTGGCACTTTAGGCAGAAGAGGAGGGAGGTGGGGAGGGCAGTTGACATTTTAGGGCTGTCAGCAGACAAGGACCTCGCCCACTCCCCAGGGAAGTCCACACTCTCATATCACTCTTTAGCTTCCCGGCAAGCCTGTGCCTCAGGCGGTAGGTTGGGGCTCTTGGCCTCCTCTTCTGGCAAAACTGGCCTGACTCTCAGCCTTCTGGCTCCAAGAGCTCTCACTAGAGCACCCTGATTCCCTTGGTGGGTGCCCAGAAGCCCACGTGACACCACCTTCCTGGACGCCTGCTAGGCCCAGCCTGACTTGTATCTGGGTTTGTCCCTCTCAGTCTGGGCAGTTGGCCCCCAGTCCCACGTTGCTGTTTAGGTTCTCCGTGTTTTTCCCTGCATGGGGGCCAGCTTGCCCTAGCTCCTGCTGCTCCTGCTGCAGACCTCCCAGCATGCCTTGCAGCAGCAGCACCACCCACCACCTCTGGCTCTGTGAGGATCCATCCCCCTGGGGACTGCCCTTCTGGTCTTGGGGGCGTGCCCTTAATCCTTAAGAAACTCTTAAGCCAACCTATTTCACAGCTGGAAAACCAGGGCCATGAGAGAATAGAGCACACCCTTTGCCTCAAACCCCACAGCTGGTTCAGTCTCATAGAGGGACCACGTTTGGGAAGGGGTGTAGCATCGCTGGCAGCTCTCTTGCGAGCTGTGTTCAGCTTCTCCCACCTCTACCTTCTTCATCAGTGTCTTGATTCTGTTCTATTCCGGGATGTAAAAGATTGGTATGAAGAGGTGGGTCAAGGTGAAGCTGCCAGCACATGATTCAGCACAGCCCAGCCTGAGCTGGAACCTCCTTGTCTGGACACCTCCTTTCCCGCCCATCCCGGCCAGTCCCCCAGACTTTCAAGGGCAGAGCTCAGAGCATCTTGTTGCTGTTTTGTGAATCTTGAGTGATAATTATATGTATAAAATTCGACTGCTTAAACTGTTCAGGATTAATCGGCACCAACACACAGAAATATGCCTTGCCTGTAATTAGCGATTCCCTGGCAAATACATTTTGCAAAATAGCACTTGATTTTAATAACAGGCTGTTAGTATTAGAACGCTGTGCCCATTTTATTTCAAATTGTCAAAGAAGCCCCCTCTCTCTGGCCGCCCCAGCCCCCAGCCTAGGCTCACAAGTGCCTCCGGCTCTGAGATCCTGGCTGGGGGCCCTGGTGAGAGGGAAGGGTGTCGTAGTGGCCCTTCTAAACTCCCCACCCAGCCCCCAGCCCCTCAGGGTGCACCAGGAGCTCCTCAGCGCTGGCAGATGCCTTGTGAGAGTCCCAGCCCTCCTCCTCATCGCTCTTTTTCCTTCCTCCTCTCTCCTCTGCTCCGTTCAACACGCAACGTACGCACTTTCCAGCTCCTCTTCCCTCACGCTTCCTGCTGGCTTCAAAATCCTCTCTGGCTCTGGTCCTGTCTCTCTGTGGAGATGCGGCTGCATGTCTTTGAAGGACTCAGGGTCTGTCTGCCTGCACTCCTCGCTGTCTCTCTAGTGGCTTCTCCCTCCTGGTCCGTTTGTTTCTGTGCTTATGTCATCAGTTCCCTAACTCTCTGCCTGCCTGGGCCAGAACCAAGGGGACATCCCTGCCCTGCCCCTGGCAGCTGAGCGCTGCCCCTCTGAGGGTGCTCAGAGTTGGGGACAGGGCTGGCAGCCTCCCCTGACACATTCATGGCCCCAAGCATCTGCCATGGAGACCACAAGGGGGCCAGCTGGCCAGGGCTGGGCAGAGGGATGCAGGGCTCAGGCGTGGCAGCTAGCTGCCCCTCCCTCCCCCTGCCACCACCCTGCCCCTGCCTCCAGAGGCCCCTCTCCTTGCTGGCACCACTGTGTCAGCACGTAGCCAGCTGCTCGTCCACCCTGGGACCTTCCTGGTGGGGATGGGAGGGGATGGGAGAAGGCAGGAAGGCCAAGGTGCCCCTGGGTGGGTTGAACAGATGGGTGGGTGGTGGGGCAGGACCCAAGTCTGCAAGGGAGGGGAGCTTCTCTTGCCAAGGGAGCATGAACCCAGGGTTGTCTCTTCTTCCCCCACCCCGACCCCAGAACTGACCTACCTTCTGTTTTCCCATAACCTCTCACACAGTTGCCCAAGCTGGAGACCAAGGTGACATCCTTCACTCCTCCCTGTGCCGCCTCCTTCAGCCCATACCCCTACACTGCCCACTCTCCCTCCTCTACCCTTAGTGCTCTTCTCCACCCTTCCTCACTGCTGTAAGCCAGAACTGCAGTGTCACCTCCTCTCTGGCTGGGCTTCCTGTTTCCTGCTAACTAGCTCTCCTCATGGCTGCCAGAGGGTTCTATGTAAAACCAAAGCTGGGTGTCGTCGCTATACTCCCTAAAATCCTTTAAGGCAGGGGTCCCCAACCTATGGTGAGTTGTATAATTATTTCATTATATATTACAATGTAATAATAATAGAAATAATGTGCACAATAAATGTAATATGCTTGCCTCATCCCAAAACCATTCCCTCCCTCCCTAGTCTGTGGAAAAATTGTCTTCCATGAAAACATTCCCTGGTGCTAAGAATGTTGGGGACAGCTGCAGGGGTCTCTATCATCTCAGAGTAGGGCCCAAGCTCTACCTGGCCCTGCCTGCCCTTGCAGCCTCATCTCCTACTCTGTCCCATACACCCATTATATCCAGACTTGCCAGACTGTCCCGGGACCACCATGCCCTTGTTTATGCTGTTCCTTATGCCTGGAATGCCCTTCCCTGTCCCTTCTTACCTGAACAATTCTAGTGCCTAGGACAGTGTTTGCCACATGGTATGTGCACATTTAATGTTTGTTGAATGAATAATGAATCTTACACATCATTCCAGCCCCAGTTCAAATATCTCCTCCCCTGGGAAGCCTTGCCTTCCTATTCTAGACTTACCTGCTTTCCCTTTGTGTTATCAGGGCACATTTTACATATCACCTTTCCTACTCTGAAATTAAAACAGACCTGTTGTATTTGTCAGCTATTGCTGAGTAACAAACCATACTAAGACTCAATTGCTGAACACAACAAAGCTGAGCCTGGCTTGACTGGAGACGCTGGGCGGGTAGCTCTGCTCTCACATACCTCATCTTACTCCTGAGACCAGTGGGCTAGCCCAGGCATATTCTTGTCATGGCAATGGTGGAAGCACAAGAAGGCAAGAGGAACCCTTGAGGCCTCTTGAATCCAAGGCTTTGGACTGTACATCATAACATTCCCCTTATTCTGTTGGCCAAATCCAAAGTCAGGAGATGCTATACTGTACTCCTTTATAGGAGGAACTTCAAAATCTTATAGCAAAGAACAGGAACACAGGTTTGGGTGGGCAGAGTTGTACCAGTGTTTGAACCCTGCTCCCACTGCTTATCAGTGTAGACAGGTCATTTCATCTCTCTGTAGCACAGTTTCCTTAATTTTAAATGGTTGTTATGAGAATTAGAATAGTTCATTCATTAATTTACTTCCTCAGCACATATTTATTGAGCACCTACTATGTGTTGGACACTGTTCTAAGTGCTGAAAATACCGCAGTGAACAGAACTGATAATCTATGTAGAATGTTAAGTTCAGCATCTGGCCCAGTCCCACAGTAGCTCTCCCCTGGTCAGCACCCACTGGAGTTCCCCCTGGTTGGGCCCTTGCATCTCTCCACTGCTTAGTGCAGCCCCCCCCAAGGTGCTGGGCTCTCTGCTGCCCCTGCACTCTCCACTTCCATTACCTCTGCCTAGAATACCCCCACTCACCTTCACCTGAGGAATTCCTGTCTGCTCCCCTGGCTCAGTTCAGGCCTCACTTCCCTTGGTGCTTGCCTCACTTTGTTATAATGTGGTAAACCTTCCAGGGCAGAAGCCATGTCCTGTTAATCTTCTGGCCTTCGGTGCCTAGAATATAGTGGATACTCAAAATATGTATTGGTTGAATGAGAATGAACGGATGACAAAGTGCATTCTGAATTATCTTATCTGTACAGGCTCGAGGAGGGGTTGTGTGGGAGCCATCAATGGAAGGACGTCAGAAAATGATGCTAGCCGGCTCTCAGGGAGCATTTGCTAGGTGCCACCCTGGGTGGGGCTCTGGGGTGCATAGGACCAAGACTTTGTTAGTCCACTCGCATTGCTATAAAGGAAATACCTGTGGCTGGGTGATTTATAAATAAAAGAGGTTTATTTGACTCATGGTTCAGCAGGCTAATATAAGAAGCATCACACCAGCATCTAGATCTGGTGAGGGCTTCAGGGAGTTTCCAATCAAAGCAGAAGGGGGAGCAGCTGTGTCACATAGCAAAAGAAGGAGCAAGAGCAGGAAGGAGAGGTGGTGCCAGGCTCCTTTAAACAACCAGCTCTTGCGTTAACTAATAAAACCAGAACTCACTCATTGTGGGGAGGGGAGGTCAAAGCCATTCATGAGGGATCTGCCCCCATGACCCAAACACCTCCCACTAGGCCCCACCTCTAACACTGGGGATCACATTTCAACATGAGATTTGGAGGGGCCGAATATCCCAACCATATCGAAGACCCTCCCCTGTTTCACGTCTATGCTCAGTAGATTGTCTAGGGAGGGGAGCTGCAGGGCTAGAGCAGACCTCCTGGATTCAGATCCTGGCTCTACCATTCACTAAACTGGGCAAGCTTGGCAACTTAATCCTCTGTAACTCAGTTTCCCCCTATGGAAAGTGGTATCAGAGGAGTGCTTACTTCATAGATGTGTTGGAAGAATTCATTGAACAAATATTTATCGGTCACCAACTATGTGCCAGGCACTGGAGAGAGAGCAGGGAACAAAATAAAATCAGCACGGGATGAAATAAGAATGGAAAATGCTTAGCACAGGGCCAAGTTCATAGCACACAGGACATGCTCACAATTGTTTTTGTTGTCATCTAGTCCAATCCTGTCATTTGATAGATGAAGAAACTGAGGCCCAGAGGGAGCTAGGCATTCACCGAAGGTCACATAGCAAATTAGTACAGGACCAGGATAAGCATCCGGGCTTCCTGATGCCCAAGCGGGGCCCAGGACTTTTCATACTTCACCACCCACTCCTACTTGGAAAGGAGTCAGCTGGGAGGTGAGGAGGCAGAGAAAGGGAAAGGAGTGGGGGAAAGACAGGCCTGATCTGCCGTTGTGCCTCGTGCCCACTTCTCAGCTCTGTGAACCTTGATCGAGTGATTCAATTTCTGTTGTCATCACCCAATTGTCCGCACTAATGGAGCAGAGATAATCCCAAAGTGCAGCTAATCCCAAAAACCCTTCTTGCCAGCTCTGCTACGTGCACACCATGCCATGGCATGCACGCTGCTGGTGGGTGGGTGTGCGAGGGGAGGCTACTAATTAACCTCCTAATTGGGCTTTGCACAGACTGATATTGAAATGAGTCTGCCTCCTGCAATGCACACACACAAGTGGTAGGGAGGCATCGTGGCGGGAAATGCCGGTTGGGAGGGAGGTGCCGGAGATGGATGAGCAGGGAAATGGATAATCCACACGGAGAGCTGGCTCTGCAGGTGGAAGGAAGCCCTTGTTCAGGGTCCACATCAGCGAGCAGGACTCTGCCTTGCCCAGAATCAAACTCAAATGGAGCAGCATGCTTTTTGTCTGAGGAATCCGAGCATGGACCTGTGGAAGGGTGTGCGTTTTAGGAGGGATGTGCTTCCCCATCCTGAGTTTTGTGTCTTACACGACCTGGGGCCCCACCTTGGAACCGTGTCTCCATCTCCCCTACCTTACAAGGTAGGGCTAACATTGTTCTCACTCCCTGATAATGTACCTTCGACTTGGTACTGAGGTCTGTTGGGGACCATGTGTTAATTCAATCGAATGGATTTAGGCTGGTGTTTGGGGCGCTTGGTGATCTTTGGTGGGGGTGGGGGAGTATTGCAGCTGGGGATGAGGGGGGCGGGGCTAGTTCTCTCATCAGAACACTCTGGTGACCAAGTCCTTTTGCCACCTGCAGGGCTATCCTTTCTAGCAAATGCTGATTTCTAGAGCAGGAACGTGAGACCTATCCGGGCAGGGACTATTTTTCTGGATTATTCACCAGTATATCCCAAGCACCTAGAATAGGGCCTGGTACATAGCAGGTACACAGTAAAAAATACTTGTGGAAGAAATGGAGAGCCCATCCTAGGTGAGGACGAAACAGTCCTAGTCCTGGGGCCCTTTCCCTTTCCTTTTCTCAGATGAGGAGATGGAGCTCCAGAGAGATGGAGGTGTTTCCCGAGGTGACCCAGCAGGCAAGGCTCGGACTGGGGACACCCTCATCCCTGGCTGCCCCTGGCCACTGCAGGAACCTAGAGACTCGAGTGGAAAGATTCCATGGCCAGCATGGAGAGGGTGTGTCAGAGAGACCATTGTGCTGGCACTGCGTCAGCAAGATGGTGGGCAGACGCTAAGGGGAGAACCCTTTTGGCAGGTAATTTCCTAATTAGCAAAGCAGGTGGCAGCAACCAGAGATTTCCTGCAAATTAAATCAGGTGACCCCTTCTCACCCTCTCACAGTGGCGTGTGGGCCGAACTTCCCCAGCTGCCTCCAGATGGCTGAAAACTGCATCCCTTTTCTCTCCCAGCATCCTCATTCCTGTTTCCTCGTGGATATCATGGTGTGTTGTAAAGTCTGTTTGGTGACCCTTCCAGTCCTGACTTGGTATAAATGATTTTGGTACAGATAATAACAAAGTCTCAAGGTTTATTCATCATCTGTTGGGACATCTGTAGCTCTCAGAAGCACTGAGTGGAGTGCAGGTCATGTGCCCTCTTTAAAGACTGGGAAGACTGAGGCTCAGGCTATGCTTAGTAAAGGCTCCCAGGTCACCCAGCCAGTAAGTGCTACATGGGGTTTCTTAGTCTAGGTTGCCCCAGAAGCAGATCCTGAGGCAAGGGTTTGAATCCAAGTAGTTTATTTGGGAAGTAGGCCCGGAAAACATGGGTAGGTGGTGAGGCAAGCAGGAATGCGGCTAATAAAGGGTGGGTTTTCAAGCCACCCACCCCTGGCGGCAACTGGAGCCTAATCTTCCTGGGGAACCCTGGGAACCGTCGAGGACTCAAGCCTCAGAATGGCACCACCTGGGAGGTGAGTGAGCAGGGGTGTTTATACCCCCACTGTAACAGGCACTGGTTGAGGACTCCTTGGGTTGGGGGTGGGGAGTATTAATTCCCTGGCAGTTGGGCCCACCATGTAAGAAGGCAGAGTGGCTTTGTTGTGGGAGAAGCCATCAGGTAAAAGATGCAGGGGCTGGCAGCTGGAAGCCAGGCACTGTCCCAGAAAGGGCAAAGGGATCCTGACTGGGCACCAAGAACATCGGCAACACTGGGATTCGAACGCCTGTCAGTGTGACCCTGAAGCTTGTGCTTTTTGCATCAAATTTCACTGAGCCATACATTCATTTTTTTCTGGGACTGCCACTTTCAAGGACCAGATCAGCACACAGTTTCCAATCTGGAGGTCTTTTCAACATGCAGCTGAGGAGGGAGACACTGGCCACAATGTATATGAAATTCCCGGCCAGCTCCCCCAGCATCTCCCTGGGTTCTCTTCCCCCACCTCATTCAGTGTATGTTCAGAAAAAACACACTCCTTTTAGCATGTCTCTGAGTGAGGCCAAATTAGGAAGGTAAGGCTGAAGTAAAAATAAACTCACTAAGGCATGCCAGAAATAAATGGCTTTTAGATGATCTGTTGCTTTGGGTTATGTTAACCCCGCAGAGAGTGACCAGGACTGCTGTGTTCACCTGCTGCAGACTGAGCAGGCTGGGAGCTGCCCAGGTGGCCGGTGCAGGGTGGGAGCTGCTGCTGAGAAGTTCTAGAAACAAGGCCTCCAGCCAGGGGCAGGGTGGGAGGGGGCTGCATAAGGAAAAAGAGACATACTTTGGGAAATGGAAACTGTTTGGCAGCATTTCCCCCAATCTGTTACTTCTCCAGGAAGTTAATAGGTTTTATGAAGGTGAGGGAGAGAGAAACGGAAAGGGGTATGTGGTCAAGTTAGTTTGAAAATGCTGGAATTGGCAAAGTCAAGAGTTTTAAAAAGTTTAGAAAGTCAAAAGTCAAAAGTTTATTTACTGCAGACCTTCTTAGATCCTTTACTCCCCTTTGTATATTCCTTTTTTGGCAAGTCACAATGCTGATTTGCATAGTAATATATAATATATATGTTGTATGTATAGAATGCACGTTGTGTGTTTTGCCAAAACTAATCGGATCATAGAATCCTCTCTTTCACATGGAGTTCTTAGGAACTGAGGGAGCACCCTGTGGAGCATTCCTTGGGAATGCTGTTCAGAATTTCTCCAGAGCTTTTTCCATACCTGATTCTCATTGGATCCAATTAAAAGAGGATGTGTCACTTCTCGGCTTCCAACCCTCCAAGGCTGTCCCAGGCTGTCGGGCAGTGCCGACTCTGCAGCCTGCTGTGCCGGCCCTTCTTGGCCTGGCTACCTCCCATCTCTTCATGTCCCCTTTGGCCAGGCCTCCCACTCCTGGCAGCTCCTCAGAGCCCTCGTGAGCTTTCAGACCTCTGGACCTTTGCACACGCCGCTCCCTCTGCTGGAAGTGCCCCTCACCCCCATTCAGCTTGGTGAGCTCCCGCTCATTGTCCGAGATTCAGCCTGGATAGCACTTTTGGGAAGTTTCCCTTGATCATGTCATCATGTTGGTGAGATCTTCCTGACCACTCCTGAAATCTCCGCCTCTGCCCCCAGAGCTCCCTATTCCCCTTTCCCGCTTTACTTTTCTCCCAGGCACTTATCACCTTTGCACAGACTATACAATCAGTTTACTTGTTTGTTCACTGTGGTCTGTCTCCTGCCTCCAGAATGTCCGCTCCATCCTGAGGGCAGGGATCATTGTTTTATAATCATTTTATTCACCATTCACAGTGCCTAGCACCTAGTAGGTGCTCAAAAATATTTGTTAAATGAAAAAGTATGGTTAACTTCTTCCTCAGCAGTTCTGCCTTATCCCCTTAAATGCATAATTATTGAACACTCGAGTTTGCAGACAAATCATTGCTGCCACATCCTGCCTCCCCGGCACACTGCCTTTTTCACGGTACTTACTCTGGGCCCCCACTCTGTGTGCCTCCCCACACCCCATGGTTGATAAGCCCCTGCACTAAGGGCATGCTAAGCAAACGCCTGTTACAAGCTTCAGTCTTGATGTTTATCACCAGAAGAGCCATCTCTCATCTTGACTGAGCTGGAAGATAGGAGACTGGATCTTGTGGTCCCCTGACCCCACCCAGCCGAGGGCACTCTCTGTATATTTCTCTCTCATCTCCCAGGCTGGCTGGGGTCCCACCACTTGTGATGCTGGCTGGGGTTGATTTCTTCCTACTCAGAAGGTGGCAGTGATTGTATTTCCCCAAGGGCTCAGCATAAAGGGCATGGTCCTGGCATCCTCTGGGTAGATTCTTTTTTGTCCCAGTGTGGTTCAGGAGGGGGTCTAGGAAGCTGTGGGGCACCATGGTAGTTAAACATACTCAGGAGGACTCCAGGGTCTATTCTATTTATTTTCATTGAGGCTGAGTTCACATCTGCCAAGGGCGGATTCCACAGGGCTGAACCAGGCCCGGAATGTGCCTCTTGCCAAGAGTCTGCAACACCAGGAGGGATGGGCCTGACCTAGGGGCACAGATAGTTTCTGCCACCAGGGTGTGTCTGCGATATTGAAGTAGATCCGTACTACATGAAATCTAAGATGACTTTGATTGGAAGATGGACTGTAAATTTTTGTATCCCTAAGAAAGAAATGTCGTTGCTAATTAAACTTTGAATGTCATCGATTGTAAGACAAATTCCAATTCCAGGGATGTTAAAATAAGCATCTTAGAATTGATGGAATGTGGCATTGTTACCCACAGGGAGTGGGGGCAGGAGGAAGGAGACTGGAGTTCTGGGGCCTTTCAGGACTGCACAGAGATGAGCCATTTGCTGCTGTCTCCCTAAGGCACGTGTGCATAATAGGTCAGTTCTCCTGATGGAGTCGGAGACTAGGGTCTGTGTGCACGGGAAACCTGGGCAGGGTTGGGGGGTTCTGTGCTTTAAATATCTGGGTCTTAAGTGTCCAAAAGTCTGGCTTTAGCCAGAATCCCCTTCCCTCAGGAGTTCTGTGCCCCCACAGTGATCCTTAACCACCCTCACCAACCGGCTTTGCTTCCCTCTGCAAAGTTCTCCCTACCCCACTCACGCTTCCTCCCCCTACTTTCCCTCTGTCTCCACCTGTCCTTCCTTCTTGTCAGTGAAAGTTACAATGAATTGAAACCTACACCCCTTGCATTTCTCCTTTGCAGATGATGCACACAGCATCATTGCATACCCCTTCCCCTCACATCCCCTCTCCACCTGCCTGGGGCTGGCTGCAGCATCGCCCCCCACCTGATTCTCACCGGCACTCCTGAGGGGCTGTGCCCCACCCCTTCTCCCTCTCCAGCTTGGCGCACATGCTTCCTTTAGCACCTTTGGGCCTCTTCTCAGAAACCTACAGCACCTGCCTCCGGCAGACAGGCAGGCTGGCATATGACAGGACAGAAAGCACCACCCTAGAGCTGGAGGGCCTGGGTTCTGATCCCCTTGCTGCTTACTAGTTACGTGACTTGGGGCAAGGTACTTATTCCGCTGCCCCCAATTCCTGTGGATAACGATGGCACATTCCATCAATTCTGAGATGCTTATTTTACCATCTCTGGAGTTGGAACGCACCCTACGATCGATGACCTGTCCAAGTTTAATTAGCAGTGACATTTCTTTCTTGCGGATACAAAAAAATGGCTGTCAATCTTCTAATCAAAGGCATCTTAGGTTCCATGAAATGTAGTGTCTACTTCAAGGGTTGTGAGGATGAAAATGAGCTAACACGTGCAGAATTCTCCACACAGGCCTGGCGCTCAGTAGGTGCCCCATCAATATTGTTACCACTGGCTCAGGAGTAGACGCTGCCTGACCTTCACGTCCCCCTCGAGGTCTCCCCTCGATGTCTCCACTAGTGCACACAAGGCCTCTGCTCTGTGTACCCCACGGCTCCAGGCTCCCTTTGGCCTCCTCCCCTCTGGTCTCCCCTCTCCCCGCTCCCCTGGAATGCCACCTCACCTCCTGTTGATCCATATTAGCACTACCCTTTCTTCTTGCAAAAAGGGATTTCCGGCCACACTCAGGCTTCTCCTCCCCGGATCTGTGGTGCCCCACCCCTCCAGCACTGGCCCAGGTGTTCTGCAGCCTTCCTCCATCACTGCTGTGTAGGCTCTCCTCCCCAGTGCTCCTTCGAGCTGACAGCCCTGTCATCCTCACATACTGACCCCCTGCACTCTGCCTGCCACTGGGCTGGCATGAATAGGTCGTCCACATGGCCACCCAGTCTAAAAGAGCATCCCTGTCTCTCCTTGGCCCTGCTTGTGTTTCTTCCAGCACGTTGCCTGGCCTGGCATTCTGGTCATGTGCCTGTTGGTTTGTTACTGGCTTCCACGCCCAAATGTGAACTCCCTGAGGCAGGGGCTCTCTCATCGTCTCTCTCATTACTGGGCCCCAGCACTGAGTCCACAGTCTGGCATAATGTAGGTGCTCAATAAATGTTGGTGGGATTAACACACACTTCCTTACTCACTGGCTGGTTTGTTGACTGGCAGGGGGCAGAGGGTTTTGTGAGCAGGGGGCCACTCAGCATCCTAAAGTCTGAGGCTCATGGACCAGGAAAGAGACAGAGGCTCCAGATGACCAGGGAGGCATCAACTGGGAATCTCCAGCCTTACCTGGCTTGATGCTATTCTCATTTCATCCTCACAAAATTCCTTCACAGTGCAAGGAAACTGGGGCCCAAGAAGTCAAATTACATGCTCTAAGTATGTGACTTTCAAACCTTTTTGACAGTGTCCCACGATGATGCATACGATCCCATCACAACCCAGCATTCACTCGTGTGTGCACCTGCCCCTTACTCTGTGCAGCACACTTTATTTTCTGTGCAACTGCACTCCACTTTCTGCTCTGTCCTTATGTTTTAATGCCAGACAAGGTGCACTGCATTGCATTCCTGACTCACAAATGGGTTGTGACCCACGTTCTGGGAAACATTGCCCGATATCCCAGAGCTACCGAGTGTGGGAGATGACCATCAAAACAGGCTTGCTAGACACAAAGCCTATGCTTTGTCCAGTGAGCAGTCCTGCTTGGGAGAACACGAGCAGAACTTAGATATAGTAAGAGAATAAGATGATTCCTAGAAAGCAAGTGAAAGTTTCTATCAGAGCCTGCGAAGGCAGTTCTATGGGGTATGTCATCCCTGACTGGGTCATTCAGGAAGAGAGAGCCTGCTCCGCCTGTGCTGGGCACTCCAAAATGTTTGTTGACTGGCTGAGTGTGTGGGTGAGTGAATGAGTGAGTAACCCCTCTGCTCACACCTCCAGTGCAGACCCCACAGGTGGAAGGAGGACATGCCACAGTGGTTGCCATGGCAAGGAAGGGATTTCAAAGTCCTAGGATGGAAGGAGCCCTGGAGATCATCTTATCCAACCCAATGATTGTGTGGATGTGGGAACTGAGGTCCAGAGAGAGCTTGTGGCATATCAAACATCATGCTGTGGTCACGAGCAGAGGCTGCACTGGAAGCTCCCATGTGCTGCTCCTGGCCAGTGCTGAGACACAGTGTGATGAGAGTCCAGGCCTTGGTACAACTGTGCTTCTGCTATCACTATTATTTATGCCAGCATCTTTGAGCATTTGTGGAACACTGACTTCATGCCAAGCACAGCTTTAAGTGCCTTACATGTATTGAGTTTTTCTACTACTCATGCCAACCCTGGAAGATAAGTGCCCTTGTCATTCCCATTTTCCAGAGTGGAAACCAAGGCACAGAGGAGTAAAATAACTTGCTCAATAGACCCACTAGTATGTAGTAGAGCAGGAATTTGAATCTACTCAAATTCAAGTGTAAGTGGGCTCCTGAGCCTGCCCTGCTGGAAACCTGGCTGTGGGAAGCAGAGCCTTTTTGGGCACAAGGAAAATAACGAGGGCCCTCTTGGGTGGATACCTCTCCCCCACTGCAGATCAGAGCCCTCCGGAAACCCTCACCCCCCTGTATCCACAAGCAGAGGAGGGAGAGAGAGCAAGGCAGGTGGTGCCCCTGCAGTGGGAGGCTGTGGGGTAGGAGGTGGACAGAGAGGGCCCTCAGTTGGCAGGGCAGGACAGCTGGCAAGAGGCCAAGCCTAGCTCTGCCCCTTACCTGCAACATGTCCTTGGGCAGGAAAAGCAATAGCTATTAAAACATATAGAATGGTGCTAGGTGCCTTCCACTGTGCCCAGCATATTGAATAGATTATTGGATCTGAGCCTAGGAGGAAGTGAGGGCTCAGAGGGCAGGTAACTAGCCCAAGGTGACAGCTAGTGAAGGGACAGAGCCAGGTTTGGGTGCCATCTTGCTCTGCTCTCAACCCTGTGCTGTGTTGCAAGTTACTAGCCCACTCCCTGCCTCAGTTTCCTCACCTTTCTAACAGGAGAGAGGCTCCCAACTTGAGGACTGTTATGACATGCATACAGTGTCTGGCTCATAAAAGGCACACATTCGTTAGTCATTATTCATCTCACTGTCATCATGGCATAAGAATCATAATGCCTGTTTCTTAGTCTTGGCTTGAAATTTAATTAGATTCAGATAGAATCTGAAACCTTTCAGGGCCTGAGCATTTTGTGAGTAGGTCGTTCAGAATCCACTAGAAGTGTGATCAAAAAAGCAAATTGAAACAAAACAAGCTGTCACTAGCATTTCTTGGCACTTACAATGTGACAGGCTCTGGACTAGGCATTTTCTCCTTTAAAACAGGTAACTGAGAAGCATCATTCTTCCCAATTTTCAGATGAGAAAATTAAGATTCAGAGGGTACCAAGGACCTGCCCAGCCTTACGAAAAGGCTCTTTGGCATTGAGATCAAGAGCTGGGGCTTCCGAGTCCTCCACCTCTATCCCCACTCCCGTGCCCTGCTCATGCAGCCTGTGTCGCTTAAATTCCCTGAGCTTCAGTTTATGAAGATCAAACCCATCTCAGCAAGCCATTGTGAAGATTAAACAAGATACTGTGTGTTCAGGGTTTAGTGCCATGTCTGACACAGAACAAGCACTCAATAAACGGTAGTAATCAAAATCCCATCTGTTTTGTTAGGGTACGGAAGACAGGGGAAAAAAGTCCCTTTTTAGATCCTGAACTCAACCAAGGCAATATGAGTTTGGCTTGGAGAATAGTTTGATGTGTCAGTAGATGTTTAGTAAGAACCACCGTGTGCCGGATGAGTCAAGGCTCTTACGGTCTAGTAGAGATGCTGAGCTGAGTTGAGTAGGCATCAAACTCCAGGCTCCTGCCTCCAAATCCAGGGCTGAAGACGTCATCCCACACAGGGAGCGGAAACAATCAATACCATTTAGATGCGATTACCTGACTTACCATTGCCATGGTTTCTAAATTAATAACGGTACTTGATCTGTTTAGCACTTTATAATTTGATAATGCTGTTTCCCTTTACAAGTATAAAACTTAAAAATTCTGCAGTCTTTTTCTTTCAGCTTTATATCCCCACCAGGTAAATTAGGGACAGTTAGTCCCATTTGGTATCTGAGAAAGCTGAGTCTCAGAGCAGAAGTGAGTTGCTCAAATTCCCAGGGTTGGTTACTGGAAGTGTGTGGGCCAGAACTCCAATCTCCTGACAGAGGAATGTCCATTGCCCTTCCCCCCTGTTCTGGGCTCCTTCTCAAAGTGAAGCATGGTTGATCCCAACTTTGGGGACAGTGACATCTTGGAAGAGGCATCTTCCAATAGGTTCACAGATGAAACTCACTGTGATGAACCTCACAGTGAACCTCTGTGGGCAAACCATCTCACAGTCTGCTGGGCATATAGGAACATACCTGGGGAACCCGCCAGCATGCTAACACCTTCCCAGTGATGAGATGTGCTTTTCTTGTGATCCCAAATACCAACTAAAGGAAGTACCAGTTAAGATAGGAGAACAGTCCAAAGCTACACTCCTAGCTTCATAGTTCTAGAACATATAGGATGTAGGTTTGGCTCCAATGCACGTTATTTCTGGCGGTATCCTTTTTTTTTTCTTTTAAAAAATTGTTCCATTCATGCTTCAGAGAGCCAGCAGATTCATTCTGGTCAGAACTCTGCCTTTAGTTTAAGTTCCCGCACAAATCTCTGCATGAAAAGAGAACAAAAATCTATCTGGATGGTTTTTATTCTATCTGACAACTGTCTGGATAAAACCGTGGTGGGAATGCCAGGTTCCATGAAGACTACTTGTCCTCATAGGGAGGAGACTAGGGGTCTGCACTCACTCTGCTGCCCGTTACTGGTGTGACCTTGGCTCAGGCAGCTTCCCTTCATTCCATGTCTGCACAGTGAGGACGCTGGACTCAGATGCTCTCTAAAGCCCTCAGAAGACCTGGGCCACTCAATGGGCCCAGCCTGCAGGATCCTGGATATTGATATGGGGAATAACAGGTTCATTTGCTCCAGTGGACACTTGGCCACACCTTCTCATGTTCAGGTCAGTCAGGCCCCAGACCCCTTCACATCTCCATGTGTCTTGGGTCGCTAGCTGGCCAGCTGGCAGAGCCAGCCATGCTGAGGAGGCCCATCCTGGGGAGTCACAGTTGGGACCCCCAATCCCTGTCAGGAGGCATGACCTTAAGACATAGGGGGAAGATAGGTCATACTGTGTGACGTGAATTCCCACAGCCAACCCCACTAAGTGCCACCCTAGAGGCCACTGGTCTGGGCTGCCCAGTGATTCCAAAATGGCTCCCTGTCAATCAGAGTCCCCCGGGGGGAGAGGGCTAGATTCTCTTCCCTCTTCCCACCTGGGCAAGAGAAGGCTTTTGTGTGGCAACTTCCCAATTTCACATTTTAGTTTTCAAAAAGGAAATAAATTCTCTCCAGCTGTATCTGTAATTGACTTTAGAGTTGTGACTTTATCATGCAAATGGTTATTTGTGGACTTTTAGAAACCTGCATCATGGAGAGAAATTATATACTTAGAGACTTCCAAAACCATGGATTATGGTCCCAACAGATCCTAATGATTCTCTGGGTGCCATTAGGGTATAACGTGAAAATGCATATTTAGAGGATGATTAAAAAGCAAACGAGCATGCACGGTGAAATTCCTTGTGGAAAGTGGTAATTAGACTCACTATGAGGCTATTTTCTCATGTTAGGGATCTTACCAACCAGCCCGCCACCCCTGCAGAGCCCCGGGAGACCCCTCTGACAGGTTATAAACAATCACAGACACCCGCCTGAACCAGGAGAGACCAGCACGCCGGCCCCGTGCAACAGAGCCCACTGGCTGCTTTGCCAAGACCACAAGAGCGATCTGAGACTGTCCTCTCAGGGGTGGGGAACCTGTGGCCTTCTGGATCCTTGAGTGTGGCCTTTTGACTGAATCCAAATTGTACAGAACAAATCTTTTTAATAAATTTCATTGCACCCTGGCCCTGTGCCATAAGCACATCAGACACCCTGGAACGGTTCAATGTGAAATCACTTTGACAGTAAGTGAGGGTTTCCCCCACCCAGCAAGAGAGGGCAGGGTGTAGGGACAGGAGCTTTGGTCTCAGATAGGTCTCAGATAGGGCAGCCCTGGTTTCAGACCCAGTTCTGCACTAACAACTTGCCGGTGTGCCTTTGGTCACTGTGACTCATGCATGTGTGTGAAACAGAGATACTGTCATATCAGGTGTGATTCTGTATGCAAAATAGCTTTGAAAATGGAAAAGAGCTGGAGAGTGACTCACTCCACAACTGTTTGTTGGTCTTGGTGAAAGCAGGTGCTTTCTGGTTAGGCTCCAGGTTCAGCCCCTGTAAAGTGTCTTTCCAAAAACCTTTCTAAACTGTTTCCTTCTTACCTTCATTGTCCTTGGCTCAGGTGGGTTTCTCGGGAAGGAGGCTCTCACCCCATGCCTCCAGAATGCACTTCTTTCCTAATTCCTTTTCCCACCCTCATAGTGAATCATGACCATCCTGATTTCCTCACAAACCCACTTTTTAGGGTGGCAGCGGTTACATTATTGTGACTAGAGAGTTGGTTAGAGACACGCTTTTGAGCACTTCGTGTGTGCTTGGCACTGTGCTAAGCACTTGCTATGTCTTGCGCCTCCTTTCATGTTTACGGTAGCCTTATGATTATTCCAACCTACAGATGAAGAAACCAAAGTTCAGAGAAGTTAAGAAACTTTCCCAAGGCAATACAGCTACTAAGTGACTGATCCAGGACCTGTCTCAAAATTCCAACTTTTACCCCTAAGTTATGGGCCCTCTCTCATGAGCCAGATGCCACCGTCTGCCTTGGTGTGTGGTCCTTGGCTGGGCTCTTCTGCCACATGCGTCAGTCTTTTCTGAGGGAGGCCCTTCCTGAGCCCTAAGCACACTCATCCTGGGAACTGTGCTGCTTCCCCCCTTAATCCCGAATCCCCTCCACCATCTTCCTATCTTTCCCCACCCCTGCACAAACATCTTTGACTTGGCTCTTTTCTGCCTCCATCCCGTAACTCCTCCACCCCTTCTAGATGGGCTTTCACCCCACATTTCCAACATGAAGCTCTTTCTAGGGTCACTAGTGGCCTCTGTATCTTTAAATCCAGTGGGCATTGCAGTGTCCTCTCTTCTCTGACTTCTCAGAAGCCTTTGACTCTACTGCCTGCTTCATCCTTCCTGGTGCGCTTTCTTCCCTTGCCTCCGTTGGCCTGCCCTGTCCAGGTTTCCCTCCTGAATCTTCAGCTGTACCTTGGCAGGCTCACTGGTGTTGGGACTCCACAAGGCCAAGCACTCTATCCACTGCACTTGGCCTTTACTTTCTGTCCACATGTGGATTATCTACAAATGGGCATCTCCTACCTGGACCTCTCTGTTGAGCTCCCCACCTATGTATTCAACTGTCTGCTCAACATCTCCTCGTGGATGTCTCAAAAGTACCCCAAACTCTACCTGTCCACAACAAAACTTGTGGTCTTCTCCAACCACAGTGGTCTCCTTCCAGTGTTCTCTGTCCTAGCGAATGACACCACCCTCCATCCAGCTGCTCCAGCCAGAGGCTAAGAGTCACAGTGGGCAGTTCCCTTCCCTCCCCAACTAGTAACTTCATCTCTGCACCTGGTCAGTCACCCCAGTAGCTGTGGGGTTCACTCATCTCTCACCTGTTCTTCCCCCACAGCCTCCCAACTGGTCTGGCAGCACCGCTCTTGTGCAGCTTGATCCACTTTCCACAGCGCAACCCTAATCATGTCACCCACCCCCACCCTCACCCCTCTGAAACCCTTTCTTGGTTTTCTGTTGTCTTGGAGATCATTTCCCAAATCTGCAACCTGGCCCTCAAGTTCCCACGTGGCTGGCCCATGCCTGCCACATGCCCACCCTTCAACCTCACTGCCCACCCTCTTCCCTGTTCTTAATCTCTGGGCTCCATGTCCTCTCAGTCCCCCAAATTTATCATGTTCTCTCCCTGATGTAGTCTTGGAATATGCTGTTCTCTCTGTCCAGAATGTTCTCTCGCTTGCATGCGGACCCTCTTAAGTGGTCTCCTTTGTTACTTTCTCTGATGGAACCACGGGCCCTGCCTTCAGAACCCTTCCTTGGGTGTAAGCTTCATCCCCTGGTGTGCCTGTCTGATCATTTCTGCTTCTTTACTGGACTCTTGGCTCCACAGGGGCAATTGCCACATCTGAGCTCCACCCTGTATCCCAGTACCTAGCACAGCATGGTGCATCACTCGCCCACAGAAACTTTCTGAGGACTTAGGTTCTAACCACCGTTCTGGGCTCTGGGGGACACGAGAAGGAATGAAACATTGACACATAGTTGCATTCAAAGAACACTTGTCAGGTATTGAGTGAATGTCCCTTTTGTGACTTCCTTCCTGTTCCCCATCCCTCCAAGAAGGCCAGGAGTCAGGGAGCTAGTACCCTGCTGCAAGCCTGTAGTGTGGAGGGATGGGGAAGTGCCTGCCTCCTCCTTCAAATGTGGGAAAGAATTTTCCAAGGGCTTGTCTCTTTTCTGACTTGCTCTGACAGCCATTTTTGCCCAGGGGACTTCCGTTCTGCCTCTGAAATCTTTCTTGAAGCCCTGGGAGGCGACCTGCACCTCCCAGCTCTGGGTACTGGCTGGGCCTGCAGGTGTGAATGCTCTGTGGCATCTCTCATGTTCTGGGTTCCTCTGGGGCAAGTCCCTGAAGCTCTCTGGACTTCAGATTCCTCCTCAGGAAAATGGGGATAATGATACTTCCCTCTAAGGTAACTGTGGGGACTCAGTGAAGTGGCAAAGGCAAGGTGCTCTGAACCCTGCATGGCCCTAGGCACATGGAATTGTGGTTATTTTCACTGTCTTGTCATTGAACACTGTAGGGCTGCTACCCTTTGCAGGTATCCATCTGTCTCCCTGCAAGTACACCCTGTCTGGGTCTCCACCAGGCTTGGTACAGGGCTGGGCTTGTAGAGTGAGGATGTGCTCCATGGGGGAGCTGATGATAAAATACACATAAACAAGGCAGAATGTCCAGACCACTGAGGCAGGTGGCTCTTGCCCCCATTTCTCTGACTCTGCTCCCCTTAGGTCCAAACCCCTGATTCCATTAGGGCTTCTGACCTCCCCTTGCCACGCTCACTAGGATGCCTGGCCTCATCTTTCCATGACCCCAAAGGAGGGGATGCCCAAGCCAGAGTATTGGGGGCAGAGAGAGGTACATTGGTACATGGCTGAGTCCACACTCTGGAATATTTTGGCCTAAAGTGTCCTAGATTTTCCCAATTTAAAATATTAAACAGATTATTTAAAAATCAATGCTTATTATAGAAAATCAGAAAATGCAGGTAATTACCCATAATTATGTCATTCTAGACAAACTTGGTTAACATTTTGCACCTCCTTCCAATCTTTTTTAATGAAGATATCATATATAATAGTAAATAATATTTAGATTATGTTAGACAGACATGTATGTGTATATATGATGTATATATGAAGAGAGAGAGATTTTAGCTTTTTCACTTAACATCTTAGGGCATTTATTTTCCCATGACATTAAATATTCTTTTAAAATGATTAAATACCTGTATTATCAATAACTTCTTTTCTAATCAATAAAGTAATATATACTAAATGCAAAAAATGTGAAAAGACACAAGTATACAAAGGAGAAAAAACACCACCATCTATAATTCACATATTCAAGGATAATACAGTAGACATTTTGGTGTATTTCCTTCCCATGCATTCTCTTTCCAAACCTGTAGGTATTATTTTTGATGGTATCAGGCTGTCTATAGTCTTTCAGACCTGCTGTTTGTCTTAGAGGTGTGTGGTTAGTATTCCCCAGTGTCAGTGAATAGTCCCCAGTATTGGTGACTATTTTTGTAGCCTGTCATTTTATCAACGGTAGCAGTCCAGTGCACTGCCTGGATTACTGTGGCTTGCTCACCCAGTGCCTGATGGCTGGACATCTGGGTTCTTTCCCCTTTTTGTCATTGTAAACAACACTATGATGAATATCCTGATATGAAAACCTTTGTATACAGCCATGATCATTTCCTTGTACACTGCTGCTTTCACACCCCTGCAGAATATTTAAGGGAGAGACTATTTGCAAAGGTGTGGGCAGGACTTATTGAATCAACAAGTAATGTGGGGCTCTCAAACACTAGCAAGGATGGAAGCAATCAGCTACCTGCCCCTGGGCCTGAAGTGATAAGGAGGAGACAACTGAGGCACTGAAGCCAGAGGGAATGCATACAGAAATAACCAGCCTTGCCTTCCGCTGCTCCCTGACCTTCTGATGGTACACCGTGTGAGCCAAACCCAGCTGGAAATGACAGGCAAGAGGCCTGGGGGATGCAGTTCACAGAGGCCTGCCCCCGAGGGCACAGGGCTGGGGGATACAGGGTCTGGAGGGGCAAGCAGAGTGCTCAGCACAGCCCTGGCTCCTCAGCTCCCCGGGGGAGAACCTGAGAGAACACCAGGCTGATGGAGCTGCACTGAGAGCATTGCTGGCTATAGTGGGAAGGCTGGAAAACTGTAGGGCTAGGAGGGCACCACCTTCTGTCCAGCCCACAGGCAGGGAGCTGGCGGCCATAGCTCAGAAGGCCCTGCCAGGGGTAAGGACAGGAGGCAGATAACAGCCGTCCTCTGAGGGCTCACCCAGGCCTCCTCTAAGTGAGACTTGGTTCATTCTCACAGCCACCCTATGAGGTAGGAGCTATTGTTTTTCCCATTTTCTAGATGAGAAAACTGAGGCACAGAGAAGTTTTTAAACATCTTGCTCCCACAGCTAGTAGAGGGCAGAGTTGGGATCCAAGCCTGGATCAGTGGCTCCAAACCCACTACCTGGAACTGCCACACTTGAAGGGGTCAGCGGGTTGCAGGTCTCGTGCAGAGACAGGTGGCAGACCTAGCATTTCAGCTTCCCCTCTGCCGGCTCTCTGTGCTGTGCACTTAAAGAGAAACCACGCACGCACTACAACCCAAGGAGCCCCACGAAGCCCTAAATCCACTCCAATTGTATTTTCTCTCCATCTCTTGGAAAATAAAAATTGCTGAGCACCTGCTATTTTCCCCAAAACTGTGTTGCAGAAATCTTCTCCTGGGCTGTGACCCTGGGAGTCAGCTTACTGCCCAAAGCACATTTTTACAGCCAAGTTATTTCTGATTCTTTAAAAGCAAAAGCAGAAGCAAAAAAAAAAAAAAAAAAAATGTCTGGAAGGAGCAGGCTCTGTTGTAATATAATGGCTCAGCAAAAATCCCAGCCACTGGGCCCGTGCTTGGCTCTGTCCTGACAGTGGGGAGCCTGGGAAACGTCTTGAACAGCAGCATAGGGATTTGGGAGTTGGGGGATCATGGCTGCAGCAGCCCCTGGCACTTTAGTTATTCCGAGGCATGATAGGGAGGGCTGGAGACGATGGGACGTTGAAAGGAGAGGAGGCTCCACCAGGTAGAGGAACGGACAATTTACAGTTTGACTTTGAAATTAGAAGGGGCTCCTTCTTCATTCTAAGTTAACTGCTACCTGGGGCATCATGAAAATGCCTTGACTTGGGATTTGTGTTTAAAATCATGTGTGTGTGCACATGTGTGCACGCAGTGTGTGTGAAGTTGTTGAGTTAGTGTTCGTGAGTGTGCCTCTCTGGGTGTGTTGTGAGGGAGGGGACCACGTTGGTCTTGCTCGCCTGTGTTATCTCCAGCACCAAGCATGCTTCCTGGAACTCAGCAGGTGCACAAGGTGGACTATTTGAGTGTCTGTATCAAGTCTCTCTTTGAGCACCCACACGAGTGGAATAAGTCTGTGTGCAGAGGTCAGAGGATGCACCAGAATGTCAGCCCCCTGAGGGCAGGGATCTTGACTGCCTTCATTCACTGGCATGCCCCAAGTGCCTAGGGAGTGACTGTGTGCAGCTGCACGTCCACGTGGGCGTCACAGCGTGGGTTGGGCACGCGCTGAGTGTGTGCATAGCACATGAAATCATATGTGTGAGAACGAGTTCACTTGGATATCTTGGTGCCTGAAATTTCAGGTATGCATACATCTGCATCTGGGAGCAAGTGTACGTGCTTGTTTGTGAAGATGTGGCAGAAGGTATATGTGCAGGCAGCCACAGGGTAGGTGCCTGGAAGCAGAAACATCAGAGAAACATCTAGGAATATATTTATAAATATGTCAGGATCCTCTCCTGCAGGCTCTGGCCTCTCCACCAGTGGCCCTGGCATGTCTGAATCCAGGTCTTAATTGTAGACCCCATCAGCTGTGAATGCAGCTTAGATTTAATTATTAGGAGGGACCTGAGGGCAGGAGACTGGATTTTTTGGCACAAAGACTCATTGTTTACTTCGCTGGCTGTGACAGACCCTTCCAACTGTCTCTCATCCCCTATTTACACCTGCAAGGCTGTTTTCCCCACTCAGTCCTTCCAGGGCTTCCCTGACAGTGACAGAGCCTCTAGTGTGGACACAGTTCTATGGGTGCAGCTGTCAAGTCAGTGTCCCCTCGGGACAGCCTAGCCCTTGTCCCCCTTGCCTCGCTCCCCCAGGCCCCACCCATCCGCCCTCAGCAGCCCATGGGCGCCCCGTAAGTGATTCTGTCCTTCGTCAAGGTCGGCTTCATCTCAGGGCTGCTCCCCAACAGTAAAGATGATAAATGGCTGTTGTGGCCTGAGACTGGGGAGGTGACATTTCTACAGCCTTCTAAGAATCCCTTGTGAGCCGGCTGTTGATGTCCGATCTTGTTTTTTTGATCATCCTTGCTTCCTGGGGAGCCCAGGGCCCTCTCTGCAAAGGCCATGCATCAATCCTGGGGAAGACAGGAAGGCCTGGGGGTGGAGTTACGGAAAATCTAGGGCACCTGCGCTGCAGAGCCTCCTCCATGCAGACGTGGAAACTGAGGCATCGTCAGGCACTCGGCTTCCTCTTTTCTCCCTAGCCCTGTCCTATTGTGAGTGCATTCTTTCTGTTCCCCATAGTCGTGATGTCACCGGCCATTTTTTGTAGCACGGGGGCTTATTAGAAGCTAATGTGGTAATGGGTGGCTCTGAGAGATGGAGAGAAAGGAGCGCTCACAAGCTCCTGCTGCTAAACAGAGCCACAGGACAGGCTTGCAGGCAGGTGTCCGGGCAGGGGTGGGGCGCAGGGGAAGCTCGGAGAAGAGAGGACTGAGGGCAGGGCAGAGAAGACTGGGAAAGTCTGGGTGAACGGGGGTTGGCGAGGGCAACAGGTCGGCCCAGTTGGCTAGGAGGGGATGCTGGAAGGGAGGGGTGCTGGGGTCCTCGGTGGGTGAGAACCAGGGAGTGGTCTGCAGGTGAGGGCCAGGATGAGGGGCATCCAGAGGGACTGCTGAGGGGTTCTGAGGCCGGGGCAAAGGGCAGAGGCAAAGGTGAACACGGAAGGCAAACAGACTGATGATCGAGGTGGGCTGCTAGGAACGGCAGCAGAAGGATCTCGTTGTAGGGTGCTGTAAACTCCTCTCCTCCCAGTTACATGCCCCTTTCTGCAGAGTCAGGTGGGGCTTTATATAATAGACTGCAAACCTCTATCACATTCAATAGCGTGACACCAGCCCCCAGAGGCACTCTGGGCATTAGAGCCCTTACATTATAGATTGGGAAGGCACAGAGTAATTAACTGGCTTTTCAAGGCCCATCAGCAAGGAACTGAAGGTCTAGGATTATTAGTTAGGTCTGTTTAATAAGCACCTGCTATGTGCCGGGTGCTTTGGAGGTGCTGGGACGAGAGTCAAGAACCACACAGATGGAATCCTTTCCCTCAAGGATCCTATATTCTAGCAGGAGGAAGCAGAGAATAACACACACACCAATCAGTGAGACGATTTTAAGTACCGATAAAGATAAAGTCAGTTAGTGAACAGTGGGTGGCAGGATGGTGGAAGGTGGGGAGGGAACACTTTGAGAGACCTCTCTGAGACACTTGAAGGAGATCCGAATGATGAGGGGTGGGCATGTGAAGACCCGGGCAGGGGAAGAGGGATCCCAGGGGATAAGATGAAAACAGAAAATCGGCTCTTGGCTTTGAGAAAACATGGGGAGGCCAGTGGTGGCCTTGATCAAAGACTGCTTTGTGGATAGAATAGGGATGAAAGCCCAAGTTGAAGAGAGGTAGGGACGGGACAGTAGAGACAGTAGTCACTAATAAATCTCTTCCTATGGATGGGGCTGGCAGAGTAACAGAGGGGCTGGAAGGCAACACGGGGTCAAGGGAAATATTTTTTTTAAGATGTGAAATAGTAAAACATGTTTGTCAATGGGAGTGATCCAAAGAGTGAGAATACGGTGGTGCAGGGGAGAGGGGGAATCGTTGCCGGAGAAAGTCCTCAGGAAGATGAGACCAGGGAGGACCCTGGTCACAAGTGCAGGGCTTGGTCTTAGAAAGCAACAGGGACTTTTTTTCTTCTCATTTTAACAGAAAGGAAGGCCAAGGATGTGGGCAGAGATGCAGGGTGGCTGGTAAAATATGGGTGGAAGAAGAGATAAGTCTCTGATCTCACTGATTGCTCTATGAAGTATGCATCAAAGCTGTCGTCTGCCTCTGGGCGAGGCAGAGAAAATGATGAAGGTTTGAGGAATGACAGAAAATTTTGAACAGTGAGTTTACTAGGAAAGTATAGCAACATTATCTGGAAGGGTTCAAAGGTATGCCCAGTCATATATTAAAACAAGTCACCATGGCTGTGTGATATTCCCTGGAGGGTTCTAGATGACAGTCAGCTGATGGGTGTGGTGCCAAGTAAGCAGACAGTGGGCTTCACCAGGGTTGGGTATCCCAGATGAGTTACAAGGGGGAAAGGGGCCTCAGGACATCAAGAATGCTTGGAAGAGGGGGGTTTGGGGCTGGTCCATGAAATCTGGGCTGAGTAATGAAGGAAAATAAGAACACTGTTGTATCAACAGGGAAAAAGGTGAATGGATTGGGAGTCTCAATGAGGTGGGAGAATAGTTGGCATAGAGAGTGAGATGGGGTGGTGGTCAGACAAGGGGATGCTTGAAATCAAGCTCCCAGAGGTGGGTGGTTATGGGTGGTGATGAGGTCTGGGTATGGCCATGGCAGGGGGGCAGGGTGTTGAAGAGAGGAGAAGACAAGGTCTTTGGTGCTAAGTGGGTGGAGGGACTGAGAAGCCAGGGTGGTTTTTGTTTGTTTGTTTGTTTTGCTTTTTTGAGACAGGGTCTCACTGTGTCACCCAGGATGGAGTGCAGTGGAGCGATCATAGCTCACTGTAACCTCGAACGCCTGGGCTCAAAGGATCCTCCTGCCTTAGTGTCCCAAGTACCTGGGACTACAGGTGCATGTTACCATGCTTAATTAATTCTTAAATTTTTTGTAGAGATGGGGTCTCACTATGTTGCCCAGCCTGGTCTCAAACTCCAGGGCTCAAGTGATCCTCCTATCTTGGCCTCACAAAGTGCTAGGATTACAGGCGTGAGCTGCCATGCTCGGGGAGGGGCCAGGGTGTTGACCAGTCACCTGCCGGGATATGAACTGTTGTCAAGAATGATGGCAGGAATAGTTGTAAAGAGAGCAAGGCAGTGAGCCAAGTGCTGAGGTCCTCAATTGGTGACTAGTCTTTAATTCTTGGAATCTCAAAGTTATCTAGTGAAGTGGTTTTAAAACCATTTGTAAGACTCTCAACTCTTATTCAAAGGAAGCGTTGTGAGGCAGCTTAAACAGATAGAAGTGAAAGCAGATCTACTGTTTGGAAATGGGGTTGGGGAACCTCCCTGCTGAGCGGCCTTTGCCAGGGCTCTGGGAGCCTTCCACGGCACAGGGTTAGAGAATTGTGGATCTGGTCCAGTGCTCCTTATTTTACATTTGAGAGAGTGTTACTTATCCAAGGTCACCCTGGCTATTAGGAACACAGCCAGGAATGGAACCCAGTGTCCTGTTTCCCACTGGACCCGAGATCTATAACCACTGCAAACCTCTTTTCCCATTCTGTGGTGTTTTTGCCCTAGGTTCTTAACACTGTAATCTGTGTTATGAACACAGGACTGACCATGGCATTCACAGGAAGCTCCTCTCCAGTCTGTGCCTGGGGAGTGTCCTTTCATCCTGTCTGGCCTTTTCCAGAACCACAGGACAGCACTGTCCTGCCACCACAGCTGTAGGCTGCTGTGAAAGGCATGCTGGCATGGCTGCAGGGCTCACTCAGCTATAGGATCTGCCCTGGGGGCCAGACCAGGATCCTGAGATTAATTGCAACCCGAGACCGGGCCATGACTGGGTGCTAGAGCCTGGCTGGATTGGGGTTAGTCAGGATTGACCTACAGGCTGAAAGCCAGTGCCTGGGGTGAGGCCAGCATCCAGCTGAATGGCCCATCGGAGCAAGACAGGAGTCTGGATGAGAGGCGAAGCCAGCTGCAAGGCAGTGGGGCAGAAACCAAGCTCGGAGAGATGAACGGCCAGGAGGAGGGGAGGAGACAGAGCTGGGGGCTTCCGAGGTGCTGGACGGCACAGGGGCTGTCTGTGGGCCCCATGTGGCCTCACTCATGGTAAGGAAGGTGCTGGACAAGACTCTGTACGGGGAGCATGTCCAGTTCAGCAGGTTAAACCCCAAAATGGGAGATGTGAAGGCAGAGGGCAGTACTCAAAGCCAGCCGGGCATCCCTTCACAATTTGAGCCGTCTGCCCACGTACAGTGGAAGCCCACTTAGTCTGGGATATAGAAAATAGTGTCTCTGCCCCTGGGAAGTGGCTGGGAAGCATTAAACAGGTGTCACTGCCTCAGTCAAATGAGTTGGGGTTTAAGTCAGAACTCCAAGTACAGAGGACTGCCCAGCAAGGACCTGGTGTGGCATGCAGGGAAACTGAGGCAGAAGGTCAGGATGGGCTGATGGGGGTAGGGGACATCTATACAGGGACACACTTCCCATCTCTGCTGCCCAGCCCTGGTTTGGGTCCCAGTGCGTGGAGGACTCCAGGACATTCCCCCTCGGCCCTTTCATAGGCTCCCTTCCAGGACAGGCCTTCCCTGGCTGCCCTGCCTGAATGAGCTCCTACGCCTCAGCCCGCATTCCTCTCCGTGCCTTCAACCTGCTTTGTGTTTCCTTGAAGCACTTGTTACTACCTGACGTCTTATGTTTTCTTGTTATTGTCCGCTGGCCACACTCGCTAGAACGGAAGCTGCCCCAGGGCAGGGAGTTGCCCTGCTTGGCAGTGGGGTGGAGGGATGCCCTGCAGCCCTCTCCTCTGCTCCTCTGTCTCGGGGCACTCCTGCTCTGAAGGCTTCCCCCTTGCGGGCGGTTCTGTTCTGACAGGGAGGCTGGCCCCCACTGTCCTGCCTTGGCCCCGGCAGACGAGGGGGCCCTGGCTGCCCTGCTGCCACGCGCACCCGCTCCCTGAGAGCAGAGCTGCTGCAGGCCGGAGGGCGCGTGAACAGCGCTGGGCCCTGGAATCCCCAGGCCGGTTGTATCAAGGCCGATAAGCCTCAGTAAGTGGCTCTAAAGATAATCAATTGTTTTTATTCTGAGTGAAACAACCGGCTCCAAGGAACCTCTATTTAAAAACCACACGCATATGCCGGATTCATCTTTTGTTAAATTGTGGTGCATACTGATCTGATTTAACCTGGCAGGTTCAATGTTCTTCCTGCTCAGTGCCAGAGAAGGGGCTAGGAGAGGAGCTGGGCCAGGGAGCGGGGAGGGGGCCGGGGGTGGGCGGCTGAGCAGGAAGGAGAGGAAGGCCTGAGCAGGAGAGGAGGGAACTGCACCTCCCTGCTTCGCTCACCTGTGGGACTCAACTAAGGGCTTCCCTCCTGTGTGGGAAATCCTGCCCCGCTATTCCCACCACCCTAAATCATCCTCCTCCTCCCCTGACCTGAGAGGATTAGTGTCCTGGCTGGAAGGGACCTTAGACTCTTGATTTTCCAGAGAGGGAAACAGAGACTCAGAGAGGGTAAGTTGCTTACCCAAAGTCACACACCAAAATAGTCATAGAGTGGAGCCAGAGCCCGCATACCAGAGGCTCACCGGCTACTCTTTCTATGGCACTCGTGGGGAGGGAATCTGTGTCTTCCACAAGGAAGACACAGATTCCCTCCCCAGCTGCCCTTGTCAGCTGGGCCCTGACAAGGGCAGGGCCCAGCTCTGTTTCTTTCCCGGCTCTCCAGGCACACTTTAAGATGGATGCCTAGGGAATATTGTTAAGTGAGTAAAGGGAGGGGTCCCTGAGGTCCCAAGGAGGGAGGGGAGACGTTGAGGTAGGCAAGAGGGAGCAGCTCAAGCAGACAAGGTCCCAGTGAACAGGAGAGCTTCAATCTTGAAGGCAAATCACACCCCTCCTCTGCTCTAGAGCCTGCAGTGGCTCCCAGGTTCACTCAGAGTAAAAGCCAAAGTTGTCCCAATGGCCTGCAAGGCCCTCCGTGACCCTGTGCCCCACGCGTTGCTTCCCTGAACTCCTTTCCCACTCACCACCCTACGGCCACATTGGCCTCCTGGCTGTCCCTCCTGCTAGCCATGCACACTCCCCATTTTATACTCCCCTTTACTCCCTGGAGGAGTCAAGGCTGTGAGGCATCACTCAAGGCTTGAAGAGAAGGCAGTTGGCTGGAAACCAGGGAAGTCAGGAAGTCAGGCAGGGAACACAGGACTGGGATGCAAGCAGCCTCCCCTGCCCCAGGCAGGTGGGCAGCTGAGGGAGCCTAATGCCCATTGCACGAGCCCAGGAGCGAGTCTCTGGTAGCGGGGTTCTCTGATGCCCCAGTCCTGGCAGGGCTAGGGGTGGGTGTGAGCAGACCCAGGTCCGGACATGATGGGTGGCTGCTGAGGGCTGCCGTATGCTGTGGCCTGTGCCAGCCATGGTGAGCTCTGGAGAGAGAGCAGAGAATTGGCAGCCTGGAGAGGTCGGCAGGGCTGAGGAGGGGCAAAGAGCAATGAATTTTCATGTGACAGTCTTGAGAGTGACTTGAGAATCGGTCCCAGTGGTGGCACTTCTACAGAAGAGCTGCAGGTACGCTGTGGTGTCCACGGGACTCTGGGGGTGTCTGTGACTGAGCCCTGAGACTGGGGGCTCAGCCCGGCAGCGCTCCCTCTCTCTGTCTCTCCACGCCGGTGGTGGCCTGAGGCACAGTCATGGCCATAAATAATAGTAATAATGAGAGAGTCTGTTCCAAGCAAGATGATTTTATGAAATTACATTTTTGAAAAGGTTAATTCTTCCATCTCCCCACTTGTACTCCAATCTGGAGAGGCAAATGTGGATTAATTGGTCCCATTTCCTCCCCGGCCTCCTCGGAACCCTGACAAGATGTTTGCTTCCACCGGCCTGACTTCTCCCCCAGGCTGGGAAACGGCAGGCGCTGGGCCTCCTGGCTCCAGCCCCGTGCAAGCTGCGGCCCTCCCCGGCTGCGGGCGGACGCTGACAGGGCAGGAGGGGGCGGCCAGGTGGTGGGGAAGTGGACTTGGGGCAGCGTGCGGGGAGCAGCTGGGGGTGAGGTGGTGCGAGTGGGGCACCCCGGCATCCGTGTGAGGCGAGTGGGAGGGGTGAGTCACGGCGGGTGGGTGGAGACAGAGGGACAGACAGACTAGAGTGAGGACCGGCGGTCAGGCCCTCTCTCTGGTCTCTCCATTTGCCACCTTTTCGTTGTAATTTTACCCTAAGGAAGCCAGGAAAGACACACCCTGAGGGAAGGCAAGGAGAATGGGGAAGGAGAGCTTGCTTGAAGCCCCAAGTGCGCCCTACTGCCCCCCTCGGCATCCAGGCAGCCCTCCCTCATCCCCCACCCCTCCCAGGGCTGGGCCGCCACCCCTGCCCTTCCTTCCTCACCTGTGCGTCCCAGATGCTGCCTCCTCCTCTGGGCACAACCTCCTTCCACCAGGTCAAGCTGGGGTGGGGTGGGGAGAGCCTGGACCGGGTGTTAGGAGGTCTGCAGGGTGTCCCTGACTCTGCCTCTTCTTAGCTGCACACCTCAGACAGGCCCTGCCCCACTCTGGGCCTCAGTCTCCCCGTCTGTGGAGTTAAGAGATCCAATGAGCCTGTTCCAAGTCCACTTCCAGCTCTGACGTATGAAGATTATTTGATTAGAGGATCAGGGTGCTCTATTGTTTTGTTGCTTATATTTTTTGGTTTTCTGACAGGAGATCATCATTGGTTTTCAAACATGCTAAGGTGGACAGCAGGGACACGGAGGGGGCAGTGAGATGAAGGCAGGCGGGCAGTGGCTGTCCCTGCTGCGCTGTGAGGGGGGTGTGTGCCTGTGGTGTATATGGCAGGTGGGGGTTTACATCAGTCTGTGTTTTTGGTGCTACGTGAAATGTTTATGCCAACACCTTGAGAGCAAAACAAAGTTCAATGTAATCAATTCAACTCTCCACCAATGAGCACTTTTTGTGTGGCTGAATCAGCTCCTTTCCTTTGGTTTGCTCCTAACATTTCATACTTCCTAAGGTGATCCCTAATCCTAGTCATCCCCTAACCCCACCACCTTGACAGATACTGAAGTATGCCTGCTTCAAAGAGGCAGGGGAGGTGGAGACTCCTTCATACCAGACCTGAGGGCTGGAATTACCCCTAATCCAGCATTAAGGGGGAGGGGGAGGAAGTATTAAGTCCTCCTGAAGTTTGTAGGGATCACAGAAGCCTTCCTGGAGGAGGAGATAGTGAAGCTGGGCCTTGAAGAATGAGATTAATTACCCTCTGTGGGCCATAGAAGGCTGGGTGAGCGATTTGGTCAAGGGACAGAGTGGCAGGCAGCTGCCCAAGGTGCGCGAGGACAGGTGGAATGTGGCCTGTTGCACAGCTGTGACCAAGTCCTTTCTCAGAAGAGAGAGGTTCAGGAAGCCTTCCCGAAGGAGGTGAGGCTTGGAGGACAGGCAGGTTGTTTCAGTAGAGGGGAGGACCGCTTCGCAGAGGGGTGCTGGTGTCAGGAAGGAGCAGGGCAGAGGGAATGGAAGACAGGGAGGAGGGGCAGGCAGGTGGCCAGCAGAGCGGGAGAAGAAAGGTGTGAGCTGGAAGGAAGATTCAGGGCTCCTTGGCAGCCCCTCCTTGCAGACTCCGGGCAGGACCAAGCCGCCTATTCCCCGGCGTAAATTCCTTCTGACAGGTGCTCTCCCTGTTTATTTCTGTTCAAAGAGCGGGGAAGACCTATTTCCCTCCCAAGAGCCTATTTATTCTACTTTCTCATTTTCCAATCCAGTGACTTTACAGCTTTTTTCCATTTGGCTTCGTCTTCCCAACAACAAGAGAAAACATTCCCTCTCCTTCTTGACCCTGGCTAGGGAAGCATTGGGAGCTGCTGCTGTGGCTGGGGGTGCCGGGGACCTGCTGTGATGAGCCCTTACCCTGCCCACCTGCCAGATGGGTCTGGGTGTCCCACGCCCCACACCAGGCTGTTCAAGGCTGGGATTGGGGTAAGGGAGTCCAGCGGGGTGGGCGACTCGGACTGCTCACCCTCTCTCTGCCTCACAGCCCAGGGGCTGCAGAGAAGAAGGGGGTTTGGACAAGAGGTGCAGGACACCCCTGGGGAGAGGCCCTGAGGTAGAGAGAAGCAGATAGCTGGGGAGGGTGCGGGAGGCTCTCCGTGTGGCAACGCATGGTGAGCCTGGGGACGTCCTTTGGTTCGTTCCTGACATGTATCCTTCTACTCTTCCTAATCTTAGCCACTTCCTAATCCCACCATCCTTGGATTTGCTGATGAAGCCCACGACTTCCCACCATCTGTTTCACAGTTCCTTGGCTCCCAACCATTCCTTCTCTTGGTCATCTTTCCAAAAGTAAGAGGCCATGCACCTTTCATGGCTATCTGCCTACCTCCCCCTCGTATCTGTTGACCTTCTCGGGACACGTTCATTTTGTAGGAGTGGAAGGATAGACTCCATGGAGTTCCCATTTACTGAGATGAGGAAGGCTTCAGGAGGAACAGGTTTAAGGTGAAGAGCAAGAACTCGTTGACGGCCCTGCTAGGTCTGGGATGCCCATTAGTCACCCCAGTGGAGATGTTGGTGAGAGTCAAACTGTGAGTCTTAAGCTCAGGGTGCAGCCAGGGCTGAGGACATAGACGCGGCTCATCAGCATATGATGGCATTTTCAGCCATGGCCTTGGACGACTTCCAAAAGAATAGATAAGGCCAAGAAGAGAAAGGGCCAAGCAGGGCCTGGAGCCCTTCAACATGTTGCTAAAAGAACCAGCAAAAGAGACTGAGCAGAACAGGCCCGAGAGGAAGGGGAACCAGGAGCAATTCCTAACATCTCTGACCCCTGGAGGTCTTCAGGCCATTTTACACATTGGGCTCATGTCCTCAGGAAACAGACCAGAAAGAACACAGATTGAATTAGGATCCTAGCCCCAGCCCTTCCCAGCCACGTGGCACTGGGCAATTTACCCTGTCCCTCTGAACCACATTTCCCCACTCTGTATCCAGAAGATTCAAAACCTAGTAGCCACACCATAAATGTCAGTCCCCCTTCTCTCCTTGCTTTTCCTAAAATAAAACCACAGTGGCATGCATCATCTCAGAAGGAAGTCCTATAGCAGCATTTGAGATATGTCTTTAAATACATTATCTTACACTTGCCCACACCAAATCTCATCTGTCACTTTTCTGCCTACTCGTACACACCCTTGTGGGATTCTGTAGCGTATCCCCATTGGCTTGACATTTCATTCCCCTAAAAAACTTAGTGCCATTTGCACATCTCCAGCTTTCACTGTGTAACTCCCTCTTGCAAATGACTTGTTAACATTTCAAATGAGACGGCCCTGTCCTAACCACAGGGCACCTCTGCTGTTCATTCTCCACCCAGAGACATGCCCAGCAAGTCCTCCAACCCTCTGCCCGTTTCTCACCCAGGCACAGTTTCACTGGATGCCCTCCTGCCATCCCCAAAGGTCTGCTGTAAGCCTGAAGAAATCTGCCACAAGGCTTCACTACTTGCTGAATTCCCTGAAGAGTCTCTGTGCTCTGGGATTCAGGGGTCCAACCCTTTCTTGGACATGCATCCAGCTCTTCTTGCACAGTCAGAAAATGAAATGCGTTAGTCTAGAGGTCCTGAGTTTCTTCTAAGATTATTACTGTGGGGGTTGCAATTCCTACTGGATCCTGCTCACCCTCTGTGGAGGGGACACTGTCTCCCCTCAGACTCACCATTTCAATTCACACCAGCCCGACTCCCACCACTGCACCTGCATCTTGGCCTTCAGGGCATTCTTCACCCACACGCTCTGCCCAGGCCAGAAGTGCAAGGGAACTTATCCCCCTGGAGTAGCCTTCAAACAATGCCTGATGGACACTCCCATCCCAGCACCCTCGCCCCCCGAGGCGGGAGGGGTGACACTGATGTGGATGTCTATGCTGTCTCCCATACTTCCCCCGTGGGACTGAGCTCCAGATGCTCCCGTTGTAACTTGCTTGACAACACATTTTTATTGGCTGTGTTCTCTTCCCCTGTTCTTTCACTTCCCCAGACGCCTCCCAGCTTTTCAGGGACCACATCCCAAATAAACTGTGTGCACTTGAATCCTTGTCTCAGGGTCTCCTTCTGAGGGCACTTAACCAAGACCTTTGGGTGGTTGGCCCAAGATAACCAAGTGACGCTGGACTACAGCTCCCCTGATTCACCCTCAAGATCTTGCAGGGGCTTGAAGTGCAGACCTTGAGCATACTCTACATCAGGAGTTCTCCCCAGCTCCAGTCAGCAGTCTGGCATTGTCCACAACCTCGGGGACACTGGGCCAGAGAATTCTTCTCTATGTCAGGGCATTTCCAAGCATCACTGTCAATCTTGGAGAAGTTTATCTTGTCATTAACTGCATTGTCTGCTGATTTGTCCCTGTCCAAGGGAGTGGGGCCCAGCTGCAGACAGCAAACATATTGAGTAAATTTCTAATGAACTGATTATTCAGCTTAGCATTTTAACTGCGGCATTAAGCATCCTCTCACCCTCATAAACATGTTGAACTAGTGAAGGGATTATGGCTTCCAGACTGGCCACTCTGTCACTAGGAAAAATTAATCTCGAGATTTAATCAAAGTCGAAACCACAAACTGCAGTAGGGAAGGGGCTTTTTCTCTCTACAATGCCCAGGAGAGGATGGAGAGTTCATAGATCTCCCCAACTTGGAAGTAACTTTGAGATGTCATCTTCTCCTGCCCCCTATGTCTGGGTGCACACAGAGCCTCTTGGCCTGATGGCTAAAACATTTTATAGACATGACCTGGCTGCAAAATTCCCCTTTTGTAGATAGAAGAGTAAACCCAAGAGGAAGTAGGTTTATGACCTTTTTTCCTACGCAAGGTTGGAGTGCGATGAAGATACAAAGTTTGATGAGTGATCCACTTTGACCCTCAAATCCTCTTCTGGAGGCTCTGCCAGTGGCCAAGTCTACATTTAGATTCTCACTGTGTCTTCCCTGAACTCTGAACTCTGTCAGCTTCTGTCTGATCAGGCTGAGGAGTGAGCATGGATGGCAGAGCCCACCTGGGCAGCTCTCACCTGGGTATATTTGTCAGTGTGTGAGGGCTAGAGGGGTCTGCAAGGACTGCATCCTTCTGAGGGAGGGACCAGATGTTGCATTTTGTGGCACTAAGATTTAGCCTAGATGTGCCACGTTCAGGCTGGATGACTTGTGAACAGCAGCTGAGAACAATTTTTTGATGCCTAGCTCCTGAGGGAGAGATCCCAGAAGGAGAGGTGGGAGTGGAGGAGACCTTTGCCCTCCAAGGATGCTGTTAGGACGTGGTCCCCTGACCTCACTACTCCAGGCATGGCCAGAGTCCAGGCCACGCGGAAGTACAGTGTCTCAAGCCCACCCAGACCCCCTGAATCAGGACCTGCTCTTCTCTGGGGTTTCCCTGGTGACTTGTGTGCACACTGCAGTGTGAGGGGCACTGGCCCAGCCCTCAAGAGAAGCTGCCAGGAGGGACCACTCTGGGACTCAGCAAGTTGGGCAGGATCAAACGAGAGGAGCCCTCTCTCTTCAGTTTGGGCCTGCAGTGGAGCAGGTGAGAGTTAGAGTGGCCAATAGAGCGGGAGAGGAGAAAAAACAAACAAACAAACAATGAGCAGTAACTGGGCAGAGCTGTCTGGAAATGAAAGCTCTCAGGCAGCCCTGTGCCCTTGACCTGGACCACACTCAGTCCCTGCTAGGGCCCACCGTCTGCCCTCTCATAAATCCTTGTTTCTGGAATGAAATTTTTCCTTTACGGCGAGGAGGCAGTTGGTGCTGTCTCACTGCTGGGCAGAGGGCGTGAGAGGGGCGTGGCCAGCACCTGGCCCTCCGGGGCTGGCATGGGTGGGCAGGAAGCTCCTTGCTCATCCCCTTGGTGAAGATTTTGCCAAAGCAGATTAAGAATTCTGCCCATTGTGAGTGCTGAGACAGCCCATGCTCAGCAGGGAGGGTGGACAGAGGTGGCTGTTCTCTCTGAGCCAGGCATGCCCTCATTGGCTTCCCATCAGAGGTCAAGGCTGTCTCTTCTGCAGACCAAGCATCTGCCACCCCCACCTTCCCCAAGAAGCCCTGTGAGCCCAGGAAGAAAGGGTGAACCCTGGGGTGGAAGCCTCGAGGGTGCCACTGGCTCTGCCAGCTGCATCAGTGGTGAAGCCCAGGGAGGAGGGATCGGGGAGGAGACAGAGCAGGGGAGACAGAGCAGGAAAGACAGTGGAGAAGAGACCAAAGCAACACAGGTTCAAGGAGAGAGAAGATGGCAGGGGAAGGGAGAATGGAAACAGAAAACAAAGAGAAGCGAAGGGGCATTGCTTTAGCATCTACGTGTATCTAGTATTTACACACATTTTTCTATTTTATGCCCCACCAGCAACTTTTAAGGTAAGTCTTAGTCACCCATTTTGTGGCTGAAGAAAGTGAGGTTCTGAGAGGTACAAACTTGCCCAGGGTCAGGCAGCTAGTAAGTGCCTAATCAATTTTCACAGATTCTTTCTTCTCAACCACCCTGGTGCCTTCTGGGCTTTGGCAGAAGAAGAGATAGCTCCAAGGAAGCAGGGACGGGGAGCTGGCAGTGGAGTGGGCACAGCCCCTTAGGTGCCCTAGTCATGTCCGGGAGTCCTGGGCAGTCCTGTGTCGCTTGGGAGCTCATTACTGTCACTTACCCGCCTGCACCCTGGGTTCCTCTGAAGTCCTCCTCCACCCAGCCTGAGCCATCCCCATTGAGCTGGCCTGGCCTAGAGGGGGAGGCTGGGCCTAGGGGCCGGGGGTGCAGCCGAGATGGGCAGGCAAGGGTAGGGGGTGGGCAGAAGGAGGATGTGGTGGGGAAGGCCACTGAGGCTGCTGTGGGGAGCTGAGCGCTGACTTCAGAGAAGCTAGCATGTGTTGCCATGGCAACCACAGATAGGGGACATCTTTGAAAAAAGGACAGTAAGTTTGGTGATTTTATTTGCTGCTTTTGCACTCTTTGCCAGAAGAAAAAGTGGGGATCTTTGGGGAGTGCTGGAAAAGGCTGGGCAGGCAGGTGGGGGGTCTCGGAAGCAGGATGCCCCCAGGAGAGGATGTGATTCCACCTCTACGGATGGTGGAGCCTCCTCTGTATGGTCCCGGGGCCTCCAGGCCCTAGCATCCTCTCCTGACACTGGTCCATACACACTCTGCCTTCCAGAATCTGTTCTGAGAAACTGGAACCTCCATGGGGCTTGACATCCGGGTCTGGTTCCATGCAGGTCCTGCTAAGTGACCACCGAGAAACCCGTTCCAGACTTGGGCCCACCAGAGGAGGGAGTTTCATAGGCCAAGAAGATTTTCCACATCCCATTCTCCCCACCCCTGCCCGAAAGTAACTCCTTCTCTACATGGCAATCGGCACTCATACAAGGGGCACAAAGTGTAAAAATGCAGGCCCCCAGTCACACTGCCTGCCTTTGCAACCTCAGCATCCTTTCCAGATGCTTGGGAAAGCTGGGTAACTGCTCTGTGCCTCAGTTGCCTCATTGTGCAAGGGGGACAATAGCAATGTGTACCTCACTGAATTGTTGGAAGGATTACATGAGTTAAAGTACTTAGTGTTATAGCATGGCCTGGCCTGGTGCTATAGGGTTTCTGTGCTCTTCAGCTTTAGGGCTGTGAACTGAGGCTTTGGACCTCTTAGACCTAGGGACTGTCCTCCTGCTATCCCAGCCTCACCCAGGGGGCCTTCAGCACACTCACTGGGCAACTGGAAGGGAGGGGCAGAGAGGCCCCCACCTTAGTCTGCCTTTGTGGGCTATCTCTGGGCCTAGACGCGCCCCAGACTCCCTGGCCTCAGTTTCTCAAAGGTGCTTTCCATCCCCGGCAAGAAAAATAAAACAAATCCAAAGCAAACTGATTTTGATCCCCAAGAGAGGACCTGTCTGCATCAGTGAGAGTCTGAACCAGGGACTGATTCTCAATGAGTTGTTTTCTTCCTTCCAAACCCAAGCCCTCAGAAGACCTACTTTCCAGAACAGACCCAGACAATTTTCAGGGGCCCATCAGCAACTGGTGACTCACTCAGATTAGCACGGCACTTGCAATGAACGTATAAAGTGTTCTAGAAAGGTTCTCTCTGGATGTTTACCCCCAAATGTATAGGTGACGTTATTTTAGTCTCCATCTTAGTTACCACACATTTCAGAATAATAAGATTTTGCAGTTAAGTGCCCAGTCAGCAGTCAGATTCTCCTTTAATTCACAAGTAATAACTCCCACTTAGCAGGTGCTCATGCCCCACCAGGCCCCCATGAGCCATGGTGATATACAATATTGATAATTCCTGATCACAACTTGTCAGGGCAGACTGACTTCCAAGGGAGGAATGTGAGGCCCAGAGAAGGGAAGGGACTCATTTAAATCCACACAGGGAACAGGTTAAGACATCAGGGTTCAAATCTAAGACCACCCAACTCCAAAGCATGGCCCCTGATGGACATGGTGGTTAAGAGCCGGAATTGCTGGCCAGACAAGTGGGACCAAATCCCAGCTTGACCCGTATCTAGCTATGTGAAATCACCTTTCTGGCCTCCCTTTCCTCATCTGAAAAACAGGGATAATAATACTAACCTGGTGCTGTTAAAAGACTAAATGAATAAATATATACAAAGCTCTTAGAACAGAGCCTGGTATACAGCAAGCACTAAAGCAATGTTTACTTTTATTGCTTCTACTAGGCCATGAGGCTTTCATATACTCCTGTAAAAGGGGAGTAAATCCTTGCCTGCATTTAAACATCAATTCTCAGGAATCCTTGGAATTTTCCTAGAAGCAGACCTTAAAACAAACAAACAAAAAAACCAGATTTTAAGCCAAAAACTATTTTCCTAAACTTGTTTCACAGCAGCACAGATTCTTAGGGCTGGCAGAGCCTTGCGTGGCTGAGAGAAGAAGGAACGTGGTCCAGGCTCCACCCTTAATAAAAGTGTGACCCTGGCACATTCTTCAGCTTCCCTTGGAGCCCATGCCCTCTTGGTGGGCTCTGTGGTGAGGACAGAGCCAGCAGCCCCCACCCCTGGGCCATCCTGCCACTGACTTGGCTGGATTCCAGCTCTGGGTCTCGGCTTCCTTACCTGGAAATTGAGGATGTAGCTCCAAATGGTTTAGCAACACAGACTCAGGATTACGGTCCCCCAGCCTGGGTGTCCCACACCCAGGGGGCCCCTCAGGATGCTGGGCAGCAACACCAGATGCTCAAAGCAGGAAGGAGACAGGAGGGAGGCTGCTAGAAGTTCTAGAAAGTACGACCTAAAAGGGATCTTAGAAAGTTACTTAGCACACTCCCGTTTTACCACTGAAAAGAATAAGGCCCAGTGGGAGGAAATGACTTGTCCAGGGTCAGAGCTGGGACTAGAACCCATGTGTCCTGCCTTGTAGGCCCAGTGCCCTTGACACTGCAGCCACCATCAGCCCAGGAGTGCAAAGCCCTCCTCTGGATGCTGGTAGTTACCACGTGTTAGTTTGAGGACAGGGAATCTTTCTAAGTGTGGTTTGGCACAGAGGTTGAGAGAGACGTATTTTCTGTTGTGATGAAGATGGTGATGATGATAGCTGTAATTTATTGAGTCCTGTCTGCCAAACATCCTTCTAAGATCTTTATGTTCATTTAATCTTCTGAGGTGAGAACCATGATCATCTCCCTTTACAATGAGAAAACCGAGGCACAGAGAAGTTAAGCAGTTTGCTTAAGGCTTCTCAGCTAGTAGGTGTAGGAACTTGATTTTGAGGCAGACAAAATTGCAGAGCCTGCCCCTCAACTATTTTTCTATACTGACTCCTTGGAGTATAAATTTTCTACAGTCTCTAGAAGCCCAGGGAAGGGAATGGTACTAGACTGGATTCAGTTTAACTCCTTTAGTATATTTGCTGAAACCTACTACATGGGTAGCCAAAAACAGTGGGCTGGTTCCCAGTTAAATGTATCAATATAAAATAAATTTCAGAACGTGGACTATTACACACTACACAAACGTGCAGGTGCACACATACACATACACACAGACATACACACGTGCACACATTAGGAAGGACTGAAAGCAAGGTCAAGCAGGAAGTCCACTGAATTCAGAAGGCCAGAGCTCCCGGCTCCTGTCCTGGCAGGGCCGCTGACCGGCCACTGGGTGTTCAGCAGGTTAACTCGCCTGCTGTCTAAGGCAGGGGCAGTCTGTACCCTTCACCCTTGAGTCTCCAGTTGTTGTTGCTCAGCAAATGAATGGATTACTCCCTCACTGCTGATTTCTAGCTGTGTCACTGTGGGCAAGTCACTCAACCTCACTGTTCCTCAGTTTCCCCCACCTGTAAAATGAGGATACTACTCGTATCTACTCATAGGGCTGTTGCAAGGATTAAAGGAGTTGGTGTGTGTAAAGGACTTAGAACTTGGCACAGAGTAAATATATACAAATATTGAGCATGGTGGTGGTGATAATGGTGACAACATTATTATCGCTTTTTATCTGTAAAATGGGATGATAATAGCATTTACCTCCTAGAGTTATTCTGAGGACCAAATAAGACACTAACACAGAATATGGGCTCAGACCCCAATTCAGGGGTCAGGGACAGAAGAAGGAAGCATGGGTAGGGTACCAGGACACCCTGCCAGTCCATCCAGGAGGAAGAGGATGGTGGCAGGGTGGGCCCTGGTACAGCAGGAGACAGGAAATTTCATCCCCTTGTGCCAGCTTACTCCATGGCTTCCCACCCCAACCCCACCACTTCACACGTGTGATCCAAACTGTCTCTTTAATTATCACACAGAGAAGGAGAAGCCACAAACAGGTTTACCATATTCACGGTTTGCTGCGTCTGTGTTACATCCCGTGTGCATGTAAACAACATCTTGTGGCATTGTCTGATAAATTAAACGTCTCTCCTTCCCAGGCTTGGAGAGGAGTGCTGGGTCTCTGAAGAGGGGTGCGGGTGACTCACCACCCTGACGCTAAAGAGCTCTGCTTGCAGCTTTTAGAGCAAAATGCTCTGGAAGGAGCAGGGAGGGGAGAACGTGCAGTTCTAGCTGGGGTTCTCTTTACTGGGAGGAGATGAGAGGGGTCAGGACGTGCCTAAAGCTGGCTCTTAGCCGAGGCCAGGGAGTTGTTACTGAAGGAAACGCAGCTCACTCTCACCCACCCCTGCAGCGCCGGGTGAGACGGCCGGCGGGGTGCTGTGCCATCCCAAGCCTTGTTTGATTCCTAGTGCGAGCCCCTCTGCTGCAGCCCACCACCAAATCTTCATTGAAAGAGCCTGACTTATAACTCAGCTCGGCCATCCACTGGCTGTGCGACCTTGGAAAGACACCTAACCTCTCTGGGTTTTGGTTTTCTTGTGGGACCACAGACAACGGCGATAACGTTGTTGGAGGTAGGCAACTAGGTCACACCATCCCTTGAGGTCCACATTCATTCTGAGAGCCATGAGCCTCTTCCTAGGCAGTCTTCGAGGAGATCCCTTGACTAAATAAATTAGCCAAAACAAAGACATCAGGAGAACAGAAGGCAGACACTTTTGATCAGAAAACCACCACCAACATGTATGCTTTTCCACCCCTCCGATCATCAGATTCATCTAAGAGCCTTTTAGAAAATATCAAAAATAGGGACTCCGGGTCCTATTCCCAGGAATTCTGATGCAATTGATCTGCTGGAAGCAGGCATTGGAATTTTGCAACAGCCCCCCATACGTCTCATGTGTGCCAGAGTTGGAGACCACTGACCCAGATAATCCATTGCCCTATAATCAAGAGTTGAAGGTGATTTTAATTAATGAAGAAGGCTGGACGAGATTCTGGGGAACCAGACAGCTAGGCCAGACACCAGGCCTGAGATGTTCCTCGGGGTCAGGCAGGCTAGAAAGAGGGTGCTGCTCCTGACTTCACTTGCCAGAGTGTGTGCTGGAGCTGGGGAAAAAGACGTTCATTGGGCCACCAACATCCTGAGGCCTGTTCTGGGCTATGAGCTGGGCCCTGCTGTCAGGAAAGCCCCAGTGTGGTGGGGAAACAGCCAAGTAAATCAGTGACTAGGGAATAGTGCAGTCCTCTTCCAGTGGTACTGGGAATTGAGGGGAGTGGGCAAGCAGAGAGATGAACTCTTCCTGGAAAGGGACAAAAGAGCTTCTAGAGGCCAGGAGGCTCGAGCTGAGGCTTTGAAGGATGTATAAGAGTTTGCCAGGCAAAAAGCAGGGAAACAGCAAGTACTTCAGTGCTGCTGGCCTAGGGTCTGCCCCTGCTAACTCAACACTTATAAGTTTCCCTGAGTGCCTAGCTCTATAGAGGCATCACTGGTAGTGTGGCTGGGCAGTGGTACATGTACATGGAAAAAGCATGGGCCCCACCCTTCTTACAGGGAGACTGAGGAGACACAGGTTCAAAGGGGATTTCAGGGTGGTTCCGTAGAAAGGGAATTCCTAGTGGCAGCTCCTAGTAGACAGTGTTATCAAAGAAAGCTTCTTGGGGGAGATGCATCTGGAGAAATGTAGAAGCAGACAGGAGTCAGGCACCATCCCAGGGAACTGCAGTAAATGTGGGGAGGGAAAAGGCCTGCATGTTTAGTAATTCAGCTCCTGGCAGCGTTCGGGCGTGGGTGGGGCAGGGAGGGCCAGTATGACTGAGGTGTAGGAAGGGGGCATGAGCAGGGCAGCACCAGACCAGGCCAGGGCCCAGCAGTAAGGGGCCTGAGGAGCCACACTGGGTCTAGGGGACATACTCCAAACTTTTAGGGTTGAAGAAAATGTTTTAATTTTTAATCTAGCCTGAATTACATTCATCCTTATACCAATGCCATCATAAAATATAACTTTTAATATCTTTTTATGGAGAAAGGAGACCACAGGAAAGACACAATGTCACCCCGGGGGCAAAACACTTGGCTGGGATTCTAAATCCCTGGATCCTCCTCCAAACTCTACCTTTAATTGGCTATGTGTCTTTGGCCAAATGGCTAATTCTCTTTGAGGCTGTTTGCCCTTCTGTAACCCGGGAGTAACAGACCCACCTCATAGGCGGCACAGCCTAAGGACACTGTCAACCTGAGATGCAGCAAGCATGGTGCCCCCTGGAATTGGGCAACAGGGTAGAAATGCCCACAAGAGTGAGGCATCAACAAAGTAAGAAACGTGAAACTGCTCTAAAGGCAGCCATGAGGAAAGACGGAATCTTAGTGCTTGGCGAAGGGATCAGGGCTCCGTGCCCAGCCTCGGTGCCCCCATTCCCTGTACCTTGTATTGTATCTTTCCACTGAAACAAAAACAATCTCTCAGTTTCCAGTGTTGATGAAACCCTTCATGGGAACAGACCATAGAAACTTTCTGTGCAACCCACCTGTGCATGCATTCCCCCCATGACACCCCACCAGCCCTCTGAGGCCTGGGACCCCATTTGCCCATCCCCACACCTTGCTCTGTGTCATGTGGAAGCCAGTGTGTGGGTGGAGCCCAGACCGTGCTTGTCTAGGGACCTCAGTGGAATTGCTCCCAGACAATCCCCCAAGACCTTCCTTTTCCACTTTTGCTCCAGGGACCCTGGCAGGCTCACATCCTTGTCTCTATTACCTGCAATGCTCTTGGGGTCCAGCTGCCATCCCCAAGTAGAACAGATACATCAATTGGCCTCTGTTCTGCTCCAGTTGATCACAAGCATAGTTTTGGTGCTGGTGCCCAGCCTGAAGCTGGCTTGTTATGGAGCACAAGTCCCCAACCCAGCCTAGACGCTCTGGGGGCCACGCCAGTCTCTGGAGGCTCCTCCTCCACATACATGGTGAGCTGTGGCTGTTCACGCATGAAGCCCCAGTCTCTAGCAACCATGAGAGTGAGTGTGGCTGGGGCTATCTCTTCAGGACCAGCCTTGGGATGGTTGAGATCATTGTCCTTGGAGACCCAGAAGAGCACAGGGTCTTCTAGCATCATTCTTTCTTTTTAAGAAACAGGATCTGGGGCCAAAACAGTGTGTAGCGCTTGAGTAGTGGTTCCCAAATGATAATTCTACGTGGAACCTCAGAATGTGACTTTATTTGGAATAAGGATCTCAAGATGAAATAATTATGGATTAAAGTGGGCCCTAAATCCAATGATAGTGTCCTTATAAGAGACAAAAAAGGAGAAGACACAAGGTATAGAAAAGATAGCCATGTAAAAACAGAGTCTGAGATTGGAGTAATCCAGCTATGAGCCAAGGAACGCCATGGATTTAGAGCAGCCACAGAGGCTGGAAGGGTGTGGAAGGATTCTCCCCTTGAGCCTTCAGAAGGAACATGGCCTGGCTCACACCTTGATTTCAGATTCTGGACCCCAGAACTGTGAAAGAATAAATTTCTCTTGTTTTAAGCCACCCAGTCTGTGGCAATTTGTTAGGGCACCCTTAGGAAACTAATAGAGAAGGCTCATGACTTACCTGAAGGTGCACAGGTCTCCCTTCTTCAGTTTAGGGGTTTCCCCCACTACTCCTATCTGATCCTGTTGGCCTGCCTGAAAGCTCCACGTCAAAAACAACAGCAACCTCAAGACTATTTTGCATTTATTGTGTGCCTGCTGTATGTGGGGAATGTCTGGGTGTTTGCACCCCAGTAAGCAGTGAGGCGTGTGTGAGAGGCAGTGTGCAGTGGTGGTTAAGGGCGTGGCACATCCAGGCATCCATTTTGTAATTTATATCCCTGGGCAAGTGATGTAACCACTCTGTCCCTCGGTTTCCTCATCAGTAAAATGGGAGTGATGATAATGCCCACCATCTGCGCTGTTGTGAGGAATGAATGAATTAGCACAGACGACGCCCTTGGTACCACACCTGGTACTCTGGACGCATTGGCCTTACCATTTCCCCATGGCTTGGGGGAGGAAAGGAGACCCAGGTGGGCCATGTCACTTTCTCAATACAGCTGAAAGATGGCTGGGCTGTCGTTTAAACCCAAGTTTCCTGACTTTGAAGCAGAGGCATTTTCTAGACTGACACACACTGGCTCCTTTTCAGGAGCTTTCTGCAGACGTGATATTTAAGCTGAGAGGAGGCATGATGCTACCTGAGACGCTTCACAGGCTGTCTGGCCAAGGAGTGGCATCTGGGGGCTGCTTGTCACTTTATAACCATCCTCCTGGCTGCCACCCAGCAGAGAGGGGGCCCTAAAGTTTAGCTGGTGCCCAGAAGCTCACCTTTCTTGGGGAGCCAGAAGGTAGAGAAGGGGTCTAGGGGTGTGGACCTGGGAAGATGCGATGTCAGCTGGACCCCAAGGTACAGGGATGAGCCAGGTGTGTGCTGTGTGTCCTCTGGTGGCACAAGGAGCACCTCTGTCCCAGCATCTCACCCAATGAGTCCCATTTCCATGATAGCCAGAGAAGCAGGTGCTTAAGGAGCTGCTGGCAGATGTCGCCCAGAGTGGAGGAGGGGTGTGAACGCCAGGGTGGTAGAGAGAGCTTCCAAGCCAAGGAGGATCGCACACACGAAACGTTTAGAGCCCATGAACATGAGGTTTGGGGAATGACGTGGTTCCCACCTGTCAGCCTGCCACGGTGCCTGAAGGTGGGGGTAGCAGCCAGGGGCAGGAGAAAGGCCGAGGGGGAAAATGATATCAGTACGTGAGATGATGCTCAGAGTCATGACACATCCAGGGCTCTGGCAGGATCTCCCTGAAAGCACAGGATGCAGTTTCCGATGCAGGTTGTAACGACAGCAGCATTAGGAGGAGCACATACGCTGCTACGCTTTCAGAGGGTAAATCCGAATGCTGTACAGTGAATGCAAGGGTACTTTGCAGATTGTTTCCAGAGGTCATTTGGCGGGACCCTGGGAATTCTTTATTAGGTTGAAAATGACCACAGTGGCCCCTCTGCTCCCTGCACCCCTACATCCTCCCACTTTTGCTGGGTCGCTGCTGTGGCCAACAGCTCAGGGTCTTTAGATGCCAGAAGAAACCAGAAAAGTGAAAAGTTCAGGCAAAAGCAGTCGTTTGTTCTTGTGTTGCTTGAATAAATCTCCAAATTCCTGGTTTTTGCAAAAACCCGCCTGCTGTGGGTGTTGATGAAATCGACCAATTGTTTTGAACTGGAGATTCCCATCCAGCCCAGAGGAGGAAACCAAATGGGAAAGTGAAGGGGCCAGAGGGAAGGCGAGGGAAGATGAGGAGCAGGGACAGAGGGAGGGGATGGTGGAGGTGAGGAAGAGTTCAAGCTGTTTATAACTACAGCCTGATTGTCTGTATCCTCTGTACTCACACACGCGTGCACACACGTGCACACACACACGCGGGGGAGCTTTCACCAAGACCCTTCATGTCAGGTCGGGGCATCTGTTTGTTGTTGAGTAATACAAGTTATTGGGTTCCCATGGCCGTGCCCTCCATCACACGGGATACCTGGGGCGTGACGCTCACCAAGTAAGTGTGAATAAACAGGCCCTCACTGCTTCCAGGCACTTGGACACCCTTTTCAGGGGCTTGCTGTGCCAGGAGGGGTGCTCTGTTCCCCCTCTTCCTTCAGGCAACTGTGGTCTGGCTGTGGGTGTGCGACGAGCCGTTCAGCATCCCTCTTAGTGTAATACAAAATAAAATCTCTTCTCGTTGGTCTGGAGGGTGGATACTGGCCTGGGTGACCTTTCTGGTGGTGCCACCAGAATGAGCATGTCTTAATAGTAATAACAACACCTAGCACTTTACCTAGTACTTGAAATATTAACTCATTCCATCCTCACGGCAGCCCTGTGAAGGGGGCACTGCTATTGTCATCCTCCTTTTACAAAGTTGAGCAGGAACTGCAGTGGGCTACCCTGGGTCCCCCCACTCATCAATAGCAGAGCAGGGAGTTGAACCCAGGCCAGCTGGCTCCAATATCTGAGCTCACAACAGCATACCACACCACCTCTCTCAGGGCAGCTCGGTGTGTGCTGGGGAGAGATTTTAGCAGTCAGCATGATGCTTTGCAGAGCTCCCCCGACAGCATCCCTGAATCATGGCGGTCTACCCTTTGGCTTGAACAGATCCAGCAATGGCTGCTCCTTACTCTGCCAGGAGGCCCGACCCCTCTTCCAACAGCTTGGATTTGTGGAAAAGTCCTTTGGATGTTGAGCCCCAAACTTGTCTTCCTGTAGCCCCCTGCCTTGGCTTTAGTTCTGGAGCCACTGAGAAGAGCTCCCTCCCCTTCCCCAGACACCCTTCAGATACTTGCAGGTCAGCCCCGTAAGTATGCCTGCGGACTTGGGTTGGGCGAGCTGTGGGCTCCTGGCCTCTCAGCCCTTCCTCCTTCTCAGGTGCTGGTCCCCACACCTCTCACCTGTCAGGTCCAGACCTGCCGGACATGCTCTGATTTGCCAACGTCCTTCTCAGCCTGCTGTCCCCAGGCTTGAGGGGGGCACTCTAGCTGTGACCCTGTCACTCCTGGTTCTCCTTGTTTTCTGTAGGGGAAGGGGTTGGCTCAGGTGGGTCCGACATTTCTCTAACTCTGACATTCTGGGCATCTGTGGTACAGCCACAACACCCTGTCCTGTCCACTGTGTCTTATGCTCTACCCGCCCCCCGCCCCGGTTCCCCTGGAGGTGGGCCCAGGCCCAGCAGTTGCCTGTGTTGGAGCTGAATAGCGACAGCAATAGCAGGTGATGCAGGCCCAGGGCAACTGGTTACAGCAGCCACAGGAAGCTGAGCAGCCGTGATCTTTGGTGTTGACACCGTTTATTCTCCATGTGTCCACCCCTTGCCAACCCATTCTCTGCCTGGGTAGATCAGACCACTTGTGCTGAGACTGGGGGAGTCAGGGGTGGGGGGCTCGCCACTGGCAGCTGGGCCTTCTCAATTCCTCTCTCTCTCCCGAGGAATTCCTCTGATAGCAGGCAGGAAACAGCCTTGTAAGTTGTCCATTAAGTAGAAAACACTTGGCACCATTTCACTGTGGTTTCTATTACATGGGAAGGTGGAGAAGGAGGGGGCGTCGTGCTTTCTTAGATGCACCCCTCCTCATATTTCCCCTCTCCCAGGCCCACATGCCAGAGGGACCAAGCTGGCTGGGGTGGGTGGAGTTCTGCAGGCAAGATGGGGAGATGTGTGGCAGGTGAGGAAACTGAGGCCCAGACACATGCTTCAGGTGCCAAGGGGCTCACGATCACCCAATTTGATCGTCTAGAAAGAAAAAACCTGCCAGTGAGAATTCAAAAGGAAGGGACTGGCTCTGGGGTTGCAAGTCTGTCCCTTCACCCCTAGGCAGGTGGACACTGGCTGGCAGGGACCCAGCTGCAGGTAGATGACTAACTCCCAGTGGTAACTGGACAGATGAGTGAAGTGACTCCACAGAGGCGTGTGCAGAGTGGAGGGATCTGGCTGGGCTGGTGCAGCTCCTGGGCACGACAGGCAGGACGCAGCCGCACCTCAAGGGCTGTCAGGGTAAGGGGAGGGAGAGAGGTCCCACTGAGAGCGGTAGCCCACGAGAGCCATAACCCTAAAAAGCAACCCCCGCCAGAACCTCTGTGAAGCAGGTGGGTTTGTGGAGCAGCAGGAGAAGTACCCTGCCCTCCTCTCTGCCCATCCTCCAGTCTCCTGTGGGTGCCTCCCAGTGGCCAACCCAGGACAGCCAGAGGGGAGTGGAGTCTGAGAAATGCAGGGGGCAGGGCTCAGCTCCCCAGCCAGAGAGGGCAGAGAATGGACGGGGGAGAGGTGGACACATGGAGAATAAACAATGTCAACACCAAAGATCATGGCTGGATCAGCTTCCTGTGGCGGCTGTAACCAATGACCACAAGCTGGGTGGCTTAAAGCAACAGAAAATTTTTCTCTCACCTTCTGAGGGCTACAGTCTGAAATGGAGGTGCTGACGTCCCACTCCCTCCGAAGGCTGTGGGGGAGAATCCTCCCTCGCCTCTTCCAGCCTCTGGTGGCCCAGGCATTCCCTGGCTTGTGGCCGCAGCCCTCCAGTCTCAGCTCTGTCCTCACATGGCCTTCTCCTCTGTCTCCCTGTGTCTCCTCCTCTCGTTCCTCTGATAAGGACACCGGCCATTGGATTTAGGGCCTTCCTGGGTAGTCCGGGACAGTCTCATCACTAAACTACATCTTCAAAGACCCCTTTCTTTCAGATAAAGTCACATGCACAGGTTCAGGGCTTAGGACACGAACATATCTTTTGGGGGCCTCCATCCAACCCACCACAATGGTTATGTCAGGCGAGCACCTGTCCCTCCTTATGTCCTCTACACGTCACCTCATTGCACTTCACAATTGGCCAGGAAGATAAATACATGCTTCCCATTTCACAGAAGAAGCCAGAAAGGAGACGAGACGCACCTGAGGAGATGGGGTAAGCAGCAGAGGTGGAGTGGGAGCCCGGCGTGCCTGGCTCTCTCTGGCCATGCCCTTGCCAGCACGCCACAGGCCTGGATAAGCCGCCGTGCCCCTTCAGAACCTCCTGCGCCGCCCATCAGTATTGTTCGCACTGGGCACTTTTTTCCCCGTTTGGACTTTGGGTGCCAGATCTGGTTTAATCTCGCTCCCCATTGGTCTTTACATAACCCACTTTTATTTGGCTACTTAATTAGTTTTCTTTAGTAATGGAATGAATACACACAAATCCACCACCCAAAACAAAAGCTTGACTGTGATCTACTTCTGAGCCCAGCCCCACCTGTCTGAGCATCCCTCCCTCCCGCAAAGGGGCCATCACTCTGAATCCTGGCTATGTTCCTTTGCTTTCCTTTCTATGTGGTTTTTGTGCATCCTTTTCTCACCATGTTTTTATTCCTATATTATGGATATTTATGAAATTATGAATTTATGAATTATTTTCATAAATTATGAAAATAGTGTATTGGTACCTACCTTGCTGTGTTTTAAGTGCAGCAAATAATTTTTGAGCACCTACTCTGCGCTGGACCCTGGTCTCAGAGATAGTCAAACAAGTCCCGACAGCCGATGGGGCCAGGATCATCTAGAGAGGGCATTAAGGGACCTCCCAGTGCTTGGGGTGGGGAACAAGGGCAGGAGGGGCTTTCTGTGTCACCTATCTGCTTCTGACACTGCACTGGGAATTCCTGACAGATTCACCTCTGAGCCCCCACTGCCTGGCACAGAGCAGGCGCTCAATCAGTGTGTACAGAACTGATGACAGGAGAGTTTCTGGAATAGACAGGAAACCTCCTATCCTGGGTCATTAGGGCCTGTCAGTCCACTAAGGAAGGTCATGAGCAGAGCTTGGGGTTGGATGGGGGTAGAGTTTGCAAGGCAGTCCCTCACCTCATGCCCGATTCTGGAGAATCATTCCATAATGAGCCTAGTATATCATAAATACTTTGCCACATGGTGACATATTGCACTGGCTTATGACAGATACTCTGTAAGTGCATTCTACCCCCTCACACTGGGAGTTCCCTGAGGCCAGGGTTTTGTGATCTTTCTGAGGTCAAGCCAAGTATCCCTCGTTAGATTTGGAGATTCCTGAAATAGAGGCTGTCTACCCCTTTAGATTGGGGGCTGCCTATGGCAGGGACTAGATCTCTTCCATCATACTAGGAGATACCAGAAGATTTGGCTCTTCTTTCCAACTGGAGTGTCCTAAGGCTCAGTCAGTGAGTCTTCCTGAAATCAGAGGCTGTTTCCCTCCTTTGATTAGTAGTCCCCTGAAGACAGAGGCTGTATTTCCCCCATCAGATTGGGAAATCCACAAGGCTGGGGTGGTTTTTCTCCCATCAGACTCAGAACCTCCTGTGGTCAGGGCTGTGTCTCTACCACAGAGAGAGGAACTGGCCCCCTGTCTCTTGCTCCAGCAATGTCCTTGACCAATGCCTGACCTTTCTGAAACATCCTTGTTTTCTCTTCTTACCACTCAGTCTAGAGATAGCTCACCTGTAAAACTTCTATTGCGTTGCCCCTCTGGACTTTGCCAGGGGTCACTAGCTGTGTTCCCCAGACACCGTCTCCATGTCCATGCAGCTAAGATGTCAGCATGGCTGGGCTGCAGGAGGGCAAGGTTGGAAGAGGGAATGTCATGTCCTCTAATTTAGGTTTTGGTTCTAGCTCAGAGCCTGCCACAGTATCCACAGGCTGAGTCCAGCCTCCAAGGACACAGGCAACTGGGTCTGTCCTAGACAGGATCTGAAGAAAGCTCTTCCCCTTGGCTCACCAAGTGATGTCAAAGAAAGGACATCAGGGACCTAGGAAGGAGGACAAATGAGAGGGGGAAAGGGCCTTATTTTTGGAACACACACAGATATCATCATCATCATCATCATCATCTTATTCAACTTTTCAAACACTGAGATACGTTCATTAGTCTGCCAGGGCTGCCGAAACAAAGACTGGTAGCTTAAAGAATAGAAATTTCTTTTCTCACTATTCTAGAGGCTATGAGTCCAGGTCAAGGAGTCAGCAGGGTTGGTTTCTTCTGAGACCTCTCCTTGGCTTGTCGATGGCTGTCTTCTCCCTGTGTCTGCACGTGGTCTTCCCTCTGTGTGTCTGTGTCCACACTTTTTCTTCTTGTTAGAACCTCAGGCATGTTGGATTCAGGCCCTACATGACCTCATTTTACCTTAATTATTACTTTAAAGACCCTATCCCCAAATATAGTCACGTTTCTGAGGCACTTGGGGTTAGGACTTCAACATATTTATGAATTTTGGCCATATTTGGCCCACAAAAATAAGTAAAATACATGTTGTCTTCATTTTACAGCTGGAAAGATTGAGGCAGGGACGAAGTGGCTTGCCCGGGGTGACGTGCATAGCAGTGGGGAAGCAGAAGTGGATCAGAGTGCAACCTACCTGTACATCTCGTGCTAGGTCCAGCTTGTGGCTTTGTCCTCTAGACGGAGTAATCCTGGTCGGCTCTTGAGTGGGGGCCTCCCCTCTCTGTCCGTATCACCTCATGGTGGAGACACCTGCTTCTACTGGACTTTGTTGGATGCCAATGGATGTCTCTCAGGTGGGTGTCCTGGCTTCCCCTGTAGCATCAGAGGCTCCTTAAAGATGGGACTGACTCTTCCCTAAAATGAGGAGCTCCCCAGGACAAAGCCCCATTTCCCACTCTGGGCTTTCCCCTAGAAGAGGGATAAATTACAGAAAGTTGCCTGGCTACACTGGGAAGACCTTTGCTTAGCACGTTTATAGTTTCTCCTGCTTTTCCCTCTCTTTGCCCTTGCTGCCCACTCCTTGGGGTGGTCTGGTCATCTTGTCTTAAGGTCATAAAATATCCAAACGTCAGATATGAATGGGTCTGCAAAGATCATCCCATTTATTCTATTTCTTGGATTCTCTGCAAAGAATATCCCATGGTCTCAGACCCAAAAGAAGTGCTTGGTGGCCAATGAGAAAGACAGTCAACAGCTAACAGCCTGCAGTCTGACTTCTCCTCTGGCTGCACCACCTTGTCTTTCTTGGTATATTTCGGGTAATCCTCTGGCAGACTCTAGGGCCTTAAGATCATTGCCCTTTAATACTCTGTTCTCCCAGCTACTGTCCTCCCCAAACTTCCTCCAGGTTAAAGCCTCCTGTCACCTTTGGACACCTCCCTGAGGGAAGTGGAGTGGGTTGGAGGTCACTGCCATCCTTCTCTGGGTAGAGAGTCTGAGCCCACTGCTGCTTCACTTGGCTCCACCCTCTTTCTATCCCATCTAGCCCACCCTACCCCACAGACCACAGTTGGGCTTCCCACCCCCTCACCCCTGGTAATCGGTGCATATTTCTCCAGTCTACACATTCCTGTAAATTTGGGAACTTCATATCCCCAAGGATTCTGAAACTGTCATGTATCAGATCTAGGTCAAATCCTAGATGGGTCAGGAAAGCCTAGGTCTTTGTGGTTAGATATCTCCCTAGCCCCTCTAACCAATGAATATCTCATGTTGCACCCCCCCAGAAGTAAACCAAGTCAGAGAATTGAGGGTCAGTAGTTTACCTGGGGTGACCTCAGGAAGCATCAGTAGAGAGAAGTAGGGAGGTGACGGCAGGAAGGGCAGGAGGCCAACATGGGGCATGTTGATGAGCAAGTTTCTGACTTGAATAACTGGGACTCAGTCCCACTGGGGACTTCCCAGAGTGGATTAGTTTTCCATTTCTTCTGTAACAAATTACCACAAAGTTGGTGACTTAAAATAACAAATGTATTATCTTATAGTTCTGTAGTTCAGAAGTCCCAGTGGATCTTATTAGGCTAAAATCCAGGTAGATTGGCAGGGCTGTGTTCCTTTCTGTTCTAGGGCAGAATCTGTTTCCTTGCCTTTTCTTGCTTCCAAAGGCCACCAACATTCCTTAGCTTATGGCCCCATCCCTCAAAGCCACCAACAGCAGGTCAAGTTCTTCTTATAGTGCCTCACTCTGACCTCCTCTCCTTCTTCCCTCTTCCATGTTTAAGGACTCTTTTGATTACATTAGATGCATTCAGTATAATCCAGCATAATCTCTATCTTAGAGTCATCTGATTAGCAACCTTAATTATATGTGCAATCTTAATTCCCCATTGCCACGTAACCTAACATATCTATATGCTCTGGAAGGGCCACCACTCTGCCTACCACAGGAAATTGTATAGATTACACTTCAGAGTTGTCCCACTCAAAGAGTGAGAAAGCTGGGGTGTTCATTCCCCAGCTTTCATCCAAGATTGGTTTTGGGTGGGGCGTGAGTAAGTCCTCCATGTTTCTGACCTGTCTTCCCTAGCCCACTGAGCTTCTGGGGCCAGAGAAAGCCTTTAGGCAGAGTTGCAGGTGCTTGGGGTAGGAAGCTCTCAGCATACATGGGAATGGTTGGCACTGAGGGGTGTGGGTGGGACACTAACAGAGCCTGTTAGTCTTAGTCCGTTTGTGCTGCCATAACAGAATACCTGAGACTGGGTAATTTATAAAGAATAGTGATTTATTTCTTATGGTTCTGGAGGCTGGGAAGTCCAAGGTCAAGGATCTTGCATCTGGTGAGGGCCTTCTTGCTGCATGATTCCATGGTGGAAGGGCAGATAGAGATGGGAGGGGAAGGGGGCTAAACTCGTTCTTTTATCAGGAACCCACTCCCACCGTAACAGCATTAATTCATTCAAGAGGTCGGAGCCCTCATGGCCTAATCACCTCTTAAAGGTCTCATATCTCTACACTGTTGCATTGACTATTAGGTTTCCAACACATGAACGTTGGGGGATACATTCAAACCATAGCACTGCTATAATTAATTAATCTATTCATCAAAAATTTGAATGTCTGGTTAGGCCAGGTTTTGTGTCAGGTCCTAGTGAGAAAATGATGAAAAAGGCGCCAGTCCTTGCCCTGGAGGGTGTCCCAGTCTAGTGGGGAGAAGAGACCATATGAGATAAGTGGAATGCAGTGTGGTAGGCATGGCGGTAGAGACCTGAGCTAGGGATTGGCAGAACACAGTCTGGAATGGGGATGAGGGATGTACCAGAAAAGGCATCCTACTGGGTAAAACCTGAGTTAACACTGAAGAGCTTTAGGAGTTGGCCAGACAATAGGGGTGGGTCATTGCTCCAGGTGGAGGGGATGGCATGAGCACAGACACACAGGTAAGAAAGCATGTGAAGCATGCAGGGAACATGGAGTGGAGTAGGGGCAGGGAAGGGTGGGGAGTCCTCTGGAGGGCTAGGCAGGGGTGTGGTTGTGAGGTACTAACACCCGGGGAAGAGGTTCAAACACCATTTTGGAGCAAATAGGAGGATGCTGAATGTTTTGAGCCAGGAAGGAATGTAGCCAGGTTAGTGCAGTTGTTAGGTCCCTTGTCTATAGCATGGAAAATGGATATGAAGTAGTGAGACTAGAGGCAGGGGAGACTGGGCAGGAGCTATTGCAGTGGTCCAGGGAGAGATGAAGAGCCTCCAAATTAGGATTCTGGTTGCAAAGGAAGAGAGATATCTGTCTTCATTCGAAGGCTAGCTCTATTGTAGATAAAATACTACTATATTACTTAGGACAAGGTATGACTTTGAGTGATAAAAATTCCAAATTAGGCAACAGAAGTTTATTTTCCTCTCATATAAAAACCTAGCTAGGTGGTCCAGGCTTCTTTTGCTTTATTGCTCTGCATGTCTTTCATTCCCAAACTCACCTCATGGCCCAAGATGGCCACTGCAACTCTACCCATTACATCCACATTCTAGCCAGCAGGAAGGAGACAAGGGAAGGGCCTAACCCTTCCTTCTGAGGACACATTCCAGATGTTGCCCGTACTGCTGCCACTTACACTTCAAAGGCCAGAACTTAGTCACATGGCCACACCTAGTTGCAAGAGAGGCTAAGAAGTGTTGTCTTCTTTCTGGAAGCTGTATGCCCAGTCACAATTCTGTTACTGCAGAAGAAGGGTACACTGGGCACTGGAAGCAACTGGTCCTTGTAAGGTAATGGTGGGCATGTGCATTGCGGCCAGATTGACCTGGCTTCCACTCTTTGTTACCTTGGGCACCTCCTCTGAGCCTTGGTGCCCTCATCTGGAAATGGAGATGTAGGGTTATTATGAAGATTCAATGAGACAGTGGACACAAAATTGCTTTGTAAACTGTAAAGCGCTATCACTTGTGAGGTATCATTCCCGTGGTTGTGTTCACTGTGGCCCCACTGACAGCCAGGGTTGCTTTACAGGGACTGAATGAGAGATACAGATCTAGAATGCCTGTAGGTCAGCAAAAATGCTTGGAATGGAGGGGAAGGGTGCCGTAACAGTAGGGCTTCTCCCAGACAGAGGAGGCGTGGGGAAGGGAGGCTGGGAATCAAGTACTGAGGGGACCTGCGGGGCTTCCCAGAGTGGAGTCCAAGTGCTTCTGGAGGAGGCATCTTCAGCCAAAGCCAACAATCCTGCAAGAGAGCACAGAAGGGCTTCTATAGCTTCCTTTGCAATCCATGCACTCCTGCCAGCCGCCCTCTGGCAAACGCCTCCTCATTCTGAGCCCACCTACGCTCTGTCCTTGGACCAAGCCAGGGTTAAGAATGGGAACACAGGGCAACCATCCCTAGGTTTATTACTTGGACCCTGTTTTCCTCTTCTTTGGCAAATGAAATCAGTTCTTTGTTTTAGTGGAGGTGCCCTCCGTTCTTTACAGTAATTACTGCTCTATCAGTAAACGGAAAGGTTTTAATTTCACAAGGGTATTTGCAAATTGCAAGTTTTGCATTGCTCAACCTTAATCAATACTGTAATAGAATTAAGAGGTCCCAGCACGACTTGTGATCTTACCTAAGCTAATAAAAAATGAGCCTGCGTAACTACAAACGGGACCTCAGCTCACGCACTTGTAGATAGCTGATGACTACATTTTTCTGTCTTGTGTCAATTTTTCTCATTCATTCAGGTAGTGACTAATAGAGTGTGTGTTTTTTGGAAGAGGGCACAGTCTATCACTGCTACTACAGTTGAAGGTTTTGTGTCATCTTCTTTCATGTCACCCAAAATACACTAAATTTCAACCTCAGACCTGGTAATCTCCATCCCTGCTCCTGTTATTTTTTTCTCCTTAGTAATTACCACCTTCTAACATGCTGTTTACTTTATTTGTTTCTTTCATGTATTTTGTTCTCCCCAAACTAGAATATAGGCTCTGTTGAAGGCAGAGGGTTTTTTTTTTTGTTTTTTTTTTTGGTTGGGGGAGGCAATCAGTCTATTTTATTCACTGCTGTATTTCGAGGACCTAGAACTGTACCTGGTAGGTGGTAGAAGCTGAATAAATTATTTGCTATAGGAAGGAATGAAACCACTTAGTACAATTGTTGGACATGCAGTGTGAATAATTTCTAATGTCACTTTTCGGCTCTAAAATGCTGTGTTTCCAGATGCTTGGTATATAGTGTATGCTTCCTGAATGCCTGGCTGATTGATTAAATAAATGGTCGAATCAAATGTTACATTACAAGGATGGAAAATAATGTTGTTCCATTTAGTAGCCTACCCTCTCCCCTAGCTGTTCCATGACCCAGCTGGCCAGAAGGAAGGAGGCATGGAGAACAAACATATATACTCTGTCCTGATCTCTCCAGCACTCAGCCAATTTTTAAAATAGCATTTAATGACCATCGCATAAAGATGTCACTGTGTCGGCATTGTCCCCAAGCAGCTGGGATATGGTGAAGCCCCTTCGTTTTCTGTGCTGATCTATCCCAGGGGCCATGGAGGGGTTCCTGGGCCACCTCACCTATTCATTTGTAACCCAGCTCCCTGGACAGGGTATTCTGCTAAATACACCCTCTCCCTTGTCAGCCTCCCCTATGGTAATGCTCTTGCAACACAAGCCAGACAATTAGAGGTAATTGGGATAATCGGCATTTATTATGGCAATTTGCATTTCTACAGCAGGCAGCACAGAACTTAGTACCCAGCTTGGGAATGTGCTTTTGGGGTCTGGGCTGAATCCAGCTCTCCCGTTCTAATGCACATTTCAGAGGCCACAGGATTTGCCCCTTTTGTGCTCACCAAGGTCCTTACAACATCATTAGGTGTGGGTCTCACCAACCAATCAGAGGGGAGTATGCAAATCAGGGCCTGGGAATTAGAGACGCACCTCTCCCATCATCAGGGGCCTGGGGAACAGTCTTCCGCCTGAAAGGAGCCTGGGTCTGTGGCCAGACCCCTGGTGACTGATTGTTCACTACATTGACCAGATGTTCAACTTAATTGACAGAATTGTTTCACTGTCTCAGCTGAGTCACTCAAAGCTCAGGCTTGCTGTGAGTAGGAACCTCGGCCAGAGAGGCTTTGTGCAGAGACTCCATGCAGGAGCCCACACAGGAGCTTCTGAACTTGCAGCTGCTCCAGTGTACGGCCACTGTCTTTGGCATGAACACTCCCCTTGTGACCAGCTTCATGGACACCCATTTATTCTTCTCACGAATAAGGGCAGCGTTGCATAGGGGTTATAACTGTGGGCTCTCCCCTGCAGCTTCCTAGATTTGAATCTCTTCTGGGTGACCATGAGTAAGTGACTTTACCTATTTGTGCTCTTTGGTAAAGTAGAGATAATAATGGTGCCTGATTCCATATAATGTGTATGTGAGGCCCTAGCAGAACGCCAGAGATAAAGGTTAGATATCCTCATGGAAAGGTCCTCCCTCCAGCCACACCAAGCCTTCCTTATGCATCTTCACCAGCCCATCCATAAGGCACAAAATACCAAGTGTCCACAAAGAAGCACAGGTGAAAATGCTGTGGAAGTTTGGAGAAGGGAGCAATTGACCTGGTTGTGGGGAACATGTAGGTTTTTCAAGGGCGAAGAGATGGCATTTGTTCTGAGCTCTGAAAGACGGATAAGATTAGGACCTGCAGAGATGAGGTGGAAGCCAGTAGGAAGTGGGAAAGGGTGAGGTGTGCATGAAGAGAAGTCCAAAGCAAAGGGCACATGTCTGTATCTGTACTTGATGTATCTCTATTTACTATAAAAAGACCATGTTTACAATTTAACTGCAAATTACTAGGGAGTTATATGTCACACACAGCCTTCCCAAGCCTCTTACTTGATTTTGTCACCCCTGGGCAGGGAGACCAGGGGAACATGTCATCCCTTACAATGGTGGTTCCTCTGGTCTAAGACTTTACTCCCATGACAGCCCCATCATAGACTTTGTTCACTTTGTTGAAAATATGCTGCCAAGGTAAAGAGACAATTTCCCTGGGTTATTGGGGAAAATGAGGAGAGTTAGATAGTGAGACCCACAGATTGCTAGACCATTCAGGGCCCCCCTGCATTCCTGTCTAGTTGAGGGACCTGGCATTCCTTCCTAGGAAAGGCAGAGATCTTTAGCCAAGCTCACAAATGAGAAAAATTTTTTGGTTGCTAATGGTCCCATGGATTCTTAGAAAACATGTGTGAAATCAACTAAAACATTTGTTGCAGCATCTTTTTATCCAGTGTATTAGTTAGGATAAAGGTGAAGTTGCTATAACAAAGAGTCCCAAAAGAGAGTGTCTTAAATAAGATAGAAGTGTATTTTACCCTCACAGAGTAGTCTAGCAGTTCCAGCTGGTGGGGCAGCTGTGTTCATCAATCGTTCAGACCCAGATTCCTTCTATCTTGTGGCTCAACCCCTTCCGGTACTGTGCTCATCTGCGGGGTTAGAGCCAGGTTGCTGGCATGTTTGCTATTCAGCTCATGGGAATTGGAAAGAGAAGCCATTCATAAGAGCTTTTCTGTAAAGCAAGGGGTGCAGAAGTTGCACTCATCACTGCTATACACTTTCCTTTGGAGAATACAAGGTCACACTGTCACCCTAGGAGAGGCTGGGAAATAGAGTTCCTGGCTGGTACCACGTGCCCAACCAAACCCTGGGGAGGGATAGGGTCTGCTAGCATAGGAAAGAAGGGTGATTAGTGATTCTGCTCTGTCTCACTGCTGGGAGAGAAAGCTGAGATTTACTTCCTGTTGCTCTGGACCATCAGTTACCAACGTAGCCAGGATTTAGAAACCAATGTGCAGATTGTAGTGGACAGCTCTGGACTGAGCACTAAAGGGAACATATGTTGCTATTCTCTGAGAACTTTGGGCTTTTTGCTGCCCCTAAGTAATACCTTTTTTCATGAGAATGTCCACGGTCCTGCTCTCCCTGCCCCCTAATACATAAGGGTCATCACTGCCTGTGTATAGGACAAACACCAATTGGAGAAGAAACCTCCATTCTGGCAAATTGTCCATTCCCTCATCTAAGGTGACATAATTTATACATTCATGTTTACAAAGCAGTTATCAGTGGTTTCATCTGTTTCTCACACTTACTCTAGGATAAAGGCTAGGCAGGTTTTCTCCACGTTATAAAAGAGAAAACATGCTCAGTGAAGTTAAGTGGTGTATTAGAATAAGTTAGATTAAGTTTTAGTAACAAGCAGCCTCCAGTCTTAATACCTTAACACAGCGGTCCCCAACAATTTTGGCACCAGGGACTGGTTTCATGGAAGACAATTTTTCCGTGGATAGTGGTGGGGCAGGGGACAGGGGCGGCGGAGCTCTATGGCCCAGTCCTTAACAGGCCATGGACCAGAACCAGTCTGTGGCCCTAGGGTTGGGGACCGCAGCCTTAACACAGCAAATGTTTATTTCTCACCCTCACAAAATCCACTGTGAGCCTGAGTGACTCTTCTAGGCAGCTGTCCTCTATGTGGTCCTCAAAGATCCAGGCTAACAATGGCTCCATCTTCCTGTAGCTGCAACTCCTAGACCATGCAGCTTCCTTGGCCCTTATGGCAGGGCAAGAGAGAGACTGGACAGTCATACCTGACAATGACACATGTTGCTTCTGCTCACATTTCACTGGCCAGATGCAGTCACGGAGCTCACACACCTGCAAGAGGGCTGAGAAGTGTTGTCCAGAAGGGGAGGGGAGCTGAATACTGATGAGCACCAGTCATATCTACCACACATGTTTTGCACAAGATCCCACGGCAAATCATGGGACCTTAAGGTTTTTATGAGATTTCTCATTTCTGGTATAACCCTAGGCTGACAATAAGGCAAGTTCCACCCATTTTTCCCTAGAAATAACAGCAAATATTTATGTATGTGATGGATAATATAGTTATGGTGGGGGGAGGCTAATCCCATACCAAGAACTTCCTTGTGGAATTCTGGGCTTTTCCCCAGAGTAAGCAGATTACCTATATTTCAAGGCCCTAAATCCGCATAATTAGGATCCCTGCTTTGGATTAGGACTCTGAGGAAAAAAACTCTCAAAATACACACACATCTCTCTTGGCTTAGAGACAGGAATGTATGACATCATTGTCCATGCATACCTCCATGTGGTGATGCTATTCTTCGTGAGCAGAGACTGGGAACTAGAACAGGTCTGTTTTGATAGGGGACGAGGAGGCAGAGGAAAGGGCTGGGGGAGGGATGCAGGGGAGCTAGTTTGGGATGACTGTAGGGGATTGGATGAGTTAAAAACTGAAGATTTGTGTGGCTGGCCTGTTACTGATCAGAGAAAAGCATGTGTGGAGGAGTCTGGGGATGCCTTTTTCCCTAGGTGTCAAAATTACTACAGGACTTATAAGTAAGTATGAGTTGGGCTACCTCTGAGGCTGGTTCTTGGGTCCTTGACCCGAGAAGTTCAGCTACTGCTTTGCATCCTTCTCTTTTCTGTCCCTCATTGGAGGGAGTTATAAGTCTGAAGTGTGGGCCTTGGACAGCCTTTAATGACTGTGTAACCATGGAGAGCCCTCAATGTTTTCTTCATTTGTAAAATGGAGATAAATATATGAAATATTCCCTCCAGGGTTCTTGGAGAATCAAACAAGCCAACAAGTATACCAGCTTTGTTAACGATAAAGGGCTGTGCAAACATAAGGAGTTACCATGTACTGTCATCATCACCATCATCACCATCATTGTTATTTTGTGGCCTTGGCCATATAGGAGAGCACAAGATACAAAGGTGTCAGCAATCATAAGTGCCCAGAGTAGCTACAGAGTCAGGCTATTTCTGGCACAGGAAACAAATCCCATCGACACACCCGGGTCTAGCTTCTCTCAGCCTCTCTTTCCTAGATCCACTTCCCTGGAGCTCATTGTCTTTCTCCTCTGGTATTCTAAGCTGTTAGCTGCCTCCTCCTTCCAGCCTGAAATGAATTCACACTTCTGGGTATCTGTATTTGCTTTGTATTGCTGCATAACAAATTACCACAAACTTAGTGGTTTAAAGCAACACAGATTTATTGCATCACTGTTTCTGTGGGTCCTCTGCTCAGGGTCTCACACAGCTGAAGTCCAGGGATTTTTATCTGTGGGTATGACTAGGGGAAGATCCACTTCTAAGCTCGCTCAGGGTGTTGGCAAAATTCAGTTCCTGGAGGTTACAGGCCTGAGGCCCCCTCTGTCTTGCTGGGTGTCACCCTGGGGGCCTCTCCTGCCTCCGTGAGGCTGTCCACCATTCCTGCCACATGGCCTGCTTCATAACATGGTCCTTCGCTCCTTCAAAGCCAGCAGGAGAAACATCTCTCACACTTTGAATCTCCATGACTTCAGTAGGGGCTAAGTCCCTTTTTAGGGCTCACCTAATTAGGTCAGGCCCATCCAGGGTAATGCTCCTTTTGATTAACTCAAAGACAGTTGATGAGGAACCTTCGTGTGTAACATCTGCAAAATCCCTTCCGCCATGTCATGTAGCATGACCACAGGAGTGCTACCCCATCATACCTTGTATCAACAAGTCCTGCCCCTGCCCATGCTGATATCTGTGAATCTTGTGCTCTCGTGCATGGTCAAGACCATGAAATTACAATGTAGTGATGATGATGCTACATGGTAACTCCTAAGGTTTGCAGAGCTCTTTATAGTTAACAAAACTGGTATAATTGTTGGCTTGTTTGATCCCCCAAGGACCCTGGAGGGAATATTTACTATTTTTATCTCCACTTTACAATATTTCCAGTAGCCAATGCCCCATAGGGAGTTAACTCCCCTGCACTTCCAGGTCATGCCATTGGCCTCTTGGGGAGCTGCTCTAGAAGCCAGATCCCATGCCCTAGAGTGGGGTGGGGGCTTATTCTGTACCCCACATGGAGCCCACATGTCTGCATGGAAGACAAGCTCTGCTGAGATCACATGTTCTGCTGAGGTAACCACTGGGGTGAGCAAGTGGTTGGTGGTCTGGGGGATCATGATATGTTTGGTGGAGTGATGCAGAGTAGTCTCACGGAGACGCACAGGCAGCCACACACTGAGGGGCGATAGAAGGCTACTGGGGCAGGCCATGTGGGAGAAAAAGATGGCGCAAAGGCAGAAGCAATGGGAATAAAGATGAGGGGAGAGAATCAAGAGATATTAATTTATTTCAGTAATTACTTTATAAATACATTTTTATTATAAAAGCAACAGATTTAAATTTAAAAATGGGAACAGTACCAAAGTGTGCATAATGAAAAGGAAGTCTTTTTTATGTCCTAGATTTCTAGTTACAGTTCTAAGAAAAATCTTTCAAAAATTTTCTGGCTTGTATAATCAAAGATAGATAGAATCTAGAAGATAGATGTGTGTGTGTGTGTGTGTGTGTGTGTATGTGTGTCCTTTTTGGGGATACAAATAGGATCTCACTGTATATTAGGTTTTTCAACTCAGCATTTCACCTATGGGTGTGCTGTAGGTGAATATTTAAGTTATATACAGTCTTTGGCTATTATAAACAATGCTATAATTAAATTTTTGTATCTACATCTTTGTGTGTAGGTGCAAGTATCCATGTAGCATAAAATCCTAGACATGGAATTGCTGGATCAAAGAGTGGATGGCATTTAAATTTCTATAGATATTGCCAGATTGTCTTCCAACAAGTATGTCCTAATTTGCACCTCCCTCCCCCACAACGCCAACAGTCTTTGGTTGTGCTTGTTTTCCTACAGCCTCACCAGTGCTGGTTATTATCAAACATCTTCTGTCTTTACCAAACTCTTATGGGAAAATGATATTGAAATGCTTTCATTTGCATTTCCTTATTTATGAATAAGGTTGCGTATATTAAACATCAAAGGATCTGGCAGTCTGCCCTCTTGGTCTGGAGCATCCCAGCTTGGCAGGAGACCCTACTTCGGGGAACCTAGGGTCACTCCAAGCAGGATGAGATAGAGTAGAGAGACAGCCCAGCACAAAAATCCCACAGGGACTGGAGGGTTAGCATGAAGGGAGAGCCAGGGAGAGGCTGGTAGGTGTTTTGAATCTGATGAAATGATGGACAGGGGACATTTATGGGAACATTTTGCTTTAAGCTTTGGGCACATCCAAAAGAACTTTGAAATTAGTTTACTGTAGAGGATGGTCAGTATCCATGACATACTGATCCTGGCCACAAATGCGTCCCCAGCAGATGAAAACCCCTGTGAGTGATATAAGTAAAACTCCAAATACTCCTGCACATCACCCAGTCCTGACCACACTTCCCTCTAGGAAAATGCCTTTGGGGAAAAAAGAGTGTTTTTTTTTAATTCAGAGGGAAAAAACATCTGGATATCAAAGCCTACTCAAAGAGATGTGTGTGTGTGTGTGTGTGTGTGTGTTTGTGTGTGTCAGGGTTGGGGGGGATAAAGATGGGGTTGAGCTATTTGAAGAGTCATGGGTGGTGGCGTTGCCAAGGGTGGTGGCAGTGGGCATGGTGGGATGATGTTATAAGGATGCTTAGGTCTTAGATCCTTATAGCTGGAGAGATCTGAGAGGTCATTCACCACCCCCACCCCCTGTGCCATGTTAGTGCCGCAATGACAATATCAATGCTAGTCAACTCCCCTCAGCACTGTTGCCACGTTTCTACTCTCCAACTCTCCATGTGTCCTCTTCCTTTTTCCTTCCAGCCTATTGCCATAACCAATGACATTTCCAGGGCACAACAGGGAAGCACTTTTGGTTGCTTCCTGGAGATTGCTGGAGTCTCCACCTGCAGCGGTGATCGGTGATCGCCACCCTTCTTTGGCCTGGAGCTGGGGCAAGAGAACATTCTCAATGAGGAAGAATCCCTGCTCTGTCAGGCAGTTTGCCATGGGTGGGCCTCATCTCTTACACTGAGCTAGGAGTCACTCTTATTTTGCATAAACTGCCCAAGGCTACAACCAAATCTCTTGCCTTAGAGGGCTGGTGTGAAATGCTAGAATTTCTCTTTCTGAAGTTTCCTATATTCACTCTCTCCCTCTCCCTCTCTCCCTCCTCCTCCCTTTCTCTCCCTCTCTCCCTCCTTCCCTCTGTGTCTATGTGTGTGTATTCCTCTCCATGTGCTAAGGAAGTATTGGGGGAGAAGGATAATTCCATGACATTCATGTAGTGGGCTTCAGAGGAACCTCCCTTATGTCATTGCTCTCTTATTTTTGGTCTGTATGGCTCTTCTCAGAGTCCTGTCTAAGGTTTTCTGGACTTGATGGAACAATCAGGAAGGTCTGGTCGCTCAGTTCTTCTGGCTTCCAGGGTGGAGAGTTTAGGAAGGGTCACGCTCACCACGCCACAGACTGAAATGCACTCTTCTCTCCCCCAAGTCAGGATTCAGGATGCCCTGGGGTAAGAATCCAGCTGAGCTCAGGACTCACCAATGCACATAGTGACATTCTAACCCTCACTGGTGACACCATTGGTTGTCATGACTTTGCCAGCTGATGTGGTTAATTCTGGATCATTGTTAGCGTGGGATGGTAACAGTATCACAGGAGCAAACCTATGACGTGGTGGGCCCAGGACGTGGATGGCCTTGGACTTTTGATGTTGACCAGCCATGATTCTGACCTTGAGGCTAGCTGATGCCATGGATGTTAGACAGGGTGACCTAGAGAATTTCTGACATGTGTTGTCACATTGCACAGCAATTGTGGTCTATGCCTTGCCCTTCATTCTCGGAAGGCTTTCACTGGAGAGGTGAGATTGGACACTTCGGAAGTCCTCCCAGAGTCTTCTATTATACTAATGTCCCTGGCCTTTTTCCTGTGCCTTTGTTTCTCCTTGTGTAGGAGGAAAGTTAATGGTGATCTCTATAGTGACATGGGGTGTCCATAATGCTGTTTTAGTTGGGAGAGGAGCCCTTGGAAGTGACAAGATGAAGGATGAACCAGATGATGGTTCCTAGAAGATTTTGCACCAGAGCCTGTGGAGTTCTTTCTCGCTCCTAACCTGGCAGGGAGCCATCATGTGTCTCCTCATTGTCTCTCTGCGGCCAGACTGGTCCAGGCCCAGGGGAACATCCAAACAAGGCATTCCTCTTGTACTTTGAGATCTCCTAGAAGGGGCTTCTTGCCTTCCCTGGGCACATAGAGCCACATGTGCGACAAGGGAGTTGCAGAGAGCTGGCATGTTTCTAACAAGGCAAGGCTCAAACTCCAGCTCTTTCTTGTAATTGTTGGGAGACCAGGGTCAACATGGCACCACTGAATTCTGGTAATGAAATGTCTGCTCTTCCCAACACAGGCCTCGTGGCCAGTCCAGAGAGATGCTCATTAGGTGCAAGAGCTGATAATTCAATCACCACAGGGCCAGACATAAGCAGAAGATGCTATTTCCCCTGGGGGAAGAGCTTGCCTTGTCCTTCCCCCTGTTTTTCCACCTCTTGCCCTAACCCTTGAGCTGAGACAGGCCAGATGTCAGGAATTAGAGCTATTGCGGGAAGAGCCACATCTAGAAATCTCCAACTTCTCTTCATGTGGTGGATTCAGGCAGACAAATAGTGGTCCAAGACCCAGTGAAGCCCCACTTCTTGCCAGCTTGTAGAATAGGAGTTGGACTTTGGGAGAAATTACCTCCACTGTGAAGAATCTGATGAAGGCTCTGGACACTCTTCCCAGAAAAATGCACGATCCTACAAAATTCAGTACACAATTTCAGTAAGTTCATAGACCCCATAAACCCCTCCATGGATTAAGGAGCAAAACAAACAAAAAAAGCAAACAAAACCTCCTCTGCTAGATTATGTCCCAGATGTCTAGCTCCCTTGGTACACTTATCTTCAGTTTTGGGGGAGCAATGATGGTAAAACTAATATTAATAGTAATGTGCAGGGAGATGCTTTTAGGCTGTCTTTGAGATGAATGACACCTAGAGCCCATGTCTGGGCATGTCTAAATGTTGCCCTTTCTTCAGGTCTCATGGCAAAGCCTATGAAATTTTTCCCTGACCCTCCTTCCTCCTCCTTTGAGCATTTAAAGAACTTTGTACTCCTAATGATGATGAGCATTTTCTTCTTACATTATATGTGTATACACCTTATGTCCTCTCTAAAGGAGATCTACTCCCTGGAGGTGAGGACCAGCTATATTTGTTTCATCACTGGTTGCCCCTCAGCACATATGACAGAGTCTTTTGTATGTAGCAAATGCTCAGTAAATGTTCGCTGGATGAACAGATGGGTAATAAATGAATGTCCTCACTTGGGTGTTGTCCATGTATAACCAGTCTGCCCACAGTGGGATGAAGCTGGACATTGGACAAACACTGCACACTTGGCCTTCCTTGCAGGCTTCCAAACAGTTGCATCCCCCATGCACACCCACTCAGGGACATGGAGAAAGCTGTCCCCGAGAGGAGATGCTCCTCCCTCCCTCCATTGCAATATGCTTCAGGGGCTTTTGACATTTAAGTCCAGTGAAATTTGTTTGTTTTCTTCCAAGTTGAAAATACCAACAAATGTCACCACACACCTTCACTCCTCTCTCCCAACATGTGACTCTGATGGGCCAGGAGCTGTCAGCACTAATGAGCATCTCAGGTCTCCACGAATTAGCAGGGAGATGCAGAGCTCTGGGTAGGTAAGAGGTGGGTATGCAGGTGGTTCAAGCAAGCGAAAGGTGAGCACAGAGTTAGAGGAGGCAAGGCAAGGATGCGAACTCAGTGGTGGGGTAAGGAGACAAGAGACGACTGTTCTTCTACCAGCACCAGCAAAGGGAAAAATGACTTGACAGTCCAAAATCTCTTACTGCTCCAAAGGACTTTTCCACATCATCCTGAAGGTTTTCTAGTTCCTTGCATTTGTGCCAGCTCCTTCTGCCTACCATGTATGTTTCTCAAGGATGGAGCTGGGGGATCACCTTATACTTTTTGGAAATTATATCAGTTTGAAATAGGTTTCATTGTGAGTGATAAAAAATAAAACAAAACAAAACAATGCAAAGTAGCCTACATAAGGTAGAATTTTATTTCTCTCTCATGTAACAAATACACAGAGTAAGGTCTATATTCGACTGAATAGCATTGTCCCAGTGTCAGTTGTACTATGGTTATATAAGATATTATCAATGGGGAAAATACAGTGGAGAGTGTGCGGGAACTCTTTATACTATTTTTACAACTGCAAGCTGTAAAACTATTTCAGTTTATTCAGTTTATTAAGACTATAAGTCTTAAACTATTTCAAAATACACAGTTAAGATTAAAAAAAAAACAAACTGCAGAAGTCCAGGGCTATATGGTGGTGCCATGATCACCAGGTAGCCAGGTTCCATGTATTTTATTGTTTGCATCTTCAACACCATGGCTACCACCTCATGGCCCAAGATGGCTTCTCAAGTTCTACCCACCCTCTACATTCCAGTCAGTAGAAAGCAGGAACAAAGAAGGTTGTGCCCATTGTTTAAGGATACCTGTGGGGCATTACATACTCAAGTATACTTACAACTCACTACCTAGCGCTTAGTCACATGACCACACCTAGCTGCAAGGGAGGCTGGGATATGTAGTCTTTATTTGGGGTGGCCATGTAGCCAAATAACACTTAGGGATTCTCTTATTTTTGTTTAATTTTTATTTTTTATTGTGAATTGATCATTTATAATTGTACATATTCTGAGGTACAAAGTGATGTTATGATTTATTAATACATTGTGAAACAATGTTCATTAACATATCCATCACCTCAAATACTTAAGATTTTATGTGGTGAGAACATTTGAAATTTGCTCTCTTAGCAATTTTGAAATGTACAATACTCTGTTATTAACTATATTCACCATGTACACTTGAATCTCACTGGGGAAGAAGGGGAGAATGACATTAGGGGGCTCTGCATAGTCAGCCCTTGGAGGAAGGGCACAGGGCCAGGTGTCAAAGAAGAGTTGGTTGATTTGATTACACATCTGAGTCTCCAGCCTTACCTCCCCATTGCCCCTCCCAGCTACAGCGGAAGTTGCCGTCGCTTCCTTCTTTTAGCAAAATAGGCCCAGTCTTCCTTCCCTGGTCTATGGGTCCTCCATCCAATCTCCCTGACTCTGCAAGGGAACTTAAGCCAGAATCATTCAGCTTCCTTGTCTCTGCTTTATGTCAAAGGATGGGAGACACTTACATGGTGTGAATTAGGAGAAACAATTAAACTCTCCCCAGCCTGGCAATCTCTCCAAATACCACCCCCACAAGTCAGGGGGTAGTGCCTAAAAATTCATTAGTGACTCAGTCCCTTGGTTAAGGCAGTGCAGAATTCACATTTATCATAATCAGCCATTCATATTTTAACCATCTATTTGTTTGATCTTTTTTATTACTGCAGCAAGATAAAGATCCTAAAAGGTTAGGGCTGGAAGAGGATTCAAAGATCTCATTGCCCCCACACACTCTTCCCATTGTGCATTTGAAATAATCCAGGGGACTAAGAGTGACGTGGAAGGCTGTGTGGTCACACCCTGGCAGAGGTGGGTCTCTTTTGCCTTCAAGTACACTCTGGTCTCCTGATTCTCTGAAAAATTATTTTTCCCCAACTTGAAGCTGACAGAGGTGGGGTCTGGAGGGCAGCACCCACCAGCTGGGCACACCAAGCCCTGCAGGTTGTGGGAGAAGTGCAAAACTCATTGCCTCAACCACACACTGATTCTGCTGCCCCCATTCCCATTAGTGGAAAGGTGTGAGCTGCCTCCCCAAGTCAGCAAGCCCCTTAGATCCTGAGGCCAGGGGATACATGTGAGTTGAGGAGGGATTCACACTCCTTCCCCTGTAGGGACTGGTGTGAAGGACACTGCTCGGGAGACCCAGCCTCCCGATCTCTCACCACGTGTGTGCTGATGCTGGGAGCACCCCTGACTTTGACATAGCCAGGCGGGGCCTCCCCACCCTGAAACTCTGGAGCATGCTCACCACTCTCTCTCAGTTAATTATCAGTTAATACCAGCACTTGATAATAAAGTGATGACTGTCTGACTAGAGCCTTGTGTATGTTTTGTTGGTTGGTTCTAGTGGAGGAGAACATAGGTGAGTCCTAGGGTCCCTAGATTCTGGCATTATCTACAGAGCTCTGTGAGAGCCCAGAGGGACGAGTGGCCACTTCCTAGGTGGGCCACCCTGGCAAGCCTCACCTCATCTGTAAAATCGGGATAATTAGCACACCCACTGTTTAGGGTGGGTGGGAGGACAAAATGGGTTAAAGCAGGAAATGTTTAGCCTGTAGTTATCACACAACAGTGTTCACCATTAGATGACAATGATGATGATGTCATCTACATTTGACGCAATGAAGAGTGAGGATTATTTGAGCTAAACTCAAGTCTTTCACCCTCTGAGACGTTCACAGAAAAATTAAGGTTTGGGGATAAACTTTTTAAAGATTTTAATCTGAGGTCCACACTTAGTTCAGGTGGAAGAAGACATCACCACATGGTGACAGCTCTGCTTTTGACAATGTTAAAAGTTGCCAAATTTGGGGAAAGAAGAGAGACTGACAGAGAGACACATTTCTGAGTCTGGGATTAATATCATAACATCATTGCAACTTTAAAGATAATTAATGTCCACGTTTACACAGGAGAAACTGAGGCAAAGAGTGGGGGTATGCCTTAATTGAGGTTAAGGAGAAGGTTGGTGGGGTCTTTTGCCTTGCATAGAGAAAGTAGAAATACAGTGTTGGAGAACTAATATTATGATGAGGAAATATAGGGCCGTGTGAGGGGAGACACCGCCCTGTGCTCAGGGAGGTCTAGTTTAAAGGAGAAGCAGAGCAGATTTTGCTGTTGTCATCTCTTCCTCCCACTGGAAGAAGACAATTGTGTGTCTTCTTTCTGTGCTGGCTTGTGCTGTCTTGCTTTAATAGATTGCAGTCTCCCAGAGGACAGAAAGGAACTATTTACTCAGAGTCTGTATAGAGCTCAGAACAGCAGGTGCTCAATAAATATTTATAACCACTAATGACTTAGCACAATAAATACACTTAACTCCAGTTACAGAAGCCTGGTAAGCATAGCGTGCAACAGCTGTGCTGGCCATTGGTGGCAAGGAACCTACTGGGGAAGGAGTTACTAAAATGCCTACAGTGACCGGAGAGGATAGGCAGGGGACCCTTTCTCCTCTGTGGCTCCCATAGTGGGTGGCCAGAAAGTGCCCCTGAGCAGGGCTGCATTATGACTTTCATGGGCCCTAGGCAGTTTTGCCTTGAAAGCCTCCTTCCTTCTTTAGACAAAAATCTGTCATCACTGCTGGCCACCTTTCTCCTGGGCAAGGAGGCATCCTACACCAAACTATACCCGAGCCTAACCCTGCATTCAGGCGCGGCCAGGCTGGAGGGAGATTAGATTGGCACAGCTCTACTTGCATTAATTCCTACCTGTCTAACCTACAACAGAATTTCCTAAACTGGTGGTGAGGTCCTCTGGGGGTGCTGAGTTCTATGAATGTGTTTTACATTTTAGCTTTTTATTTCAGTGGCAATTTGAAATTCATTTTTTACCAAAGCTTCTCTTTGAGAACAACCAGTTGCAACTTAAAGACAGTCCACAGAATAAGAACTATAATGGAGAACACTGTTTTGACATTTTACTATATGCCCAGCCCTGCTTAAGTGTTTTATAGCATTGAGTCAATTAATCCTCACTCTGTGAGATTATCCAATTTACAGATGAGGAAACCGAGGTATTGAGAGGTCAAGCAACTTGCCAATGTCACAGGGCCAGGAAGAGGCAAGCCAGGATTCAAGCTGAGGTGAATCTTTAGGGCTGTGAGGTGGCTGAACTCTGGAGGCCATGGGCTTACCACTGACCACCTTGCCGCTAAGTCAAACTTCTTAAGAAAACACTTCTCCAGCTGGGGCCTCTGTAAGCTTCCTTTAAAAAGTTTCTGTAATTGTCCACCTATGGTAGATCTGCCTCTGTCCCATCACAACACCTCAAATCTTTGTTTTTCCTTCTAGAATATCCTCATGAAGAAAACTAGCTCTACCTGCTGAAATTCTACCACCTATCAAGGCCCCAATCAGCACCACCTCCTCCAAGAAGCGTTCCCTTGCCCTTGTTTGTGGGAGGGAAGTTTTTCACAAAATTCCCATAGCATTTTATCACTTTCTTTTCTCTCTACCCTGAGAACAGTATCATCTGTGATGGGGGTCACATCCCAGCATACCTGGGCTGGGCTTATAGCTCTAACTTTTGTTATAAGTTATTGAGCAAGTTATGTAAGCTTCCTGAGCCTCAAATTCTCCACCCATGAAATGGGCCGATTGTATTGCATTATTGAATGGCTTAGGTGAAATAGCATGTGTAAAGTGCCAGACACACTATGGACACCTCCTTCCTCCCCTGGATTGTAGTTATCCAAGTATGTGTTGTGAGCCCCTCCCAAGAAGAAGGGAGCTGTCCCATCCAGCTCTGTCCACCCCCTCACCCCCCATCCCCCGTCCTGCACGCCCATATGCAGCAGTGCTCAACAGAAGCCTGACTGAAGGGTTGAATCATTGCTGCTGGGAGTAGGGGCGGGGGTAGAGGGGCTGCAGGAGGGAGGGATTGACTGCAATGGTCCAGATCTTGACTCCAGAGAAAGTCTCCAGGGAGGAGGCCAAAGGGGGAAAAAAGAAGATGAAGAAGACAGAAGCAGAGGGAATTGGAGAGGCAGCAAGTTGAAAGGAAGGAAAAAAGAAGCTCTATTCAGACTCGAGGACCCAGAGGGAGACAAACTCTCTCCTTCCCACACTTGAAGGGGCTGGGCGGGGTGGGCCAGTGTGCTGGGGTGGTCTGAATCTTCACTGTTCCCTCCCCAGATTTCATCAAAATGGGGCTGGAAAGACACTTGAATTGATGACCACCCCACCCCCACCATCCAGCCAAATTGCCCAAATGAGGAAACTGAGGCACAAAGAGGAGAAGTGGCTTGCTGAGGTCCTAGGAGGTCCAAGGCCGGTTCAGGGCAGGGACCCAGCAGACAGAACTCCTGTCCCACGCTCTTCCTGCTGTATCAGGCCCTAGGTGACAGCCAGGATGCTCCCATTCCAACCTGAGGAAAGACAATATTAGGAATGCAGAGAGCAAATCCCAGGGTAATGGAGCCTAGTGTTTGCAATAAAAATTTAAATGTGCTGTCCTGGTGGCAACAGCGGCTTTTATCTGATCAGCCTGTCAGCGCTTTAGAAGGCTGGGTTCTGTAAACGGGAGAACCAATTTGAATTCATATTTACTGCTCTTGAGTCTGTGGGGTTGATTGTTTCCAGTGCATTCATCTCTCTCCTCTTCCTCCTTTTCCTTTCCTCCAACCCTTTCCTCCTCCTTCGCTTTCTTGTACTTCTAAGTGCTTTCATTATCCAGCACCTCACTGGGAAAGTGGGCAAGGGAGAAGGGCTCTCTGTCTGTGCTTGTCATTTTTCATGCATTTGCGCCTCCAAATAAACTCTCCACCGTTATCCGCCCTGCTCTGTGCCCCGGTAGGCTGACCTGTGTGGACAACCGCATGCAGGCTCTCTCACCCTCTGGCTTCTGGTTGGGTTTGGCCACTGGGGGGGTGAGAGGGCAGGTGAAAGAGATGTGCTCATTCTTCGGCCGGCTCCCTCCCAGGCTGCAGCTTATCCGTGGGTTGCATGTGTCTACCCAGGGCCACAGCTCCTGTTGGGCACCTCTTCTCGCACGACTATAACCTGGGCTGGGTTCTCGAAACTGGCCATCTGCCTTTGTCCCTTCAGGCCTAGGGGTGAAAGGATGAAAGTCTCCCCTTTGCTACTAGCCCCTGGGTATGACACCACCCTTTCTTAGTTCCCCTGACCCTGCCCACACCTCTATAAATAGCCCCTTCATTAAGTTTCCTTCAGGCACTCCTTTGATTCTGTCATCTGTTTCCCCCCAGGACAGGAATGCGTCTCTGCCTGATAATGTGTCTCTGTCCCTTCTCCCCAGAACTGGGGGGACACAGGAGAGCAATGTAACAATGAAGCAGGCAGGGGCTTCTGTTCTATTGCTTTTTGCAAAGGGGGAGGACAGGTCAGAGGCTCAAGCTCGCCCTGGTCTCTGGGGAGGCATTTGCAGTCTGTGCATGGGCTAGAGATGGGACATTGGCCTAGCACCCCCTTTGCCCTCAAAGGCCCTGGAAGTCCTGCCCCATATCCCATCTTGCCCCTTTATTGCCTGCTTGGTGAATACCTCAGAGTGGGCTGGGGCATGTGAGATGGGGAGTCCTGTTGTGAGATCTCACAAATAGGTCTTTTCCTTATTGTGGCTTTTTTCTTTGACTTATGTCACTGAGGGAATGTGCCGGAGCTCAAAAACAGTAGAGATAGCTCTAACTGAAAAATCTTGCTTTTGTGTGTCTTGGTTTCCTGGAAGTCCACGCTGGCCAACAGGTGAGGATTCTGTTCCAAGGCGAAGGAAAGACCAGACCTGGGGGGTACAATGTGGGATTGCTTTGCCTGTAACCACGTTCCCCACTCTGGCAGCCCCCCACACGCTGCCCACAACAGGCAAAATGAAACATGCAAATAAACACCCTTCAAGAAGGAAATTTGATTTTCTAAATTCTTTTTGTTTTAATAATCAGAGGTGTTATTAGGAGACAAAGATTAAATATGTCATGCTTCAGGTCCTACCAAACGCATAATAACAGGGAAGGGTAATAACCACAGGCCTGTGTAATGAGACTGTGTATCAGAGTGGCCAGAGGATGTGAGACTCATGATGCCTGGGCCTGCCCTGCAGGGGCCCAGCATTGCTCTACAGGAGGGGGTTCCACCCAAGCCCTCACTATGGCCCCCTGCAGTGGGAGAGGGGGCTCTGAGGGAACAGGAGGACATTGCTAACATCAACCCAGACCTAGGAGGCAGAACTCCCCTCAGCCCCAGTCTGAGAGGAAACATGGCCCTGTCCTCGGGGAGCCCCTGTCTGAGAGGAGACATGGCCCTGTCCTCGGGGAGCCCCAGTCTGCTGAGAGAAGTACAACCCCTACCTCCCTTGACTGTCATGTCTGATATCAGGGTAAGATGTCAGCCCATAATTACATAGACTTGCCACAGTGAAGTTTACCACTACCCAGACTTTGCCCAGCCTCTATCCTGGGTGGCTTGAAAAAGAAAAGCCAATTTTAATTTTAACTCTTGCCAACTATAATGAAGAGAGTAAATCATAGGGTGAGCATCCACCAGCAAATGGAAATGAGTTTTGGATTAACTGCCTCTTTGAATTATCTACCCCACTGCTCCTTCCATCAGCTCAGTCCTAGAGAGGCCACACACCGGGTGCTCCCTTGAGTGTGGGTCCTAGGGAAAGGCCGGGGGCGGCTGGGGGGCAGAGGTGCTGGCGAGTCGGTGGCCTGGAGTGCTCTGCGGTGTAGAGGAAGGAAGGACGTAAGGGCTGAGGTAGCGAGGCCTGGGGCCTAACACCTGGACGTGCTGGGGAAGACCTGGGGCAGTGAGAAGGGCCTGGGAAGGCCCTGGCAAGGCCCTGGCGACTGGAAATGTGTCCCTGTGTACCCACTTTGTCCACCTCCCCCTCTGAGGTGAGAAGGGAGGGAGTGGTCCACCCAGCTTCCCACAGCTGGGTCCTTGCTTGAGAATTAAAGATGCTTGAAACAGGGGCTGGAGGCCGGCGGGGGGCGGTTTAGAGAAAGAATCTTGAAAGTCATGACTGAATAAAGCTAAAATCTCGCTGTGTGACACCAGGGCCCCCCCCATACTCACACCTGAGGGCTGGAGTGGAGGCTGACAGGTGGGAACATGGGGGGACATCCAAGGCCTAGATCAGGGGTGGGGAACCTGTGGCCTTAAGGCCACATGTGGCATTCCAGCCTTTTGACTGAATCCAAATTTTACAGAACAAGGCCACACTTAAGAACCTAGAAGGCCCCATGTGGCCTTGAGGCCGCAGGTTCCCCACTCTGGCCTAGATTGATACTGAGAGCTGCCAGCCTGTGGGCTGTCTGTGTCCCCAAAGCAGGGACAGATCACAGGCAACCATGGAGATTAATGCATTTGCAGTTGACAACAGGGCAGCAACATAGCGTTTGTCTCCATCGAAGCTGAACAAACAAGCTGTGCTCCCTCCCCCTCCCTCATGCAGCCTCACTGACGTTCAGGCCCCCAGTGGTAGCACCAGCCCCTCACCCACACAGCCCGCAGTCAGGAGGCACACCCGCTCCCTCCCTCGCCCGCTCACCTCCATTCACGCGACGCCCCCTCGCTCGTCACACGCGCTGTCGCACATGGATCTCCCGCGCACACACCTCTCCATTCACATTCCGACCTCTGCGATCACACCCCTCGCCCCGCCCGTGCACAGCCCCTCCATTCACGCACAGACACTCGCTCACGTGTCAGACAGCAGACGGCAACGGTGCTCAACAGCCCGGGGCGCCAGCACACTGCCTGCCAGACAGTTCCTTTAAACTATGACCACCACTCATTCGTGTGTGAACTGAGGGCTCCTTCCTCTGAGAAGTTGCTAGTTTTTCTTAGTCCTTGAGGAGGACGTGCATGGTTTTCATATCACCTTCTATTTCTCCGCATCTCACGTTCCCACAGTGGCCCAGGCTCGGCTGCTACCTTATATGATGACAGTTATAAGTAAGAAATTTGCCTTGGGCTGGATTCCCCAGATGTGGAACAATGATTCAAAGCAAGGATTTGAGTGTAAGAGGTTTAGTGGACAACGAGATGAGGAAGGGAAGGAGGCCCATATGGGTGTGTTAAGGAGCAGGTGACTAGGAAGGGAAACTGAGGCTCTGCCCCGCTGGGGGCCTCGAAAAGACTGTGTAGGATGTGCCTCAGAGTTGTCCCTCCTAAGGGGTGAGGAAGCTGAGGTATTTATCCTCCTTCTCCCTCATTAGCACTGGCTGGGGTCTGCTGCCTGGGGGCATTATTTCCCCTGCATGGCTGGCCTGCCCTGCAGGGGCAAGCATGCTCTTGTAGAGTCAAAGGGAACAGGGTGTTGGAGGTGCCACGGGCTTGACTGTTCATGCTAGAGCAGTGATTCATTCATTCATTCACTCATTCATTCTCTCATCAGACATATCCCGGGTGCCTACTTAGTGCCAGGTACTGGGTTTGCTACTGCCAATTCAGAAATGAACAATACAATCCCTGCCAAGAAGGGGTTCCCGGGTGAATGGGGGTAGAAGGCAGACAAACACATAATTATATTGCAACACAATAAAAGCTATCATGGATGCGTTAACACAGAGGCATAATGCTGTCATTGAGAACAGAGAGGAAGCAGTTCTGAGCTTAATAACTTACTTAGGATAACAATTGCTTATCTTGCACAATAGAAGTTTAAACAGAGCCTAAATGGGCTCATTCTGCCCTTTTGATGTTATAGACATCATCCCCCCCCCCCCCCGCCTTTTTTTCCTATTGTCTGTGCTATCAAAGACTGCTCTTTTCACCCAGTTTATGAAGAAGTTTGGGGCTTCAGGATGTGGATCTTGTCCCCATGGTTTTGTTTGGAGACAGCACAGAGAATGCTCTTGCCCATCCTGTGTGGGTGTCTTTCTGCAGCAACCAAACTAGAGCCTTTTGAGGACGGGGGCTCCCTTGGGGATTATCTCTCTCTCTCTCTCTCTCTCTCTCTCTCTCTCTCTCTCCTCTCTCCCCTCTCTCTCTCTCTCCTCTCTCTCTCTCTCTCTTGAACAATCCCCATCAAATTAAAAGCTGTGATTCCAAAGTCAAAATAGGAGTTCCCTGGGATCAAAGTCTATGCCTCCCCTGTCAGACTCAGAGCTCTCTGACCCTGTCTCCTTCCCCAACACACTCATTGAGCTTGCCCCCCTTTGCCTCTTCTCAAGGTTCTAGAAGGATCTCTACACAGAGTGGCTTTGGGGAAAGGGTTTGGGAAATGAGCTCCCTAATGCTAACTTGTTTTTCTTACCCTTAGAAGAAGCCCCAGACTGTCACTTCCTGAGAGTCTGTGGGCACCATTCAGGGAGGTGGATATATTGGACATGGGGCAGGGCAGGGACAGAGGCTTTGCACTGGAACTGACATGGCACTGGCGGCAGTCACCCCCTGGCAACTCCCAAATCAGAGAAGCAGCCCCATCAGCTGTCTCTGGGCCTGTGCTCCCCCTACCCAAGTGGAAGTCAAGTTTCCCTTCCTCACCCCTCACACCAGAGCTGGCCCCTCCAGGGCTCACCTCAAGTGTTATGATTTGGGGGAGCAGTGGTGCTCCAGGAGGGGAAGTCTGGAAAGACGGCCCCAACGGCTGCTTCTCCCTGGCAGATCCCATCCCCTCCCACTCTTATTAATTCACACTTTCCCAGCCTGGAGCACCCTGGAGGGGCCATTTCTTTTTACCTGAAGCAGAGACAGGCATCTTACTTGATTTACAGGCTCCAAGGGCGGGTGGCTCCTCTGCTGGTTGCTAAGGTGTATTTTAAATGGAAATCAGCGTGGAGAGATATCACATATATCGTGCCAGCCATCTGCTAAATGTTGCCTCTTCTGTCTGGAACAACTCGAGGTGGTTCTGACAGGGAGGCAGCGCCCAGGGGTGAGGGAGAGGGGAGGAAGACCGGGGCTGGGAGGAAAGCCTGTGGCATGTCGTCTTCAAGTCAAGGAATGGGAAATTTCCTTTTCTGCCACCATGTCCATTATTTTTCCACTTTGTCCTCGTCTTTCTTTTTCCCTTTTGTTTTAAATATAAAATCCCATCTGGAGGCTTTGATTACAAACCAACAGCCTAGTTCCACAACTCTATGTTTATTGCCAGCATATATTTATGAGTGTGTATATGTGTGTGTTTGTGTTTGTATGTGTGTGTGTGCATGTATGTGACTCACCACAATCAGGGCCTGACAGGTGGGTCTTTCTAAGCCAATTAGGCCTCTGCTTCTGAGAATACCAGCATTCCTTCCAGGCCCATCCCCATGCAGGAAACACAAGTGCCCAAATGTTGTTGAACAGCTGGGTCGTCGTCACCAGTTACTAAGTAATCCTATAGTGGCAGCAGCCAGTTTCTCAGTGCGCGTCAGGCTCATGGAAGCCTCTGGAGGGGATGTCTCTATGCCGAGCATGGCCTGGAGCCAAACAATCCTCAGTTTAAATTGTGGTTCTTCCCAGGGTAGCTAGCGGAGTTCGGGCAGGCCCAAACCTCTTTGAACCTTATTTCCTAGTAGTTCGAATGGGGATAACAATACTCAGGGCCACAAGGTATGGTGGGGTAGGCTGCTCACTGCACAGGGTTGCTCAGGTAAAGGATCCTACAAATGCCCAGCAGGGACACCTCTTTCTTTCTGCACAAAGGCACCTTATGCACTCATGACAGCACTTCCTTGCAGAGTTGTGAAGACCACGTGAAGAAATCCAATCAAGGGAGGAGGTAACTGTTCCTGTCCTGGGTAACACCCAAGACTGGGCTGGCTCTCTGGGACACTGTAGGTTTGGGGGCTAGGGGAGTGTTTCTCTTCCTCTCCCTGCTCTCCTGTTTCTGCCTCTCCTTGCGAACCCTCCTCCCGTCTCCTCCCCCCCCACCCAGGGCAGGCTCATAGACATTCTGAGCAGACAAGCGCTGGCTCCTCTGCAGATGCCTCCTCCTAGCAAGGCTGATCCTGACATTTGATACCAGCATCTGTCTCACAGCCTGGCTTCTGATCCCCACACACCTCTCTCAGCTTTGCCCACAGATAATCCCGTGGCCCCTCCCGCCCACTTTCATTTGTCTCTTTGCTCCTGGTCCTGGACCTCTTCTCCTAATTGCCATCTCTCCTTGTTCCCCTCCACCCCCTACACCACCCTGACATGCTGAGAGGGATCTAGGCCTGGGGTTCCTCCTTCCAGCCTTTGTCTAAATTCCTGCCAAAAAGAATGAGCCCCTCACCCCGGATATGCAATAATTACACATATGCATCCTGTCCTCTTGTCTCCCTCCCAACTTGGGGTTTAAGCCGCCTTTTGTTTGGCTGTTAGAATAACATATTAAGTGACAGTTCTCAGAATACAATTTTAATTCAGCTTCAATAGTCACTTCTCTGTCAGTAATCTTCTATGCTGATTACTTAAAATATATTTACCCAGCTCTATTATGTCACAGATTTGAATTCATTAGACGTTTGTTAATCCTCAACAAACTTTTTCTTTTCAAATGTGGTTTGTTTAGCATAATTTACAAGGACACAACTGTTTGAAACAATGGCCCTGTGCCTCTGAGGCTCCAGGGTGTGCATCCCAAAGTGTCCAGGCCTTCCCTGCTTGCTGCCACCACTGCTGCTATCCACCAGAGGGCACAGAGGGCAGGTGACAGAGCCAAGGGTGGAAAAGCCCGAAGGACAATGCAGGCAGCCCATCCACATTGCACTGATGCTGTCCACATGGGCCAACCTCCCAGGACACAGAGCGGGTGGAGGAGGGTGGAGAGAGGATCTGGAGAGACAAATGCAAGATGCCCAGCACATGGATAGCCTTGGCCCTGGACCCAGGTGTGCCTGACAAACATAATTTCCTGTGTGCCATGACTTGAAAATGTTTGGAAGTGCTGCTTGTCCTAAGAACACTGCAGCATTTACTGATACGAGTGCATAAGGAAGATGGCCTTTCTCATAGAGCCATAGAACACTACCCCCAACACAGACAAACATGGGTAGCCACCTTCTGCTTAATTAGCAAGGGACATCCTTGGATGTGGCTGTCCCTGTGTGCCTGTGGGTACGGGGGTATCACTCAACTCTATTTGAGCAGTTGCAGTGGCCAGTCATTCTACGACTATGAGTAGTCATGGGAGGTATTGGCTCAGTGCAGATGGAGAAGATTCCCACTTGCTCTATTAGGCCCCAGCTAAGTAGGGACCTAGGAGGCCAGAACACATTTGAGCACAGAGTAAGGTGGAAGGTGGAAAGCTTCTATATATCGATACCTGTGACCAGGTGGGCCCTAGTTTAGGATGGGCTGGTCCACCTCAGGTAGGAGCTTGGGGAGAACAGGGACTGGCAGGGTGGGTAGTTGGTCTTGGGGTGCTCAGAGCAGAACTGTGTGGGACTGGGCACTGTGGCAAAGGCTTTTCATGAGGGTACCTGTAATAAAGAAGATGAAAGAAAAAAATATCCTCTAGAACAGAGGTCAGCAAACTTTTTCTGTAAATGACAAGACAGTAAATATTTTAGGCTTTGCTGGCCACATGTTATCTGAGGCAACTACTCACCTCTGCCGTGATAGCGCAAAAGAAGCTACAGGCAAGTAAATGAATGAGCTGTGTTCTAATGAAACTTTCTTTACAAAACCAGGTGGCAGGTTATATTTGGTCTATGAGCTACACAGCTCACAACACTGTCCAATATGGTAGCCAATAGCCACATATGGCCATTGAACATTCAAAATGTGCTCTGGGTATAAAATATACACCAGATTTTGAAGACTTCATGAAAATAAAAGACTGTTAAACATCTCATTAATAATTGTATTGATGATATATTGAAATAATATTTTGGATATGGAGGTTAAATAAAATATTTTATCAAAATTAATTTCACCTGTTTCTTTTTACTTTTTTTTAAATATGGCCACTAGAACATTTTAAATTACATTTATGGCTTACATTATATTTCTACTGGACAGTGCTACTCTCTCCAGATAAAATATAGGGTAAGTCTTTGGCCCTTGAAGGGTCTCAGGTAGGAGATTTAAAGAGACACAATAATGGAATTCAACCCTGCATAATAAAGTATATGTTTGGAATAGTTTTTAAAATATACTACATATCTTTTTTTTTTTTAATCAGCTAGTTGTTTTCCTGCATCTGTGTCCCTCAAATTGGGAGCTATGGAGCTCTGCTTCCTCAAGATATTAATAATTGTTGCTAAAAAAGGGGCATCTTCATAGTAAAAAAACGGGACTAATGCAAAATTAAACATTAATCCAGTATCTTTACTGCAGTAGAATTTTCCAATTATTCTAAACTTAGTAATGTGTATAAAGCTTTTGCAAGAGTAGGCAGCACTTCCCCCAATTTATTGGCCTTAGAAGCCATTTTTGCAGAACCCTAATTAGTACTCCTAGAAAGGCAATTTGAGAAATGCTGGTCTGCATGATGCTGCACAATCAGTGTGAATGGTTTTCCAAAAGTCCAACTCAATTGGTTGTTTTTAGCATTACATAAATAAAACCAGTTTAGTAGAATATGGAATAGTGAGAAAACCATAAGATTTGAAAGAACAATGACCTAAGTCAAATTTTTATTCCTTCCTTCCCTAGTCATTCATGCCAAAGCACCTCCTGTGTGCCAGGCAGTGCTTTACGTCTTTGGCATATATTGGTTAGTAAAAAAAAAAGTCCCTTCCTCATAGGGCTTTATTACCAGAGCAAAAAACAAATGATAAACAAGACAAGCGGGTGAAATATAGAGTAAGTTAGATAGGAATAAGTTCCAAGGGGAAAATAGAAAGCAGGGAAGAGGGCCATGCAGAATGGGGAATTGGGGGAGAGGGTGTCTGGGAAGGCCTCGGTGAGGTGACTTTTGGGCAAAGACCGAAAGAGGCTCTGAGGCCATGAGCATGTCGTCATCTGTGTATAAAGATAACTCCTTCCTTGTGGAGGGTGTTCCTAAAGCCCAAATGAGAGGACATGCGTGAGGGTCCAGACAGAGGGCCCGGCACATGCTAATCGCTCAGAAGTTCATTCCTTTTCCTCCTGTCCTGCCCTTTCTTCACTTTCAAAGCTCTCAAAGATCCATGAACTATGTGGACTCGCCATGGTGAAAAATTTCTCCCAAACCAGTTCCCCACTACCCTGGCATTTCTCAGGGCCAATTCTCTTCTTGTCTACAACCTTGTTCTTAAGGAATGCTGGTCCGATTTAATGTCATGCTGAGCCTAAACCAATTAAGAAGGTAAAACTGTGCTTCAAAATACAGTTAAAATATGCTTTTCAAACGCAATGATTACTGGATGATAATAATGGTGTGGTATCATCCACCCATCCATCCATCCATTTAACAAATAGTTATTGAGCACCTACTGTGTTCCAGGCACTGAGCTAGATGCTCGGGATAGCAATTAATAAAACAAGCAGAAGTACCTGCCCTCATGGAGCTGACATGCGAGTAGGGAAGACAGGAAACAGTCAATAAACATCACAAGTAAGTAAATTAAATAGTATGTTAGGAGGTGATAAGAACTAAGGAAAAAAGAAAATGTGGAACGGAAGTAGAGAGATTGGTGGAAGAGATTAGAGCTGGCACGAGCACAGGCCATTCTCTGCCACTCCCTAAGGCAAGTAGTTAGTGTAAGGGAGGAAGCTCTGGGTGAGGGTATTAAGAAGTCTTCTCCTGACCCTGACCTTGTGTCCCTCCCTTCCAGGCACCACGGCCTGAGTGACCAGACCATGGAGACCCTGCTTGGTGGCCTGCTGGCGTTTGGCATGGCGTTTGCCGTGGTCGATGCCTGCCCCAAGTACTGTGTCTGCCAGAACCTGTCTGAGTCACTGGGGACCCTGTGTCCCTCCAAGGGGCTGCTCTTCGTGCCCCCTGACATCGACCGGCGGACAGTGGAGCTGCGCCTGGGCGGCAACTTCATCATCCACATCAGCCGCCAGGACTTCGCTAATATGACGGGGCTGGTGGACCTGACCCTCTCCAGGAACACCATCAGCCACATCCAGCCTTTCTCCTTCCTGGACCTCGAGAGCCTCCGCTCCCTGCACCTCGATAGCAACCGGCTGCCCAGCCTCGGGGAGGACACCCTCCGGGGCCTGGTCAACCTGCAGCACCTCATCGTGAACAACAACCAGCTGGGTGGCATTGCCGATGAGGCCTTCGAGGACTTCCTGCTGACGCTGGAGGACCTGGACCTCTCCTACAACAATCTCCATGGGCTGCCCTGGGACTCCGTGCGGCGCATGGTCAACCTCCACCAGCTGAGCCTGGACCACAACCTGCTGGACCACATCGCCGAGGGCACCTTTGCTGACCTGCAGAAATTAGCTCGCCTGGACCTCACCTCCAACCGGCTGCAGAAGCTGCCCCCAGACCCCATCTTTGCCCGCTCCCAGGCTTCTGTTCTGACCGCCACGCCCTTTGCCCCACCCTTATCTTTTAGTTTTGGGGGGAACCCTCTGCACTGTAATTGTGAGCTTCTTTGGCTGCGGAGGCTCGAGCGGGACGATGACCTGGAGACCTGTGGCTCCCCTGGGGGCCTCAAGGGTCGCTATTTCTGGCACGTGCGTGAGGAGGAGTTCGTGTGCGAGCCACCTCTCATCACCCAGCACACGCACAAGCTGCTGGTTCTGGAGGGCCAGGCGGCCACACTCAAGTGCAAAGCCATCGGAGACCCCAGCCCCCTTATCCACTGGGTAGCCCCCGATGATCGCCTGGTGGGGAACTCCTCAAGGACAGCTGTCTATGACAATGGCACACTGGACATCCTCATCACCACATCTCAGGACAGTGGTGCCTTCACCTGCATTGCCGCCAACGCTGCCGGAGAGGCCACAGCCACGGTGGAGGTCTCCATCGTCCAGCTGCCACACCTCAGCAACAGCACCAGCCGCAGTGCACCCCCCAAGTCCCGCCTCTCAGACATCACTGGCTCCAGCAAGACTGGCCGAGGAGGTGGAGGCAGTGGGGGCGGGGAGCCTCCCAAAAGCCCCCCTGAACGGGCTGTGCTTGTGTCCGATGTGACCACCACCTCAGCTCTGGTCAAGTGGTCAGTCAGCAAGTCAGCGCCCCGGGTGAAGATGTACCAGCTGCAGTACAACTGCTCTGACGATGAGGTACTGATTTACAGGTGAGCGAGCCGCTGTGGCAAAGGCAGGGGGGGCGCCTGGCTGGGGAAGGAGCAGGTGACAGGGAGGTTTTGGGGACCTTCCCACCTATGCCCCTCTTCCCTAAAGGTGCCTGTGGGGATCCTGGGGCAAACTGAGCCACTTGCGCAGGTAAGAGGAGGTAGAAAGAACCTCAACCACAGGTGAAGGAGAAAAGACGGGCAGCCTGCAGAGCTGTGCGTGTAGAAGCACAGTGCCTCCCAGGTGGGTGGCTGTGGTAGCTGGCCATGTAGCTAATAGCCTTCTAATTTTCTGTTTTGAGCCCAGTTCTCATATAAGAACAAAGAATACACCCCCTGGCCAAAGGATCTGGCTCTTCCAGGGAGGAATGCACTTGACCTTCACCTGGACTCATATGCAGTCGTGGTGAAGGCTTTGAGGTCAGGAAGAGTGGGATTCAAATCATAGCTTTGCCGCTTGCTAGTCATTTAGTTCTCCTGGCCTGCCTCAGTTGCCTGATCTGTGAATGGGGATAATTCATAACTGACTTAGGGCACTTGGTTGCAGGTAATTGAATCCAACTGGCTTAAAAAAACAAAAAAGGAAAGAAAAGAAAAAGGGAGGGGGAACGTGTTGGCTCATGTCTCTGAAAGTTAGGAATCAGCTTCAGGCTTAGCTGGGCCAAAGGCCCTACAAATGTCCTGTACTCTCCCGGTTTCTTACCTCCCCTAAGTTTCATCTTCCTCTGGATTGGCTTTACTCTCAGGTGCTCTTTCCTCTGGGAGACCTCTGCCGGGTCCTCCAAGCAGAGGAGCCAAATTAGAGCCCACTTAGAGCTCTAGAGGGAGTAGAGCGTCCCTTTCTCAATTGAACTCTGATTGAGTCAGATCAGCCCGGGTCTTAGAGGTAGGGTCATCCTGTCCACCTGTGCTGACCTCCCTGGGCCTCAGTCTCCTTATCTGGAGGTGGAGACAATGATGTTGACCTTGAAAAGTTGCTGTGAGGATCAAAGGGTCATTTCCTAGTCTGGTAGGAAGAGAGGTTAAGAATGGAAAGCTTTAGTAGAATTGCATATGTCATTCAGAGGGAGGAAGGAGGTCACAGAGTGACAGCATCCCAGGGGGCCAGGATGGTGACCGCAGATGAGTTCCCTTCCCAGGCCAGCCCCAGTTTATATGAAACATGAGGGACACGGCCTAGAATCTTACTGCTCAAGCAATTCCTGGTGTCCTTTGAAATCCTGTGTGTTTTATTTCATGCATGTAAAATGATTATTCAGAGAAGGGATCCCACAGGCTTTGCCAGACAGCCAAAGGGTCCATGGCGCAAGAGAGGTCAAGAACACTTGGTCCATCCTTGAGGTTTCCCCCAGCTCTGACTTTCTGAGTTGAAGAGTCTCTGGATGGACAGCTGTGGGGGGAAGAGCACATGAGGGGGCATGGGGTCAGTGTGACCGAGGGTGGATTCACCATGGACACTGCAGTGGAGCTAGGGAACACCCTTCCTCGGCAGCTGCTGGGCTTGTTTGGGTAGCGGTGTCCCATCTCAGAATGGAGAGAGAGCGGGATTGGAACTTAAACACACGCATATATACACACACAAAGAAATATGTAGCTAGAGATAAATAATTAAACTTAAATACACATAGGTGTATTTTTCTCATTATAAAAGTCATAGTCTGAGAAAATTTGGAAAGTAGAGAAAATTATAAAGAGGGAAAAAAAAATTACCTGTAACCCCACCATCCAAAGTTAACCAGAAGCATTTGGAGAGTGCCTCTCAGTTTTATATCATTCGAAATGATATTTATGATCAATCTATTGTATACTTTTGTATCTTAATTCTTTCCACTCGGCATTATAGCTTGCTTAGTTCCCATGGCATTAAAATATTTTTTATTTAGCTGTACCATAATTATATTTGACTAATCTTCTATTGTTGGACATTCATGTTGTTTCCCATTTTTCAATATTAAAAGTAATAGTGATGGATATTTTTGTACATAAATTATTTGTGGAACTTCAGTGATTTTAGCATATTTTCCTAGCAGGTGAATGACTGGTTTACAAGTAAATTACAATCTTTGTACATTACATATAAATATTTATTTACCCTCTCACTAGTGGAAGTGCCCATTTTGACCACACTTTTGTAGATACTGAATATATAATTGTTTTCATCTTTGCCAATTCTGGAGGTGAAAAATGGCACTTGTTTTAATTTGCATTTCTTTGATAACTTGTGAGGTTGACCTTTTGAAAATAAGTATATTTCTTCACTTGTGAATTTATTACTTGGTCTTGACTTTGATAAAAAGTGTAAAGGCGAAAAGCTACAAGCTCTGAGGCTCCCCAGACATGGGGCATAGGGAGATGCAGTGTGTGGAGGGGAGAGATGTCGGCATCAAGGAGGCAACACGCTAAGTTGCCAACATGGCGCCACTTCCATGGGTCTCAAAAGTACTGGGAGGGGCGGGGCGGGCCTGGGTGTGCTCCCGCAGTCAGTCACGGCGGGAACTGAAACTGCTTTTATTTGGTGATTGAGAACCTGGAGACGCTAGATTTATAAATATAATATAAATAAAATAGAAGCATAAGAAACCTCGAAATAAAAAATGCAGCTGACAATGGTGACCTCCTCTTAGGGCTGGCCATGAAGATTAGAAGAGATACAGCATGGAAAATTCTTCAAATAGTGTGGGCACATAGTGAGCACTCAGGGAATATGGATTATTGTCATCAGTAGTAGTAGCAGTAGTAGTGAGAGTAATAGTAGATAAAGTATGACTATTATCCTGTCCCCCATCCTGGGGAAGGAAACAAAGAGGAAGATTAGATATATAATTCAGTCTTTTTTTTGAAGAAGACAAATTTCCAAAATTTTACAGAAAAAGGTAAGCATGAGTCTGTAGCCAGTTAATAGTGACAGCAATCACTAACCAACATTGTTGCAAGCCTACTGTGTGTTTTACAGGCAGTATCTCATTTAATCCTTTTTGACATACCAAGAAGTATAAAAGGCCAGGAGAATTAAAAAAAAAAAAACTCTCTCAAAGTCACACAGCCAGATAGAGGCAGGGCTGTGATTTGAACCCAGGCTCTGGCCTCGGTGCCCAGTGTCAACCACTGTGGTCATACTGCCCACTGTTCTAAAAGGGAGTATGGCTTGAGAGAAATAGGAGACTAAGAAAGACCCTGGAGTTTTAGAAAATGAATCGCCCCCACCAGAAAGAAAGGACACCAGCGGGCACAGTGGCTCTGTGCTGCGCTCAGATTTTAACAGGAAGGTGTGCAAAACTGAAGGAAAGGCCTGGCTCTGAAGATGAATATTAAAGAGGAGCACATGTGGTACAAAGCAAGCAAAAGCAGCCAGAAAGGGCTTTTTAAGCTTATGCTCATAGCGAGAAGAAAAAACACTCGTTGGGAAAGAGGCTGCAATGAGAGTTAGGTAGAGGCAGAGCCTCGCAACTTCCCACTTGCCTCCATCTCCCCAGCAAGGACAACAGCGGCAGCAGCAGGAGCAATGATGGCACAAACCTGCGCTGAGGAATTACCTGTGCTGAGCACCATGCTAAGGGTTTTATGTGTGCTAACTCGTTTTGTTCTCACAAAACCCGAGGAGGTAAAAATTATTATTCCACTTTACGTATAAGAAACTTGCCCAAGGCGTTACACAGTGGGTAAGTAGCAGAGACAGAATCTGAATCCAGGCAGCTTGTATGTTTGCCCAGAGCCTCAACCTGGGAAGGACAAGACCAATCCCATGGAGAGGGATGCTGAAGCTCAATAGACATGCATCACAATACGATATATGAGTTCTGGTCCCTAGGCCCTGATGGGTCACACATATGTCAGTAAGGACTAAAGGACTAAAGAAACAGGTAGATGAGGTTTGCAAGCCTGTGGTGGTGATCCTGAGATCGTATAGACAGAGAGATGCCTAAGATGGGAAAAGGGCTGATATTCTGCTTTTCAAAGAATAAACTCCATAAAGCTTAGTGTACTAGACCGGACATGGAATCCGTTCTAAAATTCTGCAAAGACTTTCTCAACATTGATGGCTGTGAGCCCTTGAAAAAGAATGCTGACCCAACATGGGTTCAGTAAGGGCAAATCCTGCCAAATTATTAAGCCATGTCTTTAAGAGAGGCTGTGGACCAGTAGTTCTCAACCATTTTATCTGCCTCCTTGTCGGTCACGAGGGCAACACTCCTCAGGGACATCCCTCCTTGCACAGTGATTGTCTACTCAACCCCACCCCCTATCTCCATGGGGGAAGTGGACCAGCATCTCTGGGGTGACAGGTACACTTGGAAAATGTCCTACAAGTTTCCACTGGCTATGGGTCACTACCATACACAGAGCATGTCACAATTGTATAGGACACTTGACAAACCCTCATGCTGTCTTGGAGACAAAATGGAGAAATGTAAATTGATGAAGTGGACTTGTAACTGGCCAAATAACCAGATTAATTAATAAATTGATGTGAACATGCTAGAAAGCCTTTAACTTCTGCCTCAACATCTGCCCCCATTTCTGTACTGTTCAGCGTTTTTTCTAACTGACATGGATAACCACGTAGAAAATGTGCTTGGCAAATTGCCATGTCCACAAATCTATCCATCTGTCTGTCTATCTATCTATTTATCTTCATTTTGGTTCAAGGAATCAATTGTAATTGCACAAGTTCAAGGTGAGGGAAATCTGTCTTGACTGGAATTTTGTGTGCATAGGCTCAGAGTTGTAGTTGATCTCAGGGATCAACAGGCCACAAAGTGGTGGTGCTATTGAAAGACTCCTGTAGTTTTTAGTTGTATTGACATAAGTATAGTGCTCAGATCAAAGGAGGTTATAGTTCTACTGAGTCATTAAAGCTGGTCAAAGCAGAGCTGTAATGTGTTTAATCCAGGATGGCACAGCCTTGGCACTCATGTTGACAAACGGCAACGTATCCAGAGGTCAGTTCATGAGAAAGGGATTCCAGGAGCGCATGTGAGATGGGTGAAGTTTACCCTGGAGAGGAGGAGACTTAGAAAAGAAGTCACAGCTCCTTTAACTTCTTCGAAGAATTTGTGGGTGGAGATCAAAAAACACAGACACACTCACACTCACATGTTGAAGAAGACATTGGCCCATTACAAGAACAAAATTCCAACAGCAATAGCTTTATATACCTCTTTCATTGCTCTCCATCTGGCTATGAAATGATTTGGCTTTGTATCTGTCTTCCTCTCCAGCATGTGATATTCACATGTATTGATCTCCATGGCCCTAGCACTTAGTAAGTCTTGGCCCACAACAGCTATTGAGTCAACATTTGGTGAACTGGACAGATTGGAAATGAGCATCAGAGCCGCCCAACAGCAGAATAAGTAAGAGCTGTCACAAAGTAGTGAGCTGCCTGGACCAAAAGGGTTCAACAGAACCTGGCTGACTCTATCCCAGGGATACTGAGCAGGCAGCATGACTTTCAGGCAGGAGTGGAAACATTTGATTTAAATGATCCCAGTCCTCATAGTCTATGAATCCACTTAAGACTTTCCTAATCCCATGATCAAGACAATATGGCTTCTACAGTTGCTCAATCCACCTGCTTTTACCAGCTGGGGCCACCATGGCTTCTTTCCTCCCAGGGTTAAGGTGCCCTGTCTCATAGGCATTTGAGCTCCAGGGCCTGAGATCAGAGAAAAAGACTTTGGCAGAGGCTCAGAAAATCCAACAGACCTGGACACAGGTCATTGGCAGATCACCAATGACCCACGTCAAGGTCCCACCCTGAGGAGCTGTGAGCAGCATCTGAAAACATCAGGCTGTAGTCTACATACCAGGAAGGAGGAGCAGAGGTGTGGGTAAACCCAAATCATGGATAACTCAGACAGGATTTGAATTAGGCTATGAAGTTGTGTCTTGATATTTTATCAGATAATAAGCTCCCTCATTATCTAATGGTCCTGGCTGGCCTCCCAGAGCATTTGCCCTCTCTGAGTACACATGGCTGAGCCCTGCAGGCAGGCGCTGGGATGTGCTGGACACAGACAGACTACAAGTGGGGCCTGGCCTCTCTGCCGTGTGGCTGGGGAAGGCTGGCAGTCACATCCCTCAAGGCCAGGGCATGCCCTTCCAGGAAGGGGCTAGCAGTAGTGGGGACAGTATCAGAGGGGAGAGGAGTAAACAGGGGAAGGGGAAGGCTTGGAGAGTGAAGTCAGAAAGAAAGAGGGCCTCCTCCACCCCCCTGGAGAGAGCAGCAACCCATCCCAGCTTGGCTTCAACCCTGGTGTGACATGGAAAGTTAAGTGCCCTGCATGTCATTATCAGCCCAAGTGACATTCACGAACACTTGTCTTTAAGAGTTGTCAAGAACATCTGTCACCAGGCATGATGTTGGAGTGGTCCCCAGGTAGGCCACAGGAACAGCGAGCATGCTCCTACAGCACAGTTTGTCATCATGCGGCCTTGCCCTGTGTGGCTTGTTATGCTGCCACCCCCTCCATGCAGGGAAGGGAAGGACTGTGAGAAGAAACCCCATCCCCCACCCTGGCCCTATCTGCAGACTCCCCACTCCATACTGACATACCCCCCACCCCACCAGAGGAAACTGAACCACCCTACTGAGTTTTGTAGGGCTGGGGGCAGGGTACATATTTTACTGCTGCTCTGTCTCCCATCTGGGGCAAGGACAAGAGGGCAGATTCAGCCAGTTTCCACCCCATCAGGATCTTATCAGTCAACATGTCACTGGAGCTGTGGCCCCTCCCCATGAAAATACAGCCATCTCTACCAGGAGGTGGGGGAAAATTTACTAATGCACTTGGCATCTCAGGATCTGGAGCCATGGGGAGAAGCTGCTAGGGACAGGTGTTCCCTAAAGGAAGAGGGGTTATTCCAGGGACAGGATCTGCCACCTATGCAGGGAGAAGGTTCTTTGACTCAGCTCCTTCTCCAGACAATCTAGGTTCTCCTAAAAGAGCAGGTTAAGCCCTCACAGACAGAGGAAGAGAAAGGTATAAAGGAGGAAATTAGGAGAGGTGGGGAGGAAAAGTAACTCCTCGGTCAGAGCCGAAATCAAAATCAGCCTTCCTTGGATTTTATGTTTTTCGAATTTTTTTCAGACTGTTTAACAGTTGAAACATGATATCTACAAGTGGGGATGGACAGGACAAATAATATGCCCATTTTATGGATGGTAAAACCAATCTCAATCAAATTGAGTAGATTTCCCTAAAGTTTCCCAAGGACTAAGAAATGTCGTCTCCCGTATCCAGTTCCCTTTCCACCATGCCCTGCACCATGCTGTGGGGCACGTCTCACTAAGGCCACAGAGAGTTTTGGTTAAGGTCGGAGACTCAGGGTGTGGGGCACCAGCTGTAACTTCTTCTGGGAAGTTTGGGGTAACATGCCAGGAGTTCACAGGGATTCTCTCTGTTTGCTTAAGTTGAGACTCAGTCTCACACTTCTAAGTTCCAGCAATGTTGGAACAAACAAGGAACAGGGGTGCCAGTGAGAACCTTTATTCCACTCAGCCACCTGTGACCAGCCAGCAGAAAATATGGACAAGATAAAGATTTCTGGGTTCCATACCTCACCAGGTGAGCCACTGTGAAGTAACAAAGTTACTAGAGGCATCACAGAGAAAACTGAATCTGGAGTTAGAAGGTCAGGGTGGCAATTAGGATGAACAGAAAACTCAACCTAATATGACTTAAACTCATAAGGGTTTATAGGTCCCTCATGTAAAAGAAGTCCAGTGGAAGAGAGTTTAGGTCTGGCTTTCTGGGCAGCATGGTCATCAGGGGCCCAGCTCCTTCTGTCTTTCTGCCCTGCCATCCTCAGCATACAGTTTCTGTCTTTAAGGTTACCACATAGTACAAAATAGTTGCTGGAGTGCCAGCTATCACATCTCCCTTTTATGCAGCAGGAAAGATGAAAAGAAGAGGGCAAGAAGGCAAAGTGGGAGGTTTCTCAGAAGCCCCACCCAATAACTTCTGCTTACATTTCATTAGCCACATATTTCTGCAAAGGAGGCTAGTAAGTGCAGTTTTTTTAAGGTAGGCACAATGTACTCCCAGTAACATAGAGAATATAGGAAGGCAGCTAGCACTTCCACAACCTGGGTTTGCACCCCAACTCCATCATTTGCTAGTCCTGGGACAATGGACAAATCACTCCACTGCTCTCAGTCTTCATTTTGTCATCTGTAAAATGGGAACAGAGATTCCTTTCTGCATATTCCATGGGATTGTGTGCGGACTGGATGAGGTTACGTATTTGAAAGAGCATCCTTCGTAGTCAAATATGAAGTACTGGACACCAATAAGTATTTATTGTTATTAGCACCCTGTTCACTTTCCCTTCTTGGACCCCTCTTCTTGTCCTGGTTCCCCAGGCTGCCTCTTGTGTCTCCATCTTTCAAAACCAAGAGAGCTGTCACCCTGGAAGATGATGTGATAAGGTTTTTAAAGGATCAAAGTATAAGGTATAACCCCTTTCAGAAATATTTGCAGTTCAATTGAGAGCTCTGAAAGACCCAAAGGAGTGAATTTCTAACGGTAGAGTTTTTAAACCCACAACAGGCTTGTGCATAGGGGAGATATTTGTCAGGGCACCTTGTAAGAGTGTCTCAAGTCATATCACTATCTTCCCATCCTGCACCTCTCACTCTGCTCAAGAAGGTGGCACCATTCAGATTCAAAAACCTTCAGGGCATCTGTTCAGAGGTGACTAATTTCTCCATATGTCATTCCCTCCTCACTCTCCAGAAGTTCTGGCTGGAGACAGCTCTGAAGATAGAAATAATTAGCAGGAGTAAAAAGATTACAGCATGTATCTAGTATCCCCCTCTTCTGAAATGAGGCTTTTTCCCTCTCCAGGAAGAGAGAACCAGAGAACCATCCCTCTGTTAATTTTACATGTTTGGTTAGTTTGGAGGTGGAGGTAGGGATATTGTTTATTCTACACCAGGAAAACACCAAAGAAGGTTTATTAGGGGGGCAGTTGGACCAAGGGGAGTGTCTGGGTCTTGGGGATGGTGCTGGTGGTGGTGGCCATCAGAACAACACCAAATAGTCATCTGACAACTGGACTTTCCCAAGCGTGTTCACAGGACCCAGCTCCTTTCAGCCTCATAATGGACTGGGCGGGGGGAAGGTTCCTTTGAGGAGCTGTGTCCCTCCCCCCGCTACCGAGAAAGAGATTCTGAGTCAGCTTGGGCTGGTGCCTGGACATGAGTGTCTTGAAAGCTTCCCCAGTGATTTTGATGTGCATTCAGCATCATCCCACTGTGCCCAGTGACATCAGGAGTTTGGGCAGCACTGGTAGACAGAGATGTAAATCCACAGCTAGGGATTTGGTCTCTAAACTGGTGAGGGAAGAAGCCAGGAGACCTGGGTTCAATCCCAGCTCTACCATCCACTACTCATCTCACCTCTTTGAGACTTTGCTTCATCTGTAACATTGGAAGAAAAATCTCTTCTCTATGGGGTTATCGCCAAAAAGATAACGTTATATGAAAACGCTTTGGAAACAAAAACCCCATGTGCATTGTAGCTGCTGGAGCCCTTCTTGCTACCCCTCCCTGAGTCTGAGTGATTAATACGAGGATGATGGGATCAGGGGCTCCAGACATGGGCTCTTGTTATCTCCCTTGTCTTTGCTTGTCTAAGCCTCAGGCTTCTCATCTGCTGAATGGAGATAATAAATAGCTATCCTGTCTACCTCACAAGGTGGTTGTGAAATTGGGAGGAGATGACAAGCATGAAAAAGAACATTTTGTAAAGTATGAAGTGCTTCTAGTAGCAGAGATCTGACTACAATGGCATTTCCAAATTTGAGGGTTGTTTCTGTCATTCTGTCAAAGCATTCCAGAGGGAGGCAGTTCAGGGCTGGTACGGGAGCTCCGTGAACTTCAGGGACTGAGCAGGTCATTTGCACTATCCTGAATGTGTGGCTCACTGCTCCTGTGTTGGCTGATGCCCTCTACCTGGCGACTTTCTCTCCACCCACCAGGGAGTTGCTGACCCCAGGAGCAGCCTTCAGCCTCTAACAGAGTTGGAGGATCAATACCCCAGCCTCCTTACCCTTGGGGAAAAGAGGAGGAGGACAACACTGAGGCGTGTTCTATGCCCGCTCTCAGAGGTTCCCAGTGGGTTGAGCCCCAACTGCCCACAGTGGTAATTTGCTTAGCAAAGTACCCTGTGTTAACTTCCTTCCCCACTTCCTTACCAGAGCTTCCTGAGCCCGCCTCCCAAATAAACTACTGGTGCTCAGATCCTTGTCTCGGGGTCTGCTTCCAGAAAACCCAAACTAAGACAGGGACCAACCTCCTGGATGACTCAAGCACTTTAGAGAACCCCCCAGAAGTCCTACCCGCTGACTTCAGCTGATACCTCATTGGATTTCCGCCAATCCACGTTGGAGGCTAAGGAGGTGATCATGTGTTCAGGCACACTGCCTCCCCACCAAATAAGATCAGGGTTCTGCTGGGAATTTAGAAGATGGGAATGGATGTTGGAGAGGCGTACAACGGCCAGAGCTGCACAGGCGAAAGCATCGTCATTGTTAACATTTCCTGGCACCTACCCACACAATCCCAGAAACGAGTAGCCACTTTGCAGCTGAGGCCGGCCTGGGCAGGGAGCTGATCGGGCTGCTTTTCTGCCTCACTGGGAAGGCTCTTTTCTCATTTGTGGAGACACCGCGACACAGAGCAAAGCAAAGAGGAATGTCTTAGTTCTTGCCAATTAAGCCTCTGGTCCGGCATGTGCGTGTGTGACAGGAGTGGGCACCTTGTGGGTGACAGAAGCCTTCAGAACGAAAAGTCAAATTAATGCCCATCATCTCCAGAGTCTCCGAGGTGGGGGGTGAGCAGGAAGAAGGCTTAAAACCACAGGATGTGATGTGCCACCCCAGGGTGAAAGCAGGGCCATGCAGACATGCAGCGTGGATGCACGAACTCATTAACTATTTACAAGGGAGAGCTCTTTCTAGCCGGGGTGGGCTCCAAAGATGGACTCCGAGCCGTTCTGTGGCTGTGGGGCTGATGCTGTGGCGGGAGTGCTGATCCAGATGCGGAACGGCTTCCCCTGCACAGTGAGGAAGGTGAGTGCCAGGAAACGGAGCATCACAGAGACCTGTTCAGCACTGAAGCTCCCAACTAGGTAATTAGTGATGACACTAAGTTAAGTAACATTTCAGTTTAGTAATTAGTCCCCTATAAGGTTAAAATGTAAATGAATTGCTTGGTAAAATGTGTCCACTTGAACTTTTTCATGTGCTAACTGAAGTGAATGCTCATGCCTGGGTAGGGAGGAGAGTATTCTGGAGGGCTCTGGGAGCAGGTGAGGTGAAGTGAAGTGTAAGCTGTGTCCTGGGGTCAAGGTGGGATTTGGAAGGAAGAAGGAAGGGGTAACTGTTTTAGGAGGAACTGATGAAGAAAGGGGCAGAGGCAGGAATGATCAGGCCTAGTCAAGGCCCTGCGAGGGCCCCAGTGCATGAGTCAGCTGCTGCCATAATCATGCTGTGTAACAACCTCAAACTCTAGGCGGCTTACCATCATGGATGTTTAATTTTCTTTAATTTAGTCATGGGTCTGCAAGTGGGTTGGAGTTGAACTGGTCTCAGCTGGGCTGGGCTGGGCTGGGCTTGGCTTCAGACTTCAGGTCTGACTTACATATTTATGTATATCATTCTGGAGCCCCAGGAGAGGGGCAGTTGCTATCCAGATATGTTTGTGTCATGGCAATAGCAGAAATGCAGGCAGGTGAGCCCAACAGCAGAAACAAATGTCAAGCTTCTGTTGGTATCACGTCTGCTAAATCCTACTGGCCAAAGCCAAAAGTCAAGGCACAGGTAATGTACTTCATGCACCATCAAGCCATGACAAGGCTGTGGATGTACTGTTTTATTACAGGCACGTACAGAAACAGGACCAATAATTCAGTTTGCCACACTTGACTCTCCTGGATGAAAGGCTATCTCTAGGGCAGTGGTTCTCAAACCTGAGCATGCATCAGAATCACCCGGTGGGCTTGTTAACACACAAATGCAGGACACCACCCCCCTGGGTTTCTGATTCAGCAGGTATGGTGTGGGGTCTGAGAATCTGCGTTTCTAATACATTCTCTCAGTGGCGCTGATACTGCTGATCCGGGGTCCATACTTTGAGAACCACTGTTCTGGGGAAGTGATAGGAGGTTTATTCAGACAGGTCAGAAAAGGACAGTATGGGTGGCCTTGAATGTCACATACTGTAGCTACGTTTACCAAGCTGCCTTCTTACTACGTTCCAGGTTCTGTTCTAAAGATGTTCTGTGTGTTCTTATTTGGTATTCACACAAGCCCTTTGAGGTGTGATCCACTATTGCCATTTGACAGATGAGGACTTAGCCATAGGGAGTGAAATAGTTTGGATGTTTGTCCTCTCCAAATCTCACGTTGAAATTTGATCCCCAATGTTGGAGGTGGGGCCTGGTGGGAGGTGTTTGGGTCCTTGGGGCACATCCTTCATGAATGTCTTGGTGCCCTCTATATGGTAATGCGTGAGTTCTCCCTTTATTCGCTCAGGAGAGAGCGGGTTGTGTAAAAGAGCCTGGCTCCTCCTCCTCTTTCTCTTGCTCCCTGTCTCACTGTGTGACATGCCTGTTCCCCCTTTGCCTTCTGCCATGACTGGAAACTCCCTGAAGCCCTCATCAGAAGTAGATGCCAGCAGCATGCTTCTTGTACAGCCTGCAGAACTGTGAACCAAATAAACCTCTTTTCTTTATAAATTACCCAGCCGCAGGTGTTCCTTTATAGCAAGGCAAAATGGACTAAGTCAGGGAGGTGATGGGACTTACAATGTCCCACAGCTTGGAGGTAGTGGGGCTAGAGCTTAGAGCCAGCGCTCTGTCAGGAGGAGATCAGGGTGTGGATGTGACTGAGCAGGAAATACTTGGGTAGGGAACAAAGCAGCATGTTGTGATGATTTTTCTGGCAGAATCCTTGGGCCTGTGTCTGCCTGGCCCCGTGACCCCACTGAGGCCCAGCTCACAGACTCAAGTGGAGAGGAGTTTCTGATCTCCCTGTGCAGAGCAGGACACCTCATACCATCACTGACCCAGCTCCTCTACTGGCATTCTCCAGCCCCCAACCCACATCCTTGTATTCTGATAGGGAGTAATTATTTATGTTCTCGTTTAATTAGCTCATTAGGCATGTGCGGCGGTATTTCTGATAATAAATCACCTTCTCTAGTGGCTCTTAAGTGCATTTTTGCTGGTGCCTGGCCCTGGCAATGAAGGCGGCAGTTGTGGGGTGTAAGGGTGGCCCATGGTCAGGGGCTTGGTGACTGTGCTGTCTCCCGAGGCACGTGCAGACAGGTGGAGAGGCTGCCGAGGCACTGGGCATGGAGACAGGGTCTTAGAAGCTGAGATGGCAGCCGCAGCGGCAGCCGGCACTGAACACCAGAGAGCTATTTTTACCACCCGTCAAAATGCCACTGTGTGTGAGCCAGTGCCAAGGGCTGCTTCCCAAGGCTGCTTTGCTCTCCTCCTTAAGCTTTGATTGTTGCTAGGAAGAAGGTCTGAGTGGAACAGGGAGGCTTTGAAAATTCCCATCGGCTTGGCTGGGGCTCAGCAGTCCTTTTCCTCAGCGGGGAGGGGGCTGAGAGGAAGCTTCTGTCCTGCACCAAGAGTGAGGAGGGCGGGGCTGCCTCGCCCAGGCCAGGAAAGCAGGAGTGCCTGGGTTTAGACCCAAGTCCGACTCTTCCCCACCCTGCCTAGAATGGGTGTAGGAGCAGGATCCTGTTTAAATATACTTCCTTCACAGATCAGAGGTAATCTAAAATTCCACCATTAGAAATGCTCTTCTTTGCATCTATAATGGGCAGACACCTGGGAGGTGCTGAAGTGGGACTGGCTAACAGGCGATGCTGACCCAGTGAAGGGCACAGTGGAAGCCCTAGCAGCAGCAGGAGGAAGTGAGTCAGGAGGGTCTCAAAGCCCAAGTCCCTTGTGTGGACATATTGCCAAGGTATGAGAGCCCAGGGGTGGAAGGGCAGAACCAAAGTCCTTGGGACCATTCCAGCTGCTTACTCATTGCAACTATCTTGAACTCAGTTCTTTTGTCTTTAAAATGAGCCTAGTTCTTGCTATTCTCAGACTGAAAAAAGTCTCCAGTGAGAAAGGTCAGTTCAAGGTCATCCAGGCCAACCTTTTCCTTTCTTTGTGCATCTTTGTGGTGCCCACCATTCCTGCTCCCCATCACTCCTCATGCCCGCCACTCCCTTGAGGTGTTGGCTGGCCCCGGGCGGCAACAAGTTCCAGAGCCGAGAAACGTCCCCCCTTCACTTTTTCAAGAGCCCACACCCCTGGGGGGTACCACTGGCTAAAAGGTTTTTCCTCATTACAGGCCCCACAATCCATCTCCCTCCACCTCCTACCCTTGGATTCTGCCTTCATCTTCATCAGGAATAAAATCAATTCTTCTTCCTTAATGGGTCTATTTAATTTTTGAAGATAATTCTCATGGTTCACCCAATGCTATTTTTTCAGATTCAATATCCTCCCTCTCTGCCTTCCTCCATTCTTGCCTTCACCTTTAGTCATTCAAGAGGTGTTTATTTTATGCTTATGATGTCAGGTCTGGGCTGGACATGGGAAGGTGGCTGTGAACAGGGCACTCCTGCCCTCCTGCAGCTTGTGTTTCCCAGGGAGACAAACATTAAACAACTAAGCCAGGAGGCGTTCACTGACTCAGTAGCTACAGTTGTGATAAGTGCTGCACAGGTATATGCAAGGGCAGGTCCTGGGGGACTGACCTAGCCCCGGGAGGTCAGGGAAGGCTTCCTGGAGGAGGTGACCCAGAAGGTCAAGGAGGAGCTCAATCAGTGAAGAGGAGTGAGGGGGCTTGCAGGTAAAGGCTGCTACGTCTGTCTGTCTGTCTCTGGTGCAGGATGGGGCCTGGGTGTATCCTGTGGTGCGTCTCCTGGTCCCTTGCCTCAAATTTGTGATGTCTCTCTGCCTGTGTAGGATCCAGCAGTGGGCAGTACATTGAATGTAGCCCATCTAGAACAAAGGGGACCGAGAAAGCCCCTCCCCAGCTGGGGGCACCCCCATCTGAAAGCAGCCTCAGCCCACCCTCGCTTCCTGTGGTGCCAAGTCCCACATAGACAGGGTCCTCCTAGCAAAGCCGCTCCCCTCACATTGTGTTGAGCCATCTTGCCCCTCCTTCCTAGGCTGTTCTCAAGACAGAGTGGTCCAGGGTTGTGTTCAGCTTTGTGGTCACATGGGGTTTATAACTGAAGTTAGAGCTTGAGTGTCACAATGACCCATCCCGGGGGGCCAGGACTTCCAGCTTAAGCCTTTTTGTTGATTTTTGAGTGTCAATAAAACATTAACAAATTTTACTTGTCTTATTTTATATGTTTTTACGTTGCAAGTCATTTCATATCTTTGGCTGGAAATAAGTGGATTATAAATCACAAAGGCAATTGACGGAATTAGGTCAAAAGTACCAAGTAAATGCAGGTGGTTTCTACTCCAATAATGATGAGGATAATAACAGCCAACCTTTCTGGGAAATTATTCCTTGCCAGGTACTCTTTTAAGTGGTTTCTGTTTATTAGCCCATTTAATTCTTTTAACATCCTGACAATGAAAGTGCTGTTATTATCTTGATTTTACAGATGAGAAAACCGAGGCAGAAACCGGTTGAGAAGCTTGCCTGAGGTGTCCCAGCTGGGATTTGAAGCCAGGCAGCCTGGCTCCAGGGTCTGCACCTTGAGGCCTTGATAATACACAGCTAGCACCTGCGCCAAGCACCTGCCCAGCCACCCTGGGAGGCAGGTGTTACTGTTGTGTCTGATTTACAGGTTAGGAATCTCAGGGCTCAGAGAGGGTAGGTAAGCTGCCCACGGTCTCCCAGCTAGGAAATGGCAGAGCCCGAATTCAAACCCAGGCCTGACGTGCTGCGAAGAGCTCCTGCCCGCTCCTCCTCCTCCCAGGACGTGAGTTAGGAGGGAGACGGATGTCCGGGAGGCACAGGTGATGTCCTCAAAATAGAGGCCAGTGATGCCATTCCCCTCCGTACTGTCCCTTCCAAGTTGCCTAATCTACTAACAACCCGAGAACCATCAGCCCTTTATCACTCAGAACCACCGTGAGGAAACAGGGGCAACAAACCAGACTAACCCACAACCAGGAGAAACAAAAGGAAACAGGTGAGTGCTTCAGGAGGGGTCTCAGTTAGACAAGTAGAAGAATTTTTGGCAGTGCTGGTGATGTCTGACAAAGCCACGGCTTCTTTGAAACTGGCCATTTAAAGGAGCTGGAGGAGTCCATCTGAGGCAGGCAGGCTGATGCATGCCTTCTGCCCTTTCTCCACGCTGGGAAAAGCGACGGCCACGTCCTCGGGTGTTCTGATTTATAACTCGCTGTTTGAACCACGGCTGCTCTACCTCCCATTGCTGCCTCCTCCCAGACTGAAATGAAACCCGGGTCATGGTTCAACCTAGTGTTGGGGCGGGCTTGGGGGAGAGAGGGGAGATTTATGGCTTGGTCTCTGCCCTCAGTGAGCCATCATCCCCCAGAGCTACTGTGGCCGCTGCCTCCCTGGCTTGGGCCCAGTGCCGAGGGGCAGGCAGCGTGCGGGTCTGGAGGATGGTGTCATGAATCTTTGACAGTCATGGGGCCCCGTGGCTCAGGGACGTCCAGTAAAGGCAGCAGCTGATAGATCACAGCTGGGCTGTTGCCCTTGAGTCTTAAGCAAAGTGAAGAATAAAAGGTCATATTTATTCCATAGTAGCCACGGGAGCCGTGAAATATCGTGATGTGAATAAAGACAGTGGTGAATCACTTCCCACTCTCGGGAATTTGGCTGATCTGTCTTCCAGCCACATCACCCACTGGGCAGCTGGGGATCCCTGTGCACAGAGATGGAGAAAAAGATGAGATGGGGCTCCAGGGACCCCAAACGGTGCTCTCTCTGGAATACAGCAGTGCAAAGAATCACTGAGCTTCGTAGCTTCCCAGAATGTAAGATCTCCCTCACCTCAGATGTCACCTTCTCAGTGAGGTTGTGCCTGAACACCCCACTTACAGCTAAACTGGCCCGCCCGACTCCCAACACACTCTCCTTCACTCTTGACCTGCTTTACTCTTTCTTTTTTGCATAGTTCATTCCGCTTTCTAACATACTAGATACATTACCAATTATGTTTATTGTCTACTGTCTGCCCTTTTCCCACCAAGAATGTCAACTCCACAAGGCAAGGACTTGTGTCACTGGTGGTCATTGCTGTCCCCCAGTGCCTAGAGCAATGCCTGGCCCAACATAGGCACTCCGCAAAAATTTCTTGGAAGAATGAATGAGTCTGGAAATTACCTAAGACATGGTCTGATTCCCACCCCTCCTCATGCAGAGGAAGGAGAGGAGCAGAGACCCAGAGAAGGGATGGGAGTTGCCCCAGGCTCAAAGCCTGTTAGGGGTTTCAGAGCTGGGAGAAGAATCTGGGCTCAACACTCTGGGACCAGAGCTCCAAGTCCTGCATGGTCTGAGCTGCCCTCGAATCCATCAGAAGATGTACTTGTCACTCACAGTCTGTTAACTACCTATAGGGCCCAGGAGCTATGCAGCCCAGGGCTGGGCAGGGGTAGGGCTCACTGGCTTCCTCCCTTGATTTAAAAAACAAAAAAGATAATAAATTTACCAGTAACTAACTTCCTAACTCAAAAGGGGCCCCAAAATGTGGGTTCCCATGACTGGGGAAGGTCAGGGAATTTTCCTTCCTGAGGATTTTTAAGGGGTGGGGTGGGAGTAGGGCAAGAAGTGTTTACAAGGCACCTTCCCCCTGGGGTGACTACCCCTGTTTGGAATCCTTCACGCACATCACTCAGGCTGTCCGCACTTGCAGGCTGCAATGGAGCATAATAACAATAGGAAACATCTATTGAACTGTGTGACACCCTCTGCTCTCAGTGCTTTTAGATATTCATTCCTATAATCTGTCCAGCAACCCTGGGAAGTGGATGGCTTCTGTGATTGTGCCCGTGTCACAGATGAGAAGCCTGAGGCAGATATGCCATCAAATAAATGCTTCCATTCTGGGTGCTTAGGACACATCAGTGAACAAAACAACTGGGGAGCCTGGTCCTCCTCGTGGGGGGAACAGGCAACAGGCACAGTGAATGAGTAAATGATATAGGTGCTGGGAGGCAGTAAGTGCCATGCAAAAAAGAGACCTCAGGGCAGGACAGGGTGGGGTGCTTTGGGTGGTGGGTAAATTGCAATATTAGATAAGACGACCAGGGCAGGCTGCACTGAGCAGGCAGGATTGAGCAAAGACTCGAAGGAGGCGAGCCAAACAGAGCAGTGTGGGAAGGGGATTCCAGCCAAAGGGAACAGCCAGGGCAAAGCCCCCAAAGTTCCAGCTTCGGGGGAGCAATGGGAAGCCAGGGTGGCTGGAGCACAGTAAGTGCAGGGCCCGGGTATGGGAGATGTGGCAGAGAGGGAGTGGGCCCGGATCCCACAGGGTCTTGTGGGACCCTGCAAGGACAGTCTCAAATGCTCACCCTCATGTGCATGTTCACAGATGCTCACAGCCTCAGGCCAACACCTCCTCTCATCTCTGCTCACACACCAGGGCTGCTTCCACACTGGCCAGTAGACACACACTCACACACTCACGCAAACCCCAGCCAATGGACGTGGATTCACACTTACATGCTCACATACTATACACACACACCAGCCAGTAGACACACATACAGCTCCCCCCTGCCCCCAGTTGGGTTTCACCCTCCATCCCACCTGCATGTGCAAGAGAGGAGCAGGTACAAATCCTCATCAGCCTCACTCCTGTCTGCCACCCAGCATGGCCTCTCCCCAGCTGGAGCAGGAGAGGGAGGAGAGTAGGCCAATTTCTGGGGCTTCAGACCCATGTACCCCAATAAACAGTGCTGGAGAGACTCCCAAAAAATTACAGATGAGGGTAAGTCTGTGATTTACTCACATGTGATTTACTCACATGATTACTTCCAGACTAAGAAGATGACAGGCCCATCTGGCCATCCTCCCGGGACACTGAAGTGCATTTAGTGGCTCTATTCTGTGTTAGTCTCAGGCAAAATGAGGATGGTGCACCTCTAGGCCAGGGAAGCCTCACTTTAAAGCTCCTAGCTAATGAATAAATGCCAGCATAGTGGTCATCTGCCCACTCAGCAGAGACCCTGACCCCAAAGACTACCTGTGCCCCCAGGTGGCTCACCTTCTGCCACCTTCCAAGAGGTCCTGCTGGGAGATGCATGCACTGGATGGTGTTAGTGTTGTCTATAAAAAAAGATAATAGATTGATAGGCAGACAGAAGATGGACAATAATAAAGTAGGTAAGCATTTACTATATACATAAATAATTTATTGAGTATATATTGTATGCCTGTGCTTTACATACATTATTTCTAATTCTCGTATGACTCTGCAAATTGAGTTTGCAAACTGCTTTTACAAATAAGAAGACGGAAGTTCCAGAAAGTTAAGTAATGGAGTAAACATATAGTCAGTCAGTTGTGCAGTCAGCATTTGAGCCCAGAGCCTAGGTCACTTTGATGCTAACTCCTGTGTGCTTTCATGGTTGGGGGCCTGGTGCCCCTACTCCCATAGCCCTTTGATGCTATGCGCCACCCACCCTCCTGCCTCCCCCTTGCTCCTATCATTCCTCTTTGAGTGATGTTCTTGTGGAATTCTAGAATATTCTAGAATGTCAGAAGTGGCCACTGAAGCACAGAGAAGGAAAGTGACTTGCCCATGTCTGCATAGCAAGTTGTGACAGAGTGGGAGAGCCTTGTTCATCCAGCCTGGACATGAGGATGTCTGGTGGATGGGGACAGCTCTGTTCCCTCACCCTCCCTTCCTCTGACTCCAGGGTTGGAATTGTGTCAGGGCCTCCCATTTGGCTGGACAGAGTGGCCTCCCTGCTGTGCTCCTGAGGTCATTACTCTCCCCACCCTTAATTAAATTCCTTCCTGGGCAGCCTGCTTGTTAGAGACAGAGGTGTCCAGGGAGAATCAGCAGAAACACAGCCCAAAGAAGTGCTGAGTGGGTGCCTCCTGACCAGTGGGTGGAAAGGGCATCTCTTCACGGGGTGAGGCAGTGGGCAGGATGATGCAGCAACTCAGCAAGCCAGATGCCCAGCAGGCAGCTCGGAGCAGCCCCCAAGGAAGTACCAATAAGTTTCTCCATCACTCATGCACGGGCGCTGAGTGTTCTCATTATAAAAAACACTTTGCATTTGTGAATGTTTTGCCACTTACATACTACATCCAAGTAGCCTCATATCTTAGTAGATTTTCCCAACAGTCCTAAGGTATAACATCAACAGAAAAATCCAAACTCTAAAATAATTTAAAGAGGTTTATTCTGAGCCAAATGTGTGTGACCACAGTCCTGAGGACAAGTTCTCAAGAGGTCTTGAGAAAATGCACCTGAGGCTGCCAGATTCTAGTTTGGTTTTATACATTCACAGGGACAGGTAAAACCATAAATCTAATACATGGAAGGGTATACATGGGTTCAGCCCTAAAAGGCGGGACATCTCAAAGCAGTGGGTTTGCAAATCATAGGTAGGTTTTAGCGATTCTTTAGTTGGCAATTGGTTGAAAGAGTTAAGCTTTGTCTAAAGACCTGGAGTCAGTGGAAAGAATGCCTGAGTAAAGACAGTGGTTTGCTAGGAAGCTTGAGTTAAGATAAGAGGGTAAGAGGGGCTTCTATCTCTCATGTGATGCTATACCGGAATCAGGTTAGAAAGTAAATCACATTATTTCAGGTTAATAAAACCCATTTAGTGAGATTTTATTGTTTGCAGGTGTGACTCACCAGGCCTCTTAGAAGGGAATTTGGGCAAAAGAAAAACGGCCAGAGTTCATCCACTCATGAACTGCTGGGCATTTGGGTTGATTCCACATCTTCGCAGCCCTCAGTAGGTAGTGGTGTTATCATTCCCGTTTGACAAAGGAGGAGGCTGGTATTCAGAGGAGTGACATCTTGTTCAAGGTTGCTCAGCTAGCAGGTGGTGGGGCCAACGTTCGATCCTGATCTTCAAATGCCAAATCCAAACATGATCATGGCTACTTTTCATTGCATAAACATATTCTAAGCACTGTATTCAGTACTGAACAAATATTATCATACTTAATTTTCACAAAGACACCATATGATCAATATTATTAACCCATTTTTCAGGTGAGAAAACTGAGTGAGGTTCAGAGTTGTGAAGTGACTCACCTAGCATGGTACAGTCAATAAGCTTTCTTCACTACAGCACAAGTTCACCCTGGGGATTGACACAGTTTCCTTCTTCAAAGAGCTTCTGATCTGACAGAAGGAGGGGCTTACAATTGAGGGAAAAGGTGAGGCCCCTGTACCCGTCCATGAAATGACTGAGGACTTCATTTCACCCTGATTTGCTTTATTAGGAGTGCTGTGGTTTGAATGTTCATGGGTTAAAAACTAATGTGATAATATTTAAGAACTGGGGCCTTTAAGAAGTGAATCAATCATGAGTGCAGAGCCATCCTGGGTGGGATTAGGGCCCTTATAAAACAGGGAGCTCTCTGTCTCTCTCTTGGCCTCCCATCTGTTGCAAGGACGCAGCGAGAAGGCCCTCACCAAACCGAATGCTGGCACCTTGATCTTGGACTTCCAGCCTCCAGAACTGTGAGAAAATTAACTTTTGTTTTTTGTTTTTTTAATAAATTACCCAGTCTGTGGTATTTTGTTAAGCGGCATGAGTGGACTAAGACAAAGGGTTTCTGCTGACTTCACTATTGTCATTGAAACAAAACCTAGTGTTTTCTGCTCACTCATTTATTGCCAGGCATTGTGCTAACTGTTTAACACACTTTACCTCATTTAATCCTGAAAATATTCCTAAACAGTAGGTGCTAGTGTTCCTATTTAACTAAGGCAGAGGAGGTTAGGTCATCTGCCTGGGGTCACACAGCTAGTTAGTGCCAGAGTGGGATTTGAACCCCAGCCCTGCTGTGTGAACCACCATGCTTTACTTCAGCAACCTCTTCCCAGGCACTTGACTCCTGCCAAGTCCTGCTCTGGAGCTGCCCTATTCTTCAACCCTCAGGACGCATGCAGAAGAGTAGGCAGATGGCCAGGGGGCCAATCTCCCCCACCCAGGACCCCTCCCCAAGTGTGCCTACTGCCCCAGGTCAGACAGGGCCAACCAAGCCCAGGACAACATAACCAAGAAGCCCCTGCAATGGTGACTGCCACCCAAGTGTTCATCAGTATCGCTGAAGTGACAAATATATTTCCAACAACCTCTCCTCTCTTGCCCACCAGGGAGAATTTGCTTTGTGATAGCATATTTTTTGCCATTTTTTTTTTATTGTGAGAAAATATATATAATCAACATTTACCATTTTAACCGCTTTTAAGTGTACAGAGCCGTAGCATTAAGTACATTTACATTGCTGTGCAGCCATCACCATCCAGAACTTCTTCATCACCCCAAACTGAAACCTTGTACCCATTAAACAATAATTCCCCATTTCTCTCTCCCCCCTCCCCTGGCAACCACCCTTCTACTGTATGTCTCTATGGATTTGACTATTCTAGGTCATTTATATAAGCAGAATCACACAGCGTTTTCTGTTTCTGCTAATATCTTCAAGGTTTATACAGGTTATAACACATATCAAAATTTCATAAAAATATGGAATGCTTCACAAATTTGTGTGTTCTCCTTGTGCAGGGGCCATGCTGATCTTCTCTGCATGGTTTCAGTTTTAGTATAAGTGCTGCCCAAGTGAGCATTGGGACAGCATTTTGAAGGAGACTGGTGCTGACTTTGCCCTGGTGATGCCCTCATGAAATTATGGATCTGCCAACTGGGGTGAATTAGCAGATCAGGTTCATCATGAGGTGGTGTTAACTTGGTGTCTGCTGGTTGTTCTAGCGCATCTTGGACGCAGCTGGTGGGGAATCTTCATTTTGCACACGTGTATGTTTACAACAAGGCATAATTGATCTGACACCTTCTGCATTTTTTCTCTAAGTGATGAATTGTTGTTGAGCAAGCTCTTCTCAGCTCCTCTAGGAGATAAATGACAACTATCATCATCGTAGTCATCATTCTTGTACTACCAAATGGCCCAGGGAAGGAGCAGATGCGTTTATCCCTATTGCTCTTAATTTCTCACACTCAAAACAGAAAGTTGGTATTACTATCCCATTTCACATGTGAAAGAGAGGAAAAAAGTGGTCTAGAACAGCAGTCCCCAACCTTTTTGGCACCAGGGACCGGTTTCATGGAAGACAATTTTTCCACGGATGGGGGTGGGGTGGGGGTGAGGCAGAGGTCAGGCGGTGATGGATGGCCTAGTTCCTAACAGGTCACGGACTGGTACCAGGACGCGGCCTGGGGGTTGGGGACCGCAGGTCTAGAGTCACACAGCTGGTCAGGGGCAGAACTGGCCTTCAAAGAGAGATTTCTGTCTGATTCCAAAGCCCACACTCTTTCCTCTAAGACATGCCAACACAGTCCTTGGAGACTGGAAGCTAAGGACAATTAAATACAGAAGAAATGTCCATATCTGTAATGACTCGAATGAGGAGAGCAAGAGAGAGAGAGAGAGAGAGAGAGAGAGAGAGGCCTTTCATGGGCTGGAGAGCTCGCCTGGTCTGGCTCCGCCTGCAGTGATCGGGACACTGCTTAAGAACAAAATGCGAGCGACGAGGCTCAAGAGTGGCCCTGGGGAAAGCACAGGGCCTGTCCACTGACAGTCTGCTCAATGTGAGCCCCCGGTGGGATGTAGCTTCCAGGGAATCCAATGTACTCTTGGGGAGGGAGTGCTCACGAGAAGTGTGACACCGACTGGGGGCATGTGGGGTATGACTCTGTTCTCTGCTGCTCAGACCCCTCCCACCCCCAGAGAAAAGGGCCAAAGACAAATTGGTGTGTGATCAGAGGGGAGCAGCCAGGAAGCAGGCTGGAAACTGCGTTATGAGGAAATGGTCAGAAGGAACGGAAATGTTAATTCTGGAGAAGTGAAAACTCAAGGCGGGATGAGATGGCTGCGTCACAGTTTGGGAAGCACCAACATGCTAAAAGAACGAAGCAGGCTTATCATGGGCAGCCCCGTGGAGTTGCGTTAGGGCTGGTGGGAGGAAGGAGTGGGCTGTCAGACCACAGCCCCACGTGAGCCACTCAGAGTTGTCCAGAGCTGGGATGACGGACTGGCTTGTACGTCCCTGGAAGTTGTGAGCAGAGGGTGCTGACAGCCAGACAGGCCTGTATGGAGGCACTGATGAACAGAGCGGCTCTCAGGGCCATTCCCAGCCCAGAGTTCCCACAGTCTGTGAACGGAGAGGGCAGAGGGAGAACTGGAAACGGCCAGTGGGCATTGTGGTGAGTCAGCAGGAGAAGCAAATGGACCAGAGGGCAAGCTGGTCCCAGTGTCCTGCACCAAGACAGACTGTCAGATCTCAGATGGCAGGCCTCCTGAGTGGGGCCGAGTACTGACTCATGAGCTGGTCCCTAGCCTTATGCCTGGATTCCTTGCTCAGTCCTCACCGTGGCCGCTGGACAATTCCCTCAGTCCCAATCACTAGCATAAGTTGAGTGCTCACTAGGGATCAGACACTGTTCAAATTACAGGGATTGACTCAGTCCTCATAGCAAGCAACCCTATAAGGGGGCTCAATCATCTGCTCCCTTTTAGAGGGAAGTTAAGTGGCTTGCCCAAGGTCACACAGCTGGTCACTGAAGGTCCCAGGGTTTGAACCCTTGACAGCCAGCACCAGTGCCTGTACTCTGACCTGCTGTTTATCCTCCACATGAAGGAGCTCCACAGAGCAAGGAAGAATGCCTTCCCTGACACTGTCAACTCCACCAAACACTGGGGCTGGTGACTTTCCCAAACCTTTGCCAGGAAGCTGGATCTGCCACGCCTCCCAAGCCAGGGAGCAAAGGCAGGGCCTCCCCAAGTGTGATCCTTACCTGTCACCAGGTAAACTCTGGGGAAATGAGAACAGAGGCAGCCTGCTGGGGCTCTGCTCACTTTGGCCTAATTTCCAGTAATCTCTGCAATCACTCAGCCATGTGTCTTCTGAAAATAAGTCAAATGGTTGCGGCGGGGGGGGGCACAGTGTTGAAGTGTTGAAGCCAAGATATCTCCCTGCCAGCCCAGCCATGATCAAGCACTGCCCCAGCTGCCCAGTTTCTAGCTTGTATGAGGTTTACCTGCCACAAATCCCCAAGGCCTGGATCTCTACCATCAAAGAGATATTTCTTTTGGGCTAAGTGGGTTAAGCATTGCCCACTCCTTTATGTAATGGACCCTCATGTGCAGCTTACTCTGTGCCAGACACTGACCTGGGTGCTTTATGAATCATGACTCATTAATCCTCATAACAACCCTATAAGGCAGAGATTATGAATGCCCCATTTTACAGAAATAGGATATTTCTAAGAAACTAAGACACAGAGAGGTTAAGAAACTTGCCCAAGGTAAGGCATTATGGCTTAAGTGGCAGAACCAGGACTTGGACCCTGCAGCCTGGCTCCAGAGCCTGTACGCATAAACACTGCACGCTGCTACCTCTTCAGCTGCCCTTTCTAATAGTTGCTATTCCCGGGAGGGCTGACCTCTGTCATTGTTGTTGAATTTATTGGAGGTTCTTCTTGGTAAAGATGCATCAGAAGTGAAATGGGTGGCTTGAAGACAGGAAGTGAAAAAGCAGGAACAAGGGTATGGAGACAGACGACGAGAGGGAGCCCAAAGTCCCAGTGTGGCCAGGGGCTGGCCCTGTCTGAGGACTGTGGGGCAGGGTGGGTAGCTCTGCCAGTGGGACTTGGGAAGAGGCTGGGGCATGGGCTGAGTGTGAGAGTCAGAACACTCCGGGGGCAGATGAGCTTAAGCCAGGCCTGGGGGCCCCCCAGAGAGAGCACGCTGCACCCAGAGGTCCTAGGAGTCGAGGGAAGCTAGAAGAACCAAAAAGAAGGGATGAAGCTCTCCAGAGCCTCGAAGAGAACAGAGAACAGCTCAAAGGCCTGGGTTGAAGCCTCCAAGACCAAGTCCTCCCTTGGCATGAGCTGCCTCTGAGCTGGACAACATCCCTGGACTGGCCCAGCTGTTTGGTATGTTAGGGCTCACATAGAAAATGACAATATTGATACCACCTGCTGGGGCACACGGACAGGGCTGCTTGGCATGTTCTAGAACAGCACCATCCAAAAGAAATGTCTGTGATGATGGAAATATTCCATAGCGGTGCTATCCTGTATGGTAGCCACTAGCCACATGTGACTATTGAGCACTTGAAATCTGGCTGGCATGACTCAGGAACTGAATTTTTAATTCTATTTACTTTTAATTAATTTGAAGTTAAATTTAAATGGTCACATGCAGCTACTATATTGGGCAGTGCAGATATAGAAAATTTATTTTATTTACCAATCCAACAAATGTTTTCAAAGGCCTACTATGTGCCCAGTGTTGTTCTAGCTGCTGGGGTAATATCAGTGAACAAAACAGACAAAATAATCCTGACTTCAGGGAGCTGATGTGGAAGGAGAGAAAGATAGACTGCTAACAGTAAGCATAATAAGGAAATTACATCGTCCATCAGGCAATAAAAGTACAATGGGGAAAAATGGAGCAGAGTCAGAGGCTTGGGGAGGCCACAGTGTTAAACAGGGTGGTTAGGGATGGCCTCCCTGAGAATACAGCATTGGAGCAGAGACTTGAAAGGGCAAGACAGTGAGCACACGGATATCTGGAAAAGAACATCTGGGCAAAGGGAACAACCAGTGCAAAGGCCCTGAGGCAGGAGCGCCCTTGGCAGGTTCAAGAAGCAGCAGGGAGCCCAGGTTGCAGAGTGAGCAAGGGGAAGTAGGGGGAGAGGAAATCAGAGAGGTGAGGGGCAGGTTGTGTGGGGCCTGTGGGCCACCTGAGGACTTTGACTACATGAGACGAGCTTCCTTGGGTGCGGGGGTAGGGTTGAGCTGAGGAAGGACAGGATCCCTCTGACTGTTTGCAGAGATGAGGCTGGGGGAGGGGGCAAGGGAGGATTCCCCAGTTCGACAGGGGCTGATGCCCAACCCTGCCTGCCCTTCCGAGGGCTGTGGGAATGAATGTCTGGGCACACCTGAGGACTGAGGTGCTGGGTGGGGTGCTCTGCCTCATGATCATGTTGAAAGGAATGTGGCTCCTTCACTGGCTGATGGGGTGAAGTAACTGCCAATAAGGCAGGGGTGCCTCAGGGAAGCTCCATGTTCTCAGGAGCGGCAAGGGCAGAAGAGCAGGGACAGGTCCTGGCCCCCAGCCCCAAGCCCCTGGCCCCTGGCCCTTGGCCACCAGCCCCGACTTGGAAGTTGATAAGAGGCTTCTGTTCTGATCCTTGGTGCCCTCACTGAGTCACGCCAGCTCCATGATAATCCTGTTCTAAAGAGCAGCCGTGAGCCTTCCCTCCTTGTCACTCAGGGCATGTGTTTAGGGAAGGACACCATTTGGCACCAGTTAGCAGTGGAGGGACTCTACAACTTGTACTGGTAATTCTGATAATTCTCTCTAACTACTCTGATCCCTAGACCAGAAGTAGCAAACAGAAGACACAGGTTTGTCCAGGCTGATAGTGCTCTGTCCCACTGAGTTTGACACAGCCTCAGAATCCTTCTTAACATTGGCACCCAGCAGCTCATCCTCAGAGCTGGAAAACAACAGTGAACGTGCTTGCAAGCCCTCCAGAATCTGGCTTCTGCCTACTACCTCGGTGACCTCACTTTCTACTGCTCTCTCCTTCCATGTCTCTGTCCCAGCCATGCCATCCTCCTCACTGTTCCTGCCTCGAGGGCTTTGCACTAGCAGCTCCTTCTGCCTGGAAATGCTGCCCAGAGATACCCATGTGGCTTCCTCGCTTCCTTCAGACCCCTCACGGGTATGGGTTCTGAGGTAGTGAGACCACCCTCATCACTCACTGGAGTCCCATCTTGGACCCTAATTAGTTATGTGACCTCAGGGAAGTTCAGTTAACCACCGTCTCCAAAATGGGGAGTACAATTATTAAATGTGCTTGCCAGGGTTATCATGAGCATTAATCGAGGAAACATGAAAGTACTAGGTTCAAATCCTAGCTGAGCACAAACCTGCTCTTGGTGAGACCTTAGTCACTTAACCTCTCTGAGCCTCAGTTTCTTCATCTGTAAGATGGGGATAATACTAGTGCCTCCTTCATAGGGTTACTACCAGGATTAAATTAGTTAGTACATGGAAAGTAGTCAGAACAGTGTTTGACATATAATAAGTGCTCAAAAAGTTGTCATTGTTTGTAAAGTAATATATGGTTTTTGTTTTCTTTTTAAGTTGCTGTCAAACAGTTGGCCTGACTCTAAGACTTGCTTCCTGCTAAAACCTGATTCTGCTCGATTTAGTTCAGTGGAACACAGTACAGGGAAGATCATGCTCAGTGGCCTGGCAGACCTGGCTTACAACACTGGCTCAGCCACTTTCCAGCTATGTGAACTTAAGCAGGCATCCTATCTGCCTATGCCTCAGTTTCTTTATCCATGATGTGGGGATAATTATTCCTGCCTCATAGAGTCAGTGTGCAGAACCCCAGTGTGCAGAATCAAAGAGGCGTTGCCTGTCAAGGGACTGTCCCATAGTAAGTACTCAATAAATTGTAAGGAACCAGCCATGCCTCCTCCACTCCATGCAGCTTGTGCATGGAAGCAAACAGGCCCCTTTGGGGCTTGCAGGGAGGAGAGGCTGGTGAGTCAGGGCCGCTTGCTTTGGTTTAATGAGGCTGTGTCATGCGATGTGAGGTCTGGTGGCCAGCCGGAGGGGTTGACAGGCTGGTGGTTCTGTGAAGAGCCAGTAATGAGGATGCAGGGCCCAGGAGGTGGAGTGGGGGACTCTCAATGTGGCCTTTCCAAATTAGTGCTGGAGCTCAGCAGGCAGCAGTGGTGCCATCACTGATGGAGGGGAGGAGAGGACAAGCACCTAAAAAGTGGAGGTGCTGAGAGAGCTGCAGGGAGGATGGAGGCTGGAGGAACCACACAGATAAAAGAGGTGGTGTTTGTTGACCAGCAAGATGAGTAAGACAGCCCCTGTCCTCAAGGGAAAGGCGGGCATAAACAAACAACCCCCACTCGAGGACTCTAACAGGGGGATGAATATAAGGAGGTCTAGGAAAAAGGAAGAGAAGGAGGCTCTGGTGAGGTCAGAGGTGATATATGAGCCAGGTCTTAAAGGACAAGATCACCAGGTGGAGAAACAGATGATGTTTCCAGAAGAGAGACGGGGACGCTGTATGCAATGGGATCAAGTTGGCTTATTTGGGGAGTGATGAGCGATTCTGGGAAGGTGGGAAAGTGTTTCCTAAAGCTGGAGTTCCACTAGGTACAGCCAAGATGTGCTGCTGCTGACATGAATTCATGATAATTTTTCCCAAAGTGCAAGGAAATAAAGATACGTTAATAGAATATTCTCATCAATGTAAATGTTACCTCCTTGTGTCATTCATGATTCAGTCAGAAAAATAAAACAACACTGCAGGGCTTTTGAAAGAGGGAGTTCAGTGTAGGGACTGGGTTATGGGGGTGATGGAGTCAACCAGGGCACGGTGAGGTGTCAGAGATTGCCAACAGCAGGAAGCCACTAGCCCCCGCCCGTCCCCACCCAAGGCTGGAAGCCCACAGGAGATGGTATGACTAGAGGGTAAGATCCAAATGTGTCTGGCAGGGGCTAGAACCCCAGGAGCTGCCATCACTGAGGAGACTCAGGGGCTGACAGGGAGAAAGCACTTGAGGGAGAAAAAGAGAAAGAGGTACCTGGCCTCTCCTGTCTTCCTCCAGCACCTCCATCGGCCAACTCTACCTGGCAGCCTGAGGGCACAGGAACCTAGGAACTGGCAAGGAACCTGGAAAATGCATTTCCCCACCACCCACAGCAGGGCAGGTGAAAGGTGGAAAGCAGATTTGAGAGCAAACAGTAGAATAACCAGTATGCTCCTGTGATCTCTTGAACCTCTGGCGTCGGCTGTAGATTTGTTTGCTAGTGTTAAACTGAACAAACAAATGCCAAACAAGTATTAACAGAAAAAGAAAGAAAGAAAGACAAACAACTCAGAAGCAGCCACTTATGCTTGTTTTGTCTTTCCTGGGTAAGTGCTTGGGGTTGCAGTTTCAAATTGTCTTTTAGAGCTTGTGAGCTTAATTAAATTTAACACATTGGAGCAACTTAAAATAGCAATTCATGTTTTCTGCTAACGGAGATGTTGCTAATTTACATGATGGAAAGCAATCTATCAGGATTTCAGGAATGTGTTTTTCACAGAGAGGGCTGTGACCTGATGACTGAGACAGTTACTGTCTTTTGTCCCTAGGATCCACTCTCCCCTCCTCCACCTTGCTGTATACCCTGGAAGGCTGACCAGCGTGTGCCCGTGAACTTTGGCTTTTGGTTGGGTTCAGCCATGGAGAACAGCAGAAGGTTAGGGGCAGAGAAGAGAGTGAGGTTGGGCTACTTATTTGTCTTCTTCCTACCCTGTGAGGTTGCCCCAGCAGCTTCTGTTCCTTAACAAAATTTCTAGACCAATGTGTCTCAATGGTGGGGGAGGGGTGATTTTGCCCCCAGAGGATATTTGAAGATGTTTGGAAACATTTTCGGTTGTCACTCTGGGGGCCTGAGGCCAGGGATGCCGCCAACATCCTACAATGCAGAGGACAGCCCCACACAGCCAAGACTTCCATAGCCCAAAGTGTCAACAGTGGGAGGCTGAGAAGCCTGCTCTCGGCCAGTCCTCCTGAAGCTGTCCATTGTGAAGGACCAGTTTTGTCTTTCCCCAATCTGTTGCAGATCAGTGCTTTTGTAAGAATATAATAGAAATAAATTATCAGAAAAAATCATCATGCATTTGACTGTGACAACCAATGCCAAATTGCTATAAAAATTTGATACTTACTCTCAATTTCTGTACTGTTTGATCATGGAGCAGGAACACCAGTTCATGGACAGCATCTATCTATGGGCCATACCATAAGTGATACTGACCTACATGATTCTCTCTCCTTTGTGGGTCTGGGGGCAGGGATGGGGTAATATCTAAATCACTACTAACCCTGGGTTATTGCATGTTCCCTATTGTCCCCCAAACCCTATCCACCTCTTTGCAATTAGTCTGTTTATAAATAAGGTCTTTAATTATCCCTCTGGGAGTATGTCTTCTGCCCCTGAAAGGCCTGGCTGATTCCGAGGTGTTTTCCTACCTGAGCAAGTTTTTAAAAATGTGGGCAAAGAGGGTATGTGGGTGGGAGGACAAGAATGTGAGGGCAGCCAGGTTTGGGCACCCAGCTGAGGAGCTTGGACTGTCTCTCATAGATCATGGCTGGCTCTTGAAGAGTGTCTCCATGGGCAGGGGGCATGGCCAGAGTTATGTCTTAGGTGGAACGCTCTGGAGATGGTGGTGCCAAGAGTTTTTTCCGGGAGCATAGGCTGAGGCCAAGAGCCTGTTTGGAGGCTGCTGTGTCCATCCAGACCAGAAATGGAGAGGTCTAAGCAAAAGCGTGCATGTGGGGTAGGAAGGTGGAGCAGTGTGCAGATGGTACAGCCTACCAACCAGAGTGATGGATTGAGGGCAGGAACAACGTGGGCAACCCAGTCTCCCCATATCTAGCTTAGAGAATCAGTGGGTGGTTTTTAGGGGGCAGATGGGGTGGACAGGGGCACACAGGTGGAGATGAATTCCATTTCAGCCACTAGAGTTTGATCAGTGCCCATTTCACATGGCTTTCTCATGTAGTTTGTCCATTGGAGCAGGGAGCGGGGAGTGGTCTTGCTTTTGATGAAGAAGTGTGGCTCTGGATCCCAATGGATGCCATCTCCCCTCAGCCCTGTCATCATTCTCCCAAGGGAAAGAGCAAACTGCTTAGCTTCCTCCTTCTGTAACTGGGAATGATGATAACTTCCTCTGGGGGTTGTCAGGAGGTTAACTGAGATGATGCACGTAAGCTTGCCAGCACAACGGAATCCCTCGGTGAATATGGTTATTATTGTTGTTTGCAAAGGTAAACTTGACCTTGCCAGTGGGGCTGTTTTGAGTCAGCCGGCTCTGGCTCTCCTGAAGTTCCCCCAACTGTGAGATAAACATACACCATGGGGCAGAGGAACCAGGAGCTGCCTTCCTGCTCTTCACCTGACCTGGGAAGTGGGCTCTTTCCTCTGGCCTTGTTTCTGATGGGCTGGTTAAAATGGGAAGCTTTTCCAAGCCTGATCCTTTCTCCCTGGTGCCAGTGGCCTGCCAAGAATCAGCCTTGCCCTATTACACCTGCATTAGTAGCACAGCCCAACTGCAGCTTCATCACATTACGATTCTCTCTGACTTGGGAAGCAGACAGGGTCCCATACAAAGTTGCCTAGAAGGGCAGGAAGATGGGACAGTGTCTGAGATGCAGCCTTGTCCAGTGGTCAGAAGCAGAGCCCTGGAGCCAGATGGCCTGCTTTGGCTCCCAGGTCTGCCACTTACTAGCTGGGCATCCTTGGGCATGTAGCTAAACCTCTGTGTGCCTCAGATTCTTATCTGTAAAGTGGCAATGACAGAATAGTAAATACCTTCCAACAATTATTGGGAGTATTAAATGAGATATCCCCTTAGACATCTCAAAATAATGCCTGGCACAGAGTAAGCCCTCTTATTAGCTACTCTTCATCTTTTGTTATTATTATTAGTAGTAATGGTAGTAGTATTAGAGTCTGCTTCTCAGGAGAACGTGGCTAAACACTGAGACAATTTCTGGGCTCATAGTGCATTTTCTGTGTCCTCAGGTGGTTGTGTTAAATGGAGCGATGAATGTAGAAACCCATGTCACATAACAGGTGTTCAATAAACAAACATGTCCATTCCTTCTTCAACTGGATATGCTCTTTACATTGCTCATGACCCAGCAAGGTAGTGAAGTGCAGAGATTCAGAACATACTGGAGCTGGATTCCTGGGTCTCAATCCCTGCTCTGCCATGGTATCTTTGCGTAGTACCTCTGCACCTCTGTTTCCCCCATCTGTAAAATGAGGATCAGGATGATGACTCCCTCAGACAGTTGCTGCAGGACTTAGTTGACATAGGGCACTTAAAACAGAGCCTAGTACAAGGTTACCAGCTAGTGTTTACCCTTATTATTGTCACTGTTCTGGGTGTGCTTAGCTCCTGCCTTTCCAACTCACATCACTAGCCCTGAGGGGGAAGGAACTAGGCCTTGGGGAACTCAAGTGTCCCCTGCAGCACTGGCCACACAGGGCTCCTTGGGCCCTGTGCAGCAGATGTCCCAGCAGGTCAGGATCCTGCTGGTGGTGGAGTGTGGGCCACAGTGGGCTCTGAGCACTGCTCCAGGGAAGAGAGTAGTTGACCAGCCACTGGCCAAGGAAAACTTTTCATGGGAATGAGGAAAAATGCCCCCATATCTGTCACACAGTAAGGAATAAACCCAGACTGTGGACCCAGAAGCTAGTGTTAAAAGTCCCAACTACCTCATCCTAGCAGTCCTCTCTCTGTGACAAATCACTTAACCTCTCTGAGTGTCAGCCAATCCTTTTCTGTGAAATGCCAGCGCTGATCACTGCCCTCACAGGACTGCCCTGAGGCCCAGGTAAAAGTGAGGCTGTGGAGTCCCTGGCTAGGCCTAAGGAGCTGGCCTGAAGGGTCCTTGCTGGATCCACCCTCCCTACACTCCCGCCCCAAGCACTATGCTGGGGTAGGGATGGGCTGGGGGGCTCAGTTTCCTCCAGTGTGGCTTCCCCAGGAGAGCGGGCCGGGAGGGTGAGGAGGGAGCCAGTGGCCTCCAGGGCTGCCCACTAACAGGATGTCAATATCTGCCTGTCAGCTCTAATCCTTCGCACAGGGTTCCCAGGTGGAAGTTTTCAGACTTTGGTATTTCATATTTGAGATCTCAATTAAGCTGCCTGGCTCCGGGTTTGAGGGGTTGATGAGAGCTGATGGAGCCCTTTCCTTCTCAGGTAGTAGGGAATAGGAGAACGGGGACTTTTGAGGAATAGAGAAGCTTCCAGGAAAGCTACAGAATGGTGCTTTTAGGCCTAGGTAAGTATTTCTGTGGGAGTGTTCATGGAGGTGACAAAGGCATCATCTCTGGAGACAGCAGAAGGCACGACACCTTGACAACGGTCTTAGAGATCAGGGTTTGCATCCAGGGTCCAGGCAGGAGGGGCCCAGGCTGCAGTGGACAGGCCCCAGTGTGGGGAGATTGCTGCCCTGCCAGACCCTCCCCTAGGGTGGAGGGTACAGTCAAGGTCTTCCTGACCAGAGAAACTCTTCCCCCAGGGCTCTTGGATGAGCCCTACCTACTATGGCTATGAGGAGGGATCATCCCTCCCTTCTGAAATGCAGAATTGCCCTCCAGTCTTCAACACTGCCCTGTCGCTCCACCTCTGAGCAGCACGCCTGCCCCGCCTCTCCTGCCTCCAGTCCCCTTCTGCTTAGACCCCCCCACCTGCAGGCTGCAGCAGCAAATGCTGTCCCTCCTGAGTCATGAGAAAGTCCTTTGGAGATGAGGGTGGTGTTGGCTCCTCCCAGCAGGACTTGTCTCTGACTCAGCATAGCACCTGGCCCAGGGAGAGGGCTCAGTATGTGTTGAGTGTGGTCCTGATGAATCTCAGAGGACAAGGCAAGGGCTGGACTGAGCCTGAGGGGCGGGCTGGAGAGGGGCCAGCGCTGACTTGCCTCTCGCCCGGCACCTCCTAGAGACAGGGAATATTTGCAGCAGATATGGGGGAAGGAGGGAGGTGGCGCATCCCTTTGTATTATTTCTGCTGCTTCACACCTTTAACCTCTGTGCCTCTCTGTCTCTCCCTCGCCCTCCTTGTGTGCCCTCTCCCACCTCTGCCTGAGTCTCTTCCTTTCTTCTCTTTACCTCCACCTCTAAACGCCTCTTGCCTCTGCTTTGACCTATCCTTTTCTCGTTCCCTTCCTCTTTATATTCACTGCCTTTTTGTTTCCATATCTTCTGGGTCATTTTCCCTCACCTGATCTCTGATGTATCTTTCTCCGTCCACATCTCTCTGCGACACTCCATCCCTGACTCCTTCTCTCCTTTTCACCCCAACCTATCTCTCTGTTTCCTGCCCTGGGTCTCTCTACTCACATCTCCCTCTTCTTCACTATTTCCTATGCCCTATTCCTGTCACCTGCCTGTCCCCTGCCTGCCCCCTGCCCTGCCTCCTCCCCCTCCTCTGTCTCTACCCTCTCTGTCTCTGTCCCTTCACCCCTCTGTCGCTCTTTCTTGCGCTGGGCCCCGTTCTCTCACTCTGTCCCTGTGTCTGTCTGTCTGTCTCTGTCTCTCTCCCCTCCCCTTCTCTGTCACTCTCTCTGTTTCTGCCTCTGTCCCCTTCCTATCACCCTGCCCTTCCACCCCACCACCCCTCACCCTCTGTGTCCACCCCCTCCCCAGGATGATCCCAGCCTCCAACAAGGCCTTCGTGGTCAACAATCTGGTGTCAGGGACTGGCTATGACTTGTGCGTGCTGGCCATGTGGGACGACACGGCCACGACGCTCACAGCCACCAACATCGTGGGCTGCGCCCAGTTCTTCACCAAGGCTGACTACCCACAGTGCCAGTCGATGCACAGCCAGATCCTGGGCGGCACCATGATCCTGGTCATCGGGGGCATCATCGTGGCCACGCTGCTGGTCTTCATCGTCATCCTCATGGTGCGCTACAAGGTCTGCAACCACGAGGCGCCGGGCAAGATGGCTGCAGCCGTGAGCAACGTGTACTCGCAGACCAACGGGGCCCCGCCGCCCGGCAGCGCGCCCGCCCCGCCGCAGGCGCAGGGCCCGCCCAAGGTGGTGGTGCGCAGCGAGCGCGCAGACTTCGGTGCCAGCCTGGCCCGCGGCAGTGACTCCTCCTCCTCCAGCTCCCTGGGCAGCGGGGAGGCCGCGGGGCTGGGACGGGGCCCCTGGAGGCTCCCACCCCCCGCCCCCCGCCCCAAGCCCAACCTTGACCGCCTGATGGGGGCCTTTGCCTCCCTGGACCTCAAGAGTCAGAGAAAGGAGGAGCTGCTGGACTCCAGGACTCCAGCCTCCAGAGGCTCTGGGACCTCGGCCAGGGGCCACCACTCGGACCGAGAGCCACTGCTGGGGCCCCCCGCGGCGCGGGCCAGGAGCCTGCTCCCCTTGCCCCTGGAGGGCAAGACCAAACGCAGCCACTCCTTCGACATGGGGGACTTTGCGGCTGCGGCAGCGGGAGGCGTCGCCCCCGGTGGCTACAGCCCCCCTCGGAGGGTCTCGAACATCTGGACGAAGCGCAGCCTCTCTGTCAATGGCATGCTCTTGCCCTTTGAGGAGAGTGACCTGGTGGGGGCCCGGGGGACTTTTGGCAGCTCCGAGTGGGTGATGGAGAGCACGGTGTAGGCCCGGGGGTGGGCGTCCTCCCTCCCCCGCTTGTAGGGTGGGAGAAGACGGGGAAAGAGTCTTTAGAATCTTTTACTGGCAAGTCTTTGTGGAGTTTCCATGGTGATGTTTACATCCCCGGACAGTTTCATCTCCCTGTCAACGGCCTCTTGTTCCCCCCCCCCCAACACCCACATCACCTCCCCACCCCCCAGCCGGGTTGTGCTCAGGGAATACGGACTCGCTAAAATGTCGGACTGAGCCCTGAGTGTTTGGAAAGGCGACACCCCGCCTTTCTAATCACAAATGTAGCCTACAAGCAAGCGGCTTTGGATTGCTTATGGGTCCAGTGTTGTTTTTATTTCTTAATTTATATTTTGCATTTCCCAGACTCCTCCTCTTCATTCACCTGGATAATCCAGAGTTTCGTGTACATAGGAAGGGGTGTTCCCAGCACCCCTGGGAGTGGGTGATTGTTGCCAATTGGTAATAGAAGGGAATGATTCTGGTGCCATACTTGTTTGGGGGAAGACTGTGGAGTCCCCTGCCCAGAGCCCTCATTATTCCCCACCAAGCCCACAGTCCACACTGGGAGGGGTGAGTGATCCCCGATACCCGACCCAGTTTCCTTTGCTCCTCAAACATGACACTCACACCCATCACAACAGCTTAAACCAGAAGGGTAACTTCCAGGATTCTTATGTGTGGGGAAGGAGAGGGGCTTCGTGCTGTAGGGCAGAGGGATCCTAACTTCTGGAGTTGCTTTGGGATTTTTGCCTCTCTTTCTAGGAAGCTGGGGCAGAAAGTCCCCATAAGCATGTGCTGAGCCATGAGGGCTTCTCTTAAGGAAGCAGTGTGGGGTGGCAGAAGGAGCAGCGGACTTTGAGTCCAGAGCCACGTGAATTGAATAGCCAGCTGAATAATGTGGGCAAGACCCTTTTCTCTCTTGGGACCTCAGTTTTCTAATTTTCAAAATACTGGGATTCTATTAGAAAGTCTCCAATTCCTTTCCAGTTCTAAAGATCAATGAACTCTTCATGACTCTAGATGTTACTGTTTCCAGCACATTGGTACCAGGAGTGCAAGCTGGTAGAGCAGCCCCTCTCCTTACAGGACAAAGAGGGAGAATTCTAGAGATTTTGGAGAGGGAAAGCTGAATCTTTTTAGAATGGTAGTGTTTTGAAGCTTGGGAGGTGTTTGTAATCATCCCTTCCATAACCCTCTCTCCCCCCTCCCAGAGTATAGGAACTTGCCCAAGGTCACACAGTGAGTTAGTGACCAGGTAAGGGCAGAAGCCAAGGCCACCTACCTCATGGGAATGATACTTGGGATCTGTAACTCTGTCTGCACCCTGACGAGGGCAGTTCTGTGTCCAAAGTCTGTCCCATGTTTGTTCCTGAAGAAGGTAGCTCAGGGTGGGACATAGGGGATGCCTTCTTGTGGTTTCCTGAGGAAGATCTGTCCTTAGAAATTGCAGGATGAGAATGGGAGGGACCCATGGGCTCCTTTCCACCTAGGGATTCATCCCCACCCTCCAGGCAGTGGCAGACAAGGGGCAGAGCAGACGTGCCCAGGGAGAAACTGCTTTAGGCAAATTGGACTGACTTTCCCCTGCATCTCTGTCCCTCCTGATCTGTTTCCTTCTAGGTCTCTCCTCTTCAGCAACGCACTACTCAGTCTTCCCAACTCATTCTTTCCTTTCCCAAGCCTCCCCCACAGACCCCTATCCTCTCTCTGTTCTTCTCCCTCCTTCTTCCATTTGCCAGCCACACAGCCTACTAAGCATACTGGTAAGGCCATTTTCGACCTTAAAGTTCTCATGGGCTTAGACCTGGAGCTGAGCTGCTGGCCCCCAACCCCGCCTAGGAACATACAAGCAGGAGGTCAAGAATTGTCCATGCAGGGTTGACTACCGGCTCCAGCCCAGGAGCCTCCAGATCCCACGTCTTCCTCCTTCCTCATCATCCTCCCTCCCCTCTGTGCTCCTCTTCTCTCTCCTCACCGTCTCTCCACTCTCCTGTCTTCATTCCTCTTTTCCTTCCTGTTACTCTCTGCCTTCCCCAGCTCTTTCCTGGTCCTGACAAGGTCATTAAGGGATCCATGACCCTGTCTTCTCCCTGACTAGGGCAGTTCTGTGTCCAAAGTCTGTCCCATGTTTGTTCCTAAAGAAGGTGGCTCAGAGTGGGATACGGGGGATGCCCTCTCGTGATAATACAAGGCTAATCTTTCCCGAGACTGCAAGTTAACTTTTCAGACCAGTCCCAGTGCCAGAGCACATCCCTTCCGCGGTCACAGCAGCACCCACAGAATCTGGTGACTTGAAAGGAAATCTCTCCCGCCCTTCCTCTTTTCCCTTCCCTTTCTTCCTCCTCTCTTTTCTCTCTCCGAATCCTTCCCATTCATCCTTTCAAAATGTTGCCATTGTGGAAATGGTCTCAAATACCAACTTTCTTTTTGCCTTTGGATTCAGACACGTAGAGGGCAAGAGGTGGACAGCAGAAGGGGAGGAAGCACCTCGCTGTCTATTCTCATCAGCGGCTCCGAGCTCTGTCGTGACATAATATGTACTTGCTCTTGTTTGTCATGTTTTTGACTTGGAGTTTTGGAAAGCAACATCCCTGTGGTCAGAATATAAATGCCGATCTTCTCTTCTGCTTAAAAAAATGTACAGTATGTACAGTTTTAAAAACAACTACCAACCACACTTGGGAGGGAGAAAAAAAAGAACATTCTCATGTCTGTGAATGTCTGCTGTTCATTTCTCTGGAAACTCTGGGGTTTTCTAAAGATGGCTTTGAAGTGGCATTTTCTCTTGCACCTGTGTTTGTTACCGCCTGGTGGGAGCCTGCTTCCTGCCAAGTTCATATATAAGGTGGGGGAATCTTCTGAGATGAGAGGCTGAGGCTGTCCTCCTGGAGTAAAGGAAGGTAGAGGAATCTGGAATGAAGCTCCAGGATGAGGAGGGAATAGTCTACCCCAGCTGCCCTGACTGTCCCACCTGACATTTCCATTTTCTGATATACTAGGCCCTACCTACTTTTTCCTGGACTGAGGCCACCACACTGCCTGGCCACTAGGGCCGCACAGGTATCCTCTACCCATTTTGGTTGAGCCCTGGATGGCACTTTCTTTTTTCAAAAGTGTCTTTTACTGGGAAACCACAGGAGAACAAACCAAAATCCAACCCAAGGTATAGAAACAAATGAGCTTCTGGAACATGGTTTCCCAGTCCTGTCTTTATCTAATGTCTAGATCAGTGTTGTCCAATAGGAATAAAATGTGAGCTACACTGTAATTTTAAATTTTCTAGTAGCCACATTAAATTAAGCATAAAGAAAACAGGTGAAAATAATTTGAATCATATATTTTATTTAACCCAACTGTATCCAAAATATTATTTTAACATGTAATTGGTCTAAAGTTATTAATAAGGCATTTTACAATCTTTTTGTGGTACAAAGTTTTAGAAACCTGGTATGTATTTCACACGTATGAGACATCTCAATTCAGAATAGTTACCTTTAAAGTTCTTGAGAGCCACACGTGTCTAGTGCTGGCCACTGTTTGGACAGCATGGCTCTAGACATACAACAATTGACTTAAAAGCACAGCTTTTAAAATAGGAAGGAAACTAACACTTATTGAGTACCTACAGTTTCCAGGTACAGTGCTTGGTGCTTCACATATATTTCTCACTGAATCCTCACTGCAGCCTTTTAAGGTAGATATGATTATGTCCATTTTACAAATGAAGGGACTGAAACTCGGGTTAAATAACTTGCCCAAGGTCACACAGTAAATCTGACTGCAAAGCCTTAGTTCTTTCCATGCCACTTCACTGCCTTCCCTATCCTTTATTTCTTCCTTCAACCTGTTATAGATTGTATTTTACACTGACTGAACTACTCAAATTTATAGCCTAATCTAGAAGTCCTTAATTTGGCCTCAGGTCTGGTAGCATCCTCAGAGTGTTGACTCTAGGCAAGAGCGCTTTGGTTAAGTGGTTCCTTCTGACCACACACTGGCCTTTCCGGTCCTTCTTGGCCCTTCGTTCCCTCCTCTGGCCAGAAAAATTCCTCCAGGATTCAGACTTCCCTTCCCAGACAACCCTGTGGTTATCGCTTCTCCCCTTTTTGGGGATCTCTAGGAGGTGCCTTGTTTAATGAGATAAAAAGCCTCATACCAGCTTAATCCAGTGACCAAACCCATTTTCTCACCTCTTTGCATTCTATTAATAAAACCCTTGCCAACCCAGATGCTTTTCCCTGATAGAGGGAAGCCTTCAGCTCTTCAATTTTTGGTGGAGGTGAGATGGCTGATATAATATGAGCCCAGCTGATTATTAAACTTTCTGGCAAAGAGTTCAACCCCTTCCCATATTCTTGATAATGCCATATCCCTCAGGTTCCTCTCAAAGGAAATGTTTATTTTTTTATTTTTCCATCATTACAGTGTTGAAATTCCAAAAGACCTTAGGCATACTTTTTTGTTAAGGGATATAATTTTCAACCAGGTAAGAGGAAGGTCACTGTCTCAGATTTCCCCCTTCCAAAATGAAAAGTAACTTTTCTTCCAAAGTTTGTGGGTATTGATTTTTCGTAAGTCCAGCCTGAGTACTTCTGTGTTCTGTATTCTCAATATGTCTGCGGTGAAGGTCTCAGAGCTTTAGCAAGCTGGGTGGAGCTTCCTCTGTTCTTGCAGCCACTGGGATTTCTGCAAACTGCTGCTGGAAAAATAGACACACTTATTCAAAAGAAAAGACTGTTGGCAGGCAGCAATCAAAACCTGAACACACAGTTTTAAACATCACACCTAGATTCTCAAACCCAGCTATGCCATGTGATTCAGTTGGCAGCAAGAAAAGTTTGTGTGACAAGAAGGCTTCTCACAGGTAAATACCTGAGGTTTCCACCTTTGCATAACAGAATCAGCCCCATTCAGGTTACTCCCTCAATATCTAAAAGGAGCATTGCCCCCTTCACAGTTTAAAAATATCTACTTTTGCTTTGAGCCTTTAAACCAAAGATCTTAGTTTCTCAGCTTCCATCACCTCAATTAAGGTTCTCCACCTTGCAGCCAGTCAGGGTTTACAACAAGGCTCATGGGTTTCCCTTCCCTGAAGCTTCTAGCAGAGGAAAATTGACATGCTTCCCCCAAACCAAAGAGAGGAGCTGGCCTTTGCCTCTAAGCTATCCTGTGATCCCCATCAGAGCTGCCTGGGATCTTCTGACAGGTCCAACAACCTTTCCCCATGTCTTCATTTTGGATAGTGTCTGTAATCTTTCCTCTGCTCCCTGACTCTGGGGAGGTGAGCCCAGAATGCAGGCTCTTCCCTAGTTGTTTTTCTGTTCTTGTTGGGATAATTGATCTTCTGGTCCCTTTAACCAACAGCTAAATGTGCTCCTGGTGAATCGGGGCCAGCACTCTCCTTCAGCGTCTCATGCTAGAGTCTGTCTGGGCTGGGGGCAAGGAAGATCTCGTGATCCAGTTTTTTCTGAGACGTCAGTGGGTCCTGCCGTTACACACTTGGTTCCCTACTGAGGAGGGAGTGGAGCTGGAACTCCACCCATCTCTGTGGGATCCCCAGAACCATCTGGTCCACAGCCAGCAAGCCCACTGACCAGCCTCCCACAGCCCCAGCCCCAGCCCCAGCCCCTCCATCCAGGCTGTCTGTCTGGTCAGTTGATGGTGAGCATGCCCCCTCTTCTTCTGCACCTCCTCTGTAACATGTGTTCATTGGTCCTCCCTGGCACACCCAGAAGCGACTCTAACATTGATGTACTTTGCAAGGGTGAGTTTTCTTTCCCTTGAATCTCCTAGGCTACCTCCAACATGTCCCCTGTTCCCCAAACCATGGTTACCTCTGTTAGCTGACCTGACACTGTTCCCACTTGTGAAGTAAAATCTCAGAGCCCCATACCTGTTTCCTCCATCACTTGGCATGTCCTGGTAAAAGCAGGTATCTTGCTCACCATTTGGGAAGAAATATTGCCCTGAAGAAGGGACTTAAGTCCTCAGTTACAGACATTAATCCTGAAGGCTTTTTCCTTGGGATTCCTGTAATGCTTTTCCCACCCATTCCTGTGGGGATCTCTTGAGGATACAGCTCTGCCTGTCCACCAAAGATGGTCTGGTTGCCTTACCCACCCAGACTAATTTCTTATGCCTTCATTAGTTGGACATAGGTTGGCATTTTTCAGGTGGATATTGAACTGCAAAATTAAATTGATAATCACAGCTGACATTTATTGTGAGTTTCCTATGTGCCATACACTGTTCTAAGAGCTTTATACAGATTATCTCAATTTATCATCAAAACAACACAATGAAATAGGTACTATTATCATTCCCATTGAGGAAGCTAAGGTAGAGAGGGGTTAAATCACTTGCCCAAGGTCGCACAGCTAGTGAGGGATAGAGTTGGGTAAACACTTGAGAAATGGATTTGCTCAGAAACAGAGCTGCAGAGCAGATAGACATGTAGATTGTCTGGGTTTCATATCAAAAGCCTGAATCCTGACACGTGAACCTTGACTTTCAGAAGACTAAGCCCAGCAGAAAAACTGAGAGAGGTGGAGAAATTAGTCTGTGTCATTCAGCATGTTTTGCTGACCTGCTGTGTGCTTGGTACCATGCCTGGTATCGAGAGAAATAAAAGTAAAAGTGAAAGACACTGTGCATGCCCTTCAGGGACTTAACACATTTCCCTGAGGGGCAGGAACATAAGCTAGTGTTTAGATCTCTGGGTGTACAACGATGGGTCTGTTTTAACTCATTTCAAGATAACTTACAGATCTGGGGAAACTATTATCCAAGAAGAGACAGACGGATGGATTGGCCAAGGGTCACACAGCCTAAGATGACACCTCTGACTGGAAGAATTCACTGGATTTTAAGTTCTAAAATCTTGACTCATCTTAACATAGGAGGAAATTAAGACCTGGTATGGGGAAGTGGCTGGCTTTGGGTCAAACATGGGCCCATTTGGGACTGGAATCCTGTCCCTGGACAAACAGGGGCTGAAAGAGGCAACTCTAGCTGTCCCAACAGCTTGTGAGGGGGCATGGAGGGTGTGGTGGAGGGAACAAAGCAGGCCTGGAGGAGGGGCAGTTGCAGAGAGCTGGGGGGTCCTGAGTAACCCAAGGCAAGTGCAGTTACTCCTGGGATGAAGGGATTTTTAGTGGCAGGAGCTGAGTTGAGAGCCTGTTTCTTGGTCACAGTTTCCTTTTTGGAAAATATCAATGGTAAGTACTGACATCAGTAAGTACACCTGTGGAGTACTATATAGTTGTACAGATCACACATTGGATTGGGAAAAGCAGAGTGATAACAGTTATTATTATTAATGATATGCATCATTGAAAACATTACTATAAATTATAGCATATTAATGATAATATTACTTATATTAGGCTCATGGAATCTCAGGGCTGACAAAAGCTATCAGGGGTCATCTGCTCCAGCCTCCCTTGGTAGGTATTAGAATCCCCTGTTCAATATCCATAAAAACTCTTATTAATATTGTTACAAGCAAAATTGTGTGTGATGAATCTCAGAATTCACCCAAGGCAAGGAGTGGCTCTCTGTGCTCTAATCAGATCCACCCCCAACAACATGTCCTGGCACATCCCAGCTCTCCCTGAAGCAAAGTGTGAGGCATTAGTTCTACCCAATGGGCCTGTCTAGCCATACCCACTCCAGGCAACCCCCTCTGACCTTGAGGTGGGATGAAACCATTTCTCTAACATTCTTTCTTCATTTATATTGGGCCTAGTGTGTTTATTCAGAAGGAAAGACCAAATTGGGAGCCAATTTGGCCTGATGGTTCATGGCTCCATATTCCTGGTGGGCCCATGTGAATCCATCATTCTTGCCTTCATGATAAATCCAGAGCCCAAACAGAAAGAAGATCCCAAATATTGCTATTGTCAAAATATTGTTAAATAACTAGGTACAGATCCCGGGTCCTGGCTGGGAAAATCTCAGAAGTTTTGCTGTTCCCTTGCCAAAGGGAGACAGAGCTGTCAGAGCTGGACTCCATGACACTGAGAAAAGGAAGGAGATGGGAAAGGGGCAGAGAGCACATGGTAACCTCTGCTGCCTGATGGCCCTTTATGTTCTGAGATACACAGCAATCCCAACAGCAGGTAGAAAGACCTGGAAAATTCCAGACCTCACTGCTGGAGTGAGGATGGTTATTGTGCCCCTCATTCATGGGTTCCCCAAGCCTTTCTCACCCTTCATTCTTGTTCCAGGATTGGCCTAACAACAAAATCTAACACTCAGTGCTCTGGAATGACACAAATGCTACCACGAAAAACCTTCTGCTGGTTTACTTCATCCCTTTGGTTAACAGACCTGTTTCCCTTCTAGGAGGGGAAGACTCTGCCAGGTGCCAGGCAAATCACCCAGTAAGAGCCTGGCTCTGTTCAGAGAGCTGAAAGTGGGCCAGAGGTTCTTCACTTCAGATAGAAGGTGACCACTTCTCCAGGGATGTTGGGATGAACACAGGTAGCCCATTGACCAGTCCTCTCTGCTTCCCTTTAATACCCAGGCCCAGGCCCCCTCTAGCCCAAACACCATCAACCTGCTTGAGAGGGGAAGATTAAAACCGGCTTGTCTGCAAGAATGGTGGAAAAGAAACATAACTGGAGACATTTATATGTAGAGATAGACAAAGTCAGCAGCAGAGTCGAAAAGATTGTACAGCATCTCAGTGTTCCAAAAATTTCTTTAGCATGGATTATTATTCCTTCTATTCTTTACCAAAACATTATTGCTTTATCTACTATACAGATTTTCCAAACTGAGGATCAAAAGTTGTTTGTTTCGTTTAGTTCTTATAGAGCTTATGGGGCAGAAGTGGGTCTCAAACTTTGAATCTTCTGACCTCAGAGCTAGAGTTCCCTTCACACCACACCCCACACTCGCCATTACACTGATGGCTGGCTGCCACAGCAGGGAAGAGGGCAAGATGTGAGGCTGAGAAGGCAGCCCAGAGCTAGGAAAGAAAATGTCCACACAAGTAGGAGGACAGTCAGGCCTGGGAGAGGTAGGCAAAGGGCACAGGACCCTGGACAGTTGAGATGAAAAGGGCAGCTCTGCCAGAATTCTCCATGGACATGAGGCTCTGTCAGCTCTCCAATGTAGCTGGGACAGGGGTCAGAGACTGTTGTCCATTGTTGGCTAAGCAGAAAAGAAGGGGTGAGAGGGGTCCAGGCAAGGATAAGTAGGGAACGGGAAAGGGGCAGAATCAGAAGAGTCTGGTTGCTGTGACACAGCTGTCCAGGTCCAGGGTATGGGTCCAGCCCACCCACTGTCCACATCAAGAGGAGAGAAAGGAGCAGAGTGCTGGGTTAGGGATCCACCTGGGGTGTCCTTGTGGGCCCTCTACCTTGTGAAGCCAGGAGGCAAGTAGGGCCCAACTAGGAGTCATGGTCATTTTCAGGATTCAAGTGTTTGTCCTGTCTGCTTTGAGGCTCTAGTTCCTTCCTGCAGGAAGGCAAAGACTCCTAACCCTCCTCTCCCATGTGGGAGTAGAGGCACATTGGGAAATCTTGGCTGTGTCTATACCTGCATTTCAAGGCTCAGCGAAGGGAGAAAGGACTGGCTTCTCCATGAATACTGGAGGCTTCAGGGCACAGCCCCATTCATCAAATCCACTTGTCTCTTCCAGGTCTCCATAAGGGGATGGCTGGAGACTAAATGGGTAGAGAATGGCTGAGGGTGATGAGCCCCAGGACTTCCAAGATTGTTCCACAGTGCATTAATCAGTTATATCCAGTCTCCTTGGGAGGGAGGCTGTTGCACAGAAGGGTGGGAATCTTCCAGAAAATGCCATGGAATCTAGATTGGCCTTGAACCAGCTAGGGAAAGGAGAAGTCATGAGGATAGGACTCAGGACTCATTCCCCTTTTGGTTGTGAGGCAGCATGAATAGGAAAGCTCTTAGCAGAATACAAAGGACTGTCCAAACAGGGAAGAGGAAACTCATATTATTCACCAAACACTATGGTAAGCATCTCATATTTATTGTATATATTATTCCTCAAAGCCTCACCCATCCCTGTGGCATAGGGATTAGATCATCCATTTTACAGCTGAGAAAAAGACTGAGACACACAAAGGTTAAGTAGCCTGCTATAGGTCATACAACTATTTAGGGGAAGAGCTGGGGAATCACACAATAACTGGAATCGCTCCTAAGTTACCTAAGGAACAGCAAGGGACATTAGAATTTCAGCGAATTTTCTGGAAGGAATCATAACACATGAGCAATGAGATTAAAAGAGTGAGCCTAACATTAAAAAGTAGAAGCCATGGAGAAATGCATTTAGTGATTTCTCTGTGCCTGTCCTAATGCCTCAGCTGATGAGAAATAAAAGGCTGCTCTTAAGGTCCTTAAAATTTTTCCTGACAAACTATGCATTAAATAATTCCCAGGTCACTGTTAATTTTTTGTTTGTAACGTGCAGGGGTTGGATAAACGGGGAGGAGTAAGATGGTGGGCCCTGAGGAAGTACCACTGCATGGGATAGGTGGTTCCCTCCCCAACCAGGGCAAGTGCCCTGCATACCACCTCCTTCAAGGGAGTTGAGTCTTTTTCCTGGTTTCAGTATCCTCAAATGTAAAATGGCTATGGCATCTATCTACCTCAAAGGCTTATCCTGTTTGTAAATTAAAGGGCTCTATATAGTAACACAAATAACATGTAGGATTTGAGAAGTCACCAATTCATGATGACTAATGTAATGGATCAGTGATAACACTGTTATAAATTACAGGACATTAATGATCATTATATGCATATTAGGACCTGAGTCTCAGGGCTGGAAAGATCACACATCTCCACATAAGCCCTCCTCTGCTCATCCATATCCCTGCCAGGCGGTATTATTCTGATTACAAATGATTGCATAGTTTTAAGTCATAAATCCTCCAAGGTACAGAACACAGGAGAATGTATTCTCATGCCCTGTGCTGCAAAGAGTTCATGACTTGATGATTGTGGCTCCAGGTTTGTACAGACTCCACCATTTCTGCTCCTTAAAAGACCCCAAAGCCACAACAGAATACAACTCCCAGGATCTCCTATGATCACCAGTGGGGTTGAAAAACAGCCAGTTCGGGTCCCTGCTGGTAAGTCTTAAGGACGTCCATTGTTCCCTCGCCAAATCAGCTCTGGTCTCCATAACACAGAAGGAAAGCAAGAAGGGACAGGGGCACTGGGCAATTCTGAGGTCCCAATAAATGGATGTTGTGTTCTGCTATGACTTTCACTGACAATTGAGAGGTCCAGGAAGTTGCCCACCACCTCCCAGGTGCACAGCACTGGCCCGTGATGGACACCAGCACTCTCTTCACACTCTAATGAGGACACCACCACCCTGCCACTAGTAATTTGTTCCCTAATAAGTCTCCCCTTATCCTCATTCAAGGACTGGAAGAACAAAGTTACAAAAATAGTAACTAATAAAATTCCAGGACCTCAATATGAATCACTATTTACCTCCTTGCATCCTTCCGAATGACCGACATCCTGGTAGATACATTTTTTCTTTTAGTTCTTCCTCTATGACAATGTAAATGCTCAGAGAAAATTCTGCCAGGTGTCCCCTAAACCAACTGGTTCCAGGGCCCTACCTAAGTTAATGCAGAGCATCATTCAAAGGGGGAGGTGGGAGAGCCAAGGACACCCCTTACAGGCAGCCCTCTTCATTGCCCGTCTCCCTCTAGCACAGACACAAATTCACCTGGTTTGGGAGGGAGAGAAAGACAAGACCAGGTCTTGACTTCTGACTCAGCACACCAACCACACACAGGCAGTCAAGAATGACACACAGCCTTTATTCAACTTCTCCACTCTTTCCTGAGGTATGAGGGACGTCACTGCGGCCTGGGCGACTGCCCAGGCTCCTTGAGCCCCACAGGCTTTCACAGAAGGGCAGTTTAGAGGAAAAACATAATGCACAACAGAGGGAGAATACAGCCACGTGAAGAGCCAAGTTTCCACGTTGATGGTAAGTGGAAAAACCTTTGGGTCAGAGCTGAGCTCTGGGACAAAAAGGGGAAAGAAGAGTGATAAAGGGAGGGGACGCCCCTCCTCTTCGCTGAGTTTCAAGCTGGTGGCGGGATTCCAGCTCACACCCGCCCGCCCCAAGGAGCCACGTGAGCCTTCGCCCCAGGGAACCTAGGCCTGTGAGGGCTGGACTTGTCTCCTGCCGCCCGAAGCTCGAATCTCCTCCCTGAAGGTAGAGTACAGGATATTGTGCGGTGCGGCGCGGGGACCCAAGGCCCCGGGCCGGCTAGCAGGTCCTTTTCCAGATAGCTAAAGCTCAGGCAAGGCTGGGCGCCGGGAAGGCCCCGGCACGGTCCTCCCGCAGGCGGCTTCTCGGTTCCTAGAAAACGGCGGTGTGGACAGACCGCCTCCGGCTCTCCGTTACAGCTCGCCTCATGACCACGGGCAGTGACCGTTTCTGCCAAAGAAAAAAGAACCAGAACAAACTTGATGCAGAGCAAGGCGGCAGCGGGGAGGGCAAAGCTAACACCACAGTCAGGAACGGCGGCGCGTGTTTTCAAAAGCCATTCCCGCACCACTCCCCTTCTCACAAGCATCCGGAACCGCACTGCTCTTCACCTCCCAGGGGAGGTCACGCCCACACAGGGTAAGGTCTCTGCCCCACCGCGCACAGCTTAGGCGGCAGCCCCTGGGCGTGACAGCGGGTCCTGGGGCCACGCGGGGAGCCCAGCCGCCCAGACCCTCGGCAGTCGCACCGGGCGGCGGGCCAAGGCCGCAAAGGCCCGCAGCTCCAGCCAGGCCCGGGCGGGCGGCCGCGCCCGGCACGTACCCGTCCTCGGAGTCCTGGGCGCCGTCAGGGCACGCGGGGGACCGTCCCCTGGGGGGAGAACGGAACCCTCCTTCCATGAGAGAGAAAATACAGAGGTGAAGGAGAACAGAGCTGAGAGGACGAAGGCGCGGCCCAGGCAGGGGAGGAGCTCGCGAGCGGCGCCCGGGGGAGGGCAGCGGCCGGGCCGCCTCGACCGAAACTTCCGCAACCCACGTGCGCCAAGTGACAGGGCACCCGCCTCTGCACACGCCGGCCTCCAGGGGTGCCCTGCACCCTCAAGGCAGCGCTGATCTTCGCGGGGCGTCCCCATCCCCCAGTTTGCCAACTGGAAGCCGGCTCAGAGGCACCCACGGCCGCAGCGACCCCGACGCCGGCTGTGCGAGAAATAACCGCCAACGGCTTCTCCTGCGCGGTTAGCCACACCCATTGCCCCGCCTCCCGCAGGCCTCCTCCAATCAGCGGCCCTCTCCTCTCCCTCCCGGCCTGGCTCTGTGGGAGGGGAGGAGTCCTGGGTCTTCCAGAAAGTTCCAGAGTTGCTGATGGTCCTAGACCAGCCTTCCCGGGAGGAGTAGGGGCAGGGCGCTCGTGGGGCAGCTCCTGCACGGTGAGCGCGGCCTGCCGAGGACGCTGGTGGGGGCGCGCGGCTGCGCGAGTAGGGCCTAGAGGACGACAGGTCAGCCACGCGCGGCTTCTGTGGGCACGGGCGGTGCTGGCCGCGCCTTCCGCTATACGTTCACCGGGCCCTTGAATCGCGGTACCTGGGATTCCCCGAGTCTTCGCTGCCATTTTATCCCGGCTCGAGGCGTCATCCAGAAGGCACTTGGCCTAAGGCGGCACAAGTTAGGGGCAGGGCTGCAAATCAGACCCGCCTAATGCCAACTTCCGACCTTTTCCCACCAACCAAAAGCCTGTCACCTGATAGAACGCTTCCTTGTGGTGGACCCAGAACCCCAAGTGGAGTCTTAGCCATAAACCCCCGCCTTCCTCCCGCCCCAGCTGCGGTGCCTGGAAGACCCCGTCCCCGCTCAAAGCCTCAACACCAAGGAGTCAGCCAATAGGGGAGGGTTGTTGAGCAGATGAGGCTGCCCCTGACCAATGAGAAGAGGAGATGCTTAAAGAACAGTTGGGGGATGCGCATATGTTAGTATTTATTGGGTACAAATTTTGGAAGACCCTATCCTGAAAAGTTCAAATGCATTACCATATTTGAGCCTCCCATATCCCTTTTTTAAAAAATTGGCATAAAATTCACGGAACATAAAGTTCACCATTTTAATGTGTACAATTTAGTGGCTTTTAGTGTATTCATAATATCATGCAACGGTTACCCCTATCTTTTTCCATAATATTTTTTGTCAGCCCCAAAACAAGCCCCATACACATTAAGCAGTCACTCCACATTCTTCCCTCCCTTCAGCTTCTGGCGACCACTAAGCAGCTTTCTGTTTCAATGGATTTGCCTATTCTGGATATTGCATATAAATGGAGTCATACAACAGACAACCTTTTGTGTCTGGCTTCTTTTGCTTAGCATAATGTTTTCAAAGTTCATCCATAATCGTAGCATGTATTGGTACTTCATTCTTTTTAAGGCTAAATTATATTTCATTGCATGGATATACCATATATTGTTTATCCGTTTATCAGTTGATGGACATTTGGGTTATTTTGGCTATTATGAGTAATTCTGATGTGGACATTGTATGTGAATGTTTTTGTTTGAACGTGCTTTCAGTTCCCTTTATACCTGGGAGTGGAAATGCTGGGTCGTATCGTAATCCTATGTTTAGCTTTTTGAAGAACTGGCAAAATGCTTTCCACAGTGGCCGTGCCATTTTACATTCCTATCACTGATGTTTAAGATGTACCAGTGACTGATCTTTCCACATCCTTGTCAACACTTTTTTTTCTTTTTTTGTTAAATGATAGCTATCCTAGTAGATGTGAAGTGGTGTCTCACTATGGTTTTGATTTGCATTTCCCTGATGACTAAAGGTTCTGAGTATCTTTGCATGTGTTTATTGGCTATATCTTCTTGTATATCTTTCAGAAGAAATGTCTATTCTAGTCCTTTGCCCGTTTTAAAAAATTGGGTTATGTGTCTTTTTATTGTTGAATTTTAAGAGTTCTTTATGTATTCTGGGTACTGGACCTGCCTTAGTCTGTTTGGGCTGCTATCACAAAGTACCATAGACTGGGTGCCTTATAAACAATAGAAATTTATTTCTCACAATTTTGGAGGCTGGGAAGTCCAAAATCAAGGTGCCAGCAGATTTAAAGTCTGATGAGGGCCCACTTCTGGTTCATAGATGGCCATCTTGTCAGTGTGTCCTCTATGGAAGCAACAAGGGAGTTCTCTCAGGTCTCTTTTGTAAGTGTGCTAATCTCATTCACATAGGCTCTGCCCTCATGACCTAATCATCTTCCAAAGGCCCCACCTCCTAATACCATCACCTTGGGGGTTAGGATTTCAACATGTGAATTTTGGGGGGACACATATTTAATTCATAGGAAGTTCCTTACAGAGTATATGATTTACAAATAATTTATCTCAGTCTATTGGTGTTTTTCCACTTTTTTGGTAGTGTTCTTTGATGCACAAAATTTTTAATTTTGATGAAGTCCAGTCCAATTTTTTTTTTTGCTTATGTTTGTGTTATATCTAAGATTCTATTAAATAAGATTCCCGTATCTAAGAATCCATTGCCAAATCCAAGGTCATGAAAATTTGTACCTTTTTTGAAATAAGAGTTGTTACAGTTTTAGTGCTTATATTTGGTCTTTTATCATTTAAAGTTAATTTTTGTGTATGGTGTGACTAGGAATCCAAATTAATTCTTTTGCATTGGATATTTAGTTGTCCCAGCACCATTTGGTGAAAATAGTATTCTTTCCACACTGAATGGTCTTGGGACCCTTAGCAAAATCAATTAACCATAGGTGTATGATTTTATTTCTGGACTCTTAAGTTCTATTCCATTGATCTCTATGTCTATGCTTTGTATTTATTCATGAGTCAGTTTTTGGTAGTTTGTGTTTTTCTAGGAATTTGTCCATTTCATTTAGGTTATCAAATTTATTAGCATATAATTGTTTATATTATTCCCTTATAATCCCTTTTATTTCTCTAAGGTCAATAGTAATGCCCCTTCTTTTGTTACTGATTTTAGTAATTTGAGTCGTCTCTCTTTTTTTTCTTGGTTAGTCTAAAGTTTTGTCAATTGTGGTGATTTTTTTCAAAGAATCAATTTTGGGGTTTGTTCATTTTCTCTATTGTTTTCCTATTCTTTATTTCATTTATCTATACTCTAATCTTTATTATTTCCTTGCTATGCTTACTTTGGGTCTAGTTTGCTCTTTTTTCCCCTAGTTCATCAAAGTGTATGGTTAGGTTATTGACTTGAGATAGTTCATCTTTTTTAATGTAGATGTGTGCAACTAAAAATTTCCCTCTGAGCACTGCTTTTGCTATATCCCATACATTTTCATATGTTGTGGTTTTGTTTTAATTTATATCAGCGAATTTTAAAATTTCTCTTGTGATTTCTTCCTTGAGCCATTGGATTGTTTAAGAGTGTGTTGTTTGATTTCCACATATTTGTGAATTTGCCAAGTTTCCTTGTTATTGATTTTTAGTTTTATTCTATTGTGGGTGAAGAAGATACTTTGTATGATTTCATTATTTTTATACTTACTGAAATTTGTGTTGCCAAACTTACAGCCTATACTGGAGAATGTTCCTTGTGGAATTGAGAAGAATATATATATTGTTGCTGTTAGGTGGAGTGTTTTATGGATGTCTCTTTGGTCCAGTTGTTTTATAGTGTTGTTCAGATCTTCTATTTCCTTGATGATCTCCTGTCTAGTTGTCCTGTCCATTATTAAAAGTGGTATACTGAGGTATCCAAGTATTATTACTGAACTGTCTATTTCTCCCTTCAACTTGACAGTTGTTATTTCATATATTTTGGGGCCCTGCTTTTAGGTACATATAGCATATAATTCTTATATCTTCTTGATTGGCTCTTTCATTATTATATAATGTTCTCCATCGCTTGTCACCACTGTTGTCTTAAAGTCTATTTTATCTCCTTTTTGGTTGCTATTTGCATGGAATATATTTTTCCATCCTTTCACTTTCAATCTATTTCTATATTTGGATCTAAATTAAATATTTTGTAGATGACATACCACTTTTTAATTCATTCTTCCAGTCTCTGCCTTTTAATTTGACATTTTAATCCATTTACATTTAATGTAATTATTGATAAGGAAAGACTTTTGCCATTTTTCTGTTTTCTTTCTCTATGTTTTCTATCTTCTTGTTCTTCCATTTTTGCCCTCCTTTGTGTTTAATAGATATTTTCTATTGTACTCCTTTGATTCCTTTCTCATTTTTTTGATTGTATTTTTAAAGTTATTTTCTTAGTGGTTGCCTTGGGGATTACAATTAACATTTTAATATATAACAATATGGTTAGAGTTAGTACCAACTTAGTTTCAGTTGTATATGAAAACTTTGCTCCTATATAACACCATCCACCTTTATGTTATTGTCACAAATTACATCTTTTTACATTGTGTGCCCATGAACACGGATTTGTAATTGTTTTTATGAAGTTGTCTTATAAATCATATAGAAAAAATATAGTAATAGGAGTTTCAAAAAATATATAATACTGATTTTCATATTTACCTATGTAGTTACCTTTACCAGTGTTATTTCTTCATGTGGGTTTGTGTTACTGTCTATTTTCCTTTCATTTCAACTTGAAGGACACTCTTTAGCATTTTTTGTAGGGCAGGTCTACTAGCCACAAACTCTCGTAACTTTTGTTTATCTGGGAATGTCTTAAATTTCTCCTTCATATTTTAAGGATAGCTTTGCCAAACATAGAATTCTTGGTTAATAAATTTTTCTTTTCTTTCAGCATTTTGGAGGCTGTTTGGCCTCCATGATTTTTAATGAAAAGTCAGATGTTAATTTTATTGAAGACTCCTTGTATGTGACAAGTCACTCTCTCTTCTACTTACAAGACTCTGTCTTTGTCTTTCAACCATTTGACTACAATAAGTCTTGGTGTGGATCTCTTTGAATTTATCCTACTTTCATTGAGCTTCTTGGATGTATAGATTTATATCTTTCATGAAATTTGGGAAGTCTTTGTCTGTTACTTCTTTAAATATTCTTTTAGCCTCTTCCTCTCTCTCCTCTCCCTCTGAGACTTTCATTGTGCATATGTGGGTATGCTTGATGGTGTTCCACAGGTCTCTAAAGCTTTGTTCATTTTTATTAATTTTTTTTCTTTCTATTCCTCAGACTGTATAATTTCAATTGACCTATCTTCAAGTTAAACAGTTATTTTTTTGGTCTGTTCAAATTTGCTGTTGAACTTCCCTAGTGAATTTTCAATTTCTGTTGTTGTGCTTTTCAACTCCAGAATTTCTTTTTGGTTCATTTTTATAATTTCTATCTCTTTATTGTGTGTGTGTGTGTGTGTGCGTGTGCACATGTGTGTGTATAGCATGTATGTATGTTGTATATGTTTATATTTATTAATATTCCTCCATTCTCATGGTTTCCTTTAGTTCTATGCACATAGTTTTCTTTAGCTCTTTGAGTGTATTTAACATAGTTGATTTACAGTCCCAATGATGGGGCTTCCTTGGGGATAGTTTCCTTTAATTTCTTTTTTCCTGTATATGGGCCATAGTTTTTTGTTTCTTTGCATGCCTCACTTTTTTTTTTTGTTATTGTTGAAAACTAGGCATTTTGAACATTATAATGTGGCAGCTCTGGAAATCAGATTCTTTCCCCACACCCACCTTCTCAGGGTTTGTTGTTGCTGCTAGTTGTATTTGCTGTTTGGTTGTATGTTTAGTGACTTTTCTGAACTAGTTTTGTAAAGTATGTATAATATCATTTGTCATGTGTGGTCATTGAGTCTGTGTTCCATTGGAATAGTGGCCAGCTAGTGATTTGACAGAGATTCCCTTATATACCTGGAACCAAAAGAAAAAAATTCCCAGTCTTTGCAGATAGACTCTGTATGTGTGTTGGTATATGCTTTCAACGCTAAGCCAGGCACAGCCTGAAGATCAGCTAGAGGTAAGAGGTTAGGGCCTTTTAATGTATTTTATGAGCATATGCCCACCCTGGTTACGTGCATGGCCTTCTATAGTCCCAGGAATATGTGGGAGCTTTTCCAAGTACTTATTCTTCAAAGCATCTCATTCCCCACCCTTTCTCCCCAGGCTTTTAGATTAGTCTATTGTTTTCCCCAACTGTGATCTCTTTACTTGGGCAGCAGCAACTATACATTTGCCTTTAAATGTTTTCAGCAAATTTTCTCCAGGTAGTTGCCTCAAGCCTGGGAGTGTTCTACATAGGTGAAATAAAGGCAAGTCCTTTGAGACAGTTCTTCAAGGATCCACAAGATAGGTCAAATAAAAAACCACAACTGTTTGAGAATAAGGTGTATTCTGCACCCTGTAGTACTTGGTACATACTGGAGTGCTGGCTGTTGTCTTCATGCTGCCACCAAGCTGTAGAATGGGTGATAGTACCAGAGTAAGTAAAAATGTCATAAAACTCTCTTTAAAAGATTTAATGGTTTTTTCCTAAGTGTTCCCTGATTGCTATAAGCTTTTGATAAGATCCCAGAGTGCCAAAAAGTTGATTCCCACAGTTTTTGCCAGATTCTTCTTTTTTTTCTTTTTTTTGGTAGAGAAACAGACTCATGGAATGTTATACTCAACCATTTTTGCTGATGTCAAAATAGGATATGGGGAGGCCCTATCCATATCTCTCTGAAGTAAGTACTGTTTAGGAGCTGAGTTCCAGGGAAGTTTAGTAACTTGCCTAAGTTGTATCTAGTAACAGTAAAAGTAAGGAATGGACACAGGCAGTTTGACTCTAGAGCCCATTTTATCCAATTATAACATGTTTAATTCATTCAAGAATATATTTTATATCTACTAAGTGCCAGGTACAGTTCTAGAAATTCAGAATTACCTCATTGTACAAAACAGCAAAGATTCTTGTCCCTGAGAGCTTATATTTTTATGGAGAGAGATTCATAATAAATATAATAAATAAATGGTTGGTATTGGGACTTAAGAAGTACTGTGGAATAAAGGAATTGGGATTCAAATTGGGCATCAGGACTGTTATGGGAGTGGTGTGATTACAATTTTTTAAGCATTTGTTTTGTCACAGTTGCCAAATTATAGAAAAGTTGCAAGTATAGTACGTTAATTTCCATATATGCTTACTCAGATAATATTCATCATTAACATTTTGACATATTTATTATTCTCTTTCTCTCTTTGTCAGTTATTTGATAATAAGTTATGTTATATCATGACTATTTACTCATTCATTATTATTTCCTAAGAAAATAGACATTCTCTTACATAAGTGCAGGGTCGTTATCAATCGGGAAAGTTAACATCTATACAATACTATTATCCAATCTACAATTTATATTCTATTTCCTTTATTATTCCAACGGTATCCTTTATAGCATTTATGTTTTCTAGTCCAGGATTCAACTCAGCATCACCCTATGCATTTATTTGTCATGTCTGTTTAACCTGGAACCATTTCCTTACTCTTTCTTTGTATAACATTAACATTTTTAAAGACTACAGACCAGTTATTTTTTAGAATCCTCCACAATTTAGGTTTGGCTGATGTCTCTTGTGGATTAGATTCAGTTAATGCATTCTTGGCAGAAACACTACTTAAGTGATTTTTGTCTTTGTCAGTGAACTACATAATGGGGGTCATGTTGGTTTGTCCTTTTATTGATGATGTTAACTTTGATCATTTTGCTAAAATATTTTAAGCTAGATTTCTCCATTGCAAAGTTTTTTTTTCTTTTGTAATTAATAAGTAATTTTTTGGAAGATACTTGGAGATGATATAAATATTCTTTCCCTCTGGTTGATTCAATTTTATTCTTTGAATATGTAAAATATTAACATGATTCCAAATGTCAAACCATATGCAAACTTATAATCAGTGAACTGCCACTCAGTCCCCCACTCCTTCCACTCAATTTAGTTGCATAAATGTGTGGAAAATAGTCTTCTAATTTTTAAAAAACTTTCTCCTAGATCAATGGATATTTCTTCCTTGTCAATTTATATACACAAACACATATATACATATATGTAATTTAATTATTTATACATTTGAATATATATTAAATTAACTGCTATTTTGTCTACATTGTTGATTTTTCAAAAAAAGAGATTTTTTATTTGTTTTTTAGATTTACTGCTTTCCTGTTCTTTATCTCAACTATTCATCCACTTAGATTAATTATTTTCTTTCTTATACTTTTTGGGGACATTGTATTATTTTCAATTAACTTATTTTCATTTTTCTATGTGAGAGATATAGTGTTTATGGTCATGAATTATCCTCTGATTACTGCCTTAAATAAATCTTATAGATAGGATATTTAATGGTTTGATTATCTTTTTTTTCAGAATCCTTTAATTCCTGCTTATATTTTAATCATCACTTAATTGTTTAATAATATACTGTTTTAAAGTTCCAATTCAAAGGCCATCTTTAACAATATTTTTTATGTGAAAGTCTTTTCTTAACAGTTTTAATGAGATATAATAGACATATAATATACTTCACATATTCAAGATGTACAATTTTATAAACTCTGACATTTGTAAAAACCAATGGAACTATCGCAACAATCAAGATAGTGAATACATCAATGAAACCCAAATTTCTTTGTGTCTCTTTGTCATCTCTTTCTCACCCTCATTCCCCGCAAGCAACCACTCATCTGTTTTGTCACTGTGGGTTAGTTTGCACTTCACAGAATTTAATATAGATGGACTCATACAGTATGTACTCTTTCTTTGGTATGAATGACTTCTTTCAGTCAGCATAATTATTTTGAGATTCATACATATTTTCATGTTCATGTATTTTCAGTGCTGAATAGAATTCCATCATGTGGATGTACAATAATTTGCTAATCTAGTCACCTGATGATGACATTTGTATTATTTCCAGTTTTTAGCTAATACAAAATAAAACTGCTGGAGACATTGGAGTAACATTTGTATGAACATGTGCTTTCATTCTCTTTGATAAATAATAGTTGAATGACTATATTATATGATAAGTACATGTTTAACTTTTAAGAAACTACCAGCCAGGTGTGCTGGAATGCTCCTGGAATCCCAGCTACTCAGGGGTGGGGGATGAAGCCGGAGTATCCCTTGAGCCCAGGAATTTTAGGTCAACCTGGGCCACATAGTGAAACTGCTGTCTCTTAAAAAAAAAAAAAAAAGAAACTACCAAACTCCTTTCCAAGGTGTTTGTACACTTTACATTCTCAAGAGCAATATGTGAAAGTTTCAATTCCTCCAAATCCTTACCGATACTTTATATAGTTAGTTTTTAAAATTTTAGCCATTCCAAAATGTGTATAGTGATATCTTATTATGGTTTTAATTTGCATTTTTCTAATGACTGCTGATGTTGAGCATCTTCATGTGCTTATTGCCATCTATATATCTTCTTTAGTGAAGTATCTTTTCAAATCTTTTGCCCATTTTCTTATTGATATGTATTTTTTATTATTCAGTTTTGAAAGATTTGATATATGCTGGGTACAAGTCTTTTGTCAGATATGTATTTTGCAAATATTTTCTCCCAGCCTTTAGCTTGTCTTTTCATCCTCTTAAGAGATGAAGAATGTTACGTAATGATAAAATAGTCAATCCACAAGGAAGATATGACAATTATAAATATTCAACACTCAACATTATAGCACCTAAATGTATAAAGCAAACACTGACAGAACTGAAGGGATAGACAATAATGGTAGGAGATTTTAACACCCCACTTTCAATAATGGACAGAACATTCAAACAGAAGATTAGTAAGGGAACAGTGGACTTGAATAACACTATAGACCAAATGTATCTAACAAACATATACAGAACATTCCACCCAACAGCAGCAGATTAACACTCTTCACAAGCACATATGGATCTGTGTCCAAGATAGATCACATACCAAGTACAAAACAAATCTTAATAAATTTAAGAAAATTAAAATTATACCAACTATCTTTTCTGGACCACAAGGGAATGGAACTAGAAACCATAGCAGAAGGAAAAGTAGAAAATCCAAAATGGATAGATATTAAACATCACATTTTTGAACAAGCATTGGTTCAAAGGAGCAATTGAAAAGAAAATTATAAAATACTTTGAGACAAATGAAAATGAAAACACAACATACCAAAACTTACGGGATGCAGCAAAAGCAGGCCTAAGAGGGAATTTCATAGTGATAAACATCTACATTAGAAAAGAAGAAAGATCTCAGGTAAACAACCAAACTTTATTCCTCAAGGAATCAGAAAAAGAACACACTAAGCCCAGAGTTAGCAGAAGGAAGGAAATAACAAAGATTAGAGCAGAAACAAATAAAATGGAAAAACAGAAAAAAATCAATAAAACTAAGACTTGGTTTCTTTGAAAGATAAACAAAATCTTTACAAGTTTACAAACCTTTAGCTAGACTGACTAAGAAAGAAGAGAGAAGACTCAAATAAATAAAATCATAAATGAAAGAAGAGCCATTAAAACTGGTGCCACAGAAATTAAAAAAGGATCATAAGAAAGTACTATGAATAATTATACACCAACAAACTGGATAACCCAGAAGAAACTGATACATTCCTAGAAACATACAACCTACCAAGACTAAATCAAGAAGAAATAGAAAGTCTAAACAGACCTATAACTAGTCTGGAGATTGAATTAGTAATCAGAAACCTCCCAAGAAAGAAAAGTTCAGGACCACATGGCTTTATTGGTTAATTTTACCAAATATTTAAAGAAAAATTAACACCAATCCATTTCAAACTCTTCCCAAAAGTTGAAGAGGAGGGAATGCTTCCAAACTCATTTTTAAGAGATCAGCATTACCCTGATACTAAAACCACACAAAGACACTATAAGAAAAGAAAACAACAGGCCAATATCCCTGATGAGTATAGATGCAAAAGTCCTCAATAAAATATTAGCAAACTATATCCAACAGCACATTATAAGAATCATACATCATGGCCAAATGGGATGTATCCCTGAAATGCAAGAATGGTTCACCATTCAAAAATTAATGTGATACACCACATTAACAGAACAAAATATAAAAATTACATGATCATCTCAATAGATGCAGAAAAAGTGTTTGGCAAAATTCAACACCCTTTCAAGACAAAAATTCTCAACAACTTAGAAAAAGAAGGAAATTACCTCAACATAATAAAGGCCATATATGAAAAGTCCACAGCTAACATCATACTCAATGATGAAAAACTTAAAACTTTTCCTATAAGATCAGGAACAAGGCAAAGATGCCCACTCTTGCCACTTCTATTCAACATAGTACTGGATGTCCTAGCCAGAGCAATTAGGCAAGAAAAAGAAATAAAAGGTATCCAAATTGGAAATGAAGAAATAAAATTGTCCTTTTAGCAGATGATACAATCTTACTTGGAAAACCTTAAAGACGCCATTAAAAAAAACTTGTTAGAACTAATAAATAGATTCAGTAAAGTTGCAAGATACAAAAGCCACATACAAAAATCAGTTGTGTTTCTATATACCAACAACAAACTATCTGAAGAGGAATAAGAAAAACAATCCCATTCACAATAGCACCAAAAAGAATAAAATACCTAGGAATAAACATAACCAAGGAGGTAAAAGACTTGTATACTTAAAAAATACTGATTTCAAAATATATTACAGTTACAGTAATCAATACTTCATGATACTAGCATAAAAACAGACATGTAGACCAACAAAACAAAATAGAGAGCCCAGAAAGAAATCCACTCATAAATGGTCAACTGGTCTTCAACAAAGGTGCCAAGAATACACAATGGAGAAAGGATAGTCTCTTCAAGAAATGGTGATAGAAAAACTGGACATCCACCCCCAAAAGAATGAAACTGGACCCCTATCTTACACCATACACAAAAATGAACTCAAAATTTAAACATAAGTCCTGAAATTGTAAAACTCCTAAAAGAAAACATGGGGAAAAGCTTCATGACATTGGTCTTGGCAATGATTTCATGGATATGGCACAAAAACACAGTAAATAAAAACAAAAATAAGCAAGTGAGCCTACATCAAACTAAAAAGTTTCTGCACAGTAAAGGAAAAAATCAAGAGTGAAAAGGCAACCTGCAAAATGGAAGAAGATATTTGCAAACCCTGTATCTGATAAGGGGTTAATCTCCAAAATATGTAAGGAACTCCTACAACTCAATAGTAAAAAATACTAATAACCCAACTAAAAAGTGGGATAAGGACTTGAATAGACATTTCTCCAAAAAAGACATACACATGGCCAATAGGTATACGAATAAATGTTCAACGTCACTAATCATCAGGGAAATGCAAGTCAAAACCACAATGAGCTACCAGCACACACCTGTCAGGATGGCTATTATCAAAAAAGACAAAACACAAGTGTTGATAAGGATGTGGAGAAATTGGAACCTTTGTACACTGTCGGTGGGAATGCAAAATGGTACAGCCGCTATAGAAAACAGTACGGAGGTTCCTTAAAAAATTAAAAATAAAACTGTCATATTATCTAGCAATCCCCCTTGTGGGCATTTATCCAAAAGAATTGAAATAAGAATCTCAAAGAATATTAGCACTCTTCTGCTCATTGCAGCATTTATTCACAATAGCCAACACATGGAAGCAACCTAAATTCCCATGGACAGACAGATGAATAAAGAAAATGTGATATATACATTTAATGGAAAACTATTCGGCCTTAAAAAATAAGGAAATTATGCAATATGTGACAACATAGATGAACCTTGAGGACATTATGCTCGGTGAAGTATGCCAGTCACAGAAAGACAAATACTGCATGATTCCACTTATATGAGATATCTGGTGGTTGCCAGAGGCTAGGAGGAAGAGGAAATGGGGAGTTGCTAATCACCAGGAATAAAGTTTCAGTCAAGCAAGATGAATAAGCTGTAGAGATCTACTGTACAACATTGTACCCATAATCAACAATAATGTATGATACACTTAAAAATTTTAGAGGGTAGATCTCATATTAAGTGTTCTTACCACAATAAAATAAAATAAAATAGTTTGATCAAGGTTACAAAATGTAAGTTTTTACAGATTTATGGTTTTTAAAAGTAGTACTCAAATAAATGATAATTAATATACAGGAAAAAAGAGTATATTTTGAAGAGCAGAAATTTTTAATTTTGATGAAATCCAATTTATCCATTTGCTCTTTTATGGGTCACGATTTTGGTATCTTCTCTAAGAAACTTTTGCCTGACCCACAGTTACAAATGCTTTTTCTTAAGACGTCTTATGCTTTTAGATTCTACATTTAGATATACAATATATTTTAGGTTAATTTTTGTATATGGTACAAGGTAGGGATGGAAATTTGTTTTTTTGAACATGGATATCTATTTGTTACAGAACCATTTGTTGAAAAAGCTATCCTTTCTCCAGTGAATCATCACTGTACCTTTGTCAAAAGCTAATTATCCATATATGTGAGGGCCTATTTCTAGACTCTCCATTCTATTCCATTGATTTATTTGCCCATATTTAGGCCAATGCCACACTGTCTTGATTACTCTAACTTTATATTAAAAATAAATAAAGTAGCATTAATCTTCCAACTTTGTTCTCCTTTTTCAAAGTTGTTTTAGCTATTCTAGGTCCTTTGATTTCCATATGGATTTTAAGGTCAGATTGTCAATTTTTTTTTAATCCTGCTGAAATTTTGGTTGGGATTGCATTGAATCTAACTGTAAATTTGGGAATTTACATCTTAACAATATTGAGTCTCCTTAATTATGAAAATCCTGTATCTCCACTTATGTCTATTTTAATTTCTCTCATCAACACTTTGTAGATTTCAGTGTACTGGTCTTGCACATACTTTGTCAGATTTATTTCTAGATAGTTCATATTTCTGATGCAATTGTAAATGGCATTCATCTAATTTCACTTTCCTAGTGTTCATCACTAACATATAGAAATGCAATTGATTTTTGCATTCTGATCTTGTATTACACAGCATTGCTAAACCCATATATTAGGTTTAGTAAGTTTCATTGTGGATTCCATAGGAATCCATTCTATTTCATAGGATTTTCTACATATACAATCATGTCTTCTGTGAATAAAGACAATTTTATTTCTTTATGTCCAGACTTGTTGCTTTATATTTAATTTCCTTGCCTTACCGCTCTCACTAAAACTTGCAGTAAACATTGAATAGGAATAGTAAGGGCAGACCCCCTTATGTTGTTCCTCCTCTTGGGGGAAAGCATTTAATCTTTCACCATTAAATGTGATATTATTTATAGGTTTCTCAAAGATATTCTTTATGAAATTGAGGAAGTTTGCTTCCATTTCTTGTTTGCTGAGAGTTTTTATTAGGAATAGATATTCAGTTTTTATATGCCCCTTCTGTATCTTTAGAGATAATCACATTGTTTCTATTTTTTTGTTTCTTAACATAGTAAATTATAATTGACTGATTTTTTTGAATGTTAAACCAACTTTGAATTCCTGGGGTAAATACCACTTGTTCATGATATATTCTTTTAATATTTTGTTATATTTTATTTGCTAAAATTTTATTTAGAATCTTTACATCTGTATTTATGAGGGATATTGGTCTTTAGTGTTCTTGTAATGTCTTTGGTTTTGATATCAGGGTAAAGCTTGTCACACAAAATGACTTGGAGAGTACTCCCTTCTCTTTAATCTTCTGGAAATGTTGGTGTTGTATTGGTATTATTTCTTCCTTAAGTGTTTGATGGAATTTACCACTAAAGTCACCTGGATCTGAAGTTTTCCTTTTTTGAAGATTTATAATTACAAGTTAAATTTCTTTAATAGACATAGGACTAGTCAGGTTATCTGTTTCTTCTTGCATAAAGTTTGGGAGTTTGTGCCTTTTAATGAATTTGCCCATTTCATCTAAGTTATCAAATTTATTGCCATAAAGTTGTTCAAACTATTTCCTTGTTATCCTTTTAATATCCATAGAATCTATAATGATGCCACCTCTCTTATTTTTGATATTAGAAATTATATTTTCTCCATGCTTTTCCTGATTAGTCTGGCTAGAGCTTTATTTATTTGAGGTTATTCTTCTTTTCTAATTAGGTGTTTAGTGCTGTAAATTTCCTTCTGAGTAATTCCTTAGCAGCACCCCACACATTTTGATAATTTTTTGCTCTCATTGTTACTCAGTTCAAAATACTTTCTAATTTCATTTTTTATTTCTTCTTTGACCCATGGCTTATTTAGAAGTATGTTATTTAGTTTGCAAATATATGGGGATTTTCAATGATTTTTTTTATTGATTTCTACTTTAATTCCATTATGTTTAAAGAACATACCTTGTGTGTGATGTGAATTCTCTTGAATGCATATTCTGTTGTTGGATGTAGTGTTCTATAAATGTCAATTAGTTCAGCTTGGTTGATTGTGTGGTTCAAATCCTCTATATCTTTACAGATTTTCTATTTGTTGTATCAGTTATTTAGAGAGGAGTAGTAAAACTTTCAACTGTAATCATAGATTTGTCCATCTAGTTTTTCTTCATGAATTTTGAAATTGTTATTAGGTACATGGGCATTTAGGATTTTATGTCCTTCTAATTGATTGCTTATCATTTATCATTTGAAACTTATTATTAAATTACCTTCTTTATCCTTCATAATATTCATTGTTCTGAAACTACTTTGTTTGATGTTAATATAGCCACCACTCCAGCTTTATAAAAATTAGTTTTAGCGTGGTATATATTTTCCTATTTCTTTATCATTATTTGTGTCTTTATATTTAAAATGAGTTTTGTGTAGACAGCAATAGTGAGGCTTGATTTTTTTATCCACTTTAATAATCTCTACCTTTTTATTGAGGTGTTTATATACATGCAATGTGACCACATGCATTTACATGCAATGTGACTATTGATACAATTAGGTTTAAGTATATCGTCTTGCAATCTGTTTTCTGTTTGTCCCATATGTTCTTTAATTTCCTCTTCTTTTTTTCTTTTGGTTTCTTTGGAATTAATTGAGGTTTTTTTTGGTTAAATTCATTTTCTTTCCTTTGTTGGCTTATGATCTATAACTCTTTGTTTTGCTATTACAGTGGTTGCTTTAGAGTTCACAGCATACATCAACTTATCACAATCTACCTTCAAGTAAGTTTTACTACTTCATATTTAATATAAAAACCTTTTAATAGTGTATTCCACTTATCTCCTCCTGGCCTTTATGCTACCTCTGTCATACGTTTTACTTTTACCTATATTATAAACTACACACTTCAATGTTTTTATTCTAAGTGCAATTATCTTTTAAAGAGATTTAAATAATAAGAAAAAGTCTTATACAGATGGTCCCTGAGTTAACAATGGTTCAACTTATGATTTTTCAACTTTAAGATGGTGTGAAAGTGGTATGTGCTCAGTAGGAAGCTGTATGATACTCTCCTGTGATGCTGGGCAGCAGGACCAAGCCGCAGCTCCCAGTCAGCCACGCGATCAGGAGGGTAAACAACCAATACTCTTCAGTGTACTGTGTTGTCAGATGATTTTGCCCAACTGTAGGCTAATGTTAAGTCTTCTAAGCATGATTAAGGTAGGCTAGGCTAAGCTATGATGTTCAGTAGGTTAGGTGTATTAAATGCACTTTCAAATTATATTTTTAATTTACAATGGGTTTATTGGGGTGTCACCCCATTGTAGGTCGAAGATCATCTGTATATTTATCCATCTGGCTACCATTTCCTGTGCTTTTCATTTCTTTGTGTAGTTTTATATTTTGATCTGGTATTATTTTCCTTTCTTCATGAAGGACTTTCTTTAACATATTTTGTAGTGTGGTTACTGGGTATGAATTCTTTCAACTTTTGCATGTCTAAAGAACTCTTTGCCTTCATTTTTGAATTCTACATTGACAGTTTACTTTTTTTAGTACTTTAAAGATGATGCTACACTGTCTTCTTGCTTGCATTGTTTCTGACTAGAAATCTGCTATCACCCTTATCTTTGTTCCTTTTCATGTAAGTCGCGTTTTTCTCTCGTTGCTTTTAAGGTTTTCTCTGTATCACTGGTTTTAAGTAATTTCGTTATGATTTGGCTTTGTGTTGTTTTCTTTGTGTTTCTTGTGATTTGGGCTCATTGAGTTTCTTGGTCTGTGGGCTAACAGTTTTTTTTTTTTATCAAATTTGGATTATTTTAGGCCATTAGTTAGTTCTTCAAATATTTTTCTGTCTCTCCCTTTCTCTTCTCTTCTTTGGGGACTCCAATTACAGGTATGATACACAGCATGAAGTTGTCCTACAGCTCAGTGATGCTTCTTTCATTTTGTTTTTTGTTACTTTAGATATTAGAGACATTCTCTCTGTTTCATTTTAGATTGATTCTATTGCTGTCTTTAAATTCACTAATCTTTTCTTTTCTAATGTCTAATCTTCCATTAATCCCATCCAGTGTATTTTACATGTAAAACATTGTAGTTTCCAACTTTAGATGTTCAATTTGGATCTTTTAGACATCTTGTATATCTCTATACCAACTTTTTTGAACATATGGATTATAATTATAACTGTTTCAATGTCCTTGTCTGCTAATTATAACACTTGTGTCCTGTTCTGGTTGGTTTTAATTGATTGATTTTTCTCCTCATTATGGGATGTATTTTCCTGCTTCTTTGCATGCCTGGTGCAATTTTATTTTGGATGCCAGACATTATGAATTTTGACTTATTGGGTGTTGGATATTTATACATTTCCTATAAATACTTTTAAGCGTTGTTTTGGAATGCAGTTAAGTTACTTAGAAGCAGCTAATCCTTTCATGTCTTGCTTTTAAGATTTGTTGGATGGAACCATAACAGCATTTAGTCTAGAGCATTCTGAGGTAAGATCCTTCTGAGTACTCTGTACAATTCTACACGAACGATGAGATTTTCTAGTTCAGCTATTTGGAACAGACACTATTCTTGGCCCCGTGAGAGTACCTGGCAGTGATTCCTGTAATCCTTCCAGGTGAGTCTTTCGTGGCTGTGGGTAGTTCCTCACGTGTATGTACTGATCAACATTCTGCTGAATACTTGAGGGAGACCCTCTGCAGCTCTCCTCTCCGCAGTACTGTGTTGTGTGAACGCTAGCCATCTTCATCTCCTCGGACTCTCAGTTTCTCCAATCACTGAGGCCCCTGGGTTCTGCTTGGGTTCCTCTCCTCTGCACCGAGGCCTGCAAAGTCTCCCGAGGCACTAAGCTGGTGAAACTGCAGGACTCATCTCATTTGTCTCCCACCTCTGCAGGATCACTGTCCTTCATGGTGTGGTGTCCAGTATCTTGAACATCATTGTTTTATAAGTTTTGTTCAAATGTTTCTGTTGTTTTGGGTGGGAGAGTGAAGTCAGTTTCCTTTCCTCCATCTTTGAAAGGGCATTTTAAAATTTTGATTTTTATTTCTACTTTTAATGCATTGTGATCAGAGAATTCTGTTTGTAATATTACTACTGTGGAACTTGCTTATATTTCCTTTGCGATCTAATATATGATCAATTTCAACAAATGTTTCATGTCTGCTTGAGAATAAAAAATATTCCTTATTAAAGGGTACAGCATTTGATACACATTTATGAGACCTAATTTATCACTGATGTTGGTTAAGTCCTCTATCCATGCTTATTTTTTGTTTATGACTTCTCTTGTCCTAAGCATAGTGTGTAAAATTCTCTTATCATTATTGTTTCTATTTCTTCTTACATTGCTGTAATTTCTATTTTATGTATAGGTGGATTTTGTATAATTTGGTGCATTGATATTATTTAATAAGTGATATATTTTTATTGTAGATTGTGGCTTTTTGCATTATAATGCTTTTATTTGTCTTGTTTAATGTTTTTTGTCCTAAATTCTGCATTGTGTAATATAAGAGTTGCTACTCTTGCTTTAGAGTTGTTCCCATTTAGCTGGCATAAATTTTCCCATCCTCCTTTTTATTTCCCATTCCCTTTTTTTATTAAAGCCTTTGAATCACTTTGTTTTAAATGTTTCCCCTGTATATGGAACAGACCAGAGTCTATTGCTTTATACGTTATTTTGAAAATCTATTTCTTTTCCTAGGCAACTTAAGCTTATTCACATTTACTGATATGACTAATGTATTGGTGTCAACTCCTTATGTCAATTTAGCCTATAATTATTCTATGCCTTATTATGTTTAGTGTGTTTCTTTCTCTATATGATATGTCGTCTTTGCTCTTTTAAAAGTTTCCTTTGCTATTTATAAAAAATGTATATTTTTGCTTTAGTAGTTACCCTTGCATTGATACCTTTTAAAATATCTTAATTCATCTTTTTTCTTACTTAACCTTTTACTAGCTGGATTGTTAATTCTAAATGTTATAATTTGATACCTGCCTGTTTACTATGCAACACTGCTCTTACTCTACTTTCCTCTTTCTGTCTTTCTTCTCAGTTCAAATTTTGAGCTGTATTTGTCCTACTTTGTTAGAACATATGACATTATAAATTATTTTCCACTGTTGTCCCTGATCCTTGTTTAAATCTGAGAGCTATACTTAAATACATTACATGCTCACCGCCATTTTTTTTGCTAAAGTTTCCCTCTAGTCATCTCTTGGTTGGGTAGAATTCATCTTCTAGTAGGTTATTTAAGAAGGATTCCTGTGTACAAAGTTCTCTCACTTCTTGCATATATCATTTGTTTTTCTGTAATCTTGATAGTTGAATGATGGCTTTGCTGCACATAAAGTCTTTGGTTCACAATTTATTTCCTTTCCTTTGGTTACTTGAAAATAATGCTCCACTCTTGCCTTGCTTTGCAGGTTACTCTTCAATATTGTGATGCTGATATAGTTTTCATACCTTTGTAGGTATTATGGGTATTGTGTCTGGAAGCCTTAATATTGTTTCTTTGTTTTAAAAGTCAAATAGTTTTATAGACTGTGTCTCAGAATTGATCATTCTCAGTCATTTTTCCCAGGCACACTTGCCCTTAAATAAACTTAAGTTTTCTCTTATTTCTATAAAGGATTATTAGATTCCATTTTAAAAAAAAGCTCTATTCCATGGGACACTTTTAGGTACACCAATTTCTTGAATATGTATGAAGGAATGGGATGTAGTAGAATAGTAGAAGAACTACTTTTAGATAGGAGCATGGATAGTTCATTTACCATGATGGGCAGGAGAGCAGAGAGTGTGGGTCTGGATACTGATAGGTGGGGAGAGGTGGAGGTGGGTGTCTAATGAAGGGCTCTTCTGACTGCTTCAGTTTTCTTAATAGTAGGGAGGCACGTTCTAGCTAACTCTCCAGTCCCCCACCTGGAAAACAAGATGGAGATAAGTATACTTGGCAAATTTATATCAATGGCCTGAATGTGACTCATTTACCAAAGTATGAATGATGTTCTAGAAGGAGCTCAGAGGGCAAGCAATCCCAAGCCCTTGTATCTAGCAGAAAACCCAGAGCTGCTTTCTCCCGGGATCTCCATGTGCAGAAGAACTAAAAATGGCATCACTGGCAAACATTAACCAAGGGAAAGGCCAGGCTCAGGGAGAACCTCAGAAGCATGTCTCTGCTAGGAGTCTGGACGATTGTCCTATGGGAGGGGGTGGAGACCTGCCCTGTATTGCTTTAGGAGCAGTGAGAGAAGGACACACGGACATGGATTTTGAGCGGGATTGAGAAGGAACATTAAAGGACTGGATAAGGCTGTTGTGTGAGGTAGTGAATTCTCTCTCCTAGGGAGTATTCATTCAGTGGAGGGATATCATGATGTCAGGGATGTTGGGTAGGAGATACCTGGGTCAGTGGGGATTGCCAGATGATCTCTATGGCAACACCAAATTGACCATACCTTCCCTCACTATCCAGACTCACTCTGTCAACAAATCTTGTCCACTCTACCTTCAACGTATATTCAGAACCCAACCCTTTCTAACTTCTTCCTCCTGAATCACCCTGGACCAATACACAGTTTTCTCTCTTCTGAATTATTTCAGTGGCCTTCTGGATGACTTCTCTGCTTCCTCCTTGGCCCCCATTTGTCTATCCCAATCTTTTATTGTTTTCAATAGCAGTCAGACGGATCCTGTTGTATTATAGGTCAGATAACATCACTCCTGCTTCAAGCTCCACATTGCTGCCCGTCCCACTCAGAGTGAAAGCCAAAGTCCTAACTGTAGCCCTCATGGTCATATGTGATCTGCTCCTGCTCCTGCCTACCCCTGCCCCCGATCTCTGACTTCATCCTCAGCAACAGTCCTCCTTGCCCTGTGCTCCTGCTTACAGCCTCCGGGCTGTCCCTCACCGTGCCAGGCATGCTTTCTCATGTCTCAAAGGGCTGTGGCAATTTCCATTCCAGGAATGCCTCAGGTATTTGGAGAGCTTGCTTTTTTCCTACATTCTCTTCGGATGTTATTACTTATTCATAGAGGCTCTGCCTGTCCACCTTAATAAAAAAGCATTCCCATCCTTTTACATTTCTTTATTTTTCAAAACAGTACTTTTCGCCTTCACATTATATATTTATTTGTTTATATTCTGACTGCCCTGTCTGCAATTGGCTTTGTCTGTTTTTTCATTGCTGTATACTCAGTGTCTAGAAGGGGCCAAGCACAACTGGTGCTCAAGAAATATTTGTTAGACGAATGAGTAAGAGAATAGGTGTGATTGTGTTTTTATGGGGATACGAGACAACGTGGCAATCAGCCAGGACTTGACTCCTTCCTCCTGGAGGGAGGAGAAGGACCAAGGGTTTTAGAACTTGACAGGGCTCTCACATCTTATTGTGTTCTGTTCCAGGTAAGATGAAATAAACATACGGCGTCTCCCTCTCCCACTGAGTGTACAACCCTGATAGAGAGTACGTGGTGCAGCTGTTTGAATTCTCTGAATGGTAAATAGAGCAAGTAGATTGGGTGAAAAAGAAAACCAGGATTCCAAGTACTGCCAAGCTGATGGTGAGTTGAGCGTACCTTTCCCTCTGGTATCCCCTGAACAGAACTCAGCACAGCCTGATACTGGAAGTCCACACCCTGGTACAGACCAAGAGCGACACAGAAGAAAACCTCTGGTTCTGGTTCAAGCAGTGGACAAGGGGACTCCTAAAACTCAGAACTTGGAGGGATCCCCCAGTGTTTTCCTTTTCTTTTTCTCCACTCTTGTGTCCCAGCCACCAGAGAATCTGAGGCAGGAGTGGCAGTGGCAGAAAATGTGGCTGTCACCATAATCAGGGACCAGGACTTTGAGGAGGGGAAACTGTATTCTGGCCTCTGGGTGCTCTATCTTTCTTCCTGCTTTGGGGGGCTGTATCCCACCCTGGGCTTCTCTGGACTCCTGATACCCTATCACTCTTACCTGTCACTTTTTAAACCAGCAGCAGGTGTGGGGGAGCATATGCTCTGTCACACCAGGGACAAGTCGAGAAACCTGTCTCTGGACCCCTCTAGAAATATCCTGTGGTGGAGCCCTGCCTATCAGCCCACCCAGGCCTCCTCAAATGAGGCACTAAGGCTGGCCCATGGGACCAAAGTGCAGAGGGAAGGGGTGATGAGCCACTGGTCTTCTAAACACTGTTGTGGTCCCTGAGTTAGTCATGACACTCTCTGGGTGGGTGGGGTTAGGGTAAAGCTGGACCTTAGAGGAGTTAGGGCCAACCTCAGGGGGGGAGCAGAGGAGGTGCTCTGAAATCTGGCCTTATGGAATGTTCCAAGGGCACCCGTGATGAAAGACTGGAGCCCAGGGGGTAGGGCTCCTGCTATCCTTACTTGACGGTTCTGGGGCTCTACAAAGAGGAAGGTTCTTAGCAATGTTAGGAGGGGAGAAGCTGGTGTTTCTTTACACAACTCCCACTAAGCACTTTGTATGTACTATGATAATTAATCCTCACTAAGCCCATGACATGGAGAGTAGGACACTCATTTTTCAGATGAACAAGCTAAGGCATAGAGAGGTTAAACAAAGTGTCCAAGGTCATAGTCCTGGTAAGTGACAGGGCTGAGTAAGCCTTCAATAAACATATTTGCCTACACTCATATGTAACTTTAAAGTCCTTAATTCCTCCAGTCACGAATCCTAACACATGGGTCATGAACTTTAGAAGGCAGAGCCCAGCAGTAATATGAGAGAGATGTAGAAATCAGAACAGCTCACATCTAGTAACTTGCTGAGTGCTAGAATTCTTCCCCATGTTGTGAGAAACGAAAGACGTGGGCTCATGACCTTGAGGTCTTTAACATGTCTCTCAGAAGAATTAGCGACTCTGGCCTACAAAGACAAGCATGCTTTTCATACATCACAGGCACACCAGGTACCTGTGTGTCTGAGGAACACACTGCCTGGGCAAGGACAGATTGGCCAGAGGATCACCCAGTGCAAGGTGATTCTTACAGCTGGAAGGATTCATGGGTGCTCTTAGAAGTTCTCAGACCTGCATGTCTCATTTACTAGAAAGAAACTAAGGCCTTGAAAGAGGAAGAGATTAGCTTTAAGTCCAACCAAGAGTCAGTTAAGATTGTTGTTTCTGAGGATTGTTGTTTCGGAGGCAGCAAACTCCAGCTTTGGAGTTTGAGGATGTGGTTTTGCAGCCTTGTAAGGGAGGGCAGACAGAGTTGGCTATGGGCTGTGGGTCTGGGGAGAGCAAGAGGTTCCTTCAGCTGCCCAAATTGGGGAAGGTGCTCATCTCTTCATGAGTAAGGGACATGGGGTTTTATTTCATGGCCTCAGTTCCTTAATGTGTATAATGGCAATGGAGAAAATCTAGCTCAAGGGGTTGTATATTTATAAACTGAGAAGAACTAAAGTAATTAAATGCATAACACATAGAACTGGAGAAGTAGAAGTGCTAACAGTCTCCATTATACTAATTATATGCATCGTTGAGCTCATTGTAATCAATCGCAGCATATTAATGATAACATTGGGCATATTGGGCCCTAAAATCACTGGACTGGCACAGTAAGTGCCTCAGAGGCCAGCCAGCCTAGTCTCCCTCACCTGATTATAGAATTCATTCTCTGCTCAACATTTGTGCCAAGGAGTACTCATATTTTCCTGAGTAATAACAGGCATGTTGAATCTCAGAATTCAGCCAGAGATTGCAGGAGTGAGTAGTCCTGCCTGCCCCCCAACTAGGCAGCCCTGTGTTGATCAGATCCATTCTTGCCCTCTTAGATCCCTTATGCAGCATCCAAAGTGGGCTGTGGTCACCATCTGAATAGAAACACCAGCTATGGGTCAGGGCTTAGTTTGGAGAACATTTTTAAGGGAGTGGGGTTGGCTGCTTACTTCTGCCAGGCCCAGAAGGAAACTGAGCCCCACTGTCCCAGTATCAGCTCAGCCCCCAAAAGCCCCTGATATGACTCCAGAGATACACAACACAAGCACAGGGTCTAGATTCCTTGGGAATCACATCCCCACCCAAATGAGGATGGCACTGTCACCACAATCATCTGTTACCCAGGATTTGTCCTTTTCACCATTCTTGGCACAATCACCAAGGAAGAACACTACCCCCTCACCTCCAGCCTTGGCCAGTACAACACTGGTGAAAAGACCATTTTTTGTATTACCAGAACCCCCTCCACAGAACATAATTATACACAGGAGGATGATCTCCACTCCTTCAAGCATGTCACAGCTCAGCTCTAGGGAGCCTAGAGGGCCACAGGAGGCTTGAGGGTGAGGTGGGAGTTGTTGGCAGCTCTTCCTTTTAATTCTCATCTCCCTTCTGTCTCAAACCCAATCCACCTGGTTGGGGTGCAAAATCAAAATAGACTCTTCTTAATCTTCTTCACCCCTAAATACAAGTCCAAGCAGTAAGGAATGTGATATAAAAACTTCATTAAAGAACCCTGTTCACCCATCCTGACACAAGAGTGGTTCTGTTGGAACCAGAGTGGCTGGCTAGGCCCCCTGGGCTGTGGAGGAAGCAGATGTTCTCAGGTCAACTTCAAGGCAGGGCGAGGGTCTGCTGGGACACCTGGCTAAGGAGCAAGGGCTCACCCCGGTAAAGAGCTTGATCTTGTGTGGATATAAATGGAGGGTCACAGCTGAGCTGTGGGACAGGGAAGGGAAGGAGGGAGCAAGGAGGATGGGGGCTGCACTTTCTTCTCATACTGGGATTCCAGCTCACATCCCAGCCCTCCCCTCTGAGCAATCATGACAACCTTACCCTTAGAAAGGAGGAGGAAGTGGGGCTTTTCTCTGGGTGCCCTCACTCTCCCTCCTCACTGAAGTTGGGGACTGGACGCCTTGCGGTGGTGAGGACCAGGAACGAAGGCCCCAGTTCCTGTGAGCAGATCTTTATGCAGGTACCTGCAGCTCAGAGGGTGCAGTGCAGGAAGGAGGGAGCCTAGGAAGGGTCAGATGGTGGCTCCCCAGAAGTGGAAAATGTGGGTTTTTTTGCATGTTTTTTTTGTATGGATGGGGTGGTCTCCTGCCCTGTGTTCTCGCTTGACTGATAATCATGGGCTTTGATTCTTGTGGTAGAAAAAGAAAGTCAGGAGACACTTGGAATAAAGGCAGCTGCAGGGAAAGCAACACAGACGCAGCATCGGTGACAGGCACGGCCCATCTTACTGTCCCAGTAGGCGGCCACATGGATCAGCCTCCCTCACTGAAACAGACAGAATGAAGCATTGTTATTTTGATCATTTTTTAAAATTGTATTAAGAACACTTAACTTGAGATCTACCCTCTTAACAAATTTTAAGTGTAAAATAAGGTATTGTTAACTATAACAGTGTACAACAATGGTGTACAGCAGATCTCTAGCACATGTTCATCTTGCATAACTGAGACTTTATACCCATTGAATAGCAACTCCCCATTCCCCCCACCCCTGGCAACCACCATTCTACTCTCCTTCTGTGAGTTTGACTATTTTAGATACTTCATATAAGTGGAATCCAGCAATCCTGCTTCTGAGCATTTACTGAAAAGAATCGAAATTGGGATCTCAAATATGCACTTCCATATTCATTGCATTATTCACAATAGCCAAGATGTGGAAACAACCTTAGTGTCCATTGATGACTGAGAGGTTGGATCCACCTGCCATCTGCACCACTCCGCTTCTGGCTCAGAGGCCCTGCTCAGAGGCTGTGCTTCTTGCTCTACCCTAGTCCCAGCTTGGAGGCTCTCACGCAGGAGTGCAGCAGGCTCCAAACTGACAGGCTTGGGGTAGCCGCTTCGGCAGGCCCCAAGAGGAGCATGAAGAGTGCTGCAGTCCCTGGGCCACCGGAGCCAACCACGGCCTGCCTGACTTGGCACTAGTGGGACCCCAGTGCTGCTTGCTCACCCTCACTCCACCCTCTGGGCCCCAGTTGCCTCCTGTCTGCTTGGCCCTGACCCCACCCTCCAGATCAGATTGACCTGCCATCTGCACAGCCCTGCTTTTGGCTCAGAGGCTGCTCAGAGGTTCTGCTCATGGCTCCTCCACAGTCCCAGCTCTGGGGCTCTCAGGGCTGAGCCTGAGGTTCTGCCCCTGTGCCTCCAGAACTCCTGCCAGACCTGAGACACTATCCCAAAGTCTCCAGTGCTGCATCTGGACCCCAAGACCCCACCCCAGAGCCTCCACCACCAAAGCAAGGCTGGAAGAGCTGCTCGAAAGTCCAATGCCCCACCAGGGACCCCCACTGTGGTCCCCCCAGCCTCAAGCCACCAGCACACTTCTACCTGCTTTAAGCAAATACCCACAATCCAGGAACTCACAACAACCTTATCCAGCTGCTGTGGTTATCTCTGTGGGGAGAGCCTGGGGAGAGCAATCCCCACAACACCAGCCTCAGTGAAGAGAGTCTCATCTAGCTCCCAACTTGAACATCCTACAACTATCTGGAGAGTTCCCAGCAAGGAACAGGAGTCCTGAAAACCTATTAACCTGGAATTCAGAAAAGAGCGTTCAGGTGAGAAGAAACCAGCAAAAGAACCCAGGCAACATGAAAAATCAAAACAGATCAACACCCCCAAGGGACCACAATGGAGCTACAGCAGTGAACTCCAACCTCAAGGAAATTGTTGAAATGACACACATGGAATTCCAGAATATGGATGGCAAAAAAGATGAATGGAATTGAAGAGAAAGTTGAAAACCAACAAACAGAAGCCCAAAAAGTATTTTAGGAAATTAATGAAAAAGTCACTAAAGAGCTTGACAAAGTTAGGAAGGATGTAATAGAACTTAAAGAAATGAAAGAGTCATTCAGGGATTTCAAAACGCAGCAGAAAGTTTCAGCAACAGATTAAACCAAGGAGAAGAAAGAATCTCAGAGCTTGAAGACAGGGGTCTCAAGCTAACCCAATCATTTAAAGAGGCAGAGAAGGGAATAGCAATGGCAGAGTAATCACTTAGAGAGATATGGGACTACACAAAGCGAACAAACATAACAATTATAGGTATCCCTGAGGGAGAAGAAGAAAGTGCTAAAAGCATGGAAAATCTATTTGAGGGAATTATTGTGAAAACTTCCCCAGTATCACCAGAGATCCAGACATCCAGATACAAGATGGTCATTGAACTCCAGGAAGATTCATAGCAAATAGAACATCTCCAAGACCCATAGTATTCAACCTGGCCAAAATCAAAGTGATAAAGAAAATTCTACAAGCAGCTAGATGTAAGCAACAACTGACCTACAAGGGAAAACCCGTCAGGATAACAGCAGTCTTCTCAGCAGAAACCTTACAAGCCAGAAGGGAGTGGGCCCCCATATTCAATATTCTTAAACAAAACAACTGCCAGCCTAGAATTTTGTATCCAGGTAACTGAGTTTCACATTTGGTGGAGAAATTAAGTCTTTTCCAGACAAGCAAATGCTGAGGGAATTTGCCAAGTCCACACCTGCCCTGCAGGAAGTATTCAGACCTGCACTATACCTGGATCAGCACAATAGATGCCTACCAGTGTAAAAATCCCCAAAAGCTAAAGGTCAGAGCCTAGTCAACACAATGGCTCAAGAGGTAAAACAGAGCAATAAAGTTCTACTCAATAGGAAGAACAAAAATCCACCACACTTATCAATTCTTTCAATAAATGTGAATGACTTGAACTCCCCACTCAAGAGACATAGGCTGGCTGAATGGATAAAAAAATACAACCTAAGTATCTGCTGACTCCAGGAAACACATCTAACCCACAAGGACTCATTCAGACTCAAGGTGAAAGGATGGAAAACAATATTCCATGCAAATGGAAACCAAAAGAAAGCTGGCATAGCAGTTCTCATACCAGATAACAGACTTCAAATCAACAAAAGTAAAGAAAGACAAAGATGGTCATTATATAATGGTAAAGGGAACAATTCAACAAGAAGACATAACAATTCTAAATATTTACACACCTAACACAAGTGCACCCAGATTCATAAAGCAAATCCTATTTGATCTAAACAAAATGATAAAGAGTAGCACTGTAATAGTCAGGGACTTCAACATCCTTCTGACAGAACAGGACAGATCTTCCAAAGAGAAAATAAACAAAGAAACAATGGACTTAAACAGAACTCTAGAACAAATGGGCCTAACAGACATTTATAGAACATTCTACCCCCAACCCACTGAATATATGTTCTTCTCATCAGCTCATGGAACATTCTCTAAGATTGATTGCATCCTAGGCCACAAAACATGTCTCAACAAATTTTAAAAAATCAAAATTATATCATGCATCTTCTCAGACCACAGTGGAATAAAATTAGAAATCAACTCCAACAGAAACACTCATCACTACACAAAATCATGGAAACTAAACAACCTACTGCTGAGCAATAGTTAGATCAAGGAGGTGATTAAGATGGAAATCAAAAGATTCTTTGGCCTAAATGATAAAGGGGGCACAAGTTATCAAAATCTGTGGTTTGCAGCTAAAGCAGTCCTGAGAGGAAAATTCATAGCCATAAATGCCTACAGTCCAAAAGACAGAAAGATCACAAATCAACAATCTAATGAACTGTCTCAAAGAACTGGAAGAGGAAGAGCAAACCAATCCCAAACCCAGCAGAAGAAAAGAAATAACGAAGATCAGAGCAGAACTAAATGAAATTGATAACAAAAGAACTATACAGAAAATTAAGGAAAAAAAAATTTGGTTCCTTGAAAAGATAAAATTGACATGCCTCTTGGTAGATTAACCAGAAGCAGAAAAGAAAGCACTCTTATAATCTGAATCAGGAATAAAAAAGGAGAAAATACACCTGATACCATGGAAATACAAAATATCATTTCTAAATACTGTAAAAATCTCTATGCACATAAACTTGAAAGATGGAGGAAAGAGACAAATTCTTAGAAACACACAGCCTCCCTAGGCTTAATCAGGAAAAAATAGAATTCCTGAACAGACAAATATCAAGTACCAAAATTGAAGCAACAATAAAAAATCTTCCAAAAAAAAAAGAGTCACGGACCAGATGTTTTCACACCCAAATTTTACCAGACCTACAAAGAAGAACTGGTACCTATCCTGCAGAAATTATTCCACAACATCGAGAAGGAAGGAATCCTCCCCAACATGTTTTATGAAGCCAATATCACCTTGATACTAAAGCTAGGAAAAGACTCAACAAAAAAAGAAAACTACAGACCAATATCCCTTATGAATATAGATGCAAAAATTCTCAATAAAATCCTAGCAAACTGAATTCAGCTGCACATCAAAAAAATAATCCATCATGACCAAGTGGGCTTCATCCCAGAGATGCAAGGATGATTCAACATATGCAAATCTGTAAATGTAATTCACCACATAAATAGAAGTAAAAACAAAGACCATATGATCCTCTCAATAGACGCAGAAAAGCATTTGACAAAATTCAGTACCCTTTTATGATAAAAACACTTAACAAAATAGGCATAGATGGGACTTACCTCAAAATGATAAAAGCCATATATGACAAATCCACAGCCAACATCATACTGAATGGGGAAAAATTGAAAAGCATTCCCACTTAGAACTGGAACCAGACAAGGTTGCCCACTATCACTACTTGTATTCAGCATAGTGCTGGAAGCAATTGCCAGAGCAATCAGACAAGAGAAGGAAATCAAGGGTATCCAAATGGGGGCAGAAGATGTCAAACTATTGTTCTTTGCTGACAATTTGATCTTATATCTAGAAAACTCCAAAGATTCTGCCAAGAGACTCCCGGAATTGATAAACAAATTCAGCAAAGTCTCAGGTTACAAAATCAATGTACACAAATCAGTAGTATTCATATATGCCAACAACAGTCAAGCTGAGAACCAAATCAAAGACTCAATACCTTTCACAATAGCAACAAAGAAAATAAAATACCTAGGAATATATTTATTTAACTAAGGAGAAAGACCTCTACAGGGAGAACTACAAAACACTGAGGAAGGAAATATCAGAGCACATAAACAGATGGAAAAACATATCATGCTCATGTCTCAGCAGAATCAGCATTGTTAAAATGTCTACACTACCCAAAGTGATCTACAGATTCAACGCAATCCCTATTAAAATGCCAACATCATTTTTTACAGATCTAGAAAAAAAAATTCTGCACTTCATATGGAACCAGAGAAGACCCTGTATGGCCACAGCAACCTTCAGCAAAAAGAATAAATCAGGAGGCATCAATTTACCAGACTTCAAGCTATACTACAAGGCTATAGTAACCAAAACAGGATGGTGCTGGCAGAAGAACACAGACGTAGACCAATGGATCAGAACAGAAAACCCAGATATAAAACCATCCTCATATTGCCACCTGATCTTTGACAAAGCAGACAAAAACATACATTGAGGAGAAGAATCCCTATTCAATAAATGGTGCTGGGAAAATTGGATCTCCACAGGTAGAAGACTGAAACAGGATCCGCACCTCTCACCACTCACAAAAATTAACTCACAATAGATAAAAGACTTAAACCTAAGGTATGAAACTATAAGAATTCTAGAAGAAAATGTTGAAAAAACTCTTACAGACACCAGCCTAGGCAAAGAATTTATGAAGAAGACCACAAAACCAATCACAGCAACAACAAAAATAAATAAATGCAACTGTATCAAATTAAAAAGCTTCTGCACAGCCAAGGAAACAATCATCAGAGTGAATAGACAACCTACTGAATGGGAGAAAATATTTGCATGCTATACATCCAATAAAGAGCTGATAACTAGAATCTATAAAGAACGCAAACAAATCATCAAGAAAGAAAAAGTCAAACAACTCCATTAAAAAGTGGCCAAAATACATGAACAGAAACTTTTCAAAAGAAGATAGAGTAATGGCAATAAACATATGAAAAAATTCTTAACATCTCTAATCATCAGGGAAATGCAAATCAAAGCCATAATGAGATATCACTTAACTCCAGTGAGAATGGCTTTTATCAAAAAGTCCTAAAACAACAAATGTTGGTGTGGATGTGGAGACATAGGAACACTCATACACTGTTGGTGGGACTGCAAACGAGTACAACCTCTATGGAAAGTAGTATGGAGATATTGCAAAAAACTAAAAGTAGACCTACCATTTCATCCAGCAATCCCACTACTGGGTATTTACCCAAAGGAAAAAAAGACATTCTATAAAAAAGATGCTTGCACTTGAATGTTTATAGCAGCACAATTCACAATTGCAAAGATGTGGAAACAACCCAAGTGCTCATCAATACATGAGTGTATCAATAAAATGTGTGGATTAATAAAATGTGGTATATGTATACCATGGAGTACTACTCAGCCATAAAAAATGGTGAACTAATACCTCTTGTATTAACCTGGATAGAACTGGAAACCATTCTTCTGAGTGAACTATCACAAGAAGGGAAAAACAAACACCACATGTACTCACCATTAAATTGGAACTAATCGATCAACACTTATGTGCACATATGGAAACAACATTTATCGGAATCAAGCAGGTGGTGGGGGAGGAAGGGATGAGTAAATTCATACCTAACGGGTACAATGCACACATCTGGGTGATGGGCACACTTATAACTTTGACTCAAACTGTACAAAAGCAATTTATGTAACCAAACTTTTGTACCCCAGTAATATTCTGAAATAAAATTTAAAAAAAAGAAAATGTGGTATATACATGCAATGGAATATAATTTAGCCTTAGAAAAGAAGGAAATCCTGCCATATTCAACATCATGGGGACATGGTGAGGCTTTCCACTAGAGGTAGGGTTGGAGAAGGCAGCTGCTTGGGTAGTTCAAGACATCGTACTTAACTTCTTGGCCTTTAACCATGCAGGAGGGTTGAATATTCTGATCCTCCTACTGTACAAATCAATGAATCACCATCTCCTCATGGACACACATGCACATGAAGGCTTTGAGCAGCACTGAAATTGATAAGATCTGAATGCCATAGAACAAGGGTCCTATCTGCTAGAAAGCAATGTCAACACATATGGGCTACAGCTCCTTCCTGTAGGAGATGCCAAATGCAAAGAGAGTCAATGAGAAGAGAGAAAGTAAATGCAGCAAATGTTCAAATGCCTTCTTTGTCATTTTGGTTGGCACATTATGCTGAATGCTCTACTGTCATTTCTCATTTCGTCCCCATGACAACTCTCTGAAGAGGTCATTGTCATTCCCATTTTATAGACAAGGTCTCTGGGCTGGTAGGGGGCCAGGGCAGGATGATTATTGATGCCCTCATAAGGAGAATCTCAGGCCACAACAGTAGGTGCCCTCAGGACCATCCCAAGGCTTTCTGGCTTCTTCATAGTCCAGAGAAACATCACCTGGGGGTAGGGGACAGGTTTGGCCACCAGGAACTCCAAAGGCTAGGATTGATCGAAAGGACAAGAGTGTGGGGCATGTTGAGCACCTTCTAGCAGGGGAGATTGCAGAGGCATGCATCCTGGGCTCACCAATGTCTTGGGGGGCCTTGGTTCCACATGCCTTCTGCTGTGGAGAGCTTTGCCCAGCCCTTTCCATCTATGGCATGATTCTAGGAATCTTCTTACATGGAAGTAGGAGCTTTGGGAATCTGCCAGGGTGATGAGGTAGTCCTCATGTAGCCCCATGCCACTAGTGATAGCTCTAGAGTATGCCCCCATGCTTCTGCTCTGTAGAGATGTCGTATTTAACTTCTCGGCCTCTAACCATGCTGGAGGGTTGAGTAGTCTGTTAACCCTTCTGCATGCATCACGATGCCTTCACAGAAACACATGCACACATGAGGGCCTTGAGCAGCATTGAAATTGACAAGGCCTGAATGCCATAGAACAAGGGTCTTATCTGCTAGAGTTTGTCTGTACCTTGACCACAACAAACCATGCATGGTGCATGATTCTGCATTCCTCAAACATCTGCTTTCCAGAATGGAATGCCCAGCTCTGGGCAAGCACTGGGTCAGAACATCCATAAGCTTAGGCCCCTGCTTCCCTTCTCTCTTCACCTCCTTGTCAAGGGCAGAGATGGTATCCCCTCCCCCCATATCGGTCCTGTGCTGGGTGTAGTAGGGGGTGCTCAGGGAGCTGAGAAGCTCCCACCACCCTATCTGATCTCAGACCTGCCTCCTCTGTGCCCCATGTCTGACCCAGCTTTATTTAGCAAGCTCAGTTCAGTAACTAAAGCAACTGTGCTACTCTAGCCCCATCCTCTTCCAAGGACTTTGGAGAAGCCAGTTTCTCATATCTTTTAATCAAGTCTTCCATTTCTCTAGGCAACCAACACAAAAGTCCTGAACCAGGTGGTGGAGATGCTTGGGCTCCTACACAGAGGTCCTATTTTCTGTTCTGCATTCTTCCAGGCCTGGTAATTATGGATCTGTCCTTAAAGGAATTCTGTTTCTTAGCATCAGCTGTTAGAAAGCCCATTTATGTCAAGCTGGTCTCACCACCTCTATCCTGTGTTATACTGCAGAGTACTGTATCACAGACACGCCATCCATCTGTGGCCTAATGTGAATGTGTCCGTAGGTACATGCTGGTGCACGGTGAGTGTGTGTGTATGTGTGTGCAGTGTGTGTGAGTGTGTGCATGCGTATTATTAAGTGAATAGCATGTTCATTGATCAATAAGTCTTTTATTGAGTTCCCACTCTATGCCAGACCAAGGTGTTCTAGATGAGGTGCACAGCAGTCAGTAGGCAAGATCGCTGTGCATGTGGAGTTTACCTTATTCTGGCAGATCAGTAAAGCTACAAATGAGATCATTTCAGGTAGTGAGAAATGCTGAAGAAATACAGCAGATCGATGCATAGTGAATGAAGGGTGGGGTGTCGGGTGGCCATGGGTGGCTACTTTAGATGTGGTTGTCAGGCAAGTCCTCACTGAGGAAGCAGGAAGAGCTGGAGGTGGAGCATTCCGGGCAGAGGAAATAGCAAAGACAGAAGCCCTCAAGAGAGTGAGTTTGGTGTGTTTGTAACTGGAGAGCAATGCATTGGGGGGAGGGGGGGATTGGTGGGATCTGAGATAAGAGATAGAGATGTCAGCCAGGGCCCAGGAAATCAGAACTTGGACTCTGCAGTCAGGTTGCCTGGGCCCAGTTCCCTACTATGCTACTTACTAGTTGTGTGACCTTGAGGGAGTTGCTTAACCTCTCTGGGCCTCTGAGGGGTAATGACAGTACCTCCTTTAGAGAGTTATAATGATGATTGAGTGAATTAACGTATGCAAAGGGCTTAGAACACTGCCTGGCATGTAGTAGGTGCTCCATGCATCAGCTAGCTATTCTTTTTAATAAGCATTTGCTGTTATGGTCTGCCTTACTGTTATTACGAGAAAGGAGCTTAGATTTTAAAAGTATGCATTTGTCTGCTGGGACAAGTTCTGGGCTGGAAATCAGCAGAGACCTGAATTTTACTTCCTGGTGTGTCTTCAAGTCCCTAGGTGTCCAGTCCCTTCAAGGGGGTACCGAGACAGTCCTGTGAGCCTCCACCTAAGTGACTGACACAGGAGTTGGCTCCTGAGGGTGGGGTCTTAATGAGTGGATGAGGTTGTTAAACAGGGAGGAAGTTCCAGACTCGTCCAAAAGAGTATCCTAGGCAAGCTAAAGGTCAAATGACTCATCTGTCACCTGCAGCAGGGAAAGGAGGCATGGCAAAGCAGTGAGGAGGAGGTAGGCATGGGGCTGGGAGAGACAGCACAGCAGAGCTGGGCTTCCCAGAGCCTTATCAGCTTTGGCCTTGCATAAGCTCTGGGGCTGCCTGGCTGGGATAAAGCACTCAGGGCTTGGGGTCTGCTAGGTGCTGGTCTTGGGTAAGGCTATGTTTTCTCAGTTTTCTCATCTGTCAAGTGAGAGAGTCAGCTGAGATAATTGATAAGATCTTTTCTAGCCACCCTCACTCAAAACACTATGGGAGGCTGGGCTGGTGAGGGGGTCAGGGATAGAAATAGAGAGTTTGGAGCTGAGAGACCTCTTTAAGGACGATACGCCTTGGGTTTGTGGTAGTCTTGGGAATAAAGTGTTTGGTTTCCCCTTTGCCATTGGGAGGTGGAGGAGTAGATGGTATTTGTGGTCCTAGCTAGATAGAGGCTCTTGGTGTGTAGCCAGCGAGTCCTGGAGAGGATTCCATCTGAAATGCCTGTCCCCCTCCCCAGCGAGATGAAGAGAGGCACTGACAAGTTCTGCATATTTACAGACACACATCAATACCCCTACAATGCATGGACTTCTGAAAATTTATGGAGAAATCACATTTTTGTAAATCAAATTCTATTTTCAATGGACTTTGGTTTCTCACTGTTTAAAGAAGCCCTGTTACAAATCCTTTTGTGAAGCAAATATCTCCTCCCCCATAAATATCAATGTTCATATTTAGGCTTTCAAAGTATGGAAGCCTTTGTTTAAGTGTGTGTGTGAGTGTGTGTAAGAGTATGAGTGTATGTGTCGGTGTGTGTGTGAGTGTGAGAGGGTGAGTATGCCTTTGCCTTCACTCTGGCACATAAAAGGATTTATGAATACAATGTTCCCCTTTCTCTCCCAGCCTTTGTTGTGGTATGTTGCTGGAAAGAGACATACTGTTCAGGCAAAGGGCAGACCCTGAGCGGCTCAGATCTCTATCTGAGCATCCACCCTTTCTTCCCGGCACCTGTTTGCTACTCTGCATGGCCCTTGTCCTGGGAGCCAGAGGAAACCTAACAGGTTGGGAAAAATGGAAACTCTGCCTGCTGCTTGGATTGGGACAGGGAAGGGGAGGCAGATGTGAGAGGGTAGAAAGGAGTGACTAGGAATTCTGGAATTCATTCATGAGTTTGCATTCTATAATCCATTATTCATCAGAGACTATCCAGGGAACCACCATTGTTTGCTTTCTACTTGTCTGAAGCAAGGACAAGTAGAAAGGACTGTATCCTTAACAGTTGCCTATTTAAGTGCTGGTAAGAGTGGCTTGGCTTCCACTAGAAAATTTGTGGCACCTCCCTGGGCATTGCCTCTTGTTCACTACCACACCTCTGACCTCTGCATGGGAAAGGGTCCCCTTCACTCCCCAGCCTTCTGCAAGCCAGTGCAGGAGCCAGCCGAGGAGCCTCTGGAAAGACTCTCCTTCATCACTTATTAATGGTCCCTGGCCTCATCCCTGAAATAATTAGTGTCAAGATATTTTCATATCACACAGTTAATTGCCATCTGCACTGCTTAACACGCCAGGGCACTGGGCAGCAATCTGGGACCCGCTGAGGACTGTGGGGATCGGGCTTGAGTCATGGTGTTGGCTGCCACAGCCAGGGGTGGGACGGGGAGAGAGGGAGCCTTCAGTGGAGTGTGGGAAATTCCGGGGCTCTGGGCAACTTCATCCCTCAGCTCACAGGCAAAGTGTTAAGAAGCAGGGTTGTCCCCTGATAGGAGGAGAGGGAGATGAGGTCTTGGCAGAAACCGAGGTTCTCACCACAATAGACACCCACAGGATGTCCCAGGACCATCACCTCACAAGAGCATCTGGATTCAGGATCTGAAGGCCTGCTTTCTAGCCCTCTGTGTCCAGTTCCCTAGAAGCAGGGTCTGAGATGGGATTCTGGTGTGTGATTTAGGAAGCAGCACTTACAGGGGAAGCTGGGAGGGAGAGTGTGGGGCGGGATAGAGCAGAAGAAGCATCTAGACAAAGATACCATTTCAGGTGAGGTCTAGTTGAGGCTTTGGGGGAGTGAATGGCACACAGAGTTTTTTCCACCTAAAGCCGAGAGTGTGGCTTTTACATCCCCACAGCAGTCAGGCATTAACCAACAGCTGTTCCCAGCTACGGGCTGTGGTGGAGGGTTTCATCTCCGAGGCATCTCCCAGGGAAGGGCATCTGCTGGAGAAGGGTGCAGTTATGAGCTACTAGCAGCCAACACTACTGTAGCACAGGGTGGGTGCCCGGGCTAGTGAAGATCTGGGTGAGGCACAGACAGCCTCTGATCCCCCTTCCAGGCTGACAGATTGGACCAGCCATCTAGCCACTCTGAGGCTCCCATTTCGAAGAGGGAGCCCTTCCTCACTCTCTTGTAGTGCAGCAGGGTAACAAACTTAGAGGGTGTGGCAAGCAGTTTTGAACTGCAATGTGCTATATAAACATCAGCTAGTATTACTACCCTTAGCCCTATGCTGTTTAGTGGAGGAAATGCCCAGATTTCACTTTACATGTGGATGGAGCATAAACCATTGATGCTTGGCCAGATTGATAAGGCTTCTCTCCCCACCCCCTCTCCCCTGGCCTGCGCTCCTTCCCTTAGACAAACGCTCCTTTTATATGGCATTATTCTCTGGGATAATTTACAAAGAAAGTGGAGGGAGTTAATGTTCAGTTATCAGTCATGAAAGCGAGTGCATGGATCCTTCTCAGGGCCTCTTTGACTAGAGTAGGGGAGAGGGATGAGGGTATGGCCTGAAGGCTGAGGAGGGGCCTCTGGGGTTACACTGGGGGACTGCAGGAGGGGCCTCTTCCCAGCCTCGTCCATTTTGGGCTGGGCTGTACTTAAAGGCTAGAAAAGGATGAGCACTCAGGCTGGCAACAGCCCTCTGCCCCCAGAGAGGACAGTGAGTACCAAGGGGGCACTCCCTCCCTGCCCCTGCTGAGCCCCCTCTTCCCTGCCCCTTGCCCAGCTCACAGGGAAAGGGGGACTCCCCCGTCAAAGGCACCTTCTGTGGGAAGAGCAACTATGCTCCTGTCCAGGGCACTCTCCAGAAGAGAGGCCATCAGTGGGGAGGCAGAGGAGGAGAGCTCTCCGTCGTGAAGGGCAGCTGCTGGGGAGAGAGGCCTGTGGGGACAGGGACAAGGGAAAAGAAAGGAGCAGTGCCAGCAGAGCCCTCAGATGAGCCTAGGGCTGGGGACACACAGCACCAGGGTCAAAAAGGCTGACCTGTTGTCTGCCAGGCCTTCAGCTGAGAGAAAACAGTGGCACTCTGGTGCTGCTTTCTACCTCAAGGAAAGGACTGTGGTGCTTTAGCAAGATCATTGCTGCCCCCCAGGCCCCCTGTTGAGCCCTGTGTCCCTGAGGTTGTTGTGCCTTGGTGTCCCCAGGAAGACATTGTTCTGCCTGCCCTTTTCTGGGGGAGAAGGATTTTCGTGTCCACCATTAGGGCACTGCCCCACCTGGCCTCCTGGGTGTGTCCCACCTCCTGGGGGGCCAGGAAGCACACTGGCCTGGTTCTCTCTTGAACTGAGAAAATCCAGAAAAAGCTTGAGCTTGGGAAGAATGCATTTTGGTTGTCATTAGCAGGAATGTGGAATTATTTCTGGGGAAACAACTAAGTTCTACTTTACAGGGCATAAGCGTAACATGTGTGTGTGTATGTGTGTGAGTGTGTGTATGCCTGTCTGTTGGGGGTCAGGTCGCTCAGAGCAGAGGGCCTGGACACTCAGCAAGGACAAGTCTGATCCAGGAAACTTTTGACCTTGCTGCTGCTAGCCCAGCATGAGGCAGGAAGAAGTGGGCTTGGCAGAGTCCCTGCCTTCAGGGTCTGGAGTCTAGATTTACTTGGGGTAATCAGGTTGGGGCTCAGATCTAAGGAGGGTTTTGGAAAAGGTAGGCAGTGCGCAGTTCACCAGAATGGTCAGGGAAGGCTGCATGGAGGAGGTGGGGCTTGAAAGAAGCAGAACATTTGAATTGGGAGGTGAGAAGAGAAGAGAGAGACTATATAGGGAGAGCAACTGTGTCAGTTAAACTACAGAGGCAGGAAGGAGAGAAGGTAGCCTGTCTGGGAGAAAATCTTTCCAGAATCATCGTCATTATCATAGGTAATACTAATTGAACATCTACTATGTGCCAGGCACCATTCTTAGAGCTTTACATATTAGTTTACTTAATCTTCACAACAACTCCATGAGGTAGGTACTCACGAGGTATTACTTCCTATTTTACTGAAGAAGATGCTAAGGCCCAGAGGGGTTAAGTAATGGGCACAAGGTCACACAGCCAGTGAGTAGCAGAACCAGAATTTGAACCCAAGTAGCCTGGCTCTGGGGCTTCTGCTCCTACCCTGTAGACACTTCTATACAGGTTAGCACACACTGAGCCCTTATTATGTGTTAGCACCATTCTGAGCCTATTATTCATGGAATCCTCATTATTAACCTCATTTTACAGATGAGAAAACTAAGACACAGAAAGTATCACGTGGAGTAGGCAGGGAGATGAACATAAGAAAATGCTTGTATGCTGTGCTCAGGCATGTGGGCATGCCATTAGGCACTGGGAACTTTAGTGGGTTTTGATTGCCAGCAGAGAGCAGAGACATGGGGAAGATGCACACAGCTGGGGCATGTGCCAGTGGGTCACTCAGGAACCTCTGGGGCTGGGGCTGGGGTTGGGGCTGGGAGAAGGGCCTGCCTCCTCTGTGGCTCCTGTGGCCTAGTTTCCTGGCTGCTGCCAGGTAGTGGGGCCTGGCAAGCAGGTTATAAATATCCTGGAGTGACAGCAAGGCCTTCATGCTGACGCTGATGTGGATTAAACTGGATGTGCAGCCTCAAGGTCATTGGTATGGCTGTAGTTTTGACTGCTCTGGGAGGGGTCTAGTTGAGGAATGTGCTAAGGAGGGGACAGCAAGGGGGCTGGGGCCTGAACCCCTAAGTCCAGCCCAGCTCAAACAGTGACCTTTCCTTTCATGCGGTCTAAGTGCTTCACTCCTGCTCTTACCACGTCCCCCACTCTAGCATCCTCTGTCCTCCTCACAGCCTGCATTTAGTAGGTTTTCTCAGTCCAGTCTGGGCCCAAAGGCCTTCAAGTCACAAGTCAGTGGTGGGGGGATGGGTTGGCACATGGGAGCAGTCCCTGGCCTATCCTACCTTCTGCTTCAGCCATACCTCTTCCCTCAGCACCTGTCTTTCCCCACACTCAGACTGGAGTGGGACAGTGACTCTGGGTTGATTCAGCAAAACTACACCCAATTCCCTGGGGACTCTGTGTGTGTGTGTGTGTGTGTGTGTGTGTGTGTGTGTGTGTGTGTATTTGTATGTGTGTCCATGTCCACTCTGCTAATAAAAAAAGATATTTAGAGATCTCAGAACCTCACAGCTGGACGAGACCCAGGGATGAATTTACTCTGGGAATGAGGCCCGGAGAGGGCACATTATGTGTTTATAGCTAAAGCCCAGGCTTTCTGAACTTTCTGAGGCCCAGGCCAGGGCTCTCCAGGGACAGCCCCCCTTTGGATTTGGTTCCATTCCAAAGGAGCCCCAGGAAGGCCCAGGGAGCTATGTTGGTGTTAGGAGGACCTTAGCTGAAGGAGTGGGGTGTGGGGTGGGGAATGGATGGGGTTGGGGGCAGTTCTCTGCTCTGGCTGATAGGGTGGGTGGCCATGTGGGACAATGCAGCAGAAGCAGGAGTTCAGCAATGACCATAGGCTTGGGCAGGCCAAGACCAGGCTGGGACCTCAGGCCAGCTGGAGTCTGAAGTTCTGGGGTGTGCTGCGTATTGTCTATCAACACTTAGCATCGTTTCCACACCCTTTATGTTCCTTCTGTGTCACAGGAACTAGCAGGATAAAAATGACATTTCCCAGAGTCCCTTGCTGCTTGGATTGTGGCTGCTGTTTAGGTTTTGCCAATGAGGCATTACTGTGAGCTCTAGAAGGTGACAGAGAGGCAGAGACATTCCCTCTGCAGTGGTGTTGGGCGGTGAGCTGGCTCCTGCCAACATGAGGATTTGCAGTGACTGGTTAACCATGGTTTTGCCACCAGCTTCCTGGGTGTGGGGCAGCTGGGGCCGCACTGGTGGTTCTAGCAGGGGCAGCAGCTGTTTCCTGGTCTCAGGCTCACAGCTATAGAGATGTGACCTTAAGCCAAAAGCCTAGCAGTGGTCCCAACTTCCATTTTTCTGGGCCCCCTGATCACTTTGTAAATCCCTATTTCCCACATTAAATCCCTTTCTGCTTGAGACACCTCAGGTGTTCCTGTTTCCTACATGGAATGCTGATTGATATGGGGCATGGCTGTGATAGGTGGATGCTGGACTGAATGAAGGAGAGGCTGGGCCTGAGCTTGATCCAGAGGCCAAGGAAGACTCTGAGCTTGGCGTCTGTGACAAGAATGTGATGTGGTTAAGAAGAACTGTGAACTGCAGGTATTTGGAGAGCCAGGGTCACGCTGTCAGGGTGGCCAGGGACAGACTGCCAGCTGGGCCTCAGTGAACTACTGTGGACGCCAGAGAGGAGCATGGCAGAAATCCCAGTAGGTCCTTTCAAAGGTGACCTAGCACTGCCCTCATTCAAGAAACCAAAGGCTGCTTCCCTGTGGAGAGTTGAAGGGAATGGGAGACAAATCCAAGCCACAGCTCACCCAGAGCCTGGGGCCCAGCTGGATCAGCCTGTGGAGACAATTCTAATACATCCAGTGGAGGACAGATGAGTGGCCACCTTCAAGGAGGCCAAGCTGGAAAAATGCAGACTGTCAAGATTTTCTTGGGGAAATTGCCTGGGCTGCCTTGGCCCCGCAGGACTCAGCTCTACCAACTCCCTGCCTACAAGCACTCCCCCCCATAGCAGGTCACCCTGGAAAGGACAGGCACTGCAGCCACTCAGAGGAGTTAGAGGCTGAAATGACACAGGGTAATGGACTTGGACATGACCTGGCTCTTGGCTCCTGACTGCATCTGATTGGCAAAGATATCACTTGCTGAGTATTGCTGCCTGCCCGGTGACCTATAGGAACTGCCCCATTTTGTCCTAAGAAGTGTTATCATCAGCCCAATATTACAGATGAGGAAACTGAGGCTCAGGGAGGGTGAGTAAGTTGCCAGCCATCACAGAGCTAGTTCCTGGAGGAGCTGGGATTTGAACTCAGTCTGCCTAGTTTGGAACCATGGGTCTAAGCACTGGCGTACTGCTAAAAGAAGCAGGGTGTCTTCTGGGCCCCTGCCTTGAGAGTCTATGAGCTATGTCAGCATCACCTCTGACCTCTCTTTTTCCCCCAACCTCCCCTGGCCTGCCCAGCTTCCTCCTCAGCCACTTCTGACCTAGGCAGGGCAGCTGAGGAGTTAATGTGGAAACAGAGGGCTTGCTGTCCCCTTCTGGCCTGGCTTGATGGGCCCTGGGTGGTTTTTTTAATCCCTCTTTCCTTTATTTCAGTTGAAGCTGGTAACTGTCATGCTGCTCCTATATCATCCATTGACATTTAAGTCCCAACTCTTTCTAAATAAAGAGTGGATTGGCCTCAGCTTGCGCCATAGGGTGGTGAGGTGTCAGGCCTTCCTGGCAGTGTGAGGGGCACTGTCCCTGGCTCTTGGACTCCTGTTAAAAAGAGCAGAGAGGAAAAAGAAGGCCCCCAGCAGCGGCTCCTCACTGGTTTTGGAGACTTAGAATGGAATGATCTGAAAGCTGAGGGGAAGTGCTGCTTCGTACTTCCCAGTCCTGCTCAATCCTCAGCTTGGAACTCCATCCTCCCAGCCAACCTTTGTCTTGGAAGTGGCAGATTGGGGACCCATAACCAAAGTTTTTGTTTGACCAACGTAGTGTTTAACAATTTTGAACTTGAATGTATGTGCTCTCTTTCTGGTCCTCATCATTCCCTATGGTCCTGCTGTTACCTTGTGAATAGTGCCATCTCCAAACCTCTTTCTTGTAAATACAAGTGGCCCTGGGAAAGGTAGAACTGATGAATTGTATCTCACAGGAACTAATTTGTTCACAGCCACCCTGCGATGACTCCAGTTGACTAAGGCTCTGGGGGCTTGGGGGTGGAGCCTGGGACACTGCTTTCAACTACAGCAGGGTCACAGAAGGGAGAAGTGGGACCTGGGTAAGGAGATGTGGGAGATGCTTGGCCAATTTCACCATGTTTCTGGGGCTGGCCTCCATGGGACAGCTCCCAGTCACCATTTTGCAAGTATATGTCATGGGCTCAAAATTGCACTGGATGCTTCAGAGACATCATGTAAATCGATTCTCCAAGGTGAGGGTATTATCTTGAATAGGAAAAACAAACTGTTTCCTTCTCCATACAACTACACCAATACTTCTGGCCACCAAATGTGTAGGGGGTTTTTCCCCACACCAAGGAATTCTGTAATTCTTGTAAGACTCGGACTTGGTGTCCTGCAATTTAACTCAATTCTGACACTAACTGCCTTGAGTTTGTACAGACTCCACAGCTTAAAGGCTCTGTCCCACGAGACTGCCACTTCAGATGCCAATCACAAGTCCAGGTTGCTACCTATGCTTCTGACCAACTAGCTATAAATCAGAGTTTCCTCCCAACCCTCCTCATGTTCAGTTATTGGCTAGAACAGCTTACAGATGGAAAAGAGGCATAGGGCAAGCTATGGGGGTGGGGGTGGGGCATGCCACACTCCCAGCACCTGGATGTGTTCACCAACCTGGGAAGCTCTCCAAACCTCATCCTTTTGGATTTTTATGGAGGTTCCATTTTGTAAGCATGATTGATCAAATCATTGGCCATTGGTGACTAAAGCAATCTCTAGTCCCTCGCCCCTCCAGAGGCTGGGGGGTGGCGCTGAAAGTTCCAACTCTCTGATCACCGGGTTGGTTCCACTAGCAACCAGCCCCCCATCTTGAGGCTACCCAGGAGTCCCCAGCCAACAGTCATGTCATTAGCACACAAAAAGACACTTATCACTCCAGAGATTCCAAAGGTTTTAGAACCTGTGTGCCAAGAAAGTAGGGGTAAGACCAAAATATATATTTTTTACTATAGTTCAGTATCACATATCCCTACATCACAGATGGGAAAACTGAGGCTCAGAGAGGAGTCATTTGCCCAAGTCTTCACAGTGGACAAGAGGCCACAGGGGTCTTACTGATATCCAGTCACTACACAGCATTGCAGTGATGTGTTATCTTCGTGTGGTAGCATCTCTTTTGCTGATTCATCAGACGTGGATTGGTGGAACTTCCTCTCCTCACCGGGACCCAGCTGGTTAGAGACCTGGCCCCTGACCCACTCCCTGGCTGACAGGAGAGGCAAAGCAAGCAAGCAGGAACCTTGCTACCCAAGGGGTTGGACGCTGGAATACTCCTACCACCACCACCAATAACAAAAAAAGCAGCCACGAGCATTTCCTTAAGGCCTACCATGTACCAGGCTGTCAGAGGGCTTCGCACCCTCTGGACAGCCCAACCAAGTAGGTACTGTCACCATCTCCATTGTAGACAGGCACTAACTGGGTCTCAGAGAGGTTAAGTAATTTTTCCAGTGTTACACAGCTAAATGCAGCGCCAGGGTTTCATAACCAGGGCGTTACCTAATAGGGAGGAGCTAAGTGCTATGGGAAGATGGAGCAGCGCCTGGGGAATCCCACTCCCTGCCTACAACGAGGCCATGAGTGAGAGGAGTTAACTGAGACCGGGAGCAGAGAGGTGACTCGCCCAAGGCCACTCAGCTAGTAGGAAGTGGAGCTGGCTTTCAACCCCAGTGTTCTGTTGCTCAGACTGTTCATCCCTTTACTCGTGCTGTTCAGGAAGGACTCCTTAGCTGATAGGGAAGCCGATGTGAAAAGCAATGAAAAAGAGGCACCTTAGAAATTCTCAGCTCTGCTGTCGTAATTTGCTTTATGAAGTGCTGACCCCAGTGTGTTGAAGGGGCTTTGCCGGCAGCCTCTGTCCCAGTTTGAGATGTACGGCCTGCCTCTGACTGACACTGTCTGAGCCTCTCAATCCCCAAGAGTGATTCCATCTCATGGATGAGAGCCTCTGACATCTGTACCTGTTGGGCGACAAATCCAGACACACACTCCCTGTCTGGTTAGAGATCCATCAGGCCCGATTAGGCCCGTGAACCTGCCTGCTGCTCGTGGATCCCTTTAAGCTGAAAGCTGCAAAGATAAATGGAAAGCAGGAGCAATTCATGCCAGGAGGTTGCCTGGTGATGTGTGGTGAAGGGTTTAGAGCAGAAGGCTATGGGTGGCAGTGTGTGAGGGAGAAGGACCCCACCTGTGTGATGCAGGGGTGGAAGGAATGACTGACTGCCCAGGACAAGACAAGGGACCCCAACACCCCCAAGCCCCCACTCCGTGTGAGATGCTTAAAATCCCAGCAGAGTATCTTCTACCTCTGGAGAGTGCAGCGGGGAGTGATCTTATCTTTGTGGCCTTGCTCCCAATCTTGGTGGGGAGGCAACACAGGCAGCCTGATGAGCAGAAGTGCCCTCTCTTGGCGAGCAGGTTGGGAGCATATGCATAGCCAGACTGCCTGCCTCACGCCTTCAGATCTGATACCATTTCTTCATTTTGCATCCCTTTTAACCAGCAAACACATTTCTGCTACCCCACACCCCATTAGCCCTTCTCCAGCAGGTCTGGACAGCTCCCTGGCATAAGGTGGGCTGTGGGTGGAAAGATGCCAAGGGTGCATCTTACCTGCTTCCCAGTGGGCTCCATTGTGCCTGATTCAGCCCACCTCATCCTCACGCCTACCCCTGCCCTGCGTGGTCACAGGAGCTCCCGGATACCCCAGTGATAGCTTCACATGCCCTCCATGGCCGCTGCCAGTGATGTAGACACCTCTACATCCACCACCATTACTGGGGTCCTGAAGGCAGTTGCCCATCACAGCCCTAGAGAACATCCAGCATGCATTCTGGCCATCCACATCTCCTGAACACCACTCCCCTGTTGAAGAATTTTCCACTCTGTGAGTCCTGCCTCTTGGAGTGAGAAACCAGAGACTTCCCCAGTGTTTCTTGTAGCTGGGACACAGGCATAGACATGGGCTTCACCAATGGGACCCAGCTGTAGGAGGCTTTGGCTTGAGACAAGAGTTCAGGAGCAAGTGCCACACAGTGTCTATTTCCCAGTAAGAGTGGGGCCTGAGGTCTCTGGCTTTGGAGGTAGCAGAGGTAGAGGTTCCAGGGGCCAGAGCCCTCTATCAGCAGTGGGCTGTCTGATGCAGCAGCTTGAGGCCTTTGTAGGAGTAGAGCCCAGAGTTGGTTTGGGCATTATTTCTGACTGGATAGCTGCTCCCAAAGTCTGAGTCTGCCTCCTCCAAAGATTTAATATTTTCATTTTCTGCTTAAACTAACGAGAGTAGATTTTCAAACACCCTGACTGCTATAGCACTCTCCTGGAGTGAGTCTGGGGTCTTTGTCAATACTCAGTGTGTTTGTGAGTGAGCAAGTGTGTGTGTGTGTGCACGCACAGAGAGGGATGAGATGTGACTCTCGCCCTCAAGGAGCTTACAGGCTACTAAAAGGTAATGGTAATAAGGATGATGTTGATGAAAATAATGACAGTGAAACTATGTCTTGACTGACGGAAGAGTGGTGGGAGCAGGAGGAGGTGGGTGAATATGACTTAGCTTCAGTAAGAAAGAACTCAGCAGGCCCTGCCCCAGGCGAACTGAGGGACTCCGAGCTGCAAATGAAGGGGAGGGGAGGTGAGCATGGCAGATGCAGCTGTGAGAGGGACAGAAGACAGGATCAGGCCCACTGGCTGCCTCTCCTTGTCCTGTGCCAGGTCTGGACCCTGCCGTTGACACAGCCGCCCCTGCTGCCCACACAGCGGCCCTCACAGGCTCACTCTCCAGCCTGGCCGGCCTCCTCAGCAGGGGACAGAGCAGGGAGCCAATGGCCTGCCTCAACCCAGGAGTCCAGGAAACCTGGGTGCCATTCTCCTCAGGATTATCAGCCCAGTAAGGGCTGTGGCGGCGCCAGCCGCTGCTGGTCAGTCTCCTCAATGGCCTCTCACGTAAGCACCATGATGGTCCTGGTGGCTCTCCCAGCTCTGAAACCCCACCACCCGCCTCCTCCCTTTGCCCTGCCCCACCTCCACTGACCCCTTTTCTCTCTCTTCCTCACCTCTCCCAGACCCTCCCCTGCCTTTATCCCATAGCGGAGTCCTCAGCCCTTCTCCTCCCTCCCCTTCCGTCCCCTCTCTCCTATCCCTCCTCCTCCTTTAGCCGCTTCTCTGCCACAGACTTTCCACTCCACTCCCATCCAAAACCTCGCCTCCACCCTGCCCCAGCTGTGCCTTTCCCCGGAGCCCCTGCCTGGCCACAGCTCTTGCCTCCCTCTCCTGTCCTCGGCTCAGGGACTCTGGAGTTGAGCAGCAGCTGCCTCTGGCACCCGCTTCCCCTCGCACAGTCCTCAGAGGACATGTCTGATGTTTCCCATGAGCTGGGAAACAACACGGGAAGGACACTAAGAGGGAAAGAGGAGAGGGGAACAGTGGAGACTGGGAAAATCGACTCAGGGCCCACGGGAGCCAGGAGACTGGGTCCTCTCCTCCAAGACGGGGAGCAGGGGACTGTGGCAGAGAGCCGGGGGGCTGTGGTAAAAGCCTCTTGCTTTATGCTCAGGGTGTGGCTGCCTCCCTCTCTTTCTCTTTTCATCTGTTCATTCTCGGCCTCTGTCTCTCCAACTCTGGGTGTCTCTGTCTAACTCCACCTCTTGTTCTCTTTGTCTCTAGCACTGTGCTGCTAAAGGGGGAATTGGAATAACTTTTCAGCATTAACCACTGCTTCTGTGCAGGGGACATTATTTTAATTGAGTCTCAGCTTGTTCACTGCCACTTGGCTGCCATAAATAATGGATGTGCAAACGAACTGTAAATCCAAAGGGCTGAACAATGCTGCACGATGCAATGGCTACCAGCTTCAACCTTCTGCAAAGAGCCCGGCCTCCCTGTTAATAATCATGGTCCAAACCCACCACAGCCAGGTGCCCAGCAATTCCCAGTGAGGAGTCTTGTTATGCTGTGCTACAGGAAGGAACTGGGAACTTGCCTGCCCTCTGATCCTTTCAGACGAGGGCAGCGAGAGCCACACAGAAGTGTGAAGGCCTCGAGTCTCCTGGGAAAATGACCCAACCGAAAATGTCACCACATATGAAAATGACCCACATTCTCCCTCCTACGTGTACCAGCAGATGGTCTTTTGGTTTGTGGCTTTAATCCTGGGGTGCAAATCCTGTAGCCGCCTGCTCACAAGGTCCCTGATGACTGCACTGTTCTCTGTGTGTAGAGAGAAAGCTGCTGTTCAGAGGGTCTGAAGCTATTTAACACGCTTATGCTGTTTGTAGAACATCCCTCTGTTTGTAGAGCCTGCCAAAGATTACAGAACAAGGGCTATTTTCAGACTCTGATGCTGTTGGCTTCTTTTGCCCCCATCACTCACAATCAATGCCTTTGCTCACACTTGCAGGGCCTCCCTTGGCCCCATACCCCCGGCCCCACTTGGTGCTCCCCTCCCTCTGGCTGCTCTGCCCACCCCAGGGTCTTCAACTCTCATCCTTCGATCACCCATGCCAAAGGCATCCCCCTTTGTCACATCTGTGTTCACAAATGTTCTCTAATAATGGGTTCTGAACATTAGCTTTGAACCTAGAGGTTTCTGGAGTGGGGTGTAAGGATGCTCTGGGAGGACCCACATATGCTCAACAGTGCCTGGTGGTTGATGTTCTCAATGCCTGGGGGGTTGCTTTTAAAGCTCTGGGCAAACATAAGGCATTAATAAAACTCAGTGTCCATTTTATTCTAAAACATTTTTGTTGGTTTTGTTTTGAACCCCTGTGGGGTGGATGATGGGAAGCAAGCTGTGGTTGTTTAGTGGTTTTTAACTTTAATAGCTTTGGTAATGTAGCTAAAGCCTGTTCAACTTCTGTTGTTACTGCTACCCAAATGCTTCAGGCAAATCATTACCAGGTCATCTGGTTATCTCTAATGGGCCAGGCTTGATGCTCATGGATCTTTGGCATATTTCACTCCCTCTGAGGGGCAGGGGATGGCCTCTCTGTGGCTGAAGTCAAAAGTGATTGTGGAGCTATGCCTCCCCATAGGATGGCTTTCCCTTAGTTTCTCTTTAAGGAACTCATTTTGTCTTAGGTTTGAAACTGTCAGTTAATGATGCTACTAATAACAACTAGCAGGTAACAAAACATTTGCATAATCGTTACGATATGAGATGTTCATGAAACAGGCAAGGAAAATCCACTTCAGAGGTGTTCAGTGACTTCTCCACAAGGAAGACCTAGAGTCTACTGACTCCAAGTTGAATGTTCTCTCTGTACCTCTGTACCAGGAGTTCTTAACTGGGATTCCAAAGAGAACTTCAGCTTCCCCAGGAGTTTCTGTCAACTATTTGTAGTTACTTGCAAAACACTGCTTTGGAGACCTGTGCACAACTCCTCCTGGGGAAAGGCTCTCTACCACTTTCCTGAGATACCCAAAAGGGTGTAGAGATATCAAGGACCACTGGTGTGTATCATGCCTTGTGCTCCCCCACCAGACCCATGAACCCAGTGTCCCCCTAATGCTCATCTAATTCATTCAACAAATGTTCATTGAGTTCCCCCAGGTGCCAGGCACTGTTTTAGGCACTGGGGAAACAGACGAGCAGTGTAGACATGATCCCTGCCCTCATGTAGTTTTCATTCTATTTGAGGAGGAGTTAAGTGAGTAAAGTTAAAGTAAAATAAATGAAAAGGGGAATGTTGGGCTGTGAGAAGTGCTATGAGGGAAATAAATAGGGAAGACACTGTGACTCCTCCAGCTGGGTCTTGTATGGGACATGGTGGGTAGGGATGCCCAGCCATTCTGTCATCTTGAAATACTAATGAGTCTGAAATGCTCTTTAAGGTTTGCTCACTCAGTTATTTAACAAAGGCCTTCCCACTACTAGCATCTCTGGCCTCGAAACCTTGCTCTTCCTCTCCTTTTGAGAAAGGGCTACATCCCTTTTCAGTCCTTACAATTTCTTTCCTGGCATCATATTCTAAGAATAAAGACATATGGGCTAAAGCCAGCCAGAGCCCCTCCCTCCTGCCCTCCCATCACCTGTGCTCCCTCAGCCCAGCACCCCATCCTTCCATCCACCAGCTCTGTGCTTTAGAAAGCTCCAGCAGCCTGGCCCATTCCCTTTCACAGCTGAGCATGTAACCAAAATTGGCTGTTGTAATGGCAAACTAAACGATGCCCTAATACCCAGATCAATCTTCCTGTGAAATAACTCATTATTCAGGCTCCAATTGCAGGGGATGGAATTAAGACAAGAACAGTTCAACGAGGAACTGCAGCACCAGGTAGCATTCAGGAAACATGGGGAGAGGTGCAGGGGAAGGGAACAGAGAAGGAGGGGGCTGGGGTTTGGGCAGGGGTGTCAGGTCAAGACACCCTTGAGAGAAAAGGAGGCCAGAATGGGGTGCCACCTCTGCAGTAAAAAAACAGGCCAGGCCAGCAACAAGCGACAGGGTTCCAACAGGAGTTTCTTTGTTCTGGTCAAAACACAAGGCTCTGAGCAGACAGCCACAAAGACAAGGGCCCCAGCCATGACTCCCTGGGAGGAGGCTTTAGTCTCCGAGAATGACCTCAGTCCTTTAAAGCTCTTTCCATGTAGAACAATGAAAATGGCCTTTATACACAGGAGGGACAGGAGGGAGAGGAGTGCTGACTCCCCAAGGGTGGTGGCGCAGGTGAGATGGGCAGTGCCAAAGACCTCCTCTGGGGACCCCTAGGCATGTTGAGTGGGGCAGGGGTACAACAGGTCAGAAGGGCTCCAGAAAAAGAAGCAGTGCTGTTTGAGCAATTCTCCCCTCCCCAAAGGATTCATTCATTCATCCAACAAACATTCAATGGTCGACTGTGTTTCTGCCAATCTGCCTCAGGGGATGCTGGAATGAACAGAACACTGGGCTTGGAGTTGGAAAGCCCAAGGTCTAATCCTAGCTCTGTGACCATGTGACCGTGAGACAATCTCCTCTGTACCTTGGACCTGGGTGTCCTCGTCTGAAAAGTGAGGAGGCTGGAGCAGAGCAGGTAGCAAGGCTCCCAGCCAGCCCTGGTCTGAGCTCTGGGAGGCCTCCCACAGGACTGAGCCTTGGCGGGAGCGTGGAGCAGAACATGAGCGTGGTTTGGAGATGGGGCCGCCAGGGAAGGGGTGCAGGTGTCAGTTTGAGGCCTGGAGCAGAGTGAGGAAGAGGGTTGAAAGAAAGACAGAGCAAGAGAGAGAATGTGAGAGAGAGAGAGAGTGAGGGGCGGAGGGAGTAACAGAGAGAGATGGAGAGAGACAAAGAGGGAAGAAAGGAGAGAGGGAGGGAGAGAGAATGGGAGAAGATGCTCGTCTGAAGAGTGAGAAAGAATTCAGTTCTGCCCAGCTCTACTCAGCAAGTCCTTACTGGGGTCTCTACCGTGTGCCAGGCACTGTTCTAAGTATTGGGGAACAAAGACTAATAAAACAGTCACTCCCTGCCATCAAGAAGCCTATGATCATACAATAATGTGAATAACAAGCAAAATAACAAAACATCAACCTTGTTAGAGTCTCTATTTCAAGGGGATCTTGGTCTGGAATTGTGGAAAATAGTAGTAGCTAGCAATCTATGTTCTTACTAATTTAATCTGCACAGCAACCCTGCGAGATAAGTATAATTATCATTTCTTTTATAGGCGAAGAAACTGAGGCACAGAGAAGCAAGGTCACACCGTTAGTGGTGAAGCCCGGACTTGAACCAGAGCAGCCTGCTTTCAGAGCCTGTGCTCAACCATCACCCTCTACACACAGGGTAGGGAGCTGGGCATGGAGAAATGGGAGCCACTCTCCTCCAGCCCAGGGCAGGGTAGTAGCAGTTCACTCTTACGGGGCAGCTTTACCACAAATAGGATTGATTCCCTCCCCTGCATCTATTTTGCATGATAATAAGTCTGGTGCTTTACAAATAAATACACCTCCCAGGAGAAAGAGAAAGGAATAGAGCTTTGCTAAGGCAAGCTCTGATTCTCACAGTCAGGACCAGCCCATGGCAAGACTAGAAAGCATGTCCGATTTTCACTGATGTTCTCCCAGCTCTAGGTAGTAATGGAGTGGTGGGTTGAATCGGAAAAATCTGGTAAAAATTCTGGATTTGCCACTTGTTAGCTCTGTGACTGTGGACTAAATGCAGTCTTCTCATCTGTACAGTGAGAAGATGGAGTTATATCCACACACTCTTAATTCTGTATCCAAGAGCTCCTCGTTCCTCCACTATAGCTCTCCTGTCCTTCATTCCTATCAGGTGCCATATCCTTAAATCCTGTGTCAGAAACTGTTCAGGCAGTGACCTTGGCAGGCAAGCAGTTCACATCAAGGAGATCAAGAAATAGCTGTGTCTTCATCAGTTAGGACTCAGTTTGGCTACCTGTATCTGAAAGACACAAACTAACAGTAGCTAAAACAAGATAGAAGCTTATTGCTATTGTAAAAGAAATTCAGAGATGAGCCAACCACATAGAAGGCTAAGTCCTCAGTGTCAGGGACCTGGGCTCCTTCTGTCTTCTGTCTCCCCTAAACTCAACATTCAGCTTCTCCCTCATGGTCCAAAATAGCTGCTAGAGCTCCAGTCTTTGCATGTACATTACAGCTAGCAAGTAAGAGAAAAAAGAATAGGAAAGTCATGACTTCTACCTTTTAGGAAGGCTTCACACAAAACACTTCCACTTAGATCTCAGTGGCTAAAACCTAGTCATATTGACATACTTAGCTACAAGGTAGGCTGGAAAATGTAGTTTTATATGTAAGCTGGGTTTCAAGCCCAGTGCTCAGCTAATGGTTTGTTGATACAAAAGAGAAAAAGAATGGCTATTTGTAGACACTTAGCAGTCTGCCATTTTCTCTTGCCTTTAAATATGGTGAGATCCAGGACAATGAAAATTATCACCCAGGAGATCTATTGCCAGAAGGTGGAGCCCTGGCATAGCAGTCAGAGATAGGAGTCCAAGGTTCTAGATTTGTCTAGACTGGAGGAAGTTGAAGATGTGGTCAATGGCACAAGGCAGGAGCTCCAAGAAGGCGACACGACAGCTATGCTACCCCGCACCCTACCCCAGACCCTTCCACCTTCTTCCTCTGTCCTGGGCAGGAGCAGCCCCATCCAGGGTGTGGGGCTAGAGGCAGGCCCCGACTTTCAAGGGGGCTAAGTTTTCCAGCTGTGAGGTTTGAGAGCGAGGCAGCTCATTACACCAGGCACATGGCCTGGGAGAAAGGGAGGGTAAGCAAATGGAAAATGTCAGGTGCTTGGACCAAAGACAGAAAAGCCTGGACTCCTTGTCAGGAGCTGAAGCTGACTACCAGCCCAGGGGTGGGTCCCCACAGATGGCAGAGCTGGGCCACTCTTAGGGAGGAAGAGGGGGAGGGTCCCGGAAGCTGGCAAATTGGAAGCCCCCTCTGCAATGGAAATGGTATTCTAAACAGGAGAACAAAGCTTGGGAGGCAAAACAAAGCTATTCCACTGAACAAATGTTCTGCATTAAAGCAGCCAGAACAGCGATGAATTAAACATCAGGTCTGAATGAAGGGAAAATGCCATGGTTTGTAACTGCTTCAGGCAGGAGCAGCCTGGGAGAGGGGCTGAGGCTCCAGCAGGGACCCGGTCTCCCCACAGAGCTGTAGAAGCACCAAGAGGAGATGTGGGCCACCTTTGGGGAGGAGTCGGGGTTGTATGGAGTCTTCTAGAAAAGAGGGCAGCCTGGAGAGATGAAAGGAATGGGCTCCCAAAGCCAGGAGGCCCAGCTGCTAGTCTCAATTCTGTGTGACCTTGGCTAAGTCACTTGGCATCTCTGGTCTCCTTTTCTCATTCGTGTGGTGGGAATAACAATATCTGCCTCATCTCACTTGGTTCTTGGGAGGATAGAGAGAGATAATGGATGATAAAGCGTTTTGCAAATGTAATGTGCTACTGTTACTTCTTGGTCCCAGAATTTGCAGTGATGAGGCTAATGTCAAGCTCTCATGGTTTCTTTAAGGCGATCAGTCTTTGGGGAAGGAGAAGGTAGTGGGGGAGAAAAGCAAGATGCATTGGCAAAGCTCCACATGGAAATGTTACTCTGGAGATGCCTGTTGGAACAGCTCCATGCCAGATGGGTACATCTTCTTGCAGGGCAGTGTGCTGTAGTGGTTAAGATCCCGGGGGCCTCAGTTTGAGTCCCAGCTCACCCTTGGGTTAGCATGTGACCTCAGGCAAATTAAGTTACTTTTTTGCACTTCAGTTTCTTCGCCTGTAAAATCAGTATAGTAATGGTGCCTCATCTCATAGTGTCTTTGTGAGGATTAAATGAGTTAATACAAGGAGAACACTTGCAGTGGTGCCTGGCACAGCAACTTCCCTGTAATTGCTAGCTCTTATTAAGTTTCTAATACTAAGTACATCAACTGAACTTTTAGAAAAGAAGCCATGGGCTGGCTTTATAGGTTCCAGAATACTGCCAAAGCCTGGCTACTCATACTTTACTATGTATAGGAATTCCCTGGGGATCTTGTTAAAATGCAGATTCTGATCCAGTGGAGCTGGACAGACTGTGGGCTGGGATTCTGCATTCCTAGATGGCCCCCAGGGGATGCTGGTACTGCTGGTCCTGGGACAAGTTGAGTGTCAAGAGGTAAAGGGATGTTACTGGCTGAATCCCAATGGGACCTACCTCCCCGAGCCTGGATGTTTGGCTATTTCAGGAGGCTGTTGGGTCAGCCTTACTCCACCCCCACCTCCCACCCGGGAGGAGCTGTGCCCAGAGCTTCCTTGCAAGGGAGAGGGTGGGGGTGGGAGGTGGGGAGGGGTGGAATGGTCTACATACAAGAAAGTATGAGCCTTGATTTTCAACTGACAGTCTTTATCAGCTCACAGAAAACCACCCAAAAAGCTCAGGCAATCTGTCTTTCTGGGATATTCCTGATCTATTAGAAATGACACCGAAACCCATTCCTAAAAATTCCTAGCAGCTGAGGATGGTGAGAAGGCTGTTGGGAGAAAAGTGGCAAGTGGGTGGGTATAGCTCTGGGCAGCTCCCAGCTGGCTGTTCCAGATCCTCTTGGCCTGGGCTGATAAGTCTCTTGTGAGCTGTGTGGCTCAGGGCATATTGCCTTCCCTGAGCCTGGCTTCCTCAGCAATAAGTGGGGATCACAAGAAACCCCACTTTATAGATCAGTTTGCACTCATGTGAAAAGTTGTCCAAATGACTGTTATATTGAAGAAAGCAAATTGCAGAAAAGCTTAATTCCATTTTTTAAATGTACAATCATAAATATTTGCAAACTCGTGGGAAAGTATAGAATAATATATATCAAAACTGTTAGTAGTAGTTATCTTGGGGAGAGAGAGATGGGATTATAAGGGACTTTTTATTGTCAACATTGTAAATTTTTATATTGTTTGATTTAAAAAATAAAACATATTACTTTTGTAATCAGAAAACCTCCTTTTTTTGTTTTTTAAAATCTGCTTAAAAATGGCTAGCATCAGCCTTATAGAACATGTGGGGGAGAGAGCTTTTGGCACAGTCCCTTCTCCTAACTAGCACAGACCACAGGGTCTGGGGTCAGAAGGCCTGGCTGAAGGCTCAGCTTTGCCACTTACTGGCTGTGTAGCCTTGCACAGGTCCCTGGATCTTGCTGGGACCCCAGCTCCTCGTTAGCAAAATGGGAATGACAATGACCTGAACCAGGAGGTCAGCATCCAGGGAACATCATAAGGACTGAGTGAAACCCCCTTCTCTATATAGAGGAGGAGGAGGGCAGGGCTATATGGGGGCCTGGGAACCCCACTAGGCTTCTTAGGGTAACACTGAAAGCTCCCATAGTTGGGGTTTCCTCAGACCAGCAAAGAAGAGGTACAGAGCCTGTTGCCCCGACTATGACATAGCTCTAAGTACCCTACATTCCACTCTGAAAACTTTCATGACCCCCAGCCTCTGCTCTTGCTGTTCCTACTCCCTAGGATGTCCTTCCCTCCCTCACCTGCTACTTCTGCTCACCCTTCAGGAATCCTCTAGGAATCTTCCCTGGGCCCCTGCTGAAGGAGGGGGAAGGACCCCTCTTGGGTGTTCCATCCACAGGCTCCGTTTCTCTACATCCCTGGGCTCACCCAACTGCACAGTAATTACCTGGGTCCCCTTTGAGACTGAGAAGTGGGCAGGTATGGGTCTTATTCACCTTTTAATCCCCAGCACCTGGCAACCTGATAGTTTTGTTTTGTTTTTTTTAACCTACCTTTCCACTTGCACATCTTTTGACATAAGCCCCTTAGACTATCCTGGGGTTTCCTAGTTGGTTCCTTTCTGCCAAGTCCAATCCGACTGGTCTATGAAGAAGGGGGAACTAGGAGCAGGATGAAGCGCTGGGGTGGTGGTGAAGGACTGGTGCCCTCTAGCGGCCAGGTGCAGGGGTGGCTGCAGCATCCCTGTGGGAGAAAGTGGGGAGGGGCCCAGTGGGACCAGGAAGCTAAATAAGGAAAATGAAGGTCCCTAGGAAAAAGTAGGTGAGTGGGGAGGCCGTTGTATCAGCGGTCTCCCCAGCGTTGCTGGGGGTGGTCCTTCTTCCGTGGAGCCCGGTGGGGAGCTGTGGTTTAGTTTAAAAGCGTGAGAAAAGCTAGAGGAAGCCCACAGACTGCTCCTTTGTGGAGAGAAGGAGGCAGCCACGTGGAGGTGTGTCAGGGCAATATTTAGGCGGGAGGATGGGCACGGAGATCCTAGAGGTGCATGACCCACCCAGGAGGAGGACGCAGGTACATGTCTCCTGCTCAGACATTGACAGAGGCCTGAGAACCGAGAGGTCCTTCAGCTAGGGGGACCAGACCAGTTTTATCCTGCAGAGAAATCATACTTGAAAGCCTCTTAACCCTCTCTCTGCCCCATCCCTTACCATGACCAGGTTTTCAGCACACGGAGAGCCATTTAGTGCTTTGAGATGCCAGTGAGGAACTTCGTGGGGGCTCAGGCAGCCTCTAGGGTTCACATACCTGTTTTCAGATGGCATCTCTAGGACATTACACCCCATTTGCACAGTCCCTCCTATACCTGTCTCCAGAATCTGGCTCCTTCTGTGGTCCCGAAGGTTAACTGGGGGAAGAGGCAGGTGGGATTCAGAGGAGGGAAATCCAGGGGAGGCAGATGGATGAAGCCCACCAGCTCAGAATGTGCTGACCCCAATGGACCCCCCACGTGGGAGGCCCTCCTCAGCAGTCCTGCCCCACACACCTGCCCTCTACCCTTAGCTCTTTTTAGAACAGCAGAAAATCTCCTTGCCTGGCTCCACTCACCAGCCAGCCCAGAGGAGGAAATCGTTCTCTCTTCTTTTCTCTCCTGCCCCTTTGTTCCATCCTTCTCCTGTGGCCATCCTCACCTCTCCCTTGGCCTTCTAGCTCTTACTTTGAGTGTCAAATGTGAGGTAGTGGGAAGAACACTGGGTCAGAAGTACAGGGACCTGGGTTTTCTGCTGGTGTCACCACTGATGGTATAATTCCTGAAAGCTCTCTGGAGCCTGTGTCTTTGCTTGTAAAGGGAGGAGTATGGATTAGATAATCTGCGAGCATCCTTTTAATTCTGATATCTTGGGATATATTAGGCCCCCCTAATCCTCCATGAACTATTTCCTAAAGATGGTCCCAGGTCCATACTTAGAACATGTCACCTGTTTTAACTGACAGTACACATTGCTAGGGATATAGCCATAAAGGAAATCACTTAGGGGAAAAGAATAAATTGTCAAATTTCTGTAACATCACTCCTTTTCCAGGCCATGTGAGGAATCCCCAAACCCACAGAAGTCATCTGGCTCAGCCCCTGCCTTAGGCCCACAACCAGAGCAGCCAGATCCTGGTCAGGCTCCCCACCTTTCCTTTCGTATGACACTAGTGACATTGTCAGACATCTCCTGCCTTTACACACCTCTAGGACTTCACATTCCCCAGTTGCCCTTGTGCCTGGCCCTTAGTGGGACCAGGGCCTCCTGAGAAGAGGGACAGGCAAGGGAAGTGCTTACTTCTCCAGAAGCCAGACCTGCCTCCTCCATTGTGTCACTCCCTTCATCAAGTTTCACTTCCTGGAGTCTAAGTTAAATCTTTCTTGCAGCTATGTAAACCCATGTCCCCTAGTTCTGTCCCCCTCACCCCCAGAACTAGAGAGCTGCTTACGAGGATCCACCTGCCTCTCAGCCCCATTCAACTGCCACCTCCCCTAAGCTTTTCCTACAGGTTCTATTTTTTCAACCTTTATCATTTCTCCTATTGGCTCTGGCTCCTCTCCAGAACTTCCAAATCCTTCTTAAATGTGACGGCTAAAATTAGATGTCGGGAGAAGGCCAAGTGCAGTGGGATGATCACACCCTGCCTTGCATGTGCTGCTTCCTCCTTGCTGCGTCTTGTCCCAGCATGGTATAGGCTGGCCTTTCCCTCAGGATGTTATTAGGCTTGTGGTCCCCTATAATCCTGGGTTCCCTTGGGTTTTCTCCTCACCGCCCCCTGGATGGACAAGGCTTGTATTTAATTTCTAAAAGCCTTGCCTTGTATTTCACTATTTCACCCATTCTGAATGGATCATTTTTCTCATCTGTCAAGGTTCTCCTGAATTATATTCCTGCCCTCTTGTTCTAGGTGTTTTCATTTTGGTGTTCTGGGAAAGTCAGGATCTTGTTCTAAGATATTCTTAACTGGCCTTAGTTTATTCATTTGTTCATACACTTGTCCATTTAGTCAACAGCTGTTACTTAGTTTCTCCTTTGTGCCAGCTACTGTGCTAGGCTTGGGGATGCTGCTGCACATAAGGCAGTCCCTGGCCTCCATGGAGATCACGGGCTTAGCGAGGAAAATTGAAATGTGACAAGGGCTGCCCAGGGCCCTGTGGAAGAATATAAGAGGGGGTCTCACTGTCTCTCATTATTTCAGTAATGCCAGGCTATGCTGTGGTAAAAACAAGCAAACAAACAAAAACAATTAATCTGCAAATCTTAGTATCTTAACACAATAAAGGTTTACTTCTTGTACATGCTAATTCTTGCATAGGATATGTGATTCTCCAGGCCAGCCATCCTCTCTTTGGAAATTCCCTTCTGTCTTGTGATGTCATGTCAACACATGTCGAATTCAGGTTAAGGAAAAGAGAACTTGGAGAACTCACACCTGGTTTTAACTGCCTTGGACCAGACTGGACCCACATCAGCATTGCTCAAGGTCCATTGGCTGGAACTGGTCACATGGCCCCATCTTAACCACTGGGGAGGCTGGGATATATTAATGTAACCTTGCCACCTGCTCAGACAGAGGAAATGGGGTGGTAAGTACAGAGCATTGTCTCTGCCATAGCAGAGGTCTCCACCATATGCGTTCACTCTCCCAAGAACTGTGTCCTCCAAATCGGTCCTTGGCAATGGAAGAGGGGATAAGCATGCATCAGGACAAGCTCTGACTGAAGGCCTCCTGGGTGGGTTGGGAGGCAAATGGTAACATAGGCAGAGGTGAGCCCTCCAAGTTAGAACAGAATTTTTCAGAAGCCTCCTGAACGCAAGGCCTGTGTTGCCCCATCCATTCATAACCTCCGTGTTGGGAAAGCTTATGGGGGGATGTTTTGTTGCGGGCAGTGCCTTGCCACACCACATAAATCACCCCCAGGAAGGCGACCAACTTCTCAGCCAGCTCGATGGGCTAAATCTGCACATCCATCCAAGCCCAGCAGTGCCAGCAGCAGACAGCCTGAGTTCTCTGTATGCAGAAGAACAGCTCTGGGGAGGGGAAATAAATAAAATCAGAAACCATAAATAAACCCGCTGGCCTCACACAGGGTGAACAAGCAGACCCCTGGGGAGCTGGGCTCTGCTTCCAAGGAGGTGATTAAATTCCAAACCAACCCAGCAACTTCTACTGGAAAGGCAGGGCCAGGACTCTGGGGTGGGGAAAAGGGGTAAGATCATGAAATATTACAAAACTGAAGGATTTCAGAGTGACAATCAGAGCTTTAAAATTGTAAGGGATCTTCCAAGGGGCTCTCCTCAAGCACATGAGGATCACCAGTGGTGGATTTTTAAAATGTAGAAATACCAGACTTCTTCCCTCCCCAGACCCTGCAGATCCCAACTTAGTTAGGCTGGATGGGGGGGGCTGAGCTCCTCACGTGATTCCAAAACATGTCCCTGGCCAGAAGCTCCACGCTCCACTGCTAAGGAACTCAGGTTCTGAGAGTGGGGCCAGGGGGTTTCTTTACTAAAATTGAATCATGCAGCTCTTTTCCCAATGCACGAAAGAAATCAAGTTAATGAATAGAATGTTCTGTATTTAAAGTTTCCCCTCCAAAAATTTTTCTCCCCTTTTGGCACCTGCTGCTCTGTGCCTGCCAGTAATGTTGATAGAAAAGCAATATTAACAGAAAATCTCAGAAGCCATTGATCACAGCTTTTTGATGGCTTTTTTTCTTCCTTTTTTGCTAAGTCCATGTGCTTGAGCCTGTGGTTTTGTATTGTGTTTCTAGCACAAATTTAATTAAAGGTAACATTTTTAGGCAATATATGCTTTGGATAACTAAATCAGATAGCAGTCCCCTCAAATCCTATTTAGAACAATGTGGGTTAGGTATAAATAAATCAGACTCCATTTTTTGATGAACCCCAACTTCCAGGTGGTACAACCCCACCAGAGGTCAGAACCACAAATCCCAGAACTAGTCCATCCAGGAGTGAATGTGAACCCTACTGCTAATTAGGCATGTGATCTTGAATAAGCCAGTCAGTTTCCTCACCTGAGGAATGGTGATAATAAATGATACCCACCTCATGTGGTTGTTGTAAGTACTAAATAAGCCTGTATATTTAAAGCTCTATCAGCGGCACCTGGCAGTAATGCTATTTAGCTACCCACATCTAAGGATTCAGTGGGAGTGTGGGATAGCGTAGTAAGTATCTTCAGAGAGGATGCTTTAATCAATGGAATCATCCTTCTTCCATTATTTTTTAATCATCCATTAATGCATGAATCATTCTTATTTTAAAAATCCAAACAATATAGCAGTACATAGAATTAAAAATTAACAGTCCCTCTCTAGACTATCTCTTTGTAGTAACACCACACCTGGATCCTGCTTCTCCTGGAGGGTCATCCACTGTTCCCCAAATGGTATATGTCCTGATAATTCTTTTCCCAGTACACTTGCATACTTGCACTTGATCTTGGTCCTGGGAATACACGGGTAACTAAGGCATATCCTGTTCTCTAGGGACTGACACTCTGGTAGAACAGATAGACAAGAAAATGAAGTATTAATACAATACAGAGCAAGGGCTGGTAGGAAGAGGCGTCTGAGGAGGAGGCACATGTGGTTTCCAACATTACCTGTAAGGAGGGTTGCAGAGGGATTCTGTAACCAAGTAAGGAGCTCAACCAGTGGTTCTCAAAGTGTGGTCCTCAGACCAGCAGCAGCATTACTTGGATACTTCTCAGACCAACCCGGGTCTAGGAATCAGAAACTCTAGGACAGGGAGGTAGGTAAGTCTGAGGGTTTTTTTTTTTTTTTTTTTTTTTTTTTGAGACGTCTTGCTCTGTCACCTGGGCTAGAGTGCAGTGGTGTCATCACAGTTCACTGCAACCTCAAACTCCTGGGCTCAAGCGATCCTCCTGCCTCAGCCTCCTGAGTAGCTGGGACTACAGGTGCACACCATGATGCCAGGCTAATTTTCCTATATTTTGTAGAGATGGGTTCTTGCTCTTGCTCAGGCTGGTCTTGAACTCCTGACCTCAAGCAATCCTCCCACCTCAGTCTCGCAGTGAGCCACCGCACCTGGCCAAATCTGAGTTTTGACAAACCCTCCAGGGGCTTCTGATGTACCCTCTAGTCTGAGAACCACTGTCCTAGAACTAATGCCCCTAATCATTCGCTGAGATTCCTTGTTCTCCTGCCTATAAACCAAGGAGGGATATGGATGAAATATCCGAGTCGTGCTCAGGGGAGATGAAGCTGAAGACTGTGAGCTCATGTGCAGGGTCAGCTGAGTGGAGGAGTGAAAGGCACAGACCTGCCCATTGGGTTGGGGGCAGGGGTGGGGAGGGAGTGATGTTAGCTATTTCCCCTCCCAGCCTGACCTTTTCCTGGGAGACGTGTCTCAGCCTCTTCCTTTCCTTTGCTTAAGGAAAGTGCCGCTGCAAATGGCTTAACTGATACCTCTGGAGGACTTGGTGAAGTGCACACACCATCCATAATGAATGAGCCCATTTCCTGTGCAAATCAGGTGGGAGTTGGGACAGATTAGCCCTGGTAATGGAGTTAAAGTCAAGCTCATTTGTTTGCAAGATTATTGGGAAGTCAAAGTCCCTTTGTGCTGTTCTGTCTGTTGGGAGCGGAGCAGGGAAGACGGCAGAGGATGTTTCCTTGGTAAGAATGTGTGTTGCGTGCATGTGTGCCTGTGTTCATTTATGTGTGCATATATATATTTTTGTGTAGACATTTTTGGGAGAGAAATGGGAATATAAATGCCCTGTTCCAGAGCCTGAGGCCCTGCCTTGGTACACTCCTGGCTGGGACCACTCAGCCTCTTGCTTTCCATCCCTGCCTCACCCAGGACCCAGTTCTGGCCCTAACACCTAGCCTGGTGGGTGGGGGGTGGGCAATTCTGCTACTTCTCAGCATGAACTAGTAGTTTCTTCTTTCAAATGTCACCTATTCCTGGATTCTCATGTGTTAAGATCACAAAGGAACCATCACTTTCATGAAACCAACTTGGATTCTTCAAAGTGACCCATCAGGAGGGGTTGGATCACCAGGGAAGGTAGTGCAGTGAGACCTAGAACTCTCACCTTTGTCCCTAGAGTCACCCTCCCTTGGAGCTGTCCCAGTAATTACTGCTGCCACCACTTGGCCAGGAGCACTACGGCTCCTTTAAGGCTGTTTCCCATTAAAGTCACACTTTCTTTCATTCTTGCCTAGGCTGGGATAGTTAAACAAGGCTGTATTAGAAGCTCAGGGATACAATATGAAGAAAAAAAATAAAGTCACATGCAACCAGCCAATCTGGTTCATAGGGGCTCTCCTCCGAGCAGCCTGGCCCCTTCTGTCCTACATGCCTGCCTCCTTGTGCTGGATGCCATCTTGGTTCCCACCGTGGAGCACTCCTGCCTGGACAACAGCCTCCTTGTGCTTTAAATCCAGGAGGGTGAGGCCTAGAGAGAGGTGGATGTCTCTTCTGACTGTCCAGGAACTGCCTTTAGCAGGTCTCTGACTGAGGACTCTACTCCTCCAGGTATGACTGAAAAGGAATGTAAGGATATTCTTCTTAAGAGAGATCTTACCCCTGCCCCATGAGGGTGTGGTCCCAGCAGGCAACCAACACCTCCAAACATAACACAATAAGCCTAAATCAGCTCCAGAGATAAATAAACAGAGAACCAAGGGCCTCTACTCTAGAGACATGCCCACACCCCTGTTTGGTCCCCGCATGGCCAACACTGGCCTTTACCGGGCTGCAGCATCCTTCTGACACTGGCCTTTACTTTGGACTTATGCCCAGAGATGTGTCTGGGCCTGCCCTCTTCTATTCCCCCCCTTCCTCCTCCCCTCCTGGTGGACAGGTCTTGTTCCCCATCCTGGGCTGCCAGTCTCCCTTCCCAACTGAGGTGAACCACCCCATACCTGAGCTATGGTAGGAGAAGCTGCACTGAAGGTTTTCAGAAAGATTTGTAAAAATCTATAGCAAATATGGTCCTAAACTCATACAGAATGTGGTCCAGGGTTGGGGTGGACTTGCAAGGCTCCAGTCACTAGCAGCAGGGCAGGCCCTAAGAAGGAGGGTCCCAGGGTTCAGACTCATGCTGCTCCTTCCTGGGAGAGCCCAGGTTTAAGGTAAGAACATGCTTTCCCCCACTGGGGAAGTTACCCCCTGCCTTTGCTTAAAATCTTCTCTGGCTCCCAACAGCTCCTTTGGATAAAGTCCAAACAGCTCAGTTCAGTCCACAGTCCCTTTAGGACCTTGCCCCTGCCTGGATGTCTGGTCTTTCCATTGCCAAACCCACCCCCATACCCCTTGACTCTCTGTGCCCACACTACCCTCTGCCTGGTGAACTTTGATCTATCTGGCAAGACTCAGCTAAAACGTGACCTCCTCTGGGAGCCTTCCCTGAGCACCCGACCCACAGGGGTTTGTCTCTTTTGCTTCTGTATTTTCCCAGCACCTACAATTACCCTATTTCTCCTACAGGACTTCTCACATACTTTGGTAATGACTTGTCTATGAGCTGGACTCCCACGGTGGGCTGTGGGCCCCTGGTGGGGGGATTCCTGTACATCTTTGTCTGTCCAAAGCCCACACAGTGGGGGTCACATGGGAGATGCCAAATGAACAAGGAACTGAATGAGGTTCAGCTTGAGCCCTAGCCAGGAAAGCTCAGGGAACTTGGGAGACTGTGGATTCCCCACAGACCCAGCACCCTACAATGACAGCCATCTTCTTCTCCTAGCAGGACCCACTTTCATCAGCAGAATGCCCTTTTTCTCCCCAAATGCTAAAACAGACACTGTGGGGGAAGGAAGTGCGTGGAAGCACACTGGATGACTTTCCTCATTGTCTCTAAGCCAGGTGGCCCTGCAGGGGTCAGGGCCCACTCTCTACTCTTCCCACCTGCCAGATGGCTCCTTTGAAATAGGCAAGTCTAATTTTATAGCCAGAGGGAGGTTGCAAGGATGGAAAACTCTTGCTCTGGGGACTTTAATACCCTTGTATCTTGCAGGATCAGCCTCCTTTCTAGAGAGCAGGGCCTCAGAACCCAGAGCTATGGCCATCTGGAGGCATGGGCAGAAGAGGCTGCTGCCTGCACAGTGTGGTGAGAGGGGGGAAGCTGTCTCAAAGAGTGGCAACACCCACTACCTCCCTGGAATCCATCTCTCCTCCCTGATTATAACACTGCTCCATCACTAGCACTTTGCTCTTGGGGGGTTTGGGTTTGTATAGACTGGAATTCAAATGTCCCTGAGATAACAACTTAAGTAATTTTCAGTAAATTCTTCAGGGAGAGTTACATTAACAGATGATGAGAACTGTCTTAGTGCAGGCTGCCATAACAAAATACTGTAGACTGGGTGGTTTGAACACCAGGAATTTATTTTCCCATGGTTCTGGAGGTTGGAAGTCTGAGATCAGGGTGCCAGCATGGTCAGAGTTTAGTGAGTGCTCTATTCTTGGCTTGCAGATGAAGCCTTCTCCCTGTGTCCTCACATGGCAGAGACAGAGAGAAAGAGTTCTGGTGCCATGTCCTCTTCTTATGAAGGCACTAATCCCATCATGAGGGCCTCACCCTCACGACTTCGTCTAAACCTAATTCCCCTAAGGCCCTATCTCCAAATACCATCACATTGGGAGTTAGGGCTTCCACATATGAATTCTGGGAGGGGAACACAATTCAGTCCACAGCAAGAACAATGCCCTGAAAAAATAAAGGAGTTAACCTAAGGCTCCTGGCCAGAATAGGGCAAACCCCTTGTATTTGCATAGTGCCTCATAACCTGCAAACAGGGACATGTATGGTTGGTTGGACTGTGCACCACCCTAAGTGGTTACCAGTCACATCAGAGACCTTGTAGATTTGAAAGCTTAATATGATCGTTTTATGACAGATGACCATGATGTGTTTTATTTTAGGACAATCAGTATCTTAGGATAACTATCCAATGTATGGCAAAAAAACGTCTTGAGGAAGGGTTCCTTTTTTCTCATATACAAAGGCACTTTATAAACTAGCTTACCTCTTCTGTAAAGTCTCCTTTTGATATTCTACCTCAAGATAAGTCTATGATTAGGTGTTCTGGGTCCATTTTACTGGTGAGGAAGCTGAGATGGGCAGGAGCAAGGTAGTTCAGTGGGTAACTAAGGAACTAGTGACCTGTGATGCAAGCCCAAGATAGAGCCCTTTCCCACTGTGTTCTGTGTCTGGTTCCATCACCTTCTATGAAGATGTTTCTACTGATGGTTTTCTGCCAGGCATCCATTCCTAGCTCAGCCCCCCTGGGAGCTCCAGGTCCTCTGGCCATACAAGAGCTAGTTGGCTCGGGAGGATAATGTGCTGAGAGCTGCCATTCCTAACCCCACCTCACCCTAATGGCCAAGCCCAGAAAAGGAGGAGGACCCTTTGGAACTTGGGGGTTTGCTTTGTTGGAATTTGGGAGGTGGGGTGAGGGGGAAGGGGGAAACCCAGAGTGGTCTCTGAAGCCAATTCTCACTAAACATCTGCAAGGAGATAGGCTGAGAAGCGAATAGAAGCTTCTACCTCAGACCTAGATAGAGATTCCTCAGGTTCTCTTTGGAAAAAATAAATTAATTAGTAAGAATAAAGAACAGCACAGATTTAAAGGGTTTGGAACTTTTGTCAATCAAACTTGTGAATGTCCTTGTTTTTTTTTTCAATTGAGATATGATATATGTACAATAAAGTACATAAATCTGAAGTGTACAACTTCATGAATTCTAATCTGCGTACACCTATATAATCACCACCACTATCAAGATACAGAGGTTTTGAGTCCCCTAGGCTTCCAGATGCCCCTTCCCAGTCTCTTCCCCACCACCCCAGGGGTAACCTTGGGGCCACATCTGGCCTTCTGGGTCCTCGAGTGTGGCCTCTTGACCGAATCCAAACTTCACAGAGCAAATCCCAAAGGATTTGGGATCTGGACAACTCACTTGGGGATCTGGAGGGCCACGTGTGGCCTTGAGACCACCAGTTCCCCACCCCTGTGTGACTAGTCTGATCCCTGTCACCAAGATTAGCTTTCCCTCTTGAACTTCATATAAAGGGATGCGCACAGTATGTTCTCTTTTGTGCCTGGCTTCTCTAACTCAACAAAATATCTGTGAGATTCATCCATGCTATTGTGTATAACAATAGTTTGCTCATTTTCTTTGCTATGTATTATTCCATGAATATGCCACATATTATTTACCCATTCTATTGTGGATAGACATTGGCTTGTTTACAGTTTGGGGCCATTATGAATAATGTTGCTATGAACATTCATATGTATGTTTTTTCATGGGCATAATAAACCCTCATTTCTCAAGTAAATATCTAGCAGTAGAATTTCTGAGGCTTAGAGAGGTTTTCACTGTGTGGTTAGATTATCTTTTTTGGGGCGAGGGAAATGTGGGGTGGTCAGAGGGACCTGTTTCAAGTGCCCATCCACCACTGTGTGCCCTTGGGCCACCCACTTGCCCTTTCTGAGACTTGGTATTCTTCAGTAAAATGGCACTAAGAATATATCCCTCAGGTGGTCAATAGAAGAGATAATACTTGTTGAGCACCTTGTATAGTGCCTAGCACATTTTAGAAAATTATAGTTCCTGTCTACTTCCCTCCCCAATTTATATTTCACTAGTCTCAGCTTCTCCTCAAGAGAAGGGTGGCTTAAAACCCATATCTGTGCTCATCATTCATAAGCTGGTGAGGCTCTGTAGCTAAGGCCCTACCTTCAATGCTGTCCCTTGTGTTAGAATGCCTAGCCCCTGTTGTGGACATGTGCGGGTCATTCTGCCCAGAGCAATATTCCTCATCTTCTGAAATGCTCCTGTGAACCATGTGGTTCTGATGAGGGCTGCTAATGGTGGCCCATTCCTGCACCAAACCCTCAACTCCAGCTACAGTGATCAGCCCAGGATTTCTCATATGATACAGGCCTGGCCAGTCGGAATCTTTCCCTAGGATTTTCAGATGTGGGCTCAGAAGAGAGAGCCCTTTTCTCCCTGACCACAAAGTTTCCAGCTGGATGTGAGTTCAGAGATGGCCATTGATCAACAACTCCCCACCCCTCTACCTACAATGTGAAGGAAAATGGTTAGTGAGATTAGTGTTTACACAGAGAAAAGCCGGGAAGTGGAGGAGAGAGGGGAAGAAGCAAAGCTGATGGTACTCGTGTCTTTGGTTCCCAGTATTCCTGAGCCAGCTCCTTTGCTGGACTTCATTGTTATTTGGTCTCATGAGACAATAAATCTCTCATTTTATTTAAGCCACCTTGAGTTAAATTTCTGTCACCTGCTCCCGTGATAGTTCTGACAAATATATACTATGTGGAGGGTTCAGACCAAAGCACTTGCAGGTCTTCATCTTTCTCAGGCTACACCCACCTGACCTTTCTCTTCACACCAAAACTTCTCAAGCATGCTCTCTGCTTGTGAAGTCAAGGCCAAAGGGTCAATTATTAAGCACACTGCAGTGTGCACCCAGCCCTGATGTGAGCCCTATATGGAAGGCAGGTTGGTGGCTTGGTCCCTGATCTTGAGCTTTGCAGCATCCTTGTACAATTTCTCATTATGCACTCTGATTTATGCTCCTTTCCTTGGCATGGTATTGACGAAACAGAAGTTGTGATCGAGTCTCTACAGGTCAACTATTAACATGTCCTCAGTTAATACAAGAAAGAAACGATGTTCAGTTTTTAAGTGATCAAACTCTAGCCACATTTTATTTTCAGCAACATGCCCAGAGACCTAAGAAGCCACCCTGGCCTAGGATGCGGAGTGGGCTTGTTGACTGCAGGGAGATCAGTCCTGCTTGACTACTGCCTTCCTAGGTGGTCTCTAAAAACTCTAAAATTGTGTTATAAGCAGTTTTAACCAGGGGCAAGTGAGTAGTGAGAGACTGAGACAGACACATTGACTGTGACACTAAGGCCCAAACAGGATTGAGGAAGGAGGGAGGAGAGTTCTGTCCATCCCTGCTCCAGTTCCCAAGGACACAATGATGATCTGTTAAAGTAGCTACCTGACATGCCTCCTGCAAGACAGCTACCTGGACACCAGCTGTGACAGATTGCATTGTGTGGCCCCAGTTCTTTACCTCTGTGTTCCTGTCCTTTGCCATGTGACTTTGCAGTGTGCCCTCACCTGGGTAATATGCTCCATCTCTTCACTCTTGGTTTGCCATGTGACTGGCTTTCGCCAATAAGATACTTGTGGGTAAAACATAATTGAGGTTTGAAAAAGTGCTCTCCTGAACCTCTGCCCTTACCATGAGAACATGCCCAGGCCAGGCTGTTGGAAGATGAGAGACATGTGGAACAGAGCCAAGTTTTAAGAATTAAAAAGGGATTAAAGATATGACAAATCTATGAACAGCCATAAAAATTGACTAGATAATTTGCAAAAGAAGTAAATATAACTTCCAAAATGAAAAAAATAATTGGATAAACTCAACAGAAGGGGGAAAACAGTTGATTTCTTGCTGATGTAAGAATTTGTGAACCAGAAGATAGATTGGAATTGACCCCACTGTCTAGGAAACTGGGTCTTTGGCATTAAGAGAGTTGGTCTGAGAGGTTGGGTGTTGCTAGGAGGATGACAGGCAGCTGGACTCAGTCCAGAAGTGCCTTGGCGCCTGTAGGGAGCCACCATTCTACTTTCTCTATTAGAGAGGGGCAGGAATTGTGGGGACAGAGAAGTTGGGGTAGGTCTGGCCTGGTGGACAGAACCCAGGAGTAAAACAGACTGCATCAGGGAAGACCACCCAGAGTCACAGATGTCCTGAATGGCAGACACAACAGATGTTCTGGTTATTGATTGCTATGCAACAAGCCACCCCAATACTTAGGGGCTTGAAACAACAATAACCATTTATTTTGCTCAGGAATCTGTAGTTTGGACAGGACTTGGTAGGGACAGCTTGCCTCTGCTCCATATAGCATTAGGCAGGGTGACTCAGCTAGGGGCTGGAAGATTACATTCAAAGTGGTTTACCCGGCTGGCAAGTTGGTGCTGGCTGTCAGCTAGGAGGAGCTTGATGGGTCTCTCCACATGAGTCTCTCCAAGGGCTCTCTGGGCTTCCCCACAACATGGTGGCTGAGTCCCCAAAGAGAAAGGCAGAAGTGCATGACACTTTTATGACCTAGCTTCAGAAGCTACACAGTGTTGCTTTGGCAATATTCTGTTGGTAGAGGCAGTCACAAAGATCTGCCCAGATTCAAGGAGAATGGGGAGTGGGAAAGTTCTAGAGATATTGTTGGAAAATACAATCTGCTGCAAGTGATGCCAATCCAGTACCAAGTGATGGTTGGAGACCTAGGCATGCTGTCAATCAAGCTGTTATCTATCACTGGACTGGGGTTCAGTGGCAGAATTACAGTCCCCAAGGTGGGCAGTTTACAAAGAACAAGGCCAAGCCCAGGAGTCAGGTTATTAGCAGATGGTATAACATGCCAATTAAAAGCAGAGATTCTGGAGCCAGATTGCCTGTGTTTGAATCCTGGCTTCACCAATCAGTAGTTTATAATCTTGGGCAAAAAAATTAACGCCTCTTTGCCTCAGTTCCCCCATCTATTAAGAGAGGCCAAGGGTCAATTATTGTGAGGATTCGACAAGTTATTAATAATATAGGTAAAGAGCTTAGACCAATGCCTGGCTCATGGCAAGGGCTATGTGAGGATAAGCTAATATTGTTAATAGGTTGTTTCACAGAAAAGGACTAAGAACCAAACAGGGAACCAAGTTTCCAAATGGTGTGCATTGGAGCTAGAAGTGAGGCAACCTTCCAGTAATGAGAGGGGGCACATAGCCTAACCCTTCCAAATCCCTCCTACCGACTGTCAGCATGGATCCCGGTACCGGCATCGGGCAGGCTGAGCCCCTCCCAGGGCGGGAGGGGGTCCAAAGAGGGCAGGGAGGTTGGGCCTGATGGGGAATCCTTGGTGAAGCAAGGACAGTGTCCTTGGAGCAGAGCAAATGGTCTCCCACCCCTGGCCTGGAGGTCCTGTCAGGCTTGGAGGCAATACCAATTTCGAACACTATAAAATTCTCTGCAATATTGTTCCAGCAGTAAAAATAGTGAGAAGTCCTGAGGCTACTTAGATACAGAACAACTGTTTTCTCCTTCATGAGCCACCATATGCAGCGTTTAATTAAAACTGCAGGCACATACCGAGAACATGGGCTGAGCAGTGTGGAGGTTGTGGTGGCAGCCGTCTGTCTGTCAGGGCTGGCTTGTTCCTCTGAGAATGGGCACAGTCCCACGTCCTTCTCCCCCAACTCCTCTCATGAGGCCCCATGTCTGCCTCCTGGTTCCTGGCAAACTGTCATCACCTCTTCACCCTCGTCACCATTCGAGAGAGTGCCTGGTACAGAGGCTCACTCCGCTAGCTTCAAATATTTGTGGGCTGCTTAGAGCAAATTACTTTAGTTCTCTGAGCCTCAGTTTTCCTACCTGGAAAATGAGGATAAGGATTTCTCCTTCGTAGAGCTGTTGTGACGATCAAATGAGATAAATACAAGAGCTTCCTGACATTCACCCCCTCCCACCCCTGGGTATTCCTGGTCAGAATGGTTGAAACCCATCTTGATGCTTTGAGGGTTGCAGGCTTTGTTGTTCAAGCTGCATCCTGCAAGATGTTCTTTGAAAAAGTGGTTCCAAAGTCAGATAAGTTTGGGAAATTCTGTTCTCTATTTATATTCGTCCCCACTTGGAGGGTTGCGATGTACATGGACATTTTAAAGATTCCAAGAAGTTCTGTTATAAAGAATTCTGTTTTGTTTAACCCAGTGTTTTCTAGAATTTCTCACTGTGGAAACTTTTATTTGTTTCATGTACATTTTTCTTTATTTGTTTCACTCATTAGCATCATTGTGACAGTCTCTGGAAAACACTGGAGTGCCATAAATCACCTGTGAAAAATTGCTAAATCTCTCTGAACTCATTTCTCACCTGAAAAATGGGGGTATCAATACCCACTGTGCAGGGTGCTGTGCAGATTAGAGGTAGTGTACATAAAACACCTGGCCCACAATGGGCAGGCAACAAGTAGTAGACCCTGTAATTTAGGCAAGGACACATATGCAGGGGATGACACTAAGGGACACAGATGCTAAAGGTGAGAACAAAGGCAGAGGCTTGACCACAAAGGTCAAGCCCAGCATAGGCTGGCCGGGCTGAGGGCTCCTTACACCTCCTAGACCAGCATGGGGATAGTTCCCAGCACTAGAAGCAAACTGGGCTGTGGGAGAGGGATATGTGGCCTTGCCAGGGGCAGGTAGGGGAGCCATTTATTAATGCCTTCATTTCACAAATGTTCATTGAGCACCTACTATATGACAGGCACTCTTAGCCACAGAGGATAAGTCAGTGAACAAAACATGGAGCTTACACTAACCACAAATAAATAAACAGGTTAATGACATTTTAGGTGATAAGTGTACAAAAAGTAAAGCAGGGTTAAGGGGTAGAGAGCAGTGGGTGGTGTTATTTAAACAAGGTGGTCAGGGAAAGACCCTTTGAGAAGGTCATGTGAGCAGAAAGTGGCAAGAGGCAAGTGACCACAGCCTCACTGGCCACTGTCATCATCATCAATAACATCATCTCTAACCTCCCCACCTGACTCCTTAACCCCTGGGCCAAGCGCATCTCCCGATTGGCTTTCCCAGGGTGCAGTTGTAAGAATGGCCACAGGGTGGAGTAGTGACTCTAACCCGGTCCAGGGGCTGAGCGTTCGTGGGTGAATCCAGAAGACTCCGGAATCCAAAGCCCCCACCCCTAGAATCATGTCAAGGTTGAGTGTAAACCTCAGGCTGTCTGCAGCCACAGGAATCCCATGTAATTGGGTTGTCAACTTGACTGTGTGAGGAGGTCTTTGGCTCTCTGGCATCGCTTGGGGGTGGGAGGAAGGGGAAAGAGCCCCCAGGAACTTCCAGGGAAGCTGAGCCAGGGAGGGGCAAACAGGCCCCCAGCACAGGACCCAGGGACCCTCGGGCTGGGGTTGACATGGCCACCAGGAGAGCAGTTCCAGGCCAGACTTGTCCTCTCCATGATTCAGGGACTTTAAGGCATCCTTCTGCCTTTAGCACGGGAAAAGCTGGTGAGGAAGCAGGGAGTGGAGCGGGAGCCGGATGTGAAAGCCCGGCTCCCGGTCAGCACCGCCGGGCTGGAGGATGAACAACCTGTCTGCCTGTGGTTTATGCCCCGCGGTGCTTCTGGGAATTCATCTTAGCATTGGGACAGGGCAGCTGTGAGCCTGCCGCCTGCCGCCTGCCACCTGCCAAGGATTCTGGGGACAAGGGGACCCACTCAGGCCACCACCCCTGTTATCCCCTGGGCACTGGCTGCAGGACAGTGAAAACACCAAAACCCCCTGTTTGGGGTCTTCCTGAAAAGGGTCAAGCCTGGCTTGCTCCCCATCGCAGCCCCATCTGGAAGATTGGCTATCCTCCCTGACTCATTCCAGCAAGGTGGAATTGCAGGGTTTCTAATTTTCCTGGCATTTTGCTCCCCATTAACATGTGAACAGATGCTTCAGGGTTCTCTCTGCCTATTAGGTAGAGAGGGCGGAGCCCCCTTGGTGAGGTTCTTTGCTTCTCTCTGGGAAAAGAATATCCGTTACCCATTGCTCTGTGATTTCACACTAACTTGTAAATGCATGGGCTGACCATTTAGGGTGTAGTTCTACCTTGCCCTGAATTTCCTCTTCTGCAAATGGGGCGAACAATACTTACCTCGTGGAGTCATCTCTGTGACTCAATAGCATAATGATTCTAACAGCCCCAGGTACCTAATCAGGGCTCAATAAATGGTAACCACTTTCATGTGTAGTAAAGGACAGGCACTTCTTTTATCTATGATCTTGTTTGTTCCACAGAACAATCCAGTGCATTCCTCCTTTTTTCTTATTTTATACATTTTTTCACATGAAATATCTCAAAACATCTTCATCACAACAGAGTCAGCCCTGCATCAATATTGGGAGTAAAATATAAATATCTTTCCTTACCTCCCTTCAACACACATCCTTCACGCCACCCCCACCCCACCCCCAGACACATTCGAGGGCTGTCCGGAAAGTCTCCAGCCATGTAATGGCTCTCGTTATATTAACAATAGCTGGATACTTTCCGGACAGCCCTCATGCGCATCCTCTAGAGTTAGCTACTGGTATAAGTTTGGTATTTATCCTTCCAGACTTTTGTTTTACCAATGCAGTCCTTGGGGCTATAAGTTCAGTTCCATGTCAGAGAGCATTAGGTGACGATAACCCTTTGAGTAAGCTCATTGGGGAGCAGACCCAACTCTTCCTCTATTATAGCACTTAGTTCCATATCAGCCTCAATGTGTGAATTGCAAATGAGCTGTATGTAAAAAAGGTCCTCAGAGAGTGACTTGGCAACACTTTGCAAACCATTAGTATTCAGTCTTAGAAAGTCAAAGAGGTTTTTGTGTGTGATTCTCTAGCTCACTTAGAGAATCTCACTACTTAGTCCTACTAAGTGACTGTGGCCTCTACTCTAAGCTCCCATCAAGGGATGTGGCTGCAGATCCTCTGGACGTGATTTTTCAGGCCATTTCCTTCCCAAATGAGGAGCTAAACAGAGAGGACATGCTGACTGCGTGGAGGTGGGAGCAAGCCCCAGTGCTGGGTTTGGAGCTATGTTTGGGTGCCTGTGGACTCTGGGGAAGCCTAAAGGCCAGAAGTGGGCTCTCCGTCCCCTCACCCTCCTTCTCCAGGCCCCTAGAGGCTGGAAGCACCACATGCTGGGCAAGCCCTAGTGAGCATGAGCAGGGTGTTCTGCCCTGGGCTACACCGTTCACACACATTCTCTACCCACCCCTCGGGCCAGCTTTAGAAGTTGGGTACCTTGATTGGTATTCTCCCTTCGTAGATGGAGAAACTGAGCTTGGAGAAGCACTGCACCCAGAAACACACGGCTGGAACACAGCAGTGTTGGGGCTGGAGCCTGCTTGGTTGAAATTCCAGCTTCAGTGGGGCTAGTTCTTGTCTTCTGTTTTCTTTCACTTGCTCAGTTTATCCTTTCTTTTTTTTGTACCCATGCTGCTTATATGTAAAATAAAAATGCCACTCTCCAGCTCCCAGTCCCCCCCACAAGTGACCACCATTATTTGCTGACTGTGCCCTTCCTGACGTTTTTTCCTATACACACATATAGAGTTGCTATTTTAAAAATGTAAAGGGGATCAAACTATACAAATATTTCTATGACCCTTTTTTCTTAACATATTTCTTTCCAGATGCATTTATCTGGGCCTATGTCCTTTTTTAAATGACTGCACAGTGTTCCACAGTATGCCTATGTTATAATTTCACTATGCCCCTATTGATGTTCAATTTACTCATCTGTAAAATGGGAATAATAATAGTGCCTGCCACGTAGGATTATTGTGAGATTAAATGAGATGATACATGCAGATTGCTCAAACCCAATCCTGACACATAATAAGTGCACGCATGTGCACACACACACACACACACACTGGCCATTATAATCTTTATCAACATCATCGTCACTATTATTGATGGACATTTATATTGTTTCCAGTTTTATTCCATTATAAATAATGCTGTGATGAAAATTTTTCTACTCACATTCTGTGTATATGTGTGAGTTTGTCTATGGAATAAACTTCCAGAATGCTGGGACAGGAGTTTGGAGTGGGGGGAGGAGAGGAAAGAGAGGTCGGGGTATTCCATCCCTGCTCCAGCCCCAAGGCTCTGGTATTGGCATTATTGTAAAACTAAAGCTCTTATGGGGCAGCCATTCCTCCATGTTCCACTTCTACTGGACTCAAGTGGCACTTTCCTCCCACTGTCTCTTAAGCCCTAGGAGTGGTAACAGCTTCCTGCTGCTGCCAGTCTCTGGGTGCTTCATCGTCCCTTGCCTGTTCCTTTAACCCTGCCTATCCCTCTGTAAGATGACCCTTTATTTAATTGCCATCATTTGAACTATCTGGGGGTAAATTCTGTGTTCTGCCCTGGTCCTGTCGGACATATTAGCCATTTTTTTTCTATAATATGCCTGTTCATATTTTTTGCCCATTTTCTGTAGAGTTGCCTTTATAATTATTTATAAAAATTCCTTCTATATTAAAAATATTAATATTTGGTTAAATATGGTATATTTTATCTTAATATTTGGTTATATTAAAATTTTTTGTAAATGTAATACATGCCTCTAAAACTCCTAACAAATAGAAGGGTAGAAAATGGTAATATGAGGAGCACATGTCCCCTGCCCATCCTCTGAGTGGGAGGCTCCTATGAGCTCTGTGAATGTGCCCGAGGATGGAATGGGAGAGAGGCACACTGGCAAATGAAGGAAGATGAGATTCTGCCAGCCTCACACCCACCCACAAGCCTAGCCTTCTTCAGGTAATCAATTTCTGTAGAAAGCACTTTTCTGGTTTTACCCAGGGGTCAATACCACCCCTGTCATTCACTCTACATGCACAGGGCTGGGAGTCATTGACTGGCACAGCTGTTCTGTGGACAGTCTTTCAGTTCATCACCTTGAATTTGACTCACCTTCCACATCTGCCCTGACATTTGTAGACTTTAAGGGGAGAAGGAATCCTCTCTGCCCCTGCCACCTCCCAAAATCCTGGTGAATTTTGGGTGATGGCTCCTCCCCACCAATCTGACCTAATCAAAACCTCTGATCCATTGATGGCTCCCTCCTGTTCTCAGCAGGTTCTGGATATACTCCCATGGGAACTTCTTACCACCGTTTCAATGGGATTTGGGCAAGGGTGAGAGGTAATGTGTGCAAAGACCTCCATCCTATACAAGAAGCCTACAGTGACTTGAATCACACAAAACACAGAATTGCCTCAGGCTCACAGGGGAGTTGGCCCCATGGGGCAGCCCTATGTCTCCTCCATGCTTACCCACCATCCCCTTCCCATTGGCCCCCTCCCCAACACACAGGTGCACATGCCCATCCTGCCTGCTCTGGGTCTCTCCAGTAGCTGCAGGTTGGACCTTCTACCTCCTGCCAGAAATTAGCTACGCTCAGTAGTTAGCCTCAGACTGTCCACACAGCCACCACCCTCAGAAGGCTTTGGCCAGTGCCTGGCTGGCATTTTGTCATCCTTCTCATCCTCTCTGTTGGAGACCAGCACCCATCCCTCTCCTCCTGAGACACCTCCTGCCCCAGTCCCTTGATAGCTCATTGGCCAAATCCAGCCCACTGCCTGATTTTGTAAATAACGTTTTATGTTGTGTCTATGTCTGCTTTCATGCTACAATGGCAGAATTGAGTAAGTTGTGACAGGGACCGTCTGGCCCCAAGACCTAAAATATTTACTATGTGGCCCTTTACAGACAGGTTTGCTGACTCCCACTCTAGCTACTCTACTGCACAGTGTTTGGTAGGGGGGTGAGTCACTTGTGGATCCCCTGCCCTTGACCTTGTGACCTCGTCAAGAAGAAAGCAGTGACTCTAGCTCTTCCTTCTGGTGGTTGCAGTGACCTGAAGCCTTGGACACGCTCCACTATGACCTGGCCTCTGGGTAGGGAGTGTCCCCACGATCTGAGGACTACAGACAGCCTGGAACATCAGCCAAGTCCAGCCCCAGCTGACCAACACCCATCAGGTGAAAGTGCGCCCCATCCTTTAGGATGTGGCCTGGAGCAGCACTGGTGAGTGGGGAGAACACACAAGGTCGTTCAAGACCAGTAGCTGCCAGGCATCCCTCAGGCTCTACAGAGGGGTCAGGTATCTACAGCCCTGGGGAGCCCAGCCATGGTGGCATGGGGAACAGGATGACAGATGGAAGGTGCAGTGGAGGTTTCAGGAAGGTTTATCATGTCTCAGGCAACTCTGGGAATGTGGAGCTCCTTCTGAGGGCTCCTGGAATGCAGCTCCCCCAGGAGCCCCTCCCAAAGGGTGAAAGCATCATAGGACTGGCCTCTGTCCTGACCCAGCCTGTGCCTAATTCCTGCCACCCTCATCCACCCTGGGGCTGCACTGATGCTGCCTCCTCGCTCCATCCTGTGCCTGCCCCACCTTACCCAGAAGGTAATGCCTCAGAGGCTGAGTGCTCCGCCACCTATAGAAGCTGTGCTGTTCAGGGCACTATTCACTCCAAGTTGCTGAATTCCATGGCTAGTCATCTCTCCATGTCTTAGTGGTCCTTTCTGCATCCTTGGCCTATTCTGAAGTTCTCCGAAATCTTTTCAAACTCTCCCTTCTCTCTCACCCCCGTGACCTCACAGTCACCTCCAGTGACCTCACATCTCTGTGACCTCTCACCCCTGTGACCTCACACCTCCCATGACTTCACACACCCGTGACCTCACATTCCAGTGACCTCGCACCCCCGTGACCTCACACTAGCGTGCTCCTTCCCCTCAGCGCCTGCTCCTTTTCCCTCCGATGCTGGGCCCAGCTCCCAGACTCTCTGCTCTTCCTGTCCTCTACCCTCCTTTGGTCCGTGGCTTTAACATGCTGCCGCTCCCCAAATTTGTGTCTCCAGCCCTGGCTTCTTCACTGAGCTCCAGACTCCAACATCAAACCATCCACTTACTGTCGCTGCTTGGGTGACCAATGGCATCTCAAACTTAGCATGTTTCCAAGTAGAAATCTTCATTTCCTCTCCCCAGAACTGCCCTTCTGCTTGTCCTCCCAGCCTCCGTGTGGGACCTCAGACAACCTATATGGTCTCCCTATGCCTCACTTTCGAAAGCTGTGACATGGGGATGATGTAAGTCAGGGGTGGCACATGACGGCCGTTAGCTGAACCCGGCCTGCTGCCTGTTTTTGTTCAACCTGTAAAAATGATTTTTACATTTTTAAATGGTTGAAAAAAATCAAAGAATATTTTGTGACCTGTGAAAATTATATGAAATTAAACATTATTGTGCCCATAAATAAAGTTTTATTGGAACACAGCCATGCCTGTTCATTTGTATATGGTCTATAGCCACTTTCACACTACGACAGCAGAGTTGAGTAGTGGTGACAGAGATTGTATGTCCCACAAAGCCAAAAATAGTAAAGTCTAAAATATTCACTATCTGGTTCTGTATAGAAAATGTTTGCTGATCTCTGATATAAAAACCTGCCATCTAGGGTTGATATAAATGAATTAACATATGTAGAGTTCTTAGAACAGTGCCTGATATATGCATGTAGACAGGGGTACAAAGATAGTGATACATACGCATATCAGCAACACGGAAGTATTCGCTATTGTTACTTGACATCTGACTTCTCTCTACCAGCCCATCCAATAGAATGTTCTGGGATGATGTTCTCCATCTGCCCTGTCTAGAGCAGTAACCAGGAGCCACATGTGACTATTGAGCACTTGGCATGTGGCTATATGAGTGAGGAACTGCGTTTGTAATTATAGTTATAATTAATTTTAACTTAATTTAAAACGCCACATGTGGCTAGTGGCTAGCATATTGGACGGTGCCGTGGATTGCACCTGGCGTGGGGTGGGGGCTCGGTAAATGGCTGCACTGCTTTCCTCCTCCTCCTCTTCTGCCAGCCTCTATTTTCCCACTCCCTCCCACTCGCGTGGCCCTGGGATTTTCCTTCACTCTTTGCCCCACTTTCTCTCCTTGGGGTACCCCCTCCCTCCTTCTATCCCCTGTTCCTGCCCTGCGCCAGCCCCGGCCCTGCAGGCCCCTCCCTCAGTGCCCATTGGCATCCACACCTCATCCTCAGCTGACTTAGCTGTCACTGTAAATCAGCCCCAATAATTCGCCATCTGGTCCTGGCCTTTAGCAGAGTGCAGAGGGAGCCAGGTATATCCTGGCTGGGGGTGGGTCGGGTAACCAGGCCCCTGGGGTGGTGGCCAGGGACGCTCCGTCATTTTCGAGGCTGGCATGGCACTCACACAGTGCCCAATGCCAGCAGTCTGTGCCAGGCCCGAATGGGTCACCAATCACAGAGGAGCCAGGGGCCTGGAGGGCGGAGAGTGGCCGGGAGCCCGGCTGCAGGTGCCGCGAGTGGGCTGCAGATGGATGGTGTGGAGGCAGCGACAAGGAGAGGGCTGCTGGGCAGCGTCCCCAGAATGTCATGCTAGGTACTTAGGGCCTTGTTACCATCACTGCAGCTGCGGGCATTTTGTCAGCTGCAGGAGAGGCGTCAGGGCAGCACTGTCAGAGAGTGAAGTTCCCATCCAGCGACAGCCTGTGCCAGGCCATCTCACAGCTGCCAGCCCTCCCCTCACACAGAGCTCAGCGGCAACAGTGCACCACTGCCCCCCCAACCTGTGGGGCCGGAATATGTGGGGATAGGCCTGGGCCACAGCTGGAGGGCACCAGGTTAGATATTAGTGAGGGGAGACTAAGGCCTAGAGCTCAGAGAGGACGTTTACATAAGCTGTGATTAAGGAATGAATGAGTGAGTACTGAACCATCCTAATCTTTTTTGGAACAAGCAAGCATAACAACTCAAGGAACCTGAGTTCCAGGCCTGTATCTGCCCCTCTGAACTAGCTGTGTGTTGTTGGACAAGTCACTGTCCTTCACCTGGAAAATGAAGGGGTTGGATTGGATCAGTGGTTCTTAACCAGGGGCTGGGGGTGTTTAGAAATGTGGGGGGGCACTTTTGGATGTCACAGTGACTAGATGGGGCCACAGTGAGTGGGTAGGACCAGGGATGCCAACATCCTGCAAAGAGTGATTGTCCCACACAAGGAAAGTCATCCCACCCAAATGCTAATAGCATCCCATTGAGATGATCCCTTCTAACCCCTCCAGCTGGGACATTAGAGTGTCTGTGGTAATCACCATGGGTACTCTACACACACGCCCCTGGTCGTGACAATTTTAGCCACTCCCAGACTAACTCTTAACTGACAATATTTGCATTTCTGTGCCTGAGGCCTTTCTCTGGCAGCTGCATCCTGTTCTGCCTGCCTCTGTGGCAGCCAGAATGCTGGGGAATTAGCAGCCCTTGGGAGCAGCCCTCAACCAATAGTTGATGGGAGTTGGTGCATAAACACCCCGGCCCCTGTCCTTCAGGGGTAACTCTGAGATGTGTCCCACACATCTCCCAAAGGTCCCCAATGGGATGAGCCTCAGGTACTCACAGGCCCCTGTCCTTCAGGGGTAACTCTGAGACGTGTCCCACACATCTCCCAAAGGTCCCCAGTGGGATGAGCCTCAGGTGCTCACAGGTGTACCTGGGGTGATATCACAGCATACAATCTTCCTTCCTTCCCTGTCTTGTTCCTCAGCTCCCCTATCTCCACTCGAATCCTTGACTCAGGGTTGGCTTTTCAGGGAGCCCAGACTAAGACGGTGACCATCACACTTTCCTGCTGGGCTGTCCAGACAGACAGGAAGACAAATGTCCCTCCCTGCTTGGGAGGAGTTTGATTCAGCCCCACCTGGGGGTTGGAGAGAGACTGAATGATGGGTGGGCACTCGGAACTTGAACAAAGCCCCGGGATGGATGGGGACTAGCTCAGGACATGCAGACAGCAGGAACCCCCCGGCTGCCCAGCTTCCCAGTGCCCCATGCGGACGCTGTGGGAGCTCCAGTTTCCGTTTTTGTCACTGGCATCCTTCTCTGGGCCCGTCACCAGGGTGAAATGTCTCACTGGCCAGAAGAGAACAAATACATCAAAATACATCATTCTCATTATTCCTGGCACTGAGTTACTGGTGATATCCGATAATGCTCGCTTCACCTGCAACAGAGACTTCTTTCAAAGGAGAGAGAAAAGTAGAGGGAAAAATGGGAGAGCTTATGACTGTTTTCCATCCATCCTCATCCATCTGGTTTCAGTGGGAAAGCCCAACATTTATCCTAAATGGTCCCGAAGACCAGGGCCGCTCAGGGCCAGCCATGGGCTAGGAGCAGCAAAAAAAATGTGTACTGGGGCCAGGGGCAGAAGCCAGTTCCTCCACAAAGGGAAAAGAAAATGGGGCCATGTCTGCATGGCAGAGAGCACTGGCTGGCCACCCCAGCCCTCATTCCCACCTCCTTCCCACCTAACAGAGGTGTCGAGTTATGGCCATTCTGGCCAATAAGTTGTAGTGGAAGTTGGCTGGAGGGTTCCTGGCGACAGCTTTGTCTGACCTGATAAAGATTCTGCCCCTGTCCCCACTTCGCCATGCTTCTAGCTTCTTCCTGCTGGAAATGCAAATACAATGGTTGGAACTGCAGCAGCCATTCTGCGCTCACAAGGGAGAGACTGAGAAAGTCTCAGACTTTGGTGCTGACGTCCTTGAACCTGTGCCAGCAGCTGCCTATCTCTGGGTTTCTTATTATAGGAGAAAAAATAAACCTCTCTTTTTTTGGGCACTGAAGTGGAGTATTCTCATGGTTGCTACTGAAACACAGTCTTAACTGGCTGTGCTTTCTTGCCCTGTTACAAGTCAGTCACGAGTCAGATACCTTGTGCGCCTGCCTCACAGCTTCTCAGCCCAAACTTTCATTGCAGCCATTGCTGTGGAATCAGCTACTCACAGTGTCCTCTCATAGCACTTTGCCTCCACTGCACCTCCTCTCTCTCCACCTTGGTGGTGGCTGTGCACAGAAACCTGCACAGCCATACAGACATGGGCACAACCCCAGAAGTGCAAGGATGTCAACACCCCAGTGGCATGGGGCAGCCATTGCCCAATGGTGGCCAGGAATTAAAGGATAAATAGTTCCCTCTTTCCCCCCTGGAGTGGACATTTCTCAAGCACTCAGAGGGCCCCTAGTGTGAGGGAACCCGAGGTGCCCACAACAGGAGACAGCTCGGTAAGGCACACTGGCATTGGCTTGCTGTCCTTCCGATTACATTCTTCCAGCCCTTTATTTCTTTCTCCTCCCAAAATACACTACCCATGTCTAAGACTGTGGTTGACACTTTGCTTTGGGGAGAACCAAGGCTAAGACAGTTTAGATTACTAGGTCATCTTGGACAGCCTGCTCATCCTCTCTTGGCCTCAGTCTTCCCCTCTGCACAGTGGGTAGACATTGGACTACATGCCTTCTGCAATCCCGCCCTCTGCCATGCCTGTGCCCTGTCCTTGCCTCTCCATGTCACTGTGTCGGCCCTGACTGGGGGTTCCCCCAGGGCAGGGTTCACATCTGCCTCAGCCTGTGTGGGGGGACTCGGTCCCATACCACACATCTGATCAGTGGAGGAGAGAAGAAAATAGCCAGAAGAAACCATTAATTACTAAGTAAAGCAAACCAGAAAGAAAGAAAAAAACAAACCCTCAGGCTCAAAGCTAAATCATGTGAAGGGAGAGAGGATGGAGGTTGCCAGGCGGATGCTGAGCCCATTAAATGAGAATGAGCTGGAGTGGAGTGTGCCAGCCAGGGCAGGGGTCAAGCACACAGCGGGGTGCTAATTAGCTGCTGTGGCTTTGGTCACAGGTCACTGAGAGCAGAAGATGCTCAGTCCTGCCCAGGGCTTTGCTGGGGGAGCTGGGCATGTGGGGAGGGAGAATGGAAGATGGATCAGGCCTGGGATAGGCTGGAGGCACAGGGTGGGCACCTGTGGCTGGCACTCAGTCTCCCAGCCTTTGAAAGCCACCCCAGCCCCCAAGTCTGCTCCTGTGGGCTGCTCAGAGGCAATTCAACAAGCCTCCCCTGTGCCAGGCTCTGTGACAGAGGGAATGCAGCTCCTGACCTCACAGAGGTCACAATCCAGTGTGGAAAGAGCTCCTAGATGGGGCAAGCATGAGCCCTAGTGAGCACTTACCAAGGGGTGGAGCTTCAAGAAAGGTTTCCAGGAGGAAGTGTCTTCTTTGTTGAAACCTGAGAAAAGTGATCCAGGAAAGCAAAACGGGGGTGGCTGGGGAGAGGGAAGAGCATGCCAGGCAGAGGGGACTGCTTGTGCAAAGGCCGGGAGGCAAGAGAGAGTGTGGCAGGTTCAGGAGCTGCAAGTTGTTCAGGATAACTGTCCCTCAGCCCATTGCAGAAGCCACTGTCTCTGGGCACATACCACTGGAGGCCTCCCACCTATGGCTTCCACCAGGCCACCAGGGTAGCAGAATTGAGCAGCTCAGCATGTGGCCCAAGCTGGGTGCTTGGATCCTGGGCCTCCAGTTCAGGATTTCATTCAAGGTGGGACCAGAAAGGAGGGCTGTTAGTTCACCTCTCCACAGATCAAGTGGGAGTGAAACAAACACTAAATGCCTACTGTGTGACAGCCTCCTTTCTGGATGCAAGAGACACAAAGATAAATAAGCCTGGTCATGTCCCTGCCCTCCCTGAATCCCCGACAGTAGAGAGATAGACACATATACAGATAATTACAGAAAACCCCATATAAGTAACAGTCACTGAAGCAACATAGAAGCTTATTTCTGCCTCATACTAATCAATGACCAGCCTGGGGCTGGTATGTCAGCTTCATATTTACTAAGACCCATATTCCTATCTTGCTTCTTCACCCTCCTCAGCACATAGCTTCCACTGTGTGATCCAAGATGGCTGTTGGAGCTCCAGCCATTTCATTTACATTCCAGCTAGCAAAATGGAGGAAATGAGAAAAAGAAAAGCACCCCTCCCTTTAACGACACTTTCTAAGAGTTCTTCTAACTTTGGCTTATGTCCTATGGGCTAGAATATAGTCAAAGGATCACACCTACAAGAGAGAATCAGAGTATAGACTTTATTTCAGGAGTCCATGTGCCCAGCTAAAAATTGGGGATCCCATCACTAAGGAAGATGGAGGAAAGAGAGATCGGGGGCATCTAGCAATCTCTGCCACAAATCAGAACCATTCCTGGGCAAGGATGACAAAATTCTGAGCTGGGAATTTCCACTACTGCAACTGTTTTGAGCCAAGCAGACTCTGATATGTGACTTCCAGCGCAGAATCTCAGATTGCTGTTAGGCACCAGCAATCCCGACTCCGTTTCAGTCTCTGGTTCCCACGGAGTCGAGCAGCCTGGGGCGAGGGGTGGTGGGAAGCAGACACTGTACGTGCTGCACTGTTCAATCTTGTCTCTGCCCCTCCTCCAGCCGCTGCTGTGGGTCCCAGACAGCCTTCAGCCAGCTTCGCGCAGATGCAACCTGACAGCACCTCACCCCTGCCTGTGCCCTGTGCCTCTCACCTCCCGTCCAGGCTTCTGTGATGCCACAGCATGGGACTCCCATGGGTACCTGTTTAGTGCCCAGGCACCTGCAACCAGGAAGTGCGGGTCACTCTCCCTTTCCTCCCCCGGGGCATACCGCGCTGGGACAGATTACCCCAAACTCCAGAGATGTCCCAGTGAGCTCAGGCACCAGTTGCTTGCAGGAATGGCCAGTCTGATAAAGAAAGCTTGGATTGGCTTTCCCAGCTTCCCTGCTTCATTTCCCTTTCCCTCCCTCCTTCCGCTCCCTGGGATCACTTCCCAAGTAAACGCCACCGTGCACTAGCCTTTGCCCCAGACTCTGCTTACAGGGCAACTCAGGCCACAACCCAGGATGTATGGGGGGGCCTTGCTCTTTCTGTTCCACTTCCCCTCACAGATCAGACACCATCCAAGGAGCACTTGTCCTGAGTTCAGAAAACCCACGTTCAGATCCTGATTTTGCTGCTTTTCATCTGTGAGTCCTTGGGCTCTGCTTCTCTGTGCCCCCGCTGTCTCCTCTGTAAGTTGGGAGTTGGCGTGCTTACCTCGGCCAGGTGGTGCACACCTTAGGGGTACCACCTTTATTCTGTCCCGTATGAATGGTGTCCCCTGGAGTCTGGCAACTGTGGCCCTGCTTCTACCACAGGGTAATGAGTAGGTGGATGCATCTAGCATGCTGCTTGGCATACAGTAGGAGCTCAATGGAGTTTACTTCCCTTCTTCCTTCTGTCATTAGTCTGGGGACCCCTTGAGACCAAGGGATCTGTCTTTCTCATCAAACTGAGAGATTGATGACAGCAGGGACTGTGGGTCCCTTATCAGATAAAGAGCTTTCTGAGAACAGGAGCTGTGCCCCACTGCTGTCAGACTGGGAGCTCCACCATCAGACTGTGAACTGCCGGGAGCAGGAATCACATCTCCTGGATCACACAGGAAGCTTGCTGAGGCCAGACGCTGTCTTTCCTGTACCAGACTGGGGCTTCCTGGGGGCAGGGCTGTCTTCCCCTCAGACTGGGCTCCCCGAGGACAGGTGTTGGGAGTGTCCCCATTCCTTCCTCCAGCTCAGCAGCTATCCCGCTCCTGCCCCCTACACACCCTGACCATGCTCCTGTCTCCTTTCTGCCCCAGAAGATCACTGCTCCCTTCCAGTTAAACATGCAGCTCTTCTGGTCTCTGCCTACAACTGCTATAGCTGAATCAGGACCTGCTCATTCCTGCTTTCTCTGCTCACCCCTTCCCTCCCGCCTGTGTGTATTCGGATGAACATGTTGCCTTATGCTAGCTTACCCTTTGGTGATTAAAAGGAACATCACACTGCAGGCAGAGTAATCCTAATTACAGGGCGGAAACCACTGCTTTCTTACCAGGAGACAAACAAGGACATTCTGTGCCTTTTCCAAGTGCAAGCCAGGGTGTGCCAAGCTGTCACAGGCTTCTAGGGAGCTGGGTGGGATGGGGCTCCCCTGAGTATTTTCCTGGGGCCCTCTGGTCCTCCCACCCACTTTAAGCTGGCAGAGCAGCCTGGGGAGGAGAATGACCTTTGCAGGGAGAAAATGAAATCCCTCTGCAGGTCGGGTTCATTAACAGTTATCAGTGATCCACAACCACAACCCTTTTCCCTGGAAAAGCACAGAGGCTGAGACAGGAACAGAATCCCAGGCTGGGGACAGAAGCAGGTGAGAGTTCACAGAGTCCCCGCCACTGCAGCAGCCCTTCCCACCTCTCCCATAGGCTCCCTCCTGCAGAGCAGCCCCCAACCGCCAGTCCAACCCAAGGACCCCTGCCTTTCCATCACAAAGGCAGCAAAAGCCATCTGGGAATCAGTGGTGCCTCCTGGTTTCCTAGGACACAGTAATATTTTTTATATTCATTTGCTCCTTCCCTCCTTCCCTCTCTTCTTACCTCCCCCCTTTCCTCCTCCTCTCCCTCCTTCCACCAGTTTTTGAGCACCAACTTTGTAACAGTGCTCAGCCCTGGGGACATCACAGTGAAGGTGGGAAACAGGACTCTACCCTTATGGGGCTTTTGCTCTAATAGAGGAGACAGCTATTAAACAAATGATTGTACAGAGTATTAGTCAATATTATTGTGATGGATGTTTTGAGGGAAAAGGACAGGGTGCTTTACCTAATCTGGGGTTAAAATCTGACATGATAAATCTAGAAGTTACTATGTATCTAGAGTTGTCTCGATTCATTCACTCACTACTTCCTGAGCACCTACAGTTTGCCAAGCACTGTCACCTGTATGGTAAGCAAGCCACCAGCATCCTTCCCTCATGGAGCGCACATTCCAGAGGGGAAGACAGACAATGAATACATTAAAATGGTAAGTGGTTAAGATCACACTTGGAGCCAGGCATGATGCTGTGTTTCATATACTTTATAGACTTTATTCCTTATAATAATTCTGGGACGCATTATTATTGCCAACCTGTAGGTAAGGAAACTGTGGTCTCCATAAGGGCAAAGACAGTCTTTTGAATCTCTGTACTGCCTAGAATACTTGGAATAAAGAAAATAATAAAGTCTTGTCAAAAAAAATTCTGAGCCTTTCCTTGGGCAGTCACTGTGACTATGCTGGTCCAATGTCCACCTTCCTGGCGACACTGTTCCCTAAGATAGGGCCTGACAAGTCATTGCTGAGAGGAAGAAGGAAGGAAGTACTGCAGGACTGCACAGCTACCTACGCCCACCTCACCCGTACTGCCGGGCTCTGCAGAGGCGCATTTCTTTCCTTGATAGCGACAGTTTCCTGAGGCCTTGGGGGAAATCATTTTCAACGTAATGATTTCATTTTACATATGTCTATTGACTTTTCTTCACGTTCCATTGGCATTTTCCAATACTTAACCAACAGAACGGCCCAGTTACACCAGTTCCAAGCAAACGAGGATATACACATTCATCGCTTCTCTCTGTTCCCCAAGCAGGGATGCTGCTCTAGCGTGTCAGGGCTCAAACTTTGAGGCAAGCACCTCTTTGCCAGTGGGACATTCAGACCCTTCTTCCTCCTGCCTCCATGCCTTGCCTTGTGGTGGTTCCTTGTTCTCAAGGACCCCCGTCAGGGGAGAAGCAGAAGGGGCACAACGACCCTGTTATATGATTAACCCCAGTTTTATAGATGAGAACACCACATTTGGGAGAAATTAGATAACTCGGATAATGTCACATAAGACTCAACTCACAGATGTCTGTCGTGCTGCTCAAAGCTAAGGGTGGGTGTGGGAGCCAGCCCGGTGAAGCCATTGGGTCAGGTGGGGTCTTTGTCCCATCTTTGAACTTAAATTACCCATGTTCAGGCCTGATGATGTGTGTTCTGTGTTAGGACTTGGGGAAGTGCATGGAATGAGGCTGCAGGGGCTAATCTGCATGCAAGGGATGAGGGGAAGGGGGGACACCACCGGCTGTAGCGGGTGTTTCAGATCTTTAATCACTCACCCCTCTGGGTCTACCTGATTTGATTTTGGAGCCAGAAGTGAGGATCCCTGTCCTCCTATCTAGGAGGTTGGGGTGGCCATATTGAATACTATCAGTGCCTCACCCATACCTCCTGAAGTGCATACCAGCTGACTTCCAAATGCCTCCTGCAACCTGCTCTTTGCTTGTTTGTTTATTCTGAGGCTTTCCTTGTCCTCTAAAGCTTTCTCTGCCTGTTCATGGCAGGCTAGAAGAGCTGGGGAATTAACAGCAAAAGTAGCCCTCGACCCATGATTGATGGGAATGGGTGTATAAATATCTCAGCTCCTGCACCTCTAAGAGGCACACAAAACCAAGGTGCATGTTCTGCACTGGCTCCTAATCTCGAGAAGCAGGATTAAGCTCTAGTTGGTAATCTGCTCTTTAATACACACTGTATTGGCTTTTTTCTCTTCCCTGTCCCACTTTCCTACCCACCTTCCTATGTCTCCTGGGATCACTGTTGGGCTTACTCAGGGCAGGGTGGATAAAGAGGTCAGATGAGGGCCCCAGGGGACTGGGGACTGCGGAGGTGACAGAGATAACTTTGAATTACAAGGCCGGGATGGAGCCAACAGAGACTGGCCACACTCCCCCTCCCTTCGTCAAGAATGTAACCCCCTCCCTATGCCCAAAGACTGTCCCCTCTCAAAAGCCTGCAAGACTTCAGCCCCACCGCCTTGAGAATCCTCATGGAGAGCCCTTAAAATCCCCCAGTTTGTGACAGCCGGGGTCTTTGTCTGTTTTCTGACAAAGGTGCTCCTCAGGTTTCACCATTAAAACCTGTCTTGCTCACCAAGCCACTTTTCCCTCTCTTTCTTTGCTCCCTCTACCTAACAATCACCTCCTAAATAAGTTACTTGTGCTCAAGTCCTTGACTTGGGCCTGTCAAAGACTGAAGACAGGGCCATCATTGTTAAGTGCATGGATTCAAATCCCACTTCTACCACTTGGGCCTTGGGCCAGTTATTTAAGCTCTCTTTGCCTCAGTTTCTTCACTTGTAAAATGGGTATAATGACAGGCCTTACTTCAGAGTTATTCTTAAGATCAGATGAGTGAATACATGGAAAGCATTACAATAGTACCCGGCATGTGGTGAATGCTCAGATGTTATCAACCATGAGCCTTACCAGGTCAGGGCTGTTTTCAGCCTCCATATGTGTGCTATTAACTGTTCTTGGACAGGGCTTGGCAAGTATTTACTGAATTAAATTCTTGTCCTGACTCTGACCCATGGGTTCCTGACCTTGGCTCCTCATCCAGTCCTGACCACATGTTCTGTTGCTAAGTCTGCATCCTCAGATGCTGGTCCCTGGTTCCCAGCCTATGCTGGCACCTGCCTTACAATGCATTGCTTCTTCTGCTTAAATCAATGGTTGTTGCTAGGCAGGGGTTCCTGGGAGTGTTCCCAGGAGACCCTGCCCTCTAAAGGCACACTTCCAAGCTGGGAAGGTCAGACTTGAGGGTAACATCTTCATATCACATGAGGCCTACTTTCTGGCTTCTGTTCCCTTCACTATGGGCACAGGGGCCAACAAGAGGCCCAGGACAGCCTCCCTTAGGATTGCAATTTTTAATTAGCTGTTGCTCTGTTAAAGGTAAAATGCTACACAAATGTGAGTTGTTAATAAGAACAATCTTGTTGGAGTTGGGGATGAGGCTGGTGGGCCTCTCAGTCCTCCTTAATGGAGGCAGCACAACAGAAATCAAGGAATGAAGTGGACTGGGAGTCTAGTCCCAGCCTGTCACTAACTCACCAGGTGACTTTGGGCAAGGCACGTCCTGTCTCTGGGCCTTGGTGTCCTCACTGATAAGTTGAGGGTTTTAAAGGCCCCTCCCTTCTCTGATTCTAGGGAGACCTCACCAAAGATTGCAGGCAGGGGGCCAGATGTTTAATTACCTATTTTGTGCCACAGGATTTTCACCCTTGACTAATTCTGCACAATGACCCTGTTATACAATGATTACCCCCAGTTTTATAGATAAGGACACCAAATTTGGGAGAAATTAGATAACTCGGGTAACATCACAGAGTTAATGATGGACACTTAAGAAGTCACTAAGAGTGAACATGGGTGGCAGGAAGAAGTGTGCATGTTTGGGTGTGCACACGCATAAGTGTGTTTGTGTATGTGCATGCACGTGTGTGTGCATTTGTGTTTGTGTGCATGCATGACTGTATGTATATGTACACATGAATGTGTATGTTTGAGTGTGCCTATTCACATGTATGTTTGTGTGTGTGTGCCCATGTCTGCTCGTGTGTGTCAAGATGCATGTGTGTGCACATGGGTGGTGTCTGGTGGAGGTTCCTCTGAAACGCCCTGGACGGCAGGCACCATGTCCGACTCTCTCCTCTCTGCCTTTCCTCTCTTCCCCTACTCCTTCCTTCATGTCTCTAGGCAGAACCACCTGAATTGGTTTTCTTTTTCTAGGAAAACAAAGCTTGTTTTTACCTGTTGGAAAATCTATAACAATTAACCAGATCTGCCAGGGGAAAGAAAAACCTGAGACCTGCTGAGATGGCTCTAGCAAAAGCAGGATGTTCTCTGGAGGCAGTGCTGGTTAAAAATTCAGAAGGAGCATTGGCATATGATATGAGGTGCAGTCTTTTACTAAAGAGATTTAATGGCTCACAATTCAATTTGAACTGAAAGAATCCCCCCCGACGACTCCTTATAAAGTCTTCCCAAGCCCTGAATCGATATCTATAGGGTTGGTGAGGAGCAACTATTGATTAGCTGTCTCTGCCAATGAGCATTACAAGCCAAGGAGGTTGGAGGGGAGCCGTATGCACCATTACCCGGGTGCGCCTAATAAAACGGCACGTATCGGCTGGCTCCAGTGCTGTCCAGCCCAGGACAAAGGGTGGCTAACACAGGGCCTGATTGCCAAATTCCCTGGGAACCCATTGGGACAAATGAATCCAGAGTCCTCTCTCCTACCCATGGGCACATAACAGGGGGCCCAGAAGCCAAGTCTCCAATAATTTCAAACCAGAAGATCCTGGGGATAAGGCCCAAGTTTCACAGTATTCTAACCAGTTTAGATCACAAAAGAAAATATAGAGGTTATTGTATCACCACACTTACATTATGGCACTGATCTGACAACCTCAGCTGTCCAAAAGTACAAGGACTCCAGAGTAAGAAAATAGATGGCTCCTGGGCATTTACAAAGTCCTCATGATAAAGTCTATGCATTTGAATCCATGCACTATTCAAGGAAGAGCAATTCACACCTTTGCTGAGAACCTATTAATTCTTGCTTTATACATAATTCTAATAAACTTGATTTTTCTGGTCTCACATGCCATTTTAATACTAGTGAAGAACAAATAAGATTTAAGTAGGTAAGGAATGGCTCTGCTAAAAGCAGCAACCCTGTCAGCAGTAAGAGGTAATAACTGACTGAAAGAGCTAAGGCAAAGAAACTGTAAAACCAGGGTGGGGAGGACACTGAAATTTGGAACTTTTTAAGGCAAAGGCAAACAGTTCTATACTCTTGGGTCCCTATGTTAGTCCAGCAGTCCCCAACCTTTTTGGCACCAGGGACCAGTTTCATGGAAGACAATTTTTCCACAGATGGGGGGTGGGAGGGAAGTGGTTTCAGGATGATTGAAGCACATCACATTTATTGTGCAGTCAAACCTCTCTGCTAATGATAATCTGTATTTGCAGCCACTCCCCAGTGCTAGCATCACTGCCTCAGCTCCACCTCAGATCATCAGGCATTAGAGTCTCGTAAGAGCACACAACTTAGATCCCTCGCATGCGCGTTTTACAGTAGGGGTCACGCTCCTATGAGAACCTAATGTGGCTGCTGATCTGACAGGAGGCGGAGCTCAGGTGGGGAGTGGCTGTAAATACAGATGAAGATTCACTCCCTCACATGGCACTCACCTCCTGTTGTGTGGCCTGGTTCCTAACAGGCCACAGGCGGTACTGGTCCATGGCCCGGGGGTTGGGGACCACAGTGTGAGTTTACTCGGGCTGCCATAACAAACTACCAGGGACTGGGTGGCTTAAGCAATGAGACATTTATTTTCTCACAGTTCTGGAGGCTGGAAGTCCAGAAACCAGTAGGGTTGGTTTGCAGACAGTGATCTCCCGCTGCATCCTCATGTGGCCTTTTTCTGTGCACACACACACACACACACACACACAGAGCTTTGGTGTCTCTTCCTTTTCTTACAAGGACACCAGTCCTATCAGATTAGGGTCTCACCCTTATGACCTTATTTAATCATAATTACCTCCTTAAAGGTCCAAATACAGTCACACTGGGGTTTAGGACTTTAACACATGATTTTGAGGGGCACAATTCAGTTCATAGCAGTCCCCAAGGTCTGCAGTGCCCAGCACGGAACAACAATTGATGTTCATGAAGTGTTCTCCAGAGCAGTTTTTAAACCATGTGTAGTTACTTCTCTTTAAGATGGTAGGGAATTAAGGGATGCATTTTATAAAGATTTCCCTTCAAAAGAAAGAGACTTTTTCCAAAATGTTGGTCTTTAAGGGAGAGAGCTCCAATTATTTAAAAAGGATATCACTCTTATGAAACAGTTCTTTTTTACTATCTCCACCAGCATCCTGATGAAGCTGTTTAGAGATGTCACCCTCCAATTAGGATCATTTGAGAAGAGTTTAATAACGGGGCTGTTTACAAAGGTGTGGACGGATTGGGAAACCACAGAAGGGGTGCTGTAGGCCAGGCTGGTAAGGGTGAGGTGTTACATCCCTCAGCCCGAAGCCCAGGATACTAGGACTCTAAGACAGAGAAGGCTACGGGGTGAGGGGTGCCCAACAAGAACTGGAAGTTTAGCTCTAGATAGGTGGGCAGAATGTGGCAAACCCTCAGAAAGGGAGATGGGAAAGTAACCAACCTAAGGTATCCCCACTCCCTCCCTCCAGTCTCCCTCCAGGGCTCCCCAGGTGCTAAATCTAACCACAAGTACGTCAAGGGAGCCCATGGGCTGAGTGCATGGTTTCAGCCTCCAGGGGCAGAGAGCAGAGTGGAGGAGGCTGGCAGTGGACATGGAACGGTAAATGGAAGATGCCCTGTTGCCTTACCTTTTCCAAGGAGCACCTGGCTCTGTGACATGTCACCTTGCGTATCCCACTGTGTGTTGGGTGCAGGTGCTGGAGGTAGTTAGCTCCTCTCAACTCCCCCTCTCCCCGCCCTGGCCCTGTTTAATTCTCTTATGTTCCCCGCAGCAGGGAAGAACTCACCTAAAGTGTTTCTCCAGCTCCAGCCCACTGCGTCCACGATCAAACACACACATACACACCCACCTCTTCAAAAGAAGAGCAATTCATTTCACACCATAAGGTGTCTCGGAATGGAGCCCCGCCCACCCTGAGAGGCTCGGAGCTGCTGCGGCCACCGGTGCTGAAAGGAACAGAGGTGGCTTCTGCACACCTGCACTCCCTGATTTGCACCAAACCGCTCTAATTAGCACATTGCACGCTATGATTAGGCTTCCAGGGGAAGCATGCCAAATGCCATTAATTATGGATGTGATCTTAAATTATTCACTTGGAATGTTTTTTTCTTCCTTGATATGCCCCTTTCATTACCCACCAACTTTTTGTCACATCCAAGAATAGATCCAATTAAGCTTCAAAAAGCGGAAGTTTGTTATGTTAAAGAAAAGGTAAACTGAAAATTAATCACTTTTTTTTCCCCAGTGGTGGTGTTGGTGGTGATGAGGAAGCAGCCAAAAGAGGGAAAGCTATATGTCTTCTTCCCCAGCGTTTCTTTCCACGGATCGTGGTGAACCATGGCTCATCAGTGCCACCTTGCTCATTTCTGATGGGCACCTGGATGGTGATGTCTTAGGCCAGTTCCCTAGAAGCAGATCCTGAGCTGATGATTCATAAGCGATATAAAGGGCATGATTCGTGTGCAAATCATGTATTTAGGAAGCTGGAAGGGAATGGCGGAACCAGGACAGCAAAGGGGAGAAAGCCAGGTAAGGTGTGAGTTCAGGTAATACCCCAGCCTCAGCCTGATGCTGCAGGGAGCTCTGGGCATAAATTACACCTCAGCGTTTGCAAGGCAAAGGAGCTGGGCTTTCAGACTCCTGCACTGGATGGTCACTGACTATGGACTGTTGGCAGCCTGAAAGGGGTGTAAACTCCCAGGCACCTTCCTGTTAACTGCAAGTGTGGACTAAGCAGTGCCAAGAACCCAAAGGCAGGTCTCTGCTGTGAATTTCAGGTGTGGCCATTAGAAGCAGAATAGACAGAAGGCAGAGGCCGAGCACACAGAACTGTTAGAGAGACCCACAAGGCTCCAGGGCAAGGACCCACAGCGTCCACTAAAGGAGGCTCAGCAGGATCACAGACGGCAGAATAGAAAATGGAGGGCAATTCCGTTTCCAGCTCCCAAAGGTCAGCACCCCTGTCCTGTGGTCTGTCGCTCAGGTACTCCAAGCACCCCTGGGGACCCGGCGCTGTACCATGTGCTGTGGAGGAGACATGGGCGCGTCCCACTCGACTTTCACTCCAGTGCCAGAAACTGGCTTAATATCGGTGGGAAAAATTTTTTTGAGGATTTTCAGATTAAATACAGAGACGCATTGCTAGAAGAGCTCATAAACGGGAAGCGAGAGTTTTCCGGGAGTGTTAGAACATGAGCTGGACTCAGGAGGATGGGAAACAAAATGAAGGATTTCTTGCATGCGCGAAGTGCGTTATACTTTATAAAAAAGGCTCTCCTATCTATTTTCTCATTTGAGCCTTGAAATAAGACCCTAAGGTAACATAATGTGCCCATTCTATCAATTAGAAAAACTGAGACTCAGGAAGGTTATAGGACTGATTTGCCCGAGTTGCTCAAGTACTCTGTGGTGAAGCCATGCCTTGAGTTCATGTCTTTTGATTCTAAGGCCTGAGTCCTTTCCACTATACCACACTGTCTGCCTGTGTATAGGAACTGGCAGGGCAGAGAGGAGAAGGAAGGGCATTCTGGGTGGGGGAAACACGAGCAGTCTTGGGGGCTGAAATGGGCATGTGAAGACTGTGAACAAATGGACTGGGTTTGATTAATATTCATGCTGTGGCAGAGTTGGAGGTGAGTTGTTCCCACCCCTGTGACATGCCCCTACCATGTCACAGCGGGATGAAATCATCTCCCTCTAGGAGGAACCCGGGCCTGGAAACAAACTCCAAGTGGAAATGGCTGTCCACCCGGGCCTGTGGAGACCAGAGCTGGGCCAGGCCGGGCAGAGGCCTGAAGGGCCAATGGCCACATGCTGAGGAGGAAACAGGCAGGAGGCTGGGAGCCAGAGGCATGCCCAGGGCAGGAGGGCACTGGTGGTCAGAGGCCCAGGCCGGCAAAACCTGCTGCATGTGTCCCAGACAGGCCAGAGACCGAGAGCAGGAATGTGAGGCCAAGATGCCCAAGGACAGTGCAGCTCCCAGGGCAGTGGCTTCCGTCTCCTGTCCCCTCACAGCTTCACAGTGGCATTTGGTAAAGATGGGCTGTCAGTTCAGCTCAACAGACATTCGTTAAGCATCTACTACCTACCAGACACTGGCCTAGGCATGAGGATTCAGAGAGGAGAGAGTGAGTGTGGGTCCTCCCTTTAGGGCTATGTGCCCAGTTTCCCAAGACAAGACACACACTTTATGACTGCGGTATTCTAAAATCTGTCCACACAATGGTTAACACTCTTCCCTTCAAAGGGGGAGCCTGATTCCCTTGCACGTAGGCTGGACTTAGTGATTTTTTTTCTTTTCTAGTCAAGAGAATGTGGTGTGCATGATCGTGTGTGACTTCCAAAGCTAGGTCACAAAGACATTGCTGCTTCAGTCTGCCTCTGTCTTGAATTGCTCACTCTGGGGGAAGCCAGCCGGCATGTTGTGAGGACACTCATGCTGCCTTGGAAGAAGGTGACATGAGGGGAATGGTAGCATCCCCCATAGCCAACATGAACTGTCAGCCATGTGAGGGCCATCTTGGAAGGGGACCCTCGAGCCCCAGTCAGACCTTCGGATGACCGCAGCCCTGACTGACATGCTTACTGCAACCTCATGAGAGACTCCCAAGCTAGAACCACCCAGCTAAGCTGCACCCAAAAGCCCGACCCTATTGTTTTAAGTCACTGAGTTTGAGTAATTTGTTACACAGCAATAAATAACTAATACAATGGCAACACATAGTAACAAGACTCTGGTGAAAATGGGCCTTCTTCGTTCCACCTGAGGCACATATTAGCACGGTGTCAAAATAAAAATAACAGAAAACCTGACTCTAAAACTTTTGAAAATGATGGGCAGCTTTGCTGAAGGTTCTCTGGAGGGGGGAAGATAAAGTAGGAATTACATTTCACAGCAGAGAGCAAAACTGAAGAATCTTCTTTACCCTCCTCTTCCTTCTGGAAAATGCTCTCCAGATGTATCTGCTTTCTCCAGAAGCCCAGCCCAGCTGATTCTCTACAGCCTGCCTCCCTGATGCTTCTATTGGCTGCACCAGGTCCCAGTGTCCTTCCCCCACCTGTTACCCAACTCCAGCACAACAGGTAAATCACTGAGCAGCAAAACCCCCTTGGAAGATGGGGATGGCTGTGAGCCCTTCATAAGCTAGTCCTCGTCACAGCAATAAGAGCAGTGGTGGACAAATGGGCAAGGTCAGAGAGTGTCCTGAGGAGAGTGTGTCTGCCTGCTGGGGGTCGCAGGAGTTTCACAGAGGGATAAGAGTGAGAGCTGAGTTGTGAAACACTCCAGGAGGAGGACAGGGTGTTCCACAGGTGGTGCAAAGGCCCTACCACATAAGGAAGGGCAGCTTTCTGGGAAATGGTGCCCCGTGGCTCCTGTACTTGAAGAGGGAACTCCAGGGCTCAGAGGGCTCTAGTCAACCTACCTGACAGGTTTTGGGATTCTCAGCGCAACTTAAGCTCACCCTGACCTTGGATTATTCTTCCCTTTGTGGGGTTCAGCTTGGCCACCAATCAATAGTGAGGCCTCTGCCAGCAAGCTCAGCTCTCTGGGCTTCAGCTTACTCCCTTTCAATACAGGAGGCTGTAGAGGGTCATAACTCTCAAACTAGCTTAGAAACCCCTGGAGAACTAGTTAAATGTCGATTCCTGGGTCAACCCACTGGATGTTCTGAGTCCTAAGAGCAAAGGCAAGGCCTGGGAATCTGAATTTAATAAGGGACCTGGGTGCTTCTGCTGCAGGTGGCCGTTACATTTTAGTGGCTCCTAAACTAGCTTGATGCTAAGAATCACCTGGGAATTTGTGAAACACACAGCTCCTGGACCCCTCCCATGTAGATTCTGGTTTCCAGGGTGGTGGTTCCCAAAGTGTGGTCCCAGGAGCAGCAGCAGCACCTGGGGGGTTGAGGGGATATGTTGTACATGCAAACTCTCAGGCATATGCTAGACCTACTGAACCAGAACTCCAGGGGGCAGGGCCAGCTATTTGTTTTAACCAGCCCTCCTGGTAATTCTGATGCATGCTAAAGAGAACCCCTGGCCCAGAGTTTGTGTTTTTTAACAGTGATCGTGGGTAATTCTCAGCATTGGGAAAGGTTGGGAAACCTTTGGGAGTGTCAAGGATCCTCCCAGCTGCTGCTGTCTAAGGTTCTAGGAAGGCCTGGATTGTCCTCAGTTTGCCTCTGGGCTTCTCCAGGGTAAGGTGTCTGGGAAACAGCCAGGATCTCCCCGTTATAAGCAAGTAACATTCAGAGGATCAGGGGCCAGGTAACTAAAACCCTTTGCCCCAGCCTCACAATGTGCACATACGTCCACTCCTCCATACCTGGCCTCCGGCACTCCCCTGAGAAGAAGAGGAGGCCTTGGAAAAACTTCCCAAACCTGAGATTTACTAAGAATGGGGCCGGGTCAGCAGGGTCTCCTTCCTTTTATTAATTCATTCCCTCCAGCCTATATCTCATTTTCTTGAAGGTGACCTGAGGAGCTTGGCTCCCTGCCCCAGCAGCTCACCACCCCCCACCACCTTCCCTCCCTGCCAGGCAAGAGCACCTCTCTAAGGATAACAAGGGGATTAGAACAGGCCGCTGGACCTACCAGTCATTGGAAAAATGAACTGCTTTCTCTGCTCCCCCTTGCAACACATTGTTTAATTCTGGGGGAGACCCCTTATCTCAAGGCTGCGACAGGGAAGAGAGGTTCCTGGCCCCCCCTTCTTGTGTTCCCCAGAGCTGAGGCTCCAGCAGACCCTCTCTCCCTGCCCTTTTTTTACTGGCTATCGAAAATTCCACCATCAGTGCAGCATTTCTTCCACCTTCTTACCTACAAAAGCATATGTCTTTTACTTATTCGTATGGCATTTATTTACTGAGCACATTCTTGCTCCAGGTATCATGCTAGGACTTAAGGATGCTTGCAATTGTATGTGACCTGAAAAAAAATATTAAACCTTGGCAAGCAAAGCTTCACCCTGGTAGCTTTATCAGAGCTTCCAATAGCTGATGAGAAGACCTTATAGGTAGAAGGGATGGGACTTTGGGGGAGGAGAGAGAGAAAGTGAGAGAGAGCATTGGAGAAAACGTGTCTGACTTTGACTTACAAACACATTTATTGAGCAGTTAATATGTTCTAGGAACTTCACTAGGGGTTCAAATTCTAGACCTCCATAGGGGTATCACCCAGCAAGTTCTTCCTAAGTTTCCTGACAGGCATCTTAGTATTGGGTGCAGAGCCCTGGTTTAGCAGTCAAAAGAAAAATGAATACTAGTTCTGGTAGGTCCTATGACTGTGATCTTGGAAGTTGGTGCTGAGAAAAATCTCAGTGCTAAGTAGAAGCAGTCAGGGTGTGCTGGCTGGGACTCCCAGCTCCAGCCCACTCCCTAGGCCCCCATATTTCTCCTGGAGCTTCCCCTCCTGCATTATTGTCTCTCTGTGCCTCCACTTCCCCAGTGGCCTGCAGCCAACTCCCTATTCCCACAGTTCAGTTCAGGAGCCAGTCAGAGCTCCTTCAAGTGCCTGGCCCTGTCCTTGCAGCCCCAGGAGGGATAATGACAATAACAATGGACATCCATTCCTTTTTAAAATTCTCTTAACAACCCTATCAGGTAGACATGGTTATCATCCTCATCCCATGGAACGGGGATCTAAACAACAGAGATATTTAGTAACTTGTCTGAAGTTGCACAGCTAGTAAGTGATGACCATAAGTTGATCCCAAACCACTGACTTCAGAGCCTGCACCGTGAACCACAAAGCAAATTTTGGAGATGAGAGATGAGGGCCCTGTCCTCGGGGAGCTTATGCTGGGACAGGAAGATCAGGAATGTGTGGGCCTTGAAGGAGAGATGGCACTGTTCCAGGAAGAGAGAAAGGTCAGAGGAGGATGTGCCAGGTGTAGGGAACAGCAGGCGCAAAGATCCAGAGGGTGGGAGAGAAGGGGGTGTGTTCAGGGAAGGGCGAGTGGCTCAATTTGGCTGCCTTCTTTCACATCATCACCAACCCTGAAGAAGTCAGCCTTTGGATGAGTCAAAATGACAACTTTCCAAAATAATTCATCTTCAGTCTGTGTCTGATAGTTCTTTGCTCAGTGATTCACAATTTACTCAGGGTGGTAGTAAAATGAATTATTTCTGAGCACAGAGACTGATGAAATTGAGTGTGTATGTGTGCACACATTCAGAGGGGAGGCAGGAAGGTGGCAGGGAGGAGACCTGGCTGAATGAATCTGGCCTAGGATTAAGCATTTCCCCCAGGTCTGCTTTGAGCACGACCAGGTGGCAGAGCCTGGTGGGAGGTGGGTAAGTGTCAGGGATGGCTGTGCATGAATGTCCCATCATTCTCCCTAGTGCAGCTGTCCCGGTCACTCTCATGGGGTTAATGAGACAGTGAACATCTCTGGGTTGCCCGTTATGTTATCCAACATATTTTCTAAGAGCATCAATGCAGTAAGTCCCTCTCAGAATGACAAATTGCTCCTTCTAAACTCTGAGCAGAGACTACCCTCTTTGCAGGAGAAATTTCATCTCTCCTGATAAGCTTGTTTGCCTCCTTTTATCTGCTACCATAAACTGTATGGCCTACCCATTGGCATCTTAGGAATCGCGTCCTGTAAGTCTAATGTGGCTCTGTGTAATGGGTTACAGAAAACAGAACGGCCCCAGAGGAAATTTCCATAGAGGTTGGGAATGATCATTCTTCCTGGAAAAATACTCTTGGACAAGGTGATAAAATCCTTTTGTTTGCCTAGAACTTGAAGTGTGCTGTTGGAAGAAGCCCGGGAACTCTAGTTTCTCCAGAAAGTTTGGAAGATCTGGAGGGCGCTGACTCCTCTATCAGGAAACACAAGATCTTCAGGACTGAGGATCCATGTTTGAGAGACGAATGAACTTGAGAAACCCAGGGGAAATGATGGGAATAAGCACCTTGTATCCAAGGTGGACCAACGGTGAAAACATGGGGTGCATGTGTCTTGGGCTGAGTGTGGAAGGGCTCCCTATCTGAAATTGGAGGTAACCGTTTTGCACATATGGTTAGGGGGGGTTGCTGGTTCTGGCTCTAAGAGACCAACCAGCCTTCCCCAAATCAGAACTCTTAACTACAGTGCATTTTCCTTTTTGCCTGGGCTGCCAGGACATTCAGAGGTAAAAGCAGTGTTCAGCTAGTGACTAGACATTCCAGGTTCCTGACATGGCTATTTCTTGGTAGCTCTTTTTTTGGTCCTTGTTAAGATTGTACTTAAAAAAGACTGAAGGCAACGTATAATACTAAAAAAGAAGTGTTTGTTCAAAATCAACTCCTACTCTCCAATAGTGACTTTTCATGGGCCCTGGAGAAGAAACACACAATCAGTAAAGGGCGCCTTTGCCCCGTGCATGGTGTGCAGCTTTTCTCACCAGCGTACCTGTCCTCACGTGGTGCCTCTGATAAGCCTGTATTCCTAACACTTTGAGCCCCTCCACATTGTTCAGGCTCTGCCCCACTCAAGCAAGGCCATCCATCTCTCCCCATCTCCTCCTATCCACCCCGCTCTACTCTCTTAGCAAACATTGAACATTTTTCTTCTCTGCCAGGAATGGGGCTATAAAGATGACCAGGAGTTGGTACCTGCCTTCCAACAGCCTTTGCATCTAGTAGGGGAGAAGATTTACCAATAGGTAAGTTCAAGAGGTGTCAGAACAGCTGGGAGGGTAGTCAGTACCCAGTTCAGAGGAGGCGGAGAGAGCACGGGCTTTGGGGCTAGGCTGTCTGAGTTTGGAATCCTGGCTCTACCACTTAATGGCTGTGGGACTTTGGGCAAACTACTTAACTTCTCTGTGTCTCAGTCTTCCCATCTGTAAAATGGTGCCCCATTGTGCCAACCTCAGAAGGTAGTGGTTCTGAGGTTGCATAACTCCAGCCATTTCATTATATCTCACAATGTCACTGGTCATTGAGCTAGGCTTGGCTTTTTGGTGCTTCTGCTTCACATGGTGTCAGCTGAGGTCACTCTATAGTGTTCGGCTGGCCTGGAGGGTTCTAGATGGCTTCACTCACTTGTCTGACACCTCAGCTGGGCTCGCTGAAAGGCAGTCTCAGGCTAATCAGGCTTCCTATATGGTATCCCAGGGCTCGCAAAGGCAGCATGCCAAGAGATAGAAGTGGAAGTTGCCAGCCCTTGAAGGCCTGGTCCAGAAACTGGCACAACCACATTTTACTGGTCCAAGCAGACCCAGGGCCTGCCTGGATTCAAGGTGAGAGGACTTAGACCCCACCTCTCCATGGGAGAAGTGGAAAGAATTTGTGGTCGTTCTTTAAACCACCGCAGTTACATGAAGATTAAATGAATCAATACATGAAAAGCAGTTACAACAGTGACAGGGGAGTGGAGGTTCCCAGGTAGATGGTGGTGTTTGCACATACATCTTGTGGGCAATTCTGTGAGAGTCTTGCCTTTGCTAATTCAAAGTAGATAACCAGACCAACCACTATATGTAAAACAGGTAAATGACTAGTAATTAAAAAGTCTCACATACTTTCCAGGGACATCCTGGGACAACCTGGTAGGAAACAGAGGGCAGGATGTCAATTGGAGTTCTCTCTGCCCACTCAGAACATGCAGGGTCAGCTCAGAGTGGCTACTTGTGTGGTGCCCTGGGCTCACAGGTCCTCAAATGCACAGATGAGCACAGATGGATTTGAGCTGCCTGCCTGGGTTCCCCCTCCCAGAGCCCACTGCCTAATTGGTAAGAGCCATTTCAACATCTTAGCAGAAAATGGAGTTTTTCTTTCCTTGATGTCGTGATTTGACTGGGAGTTAGCGAAGCATCAGTGGAATTCTAAACGTCTACTTAAAAAAAATCAAGCCATCTCAGCCTGGCGCAGGGCTCCTGCTCTCTTTTTGTGGGAGGAAGATAAAATGCTTTCGTGCGTGTCCTCCCGCCTGCGAATGCTGGCTGGTTAAACATCTCTGGTAATGGCTTAGCTGTGCCAAGGATTTTATCTCTTCCCAGTAACAGTTCCTGCCTTAAAAGGCCTTACACAGGGAAGAGCCATAATGCACATGCAGAACATAGGCTGAGAAAGTCTTTGGGGAGGAAGGAGTATCTCAGAGGGGCCGGCACAGCCATGGTGTGTGCCTGTGTGCCTGGTGCCAAACTGGGCCTTTTACATAAATCACCTTATTTAATTTTCACTAAATTGGGGGACATGATGGGGAGAATGATGGTTATTTTTATCCCCTTTTATAGTTGAAAAATTTAGAGCCCAGAGAGGTTGAGTAAACTGCCCAAGGTCATGCCCACGGTATGGGGCAGAGCTGCAATTTCTACTCAAGTGTATCTGACATCTGTGCTTTTTGCCATGACAGGAAGTATAGGGGTCTTGCTTATACTTCCTGGCATTGCCCTTTATCCCATTACTAATTCGTGTACTGATGAGGGCCCTGGACCTCAGAGGGTCCCCACTCTAGGGGTGCCAGATCATTGGTGCCACAGCTTGGTTGTGTGGCTTACTTAGGGAGACCCCAAAGCATGGCATGTACCGAGTCTGAATGTGAGCACAAAGCTAGGGCAGAGACCACAGAGAATGTTGCAGGGGAAAGAAAGGGAGTATTTAGACAGAGCCTTAGATGGAGGGAGTGTCTAGGTCATGGTGCTGCCTGGGGAGCCAAGAGCTGCCATGTCATTAAGTCACTGCTGCATGAACTTGGAAAAATTTTGTCTCAACCTGGAGCCTCAATTTCTTCCTTTTTGACAGAATATGCTCTAGACTTTCTGAGGTCTCTTTTAACCCTGAGTCTCTGGGAATCTATGAGGGATGCTGCATACAGCAGCACAAGTTGTACACTGCACAGCTCCAGGTAGGTGCCACTCATGGACTGCAGTCTAAGTTGTATACTGCAGTGACCCTAGATTCTATAAAGAGGAATATGGATGGAAAGGATGGGAAGAAAGAATCTGAGAGGGCAGCAAGAGGGGAAGCCTTACAAACAGAGGGGAAAATGACCTGTGACCATAATTTTCTCCAATTGAGAGATAGACATATCTGTATATTGCACAAAGGAGTGGTCAGGTAGGTGTGTCTGGACCCCTGGAGGGAGACTTATGGGGTTTATCACTAAGCATATTCACCACCCACATCTGATCGTGCCCAGTTTGATTAACTTTGAATTTAGAAGGAAAGAGTTAGTCCACTAGGGAGAGACCGCTTTGATGAGTCTGAGGGTGGGGCTGCCAGTTTTCAGAGGCAGCTTCCTATGGGAAATCTCCCATAACTGAGCCCCATAAGCTGATTGCTCCTCAGCCATACTTCCTTTAGGGCTTATCATTTTGTACCTACTGATAAACTGCTACTTCAAGAGAAGCAATCGTGTGTTATTCCTCTCAGATGGGGGCTCTCTGAGGACAGGGACTATGCTATGGTTGGAATGTGTCCCCCACAAAGCATGTGTTAGAAACAATTCTCAATGCAACAGTGTTAAGAGGTAGGGCCCTTAAAAGGTGATTAGGTCGTGAGGGCTCTGCTGTCATAAATGTATTAATGTCATTATCTGGGCAGTAGGTTTGCCATAAAAGTGAGTTTGTCACTCTCCTGCTCCCTGTCTTTTCCCTTCTGCCATGAGATGACACAGCAAGAAGCCCCTCACCATATGTGGCCTCTTGTTCTTGGCCTTCTCTGCCTCCAGGGAATGGTAAGCCAAATAAATTTCTCTTTATTATAGATTATCCAGCCTCAGGTATTCTAATCTAGGAGCAGAAAATGGACTAAGACAAAAAATTAGTACTGACAAATGGGGGTCTTGCTATAACAAATACTGGAAATGTGAAAGCAGCTTTGCAACTGGGCAATGGGTACAGGCTAGAAGAATTTGGAGGAGCAGGCTAGAAAAAGCCTAAAGTGCCATGAATGGAGCATTAGGGTGATTCTGGTGAGGGCTCAGAAGAAGACAAGAACCGTATGGAAAACCTCAGTCTTCTTAGAGATTACTTTAGCGGTTGTGATCAGAATGTTTGTAGAAATACGGACAGTAAAGGCCATGCTGATGAAGTCTAGGAAGAATGAATTTTGCTGTAGTTTAAATTTTTCCCCCAAAAAAATTGTGTTGGAAACTGAATCCCCAGTGCAACAGTGTTGAGAGGTAGACCTTTAAGAGGTGATTAGGTCATGTGGGCTCTGCTCTTATGAATGGATTAACGTTGTTAACATGACAGTAGATTTGTCATAAAAGCAAGTTTCACCTTCTCTTGCTAACCTCTCCCTCTCTCTTTGCAGTCCCACCATATGATGATGCAGCAAGCAGGTCCTCACCAGATGTGCCCCTCACTCTTGGACTTTCCACCCTCCAGAATCATGAGCCAAATACATTTCTGTTTATTATAAATTACCCAGTGTCAGGTATTCCCTTATAGCAGCAGAAAACAGACTAAGAAAGGCTATGTCTCCCTTGACAGACTGAAGGTTCCCTGTCATTAGATGCTGTGTCTCCATCCTTTGTTGATTTATTTGCTATTTGCTGAGGACCTATTAAGTACCAGGCACTGTTCTAGGCTCAGAATATTATGTTGGAAAAACAGACAAGATGCCTGATCTCATGAAGTTTATAATCTAGTAGTGGGAGGTGACAATAAACAATAAGCAATTTTAAGCTACGGTAAGTGTTGAGACACAAATGGAAGCAGTGTTATGGTCATGGGAGGGTAGGGTGCCTGCAGCTGCTTCAGCTGGGCTGGTTCGGGAACCCCGTCTCGGCAGCTTCTGAGCTGAGATCCAAATGATGAAAAGGAGGCAGCTGTGGGAAGGAAGGTCGGGGTAAAAAGCACCCCAGACAGAGCGGATTGCAAGCGCGAAGACCCGGAGGCGGGGGCGAGGAGCAGAAAGGGCAGTGTGTCTGGACCTCGTGAGTGAAGGAGGCAGCGCAAAGAGGAGGCCGGAGATGCTGGGTGGGCACGATGGAGACCATGCAGAGCCTCAGGGGCCACCAGGAGGAGTGGGAGCTTGCAGGGACAGGGCTGAGAGGCCCATCCCAGGGGGTCTCCCTGAACTTTCTGTGGCTTCCCTGTCATACTCTGACAGGTATCTGAATATCTGCATGTGAGGACATTGTCCTCTGTCTCACCTTCCTCTGCCCAGGACACAGAGCTCTGCTGGCCCCAAGCAATAAAGGAAGAAGCACCCTGCCTGTGCCCTTGCTGCAGCCGCCCTGGGTGCAGCCCACTGACAGTATTCCCTGCCCTTCCCCAGCTTTGTTATGGCAGGTTTGGTCCCTGGAGCTCAGCCACTCATTTCCTGCTCCTTAGCACAATCTTAATAAAGCCAGCGGGGAGACAGCCTCCTTGATCCCAAGTCTGATTTATAAACAGAGTGCCCGAGAAGTGTGCAACCTGGCAGACTCCAAAGATGTGGCCCACACCTCCAGCCTGTCTGCAATGGAAGCCCAAGGCCATTGCCTTTTCCCTACCCCACGGCACAGATAGCCTATAACAAATGTCAGTGAGTACCTGTCCTTGTCATGTCCCCCACAAATGTTAAGTGGCCAGGCTGAGAAGTCACAGTGACCCGTTGTTGCAGTGACCCATTGTTGAAGTCCACAAGTTATTTAACCTCTCAGGTTCTCAGTTTCCCCATCTGTAAAACAGAAATAATGATATGTATTTTACAGTATTGAAATCAGATAATAAACCTTTGGCAAAAGGGGTAACAATTTTTATGCTTACTTCAGTTTGATAAGCGATATCTCATTAAGTCCTCATAGCGCAATGAGGAAGGTGCATTATAATCCCCATTTCCCAAATGAGGACCCTGAATTACAGATAGGCCACACAGCTCTCCAGGAAGGCTATGTACCTGATGGTGGTTCTCAGCCAGGGCTGGTACTGTCTCCCTAGGGGACATGTTAAAATATGGGTGTGTGCTTCTGGGTTGTCATGGTGGCTGGGACCACTGGAATAGGAAAAGGCGGCAGGAGGGATTCCCAATAAATGTGCCCCTGTGGCATGTATGGTTCCTGCAATGTGTGGAATAATCCTACACAGGAAGAAGTGATCAGCCCCAAGTGCCAATAGTGCCCCTGCTGAGAAACACTAATTCCAGAACAATCCCACATTAACACATAAGGGACTGAATCCCAGAAAAAGTGACTAGCCCAGCCTCACTCGGTACATCAGGGCAGAGCTAGGACAACATCCAAGTCCCTACCTTAACCACCAACACCTTCAGTGCATGGAGCCCAAGCCAGAATTTGGACCACCTTCAGGGGCAGGCCAGTTGGCAGCACTGGGTTGGTGCTTCCACTCAAAAATCTGCTGGGAATGGCTTCGTGATTCCCCCTTCCCAGCCTAAAGAATTCCAACTGTCCCCCCAGCTGGAAAGATGAACTTGGTTATCTTTGATTGGGTTCTCAGATTTCCATTGTCCCAAGCCAACTCCCACAAAGGGAAGGTGTCGATAATTACATCTCTGCTCTCCGTACCCTGTAATTAATAATTGTGATTAATCTGGCACACTTAGTCGAATATCTCAGGGCCTAATTGGCTGCTGTGCCTTTATCCTTTTGATTGAGACAATTGTGTTCTTGGCTCCACTCAGTTCTGCAGCAGGCTGCAGTTAACTCAGCGGGACCTGTCAAAAGCTTCTGCTTGGCAATTTGCACGGCATTTTGGGAGGCAAATCTGAGCAAAGGGGTGGGGGAGCTGGGCCTTTTGAGTTGGGGCAGAGGGGTAGAGATTAGGAATCCCCTGAGTCTTGGGCAAGGTGTGGAATAGATCTATTTCATCTTTGACTCACCAGATCAAGACAGAGCACCTCAGGGTTTATTCTGGTTCCCAATGCAGGACAGCCCTGCTCTCTGCTTTCACCTTGGATGTGAGATGGCTGGGGGGAGGTAGACCAGCTCCCTCCTCTTCTTGCCCCAGGGGTGTTGCTTTGTTTTGCACCTGATAGAAAAAACCACCATGATAACCTTGGCCTCTGTCTATTCATCTCTCTGGGGCCAAAGGTGGGTCCTGGAGCATCCAGGCCCTAGGAGGTCTGGGTTGGGGAATATCAGATTATAGGAGAGGGAAAAAAAAAATCTTTCCTCTATATGTTTAGGTTTACTAACTGGGCCCTGCAAATTAAACTGTCAAAAGACAGTTTAGCAAGAGGAAAACAAACAGAAGTTTATTAAGGCATACATCCTGCTTGTACATGGGAGAAACTCAGCGATGCGTACCTTAAAGGGGTGGTTAGAACTTGGCCTTACATTGCAACTTAGCAAAAAGCAATAATTTTGTACAGAAGTGACAGGACAAAGGAAAAGCACTTTGAGCTTCTGGGGGAGGCAAATTTTGGGGAGGCAAATGTATTGGGAAACCAGTGGTAGATAAGAGCTAGTTAGTAAGGTTTGTCAGTGTAGACCCTTTCTTGGTGCCATGTCCTCTCCGGTGATAAAGTTGTTATCCCCTTCCTGGTGGTGTTGAAACTACGGGGGGTTTCGGTCTTGGTCTAGTTCCTCATCGCACAAAGATCCAATTATTAAAACAACGAGGACTGTGTCTTGTCAGAGGAACTGGAGAAGCTGCCTGGAATCTGTCTCTCTGACTAACGGAGATCAAGGGCTTTTAAAGGAGGGCCAAGTGCCTTGGGGCAGGTCTTGGTGTAACTAACAAGGGGCTAAATGCATTGGGGGCAGGTTGTGGGGGATGGTGAGTTTTGGCCTCAGAAGTCTGCCCAGGGGCCTTCAGAATCTCAGCTCCTTTGTCTTGCAGAAAATCCCCCATTTCTGGGAAACAACTCAAAAGGTCAAGTAGTTAGTTAAGGGAGAGGACAATATAGGGGTCATTGAAATTTGTTCAGTCTGGTATGAGAAGGGTGTGTGACCGGGCCTTTGTAAGGGGAATTTATGTTGTATTAGGTAGATAGGTGGAGGCTAGAGAGCTTGTCCTGTGTCTGCTTTTTCTCAGTTACCTTCAGCTCAAAATAATCCTCATGCCAGTGTGGCACAGTTTGGGGTGACATACTCTGAACCCCTTCAAGATGAATCCCTTGCCCCCAAGTTTCCTCCTGACATTTCCTTGCCATTCCTATCCACGTGCCTGAAATTCAGCCATTGCAGATTCATTTCTTTGGGACCTAGCAGCGGTGGTTGTAGTGGGGCCCTCTTTTTCTGAGTTCCCTAATTGCATCCTTTTTATTGTAAATGACAGGATCCTTTTTATTGTAAATGATAAAATACTTAGGTTAGTCTTAGGCAACATAACCATATATTGGCTTAATAATCCAAAAGTTTAAAGGCTAGGTGTGGTGGCTCATGCCTGTAATCCAGCACTTTGGGAGGCTGAGGTGGGAGGATCATTTGAGGCCAGGAGTTCCAGACGAGCCTGGGCGACACAGACAGACACCATCTCTACCAAAAAAAAAAGTGAGAGGAGGTTGTTGCCACTATCCCTTTGCAGGTGTGATTAAAAAACACGAAAAAAGTTTAGAAAGTCCTAGCTTCAGGCATGGTTTGATCCAGGGGTTCCCATTGTTAGCAGGGCTCTGGCCCATTTCTCTCTGAGTTCCTTGGCTCTGCTCTGTTCCCACCCAGATCAGTTTTCTCTTCTGGCCATCACTGTCCTTCCCCACCACAGTAGTTACTGGAACATCATCTGAACACACACAGCCTCTCTCTGGGATGTTCCTGCAGAAGCAGAGGAAGTGTCTCTGGAGAAGCCCCCAGCAAACATCTCACAACTCATTGACTCAAATTGGATATGGCTTCCCCTCACTTTCCTCCCCCAGTAAATCACTATGGTTCAGGTGATGGGTTATGCTGACTCACTGGGTCCCCTCAGGGCCCACCCTAGGGTCCCGTTTAAGGTCATCACACCCAAACCACATGGGAGACAATGGAGAAGGAGCAGTGATCCAAATGAAAGACTGGGCACTGTTGGGCAGGAGGGCAGGAAAAAGCATGTCAGGAAACCACCCCTCAAGGTCCACTCTCCCAGTGAAAATCAGTTACCCTGGGACAATATCATCACACTTATTAAATAGCATGGAAGTCAGCAAACTACAGACCTTGGGCCAAAGCACATGTTTTTGTAAATAGTTTTGTTGGAGCCCAGCCAGGCTCATTTTTTTTGCATATTGTCATAGCTGCTTTTATGCTATAACAGCAGAGTTAAATAGTTATAACAAAAACTTTGTGACCTGTAAAATGTAAAATATTTACTGTCTAGCCCTTTAGAGAAAGTGCTTGCTGGCCTTTCTCTAGAATGTCAGAGCTAGAAAAGGAATCAGGCATTATTTACCCCTGTACCTTTTGTTACACAGGTAGAACTACCCCAGAAACTTAGAGCTGGTCCCAGAGGGGGGCGTGGCTTGCTGCTGAGGCTGGGAGGGCGTTAGAACTCTTTGGTCCTTTCATGAGCCACCATTTTAGCTTTGAGAGTCACTCAGAGCAGCTGAGGACCTAGATTGGGGTGGGAAAGTGGCCAAGGGTGTCTGGGAGATGAGAGTGGGACTCCACGAGTCACCCGGGGCGGCTCTCACCTTCACCCCCTTCCCCAGAGGGAGCTGGGTCTCGGGCACGCCATGGTGGGGTGTCCAAGTTGAGCCTCTGAGGCTAGGAAGGAAGTCAGGACATTCTTCACCTTCAGGACCTTATCCTCGGAGAGAAACAACCTCTGCCCAGACCTGACCCCCAGCAGATCTGTAGCCAGACCCCAGCCCCTGCCCTCTGTTAGCTCCCCAGTGGCTACCCAGGAAAGGGGACCAGGCTTGGCCACTTTATGACTTTATCTCTCACGCATCTGGCAGTGTGTATAGATCAGTCCAAAGGCTGTAGTCTTGTTGCAGTTCACTTACCTGGATGCAGGGTTCCCTGCAACTGAGATCCAAGGGCAAAGCAGGATTCCTGAGCAATAACATTGGCTAACATGTTTGGATGCTTACCTGTGCCAGGTGCTTTTCCAGCCCTTTGCCTGGATTCATTTACTCCTCACAACTACCCTATGAGGCAGGGATAGACATAAGCCCCAATTTACAGAGGATAAAAACGAAGGCTGGAGAGGTTAAGTAACTTGTCCCAGGTCCCACAGATTGTGTCAGTTGGGACGTCTGGGAAGTGAATGCTAAGATTTATTGGGGTTTATTGAAAGTATTCCTGTGAAAAATGTAAAAGGGGAAGGAAGCAAGAATGGGCAGGGAAAGGCTGAAGACTAGACGGCAGACCTAAAACCTGGGAAAGGAAAGGAGCTGGGAGAGCCTCCCACCACCATGCAGCTCAGAGCCCAGCCAGCCCACCAGGGAGATCCGGAACAAAGACTGCCCATTACAGGAGTCCGGTGCTGGGCAGAAATAGCCAGGCCCTAGTGTCCCCTCTGTGCTCTGTCAGGCTGGGACTGGCCCAGAGGAACTGGCCTCGGCTCCAGAGCTGAGGTGGACCCTGAAGGTGCTGTCGCCGGAGGTGTTCAGCTAACTACCCTCCTTGCAGCTAAACAGCAAATTCCCTCTTGATCTGAGAAGCACACCCCATGGCCTCCTCCCAGCTAGCTAATGAACCAAGATCCAAACTCTAGCATTCTGGGGCCAGGTGCTGGCGTACTTAACCCCTCTGCTTTACCCTTGGTGGACAGTGTGGGAGCGTATAGGGAGCACTGAGCCAGTGCTAGTGCTGGGTGTCCTGGATCTGCCTCTGCCACCAACTATATGTTTTTAGGCAAGTCACTCCATTCACTCGTTCATTCACTGAAACACTTACTGAGCATTTGCTAGATGTCAAGTCCCGTAATAAACTCTGAGAATAAAATACAGGCCTCATGGAGCCCTGTACATGGGATGGAGGACCACAAGGGCCCACAGCAATGCTGAACAATATAGTAGGGGCAGGGATGGAGGGCCCTCAGGTCATGACAGAGTAGAGATGTTGGTGCCATCATGAGCCTCAACTTCTTCATCTGAAAAAGGAAGTGGTTGGAGTCAAGGATCTCTAAGGCCCCTTCCCACTCTATAAAATAAGCTTTGGGTCAAATTTGGAGAATCACAGGGTCTGCACCAGCAAATCAAGAGTCTGGGACTAGGGGGCAGTACAGCCAGAGAATGAACCCAGGCCTGTGAAAGCCCAGACACAAACCCTGCTGCCCATCCTGCATCCTGCCCAGGCGGCCTGCTCTGTCTCCAAGCTGTCTCTGCAGTGAGCACTCAGTGAATGATGGACCCCGGAGTGGGTCACACTCCTGGGGTCTGGACATGATGCCTTTGCTGCTCCAGACCTCAGGGCAGGTCCTCCATCTTTGCCTTCATCCAAACACGGCTGGTCCAGCAGTCTAGGCTGACAGCCAGGTCAGCCGGGCAGGAACTGTCGGTTAAACAATAGACATTCATCAACTGACAGATGAGTCCTGGAGAAATCAGCAAACTCATTTGAAAAGCCAATCACCCAGAATTTCCTGAGTCCTTTTCCTCACCCAGCCATGCCCAGACACATGACCTTGAAGAGGTCTGTTATCTTGCTGCAAATTATTGCCAGGAAAATCTATGGCCAATTAAACAAGCAAATGTTCCTCTTGAACTTTTTACTTTCATTTTTTTAAATAAGCTCTGGCCTGACCTGTGGGAGAAGAGGCTGGACTCTTGCCTGCTTTCTTCATCAGACTAAACATTCGCCCCCACAGCACAGACTCCAGGGCTTGGTTATTAAATCAGCAAAACTCAAAGGCTCCCAAGATAAACTCCCGATGATATGATAATAACAATTACTCTGGAGAATTCCAATTGGTGCAAATCACCAGGGAAAATGTCATCAGCAGCAAGCATCCCAGCTGAAAGAACAAACAGGTAATTTGCCGGTTTAGCTCTCAGAAACTAAAACACAAATGCAACGCGGCTCCGGTGGCCAACGCAAAAGCGTTGGAAGTAGAAAATCCTTCTCTTTGCCTTAGCCAGGGAAAGTCCCAGAAACACTAAGTACCCCTGGTCTCTAGATTCTTCTTCTCTACTTCTCCAGGCATTTTTGGCCAGTGTAAAGGAATATGGAAAGGGTAAGGGGGGCAGAATTTTTTCCCCTAAAATCAGCCAGCTCTCCCACCCATCCACCCCAGCTCCAACTTTTCCTGTAGGACAAGCAAGCTACCCTGCCTATGCCTCACTGTGCTCCCACCTCCCAAGAGTATGTCTGCCTCTCTGTGCCTTCTGCCTCTGCCTGTCCTACTCGCTCATCAGCTCCCTTTTCTATCCTTTCTCCCTCCTCCCTTTCCTGAAGTGGGTCCCCTGTGACTCTGTTCTTCAATCCATGTGTCCTGCCACTGTCACATCAGGGGAGTTCTTCCTGCACCCTAGCCAGTCTTGTGGGCATCTCAGTCACATTTTCCCTCCTGCCCTCAAAGTCCTGTCCTCACTCTGGTGATCCCAGTCTGCTCCTAGGGAACAGTCAGGCTGCCCCAGCAGTGAAACCCACAGCATCCCACAGACGCTGCCAGCCCACACAGCAGCTTGGTGTAAATTAGGGAAACATGCCCTTTTCTCGGGACAGATGCAGAGGACTTCAGCCCCATTCACCGCCTTGGCCAGGCATCTTTGTGTACTCTGGTCAGGGATGACAGGACCTGTTTCTCTGGTGATGGGAACCCAGAGGGGACCACTGTAGGCTAAATGGATTCCTCCCACTGCTGCAGAGGCAAGGCCTGGAGTGACCATTATCTAACATTAGTGGGCATAGACTTACCTGGGGAGCTTGTCTAATAGGCAGATTCCTGGCCCAGCCCCCAGGGGTTTCCAGCAGGTTTGGCCTAGGGCCCCTGAAATCAAGCTTCCTGGGTGATTCTGATGCAGATCATAATTTGAGAGTTCCTAGTTCCCCAGAACTGTTGCCTAGAACCTTTTTGGACTTATATTCCTCCAAAATAAGTATATTAATTTCTAAGTTTTATACATGTAATACTGAGAGCTAGGATATTAAGTAATAAAAGTAAAACATTTTAATAAAGATAAAATAAATACAAATGGAAGTCATAATATTTTCTTCCTGTCTTCCAAACTCTGCTTTTAACTCTTAGGCTATGGGCTCCCCAGTTTGGAGGCCACGGCCACAGGGGCTAAGAGAGGAACTTCAACCACTGAGAACATGAAGTCATTACCCTGTTTGGGGCCCTTCTTCTCACCTTCTACCTTCCTAGCCCCAGTCAGCAATGCTGATTCTCAGGTGGGAACCCAGCCTCCGATGATCAGGGTGAGACCTCAAAAGCCTTCCCTTCCTTTCACTGTGAATTCCTCATGATTTCGTTTCCTCTATAGGCTGAGGGGGGAAGCTATGGTGAGTCATGGCTGGGCACCTCCTGTCTTTTAGGGTATATCCTGACTGCAAATACCGCAGCCCCATGCTCCATGGTTTTGACTTTTGCTACAGGAGTGTTTGGATGTTTCTCTCCATAAAGTTAAGCCTTAGCCAAGGTGCTGTGAATCAGGCCTGCATTGATTTAGTGGCGTAGAGTATTTCTGGCGACATGCTTCTTCACCTGTAAAATGAGAGGTTTGGACTGACTGATTGCTAACGCCCCGTCTAGCTCTGACAAGTGAGGCTTCTGTAAACCTTGCCAGTACCATTCATGAGTGGAAGAGTAGGACCAAGACAAGGGGGAAAAGCTGGTTAATGAGTTCAGTCTATCAGTTCTTTCTGTCCCAGAGAAAGGCCTGAGAGAGTTAAGGATCCACAAAGACAGGGCAGTATGATTTTTGGCCTCAACTCTTCAAGCAAGATCAACAGTCCTTCATCTGGGTTCTAGTCCAGATTCTCCCTAGAGCAAATTGTTCTTGAGCAATGACTTCTTTTCTTAACCTCAGTTGCTTTTTCCAGAAAGGCAGGAGTGGCCTGCATGATCACTGTGGGCCTACCATGGGTGTAGTCTACAATGGTTTTTTCCAAAATGAGGGCCATGAATAAATTTGAATTGCTTGGTGGGGCAAGTAGGGCATGAAAAAACAGAAAGTTTGCTTGGAACTTTAGTGTCATGTGCGTGTGTGTGTGTGTGGGGGGGGTGCATCACTCTTTACCAGCATGCCAGTTAGGGTTCCAAGAGCAAACAGAAGGCACACTTAAATTAGGATAAGTTGAGTAGGGTTTATAGAGAGAATAGTTACAAAGGTGGGAAATAGGAAAACCACGGGTGCAGGACCCAGGGGCTAGCAGCAGCAGAGCTGTTACTACCCCCAGGGCAGAAGGAGCACAGGGAGGGAGTCTTGTAGAAAAGGCCACTTTGGGAGCAGTGGCCTTTGGTTGAGGGACAGCCGCTACCTCGAATGAGCAGGAAAGAAGCGAGGGGGGAGCACATCGAACCTCTCTCTCCTACTTCCTTTTTATCTTCTGCTTGAGCTTGTCTTTGGTGGAGCCTCCCAGAAGCCAGAAGGTAAAAGAGCCATGGATGCAGCGCTTGACAGCTCCTGGGCAGAGGGCATTGCACCCAAGGGACAAAGGGACAAGCTCTGGTACAGAGAGATGCAAAATTTATTTCTTACCGTGGGTTTCAGTAAAAAATGCTTAAAAGCCTTTGTCCATTAAGAGACCTTGGTGGCATCTGGAGCTAGCATAAGCTTAGAGTCAGCCAGAACAGGGCTTGAATCCCAGTTCTGCCACAAGCGGAATGACCTTGGACAGGCTACTTAACCCATCTAAGCCTTTGCTTCCACACCTGTAAGACAGATAACATGCTGACTGTGTAGGTTTATCCTGGCAATTAGAGGTGATAATCAAGAAATGGCTGGCAAATGGGGGTACTTAGTAGGGACAGCATTAATCCCACGTTCTAAGGGTCATGACAGAAATTATTTGCCGAGAAGAGGCAGGCCCTTCAGCACAGGGCTGGGGAGGAGTTTGGTGAGTCTGTTTCTTGAAACGTCACCACGACGGTGGCCGGCTCTTCTTTCCGTTCCATCCTCGCTGCCCAGTCTTTGGTTACTTTGTTTCTTCTGCAGGCAATTACTGATGGAATGATTTATAAATTATAAGCTGTTAATTGCTCCTGGAGAAAGCACTGGCTAGTTGTCAACAGAATTTATTAAGAAATTAAGCAATAAAAAGGATTAAAGCCCAAGGAAGGAACCAGAGCGGGAGTAGCTTATCTAGGGAGCCCGAGGTTGGTGCATGTTTTTCCATGTAATTACCATGGGCTGTGGAAGCCCCTGGAAGCTAGGGGCCTGCTCCAGCTCAGAGGCGAGGCAGCTAGGCAGCTTCCTCTGTGCCTGCAGCCATGGCTCAGGCTGAACCCATGTCCTTGGGGCCCTGGCCCTTGGTTTCCTATCCAGAATCCCAGATTGAGTTTGTGGCAAAAAGCTACTTCATTTGTCTCTTTAACAAATATTGAGGTTCCCTTTCTCCTAACAAATCAAGCCAGACTGCTCGCTTCCATTAATGGACCACATCTTACTGAAGCCTCAGTTTCCTCATCTGGACAGTGAAGATGGTAACTCCTGCCTCAGGGACGGCTGTGAAGTGTGGTCTCAATGAGTATGAGGAGCCTGCGCTGAGTCAGTGAGAGGTGATTTCTGGTCTGAAAGGCCCTGGGTGTGTCTTCCTCAGATGACAGCTCTGGCTGTCCTCGTGTGTAGATGGGGTTCTTCCTCTGTAAACAGGTCAGCCCAATTTGTATGGATTCTCCCTCTGTGATTAAAAGCTGTTGATGCCACTGACAGCTGGCTCTGTTGAAAGACACTGATAATTACGCCTGGTGCTCAGCCTGGGAGAAGGCAATGGAAGAGGACTGCTCTGCTCTGCTGGAGTCAGCTCTGTGCTCATTTGCATTAAAATCAGGGGCTTCATTCACATCCCAGCCCCACACACATGCGCACACACACGCACATACACACGCACACACACACACACCAGGCTGCAGATCAGGCTTGTCACTGGGGCATTGGTAACCATGAGGGGGATCAGGGGAGCAAGCCAGGAGCGCTGCCTTGAAAGAGATGGCAGTATAGTGGCTCAGAGGTCATCCTCCATGAAATACAGTGACAATACCAGGTGATGGCGGAGACGGGGTTCTAGAACCAAATTTCTCAGGCTGGGCTCTAATCCAAGCTTCACCACTTTCCAGCTGGGTGGCCTTCGGCAAGATATTGACCCTTTCTGTTCCTTCATTTCTTTAATTGGAAATAAAGATAGAAATATGTTGTGATGAAGATCATCCATGAGTCGATATATGTCAGGATGCTAGATTAAGGCCTGGCACGTAGTAAGCAAATGCTCCATATATGCCAGCTGTCATCACCTTCTTCATCCTCATCCTCATCATCTTCATGATCATCTGCATTCATCATCATCATCTTTATCACCTCCCTGAAAGAGTTGCCTAGTGAGAAGGGTTATAAACTTTTTACATTTCACCAAAATAAGCAGAACAAAGTCCATGAGAAAATTTGGGTGGCGAGAAAGCAAGGTCAAGGTAAATGTGCAGAATGCCTTGTGAGGTCCCGTGGAGCTTCTGGAGGTGGCCATGATTTTATTAATAGCTCTGAGCTTCACCAAATTATGATCAGTTGCAAAATTCACCGACAAATGCAAGTCAGTTGCAAAATGGATGAACCTCACAAATAGAAGTTGGAATGAAAGAAGGCAGAAACAAAAAAGTACATGCCATGCGATTCCATTTACATCAAGAACAAAAACAGGCCACTAATCCATGCTGTTAGAAGTCAAGATAATTGTCACCCTCCTTGCAGGGGAAAGACTGAGAAGAGAGCAGGGGAGGCTGCTGGGTCTTGGGAATGTTCTCTTTCTCGGTCTGGGTATGGATGACATGGGTATATTCAGTTTTTGAGAATTCATCAAGCTGTACATTTACGATGTGTGTGTATGTATATGTATATATATGTAAGTATAATATATATGTATTTCATGGAAAATTTAAAACAAAAGCTTGGTAGAAGCATAGCTTTTCGCTACACCGAAGTATGTAAGTGACACTTATTGTTCATGACAGAATTAAATAACTAATCTTCATTGATTGTGTACTCTGCATCAGGTACTCTGCTAACCCCTATGTGTGGTTCCCTCGCAGCCATCCTGTGAGGTGGTGTGGTACCCTACTTTTATAGAAGATGTGGCTGAGGCTTAACAAGGTAAGGTTAAGTAACTTCCACAGACCCCCAAAACCCTTCTTGATTTGTGTCTGTCCCCTACCCAGCAACCCCCACCCACCTAGCACAGAATCTGTCACACAACAGATGCTCAATAAATGCTTGAGGGAGGGAGGGAGAAGAGCATGTCATTGCATTGTCACCAGTTACTCCATCTTGACATTCCGAAATCATTTTTGTCCCCCCTCTTATTCCTATTGTACTTATAGGTAGCACGGAACTGTACTTAATTGCTTTCTGTTGCTACGTCTAAACATTCTGTCAGCCGGGCCTGTGCCTTGAGCTGCACAATTGTCTGGCATGATTGAGCAGCATAGGCTGCTGCTCCCAACAGGAGAACAGCCTGGGGGGAGAGGGAGGGGATGTGGTGAACCAAGGAGGGGGCAGGGAGAGGGGAGGGGAATGGCTTCCTATGCCTGACTCCCTCCCACTCACCCAAGCCCTAAATTCTTAACCCAGCATCTGGAGTTGAAAGTGAGTAAATGGTTCCAAAATGGACACGTTTCCTCCCTCTTACAACCCCCAGGGACTTGGTTCTGTTCCTGTCTTTTTCTGTGGCCCTTTTTCATCTTATTAGATTCTTTGTCTGACTCAGCAAATAGCCCAGTTCATGGCCAATTCACCACTAAGTCTGTATTTATACTCTCCCTGCCCAAAAGCCTATTTCTTCTGGGAAGACTTTAGTTGACACCGAAACAGCTCCAGATAGAGTCCTGGCGAGAGTCACCCTCTTCCGGTCCCAGCATCTCTTTACATCTCCCTCTGGAATCGTCAGGGACATGGCTTTCCAGCCCCTTGGGAGGATCGTGTCTTTCTGCCACTGCTTGTGTTACACTGAGTCAACATTCAATGAATAATGAATTATAATAATAATAACTTGAGGAAATTTATGCCCTAGTATCAACTAGGTCCAAAATATAAAAGGAAAACTCACTGTAAATTACACACTGGGAGTAGTGAGTGAATAATGCAGGCATCTTTCCCCAGAGACCTCCAAACCAACTCATTTAAATTAATAAATCCCACTTTCCTCTGCGCCTGAATAACAGGCTTATTTATGTGTCTTAGAATTGGCCAAAACATCTGAATGAAGGAATAGAGAAATTAGAGTTCCTTATTTACACAGAGAGATTTTTGAGACACTGTCTGAGCCTGCTAACTCTTATTTTAAGTGAACTTAGGAAGGAAAAAAAACCTGACAAATGGATTGCTTTTAAATCTACATGCCGCCAAATAACAAAATGGCTGAATTTTTCACGTTTCAGTAGCTTCTTTTGCCTTTTCTGGGTATAGACCTAAAACCTTAATACAGACTGGTCTTTTTTTAAAAAGTCCTCAGTGAGCTCAAGACTAGAAAATATGAGTTTGTTCTGGCAGGTCCCTCTACAGAGACCCCTTGCACTCAGGGGTGAAATTTTAAATATTTAACAAAATGTAGAGCATGGCACTGGCCAATTGGAATGAATTTGGCCTGCAGGCTCCTGCTGTGCCAGTTTCTGGACCTTAGGGTGGCCAATGTGGGGGAAGATCTTGTAAGAGGGGCAGGGTGAGGCACTTGGTGGGCTCAGAGCAGCAACGTTTTACCAATGGGGATGAAAGTATTTCAATATTTCATAGATTCAGTATAGATGACTGAATATTAGGCCTTTTTCTACCAGTGCTCTGAACAGCTGGGGGTAGAGAGAAGGTGTTCCCCCCCACCACCTCCCCAAGACAGGGTCTCACTATGTTACCCAGGCTGGACTTGAACACCTAACTCTTGGGCTGAAGTGATCCTCCTGCCTCAGCCTCCTGAGTAGCTGGGACTATAGGCACATGCCACCATGCTTATGAGAGAAGGTTTTAATCTATTCTTTGTGGAGCATTTCTGTTCTCTTCCCTATAACCTTATTCTCCTCGGACTATCCCTACTCTGTTTGTCATGCCCACCCCAGCTCACATTGTTATGGTGTAATGTAATTTTAGTGCTAACTACCTGGAGTTAGTGCAGACTCCACAGGTTAAGGGCACAATTCTCCATAAGACTGCCCTCATCTTGGACACCTGTCACAAGCTCTGAGGTCCCCAGGCCAAGCACACTCTGACCAACTGGCTACAAAGGCAGGGGTTCCCATGACCCTCTCAGGTTCAATAAATAAGTCACTAGAATGACTCACAGAATTTAGGAAAGTGCTATACTTACAATTAGCTTTATTATAAAAGATACAGCTCAGAAACAGCCAAAAGAAGATATGCATAGGGCAAGGTCTGGGAGGGTTCCAAACGTGAAGCTTCTGTGTCCTCACGTCACCCTCCTGGTACCGTGTGTCTCTAACCAGCCAGGGAAGTTCACCTGAGCCTCAGTGTCCAGATGGTTTTTTTTGGCTTCATTACATAGGCATGATTGATTGAAACCTAGGACACATGACTGAACTCAAATCTCCTGCCCCCTCCCCTCCCAGGATGTTGGGTGGATATAATAAGCCCTCCAGAGGATTCTGATGCACATCAAGTTGAAGAACCACCACCCTAGCACATAGGAAGTGCTCAATAAATTTTAAGAGAAGGAATGACTCCTGTGGGGCAAATCTTCTTCATCCAAACTATGGAAACAGGCCCTTGATGGGCTCTTTCTTAAATAGAATCTGTCTCTGTATTAAAGATTTGTCACTTTAAGCCAAAGACGAATTTCTTTTCCAGCCTTTGAGCCTCAGCTTGAGAGCCTTGGGTTCATGATAATTAACCCAACACAGGATGCCTAAAGTACAGTGAAAGGTATCTTTGTGCTCACTTGTCTCAGTATGTAGAAGGTATTCAGAGAAATAGAACTGCCTTTATATTTTCTCATGTTACCTGAGCTCCTTTTCTCTTCTCTCACTGGGGAGAGTCAATCAGCAACATCATGGTGGATTATTTCAAAGGGTCAGAAGTGGGTGGAGCAGGAAAGAAACATCTGATCTCCAAAACACTCTTGAAGGGCAGCAGGAGAGATTAAGGCTAGGCCTCAGGAAGAACTTTCTGAAAGCCAGGGGAGCATGTTACATGAAAGCAATAGGGACCTAAGGAAATTATGAAATCCTCTCTCATAAATGCCTGAGTTGGGATGGCCTTGGGCACTGTGAACATTTTGGACTGAATAATTCTTTGTGGTGGGGGCTGTCTGTGTATTGTAGGATGGTTAGCAGCTCCCTGGCCTCTTATCCTCTAAATGTCAATAGCATCCCCCTCCCCATTTGTGACAATGAAAAATGTCTCCAGATATTGACAAATGTCCCCAGAGGGAGACTGTCTCATGTTGAGAACCACTGCTCTATCTGTACCATGAGGCCAGGAAGATCTATGAGGTCCTTCTCAGCACCAATATTCCAGGATTCTACCAAGCGGAGCAAGTACCACCCCACAGCACATGGGGAAGCAGAAGAATTATGGCAGGGCCTGACTCCAAGAGACATAGTTTGGGGCCTCCACATCATATGCTGTGGACCACCACAAGGCCAGCCTGATTGTCTCTCTTTAAAACACTTGTCTTCCAGACCAGCTGGCAGAGTCTTCTAAGACCACCTAGTCTGGGGATTTCAAATTCTAACTTAGCTGGTGCAGATGGGGGAAGAAGGAAAAATTGAAGTCTCCCCTCCCATTTGAAAACCAATACTTCAGACCAAGCTTCCACAGGAAACCAAGGACCCAGGGTCATAGCTAATAAATGGAAATGTTACTACCAGATTTCCAGTCCGAGCTATTTTTGAGGCATTATCCCCAGAAGGCCCTTTTTGGGTGAGAGTGAAGCAGAGTTGTGCAAATGCAAGCTTGGATCCTGTCTTTATTTAAAATTATGATGTTTTGTCCAGCATGGATTTTTTGGGCATTGATTTTGATTTTTTAGAAATGTTGCATTAAAATATTATTTGGCTACTGAGTTTTCTGGTGCCCCTTAAATGTTGCACTCTAGCAAGTGTCTCACTCACCTCACCGCAGTCTTGATCCCGATCATCAAGGTTTTGTGATGCAGAACAGCAGACAGAGGGGTGAGGAGCATGGCAAAGGGAGTAACCAAGGCTTAACCTGAAGGCCCCAGACACCTGGTGTTGCAGAGACCCCCAGCAGGGACTGGTTGGTGTGGAAGCCCTGAAGATAAACTGGACAGAGCCTCCCAGTCCTAATCCTCAATGAGTGAGTGGTTCTAGGGTACTACACATCATTCATTCATTTATTCACAAATCGTTTTCTGAGGGCCTGCTCTGCGGCACACATCAGAGAGACCAATGGGATGTGCTCACTTCCCAGGCAGGGAAGACAGCTCATAAACAAACGAAGCCTAATGCCAGTGATAAGGACTGCACAGAGCACCATGGGAGCTCACACAAGCAGTGATTCATTTGATCCGATCTGCGGGGACAGAACCCAAATGCAAGATTCATTCTCAGCCCAAGAGAGATCTTGTCAACCAGGGGTCATTTTCCAAGTTTGCTAACAAGCCTGCCAGTGTCATAGTGGTGAGCTACGAGCTAAGGAATTCTCAGCTTAATTTTCTTTAGCACTTAGGTAACAACTGAGGGACTTTCTACCCCTCTTCACAGAGCTGAGGCTTGATCGGGTGGAAACAATTAATGAAATGATTCCCACATAATTAGAGGGCTTAATTGATGAAAAGCCAGAGTATGCTTTTTTACTGCCCACTCTTTTTTGTTTTGAGATTTTGGGGGGAGGTTCAGGGAAGAAATAGAGAAAATGATATGATTGTGAACAATGGTCTAACTCCCCATTTTATTGATGAAGAAAGTGAGGCCCAGAGAAGGCAAGTGACTTGCTCAGGATGCCGCCTTAAAGGAGAACTTATGAATAATAATAGTGCAGGCCCACAGACAGGTGGGGGAGAAACGTGAGGGATGGCAAGTTTGCTTCCACATCTGTAGTTGCACAGGGATATGCACCACTTTCTTCATTAGGAAATCAATTAAGCAGCAGCTAATCCCTACAGCAGCGATAAATGGTACTAATAACCAAGCATTTGATTTGTCGCAGGAGATGGGGTCCCTTACGGCCAGTGCCAGGTGTTCCACACTCTGGGGTTGGGGGGGCTGGGGTAGCTCATAAGAGGTTGGACTTGGAACTAATGGGACTCCAGCCTCCTCCACAGCAGCCCTGAATGTACCTTGCAGTCCCTCTAAATTCCCTGCAGCTGAGGCATCTGCTCTCTCACAACTTGCTCTCTTCTGCAAAGAGGGAGGGTAGGGAAGCATTATGGGTTCCATTTTATGGTTGGTGAAGTTGGCATTCAGAAATGTTTGGCCATTTGCCCAGGGGCAATTTGCTGAGTAAATTATTGGCAGAGCCTGCCCTAGAGCCCAGACCACTGTATTTTCTACCCCGCCCGCCCGCCCACCCCGGGCTCTGTGGTTTAGTCCCACAGAGGTCCTGCTCCTGCAATATACAGTTACAGGCAACATCTAACCACAATGGGGCAGTATGTGGCCATCTCCGCCACAGTCTAACCAATCTCTACCAAACTGCACCAGTGCAGGGGAAATCCATCCCCTCCAGACACAGCACAAGCTCTCTTTGAACCCCTCTGTTAGAAAGGTCTGTCTTGCAGCTTCCTTGGTTTGCTTCTCCGTATAGACACAGCCCATCTCCCCTCCAAGACTCCCCACACTGAGGACACATCTTCCATCTCTTATTAGCCTCCGTGCCTAACACAGTACCTAGCTGAGTATGTGTTTGGGAAAGATTGGTTCCCTTCCCCTGCTCTGAACCTGGGATTCTCGGATTAGCCACATCGCAGCTGATGCATTTTCTTGGCGACGCAATGGAGGTGCCTGAAACTGGGCATTGCAAATGCATGGGGGGTGAGGCAGGTAGCGCAAAGGAGTGAAGCCAGCTTGGTGGGTCTCTAGGGACCTTGGGCTCCACCTGAGTGGGCAGCTCTGCTCAGCTCCAGCCCAAGGCGGCCTCAGGAAACTATGGACACAGCACTGCAGTGCTCCCTTTGTCAAAAGGAAGCGAAAATCTGGATTTCTATATGAAATTTCCAGATTTGTCCATGTTGGCATTAAATTTGTCTTTTAAAAAAGATACTTTGTGATAAAGTCAAACAAAACATAAGTCTGGGCTGCCTGTTTACAAACTATAACTTGAGCATTTTCTTTGGCATAAGGCTAAAAAGCCCTTGGAAAGGGGCAGGGTGGGTAAGCGTCTGCAGAAGAGGGACTCATGGCATCCTCTCTCCCTCCCCTCGCAGCAGCCTGTAGGGGGAGCAGAGGCAGAGCCTGAATCTCTGCAGTTCCTGCTGGCCCTGGGTCCTAAAGCACTAGCCCCTGCCCGTTTCCTTGGAGTCTCTCACCCCATCTAAGCATTCTCTCTTCTTCCCTGTGGGTAAGTCAGAGGCAAGCGCATGAAGCCGCATGCTCTCCACAGCTGGCGGTGTTCCTCTCAAATGTCTTCTCAGCGAGTCTCCGTGTTTTCAATTACCTCCTAACGCATCTCTGGGGAGCCCAGTCAAGCAGGAGGATTAGTAGAATAATGACCTTAAATTATTTAGTTCTTCCCCCTCCCCCGTCTTTATTCTGTGGCAATATTGAATCTAATCCAGGTCCAGATGCATTGGATGATACATGATAGGTTATGGCTAATAACTGAACTCATTTTCAAATTAATATGCAAATTCCTCCTCAGAGCTGAGAAATGAAAGGAGCGAGTTGGGGACAGCAGGGAAGAGAGCAGTGTGAGTAGGGAAGGAGCCAGCAAGGAGAGGGCATCACTGCTCCCCTCACCCACCCAGTGTAATCAGAATTTTTGTATGACAGGGAAGGGGAGACTTGATGACATGGAAAATATCAGATGAACAGAGTTCCCACATGTACCCATGTCTCCCCCTGCAAGGAGGTTGCAGGATCTTCAGCATTAGAGCTGGAGAGGAATCTACCCCATTTTACAGATGAAGGAACTGAGGCCGGAAATTACACAGTGTTGGGAGCAAGACTGTGGCTACAAACCAGAATACTGAGGGCCCCTATGTCAGCAGGAAGGAGAGGCAGATCAGTCTTTTCTGGGGTGTCAGGAAGAGGGGATTCTTCTACTCCAGACACTGAAACTTCATTCCTTCAGCTCAGGAAGCAGCCATCTGTTGTACTGGATTCTCTCCAGGGCCATGCACAGTGTTGGTTGGAGCGCTGACCACCGTTAATAATTACTGATGGAATGACCAGATTAGTCAATGAAGCCATGGATATGAGACGCACAATTGGGCAGCTACGACATGCCAGTCATAGTGCTAAGCACCAGAGATGGGCTTTTGTCCTATATGTTAATTTGATCCTCAACTCCACATAACAAATGGGGGAAAATGGGGAAACTGAGTCCTAGCTAGTTGTAGTGACCTACCTATATGTGTTGATTTCATGGGAAGGTGGCTCTAGATTATTCCAGGGCTCCAGAGTCTGTCCCATTGCTCACTCTATCCCCTAGGCCAGCTCTTTACTTTCAATCTAGGAGCCCAGGGACGTGGTTGTATCTGGCATGAATTAGCCTATTTTTAAAAAGCTCATGGAAAAACTAGTCAGCATCTGCCCAGCTCACCCTGGAAGATGAGTATTGGGAAGAAAGGGCCACTGGCAGCAGATGACCCGTGGCTGGTACAGAGGAAGTGATGGGTCTCTGGTTGGGATCCGGGCCCAAGTGTGGAGCCTTCTTGAGGCCCAGAGATTGACACCTCCAATGCTTCATTAGGCAGGATTGTCTCAGCAGGAGCCCTGTTCTCTTAGTCACTTAATCTTCATGGTGGTTTCTTTAATGCATATTTACCCTCCTGTTGGTTCCCTTCTCTGGGCTGCAGTCTTTGCTGTCATTGTAGCTACATCTCAGATTCTGGGGCTGTGGGATGGAGGGGGGAGGCTGTGGGATGGAGGACTATAGGAGGCCAGACCTGGGGCCTCTTGAAGACCTTCCTGCTTCTTTCTCAACCTCAGGGTCCTCTGTGGAAAGCAACAGCTCAAAGGCCAGATTTCCAGAGGGAAGTCTGGGAGATGGAGATTCTCAGGCTGTGCTGTCCAATATGCTAGCCATTAGCCACATGGAACTGCTTGTATTTGACCTTAATACAATTCAAAATCCAGTTCCTCAGTTCCTCAGACATACTAACATTCATACTAGTGTTCAATAGTTACATGTGGCTAGTGGCTGGTGTGTATTAGTATGAATAGGAGCACTTCCATCATCACAGAAAGTTATTAGACAGCACAATTCTATTTTCCAAGTCTTAAGCATCTGATTCCTGGTTTGAACCCTAAGAGCATCTTCCTGGTCCTCTGGACCCTAAATCCACCCACAACCCAGTTCAGGGTTCTGCCTGTGGTGGGACTTGGGACATGGCACCCCATTGCCTAAAACCAGAAGAGGGGACAAAGTTATCCATTTATTTATCCAAGAGTCAGGCCACTTATATTCCAATAAGAGTAACCCACATATAGTGGGCCATTGAAGGTAAAAGCTCTTCCATTGGTCTTTCAATCAACCCTGCAAGTGGAGGGCCCATTTGACTCAGCGGGGTTTCAAAGTAAGGAAATCAGGGAACACCAAAAATGAGGCGTTTCTAGGCTACCAGGGGGAGACAGCTATCCCCTGCTGATCCTTTCCTTCCAGAATAAAGGAGTTTCCTAAAGTGCAGGACAATTGCACAGAGGAAACCAGCACCAAGGAGAAGGGACAAAGGGGGGAAGGGTGGGAGGAAGCGAGGAAGGAGGGGAGGGTCCTGACAAGCATAAAACCCTCAACTTGTACAGCTCCTTTGAAGGAACTCACAGGCTTCAGCAGTCTTGTATGGTGCTCACAACAGATTGATGAGGAGCAAGGACACTTGTCACAGTCATGCCCATTGTGCAGATGAGGAAATTTGGCATTAAGGAACATGGCCAAATAAGCCTCCTCCTGCACCAAGTAGAGGTCCTCTAGTGGTGCCTCACATGCCTATCTTGTTGAGAAGGACCATGAGGGAGGTCACAGCCCAGGCCTGCATAACGGGCGGTGGGCAGTGGCAGGAGCTGTGTGCAGACTGGGCAGTGGCAGGAATTATTTGCTGGGAGCAGAAAGCCTTTTAGCAGTGGAAGCAGCAGGTGCGACAGCAGGACAGAGGAGAGGGGAGAGAAAGGAGGCAGCGGAGTGGAGGGGTGTTGACAAGAACACAGGAGGAATGAGCTCAGGGATGAGACACCAGGGGACAAAGGGAGCATGTGCAGCCAATGGCAGGCAGACAGGTCTGAGGGAGACACCTCACAACCTGGCACTGGGTCACCTGTGAGTCCAGGCCAGGGTGGAGGCGATGGGGGAGAGCCAGGGCACTGTGACCAACCCTGCCCAGGGGTCCAGCCGGCCACGGGACAGTGAGGCCACGATGACCTAGGTGGTGTGCAATGGGCTGTTGAGAAACTTCCAGGTATAAATGCATTTCCCGGGCAAGTTAGTTTCACTCAAACCCCATTTTGTTGCAAGTTGCGTAACAGATTGGTTATCAATGATCCCCCAATCCAAAACAGGCAGCCAGTATCTTGATTAGTATTTTTCAAACAGTTTTGAAACACAGTAGTGATCCAAGCAAGAAATGTATTTGACATCGTGACCTAGCATGCACCCCCCACACACCTGAGTGCTCACACACAGCCCATGAATGGAAACAACAGTTTCTCAAAAACAATACTCTTATCAAGACGCACTTTCATAGTCCTTCCTTCTCTCCTCTGGTCTCCTTTTTTTTCTTCTCTTCCCTTCCATTTGGACAAATGCTGGTCACAACTCATCAAATTGATTTTGCTCCTCACTAATGGGTCTTGACCTGCAGTTCAAAAAACACTGATCCTGATGAATTGTATAAAAACCTCTTGCTGCCCTTCCCTCTTACTATGCTGCCTGTGTGACCTCTCCGTCTGTAAGATGCAATCTCTGGTAGTGTGTGCTGCCTAGAACACTCGTGAGGGTCCATGGAGGTTTCCCTGAAGCATTAGGGAAAAAAATATCTTATCGCGCCTTCTCAAACACATTGATGCAATTGATATTTATCCAAGGGACAGTCTATTCCCTGGCATGGAGATTGGCTTTTACTGCAAAATATATGAACCAGGACAATGGGGATAGTCATTAGAACCCCCTGGGTGTGTGCCCAGCACTCCACCAGGCACTTTACAGGTTTTATTTCATTTACTCTTTGCTACAACTCTATAAGGTCAATATCATCAGTCCCATTTTACAGATGGAAAAAACTGAGCTCAGAGAAGACAAGCAACTAGTTTCAGGTCACACGGAGGCAGAATTGGAATTTAAGCCCTGGATTGTGTATATCCAAAGCCTCCATTGTCTTGGGAACATTAAACTTTTTGAACAGTTGAACATCAGCATTGTTCTAGACATCAAAAATGCAATGTCTTGTGTTTAGTGTCTCTTACTCTCTCTCCCTCCATCTCCATCACTATGTCTATCTTCATCTCTCTCACACTATATATATATATCAAATTACTAAATCAAACCTGCATATAATTTATTGCCCAATTGGTCGTGACATGGGTATGAGGCATATTGAATCCAGCCATGTTGGGCCTCCCTGTGTCCCTTCTGAGGGGAAAATGGGGGCGGCGTTAGAAGACTGGCAACCCCCAAAGGGAGTGTGGCACATGCCAGCAGCCCCGTCGGATGCAGGACGGCCCACGGTGGCGGGCTCTGTGGATCCGCTGGCTCACCCTCCGTTCTACCCCACTCCTACTCCTAAGGTGTCTTCCTGCACTGCAAGGGCTGGAAAGCTAGAAACAATATTCCTCAGACTTATTTGTAGCTATTACTCTATTATTCTGCATTTGAATTGAGTTCTTCAAATAAATGCTTTTCCATAAGACTTGGGAGACAAAAGTGAGGTGAAGGTCAACTTGCTGCTTCTCTGGCTATTTTTCTGCTGGAAAGGGAAGTTGAGGAGATGAGGCTTTTCTTTTTGCCCTGAAGTAACATCCAAATGCCCATTCTTCAGCTTCTAGGGTGTTGAGAAGCAGTTGCGGTGGACACAATGGCTGCAAACCACATCCCAGACCCGTTCACAGCTTTGGGAGCAATTTAAGACGGACAGGCACAGGTCATAGCCAGTCTTCAGAGCTGGTTTCCTGATTCTGGATTCCGGGACCGTGCATTGTGGCTGTGGGTGCGATCTTGAACTTAACAGCTCCAGTGGTGGCCTCGGAGGAGCAGCTTCACTGATAAGTCAGCTCTGTGGTATTCTAAGAGGCCTTCCTGGACTCAGCCTGAAGTCCATACAGTTTCAGCCCTTCCAAAGATTTGTAGGCACCAAATTTTGTGTCTTCAATTCCTTTCCATTTAAAATACCTAGGATTATTTTCCATTTCTTACATAGAACCTGACTGATACATTTCTTTTACTCCCTGGGTATCCAACCCCCTTCTAAACACATCCAGTAAGGGAAACTCTCTCTCAAGCAAGGACATCCATTCTATTGTCAGGGGCTGAGGCTTGATTCAGAAACCCACTTACTTAAGTGCTTTGGCTTGTTGCTTTCTACGAAGTTATGAGCACCTATTGTTCACAAATGAAAATGTTATGTCTCATGGATGTGTTAGTTGATGCTGTTAGTCAGAACCCTGTTCAGTCCCAGGGAACCCTCAGGTACTTAAACAGGTATGCCTTCTCCTTCTGGGCAGGTCTGAGATCCAGAGGCTGTCTGTGGAGGCAGGCCATTCCCAGAATAAGTTCCCGGTCCTGCTTTCCAGCCCTGAAGATTGCACTGTGTCACCTCTCCTGTCTGAGTCCTTGGAAGCCAATGACAGATCGCGTCTTCTATTCCTTGAGTTCCGAGGAGGGGTAAGGAGGGTGGTTTGTAGGTTGCCTGAGGAAGATCTTGTTTGTCCCCAGGATGTGAGTGGCAGTGAGTTGTGAGTGGTTGGACTCCCTGCCCAGGAATGGCCCCACATGGATATGACTGGCTGGCAGGAGGAGGGAGCATCTACCCAAGGAATCCTGGACTGCAATCATGGGCGGAGCTACCACGCACAGCTGCCAGCACCATTTTACAGATGAGCAAAATGAAGCTCAAAGAGGAAAAGGGACTGTGTCAGGTCACACCATGAATCAGTGGGAGGACAGTGACAGCAGCCCAGAACTCCTGCCCCCCAAATCAGTGTTCTTTCTACCAGCATACCAACCACCCTTTTATCCAGAGGGAATAAGAGACAGGCATCTTTCCTGGAGGGTGGCACTGGGAACATGGCCATCACTGAGGCCAGGCTGGTGTGTGAGTCAGCTGGTGAACTGTCCCTGCCTCCATTCTAGGCAATGAGGTGCATCCATCAGGGTCCTTACAGCAAACAGAGGGCTCCCTGAAATTGGGTGACTTGGGGAGCGTTTAATAAAGAGACTGTATTAGTCAGGGTTTTCCAGAGAAACAACCAATAGATTACATATAGATATATAAGAGGAGATTTATTATGGGAAATGTGATTATGGATGCTGGGAAGTCCCATGATCTGCTGTCTACAAGCTGGAGACCCAGGAAAGTTGATGGTGTAATTCAGTCACAACCCAAAGGCCTATGAATCAGGCAGCTCCAGTGTCTGAGGGCAGGAAAGGTGGATGTCCCAGCCTAAGAAGAGAGAGAGGATTTGCCCTTTCTCTGCCTTTTGGTCTATTCAAGCCCTCAACAGATTAGATGATTTCCACCCATGTTGGTGAGGATAGATATTCTTTACTCAGTCTACTGATTCAAATGCTAATTTCTTCCTAAAACATCCTCACAGACACACCAGATATGTTTTACCAGCTACCTGGGCATTCCCAAGCCCAGTCAAGTTGGCATGTAATATGAACTGTCACAAGGAAATTTGCAAAGATGTAGGTAGGGTGTGGAAAGTGATAAGGGATGGTTCAGCGTTGGGGGAAGGAGGCTCCCATTCCCACCTCAGGTCTGGAGGGCCAAGGGGAGGGAGCGGTACTTGTAGCCTGGAGAGATAGGGAGCTGTGTGGGAGAGCCATGTGACAGGAGCTGTGACCTTCAGTTAATGGATGTGGCCAGCCTACAGCAACCCTCCTTCTACCCACCTCCCTGGGTTGTCCAATGATTCAGTGTTCTTTCACCCACCACATTTTAACAAGGATGCCAAGCTCATTCAAGGGAAAATAATTGTCTCCTGCAACAAATGAGTCTATATAGGACAACTGGATTTCCAAACGCAAAAGAGCAAAGTTGAACTCCTACCTCATACCATATGCAAAAATTAACTCAAAATGGAGCAATGACCAAAATATAAGAACTAAACTCACAAAACTCTTACAGAAAGAGTTAGGGATAAGTCTTCATGACCTTGGATTTTGGCAATGGTGACAACAAAAGAATGAGCAGCGAAAGAAAAAATAAATTGGACCTCATCAAAATTAAAAACTTTTGTGCATCAAAGGACCTAATTAAAAAAGTAAAAAGACAACTTACAGAATGGGAGAAAAACTTTGCAAATCATATATTGGATAGGGATTTAATGTCCAGAATACATAAAGAAATCCTGCAACTCAATCAGAAAAAGACAACCCAATTTTAAAAATGGGCAAAGGAATTAAATAGACATTTTTCCAAAGAAGATATGCAAGTGGCCAAGAAGCACATGAAAAGTTGTTCAACATCATTAGTCATTAGGGAAATGCAAGTTAAAATCACAATAAGATACCACTTCACAGGACTCTGTCCACCACAGATGTGCTGAAATCAGTGACATGAGGTACAGTAAACTTCTGCTATAGATCTCATCCTCCCCTGAATCCAGAAACCCCCTTCAATCTATTATGCCCCTTTGAAGGAAGCAGTGGGTGGTTTCATCGGTGAGGAGTCTGTGCACTTTGTACATCAAGAAGATGATTGGGGGAGCCCATGTCTGCCAATATTTGATGACAGATAGACTGATGGGCTGCATCGCTGGGGGCATCCACCCAGGTTTCTCTGAGCAACATCACCAGCATGTGGTCATTAGGGTAACATCTATGACACAGAGGGTGTCCATCTGAAATCCAGGTGCCATTTATCTCTCAGGTGCTGCTACATCAGTTTTCTCCCACTTCTGAACACCTGCATCTCAGACATCCATAAGAAAACAAGGCTGCCCAGAAAGATGTCTTCCTAGAAAGAAAAGAGATGATCATAGGTTCTCCATGTGGAAAAATAAAGAGTTTCTTTCAAAATCCAGTGTGCCTAATACAAGTGTACCTACTTGGGTGATAGGGAACAAAGACAGGCAAGTTTTGAAATCTAAATTCCTTTGACTAGCAGAATTACCAATGCAAATAGGGATATTAAGGTGATAGAATTGATGAGATAAACCATCTCCTGGGCATGGGCTATTGAAGTAGAGGTCAGACCACCTCAGCCACCATGTTGGTACGTTATGTGAGCGTACCCCTTCCCTTCTCTGGACCTCAGTTCTCCAAGGTAAAAAATGTAGGAGTTAAGTGACATGGCTTCTAGTCCTTTCTAGCACTAATATTCAACCACAGGATTCTACCCTTCATCTATCCTGGCATGTCCATCCAAGTTACACATGTCCTGAGACTGAATCTCCCTTTGTTAAAGTTTCAGGGACATGAATTTTTGTCCCTATCATTCCCCTTGATTGGTATTGACTAAGTGCCTACAAGTACTTTGTGCTGAGATCCTGGCTATGACCCCTGCAAGCTCCTGTCATCAAGAGGAAAGACAGGTGCACGTGAGGCACAGATTAATCTTTCTTGCCCGTTCCTAAACTCTTTGTGAGTTTTCATCAGAGCATGATGTCTGTGAGTTTGCATGTGGGTGGAAGTTGGTAGTAGAAAGGAGTAGTCGCTAGGTGATAAAATATTTGTCAGAGGTAGCAAATGAGCAGGATGGCAGACTCTTTTCTTAAAGAACCATTGAGCTCCAACCCCCGCCCCCCTACCCCCACCCATGCTCTATGGAAAAATTGTCTTCCATGAAACTTGGGGGAGGGCACAGCAGGAGGTGAGCTGTGGGCTAGTGAGTGAAGCTTCATCTGTATTAACAGCTCCTCCCCATTGTACATCACTGCCTGAGCGCCCACGTCCCCTCTCCCCCCCACCCCAGTCCATGGAAAAATTGTCTTCCATGAAACCAGTCCCTGGTGCCAAAAAGGTGGGGGACCACTGACTTAGAGTATCTGGCAGAAGAAATTTCTAAGTGGCAAAGACTTCAAGAGGTGGCAAGGCTGCTTTCAAGAGCTTATGATCAGATATAGCAGCAAAGGAATAACTTAAAGATGGAATTTATAATTAAAAGGGAAGCATAGCATAAAAATTTGGGAAATTTGCAGCTTGGCCAGGTGGTACAGACGGAAAGCATTTTCAGGAGAGGAATCCAAGGGTGCTGTGGAGCAACCACTTGCTAGAAAGATTAGCACAAACAAAAGGGAGAAAGGTGCTAATAGTCAAGACAATGGGAAAAAGGTCCCAAAGGTATTTTGGAAATCTTTGAGGTCATCCCTCCCATCATAGGCCTAGAAGGACAGAATGGTTTTGGGGGACAGATCTGGGGTGCCATTGCCCTGGGACACTTTGGGATGCTGCTGCCTGCATCCTAGCTGCTCAGGCTAGGCTCAAACTTCCCCAGGTATGGGCTGGGACAGTGTTCTAGAGAGCACAAGTGATAAACCTTGGTGGTTTCCATGTGGTGTTAAGTCTAAAGGCACCTAGAATGCAAGAGTGGTGAAGCCTTGGCAGCTTCCACCTAGATTTCAGAAGATGTATTAGAAGGCCTGGGTGCCCAGGCAGAAGTCTGCTATGGGGCATAGCCCCCACAGAGAGACTCTGCTAAGGAAATGTTGAACAGAAATGTGGAGTTGGAGGCCCAGCAAAGAGCCCCCACCAGGTCACTACCTAGTGGAGCTGTGGGAGCAGGGCTGCCTCGGGGACCCCAGAATTATAGAGGCACCAGCAAGGTGCAACCTCAGCTTGGAAAGCCACAGGCATTGGACTCCAACTGTGAGAGCAGCCATGTGTACTGTGCCCAGCAAAGCTGTGGGGGTGGGGCTTCCTGAGGCATTGGGAGCTTCCCCTCAAACCAGTGTGCCCAGGACGTGGGACTTGGAGTCAAGGACTATTTTGGAGCTTTAAGGTTTAATGTCTGCCCTGCTGGGTTTCAAACTTGAATGGTGCCTGTCACCCTTTTCTTTTGGCCAATTTCTCCCTTTTGGAATTGGGAATGCTTACCCAATGCCTGTAAAACCATTGTGTCTTGGAAGTAAATAAGTTGTTTTTGATTTCATAGGTGCACAGCTGTAAGGAACTTGCCTTGAGTCCCAGATGAGCCTTTGGACTTTGGCCATTTGAGTTGATGCCAGAACCAGTTAAAATTTGGGGGACTATTGAGAAGGGATGATTGTATTTTGCAATGTCAGAAGGATATTTGTTTTTGGGGCCTAAACAGTATAGTTTGGATTTTTGTACCTCCAAACCTCTTGTTGAAATTTGATTCCCAGTGTTGGAGGTGGGGCCTAATGGGAGGTGTTTGGGTCATGGGGGACGATCCCTCATGAATGGCTTGGTGCCATCCTCAAGGTAATAATAGTAACTAATGGTTCTCACTCTATTAGTTTGTGAGAGCTGATTGTTTAAATGAGGCTGGCACCTCCCCCACCAACCCCACCACACACACTTTCTCACCATGTGATCTCTGCACAGCTGGCTCCCCTTCACCTTCCTCCATGAATAGAAGCAGCCTGTGGCCCTCACCAGATGCAGATGCCCAATCTTGAACTTTTCCAGTCATCAGAGTTGTGAGCCAAATAAACCTTATTTTTCAGGTGTTCCTTTATAGCAATAGTAAATGGACTAAAAGCAGAGCCAGACTGCCACCTCAATTAGTGTGTACTACAGGAACGATGTCTTTAATGATGTTCAGGTCTGGGCTCAAGTTTTGCTTTTGAAGGGACCTTGGACTCTGGAGATGTAGACAACATGACTTTCAGCTGCTATGAGTGCAGCTCTGGGAGTGAGGGTAGCTGGAGCTACCCTCTTCTCTCAACATATACAGCCTCAACGAGCTAGAGGGAGATTAATGGGTGTCACCTCCCTGTTTATCATTAGCAACTATAGTCACCAGTTACAAGCATAGTTGAGAAAAGATTGCAATCTTTACCTGGTGTTCATTGATTTCTACAAGCTTGCATTATGCATACTGTTCATCAATATAAATAGTTTGCATCACAAATGTTCTTGTGCTGTACCCTGGTATGCTTCTTATTTCCTTAGAATACCAAAGAACAGAGTCCTAGCAACACAATGTCCCATTCATTCAATGAGGTATCACCGTACTTCCTAGAATTCCAAGTGTGAGCACCGAATGGAGCCTCAGAGCTCGCCTGGTCCAGGAGTTCTCAAGCCTGGTTGTACATTAGAATCATATTGGAGATTTAAATACAAATGTCCAGGCCCCACCCCCCGAGATTCTGATTTAATTGGTCTGAGGTGGGGCCCAGAAGTCAGTATGTTTAAATAACTGCCAGATGATTCTCATGTGCATTCAGGATTGAGAACTATTGATTCGGCTCAAGCTTTATTTCCCAAAGAGGAAAACTGAACACAGTGAAGAACACAAAGACATGTGCTTAAGGTCCCTTGATTGATTATTTGCTGAACTGGGACTTGAACCCAAGCATCCTGATTACCCATTCAGTGCTCTTTCTCTTTGAATAATTGATAATTCTTGTCCCATGAAGAATTGGAAGACTTCAAGAAGGAAGTATTAGATTTGGTGTGGAGCTGGGAGGGGAGTCTTAGGCTGAGGGAAACCGAGACAAGGGTAAGCAATCCAGAAACTCTGAGGAACAGAGTCACAAATAAGACCTTAATGTGAAACACGCATTGTAAACTATTACTCATCATACCTCTGTCAGTTTCCACTGTGATAGTGATAATTAATGCAAGTGAGCACCTGGTCATTGCACTTCAAATCTGTAGTTATGGAAAGAAAAAAGCTGCCACTCAATATCTGAAATAAAAAGCTATGACCAAGAGGCTCCACTCAATTCAGCTTCTCCTGGGAGCCTTCATCTAACAGAGGCCATGTCGTCGTTTCCTTATACAGCTGGGTTTGTGCCTGCTACTCAGCTTAGGGATGCGTGCGTAGGTGGTAAAAAGAAAAAAAAAATTAAGTAAAAGGGATTAAAACAAAAAAAGTATCGTAATTACATCTGAGGGTGAGGGAGTACCCAAGTGGGACTAATACACAGGAGCTTGCTTCATTAATTGCTTAGGTAACGAAGAGATATGCTGGTTAGGAACAATCTCTCCATGCAAAGCAGATTGCTGGATTTATATGAAGTTTGGAATCAGATATTATTTTGGGATTGTGATGGTTTTAGAGATGAGAGTAGGCTGATGTTAGCCTCAGAAGCGTGCTTACTTAGGCAAGGCTTCACTAGAGTAAGTTGGCTACTGATTGATTCATCTTCAAAGGCTAGAATTGATTGGTTAGTTTTTAGAAGTGTGTTCAAGGAAGCAATTATCGTTGATGGATTAGACTGAGGCAAGTGGCCATTGGTTGATCAAACAGGTTTAAAATTGGTTCTATAAAATAATTAGTCTTTCTCTAGGAGGGTAGAGGCTACATTTTTACTCTCAGTTCATGGTTCAAAATTATTAAAGGATTTGTGTTTCCAGATTGAAAAAACCAACCAGATCCCTAGCCTTATGTATACAACTAGACCCAGGGGAGATATATTAGTGTGAACTTTCAAGACACTACAGACAAGGAAAATATCTCAAAAGCTTCGAAAGAAAATGCAAGTCACTTACAAAGTATTAGGAATCAGAATGTCTTTTAACTTGATTGCAACTGGAAGCAAGAAAGCAATGAAGCAGAGTCTGAAAAATTCAAAAGGAAAATTATCTTTAACTTAGAATTCTATACCCAGGCAAACTACCACCCACGAGTAAGGAAAGAATAAAACGTTTTAAAATATGCAGAGTCTCAAAAAATGTACTTCCCTTCTACCCATTCTCAATAGTCTCCTTGGGGGATAAGCTCCTCCAAAATAAAAAAATAGACCAAGAAAAAGGAAGATATGAGATATAAGGAGGAGGAGATATATCACTGGAGAGAGGCAAAGATGATAAAGGACGATCCCAGTATAACAGCTGTCTAAGCAGACGTAGAGAACAATTAGTCCAGATGTGTGCGGCTCATGATATGTTGAAGACTGATAAATGAGTATCCCAGATGCTTACCTTCCTTTTGTTGTGCAGATGGAATTTCCTGATGCGTTTAGCCCACGTTCTTATCTGCTATAGGTTTGTGTTAACTCAGTCCTGGATCCTAGACTATGACCAAAAGACTCTGGCCAGCTCAGTTCCCTTCGGGAGCCTTTATTTAACAAGGGCCATGTTGTCCTTTCCTCACACACCTGGGTTTGTGCCTGCTACTTAGTTTAGGGATACAGGCATAAGTGATAAAAAGTAAAAACAAAGAATGATTAAAACAAAACAATATAACAGTTACCTCTGCTGATGAGGGATATGCAATTGGGAAGGAACACACAGGGGCTTCTCAGGTACTGGTATTTCTTGACGTTAAATAAATTCATAATGATTCTTTCAACTGTAACTATGTATTTTATACTCTTCTGTATGTATAATACATTTCACAGTTTAAATCTATATCATCTGATATAAATAAACCAGCAGTGATGCTTACTAAGCTTCTTTCTGAAGGTGCATTACTTTCAATACTAAAAAAAGCTCAATGAAAATTCCAAATAGTTAAGATGAACTGTTATTCCTGTTTCAGCAGAAAATATTATTTTGTAAAATAAATAAACTGATTTCTGACTGTTTTAAAACCTAAACTTTATGAACACTTTTTAATTTTGTTGATTATCTTCTATATTCATTAATGGTTGAACTAGTGTCCATTCTCTCTCACACACACACTCACACTACAGAAATTCCTAGTAACTCTTATATTGGAGAAGGTGGCAGAATCTTTTACCCTTCTTTATGAAATTATACCCAGAACCTCCCTTTTGGTAGGTGACATCAAATAGGAAGAGGAAGAGGAAGAGAAGGGTATATACTCAGTGTGTGTGTGTGCTTGTCTGAGAGGGTAAGACAATGTGCCCCACATGAGCAATGACCTTTGACAACGACCTCACCCTCTAGCAGAACTATGGCCAAAGGATGTCTAGCTCTCGCCATTCAGAATTGCTGCTCCTCTGCCCACAGGAGGACTAAAGAAGATGACAGGAAGAAAGAGGCCAATAGCAGTCATTCCAAAATTCAGCCATCTTGGAGAATATAGTGAAAGTCGCCTTACAGACATGAGAAAGGAAAATCAGCCCCCTGCCCTGACTACAGTGAGAAATATGCTAGATGTAGAAGGGAGGGGCTGTATTAGGATTTAAAGAAGCAGATCCACCTATACTGACCTTCAGAGAGTAAGCACTATTACTGTTTCAATTCTGCTTTCTAAACCTTACTTAAATTTCTCTTGTGACCAATTCTTGCCTGAAACCATACATTCTAGGAAATGCAGTTCCAGCATAGCTAAGTTGACACAGTACAAAGCCACCACGATCCACCCCTTGAGGCCTTGACATCCATACATATCTCTTTTTTTCCAATCATACGCACATCAGCACATTTTATTTATAATGTTTTATAGTTAAAGTTTTTTATACATGATTACATGTATAGAAATGTATTCGACCCTGTGCTTACTCCCAATGCACTACTACCAATAAAAAATAAGATATTATTGAGTTCCTTTTTTATGTCTTAATCCATGTCATTTTAACTTTTATAAGTCTGTTAGGTAGGAATATTTTTTCACCATTTTCAGATAGGAAAATTGGAGTTCATGGGATATATATCTCTTTAAACTATACCTAACTTTCAAATATAGACAATAGCAAAATCATGCTTCTGCCTAACATGATGCAACTCTGTCCTTCATACAACAGAAAACACACCAAAACTTTTCTCCAAAAGAGGAGACAATGTCCTTTTATCCATCTTTGAGTTATATTTATTCCCTTAAAGCTGAGTCATATCTTCCCTTTAATATTTTGAAATGTATATATTGATATATAAAGTTAACTACTATTAACTGCTATTAATTTCTTATCTTAGGTGATAGGAGAATTGGGGGGAGGTAAAATGGGTTAATTATATAAAATATAATCATATCAAAATAAGGAAAAATACTCATAATTACCTGTCTTTATTTCTGAAACTGGCTATGAGGCTGGTATTTATAACTTACCTTCTCCTGCTACTCATTTCACATTCCCTTTGCCCTTAGCAAGCACCTCAACCAGTCATGATTCTTTCCCTGGATTCTGGTTAATTAGGTTGTTTTAGTTTTCCATTTAATCACAGGACATGGAAGCACTAAGGAGGTACTCCAGGAGAATGCCTAATTCACATATGTTCCTCCTTACCCCCTTGGGTGGTGCCTAATTTCCCCTTGTTAATCAGGATTAGTCACCCCAGCAAACCCCCACTCTTTGCCTGTTGATTCCCTGGCATAAAGAGCCCAGCGTGGCCAGGTGACCCATCTCAACTTCCAGTTTAATGGCATCATAGTTGTGTCCTCTGGCAGAAACATTCCTCACTTGGCAACAGAGCTCAAAGTCACAGGGATGAGAAACAACAATTTTACAAGTGAATCACTAGGGATAGCAGTGAGAGAAGCCACTCTCATTTCTACCCCTTGAGTCCTGGCCCCATAAATCCTGGCTATGGGTGAAGATATATGGTCACTTATTTAGATCATATACCATGCCCTAGGGCATTGCAAGGTGTAACAGTAACCAAATCTTCAAATGACTATTCCACTTGATTTTTCCTACCATGATAGCCCTCACTGCCTAGGTCAGGAACCAATGTGGGGATTCTGACAGTTGCAAACTATGTTTATTACAATTATACATTCTGGAAATATCTACAGGGTGGGCTCGGGGACTCACTGAGCCCGCTGTGATCACCTGACCTCCATGAGCCCTACTCTGATTCATGAACCACATTGGCATTTGGGATCTCCAGGAACTAATGTCAGTTCAGGTCAAATGTCCATTGATCCCTGAAAAGTCTGATTATTAATATTTTCTTGCCCCATTGCACAGTCACCATGGTAAATGGCCATAAATCCCTTTAAGGAAGACCAGCAGAAGGATTTACAGCACACATTTTTGGTGTTATAGTAGGGTCTTTCCTCAAGGGGACCTGACCTCTTCTTCATTCAAGACATTCTGGGTTTGTGAACTGGCTCAAGTTTGAGAATTGATTGAAAGACTGAAACTCTTCATTTTTATAATTTAAGTTAGACCTCTGTTACCAGGCTCAAGGCTTTTCTACTTATATAAATTAAGTAAAAATTTAGTAGGCTGCCCCTCTATTTCTATTTTAGAACCATCCCGATCTACTAGTCAACACCAACGGTCTCTGTAGGTCAAACCATTCTGATTACTGCTTTGGCTCTGTTGCCCACAGGGTAACCCTGCCCACCTTCCCACTTTCCAGTTAAGTGACAACACTTGTCCTCTGCCACCCAGGGATCCAGCATCCCCACTGGATTCAGGGAGCCCAGTTGGAAGGCAGTACTTCCCATGGCTATTCTCGGCCTTCAGAGTATAATTACTACAGAGCTCTTCAACAATGCCGGGGCTCCCCTTGTGAATGTATTTATCCTTGGTAAAGGGAGTGTCCTCTAGGTGACAGATTTTGGGGAAGGAAGAGCAGGACTTATATAAAAAAATTGTTCTAGCATTCTAGTTTCCCTAAGCCTTTGAATAGCTTTCTCTCCAGTGTACCAAGGAAAGACTGGAATTTACACTTCAGTGGGTGTAGGCCATCATAGGGCTTGGGTATTAGTCAATTATCCAAGCAGACTGTCTGCCACTAGCACTAACACATGAATCCACAATTTCTGCTCATTAAGCCATATCAATATATTCTGCCTAACCCAACATTATACTTCTTCCATTCTGATCTAACTTTCTTAAGTTCCATTCCCACATATATTCTCCACATTTCTATATAAGCTGGAAAAAAATCATACAATTCTTTTGGTATGTATTCCACCTTCTCGTAGGTAACGATTTATATCTCACCCTCTAGGGCCTGTTCAGACTTGAATCTGGTTATAGGTCTAAGCAACAAGAGGTGGGGGTAGGTCCTGGGGAGGATTAGTTCCTTGCAAGGCAATTGCCTCAGGGGGGGCCATTACAGGTTCCTCAGGCCAGGGGAGACCAACCTGCTCAGGCAGGAGTGGAAGGAGTTGCTTCTTTTGGAAAAGGAGGCTTGGCAGGATTAAGGGGTTCAAGGCTTCATCAAAATCTCCCCACATTTCCCCATTCAGTGTTTTGTTCACCACTCTTTTTTTCAAGCAGGGCCCCGAGTTTAACCTAAGAGTCTGAGAGGCTGTGAATTTAATTTGTGTTGTTATTCAACCACCCATGAGATTAGACTTTGCGTTTGGTTTTCAGAAATCTCAGTGGCTACAGGTGACAAATGTTTCTTTTCTGTAAGACACAGAAGTTTTCAGATCCCCTTACCAGACCTTGGGCTGGGAATTTAAACCCCTGAGCACATAAATTTCTTTCTCTAAGTCCTCCAGAACAATTAGGAGCAACCAACCAACCCCATTATATTCCTATTGTCACTAAAACATTCTATGGCAGCAACCACTTGGTCACCCAAAGACTTGCCTTCTACGGACACTTGATTACAGTGTCTACAAGTGATCATTTAAATAGCTGTTTTGCCACTGCTTGCCATGGACCCTGCTTGCCCAGTGTTCTCTTTACCACTGGGAACATGGTCATTAATGTCTTTAAATGTAATCAAATCAGAGGACCAATTGCAGTTAACCCAGAATAAATTCAGAGAACCCATCCTCATGATTCTGTTTTCTGGAATCATTTCTGATACCAAATTCTGTGTCAGCCAGAGATACAATAGGCATGACATAGAATATGGGGTTTATTTGAGGGATTTGACATTCATTATGTGGGAAACAGTAAAAGTCTAAGTTCATCTGTTTTTTTTTTTTCTGTGGCTGAGCCTGAAGTCACAGGGCAAGTGTTGGGAAGGTAAAAGGTTATAAAGTAGGGGAGAGCAGAAATAGCTGGACCCATAAAAGGAACATGCTGAAAACTGTGACTGTCTCTCCTGCCTCCATGCCCTCAACCTCTCTCCCTGGGTGACCTGCAGGAGAAGATGGCCCAGGATTTAGGGAAGCTGAAGGAAGAGATCTCACAGGAGCTGGAGGAGTTGCTGACCCTGCTGCTGTCCACACCAGCCAAGGAAGTCAGGAGATCTGCAAAAAAAAAAAAAGAAAAGAAAGAAAGAAAAAATGTGAGCTACAACACAGCCTGAATTTCATCCTTCAGGAAATAAGTATGGCAACTATTTCACTTCTACCTTTCTGATCTCCTGCAAATTTCTCCCGTGGCTCTAACCAAAAAACATAAGGGAAGAGAATTCTGGGAAATGCAGTTCAGCTTAGCTAAGTCCACACATTATAAAGCCACCACAATATCCCAGACAGCTAGAAATACATGTGCAAAGGGAGAGACATGAGATGATATGGTGTTCTGGTCAGTCAATGGATATTTATGTCTGCACCAGATATCCCCTATAAATGAACCCAGCTTTTCCACAATGGAACTGTGAGGAAAACTGCCATAGGATAACACATTCTAAGCTATATCTTATTCAGCTACTCCAGTTGGACTTTCACTTTGCTGATTTTCACTGACTGAGACCTTATCTCTGGCTTTCGCCCTGGTCCTTCAGATTGGTGACCTGCTCTTGGTCCCATCTTCTGCCTCTGGCCTTGCTCTCCTGGCATGGACCTCTGGCTTTCCTGCAGGACCTAAAAGATGCCCAGTTGGTATAGCTCCATGGGCTCCACCCAGACAGATGTGTTGTCTACCAACCCCGCCCTAGAGGGGGACAGAAAGTAGGTAAATGAGTCATGCAAATGAATAATAATGATGATGATGCTGATGGTAAATTGTCTAACATCTAATGGCTTTCAAATTTCTTTCTATCTGTCCTAAGTCTGAGTCAGTTAAAATGAACCATGCCACTTCTCACCCGTTCAGGGGGCGGTCTGTGAGTAACAGACCCTTCTGTGAGTTATGGTTAAAAAAATCCTATAGCACATGGAGACCTCATACGAACACAGCCCATTCCTACCTCTCTACAACGGTTTGTTTGGTTTTGCTCGTTAAATGTGTATAATTACACCTTACAGTTTTTTTTTGTTTGTATTTCTTTAATTGATACTGTAAATGCCTTTTTCCCTGAGAAGATTTACCATTTAAATTTCCTTGAGTTAGCACTTTCTTCTCATCTCTTTTGATCTCATATTTTGTGGCATCTGGGTATTGACCTTATATATTTTATCAAGTCTTTGTATATTTTGGACAATAAATTTTTCTGATTTACCAAATATATTTTCCTTTTTCTGTTGCTTTCCTTCTGATATTTATTTTATTGCTTTTCATTGTACAAAAGTCCTTGGTTTTATGGATTTCAACACATCCATCTTGTTCCTGATAATATCCTCTATTTTTAATATTCATAAATCTATTTCCACACAGAACTGAGATAAATATTCTGTTCTATTTCCTTCTAGATAAGATTTTATAGATGGGATTTTTATATTTATCTTTGATCCATTGGAGTCTATAGAAAGTGGTATTAAAGAGCCTGTCCTTTAGTCTCAAAAAGATATGAGTTCAAGTTCTGCCTTTTCTCCTTACCTCCCATATGACCTTGGAAAGAAATCATTTGTTTTCTCTGAAACTATTTCCCCAGATGAGTTCACCATATTATATTTTCTGTGAAATTTTTTTATTAATACAAAATATTTGTACATATTTATGGGGTACATGTGATATTTTGATACATGCGTACAATGTGTAATGATTAAATCAAGATATGTAGGATATCCATCACCCCCAACATTTATCATTTCTTTGTGTTGGGAACATTTCAAGTCTTCTCTTCTAGCTATTTTGAAATATACAATATATTATTGTTAACTATAGTTATCCCACTGTGCTATTGAACACTAGAACTTATTCCTTCTATCTACCTGTATGTTTGTACCCATTAACAAACTCTCTTCATCCCCGGAATCCTCCACACCCTTCCCAGCCTCTGGCATCTATCATTCTACTCTCTACCCCCATGAGATCAACTTTTTTTTAGCTCCCACATATGAGTGAGAACATGCGATATTTGTCTTTGCATGCCTGCCTTATTTGACTTAACGTAATGACCTCCAGTTCCATCCATACTGCTGCAAATGACAGAATTTCATTCTTTTTTATGGCTGAATACTATTTATTCCATTGTGTATCTATACCACATTTCTTTATCAATTCATCCATTGATGGACACTTAGGCTGATTCCATATCTTGGCTATTGTGAATAGTGCTGCAATAGACATACAAGTGCAGGTGTCCCTTTGATATACTGATTTCCTTTCCTTTGGATAAATACCCAGTAGTGAGATTGCTGGATTGTATGGTGGTTCTATTTCTTTCTTAAATATTTTAATAGTGAAATATAACACACAAAGAAGTACATAAAACATACATGCACACCTCATTATCTTTTCTAAGTTATTTTGTCATTCATTCTGCCAATTGGGTTCCACTCTAAGGTATCTCATGGAATTTTAACTCAAATAGCATTAAATCTCACATTTCTATTTCACTGCTGGCCCAAGTAATTCCCAAGAAGGGGGTGGTTTGGAGGCTGACCAGTTAAGACAGCCACCACTGGTTGATGTGACCATGGAAATAGCTCACCAAGAGGGGTTGTCTCAAAATGAATAAGCAGAAGAAATGAGCCAAAAATTGAGACCAGAAATTCAATGATCGGGTATCAGCATTGGAAAGGTAGACAGAGGTGGTGGTGAAGAAATGAACAAAGCAGAAAGTTGACAAAATTGGTGATTGTGTCCACGATACTGGCTATCAAGGAGGCGCTCCTTTTATAATGACCTTGGCACACTTCAGTAGAAGGGGAGAGAGCACTAATGGGGCTGAGGAGAGCCAGGGAATTATAGGTGTACTGTACCTATAATTACCTTACTGCATTTGGTATTCCTAGACATGAGGTAGTTCTCTCCCCAGTCATTAATTTCTTCTTTTTGCCATTAAATATTTATAATATTATTTGAATAAATCTCTTATGGTGCATGTTGATATTCAAGTTTTTTTATTACCATAAATGGGCTCTTTGTTTTCATTTTCTTTTCAGTGTGCTATTGGTATATAACAACAGAATTGATTTTTAAGCTTGCATCTTATATCCCATAACTTCACAGAATTCATTTATTATCTCCAATTTTTGGGGGTTGATTTCTTTTGATTTTCTAGGTCACCAGTAAAAAGCAATATTTTTATTCCTTTCCTTCACATATTTATGTCTTTATTGTCTTCCCTCTCCAGTAGTTTTTGTAAGCACTTCTGATACTATATTAAATAGACACAGCTAAGAAGACATCTTTGTTTTGTTCCTGTTTTATTTTTGTTTTTAAGAAAATGACTCTGTTTTTTCGACATGTATGTGTCTTGCATTTGAAACTCAATATACATAGGTTGAAATGAATAATTGCTTTTAAATAATGAATTTAAATAATTTTAAGAATCTATCCATCTAATCTTAAGGAATTGTATACAAAATGGATTTTTAAACATGCCATAGGTATTTCTGACACATATTAAGATAATATAGTGACACTTGCTATTTTGTTTTTCTACTAATATGATCAGTTATATTGAGGCTTTCTCTATGACAGCTTTGAACTTTATGATTAAACCTGGTTTGGATTTAAGGAATAATTCTCTAAAGATGCTTGTTTTATTTTCTAAGTTTTATTTGGGATTTTTGCATCTCCTTTTCCAAAGTGAATTGTTCTAGTTCGCCTCATGGTTTGGTATCTGTCAGATTTGAGTATTGGCCTATATTTGTCTCAAAAAATGTTAGCTAACATTGTATCTTTTTTAATATTCTTAAGACTACATAAAATTTAAGTATCCTTGATTTTTTGAAAGTTAGGAAAACCACCCAGGGAATCCATCTAGAGTAGGTTCCTTATGTGGAATAAATCTTTAATAACAGCACTTACCATTTCTTATGCTGTTATTAGTCTGGTCGTGTTCACTTTCTTTTCACATTATTTCTTGGAATTTAAAAACGTGTTTGAGAGATTATGCCCTTCCAGTTAGATATCAACTTTATTACCATGTAACTGAGAATAATTCCCCTATTAAATTATAATAAATACAAAAGGAAAATATCTCCTTTCTCTTTTACTGACTTTTAAAATAATTTCATTGGGGTTAGAGACTCTTCTTTGTTTATTTTTTCTACAGAGCCAAGTACAATGTCAAAATCACGTAGGCCCTAAGTAAATGTATTATATATGGAATGAGCAAAATAAAGGGTGAGCCCCTTTCTGCATGGCATGTAAATTTAGCTTTCAAAGTTGTCTGCCATGATATATTTTTAATGATTTATATCTTGCCTAGTCTAAAAAGATAGATTGAAACATTAAAGGGTACAAAGTATTTCAATTTTAAAGATAATAAAAATTTAAGTGTAGGAAAATCGATGTGTTAAGCACTGATAAAGGTTATATATTTATAAAATGGTAAAAAAAAACTTCATACCTTGCATTCTCTCATAGTATGTGTTTAATTTCCTGATGTTTATTTTATGTGATTAAGTGTTGATATTATCAAAGTTGATATTGTCAAAGTTGCCTCTTCTAAAGTCTCTGTGCTTTGTCCCTCTTTGTTTGGTTAGTTTTCTGTTCTTCGTTCTCCACTACATGCCATAATGGTCTTCCCACCCGGAAATATTCTCCTCCTGGCTGTGCCTGGCCAGGTCAGGGCCAAGAGCTCCAGTTCTCTGTGCTTTCTAGCAGTTTCTTCCTGAGCAAGGCTCTTGTCCTGCAGTCTGAGAAAGAGGCCTAGATTTGTTTTAATTCTCCTTTTAATATGATCTTTTGTTCTTCTTGGCCACTTTAAAAATCCTATCTTTGTGTTTAAAATTTTTAAAAATTAACAAGTTGGTTTGATTTCTTGGGGATGGGAGGAGATATTTTTGAGACTTGCACCCACTTAATATACCCACTGAGATTGTTTTTTTTTTTTTCATGATACTTTTGTTTAATGATTTCTTTTTAAATGAGCCACATATTGGCCTTTGCTTCTTCTGGCTACTCATACATTCACAGAGGGATTTTCTTGATCTGTTTTCAAGCTTCATGACTTTCTCCTAATTTATCCATTTAACAAAAATGAATGGATGCCCGCTGTAGTTAAAGTTTCTAATGAAAAGCCCTGTCATATAGTTTGAATATTTGTGCTCCTCCAAAATTCATATTTAAACCTAATCACCAATGGATAGTATTAGCAGGTAGGACCTTTGGGAAGTGATTAGGTCATGAGGGCTCTGCCATCATGAATGGGATTAGTACCCTTAAAGAACTGTCTTGCCCCTTCTACCACATGAGGACCCAGCCAGAAGTTGCCAGCTATGAACCAGAAAGCTGGCCCTCACCAGACACCAAATTTGCCAGCACCTTGATCTTGAACTTCCAGGCCTTCAGAACTACAAAAAATAAATCTCTATTGTTCATAAGCTACCCAGTTCATGGTATTTTGTTATAGCAGCCTGAATGGACAAAGACACTGTGTAATGGAGACATATATGTATAAGTCTGGTCTAGCACACTGTGCATTTCCAAATCTGGTTGTTGGAGGGTGTGGTTTAGGGGTAAGGGGGGGTGAGGTCAAGGCATGGGAGAAGTGAGGTTGGTAAATATGAGTCTCAACTGGCTTCACAAAGAGCCTGGAGAATGGACTCTGAGGCCCAGAGTCAGTGAGGGAAGTCTCTGGAATTCACGAGGCTTAGACTAAATCTGAGCTTAAAGACATGCACATTGCAGGCTGAGAACTGGTCCTTCATGTGTTGAAATCAGATAACATAGATGCTGATGCTGGGGAAGTTGGACTTTTCCCTAAAGAGATGGGCAGTGCTATGGACCAAACCTGTGTATCCCTCCCAAATTCATATGTTGAAACCTGATCATCAATGTGATGGTATTTGGTGGTGGGACCTTTGGGAGGTCATTAGGTCACAAGGGTGGAGCCCTCACAAATGGAATTAGTGTCCTTATAAAAAGAGAAAGAGACATGAGATCTCTCTTTCTCTCTCTGCTCCCCTCCAAGTGAGGATACAATGAGAAGATGGCCATCTGCAAACCAGGAAGTGGGCCCTCATCAGATACCAGATCTGCTAGCACATTGATCTTGGACTTTCCAGCCTCTAGAACTGTGAGAAATAAATGTTTGTTGTTTAAGCCCCCCAGCCTGTTGTATATTTGTTATAGACATCCAAAGTGACTAAGGTAGAAAAGGAATAAAGAATCCATGTAAAAACAAAACTGCCAAGAGCCACGGAACCCACCTTCCCCTCTTCTTGCAGTGCTGGCCCTGCAATGCCTAAACCAGTGTGCGTGTCACTGAACTCAGGTGAGTAAGATCTGACCAAAGCTTACTAGAGTCCGCTAGCATTCATGTTGGGCCCCTGAATCTCTTACACTTTTATCAGCTTTTCCTTCTTGAGCTGTAAATAATTCTCTCATGCTTTTCCTGTCTGTGGGTCAGGTGCTTCACAAGGTTGTAAAATCTCAGCTTGCAAAGAGCCCAGACTTTACAATGTGGCTGGGAGACATGGGAGGACATAAACCATTACAACACAATGCAGTAATTACTATAATTGAAGTGTGCTTAAAATGTCAGCATGGGGTTGTGTGTATGTGTGCAGAAAAGACTATTTATAATTACTTGGGTTTTAAATTAATTTTTAAAACAAAATATTTTGAAATCTGTTTTGCCTATGTCTACCCTCAACTACAACTCTTGTTATTCTATTTACAAATCTAGTAAATTTTAAATAAAAATGAAATGACCACTTTCCATTAGGCTTTTGAATAATGTTTCATCCATTCAAGTTGAACACATTTAATTCTCTCTAAACAATTAGTCTAATTTACACACTTAGCTAAATTTGCTAAATATTTTAAACTACATTTATAAATTTAATATATTTTATTTTATCTTTAAGACCTCCAAATATCTAATAGGGGAACTTATAACTCTAACAAGACAATCTTCCCAGGTGTTTAAACAACTGTAGTAAATTGATTATATGTAATTTATAAATAGGCTAATACTGATCTTTTCACCAAACTTTGTCAAATAATTTTACAACTTTCAACCTTAAAATCAAAGGCCTAAAATCAACCAGTTTTAAACTGGTTCCTTTAACAAATACATTGCAAGAGAATTTTAAAAATATGAAGTTGTAACACATGGATTAAAAAACTGAAGAACCAATCATCATGTGTGAATCTTATTTGCTTCCTGTTTCGAAAAAATAATTTACAAAAAATTTCATGGTGTTCATGGGGGAGGCAAGGCGATGAGACATTTGAACACTGACTAGACACAATGTTATTAAGGCACATTCACGTTATAGCTGCTATGACAACAGGGTGGGGTGTCATCCTTTTCATTTGGGTTTTTGCAACCCTTGTCCCCTGTGTTTAAATCACACCCTTAACTAATTATATCTCCTAAGAGTTGATGGGAAGAGTAGATATCTTCCTTTACCCAGCTAGCTTCCTTCAAGTTCCTTCCAACTGCCTGCTTGGAGTTTCCATATTTTTAGCTCTCATAAGACATTTTAGCTCTAAAGACATTTAAATGCAAGCGTTCGGGGTCCTGAATTTCCTCACACTTTATCTAGCATTGTGGCTAAAGCTGTTAAGTCCTGGTTGTCATTCAGCTGGAGCATCATAGTCTGCCTGGAGAACCAGGGAAGACTTCACTTCATCCCTTTTGAGCTGAGCCTCAAGGGATGACAGGGGCATGGCAGGTGGACAAGGAAAGCAAGGACAGTGGGAACAGATAGCCTAGTGTTTTCATCATTTCTGGAATGTCAAATGGGGTGTTTTCGAGGTCATGGGAGGAGGGAGGAGTGAGAAATGAGGCTGAACAGACAGGCAGGCAGGGGCCAGGTGTTGTGGAGGGAGGGTCTTGTATGCCATGCAAGGGAAGAGTTAGATTTATCCTGTTGATGAAGATTATTGAGGAATTTTGAGCAGAAGGGTGACCTCATGAGATCTGTATGTTAGGAAGATTATCCTGGCAGCTGTGTGGAGGATGAATTGGGGATCATGGCCAGAAGCAAGAATTCACCAGTAGGGAGATTACTTGAATTACGGGGATGCATGAGCACCCGGGCTGGGACAGTTACAGGAATGGGAGAGAAGACAAAAACAAGAGGTGAATGCATTTGCATGATGTTCATGGATGTATATGTTTACCTCAAAAGGATTTAAGATGAGTTAGATAAATGCATAAAACTTTCTAAAAAATCTTTAATAAATGTCAAAGGAAGCAGGACAAATAGAAAAACAAAAGAGGAAGGAAGAGATGAGGCCATGGAAGAAGTTTACACTGGGGAATGATGTCAGCAATATGATCAACTGGAAGCTCCTAGCACTCTTCCCTCTCACACACACAAAAACCCCAAAACAATGAATAAACAACTATAATTTGACCAAGATGAAGGAGAGCTCCAGAGAATAACAAAGCAGCAGCAGAAATTCTGGAGAGCACAGAAACCCAGGCTGGCTGAATAGGGAAGGGAAGGAAATACCTTTCCTCTCCCACCCATCCCCCCAGTTGGGGTCAACTTGGAACCAGGAGGGACTCCTTCCTGTGGGGAAAAGGAAAGCAAGAGGACCACATTGGCCCCACAGGCACTGAAAACTGGAGCCACAGCTAGAGTGTATTCTGCTCTGGGGGTAAGCAGGCATTGCACACCGCCATCCCTGAGGCTTTGTCCCTGCTGAAACACACCCACCTGGAAGTACACCACCCCAGAGCTGAGCTGCTGTGCCCTACCCTCTAGGGCCAAGCTACTGTGGAGCTGCTAAATCTCCCTATCCCCTGGGGATTTCAGGTCTCCTGCAGCCACAGCAGTTGACCACTTTGCCCCCCCATTGGCATCACAGGTGAGGTAGCACCCTGCCCCCAGGGGCTCTGAGCCTCTGACAAACTGGAGCAATTGCACCCCTAGTGCCACAGCTGGCATGGTACCCTGCCCACCAGGGATCCAGAGGCTCCACCAACCTGTACAGTCATGATTTCTAGAGCCAAGCAGAAGCAGTGTTTCACATTCCAGGGAATTGGAGACTTGGCTGACCAATGCTACCCCACCCTCCTGGCCAAACAGCCACAGTGCCCCACCTACCTGGAACTGGACTAGCTCCTCACAGTCTGAGCTGCTTAGATGCCCTATCTCTCTGGAGAGTGGAGTCATTGCTGTGCTGTCGCCCACCCCACCCCCAACCAAAGGGCCCAAGCCACAGCAGTATCTCACTATTCCTGGGTCCTTGCTGCTGCTGCACCCAGCCTTATGTAGCCTAGGCTACTACCATGTCCCACCATCCCAGAATCCAGAATCACTACTGTGTGGTACCTCATCTCCCAGAGCCTGAGCTGCCACTGTGCCCTATTATTTTTGGGTCCCAAATTTCAGCTGCACCCTGCTCCCTGGGGCCTGAGTCTCTAGAGAACCCCTATTTCCCTAGAGCTATGCTAGTGCTGTGCCTTTGCCCCCCAGGGTGAAAACAACAGCCCTCTGGGCCCAAGCTTCTGGCATCCACCCTTAGAGCAACAGACTCTGGCTTAGTAGGAGTACTACATCTGCTCATGCCTTGGAAAGTGAACCTGCATCTTAAGTACCAGGTACTACAGTAGTTTCATAAGACCCTGAGTCCAGGAACCTGGCTTCACAGGTGCTCTGAGCACCTATGCTCTGGATTTCAATGCTGCTGTAGCTGCCTATGGGCCAGGTGAAACCTAACACCAAGAGATCTCATCAGCTAAGACTTTCCACTTTGGAAAAGACAAGAACAGGAGGATCCCTAAATCCCTTGCCATAATAGCCTACACAGCCACTGCCACTGCCACTGCCATAAACTCCTGCCACCTAGACCATTGAGGCAACCATGGTCATTGCTAATGTTGCTCACAATTGAAGAAACTGCATGGAGACTATATCACTGTGCCCACATGAAGCCAGAGCCATCACATCCTGCCCAACTGGCACCCTCAGGCCCATCTGCTGGTGAAAATCTTCTCCTATGAAAGTCACTCTGTAAAGTTTTGAAGAGGTGAGTGCACCACCAGTGGCACAGATATCAACACAGGGACACAGAAACAAAAAAGAAAACATGAAACCACCAAAGGAACACAATAATTCTCCAATAACTGACCCCAAAGAAACAGAAATTTATAAGTTGCCTGAAAAGGACTTCAAAATAATAATCATAAGGAAACTCAGTAAAATACAAGAGAATACAATTAGACAATTCAGTGAAATTAGGAAAACAATTTGTTATATGACTTAAAAATGAGAAATGCAATAAGGAGATAAATATCATAAAAAAGAACCAAACAGAAATCTTGGAGCTGAAGAATTCAAACAATAAAATAAAAAATACAATAGAGAGCTTCAACAACAAGACTATATCAAGCAGAAGAAAGAATCTGTGAACTTGAAGACTGGTATTTTTCAGTCAGAGAGGGAAAAGAGAATGAAAAAGAGTAAAGACAGCTTATGGGAATTATGGGACACTATTAAGCAAGCAAATTTTTGCATTAGGGGCATTTTAGAAGGAGAAGAGACAGAGAAAGGGACAGAAAGTTTATTTAATGAAATAACTGCTGAAAACTTCCCAAGTCTTGGGAGAGATATGGACATCCAGATCCATGAAGCTTAAAGATCCCCAAACAGATACAGCCAAAGAGGTTCTCACCAAGGCACATAATAACCAAACTGTCAAAAGGCAAAGACAAAGAGAGAATTTTAAAAGTGGCAAGAGAAAACACCAAGTCACAGTTAAAGGAATTTCCATTAGACTATCAGTGGATTTCTCAGCAGAAATCTTCCAGAGCAAGAGAAAATGAGATGATATATTCAAAGTGCTGAAAGGAAAAAAACCAAAAACAAACAAACAAACAAAAACACCTGGCAGCCAAAATATTATACCCAGTAAACCTGTCCTTCATAAATGAAGAAGAAATAAAGTCTTTCTTAGACAAGCAAAAACTGAAGAAATTCATCACCACTACACCTGCCCTACAAGAAATGCTTAAGGGAGTTATTCAAGCAGAAACAAAAGGACAGTAATTACTATCATGAATATATTTGAAAGTGCAAAACTCACCAGTATAAGTAAATACACAGTTAAATCCAGAATACTCCAATACCGAAATGGTGGTAAAATCATACATATTCCTAATATGAAGGTTAAAAGTCAAAACAGTAAAAAATAACAAAAGCTACAATAAGTTGTTAAGGAATACACAATATAAAAAATGTAAATTGTTACATCAAAAACATAAATTGTAGGGGGAAGAGAGTAAAAGTCTAGAGTTTTTGTATGTGACTAAAGTTAAACTGTTATCAGCTTAAAATAGTTGATTATAACGATAAGATATTTTATGTAAGTCTTATGGTAACCACAAAACAAAAAACTACAGCATATATACAAATGATAAAGAGAAAGGAATCAAAGCTTAGCACTATAGAAAATTATGAAATCACAAAAGTAGAAAACAGGAGAGGAAGGAAAAAAAACAAGCTTTAAAACAACCTGAAAACAAACAACAAATGGTAGTAGTAAGTCCTTACCTATCAATAATAACCTGAATGTAAATTGATTAAATTCTCTAAATAAAGACATGGACTGGCTGAATAAATAAGAAAAATAAGATTCAATTATATATGCCTACAAGAGATCCACTTAAGCTTTAAGGACACATATAGGCTGAAAGTGAAGGGATGGAAGAGATACCTACAGCTAATGGTTACTAGGCAAATGGTAACCAAAATAGAGCAAAGGTAGCTATCTGAAAAAATAAATTTCATATCAAAAACCATCACAAGAGACAAAGAAGGTCATTATTTAACTATGAAGGGGTCAATCATGAAGAGGAAATAACAATTGTAAATATATATGCACCCAACATTGGAGCACCAAAATACATAAAGCAGATATTAATGGACATGAGGGAGAAGTAGATAGCAATACAATAATAGTATGGAACTTCAGTGCCTCAATTTCAACAATGGATAGATAAAACAGACAGAAAATTAGTAAGGAAATACTACACTTAAATAGCACTTTTGACCAATTGGACCTTACAGACATATATAAAACTTTCCATCCAACAGCAGTAGAATATACATTTTTCTCTAGTGCAAATGAAACATTCTCAAGGATAGACCATATTTTAGGCCACAAAACAAACTAGTCTTAACAAATTTAAGAAGATGGAAATAATACCTGGTATAGTTTTAGACTACAGTGGTATGAAACTAGCAATCAATAGTAGAAAGAATCTTGAAAAATTTACAAATATGTGGAAATTAAACAACATGGTCCTGAACAATCAATGGGTCAAAGAAGAAATCAAAGGGGAAATTTTAAAAATTTCTTAAGACAAGTGACAATGGAAACACAACATACCAAAACCTATGGGATGCAGCAAAAGCGGTTCTAAGAGGGAAATTTATAGCAATAAATGCCTACATTAAAAAAGAAGAAAGATCCCAAATAAATAGTCTAACATTATGCCTCAAAGAACTAGAAAAACAAACTAAACTCAAAATTGGCAGAAGAAAGAGAATAATAAAAATTATAACAAATAAATCAATTAGAGAATAGAAAAACCATGGAAAGAATCAACAAAGAGCTGGATTTTTGGAAAAATAAAATTGACAATCCCTAAGCTAGTCTAACTAATGAAAAAAAAGAGAGAAGAGTCAAATAAAATAAAAAATGAAAGTGAATAAATTACAACAGACACCTCAGAAATAAAAGGAACATAAAGGACTATTATGAATATGCCAACAAATTTGATAACCTCCTAGAGGAAATGGATAAGTTCCTAGAAAAATACAACCTAACAAAAGATTGAGTCAGGAAGAAACAGAGGTTACTGGCCTGAGTAGACTAATGACAAAGAGATTGAAGAAGTATTCAAAAACCTCTTGACTAAGAAAAGTCCAGGACCAGGTGGCTTCACAGCTGAATTCTGCCAAATATTCAAAGGAGAATCAATACCAATACTTCCTAAACTCTTCCAAAAAATAGACCTAGAGGAAATATTTCCAAACACATTTTATGGGGCCAGTATTGCCTTGATACCTAAGCCAAAGAGATCACAAGAAAAGAAAACTGCAGGCCAATATCTTTGCTGAATGTTGATGCAAACATTTTCAATAAGGTATTATAAAACCAAATACAACACATTATTGTTGGATTATACATCAAAAATATTATACATCAGGATCAAGTGGGATTTATCCCTGGTGTGCAAGCCTGGTTTAACCTATGCAAATCAATCAATGTGATACATTACACTAACAGAAAGATAAAAACCACATGATCATTTCAATTGATGTAGAAAAAGCATTTGACAAAGTCCAACATCTTTTCTTGATACAAATTTTCAACAATTTACTTATAGAAGGAAAGTTCCTCAACATAATAAAGGACATTTACAAAAAACCTGCAGCTAACATTATAATCAATAGAGAAAAACTGAAAGCTTTTCCACTCAGATCCAATAAAAGGCAAGATTCCCAATCTTGCCACTTCCTTTCAACATAGCACTAGAAGTATTAGCAAGAGCAATTAGACAAGAAAAAGAAAAGGCATCCAAATAGGAAAGAAAGAAGTAAATCTATCTTTGTTTGCAGATGACATGATTCTATATGTAAGAAATCCCATTTCTCAGCTACATCTGATACGTAGTGGTGAGGGGAGTGCAGGGAGTGAGGGGAAGAGATTATTGCTATAATACTACCCAAGCAGTGATTAAACTAATAAATATATTAAAAATTTGTTGAAATAAGTACAATTCAATTACAAGTTATGAGCCACTGCCATTGATGAACCCTAAATTTTCATTCATTAACAGTTCCAGGCTGAACCTCATAATTCTTCAGGAATATTTGGGAGGCAATTCTCACATATTACAAAGTAATAAGTCCTGCTGTTTACAAAGCTCTTTCTCTTCCTTTAATGCATAAGCCATCAAATCAATGGCTTCGTTATAATGAACAAACAATAGCCTTATACAGAATTAGGACACAGCTGCTAGAAAGGTGAGCATTTGCATCTCTTGCATTAGATCCTGGGTAGTTTCAGCCTTGGGATAATAAAAACTAGCTATGGCTTGAGAAGATGCAGTGAGATCTCACAAAGACTTTCTATATTATTTCATACATGAATGTAAACAATGAACATAATTATTTTCCAGATGTTTATAAACTGACTTAAAAGTAGAATAAAATAGCAAGTACCATAATAAAAAAAAAGAAATCCCATAAATTTCACACACACAAAAGTCTGTTAGAATAAATGAATAATAATGAATAAATGAATTAATAAAGTTGCAGGATACAAAATCAACATATAAAAGTCAGTAGCATTTTTATACACAAATAATGACCTAGCTGAAAAAGAAATTAAAAAACCCAATCCCATTTACAGTAGCATCAAAAAAAGAAATAAAATATTCAGGAATAAATTTAACCAAGGAGGTGAAAGATCTGTACACTGAAAACCATAAGACATTGATGAAATAAATTGAAGAAGACACAAATAAATGGAACAATATCTTGTGCTCATGGATTGGAAGAGTTAATATTGTTAAAATGCCCATACCACCTAAAGCAATATCATGTTCCTATCAAAATTCCAAATGGCATATTTCATAGCAATGGAAAAAACAACCCTAAAATTCATATGGAAACATTAAAGACCCTGAAAAGCCAAAACAAGACTGAGAAAACAAAACAAAATTGGGGGCATCACACTTTCAGATTTAAAATTATATAACAAAGCTATAGTAACCAAAACAGTAGGGTACTGGCATAAAAACCAACACATAGACCAGTGTAACAGGATAGAGAGCCCAGAAATAAATCCAAACATATACAGTCAATTAGTTTTTGACAAGGGCACCAAGAGGACACAATGGGGAAAGGATAGTGTCTTCAACAAATGATTCTAAGAAAACTGTATTTCCTCATCTGAAAGAATGGATTTGGACCTTTATCTTACACTATGCACAAAAATCAACTCAAAATATATAAAAAACCTAAGTGTAAGACCAGAAACTATAAAACTCCTGGAAGAGAACATGGATGAAAAACTGGACCCTTGGCAATAATTTTATGGATATCACATCAAAAGCTCAGGCCACAAAAGCAAAAATAAATAAGTGGATAGCCAGGCATGCTGGTGCATATCTGTAGTCCTAGCTACTCAGGAGACTGAGGCAGGAGGATTGCTTGAACCCAGAAGTTCGAGGCTGCAGTGAGCTATGATTGTACCACTGCAGTCCAGCCTTGGTGACAAAGTGTGGCCCTCTCTCTAAAAAATAAATAAATAAATAAATAAGTGGAATTACATCAAACTAAAAAGCTTCTGCCCAGCAAAGGAAATAATCAACAAAATGAAATGGCATTTGTTGAATTGGGAAAAAAATATTTGTAAACCAAGTATCTGATGAGGGACTAATATCCAAAATTTATAAAGAACTCATACAACTCAATAGTAGAAAAACAAACAACCTGATTAAAAAATGGGCCGAAGACCTGAATAGACAATTCTCCAAAGAAGACATAAACATGGCCAACAGGTGTATGAAAAAGTACTCAACATCATTAATCATCAAGGAAATGCAAATCAAAACCACTGTGAGATACCACCTCATACGTTAGGATGGCTACTATCAAAAAGTCAAAATATATCTAATAAATGTTGGCAAGGGTGTGAAGAAAAGACAATTCTTATACACTGTTGGAAGGAATGTAGATTGGTACAGCCATTATGGAAGACAGTATGGAGGTTCCTGAAGAAATTAAAAATTGAACTACCATATTACCCAACAATCCCCCTTCTGGGCATATATCCAAAGTAAATGAAATCACCACCTTGTAAAATATCTGCACTTCCATGTTCATTGCAGAATTATTCACAATAGCCAAGATATGGAAACAACCTAGTTGTCTGCTGATAAACAGATGGTTAAAGAGATTGTGATACATACACATAGAGACACACACACACACACACACACGAGTATTATTCAGTCCTCAGAAAAGAATGAGATCTTGCCATTTGCCACAATGTGGATGAACCTGGAGGACATTACGCTAAGTGAAATAAGCCAGACATAGGAAAATATTGCATGGTTTCACTTATATGTGGAAACTAAAAAAAAAAAAATAGTAGATATACCGAGATAGAGAACAAAATGGTGATTACCAGGGGCAGGTGGGTAGGGAGGGGAGGAAATGGGGAGATGTAGGTCAGAGGATACAAAGTAGCAAATTTGTAGGATGAACAAGTCTAGAGATCCAATGTACAATATGAAGTTTATAGGTACTAAAATTGTACTGTATTTGAGATTCATGCTAAATGAGCTTTTAGCTGCTCTTGCCACAAATACGAAAAAAAAAAGAGTAACTATGTGAGATGATGGATATGTCAATTTGCTTCACTCTAGTAACCTTTTTACTATCTATATGCATCCCATAACATCATATTATATACCTTAATATACACAATAACATTGTCCCATCTGCTTAACAACAGAAAAAGAACAGGTAACAAAACATTAAAAAAAACACAGAAATTCACACTGGGATATTTAGGTCCTTACACTTGCCAGGGATGGGCCATGAATTTGGCTGTTGACATTCTAACAGTCAATACAAAACGGGAGGTTCAACCCACCACTCAATTCACAAAGCTCGTAAAATAAAAGCTGCTTGGAGGAACATGGCAAGTGTTGGCTCTGGAAATAGAGACATTTCTCCCAGGGTATCTCAGAAAGACAAAAGTTGATGTACCAAACAAAAACCTCAACCTCTTAGGGTGAGGGGATCTTGTTTCTCCAAGAAATGATTTCTCCAGTGGAGATTCAAGAAGTCAGACTGAAAGATAGGGCTCGGTCACCATCTTTCCCCTCAGTGAGGGACCTCGTAGGTCAGCTACTGGGCCAGGCTGTTTTACTGGCAAATATCTGTCTTGTCAAGGATAGAATAGATACCTTCCTAGAAACAAAATGAAATAACCATAAATATCAGGGACAGCCTGGTGGAGGACAAACCATAACCTTCCAGGCATGGAAGATGGTAAGACTTCCCAGGCATGCTCAAAGATGAAGTGTTGAACAAAGTACTTGGTGCCTCTAGAGGAATGAGGACTCAGTTAGGAGTGACATACGGGAAGGAGGAATCAGTCAGGACGTTAAACCAATGCTCAGGTTTCTGTCTTGGGTCAATTGGTTGGATGGTTATTTAAAAGACCCACAAAGGGAATGAAATAGAAGGAGCTGCTTTGGGAGTTAGGTGATGGGAGGAAAGTGGTAAGTTCAATTTTGGGACACATTAAGTGTTATGTTCCCAAAGATGTCCAAGGGGCAATGTAACCAGTGCTTTCAGTTTAGTTTTGATTTCATTGAGCTGTCAGTGACCCCAACTTTATCCTCTTGACCTACCCAAGAGGTCACCTATATACAGTTCCCCTATCCACCCATGGCTTCCTGCATCTCTCTGCCTTAGAGTGTTTTCTCATTTCTGGAGTCAGGCAGGTCAGAAGACTTAGGAGTTAATGTCCCAGCAGGGTGACCCTCAACCAATAATGGACAGGAGTTGGTAGATAAACACCCCAGCTTCTTGCCTGTCTTAATAAGCAGCGTTCCAGATGGTACTTCCACGTCATCTTTAAGGACTTTACTGATGCTGAAGTATCCTTCAGACTCGTAAGTGGACAGTTCTGGGGTGTGTTCCTCGCCATGTCTCAGAGGGCCCCAGCAGGATTGTATGCCAGTTGCCCACAGGGATAGCGCACTCATCAGTGCGCTCCTTGCAGGCTTCCTCACTCCCCCCACCCTCATGGAGCTTCCTGGGATCGCTTTCCAATAACCCACTTGGACTCACTTCTGTACCTGAGGACTGCCACATGATGTCAGCTTTTATGGCACCCACATACCTGTTAGTCCCTCCCTCACTTTGGTTCCTGAGATGCAGAGCCTGAGAAGGGCATGCTTGTTCGAGTGATTTGTTGGGGGTATGCTGTCAGGAGAGGAATGGGGGATGTAGGAGCAGACATGGCAGAAAGAGCTGAGAAGGATGTGGTCACTGGGAGAGACTCCCCTCAGCCCGAGCCCACAGGGAGATCTGGAGCACAAGTTGCTCGGCAGAGTTGTAGCCTTTTGTGCCCCCATGTCTGTCTGTCACTAGCTGAGGTCTGGGGAGGTGGGTAGGGGAGATAGCCTCCTTTGGCCAGGCCCTCCTTCCAGGTCAACCTCCAACTGGAAGCCCCCTTTGGCCTGAGGGCAATTCTCCTGAGAAGGGGGCAGCTGTGAGTTGCTACCAGCCACCCCACTCCCCACCGCAGAAGGTGGCAGGTAGAGGCACCAGCAGCACCTTCTGCAGGCCTTCTAGAGGCCTGTATATATAAGCTTGGTATTTTGTGTGTGCACATGTGCACACAACCACACACAAGCTTGGTATATTCATTTTCTGCAGAGAAAACCCTTCACACTCACTTCGGTGGGCTGTCAGATGGTATATGAGAGGAGAAGCTAGGTAAAGCCTGGTCCCTGCACTAGAGGAGCTTACAGAGGAGGGAGGGAACCAGACAGGAAAACAATTACCAAGAGAGCAAGAAATTCACACTGCATTGAGGTGGAAGCAATTGCTGGGGAGCTTGAGCTCAAGAGGTGGAGAGACTCTCCAGCTGCGGAATGTACCCTGATAAGGCTTGATGAGGAAGCAGCACTCCAAACAGCATCCTTAAGGACTTTACCAATGCTGAGATATCCCTAGACTTGTTTGTGGGTCTTAGACTGCTGTTAGAGTTTTGTTCACCAGGAATGAGTGCGACCTTCCCCACACCCCCACCATACTCTTGCTCTTAATGTTGGAAAATTAGACATTTGGCTGGGGTAGTGTTTTTATTATTTGATCTAATTTATTTTTTTCTCTTTAAAATATTTCTTGGAGCTTGGTCCTATCTTCTTGTACGCTTTTGAGGTTGTGGCCAGTACCCTCTCCTTAGCTATCCTATGTTAGGGTCTCCTTCATGCCCATCTCTCTCTGTACCTAAATACATATCTGCTGTGTCCTCCACACCTCCACAATGGGGCCAGGAATCCTCCCGGGAGATGAAATTGGTTCGGGCTGGACTGTCAGTCAGCTGGGAGTTCTGTTCCTCTGTTAAGAGGGGGAAACCATGACTAGTTTCCCCCACACCCTCTCCCTGCCTCTGCCCTGTGTGGCCTGAAATGGCAGCACTCCCCAAGCAACAAAGTAATAGGTTTTCCCTGTCAGTGTTCAATTCCAATTTCCTGTCTGGCCCCAAGCCACCCTGACCAGTCCTTAATGAGGTCCACATTTTAGGTCTTACTTAAAGCCTGTGTTGCAGGGGCTGCTGGCAGTTTGGAAATCTATTATATTAACAGAAATGGAGTTCTTCTTTAATTGTCCTCGTTGAACCTGGGCTCCCAACCCACTCTAGCCCCAGCCCAGTGGCGCAGACTGGGGAGAATGTGCCTTTGACCGAGTGTGGATGCTCCAGGACCTGAGGGGGCTGGGAGTTCCAGGAAGGCACAGCAGTCCGTGGGGAAGGAGACACAGATTCAATCTTGAAGCTCCTCTGTTTATTTAATCTCTCAAGGTTTCAATCAACCAGCCCTTACCTGACTAGCTCCACAGACCAGAGAGAAATCATATTTCCTCTTGAGTGAATCGTTCATTTCACACAGCACAGCTGCTGCCCCGGAGCCTTCGCCAGTGGTGTGGACAGTGTTGAAGCACTCCTGTTTCCCCCGCCTCCTTCAAGAACACCTTTTCCCCTCATAGCTCCCTCCCTAGACCACCACACACAACACGCGGAGCCTTCTGCCTCTGTTAGGAATTTGGGAGACAGAGACAGGCTGTGCCTTCAAGCCTCTGACACAGTGGAGGGGGGGGTGACAGGGTGTTCTCTCCTTAGGAAGCAGTGGAAGGAGGGGAGATGGCTCCCCAGTCCTGCTCCTCCAGCGGTTTTCTCTGCCATCTCCAAAAGAGAACAAAGAGGGAGGGAAGGGATCTAGAATTTTCCATATGCTAGATATTTAATCCTATTATCCTCATTTTTCCAACAAGGAAACTGAAGTCAAGAGAAGATGCCCAGGGCCACGTGGCCAGTAGGTGTTAGTGCAGGATTAAAGACGATTGTGTTCCTGAGTGCAAAGCCTACAGTCTCTCCACTTCCCTCACTGATCAAGTGACTGGAGGAGCATTGTGCAAACATTTTAGAACTTCACCCTGAAGTCTACAGGCCTATTTCTCCCACTACAGGGGTGTGGGAAACCGAAGAGGGGACGGGGAATGGTGCTCTCACTAGCATGCCCAGAGCCCCAGTCCCAGAATGTGTTCTTTCTTTCTGAGTGCTGGGCTCTGCTGGCTTAGAGACCTTCATACCAAAGGAGAGATGTTCCACCAGGGCACACAAGCACTGGGCAGGGAGAAACATGGGGACTGCGTACTACATGCCCCCTTCTGAGGTCCCCACCGGGGACGTTCACAGGGGCAAATGTAGCTTCTCCCACTCGTTCCTGTTTCCGGCCAGAGCTGCACGCTGCAGGCCAGCTGCAGATGTTCAGACCTCCTCACATTTCTACATAGCTTTATATTTCTAAGTGCATTTGCGTATATTGGATTTAATCTTCACCTCATCCACATAAGTTATGCCAGCCAGGCAGGTGCTTCCCTTCTTACCAACATGGTGGTTCTGTGATGAGCCCCTGGGTCTCCTTCAGGAAGGAAGGATTCCTCTCCCCACTAGCCAGCGCCTTGAGGATTGCCTCAGCTCAAGAGAGTGCCCTGCCCAAGGTCACACCCCTCCCAGAGCAGCCCACATCCAGTGACAGAGGAGGCAGACTGGTCCCAGCTTCATACCTACGTACAGGGCCAGCTGACGCTCCCATGGATACTGCATTGCAGCCCAACTTCTCCCTCTGCCCAGCCCTGCTTCCACCCTTTCCCTTCCCCAGGTATTGATCCCAAGAGAACCCCCTGGTAAACCTCTACCCCCTCACCTCCACTGCAGAGTCTGCTCCCAGGAGCCCAACCCGAGGTCCAGGATGGTGACGTTTCCCCACCTATACCAGGAGAAGGATTTGGTCTAGATCATTTCAAAGGTCAAGAAGTTCTAAAATCACTTGAACTTATGGAATTTGTTCAAGAACTGTGATAAAAACCCATAACTTCAAGCACTTTCCAGGATCTCCCCACTAATCCCTGACTTTGTAGCAGGGAAGAGGGGCTTGGATCCCAGTGTCCTTTGGGTGTGGTCCCAGGACTCCTAGACAGACCATCTCCTAGGCCTAAGGTGGGAGCTCAACAAAGCATTCCCCAAGGTCTGCCCCCACCCCCTTTCCAGTATCCCCCACAGAAGCTTATCCCCAGCTTGAGGGACATTTATTCTTTGAGTGACTCCCACAGGCATTTCCCTTCCTGAGAGGGTTGTGTCAGCAGCCAACAGGGGACATCAGTGTACCTTCCCTTTCAGACCACAGAGAATCCAGAAGATTGATGGACATGTTTAGTAATATCAGGACCCAATGGCAAAGCAAGAAAATAAGCCCCTTGACTATACCTTTCTGTTCAGAGAAGTGCTTTAAGAAATACAGCCCAATTCTCTTCATGTCTCTCTAGGCCACTTCCCCTTCCAGACAAAGAGAAATGTCTGTCCCCAGTTAGAAGAGTTTCTCTAAGGGTAGGTCTAGCTTCCTCCTTGGCTCTCCTATGAATCCTTCAAATATTTATGAGGCACCGTGCTGCAGTGGGGAGAGGGAGCTACAGAGAATAAGGAGACACACCCCAGCCCTAAGGTACCTGCTGTGAACTCCAGACCAGCACAGGGTCTGGGCCATTCCGAGGATTCTTTTCTGAGGGAGGAAGGAAGGGAGCATCTGATGGAAAGAGGGAAGTGGCTCATCCTCGTCATTGAGCCCAGAACTATAGATGTGCTCTAGGCTGCCTCAGGAGATCTGAGCAGACCCTAACACACAAGTAGTTCATTCCTCACTGCCCCTGCTCTTCCCCCCAAGCCTGGTCGTCCTTTTCCCTACCTCTGCCAAGAGGAAGGAGCTGGATGCCAGGGAGAGGCAGGATGCTGCACTGTATAATGTATGGACAGAGGGATCCATATATGTGTGCTGGATTTACATGGCAGTGAGAGTCCACATGTCTGGCAGTAGGTCTCTTCTCCCCTCTTCCACATTCCCTTCTCTGGGATGGCCTTCACACAGCTGCCAGATTGCCAGATTCTCCAGCCCACAGTCATCCTAGCAGCCTGCAGGAAAAGGTCTGCCCACTCTTAGCACCAAGTCCCTGACCTGCACCCCAGCCATGCTGGCCTCCACTTTCCCTGTCACATTAAGGGACCGTGATTCCTCTTCCACACCCGCTTCTTCCTCCCCAGGGCCAGATGAGCACTAGCCATCTGACCTTTGGCCCTTGGCTTGTTTTTTACAACTTGAGCATGATAAATAGATTAGAGAATTAGCCATGCTTGGCAATATCCCGAAAGCCCATATTGCAAACTGACCATGCAAAGTGACCAGCCTGTGAGTAGAACATCTGTGAGCCGCTTAGGCTAATAGGCTTCAGTCCTTGGCATGGGCTCCCTAAGACCAGAGACCACACCCTCTGTCGGCCTCATGTGGCTCTCAGCAACCGTTGACTCCGCAATGCACAAACCAAGACTTGGGGCAGTGATGAATCCCTTTGTCAGCACTTCTAGGCTTGGCTTCCAGAATGAGGCCAAGCCTATAAACTCAACTCCCTTTACAAAATCAGAATTTCTGAAGTTCAGGTTCCATCTCCTGAATCAGACTGGGGCTCCCCGAGGGCAGGGGAAGATGTTGCACGTGGGGGATTTTGCCATGAGGCCAGACAGACAAGGCTCCTGTGGAGCACAAGGTCAGCTGAGAAGACAGATTTACAAGTGTGCTCAATATTGTGAGAGGGGAGTATGGGTGCTGTGCGGTATGTGACAAGGGGGCCTAAAGACATGGCTGAGGTGGAGACAGTTAAGTAGACAATTTGTCTCCAGTAAAATGACTAAGTTTCTCCATGGAAATTGAGCCACTCAGTTGACTCGCCTGAAAATGCATCCCTTGCGTTCTGGTCTGACACACTCGCTGAACCCCCTCACCCATGCACATACTACCTCATAATCCCAGGTAACCCCTTCTTACGATCATGCTCCTCAAACAATTTTGCCACAAACCACTTGGCAGACCAAAGGCCCAGCGAAGCCCACCACCCTCCGGGAAAATGCCTGATGTCCCTTTTCCAGTTTCCTTCCTGCCTTTCTCCTCTGGAACTCATGTTTTCTTCCAAAGATCTCGCGTTCTTTTCCCCATTTCGCTAGTGTGTCCCTCCCAACAGCATGTCTTATGTCCTTCTGAGTGCCAACTGTCCTTAGCCAGGAGGAGCTCACAGGGTGCCAGGTACTACGAGGAAGTTACTGGGGAGGAGAGTTGTTGAATCTGACTTTGCTGTCTGTGCTCAAACTTGGAGAGGCTGTCTGTCCTCCTGGCTCCAGCCCTTTGTCTCTCCTTGTGTAAGCCAAAGCCTTCTTGCCCACTCCTCTGGCTCCTAAAGGAGCATTTCCATTTTGGATTCTGCTGTCTGGGTTTTGCCCTCACATTCCATCAGACCTCACTCCGGACACCTTGAATGGAGAATGCTCACTTACGGTTCCTACCAGAAAAATCCTTAAAATAACTTCTTGCCAGGCACCATCTGACTCCAACCCTTTCAGTCATGCTCTTGATAGCTTCCTCTCTGGATCACATCGTTTTTCATTATGTCTCCTCGCTTCCCTTATAAGACTTAAAAAGTCAAGGTCATTGGCCATCAACGGATGGTAAACTCAGAGAGATTATGTACAAAGGTGTGGGCAGGGTTACAGCATATCGCAGTATCCTGGTGCTAGTGACAGCAAGATGCTCTTACCTCCCCTGGGCCTTATGGGGCAAAGGGCAAAACTGAAGACAGTAGCTGTAGGCAAAACGCTGTCGGACAGCAGCTGTGGTTTTCAGTAGGCTTAAGCTACCAACCCGCAGTGACCTGACAAGGAGAGGTCCAGATACCCCATCTCACTTTTCACCTGTTCTTTGACCTCCTACTGGGTAGAGAGTGGATCGGGGGACACACAGGAAAGATCAGGGCAGGTCTCTTGGTTCCTGGGCCACTGGGAGGTGGGGTACTATCTCTGACCAGTCCACTAAATACATTCTTTCCTGTGTACTGACTGTGGCAGTACAACCCTTGTCTGCTGAGCCTGTGGCAGACTTCAGTGCATAAAGCCAAGACTCCAATCCTATTCTCCTGGAGCATATAGCTATTTTCTTCCTATCACAGGGCTCCAGCTGCAGCGTTTGCTAAATGAACGGTAGAAGGGAAAATTAACTAATGACTCAAATCTACTAATCACAACCATCAAACCCAGATCAGCACTTTGCTACATGTTTTTTCATGTTATTTTGTTTACTCTTCCAAGTGACCTCATAATCACCATTTTCGTCGTCCTGCAGATAACAAGAACACAAGCTCAGGGGGGTTATGTGACTTGCTCATGATCGCACAGCCAGCAGGTGCCAGAATCTGCAAAGTCAGAGAAACCTCTCTGTCCTCTGTGTTGCCTTGGCCTGGTCACCTGCCATGTGTGGGGCCTATGTCACTCTCTGCCTTCCTCTATCAATGACTTGTGCTTTATGCTTTCCCTCTCAACCTGCACCCCTCATCACTGGCTTCCTTTCCTGTGCCCCACCACACCCAGAACACGGCATAGAGTCTGTCTGCTCATACAAACTAAAAGGAGATTTTGGCAATTTGGCTCCAAATGCCTCCAAGCCATTCTGAGACCTCACAGTAAAAAAACAGGGTTGAAGTTGGCATGTAACGTCAGAACTCCCTGGTTGTTGTTGGCAATAAGACTTGACAGTGATCTTATTACTGGCTAGTAATAGATACTGAATGGGCAGGCCTTGGGCTTAGTGGTTTACAAAGTCTTTTAAAAGTCTGGAGATCTTTGCACCCTCACTGTACCGATAAGGAAGGGAGGTTCTAAGAGATTAAGCAAGTAGCCCGAGTCCTGGCATCTAGCAAGTAGCAGACTCAGGATTTGAACTCCTGACCACCTATTTCCCAAGCCTTGGTTCTTTCCATGCCGCCCGGCCTCCCCCTGGTGGGAGGAGGACTCTTCCATTGAGGTGAGGAAGGATTCCCAAGTGGCCCACTATAGTCATTCCCTTCATCTCTCCCACCACCCATCCTGCACACCCCACCCCAGCCCAGTAGACTCCAGTGAGCTAAGTTTTATAGGAGAAGAAACCACAGAAAAGTGCAAGGGATAAGATGCCGGGAAGAAATTCTGCAGAATCCCAGGAAATCAAGCGTTTACTACCATTCTCCTCTTTGCCAGATTTTCTAATACTCTGGACTCACACAAGTTCTAATGGCCTCGTGCTCCAGAGAGCAAACCCCATGCCTGCACACGCGGCTGGCTTTTCAAAGACACTGTCGTTCCGTCCCCTGGTGGGAAAATAAAAACAAAAAGCTGCTGCTAAAAAACAAGTCCATTTCACTTTCTATTTCACTTGAGAAAATGGAAAATGCTAAAGAGATGCTTTGAGGTCAAGTTCCCCTAGAATTTTTGCACAGAGTCTTGGCTACCCCCACCAACCAACTGATTATGCCCCTACTGATGACAGTCACTCATTTTTCTTCCCATGCCTGGTCCAGAGCACCCATGAACACGTGCCTACACGTGTCTACACACCCCCTGTATTTTACCCACACACCAGGGTCAACGGAACACAATAGACAAATGGAGGCAACTTGCTAAATCCTAGTACCTTGCTTTGGCCTCTAGACACCCGTTTCTAATCACATTTTCAAACCTTGAGAGAGACACAGTGACAGAACGAAAAGCAAAGCCATTCATTTATACTGTGCAGAGTTTCAATTTTTCTAAGGTTTCCACACAATCATCTTTTATGAGCTATAGTAAAACCACGTGTTTATATAGTCTCTCTCCCCAAGTCCCAAACATTTTAGCAACATTATCTTATGTAACACCTGGGGTTTGAGAAATGGGGCTTGAACAGTCGCACTTCGCTTATACAGTTTTGAATTTTCCAGATGTATCCATTTCCCTTCAAGTTAGCAAAAAGCTTATTTGGAAGACATTGCCTCTCTCCTGCCCACCACCCCCAATCCCTTCCCCTCCGCCTGCAGGTAATATTTGCTTCTAAAAAGAATCTCTGCCTTTGCAGTAACATGGAAGCAATTTTTCTGATTTTTTTTTTACAATTCCCAATGAATATCTTTATCTACGTTTCTATTATAGAGCAGCAGGGTACTGCCTAAAATTAAATCACAAAGTCACTGCTTTCCTCCCACTTACCCAGGCTCAGATCTGGGCTCCACTTTTAACTCTTTTGTTTCTTTTATCTCCTATATTTGTTTAGCTGCCAGGTCCCTTTGCTCTTTGTACAAAGTGGTTTTGCATCTCTTTCATTTCCTATTGCTGCCATCCTACTCAGACTTGTAAATTCACACTTGAGCTGTTTCATCTGCTCCCAACAAGTCTCCTGTTTCAATCTATCTTGCACATTATAGCCTCATAAAGAGAATATTCTCCTCTGCTGAAACACTGCTATATGGGGTAGGCAAACTGCAGCAAGGGTGGGAGCTAAATCCAGCCTGCAGGTTTTTTTCTGGATAAAGTTTTACCGCAAGGCAGCCACACCCATTTCTTTACACATTGTCTATGGCTGCTTTCGAATACAATGGCAGAGTTCAAAGCCTCAAATATTTCCCCTGGTCCTTTATAGATGAAGTTTGCCAACCTCTGTTGTATGCAATAAGGTCTATGTCCGTTGGCCCAGCATGCAGGACTCTGTATGATTTGGCCTCCACCAGCGTTTCCTGCCTTGTCTCTGTGCACGTCCTCCACAGCCCCATACAGTGTAAATGGACGGCTCCAACCCCCCAGCCCTCACCCCTGCCCCATAACCAGTCTATCTTATGCCTCTCTACCTGACTTATGCTGTTCCCTCTGCATGGAGTCCTCTCCTGCACTCCCAAGCTCCCAGCCAACACCAAGCAGTCACTCAAAATTCAGCTCGAGGCAGGACTCTTCAATAATGCCATTTCTGCACCACAACCCCTGGCTGTCCTATCCCTGCCTCGAACTACCATTAAACTGAGTGCCCCCAACCCCTGAACTCATAAATATTTTCCACAACTTCTGCGTCTACATGTGTTTCTCCCTTTTTTAGACTATGAGTCCCTGGAGAGCACATGTTGCATCTTAATCATTTTTGTATTGTGTCTGGAATACAGTAGTGTAGGAGACCAGACAGAATATGCCACCCCAAAATATGTCTTTTAGGCATAAGGATTATTTTGAGCTGGTTATTTTGAGAAACAGCAGACACAGGAGAAGCTCTGAAAACAGAGTAAGTTATTCTTTTGTGAGAGGAATTTACATTTATAAAGAAAATCTCCATTTGTAAGGATGTTTCTTTCTCTGTACCAGGAAGAGGATGACAAAATCACAAGAAATTCTTATTAATGGAGTCACCATACAAGCCTTACTCTTGTTTACCCTACTTTTTCTGGATACCTGCCCATAACATTCCCCCACCCCTCTTTGTTTCAGTGGACAGTGGTATTTAAGCCTGAATTCTAAGCCACCTCTTTGAGATTTACTAATTTCTCTGAGTATCTCCCATGTATACATGAGGTATACATGTTAATAAACTTCTGTTTGTTTTTCTCTTGTCAATCTGTCTTTTGTTATAGGGGATTCCAGCTAAGAACTCAGAAATGATAGAAAGAAAATTATTTTCTTCTCCCCTACAGTTCATACTTAATACATGTTTGAGGACTGAACTCTGATCTTTTTCTTTTGCCCAAATTCCTTTCTGAGGAGGCCTAGTGAGTCATACCTACAAATGATAAAATCTGAGTAAACAGGTTTTTATGATGAGGTTTACTTCCCAATCTGATTCCGATGTAGCATCACATGAAAGAAGACCCTTATCTTAACTCAAACATTCCTTTCCACTGGTTCCTGGTCTTTGGAGAAAGCCTAACTCTTTCAGCCTATTGTCAGCTAAAAAGTCTTTAAACCCACCTATAACTTGTAAGCCCCTGCTTCAAGATGGCCTGCCTTTTCGGGCCAAGCCAATGTATGCCTTCCATGTATTGATTTATGACTTTACCTGTAATCCCTGTCTCCCTAAAATGTATAAAACTAAACTGTAGCCCAACCACAGCGAGTCCACTTGCTCAAGGCTTCTTGGGTATGGCTCCGGGTCATGGTCCTCAAATTTGGCTCAGAATAAACCTCTTCAAAATTGTTTTATAGAGTTCGGCTTCTTTTCCGTCAACATGTTGAATGAATGAATGAGAAACCAATCCCTAACTTGCAACCTTGCTCTTTCTTCTCCTCATATGCACTCTGTCTCGCCTCATAGGCCCTGACCCGCCTCATTGATCCCAGTTCTAAGTTTGTCTCGTCCTGGCCACTCCCTTCTGGGCTCCAGCCCCTCCTTCTGCAGAGGCAGCCCCTGCCTGCTCCTGCGCACAGGCGACTCCCCCACGCACAGGCCACTGACTGTCAGTGGCCCTGGCACTCTGCCCTGCTGCATGACTGGACTGGCCACTGCGGGTGTCTCTTGCCTGACTAGAGTGAACAGGGGCTGTGACTGAGGTGTCTTGCATCAGAATCCGGGCTCCATCCTTGTCTAGGTGAGTCACCCTTAGGCACATCAGCACCAGTACTCTGGCTTCCTCATCTGTAAAATAGAGATGATTAAAGACACTTCAGTGGGCTGATATGATGATGAAATGATATGTAAAAACACCCAGCCTCAATCCAGGACCCTGATAGATGCTCACTTATTCACCCATTGAACAATTATTTTATTGGTCATTCATTATGTGTCAGGCAGTAACAAGAGAGGCAAAAAACAAAAGGCAAAAAGAAAAAAAATCCCTGCCCTCACAGGGCTTAATTTCCCATGGAGGAGACAGACGATAAACTAGACAAATATAGACTTGGAAGGTGATAGGTGCTTAGAGATAGACAAAGCATGGGCGGGTGTGTGCCTGCAACATAGTCAGATGGGAATTTATGGAGAAGGTTTTTCCATCTGAATCTGAAAGGCCTTTGCTCATCACTCTTAGGAGTCCCCCATGTGCTGCTTTACAATGTTAGCCATGGGTGGGGGGTGGCAAGCATTTAATGAAAATGCTAGTTGGATGAATAAAGGAAGAAATGAGGGAAGGAAGAAGGGTGCCCTTTGTCATTCCTTCAGCAAACACTTTCTGGGCATTTCTAACACCAGCCAGAGAGGGGCATTCGTGTTCAAAGTGTTCATTCAAGAGGATTAATTTGGCAGCAGTAGTCATGTGAGATGGATAAGTGAGGGAGAAACTGAATTTGGAGAAACCAGGATTTAGGAGGCTCATCCAGACATCTGGGCTGATCCATAGAGGCAGCTGTGGGACCAGGAGAAGGACTCAATGAGATTGTATTTCATGTGAAAATTTGGGAACTAAATCAAAGGTCCTCAAGAGTGGAGGTGGGGATTTTTCTAATCCTCACTTGACGCCATAGGTACAGGGAGAATTCTGGATATGACAGGTGATAGGAAGTGGTAATAAAGGGAGGGAAATAACAGGAGGAACCTGTCAGAGGGAGAAAAAGAAAGAGATGGAAAGGTAGCTTGGCGCTTGGCGAGCAAGACAGGTTTTAACAATGAAACCTGAGAGGGGTCTTTGTCTAAAGCAGCCTGCTCTTGCAGGCCAAGGGTTTTTAAGGGCTTTGGGAGGGGTGTTAGAGGGCTTGTGGGTGGGTAGAGACCTTCAGGCGTTTTGCCATTCTTGGTGGAAAGCAGGGGGTTATCTTGACAGGAGCAGATGTTTTGGCTCGAAGAGGAATTTGTTACATTTAGAGACTTCACCTTCGGAAAGGGGCGTGCTAGGGGACATGCTCATTAATGTCTGTGTGTGGGGAGAGGTCAGGAGGCGGCCTTGCATTCCATCCTATCAGAACCTAGCTTGGATTTCTGGACATTTCTCCCATCCATGCCTCCCCTTTCCACACCAACATCCAAGGCCTTCTCCACAGTGCGCCCGACCCTACTGTAACCCCACCAGGTTCATTGCCCCATGTGCAGCAAGTCCATACACTGAGACATGGAGTTGTAGCTGAGAAAGAGGTTTAATCGCAAGGCAGGCAAATAAGGAGGCAGAAGAAACTTCAAACCCAACTCCTTGAGGAGTGTGGGGCTAGGGATTTTAAGGGGTTTGGAGGAGTAGTGGGCCCAGATGTGGGGATGGTTGACTGATCAAAGAGTGCTGGTGAAGTCATGGGACAGTGAGATGAAGAAACTGCATCCTCCCGCTGATTTGGTCCCTCTGTGGGCATCTTCAAACTGGATGGTGTCAACCACTCTGCTGAATTCAGGATCTGAAGAACATTTCAGCAATTCTTAAACAAAAGCCTTGTGATTCCAATGTCAGAGATTCTATCTACAGGGACAATGGGTATGTAAATGGTCAGTCTCTAGTGCTATGTGACTTCTACCAGAAGTAGGCCAGAGTGCAGCCTGATTAATGCTCAATTATAACTACATTTCTGTCCAGAATCTAGCATGTAATTCTTGTTAACCTTGTGAGGATGGTTTCATTACCACTTGAGTCCATCCCTCACCCATCTGTCCACTGCATGAACTGTAGTACCCAAAACCTAGCCTGACCCTGCTCCTTCATTCCCTCAAAAATGTAGTTACTCTTGAAAGGGAGACCCAGTACCAGACGCTTCAGTGCTCCAGAACACACAAAAAGCAAGAGAGAAAAGATGCATGTATGAATCAGTAGGACACAGCATGTGGAAGCAGCTCCATAAAATGAAAAGAATCAGACAGACCCAATGTCAAATCCCAGCTCTGAGATCTCTAGCTCTGTGACCTTGGGCAAAGTTTCTCTCAATTTTCTGATATGTAATATTAAAAGATGATTTTTTTTAAAGGTAAAGTCACAACTGCTAGATAGCCATAAAATGACTGCATGTCAAATATTTTTGTTTAACTCATTAGTTAATGATGGAACTAATAAGATATGCCAACTAGTTGAAAGGAGAGTTCAAAGAACATACGTATATAGGCAATCAGGGATACTAAAATAAATTTATAATTATCTGCAAAATCGGTCAATAACCACTGGGCAATAATCAACTGTATCTCCAGGACACAGTGCATACGCATTTCTAAGGATAGAAATCATTTGCATTACTATCAGTCTTCCAGGACTTACAGAATTATAAAATAGCTCAAAGACAATGATAGGCACAGTCCCCAACAGAATCAGATAACTTGGCAGGTTGTACTAGAATGAATATTCAGGAGTAATTTTTTTTTTCATTCAAAGTCTTTTACAAATTTTCCTAACAGAAATACAGGGATATTATATGAATCTGAGGTAATAGATTTAAAACACCCAGAACACTTCTTGGCACATCATGGTCACTCAATATCAGAAAATTCCCTTCCCTGTCTTTCAGTCTAATCAAATCAAAGGGAGATATTTTCTTGTTACAGGGAAACTTGTAAGAAGGGCTCCAAGGTTTAAAGGTAAGAATTTTCACATCTGGCTGGGAAAGTCTTCGTAGTAGAAGAGATCTAATCACCTCAAATCCTCTCTTTCTCTGGCAGCACTTATTCCGGAAAAAATCATGAAGCCACAATACCCATGCCATATTTCTCTGTCATTTATTTAACAGTTTATGCTGTAGGGGCAGAAAGGTATGATACCTTTCCTCACCCATCGTAAGGGTCATGACTGACATTCCTATTACAAAAGACAGGTTAACAAGAGAAAAATATATCAAATGTATTTAATCAAGGTTCTACATGACACAGGAGCCTTCAGAAATGAAGACCTAGGGAAAACTGTTCTTCATGGAACCTAAGCATAAAAATAGACAGACATCCATGTAGAAATGTGATTGGACAAAAAGTACGATTTAATGGGAATAGGCTAGTTGGGGTGGGGGGAGGTACCCAGCAAGGCCTGTCTATTTAGATTCTTCTTGGCCTCTCTGTGTAGCATAACTTCCTCCTGGGTATGGGGCAGGACCCATTTGGAATGAGCATCTTAAAGGGAAAAGGGAGAAGGGAGAGAGTGACCTTTCTAGGTTTTATGGCTTGCTTTGGAGGGTTCCAGTTTCTATGACCTTCATTGGGGAAGAAGAACTCTGGTTTCTATGACTCACTTCAGGGGAGAATGAGGGCAGCAGGTCAGAGAGAGAGACTTGCTTCTGAGGCTTTCCAGTCTCCTTTAGGTCAAAGAACGTAGTATGTCAAAGTGCCATACTTTGGCATAGTGGTCTCTGAGCAGCCCCAACAATGCACTACAGCAATCCCAGTATCTCATTTGTTTCTCACAACTCAATGAAATGGATGGACTACCCAGTGGTGTAATCATTCTCATTTTACAGAGGAGGCAAGAGGAGTTCAGAGAGATACATAACTTGATGCTGTGGTTTAAATGTGTCTCCCAAAGTTCACGTATTGGAAACTTAATCCCCAATGCAACAGTGTGGAGAGGTGGAAACTTTAAGAGGTGATTAGGTCATGAGGGTTCTGCCCTCATGAATGGATTAATGCTGTTATCTCAGGAGTGGGCTAGTTATAAAGGGTGGTGTTCCCGATAAAACGGATAAACCCAGCCCCCTTCTCCTTCACTCTCTCTTGCCCTTCCACCTTCTGCCAAGGGATGACGCAGCACTAAGGCCTTCACCAGATACTAGCACCATACTTTTGGACTTCCAAGGCTCCAGAACCATGAGCCAAATAAATTTCTGTTCGTTATAAATTAACCAATCTGTGGTATTCTGTTATAGCAACATAAAACAGACTAAGATGTTTGACTAAAGGCACATGGCTAGTAAGTTGTGAGCCAAATTGAACAGAGTCCCATGTTTCAGAGGAGTTGGAGAAGGGAAAAGATTTACATCTAAGACCCCACCCCTCTCCTCAAGGCCTGAGTTTATTGCTACCTCTCTGTTTCTAGAAGTCTGTGAATCAAACTTAGCTTTTCTTGAACAGACAGGTTTAAGTAAGTAATAAGTTTTACACTGTAGACTATTAATCTATTACAGTGATTTCATTAGCCTATGAAATTACCACCTATATAATGTTAATTTCATAGCTCTTTCTCCAAACCAAACCCATAACCATCCCATGGACACTGGGCACCCTGGGGTTCAGTGCCTCCAGAACATACAAGGGACAGTCTCAGGGAACAATTCTGTGGGAGAGCTGTTTGCCAGGTTCTACCCCTCAGAAAAAACCCAGACAAAGGGCAAAGCAGGGACAGTTGTCTATAGTGACTACAGCTCCCACCCCCAGCCCTTTCCACTCTTTCCTCCATGCCAGACTCTCAGGGTCTTCCTCCTCCAGGGGCCTGACTATGACCTTCCCTCCACCCATCAGAGCCGAGCATTTCAGACTCAGACAAACTCCTTACAGGTTTCTCTGCTTCACCTCTTGCCCCTCTTTAGTTACAGCCTTTTAATGTGTGAGTCAGATCATGTTACTTTTCTGCTCAGAAAAATTGAATGGCGTCCTGTTGCAGGTTGAGTTTTCTGGAACAGACAATGCAAGGCAATTTAATGTGCAGAATATGTATTTGGATGGGCCCTAAGATCAACATATTTGAGGAAGGAAAAATGCAAGACTGGGTGGAGGGAGAAGTTGAGCTACAATGAAGCTTCAACCAGCAGGACTCTGGACAACTCCCTTCAGGGATGTCCACATTTCTTTATCACCTCCCCATCTGCACCTCCACAATCACAGGAAAGAAAGATACAGACACAAGGAGCCTCCCTCTCCTGATCTCCTCCCTTCTCATTATCCCAGGGCTATGTCACACCAATGGACAGGACGATGTGGCTGTTTTCTCATTAATTCTCTGATTTCATGTCTCCATGTCAATTATATGTTTCCATAGTCCTATCTGACAGCTTGAGCTACAATACTAGTTCAATGTATTAAGAGGAACATAATTAAATATTTGGTCTGGGGTAATCATATATAAATTGCATGACAATTGAGCTGGTGATGTAATTAATGCATCTTAATTGAAGGCCCTTTTACAATCAATGTTTACTTTACTAACAACTGTTTTGGCTTACATGCAAATTAAATGCTTGTCATTGGCCATCCATACCCATGACTTACAGAACCAGCCCACATCCTGGTTGGCTACAGTGCAAACTTCCTGCTACTAGCCAGCTATGTGATCTCCAAGTCTTGCACCCTCTGGGGGACTCAATTCTGTTATCTGCAAAATAGGAGCATTGGAGAGAATAGTAGTGATAGCTAATGTGTATCAAGCAGCTACTATGAATTGGATACTACTAAATGAGTTACCCACATATAATGAGCTACCCATGTGTGTACCCATTAGATACACATGGGTAGCTCATTATATGTGGGTAACTCATTTAGTTCCAACAACCCTATAATTATGTGCTATTTTTATTACCCACATTTTATAGAAGAGGAAACTGAAGTACAGAGTAGAGGAAAAGGGATTTGGCAACTGAGCCCATCCCGTCAACAGGTGAGGCCTACTATCGCTCATTATAATTTGTAGCCCCAGCCCTTCACACACCCAAATCCTTCCATCCCATTGTCATTATTTATCCTGCCCTGGCACAGAACCCTTTGTATAGTTGAATTCTTGGCTTCGACCTTTTATGATTTGCCACCAACACCAGTAATGTCCTTCCTTACCAGTTCCCACAGACTCCCTATATCAGTCAGTATGGGCAAGATCATGCTGTGGTAACAAACAGTCCCAAAATATAAGTGGCTTACAACAGAGGTTTATTTCTCACTCATGCTCATCCTGTCCAGTGTGGGAATTTATGGGAATTGTAAACAAATATTTTGCCCTGTTTTTGGACTTCCAATTCTTTACTTGTGCCTTTGCTCCATGCTGTCTTCATCCTAGAGAAGGCCAACATTTTTGAACTCATGATAAAGAGAAAAGAGAAATGGCAAATCTAGAGCTGGTTCTGAAAGCTTCTGCTTAGAAATAACACATGAGACTCTGGCTCACATTTAACCACTAAAGCAAGCCATGTGGTTACCCCATCTTTTGGCAGGGAGGGGCACCTAAGGCAACATAACCAAGCCTGTCAATGGGGATCGGAGGGATTATCATTTTTTCACTGGGGTGGTGGTGGCAGCAAATATTTCAAGCAATAGTAGAACCTACCACATACCCCTTCACTTTGCATCCTTGCTTTCTGCCTTGAGCTAAATCTTCATTCCCTTGCAACTGGACTCCTGCAGCACTGTTCCTGGGCATAAAATTCCTTCCTTCTTATTGTAATGCTGTCTGGAAGGGCTTGGGGAATAGCCCATTATGATGATCTGAAGTCCAGAAAACAGGGCCAGGTGTTTCTTTACAATTCCAGAAACTCCCTACATGCTACGTCAGTGTCCTTCTTCCTGACCTCCTTCCTTTTTGCCTCCTTCCTGCTCCTAGATCCCTGGCTCCATTCTGCCAGGGCCCTGCAGAATCAAGGTTGGGAAAATTCTATCAGTTCTTTTTTCATCTCATAAGGGTCACGATGGTTCCTACAGTCCCCTAAGGAAGCAGGCTCTGGACTATTAGAGATTTCAGAGAGGAGCATCTGTCAGATCAATAAATATCTCTTTCTTGGTGACAATGACGATCTTAGAGCATAATAAGCTCGATCCACAATAATGGATGCATCACCTTCACTTCCCTTCCTGCCAGTCCGGGGGAACACGAGAAGAAATAAAGTAAAAAGAGAATAAAGGGGGTCAGAGACTTCTGCCACCTGTTTCCCAGCCATGCTCTTCAACCATAACCCCAGTAAGGACCCACCATATTCTTCCTCCTCTCTTAGCTTCTCTCTCTTCCCTTCACTATGGCTCTTCCCATTCCCTTCAATGCTATTTTAACCTCCTATCCTCACCCTCATTTCCCCAGATCCCCCTTGTTTTATTCCCCACGGCTGCCCTTCAGCCTTCTCCATTTTTCCCTTCCTGTTTCCCTCTCCCTGTCTTTACAGGGGATGATTCCGGGAGGCAGAATGGCAGGGGAGAAGGGGCTCAGTTCTTGCCTCAGCTCAACCATGGACTTTCAGTGTGATAAGTCACCAAGGAAATTTTAGAGTCTGTCCTGCCTGGCACATAGTAGGTACTCGATTATCGTTTCTTGAATAAATGAATATCTAAATGAATGGATGAAGTTTTCTCTAAAAAGCTAAGATCCTTGTAGCTCTGAAGTTTCACGATTCTACATGATTCTACAAAATTCCCACTTCCAGACAGTCTTTTGAGACTGACAGGGCATACATACCAACTCAAATAGCAGTAAATGTGCAAGTGATTTTATACCTAATTGACAAACTAAATGTAGATAAATAACTAGGACCAGATGGTACTCGCTGGAGAGTAGTGAAGGAACTCAAGGGTGAAATTGGGGAATTGTTGGCCAAAATGTGGAAGTGCTCATTACAAAGGGATGTGGTGCCAGCCAGCTAGAGGGGATGGCTGTGCCTCCACAAAGGACCCTGGGAACTGTTGAACAGTGAGACTGGCTGTGAACCAAGCAAGTTAGCCAAATTTAGAATGAAGAGTAGCATCACTAGCAAAACCAGCATGCCAAGGAGGAAGGCTACTTGGTTCTGTAAAGGGAAATTATTCCTGGCTAAATCTAGAATTATGTGTAGAGACACATATGGAGTGGCTGAGGAGTGAAGGACATGCCATCCCAAAATATGCTGGACTGGTATATGGATTATTTTGAGTTGCAAACATTGGAGAAATTGTAGTTTCAGAAAGGGCGAGCTGACCTGTCTTTTCCCGCATGCAGCAAGCCATAAAGATTCCTCTGGGAGGGATATCCTCCCTATACCAGGGTGAGAAAATAGCCCTTATCACCAGAGACTGGGAATTGGGGGCTGCAATGGGCCTGAATAAATATACTCAATGAAGTAACCCTCATCTTCCACTAGCTTTACAGCACTTCTGTATATCTCCTAGTGACTCCTCTAGAAATTTATTACTCCTAGCCAAATCTTTCCTGTCTTGTCATTTCTTCTCAAATTTTTGTTCCTTGTCTAAAAAAGTATAAAAGTGTCTTCCTTTGGCCACTTCTTTGGACTTTATTAGGAAGATCTCCACACACACATGTAAAACTAATAAAATTTGTATGCTTTTCTTAATCTGCCTGGTGTCAATTCGGTTTCTAGCTCCAGCCAGAGACACCACATAAGAGCTAAAGGGGGTTGGAGTTGATCTCTGGTATGAAAAAGGGGAGCCAGTGGAGGAAATGAATCTAGGCTCTTAGAATTATGTGCTAAAATCATTGAAAAACTGTAAAACATACCAAAGCACCCACGATCAGCTGTCTTAGAAGAAATTGTGATTTGAGATAGGAAACTACATGGGACTAATAATAATTTATAATCACCAAAGTTTGCTTCAACTTCTCAAAAATACTCTTGAAAATTACAAAAACATTGTGAAATTGGCAGAAATTTTTTTATTAGTTGTCATTTGAGAAGCGACACAGAGAAGATAAATGACTTGCCCAAGTCACATAGCCAACAGGTAGAATATCTTATTATAACCAGAATAACTCCCAGTTATGTGTTATCTTTTAAATGAGACATTTAAGAATTCAATACCCACAGATCATTTTATTAAACATTTTTATTAATCACAAGGAAGCGGGCATATCAGTCATTCATTAACACAACAGTGCCATGTCACAAATTACCTGAAAAGTTAGTGGTATTCAACCATCACGGATATTGCTTATGCAATAAAGGGGGTCAGCTGCCGGTGGGCTGCTTTGTTCATATGTCTGCGGGTCAGCTGGAGGGCAGCTCATCTCCGCTAGGCTCAGCTGGTTCAGTGCTGCTGTTCCACATGTCTCTCATTCTCCTTCTGGAGACAGTGTGAGAGCCTAGATGTGTTCAAGGTCATAGCAAAGGCACAAGAACATATGTGGAAATATACAAGGTTTGAAGCCCAGGCTTGGAGCTGGCACATCATCACTTCTACCTCATTCTATTGGGTAAAACATGCCACACAGTCAATCCCAGAGTCAAGAGCTGGGGCAGTTTATCCTGCCCATGGAGGGAGGTCACTGCAATGTTATGTGGCAACAGATGAAGACTTGGGGTCATTACCACAATCAACCAGAGAAGGCAATTACAGTACCATCTCTGAGCTTGCAAATGACTCTAAGTTATGGGTAAGAGTTAAATGCTAAGCAGACAGGTGTAGTCTATAGGATGTGTGCACCTTCTGGATAGGTAGTGTTGACTGAAAAAGAGTCACAAAGTCTATAAATTTAGAAAGGAGACTTTATTTCTTATAAAGGGTTATAATCTGCAGGCTGGGCATCCTGAGAGTTAGGAAGCATATACATAGCCTCTGCAGAAGCCAAGAAATGCACTTAGAGAGGGTGAGGGGTAAAACAGGAATTTATGCTGAATGGGTTGGCCAAGTATTCATATTCAACAGGTTACAGGAGGAGCTAAGAATATTCATGAAGGAGACCCACACACGTGTTAGATTTATACATAAGTACTATATGTTCCATGATCAATTTTGAGTGGAAATTTAACATTTAAATGCATTATAATTTTAGGTGCTATATGTAGAACGGTGAAATGTAGGGCACAAGTCCAAGAACTGAGCATCTTCAGGAGACCTGCCAGAACCACTCTATAGCTGGCAGTCATTTATTAAGAAGGAACTTTTGTAGTGTGAAATAGCTGTCATGTCAGAACTACAAAAACAGGAGGAGGGTGCCAGGGGTCAGATGAAGTGAGCGGAGGGGTCCTCTGGCCTTTTGTTCTCCCCAGCTGGCCTTTGATAAACTCTATAATAGTAATGATTAGTGAGGGGAAGGGGTGAAAGCAAATGGGCCATCCTCTTTCATCCTGCCATGGCTGGGAACTCTAAAATTTAGAGTTTTTAGCCTAAAAAGTGTCCATTAGTCTGTCACTAAGGCTTTTATTTCAGTCCTCAGTAGGGAAAAAAAAAAACAACCAAAACTTTAGTGTGGGTATAATCTAAGATTAGGTTCAGCTGAAAGTAATCAAACAACCCTAAATAACTGGCTTGAACAAGATGTAATTTTCGTCTCTCTCATGTAGGTATGGAGGTGAGCAGCCTAGGCTGGTTTGGTGGCTTTGCTTCCTGAAGCCTTTAGGCTCCTTCAGGTCTCTGCCTCACCATCCCTAGGACATAGAATGCTGATACCAAAATATTCACATCTCCACAAACTTGCTGGCCATTTGAAACAGCCAAAGCAGCCCAAAAATGCCTTTCTCGTTGCCAACTTCTGAGTCTCACATGAGTGCATCTCTAGTAGGGGTGGGGAGACCTCATCTGCATCCAAGATCCTAGCTTCAAGGGAGTCTGGGAAAAGTAATTTTAAGCTTTCTAGGCTTTGCACCAAAGGAAAATACTAGAAGTTGAGAATGAATGCGGAGAGCCAATTAAGTGAATGCAGCACATTCTGTAAAGGAGGGAACATTCCAAGAGGAGGAAATTGTATTTGCAAAGGATGGGGTTACAAAAGAGTATCATAGCTTTGAAGAGTCATGGCTCCTTGGCAAGACTGTGGAGGGCCAAGGACTCAAACAACTGCTGCTTTCTCTGCCCCCTTCTCTCCTCATCTCCAAACCTTGACAGTGGAACTTGTTCCCCTGGGATGTGGGAGATGGGGAGGGTGTGGACTTCTTGTGACCAGGTCACCTATTATTTGTGCCCTAGGGGACTAGGGGGAGAACAGATAGGATTAGGGAAATGAAGAACAAGGAGTTTCTTCCCTAACCCACCCACATGGGCTCTGTGCACCTCAGAGAGGAACAAATAAATACCGGGGCACATACATTATTAAGTGTAATCACATTGTTACTTATAGGCTCAATTAATTACTCCATACATTTTTATAACGTAATTTGAGGTGTGATGCGTGTAGCAACGGCATTAACCTTTAATCATAGTTCTTTCTCTTCGAAAAGTGGTAATGACCTTATTAATTAGTAATGAAATGATTAAATAGGAATAGAAGCTATCAGATGATGACTCCTCTCGCTTGATCCTCTCCTTAGATTTAGATGTGGCCTCTTGACCTTCCTCCCCAAAGAAAACACATCTCAGGGTGGTGGTGGGGAGTACCTGAGGGCGGAAATGTGGAATTTGCCACAGCCTCTCCTCCCCCAGGGCACAGGGTAGAAGAATGGATAGGATGAACATTGTGTGATCTGGGAAGGGCAGTGTCTCATCTTGAGATGCTTATTTGCACCTTTAGTTATTGATAATTGCCCCTTCTGGGGACCAGCATTTAGAGATGAGAGTGACACGAGTCATGTGGTTCCAAACAGCACAAAGCCCTGGCTGAAATCAGCTCTGTCCTGACCATCTCTTCTACTCATCCCTGCTCCCACCTCCCAGTGCCCTTCCAGAATCTAACAGGCATTTGGAGAACGCATTCGCCCCCATACCCTGGGATGTCTGAGGCCCACACACGGTGCTTGCACACCACACAGTCATCCATCCACCCTCCCCTGTGGTTCGACCTGGGCTTACTGGGCCTCCCATGTGTCAGGAATCACGAGAAGTCCTGAGGGAATGAAGCAAATATCACTGCCCTCAGGGACCCTGGCAGATCCAGGCACAGGCTGTGTTACAATAAGGGACTGATAATGACTACACTAGAGAGAAGACCGGGGTCTAGGGGAAGCTCAGGAGAAGGGCACCTGACTCAGCCTGTGGTGGTGTCAGGGAGGGCTTCCTAGAGAAGGTGACACCCAAGCAGAGTCTTTTCAGATAAGTGAAGTTAACAAATGAAGAAGTGGGCCGGGGCGGGTTTCCAAGCATAGGGTACACCCTGAGGACTGCAACAGCCCCTCGTTGCTCCTCCATATCTTTAATCCAGCATTTAGCCCATACGCTACCATATGCCACAGAGCTTACCTGTACCCACAGAGATCGTCCCAGATTGTGCTCACTTGGCCCCACCCCAGTTCCTGACTCTTGAGTCTGGTTTGGATTTGGCATCTCGCCCTGGCCCCTGTGGCCTTGGTGCCTACATCAGGGTTCTCTGGTCATCTTGTGGTCACCCCTTCAGTGGTTCCCACCAGCGTCAGCTTTCCCTGCCTGCAGCCTCCTTACGTGGCCCCCCTCCTCTAGGGCCTGTCCACTTGGGCTCCACGTCTAGCTTGGGCCCACCAGTGAGTCCAGCCAGCTCTGTCCAATTTGGAGAGATAATTAGGACCACAACACAGCTTGTCCACATGCACACATTGTGCTCTGAGGCTATCCCAGCCACCTAGCTGCCCCTCACCCCAACCCTATACCTGTCACGACTCCTTGGCCCCATACGTCTCTGGCATACACCTTCCTTGCCATTCTTCAGGACTGATGAGACTTATGGAGTGGTTCTGGTTTGAGTTAAAATACAAGTTCAGCTGCTTCAATTGAGAGACTGAATAATAATGGTTTAAACAACATAGACATCTCAGTGAGTGGTCTAGTGCAGGCAGGGTGGCTCCATGATCATTAGGAACCCAGACTCCTTTTTGTCCATATGCAGCCCCATTTGGGGTTCAAGGTGGCTGCCCCAGCCCTGTCCTCCCAAGGAATGCCGGCCATTCCTTTGCAACACATGGTAGGTAATTTGCTCACACATCCTAGGTCAGCACTGAGTCATAAGGTGCACAGAGGCTGGGAAATATATTTTGGTGGCCATGTGCGCCCAGCTATACTTTTTAGGTAAAAAGGGAAGAATGGGTTTGGGGGGACAAGTAGTAGACTCTGCCATAATATTTATAAATCTATAACTATGGATCTTCCAGGACTGATCAGGATGCCAGGAGGCTTGATAATCTTTTGCTGCAGCCTTACAGCCACCCTTCTCTGCTTCGGTTGTTCATTCATTCAAAGTGTATTGAGCAGCTACTAAGTGCTAGGTCCTGGGGCTTGGTCATTTCCTCAAAGTTACTCATTGTTGCAAAAAGAGACAAGTTACGTACATAACTAATTGCAATCTTGAAAAATGAGAAGCTTCATAAAAAGGGTGCAGATAAAGAGCTGTAGGTATTCAGAGCATGGAGAGTTCTTTCTGGAAGGACGAGGGGACTTCATGGAGGAGGTGGTGGTTGAGTTGGGATTAGAGGTTGGGTATGATTTGCAGATTCCTACATTGGGTTGGGTAACACTTCACTTTTCTTGATAGAGCTTTCAGTAAAGCTGCAAGGAATACATGTCTTACCTGCAGTTCAGAAACCAGGCACAGCAGGGAAAGGAGAGAGGGGCATTCCCAATAGACTCTGGTGCCTGGGGCAAAGCCATCTGTTACTGAAAAAGTTCAGGAAATCCCAGAATCTGGGCTAAATCCTGTGCCAGGCTGAGTACCTAGGCATAGGCCCTGGACTCAAGGTGTTCATAATCTCCTTAGGGTTTAGAATAGCAGCTGGTAATTGTACAGATGAGTAATTGTTAGCTTTTATTCATTATCATTAAGGAGAAGAAAACAAGAACAGAGAAACATTCTAAATGCTTAGAACAGGCTATAGTTACCCAGGAGGAGAGGTGATTCTTGTGGGTTGTTGTGATCAGAGGGGTAGAATTTCAGATGATCCTTGAAGGATGGGCAGGATGTTGGAAGGTGGAAAGGGGCCCCTGAGGGATGCTGCAGAAAAGGCTGGTTGGCAGGAAGGGATGTTGTAGCTCCAGAAGCCAATGGTGTCTTAGTTTGGATTCCCCAAAAGTGGAGGCTGGGAAAAGACATGTGTGCAGGTAGCTCACATGGGAAGTGATCCCAGAGAGCAGGAGTGAAGGACCAGGGAAGTGAATCAGGAAAGGGGGCACCCTGTCAAGGATGTGATGCTCAGTTGGCACTGCTACAAGTACCTTGTCAGTGGGCCTTATGCAGTGTACCTCACACTTGTACAGTGGATGGCATGGGGGAGGCCTCAACTCACACCCACACTGGCCAAGGGTGTTAATTCCCCTGGAACTGCCAGGTTGTGCCTGTGAGACTGTCCAGTGGGTCCCTGCAGGTATCCCATATGTCAGCATCAGGAAAGGCCCAGGGCAGGAATCCAAGGTGTGCAATGGAGGCTGCATGAGGCCCTGTCAGATTGCCATGCGTGAACGTGCTCCGAGCCTGTGTGGAACGGGTCAGCATGGCTGCGACTGGAGAAAAGGGGGCTAAAAGGATGAGAAGTAGTGTCCAAGAGGTGTCTGATTCTAAAAGCTGGAGGGCATCTCAGTGTCTGGAGACAGGGGAGGGTAATTCAGCCTATGCAGACAGCGAGGGCAGGAGAGAGGAGAGGACGGGAGAAGCAGTGCACGAGGGGATACGGCTGTGTGTGTGGTATGCCACTGGCCTCCGTGATTCACAGCGGACCACCTCCGTCGGGAAGGCTGAAGTGTGTGACCACAGGGATGGGAAGGGAGAAATACTGCGGTGCTGTGCCCCTCCTGGCACGTGCCCAGAGATCAGGGGAGCCCTATGGGACAGAGGAGACAGGGCTGGGATTAAAATCCAGGAATGAATACTGGGCAGTGGGTGAACATGTAGGGTTTTCTGCTATGAGGATGGGTCAGGTTCCTTTTCTGAGGCTCAGCTTCCTTATGTAAAAGGGGTTGGATCTATGCTCCATTCTTACTTCAGAGCCATTGACATAAATTCTTCAGAGTTCTTGGAGCCAATACAGTCAGGAGGTGTAAGCCTTGGACAGCATCCAGGAGGCCATATGTTTTGAATAGATATTTATGAAATTACACTGATATGATTTGCAAGGTGGTAGGAGAGGGTCCACTTGGCAGGAATAATACTCCATGCAAAAGTCTGGAAGTTGAAGGAGGAGGAGGATGACATGTTAGTAAGAGCTAACAGTGATTGCACATTTACTGCAGTCCAGGCACTGTTCGAAGCCCTTTACATGAGTTAGTTTGCTTAATCCTCACAACAATCCCACAATGAAGATGCATCTGGGAGAAGGTGTGCCTGGGGGGAGGCCAGCATAGAAGAATCAAAGAACTGGATTTTAGTCTGGATTAAGCCATCAGATGGCTAATGGGCAACTCTTTTCTTACTTTTGGGTCTATTTCCTAATGTGCAAAATAAAGATAGGCGGCGCCAGTTATGCATGTTAGTAATGCTTTTTAGAACAGTATTTTCCAGAGTGTCTGGCTCATAGTTGGTGCTCAATTAAGTGGTATCTCTTGACTTTGGGTAATAAGTATTGAGATTTCCTGGATTTTTCAATGTTTGATTGCAAGTAAGAGGAAAGTGTTTGAAATTAGAACCATCCTGGACTCCAAAATATATGGCTTGCCTGTAGCATTTTATTTATTCATCAATTATTTGTGGAACGCCACATTGCTGTAGCCTCAGCAAAGGCAAGGTTGAGCCAGGCAAGGTCCCTAACCTTATAGAATTTAATCCTTATGGGAGGTGTCATTAATCAAATAGCTCTGTATGTACATGAATCATTGAGAACTGACATGTTATGAAGGCAAAATTAAGGAGCCATGGGAGGGGACTTAGAGGAGCCCGGTCTGGTGTAGAAGGGGTGGGGGAGGGTGGGTGCTCAGAGCAAGGGACACGGTGCCTGAGATCTAAAGCATGAGTGGGAGATACCAGGTAAAGGGGGGAGGGCGTTCCAGGGGCAAGGTCATATTTTTATCTCCACCGAGGGTGGAGTTGGGAAAAGAAGTGAGGATCTGAGTGGAAGTCAGATCCTCGTTCCTAAGTGTGTGTGAAAAGCCCTTGAATGGGTTTAAGTAGCTGGGAGGGTTAGCACTATTTTAAAGACATCACTCTGGTTTAAATGAGGAGAAAGACTAAAAGGCGGGCAGTGGGGTACAGCAAGATTTTGCAAAGCTTTGGGCAAGACACGACTGTGCCAGCTATCTTCTTTTTGCCTCTTCAGATTCACTCTCCACACTTCTCTGTGCCGGGGAGACAGAACTGGACTCCATCGAGGGTCTCCTGTCCCCTCGGGCATCCATGTGGGTTTGGCCAAGGGGAGCTAATAAGACAGAGGAAGGGAGGAGAGGACGGTCCAGGTGTTCATCCCTCACCCCAAGTCGATACAGGCAGGCTGTATCCCCTGTTTCCTTAACCTAAGGTCACAGTTTAGGATCACAGCTTTGTAAGTTGTCCCTTTGTTAACAAATTACCCAATTTGAGTATCCATCTGTGTCCTGTCAGGATCCCGACAGTGGTGGCAGCTTGAACTAAGGTGGTGACTGATGCTGGAGAGAAGTAGATGGATTCAAGAGGCAGTAGGAGTATGAGTTCTGTTGATCAGCTGGCTTATGTTGTCATTTTAAAAATAAATAGTGGACCTTGATTCTTTTGTCAGTTTGGGTCCTGTGGGAAGCAGACACCAAGATAGAAGTGAAGGAGATTTTGGGGGAAAACTCCTGTGAAAGGGGAGGAGAGAGGAAGCAGGCTTAGGCAGGGAGAATCTTCAGACTGTGATGGGTGTCGGACCCCTGAGAAAGAAGAGTAGGGAGGAAGGAGAGTCAGGTGGAAAGTACCTCAGACTGCAGTGCAGCCCCCAGGCGATGCGGAGCCCTAGAGCCTCCTTATTAAGGAAGTCCCACACTGGGCAGAAGTGGTCCAGCTCTGGTACGCCTGCCATGTGCTGCCATGGGCTGGGAGCAGCCTGGGGAAGACTGTGGCCTCAGTGTGAACCCTCCCATGGTTTCCAAAGGCAGACTCTTGCAGCAGATTCTAGAACTCAAAGGGAGACCTGAGCAGCACACTGCCAAGACTGCCACAGTTCGCCAACTATACCATATGCTCCTCGGGGGCCTGGAATAGTACCAGGCATATCACAGGGACTCAGCAAGCCCTGGAATAAACTCAGGAATGAATGTGCCCTTACATACCTATGGGGGGGGGGTGGGCAACGTAGGGGGTTATAAGCTAGGGAATGTCCTATAAAAAAGTTTGTGGAAATGGTGCCTCCAAATCAGAATTTTAAAATCCTTCCGTAACTGATTGAAACTGGCTGAAGCTGGTGTGGCTCTCCCCAAGTGCCAGCCACAACTATTGACTATCCTTATGGGCTGAGAGTGACCCTGTGGAGACCTCATCTTCCCCCACAGAAGGTCAGTCATGTGCATTTTCCTTGGTGGCAATGGAGATCAGACAAACCTGGGTTTAAATCTCAGTTCTGCTACTCATCAGTTATGAGCTCTTAGACAAAGCTAGCCTCTCTCACACTCAGATTCCTCATTATGACAATAATTTATTAAGCACCTAGTATATTCCAGACAATAGTCCATTCCAGGAGTGTTATAAATGCTGTATAGCTAACCTTCTTTTGGCAGACAAGGAAACAGGCTCAGAGAGTTTAAGTGACTTGCCAAAACTTATGCAGCTCAAAAAGGATGGGACCAGAAGCCAAACCAAGGTCTGTTTGATGACAAAGCCCATTCTTCCTGCCTCTCTACTGTCTCCAGATAGATTCAGGAGAGAAACAGCAGAATGCAAGACTGTGGATCTTTCCATGGATTCCCAATATCATTTCCTTGTTTTATCGACCTGTTTATTGTCTTCGTCTCTGGAAGCGCCCGGCACAGGGCAGAGCGCGGGGAATGCTGCTCGCCTCTCACTTGCTCACTTGCTTTGCTCTCCGTTCCTCTCCCTCCTGTGCATCCTCCCTCTGCCATTCACCTCCTCACAAAATCTCCATTCCTTTGCCCCCTTCTTTCTGCCCGTTTCCTCAACTCCCTCACCTCTGCCCCTCCTCTTCCTCTGCCTTCCCCCTTGCTGGGCCACACTCTTCAGACATCTCATTAAAGTAATTGTTGACCTGAATTCCTGTTCCAATGCTTCTATAATTATGCTTCACAGGAAACCCTGGGGGCTTCAAAACAGACTCAATCTATTCCATGTAAATCAAAACAACTCCCAAGAGAGCAGTTTAATAGCCACAATTAACAGAATGCTTCTCGGCCATCCATGGGACATGTCCTAGCCCAGAACTGCCCACCTCCCTGGCATTGGAGTTCAGAGACATCAAAGGTCCCCTCAAAAATGAATATGGCTTTAGGGTTTAATTTAATTTTCCTAGTTAATTAACTGGAGGAGAAAATAAGTGATGAATTTTATGAAGAGGGCTCCCTTATCCTTTCTCTCTCTCCTCTGGGCACAAGGACCACACCACCCCCCATGCCTGGCAACTCTGTTGTGTCTCTCATTCCAGTGTGGAGTTCAGTTTTGTTCTTCAGCACGAGCCATGTCTATCTATGTATATTGCACTGCGTCAGTGGCCAGGCCAGAGAATCCACTTTCTCTCCATCCACTTTCCCCTACCAACCTTAAGAAACCCTTCTCCCTCTTCCATAGGATGCCCACCACAAGACTTTCCTTTATGGATGCTGGGAGCACTAGTATTGCAGGAAAGCTTCAGAGTGGGTGATCTAACTGCTCATATTGCAGCCCAACCAGGTTCATTGCCCACTGTTCAAGAGGAAGCCAATACTCTGAGACACTATAGGTTATAGCAGAGAAAGAGTTTAATATCACAGGCACCATGTAAGGAGATGGGAGGAATTTCTCAAATCCATTTTCCTGAGAATTTGGGGGAAAGTGTTTTTAAAGATAGTTTGGCAGGCAAAGGGCTAGGCAATTGAGTCTACTGATTCACTGGGGATGAACTCATAGGGTCGGGAAGTAGAAATTGTCTTCTTGCGCTGAGTCAGTTTCTGAGTAGGGGTCGCTAGACCAGTTGAGTCAGTTCCTTGGTACGGGCCACTGGTCTGGGTGGGTCAGCCAGCGCACCCAAATGCAGGCCTGGAAGATGTCTTAAAAACTAGCCTTTGGTGTCACAGGGGTGATATTATCTATGAGAGCAATGAAGAAAGCTAAGAATAGTAAGCAATTACAGGAAAGTAAGCTAGGGAACAGTGGCTTGTTATATATATCTTAACTATGCCTATACCTTTGCAGAGTTCAGGCCCCTACCACAGTTACCACCTGTGGCCCTTTATCAACTTTATAAAGGGTGGTTTCACTCATTTTACAGAGGTTTCTGACAAGAGTGTGGATGCTCACACCCTCTGCCAGCCACCCCTGGCCCTCAAGCAAAAAATTTTTCAGGGTACACCTGGTGGGGGGCTTGGGTTACCTCTTGGGCAGGTCTCCCCCGCCTGGGGTTCTATGCTAGTGGAATACCATTTTCCTAAAATCTTATCTGTCCTTCCAGTGAGAACAGTTCATATATAGTCTATAACGGTGGTTCTTAAAATTGAGCAGATACTAACATCATCTAGAAGGCTTACTAAAGCAAGTTTCTGATATTGAGGTGGGGCCTGAGAATTTGCATTTTTAAGAAGTCATCTGGTGATATTGATGCTGGATACCTGGTTTGACCTTGCTCCAAAGTATGTTACCAGTACCAGCAGCATGGGCATAACATGGGAATGCAGAATCTCAGACCTCACCCCAGACCTACTGAAATCAATCTACAGTTTAACAACATCCCTAGGCAATTTGTGTGGACAGAAAAGTGTGAGAAGTATGTGTTTGGAGGAATGCTCTTGAGGTTCCAGGTAAGCATCGAGTTGGAAACAAGTGGATAGGGACCAATGTCTGCAAACTGCCGCCAGGGACATGACAGGAAACCAGTGTCTACAGAACTGCCTCTCTATGGCTCTGACTCAGCTGCCACCCTCTCTTCCCACACACACCCAGCAATCACCATGAGTAATTATCTAATTACCCATCTCTGCCAAGGCCCCAACTCAGGGACAGATGTTTTCCCAGTGAATTTTTCCAGGAGAGCAGACTCTGCCTGCTGGTCTCATGCTTCCTGTTAGCACTACTGTTCCCCCATGCACACTGACCTGCCATGCTGCCCCAGTCCCACATTTGCTTGTTAGTTTCTCCTTGGGAAGGAGGTGGGCAGCCATTATGCCCATTGGCTTCCATTCTTGCTCCAGAACCTAATTAGAGACCACTAAGATCATTTTGTCTTACTGTCATTATGAAATGGCAGTTGTCATGATGCAAAGTCATTATGCATCACAAAGTTAATCATTTATAATCTCTTATTTCTCTGTAAAGGGATGAGAAGTCATCTCCAGTGATGAGAACACAAACACATCAATCAGCCTATTCACCTTGAGCCACACAAAGTCCTCTTGTGTTCAGGGCTCTGTCTCTAACAGGTGCATGTAGGCTAAGAGAGAAAAGGTATCAGTGTCCCCCTAATGGGTTAAGGACATTTACCAACACCTCCTTAACTTCCCAGGAGTTCCCAATATGCCACTGTTGCCAAGGCTTTGTTCTACATCTGTGCTGCATTTACTTTCAGTTAGAATAAGTGACTGATAACAGCTAAACCTTATTGAGATATATTATTTATCTAAGAATATTATGACAGGTATAATAGTTTAGTACTTACTATGTTCTAATCACTGTTCTAAGTGTTTTCTATGTATTAACTCTTTTAACTCTCATAATAATCCTATAAAGGTACTAATATCATAATCATCTCCATTTTATCTGAAAAGAAACTGAAGCCTAAAGAGATTAAGTAATTTGCACAAAGTCACATTAGGTCACATGGCTAGTAAGACACAGAGCCAGGATATGAACCCAGAATCTGCATGTTTAAGCACTGTACTATACCATCTTCCAATTTCTCAAAGTTTACTCATAGGTGTATCAGGTAGGACTTGAACTCATAAATTAAGGATGAGAGAATAGAGGCCTAGTTCTCGACATGAAACCTCTTTTCCCTCTATCACTCGGGTTATCTTTGCTCTTCCTGATCTTGCAGGCCAGCTTTATGGAGTTAGAGCCATTTCTAGAGCCCAAGGAATTCCAGAACTTTCTCTCATGTCATCACGTGACCCAACGCTGAGGCTACAGATAAAACACTGAAGGCACAATTTGACTTCTTTGCAGCCATCTCTTCCTCTCATCCATCCAAGAAACGTATATTACGTTTGTACCACATTCTTGGCATACAGTTGAAGTCATTTTACCACCTTTCCAAGCATTCACAGTGTAGTGATGTAGATGGAAATGACAGCAACTAAATACACAGCAAATAAAGAAGGCGTTAGTACAGGTGCAAGTGATGCTATGGTAAAGCAAAGCAGGGAGCAACTGATTAATCAGGGTGCGAGGGCCACTAGGGAGACGACCAGACCTTGGCCATCTGAATTCCCTAATCACCTATACCTCAGAAAGTGCTGGATAAACATTTGGTGAGCAGGTAGAATCAAACTAGGAAATCAGAGAAGGCTTCCACAAACACTTAGCATCTCAGCTGAATCTCAAATTGTGGCTAGAATTTTAATTTGTGGAGATGCGAGAAAAGACATTCCTGGTTGAAGGAACAGGAGCAAAGACAGAAGACAGGAAGTCAGAAAAATGAAAGAACGTTTGGCAGAAGGAGTGAATTTGATAGTTATTTTGATTAGGAAACAAGTGATGATTACAGAATCAATTTTTAAGTTACTACTACTACTACTACTACTAACAACAAAAAAGGAATAAACCACTGAGTTAAACTGTTTCCCTCCCAGAGTGGATATTTTTCTTTTTGGTTTTTTTTTTTTTGGAGACAGGGTCTCACTCTGTCACCCAGGCTAGAGGGTTGGTGTCTTGTATCAAAGCTCACTTGCCACAGTCCACGGTGCACAGAAAGCCATTTTCTTGCCAAAAGCCTTTTGTGTTCCCACAACCTTATCTAGCTGCCCAGGCCTGCCCTCTGAGCTCCCGAAACTTTCTCATTCCGCACCCCAGTTCCTTCCTTTAAAAGATTCCTGCCCTACCGCAGCATCTCACTCAGTATAGCAGGGCACCTGAAGCTAAGCTCATAAACTGTCCCAGCTGAGTTGGCTGATTAAGGCTGATGCCCACACACACACCCGTGGCTCATTCGTTGAGGAAGTGGGAAGGGGGCATACTGTGAAAATCAGGACTAGGCAACCCCCTCTTAAAGTCTGCATTTTTCTTTCCAGGAAACGCTGCTTATTTTGGGAGGCTGCTGGAAAAGTTCAAACCCAAAGGAGCAACTAACAGGAAATATTGGGATAAACATAATATGGTAACAGAAGCAATTTCTTAGAAGCAAACTTTTCAATACCAACTTTTTAATATTATGCCAACTTCCCCAAAGACAAATCCCGGGGGTGCTTATTAAAACCGCACACCCCCAGGCCCTCTCCCAAGACCTTCTGAATCTTAACTTCTAGGGACGAGCCCTGATAACTCGAGGATTTACAGGTACTTCAGGTGACTCTTAACAACAGGGAAGTTGGGCGAATACAGAGAGTAATTATATTTTCTGTTCGTGAAGAGGCGGACCATCACTCTCCAATCCAGGAGGCTGGGGCTGTGCGCAGCCCTGCAGCGAAACCTCCGCTCCCTTTTGCTGCTACTGGCTGGTACAGACCAGAAACGAGCGGAGGGGGTGGGAGCTAACCGCTGATTGAAAGCAAGAGAGCCAATGAGAAACCAGAGGCGAGGCTGCTCACCCAGAGTGCTTTGGGGCGTGGCGCGGAGGTGGGGTGGCCTTAGTCTCCTCGGCCTATAAAATCTCCGGAGTCCCATTGGGGTAGTGTCGCTGCTCCAGTTCGTAGCTGGTTGGTTGTTATAGCCAGAGGAGGCAGAGATGGCAATTAACGTCTACGGGCGGGGGTTGCCTAGGTTGGAGAGAGGAGGATGGGAAAAAGCTGGGAGGGGGGCGGCGTGAGGGTTTGTGTTGTTTTTTTTTTTTCAGTAAGCGAAAGGGTCCTGGGAAAGGCTTTGGGGGGCAGGATGGGACAGGGTCTCTAAAAGCCAGCCTCCTTGCGTTTTCCTATGTAGCTCTCTTTCCTTCGCCTTGCTTACGTAGTGGTCCGCAGTCAGCCGTCAACCAAGCGGTCTCTCTCACCTGCCTCGCACCCGTGGCCTGCGGGGTTCTAGCTGGCGGGCTGGCTGACTCCAGAGGCCCGCTGCTAGAGTCCCACCCTCTGCCTTTCCTGCTTGTTTCCTTACATTTGAGGAAGAAAAACCTTTGTGAATCTGCTTCTCAGCTGGAGAAAAATGCCTAAGACTCTCGTAGTAGCTAAAGCAAAGCTAGTCTCTTCTCTGTTTAAGAAAGCTCTCCCTTCTCCCAGGGATGACCATTCTGTAGGAGTGGGTTACTCTAGGACCCGAGTGGGCCCGCGTGTGTTGGGAAGACAAGCTCTACTAAACGCCTTACACCTAACCTGAAGAGCTTGCACTGTGTTGGAGCCTATGGACCTGAGGGGATGACTTGCTGTTCTCCAACTCACAGAAACCAAAAACTTAAAAGCTCCTGGCAAGCAGTAACTTCTCGACCCTCTCTCATAGGATGATAACCACTAAGACTCTTCTAATCGAGGTCCCTCTTTTGACCAAGCCCTGTGGCTTGGCTTCTGTGACCGGGTCACTAGAAATGGTGGTACTGTCTCGATTTCTTGATCCCTTAAGCTTTCTAATAACACTCCTTTGGGAATAAGCTGCTATAGATTTTCCCTGCAGAAGTTTCTTGTCCTGAAACTTCCCTCTAGCTGTCTGGTAATGGCAAAAACAGGAGTCAGGTGTGCTGTTGCAGGAGCCAGATAAGAGCACAAACTCAAATCTAGCAAAATTAAAGTGAGCTTGGAGACCCACGTGTCTCTCAGCTGAAGAGAATAAACATCAACGTGGGTTGCACTGGGACAGCAGATGGTAGTTATAGTATCAGTCTCGAAAATGAGGGCTTTCTTCTATGGGTGTTACTCAAATCCTCTTCCTTGGGATCCAACTCAAGGGAGTGATCAAATAGAGATAGTACTGACTAGTTTTTCTAACAAAAATCTCAGCTGAACGGCTCCTGGAAGCTCCTTGCTGACCTAGGCCTGAGGTGCCACGCACTTATCAACTTCATTTGAAAGAATTTGAAAAAAGGAGTAGGCTTGGGGGGCTCACACCTATGGTACTATGGTGATGGGACTGGCCTGTCACTATCCATTCTCCACCTGGATGAGCATTCCTTAGTCAAGAGCTATGAGTGGGTGCTCTCCCTGGCAGCTCCCAGGAACTGTCTTTTAAGTGCAGGCTCAATGAGGTATGGTAGTAAAGAAATTCAGGAGTAGTAGGGGCCAGCGAATGTAGCTAGTTTTGAAGGGCCTAGCACCAAACCCAAACTGAACAAGGCTCTAGAGGAGCTAAACGTCTAAGTGCACAGAGGGAACTCTGGGGAGTTGGGTGACTGAGCACTTGATGTGGCTGGACCGGAAGTGGCTCAACCTGCTGAACTAGGAAACTAAGTGGGAAATACTAGCCTTAAACTAGGCAAGGCCAGTCAGTGTGGACTCTGTTCAGCTAAACTAGTTCTGGGCTAAAAGATGAAGGCTTAAATGAAAACTCCTGAGGTATCACTTTTAAAGGCTATACTCTAAGTGCTTCAGGAGCAGTTACTTCTGTTCAAGTTGGAGGTGTGGGGGTGCTGGGGCCTGGATTCAAGACTAGGACTACTGTAGTGGAACCACTGTTAAACCCAGGGCATCAACGTCTGATCCTCCTTGTGGAAATGCTTCCATAGCAGTGTAGTGTGATAGTGGCTGGGGATATGGGCTCACTTGGGTTGTCTCCGGCTCTGAACTTCAGCAAGTTACTGAACCTGGGAAAGTGTCTTAGCCTTGTGGCTTTGGCAATTAGATAATGTAACAGTGCCCATCACTTAGTGTGTGCTTAGTAAATGTTAGTTGCTGCTGGGTCAAATATCCCTACTCTCCTGAGCTCATGTGGTTCTGCTTGTCTTTCTTGGAACCTGTGCTTTTCCTACAGCATGGAGCTCCTGCTATTCGCTAGTAACAAGTATATCACCTGAACCTAAGTGCCTTATACCTCCCTGTAGCCTAGCAGGGTCTCTAAGCCCAGCCATGATGCCTCATATCTGCTTAGCTTTCACCTGCACAGACTTTACACCTGGGCCTTATATGAACCTGTTCTCATCCTGAACAGTTTCTTCAAATGTCATCATGTCATAAGACAGAGTTGCTTGTTAATCTGGCAGCATTCAAAGTATGGTTGGTGATGAGGAATCTTGCAAGGTCCAAGTCAGGCCAGTAATCCAGAAAGGTTCACTTAAAACCATACTAGCTGCCCTAATGAAAGACTTAAATTCAGAGGGGTGTTTGCCAACTTAGTCTACAGGTACCACTTGCTGCAAACTTGAGCTCCTGGCCTCACAACTGTATGGCCATGAGTGTAACTTACACCACAACTAAGGGCCATAAAGATACCAAGGAATTCATGCGGATACTTAACTCTAGCAGCAAGGTCCTGGGGACAGGCAAAAGGGTGAACTGGGCAGGTAGCAGTGACACAGACACAAGTCCAATATGTGCCTGAAACCTTACTTGGCTGAGCCTACTCTTGGGCCCAGGAGCTACATGGCATGGATGGAGAACCAACTTCAGTTGGGTGACACTGGGTTCTGTGCCTGTCATGAGTCTGAAGTTCACACAATCGGGAGGCACAGTCCTGGAAGGGTCACAGCCTGCTCAGCTGGCAGCCAGACCAGAATGTCCTGAGTGCAGAAACAAACCAATGAGGGTTGACTCAGCTGTCAGTTGTTGCCAATAATGGGTTACTTGATCCAACTGCTTGTGTGGGCTTTCTGTGTCCTACTTCATCTGTACCAGGAGAACTTCTGAGTTGTCAGGTGGCTCCAGGACTAGGTAGAACCCAAACTTTCTCCAGGGAAGCTTTTCATGACCAAGCTTGGTTCTCAGACTCCCTCATAGACCTAGACGTTCAGTGGCAGAGAAACATATGATGGGCTGAAAGGCTGAGGTCACAGGCCTCGGGGCTGGATGTAGCTTTGGCCTGGATTCTGCCACTTATTTTTTTGTCTTGGATGAGTTACACTCAAGCTGTATGAGAACTTGACCTGCTAGAGTAAAGTGTATCTGGATTATGACACTTCAGTTGTGAGAGAGCTGGGCATACTGCTAGTTCCATAAGTAGGTAACTGCTGACTTTTAGCCCTATACTCCCTCCCTTGCCTAAGTCACTTAGTTGTGGTTCTAGACGTGTTTAGAGGCTCTACTCTGCCTAGCCCCATCCCCTGAGTGCAAGCTGTCTACCTCTTCTAGGTTGGTTCCTGGTGGTTCCACTCCTTGTCACTGAGTTATGTAGCCTTTGGGTAGCTCAGACTTATCCTGGAACTAGTAGTGGGTGAGTGGCAGTGGGGGAGGAAATCTAGAGCTGGCTCCTCAAGTGGAAGCCTCTGGCAAGAAGGCCTGGGGAAGCTCCGGCTGTAGAGGCTCCTGCTCTTCAGCCTGACTTGCTGCAGTCTGTGTTCCTACAGAGATAGCCTAGGCTGACTACTTCATCTGTCCTTCTCTCGGGTTCGGCAGGTGCTCCCTTCATGGGTTTGGAGTATGTCTTGGACTAGCTCATAACATGTTTAGTCTGGCCTTGCCCAAATATGGCAGCACCATGATATCCCAAACTGCTAGTGACTTAGTGTGGGGATTCTCATAAAAAGCCTCAACAAGTAGCCCAGGGGGAGAAATGGCCTCTATGCTTTCCTTTGAAAAGCCTTTTGTGGGAAATCTGAGGTGAGGGCAAACCCTGCTCTGATCCACTGGACCGTTTCAGAATTAGGCTGTCCCTGGTTCTCTTTAACCTTCTGGGGTGCCCCAGAAATGACCTTAGTGGCAACAATGCAGGTGGGGCTGACTGCATGTTTGTCTTAATCGCTTGCGGGAGAACAACTTTTTCCCACTAGACAGAACTCTTCCTGAGCTGGCTTTTCTCAAGTCCCCAAAATCCCGTGTACATTTCAAACTTGACAATCTCTTAATTCCATGTTCTCAAGGGAAACCATAATCAGCAGAGGACAAACCTATGAGCAAATGGTCTCTGCTTCTAAGCTGAGAAGACTGGAGAAACTTGATCTTATAGATCTGCCCGTGTTTATAACTTCAGAACTAACTCACGTTTTCCTACCCCAACTCTTTAAACATCAAAACAGGTTTTCACAATCCTTTTGTCTGGGAAGGGGCGCTTTGTATTAAAGACCTTGTGGGCTTTCTGCCCATCTTGATTTTGATGATCTTGAATTAAAAGCTTGTTTCATATCCAGACTGCCAGTGGCTTTCATAGTTGTGGAAACTTGTTTAGGAAGGCCTTCCTTGCCTCATAGCCTAAGTTTGTCTTGTTACATTCTATATCTTAAAAGGACTCTAACTCCTATGAAATATTCTGATGACACATTGGATTGTCAACCTTTCCTTACTGACTTGGAGATGCTTATTCTCAATCAGCCTAACTGGACTTCCACTTTGTGCCCTGATATGTAAAGAGCTTAGAAGTTGTCACTCTGGACCTTCATAGCAAGAAAGCTGAACAAACTACCAACAGTTCTTCCTAGATCCATTGGAGGACTTAGTTGTAGAGAATCTCTGCCCTGAAAACTACTAGAGGGGCAGGACTACAGGATCATAGCTTGCCAGGAGCAACCCAAACCAGTGGGAGCACTTAAAGTGGAACTGACAAATTGCTAGAGGCTGTGCAAGCTAGCTTGAGCTAAACTCTGGGGGGCCCAGTTGTAAGAAGCTGCCTATGCTCCTGTTACCTCCTGCATAGGGGACTGAGGATGGAAAAGGGTCCAAGGCCTCCAAGAGAAGCAGCCAGCCCAACAGGGAAGAGAACCTCCAGGAGGTCTACCTTGCTTAGCTAGGGAGCCAAGAAACCCAAGCCTTGCAGCAAAGGAAGGGTAGGAAAGCAGTGCATCAGCCTGAGGATCCATGAAACTCACTTGGCCTCATTCTATGCCAGTATTGCATGTGGCTGGCGTGGAAAGGGGAAATAGGATCTGTGAAAGGGGCACCATAGGAATCTGTTCCAGAAGCTCCTGTAGACCTTGGAGTGCACTTCTAATAGGGCTCTTTCCCTCTTGTGCTTTGGGTAGTTTTAGTTCTTCTAGTCTCTAACCAGAGGGCTTCCACGTTCTGTCCTGCCTTGTCACAGGTAGAAAGCAGAGTTGAAGTTCCTAATCTTAGCAAGTGCAGTTGGCTAGTGTTGCTAGGAGTTATCTGACTTCTTCTCGCCAGTTGCTAGTGCTTGGATAGGTGGTAAGTAGGGCATAAGTCTTCAGTGATTAGAAGAGTTATTCAAAGCTCTTAGGGCTAAATTCTCCCTTCTGGCTCACAACTTAGTACTTTAAGTCAACAGGAAGTAATTCATCACCTGGTCACTTACCTGAGCCCCCTCCAGGGGTGAGACCTGGTATCTTTAAATCTAGCCCATTGGTACCTTCCATAGGTGAACTCTTGTTCTGATTCATGTGCTTGAGAATGAGACTTGGCTGATTCCTACTTTAAGTGCTCTATTTGAGCTTGCTGTTCACACAGTTTACTGCAAAGGGGCTTCATTGGAAAGATCCCAATAAAGGGCAAGATTTGCCCAACCTACCCAATTCACCTATGTCAAACTCTGCTGAGTACCACTTCCGTGGTGGGGAAAGGAGTACGCTGACAAGCACACTGTCCCTATGGAGCTTGTTTTAACTCTTGAATAGGCACATCTCCTAAGCTGCTTCAAGCCTCCCTCTTCAGCAGGGTCTTTAGATCTTCATTTGACACCTTGATGACCCCCTTCTCCTGGGGAGAAATGCCTCATACCGTTACCTAGCCAGCTGATGGTCAAGTCTTGTCTAAGACTAACCAAGGAGCCAGAGACTTTTCCTTTGCTTGCCCAGTGACTGCCCCAAAGCCAGGCCTACTATGGTGCCATACATTCCTCACTACTTGTAGGAGGAATTGACTTTAGACTAAAGGTGAATATGACTTCCAACAATGGAAGATTCAATTACAGGAGCACTAAAAATAAGCCAGATGCCAAACCTATCCCCTTTGACCTCTTAATAAGGGGATGATCTTATCCTATGGCATGGTGAGTTATGGAAGTTACCCTGTCTAGAATCCATAGTTCTCAGCTTGTCAGACTTCTAAAAAACTAGGATGGCTTTTGGCCTGTCTTCATGGATAAACTCCTCTTGAAGGCTCTGGTGGCTCATGTTTGGAGTTCAGTTGGATTGGGGGTGATGGAGAGCTTGATAGATGCTTGTCATAACCTGACATCTCCTAGACCTGAATTTTCTTCCTCATACAGAATTCACTGACTTAGTACTTTATCAAGTGGATACTCTTGACAAGAGTAGATAAACATCTTCACAGCACACCAGATCCATGCAAGACTTCTGTTAGGTTAATTTCTCTACCTCCATTTCCTTATAGGCAAACACTAACTTGTATATTATGTACACTGGATGCCTGTTTACATAATTGGACTTGTTTTTTAGGCCTTATCTGATTCTGTACACCTCCCTACTTAGCCTCATTGACACCTAGGCTGACTCCTGTCACAGGTAATGGAATTATCTTGACTTTCTCGCATAGTCATAGCACCCTTATGGGAGGGGCCTACTCTTACCTCTTCTGGAGTTGCTAAGTTCTAGACCTCAGTCTTCTAAGCATCACTCACCTAGGGGCCTTATGGGCATACTCATGCAGGTAGGCTCTGCTTACCCTTGTTTACTGCTAGGGCCCAGCATCAGGCACAAAGCAAGATTAGACATGAGGATTTTGTGACCACCTTTGAGAAAACTACCTTTGGATACCCCCAACCAAGGCTGGGGATTCCTGTTCTGTGCTGTATGTTCATACTCAGCTGGAGAAACTAACTTTATTCCAGCAGTTTGCTAGCTTAATTAGCTGCCCCTACCTTTTATATATAACCACTTAAAAATGAAGATACAGACAACTTAACCAAGGAAAGTGGCAAACTCACCTGCCAGGGTAAGTGCCTAAGTGGGCAGATCAGCATTTGCATGTGACAGGAGCCCTCCAGGCGTGCTTGTAAGAGTCAGTGCCCCTCAAAGGAATACATGTAGATTAAACCTGCCCTGACCTATCTAAGGAGTGGGAGATATTAATTGCTGGAGACTCGGCTGTAAGGGGTGGTTGTAAACTGGAAACAGTAGGGATGAAAACTGTAGGGTCTTCCATCATGGCTCTATAACTTCAGGCCTTGGTTACTAAATTCATAAAACAAAGGCCAGGCCTGTTGGTATTGTCTAGCTCCAATTGCTATACAGGCAGGTACCACCTGCAGGGTTAGGGTGAGTGTCAGGGAAGGTAGCCACCAAGGCATGTATGGGATTAAAGGGATGACACAAGTTACCCTAGTCACTGGGAGTGTCCTCTCCAAAGGAATAGCACCAGGCACTGGTGACAGAGGCAAGACAAAGCTGCAAGCAGAGTGAACTGGATCAGGAGCAAAGCAACTGGGCAGACTGGAAGGGGTGGCTGAGGGAAAGATTGGGGCAAATTCCTTAACAGAAGCTGTAACAACACGGGGGCTTCAGGTCACCTCCTGCCATGGTATATTGGCTGTGTAGTGGGGTGATGGGTTAAAAGGATGCTACTAAGTGAGAAGTACAGGAGATGCTCTAGTAGGAAGCTCTAATTGTCAAAGCTAGTAGTCTGTTAGAGATGCTTTGAGAAAAAGCCCAGACCCATCTCTTCAGAGAAATCAGGAGCTTTCTCTGTACCTACTCTGCCAGCCCTTGGCTGCTGAGAAGCCAAGTCTGTGCAGGAGTGACCCCTCCTTACCTGTTCACTTGCGTTTGCATATTCTGCTGCTCGGCCAGACTTCTGTCCCTGCTGACTTGAGCCTTTACTTATACTTCAGCCTCTACCCACCACTTACCATCCTCTACCCTATTTCTCTCATGTCGACTAGTGGATCTGAGTGAAGGGAACACTTCCTTCAGTCTTGAAGGACTAGAAAGGTGGTTGTCAGAGCTAGAAAGTAACACTTAAAGATGGCCTGACTCTTCTGTGGGGAAATGGATTCCTTGAAACTGGCTGTGCCTAGATATACTTTCTTAGGATGGTGTGCTCCTGAGCTCTCGCAGATATGTCCTGCCACTTAGCCTTTGGCATGTTTCCTTAAAGCAGGTCAAACCCCAAGGAGTGTCTCCCTCTGAGAACCCTTCTAGAAACTTATTCTGACATCACCCTGAGGTTATGCTCAGTGTTCTACCAAAAGACGCACATGCAGCTTAATGGATGCTCACCAGCACCCCCGTAAGTTTAGCAGACACAGACTAAGATGCTCTAGGAATAAGGCTCATTGACTGAAGCCTTAACTTTCGTGTGACGTTAACTTTGAGGGGAAGGATTGACTATTGCCACAGTGTATCCAAAGACTTGAGTGGCACAGGAGTTGGGTAATGAGCTGTTAATGAGGGGGAATGCTTACACTCATGGCTCTGTTCCAAATTATGTACAGAGAAAAATCTTATGTGATTAAACATTAGTTACTTGGTCACATAAGATTCAAAAATACTTATGTCCGTCAATGAAATTCTGAAGTGTAGGGTACTAATGGATGGCAGGATGTGGTCTAGAGTTCAGAGGATTGAAGAACATTCCATATTGAAGGCCAAGTGTTGGCACTAGGGAGTTGGCAACTAATGCAGAAACCCAAAGCGTGTGTTCCTACCCTCACAACTTGGTGTAATACTTCTGACGCCAGACACATGGTTTTCCCATATGCCAAGCAATTCCTCATCAGATAGACATCAACTAAACATACTCCCAACCAATTCTGATACTATCTACCTGGAGGTAGCATCAGATCCCACAGGTTAAGGGCTCAGTCCCACAAGACTTCCCCCACATCAGATGCCAACTGCATATAATAGGTTGTCACTTCTGATCAGCTACAACCCAGGGTTCCCTCTACTCCTTTGGGTTAAACTTGCTAAAATGGCTCATAGAACACAAACGTGTCACTCTTACCCGTTTATTACAAAGAAAGCTTAGTAAGCTGCCTGCATTCACTGTGATGGGAGCCCTGGAGCAGAAAGTGAATGTAGGAGAGACTAGCTCTAAGCAGTGGTGTCAGCCTGAAGTAAGCTAATGCCTACGTTGTCACTATCCATCCAGGCCACGGTAGAAATCAAACTATGGTTGAGCATGTGAGTTGGGACACTAGACTTTGTCAGCTACAAACTCTAAAATTCATCTGTTTAGATATGATGTGAGACAGTGGCCAGGGAGTGTGGCCTGCAGACAAGCTCACACTGAAATCAACCTAGGGCATTTCTTATTATGTGAAATGTCTTAAATGGGCTAATCCCAATATTGATGCTGAGGTTCTAGATCACAGTGTAGATGCATTCATTACACAATGCCCTTCTCAAGTCATATCCTCTTATTACCAGACATCTTTCTGATGTTTACTAACAAGTGTAGTATTAAAACTGTTCTCAAGTCTCAAACAGTGCTATGCTAAGTTAACACGTACCTTTCTTCAACTTGCTTTCAATCTCAAATAGAATAGCCTGAGTAACTTTTCTCAAACATTCCCCAATACAGTAGCTTCCTCAAGCTGAGACTCCAGCACCTCCTAAACAGGATAATGCCTCCTTAACCAGGACTGATCTAGTTCAACACCAGTAGAATTTTGGGAGCAAGGGGGTGTGGGAGCTGCACCAAGCCTGGAAACAGCATGCAGAGAATGTCCACAGGCAAGGCTGATAGTGGTGAATTCCACCACTAGAAAAGTCTTCACCTCTGCTAGCTCTATAAGTGGCTGGGATTTAATTCCATGTTTTCAGATGAATAGTGTTAGAATGCTATCTCCAGAATGACTCTGCTCTGAATTCCCAACTGGCTGTTGGAGGCTTGGTTTGTTAAAGCCCTCTGGGTTCGTTTGGGCCCATTCCAGTCTATGTGGTCTCTGGCAGGTGGGACCTATGCCTTGTCCTTTCCCTGGGAGTGTTGAGAAGTTGAAAGGGGGGATAGCAATGCATCTCCCCACTGGTCCCAAGTGAGCTGGTTATTTTCTGACCCTCAACACACCCATCTCCACTCTGTCCTGTGCCAACAGGTATAGACTCCTGTGGACTACATCACCTGTCCTCCCTTAAAAGCTGACATCCAGGTGGGTTTGGCCAGTGGAGAACACTGGCTAGGAGAACATGAAGGTTGGTGGGGAGAGGTTTGGGTACTGCTTCCTAACTCCCTCTCAGCCTCAGAGCCACATCTTGGACAGTTTCGTCCCTAAGACCTACTACTCCTGCCAGGTAGGACCCTCTTCCATAGTTCCAGCTCTCGCCGGACTCAGTATCCTTTTCCTTCCTTCTGTCCTAGGGTTGGCAGTAGCTTCCCACCATTGCTAGTCCATGATACCTCATCCTGTTCCCTTAATCCTTCACATTCCATGATGACTTTCCTTAAGTTCTTCACTCAAACCATTTTAATTAAACCTATCAGTTCTAAGCTTGGCAGCAAGGCCCCCTGACATCTTATTGCTCTCACATACCTGAGAAGTGGGGCTCATATTTGGCTTAAGTCTATAAGTCTCTTAGCATCTTGGGAGAAGTACCTGGCAGTCTTTGGCAGGGGGGAATTAGGGGAGTCCCCATCTACTGCTTCCAGGTAACCAGTAAGAGGCCCTCAACACATAAGTGGAGAAAGGGATGGACTAGGGATCACTTGAAACCACAGTTCATACAGGATCTGAACTTCAATGTGCACAAATGCATGTCTGCTTTTGAACATAAAGCTAACCTTTGAAGCTGCAACCTGAAGGTCAATTCTAGAAAGGGCATACCCTACTGAGTGAGTTCTTGATGACGCTTGTGTAGTCAAGCTTCAGCTTCCTAATTGCCCAACCTGGATATCTGGTTCAGAATCTGAAGTGTCTAGTCACTGCTTCCAGAGGGGACTCCACAGGGACTAAGAAAAAGGTTAATAGCCTTTAAGATTCTGAGCTATAAAAGCATGAAGAAGACTTGTGCACACAAACTCCCGTAGGTTTATCCACAGCCTTTCTTCCAGGGACCTTTCTGACTCCTAGTCTTGTTCCTTCCAGGCCCCTAAACACCCAGTTGAAGTCGCTAGTCACTGCCCTGGAGACTGTACATTCTTGTCTACTTTTCCCTTAAGCAGATGACCAGGTACAATGCTTGAGTGTCTGCTCACTGGAAGGACTCACTCTTGCTCTCAGGGTCATGAATGAGGCTGAAATGCTGCAGCAGTAGTCCATCTCTGGCTCACCAACATCTTGAAATAGTCCTTCCAGCTGATTGAGGGAAACCCTTGCAAGGCCTAGGTGTGGGTTCAATGTGTTGTCATAGACGACATGGGACTCTGGGCCCCTGTGTATTGTCCTGTCTAACATTTCCATTGTGCCATGAATTCCTGAGGGTTCCTAGCCTTGATCCTGAATTACTATGCACAAGACATCAACTCTAGTTCCATGGTCATACATATATACCCTTCCCCCATTCAGGCCTGGGAATGGAATAAGAATAGCTGCTTTTCTTTTTTTAAACAGTTAGTAGTTCTGAGCTGCAGAATCTGTTCCAGAACCCTACAGGGTGTGTCTATAACACCCACCTGTGAGACCACTGGGGATGGGGGGGTGGATAGTGCTCAAACAGCAGGGAAGCTTGGACTGAGTCCTGGACCTGCTGAAGGGCATCAGCCGCTTCTTCCTCATCAGGTTGGACATCTTGCCACTGACATAGTGGACTAGTGTGGTGGTCTTCAGAATCAAGACCATGAAAGTCATCTGAGACTATTATGGCAGAGCAGGAAAAACCTATAGAACCTTGGGTTATAAGATGGTTAATATATTGCTGCTTATTACGGGTGACAGGTGCATGGCGTTGTCTCCCTGAGGAGGCTGAGGAATGAATTTGCTGGGTCAGTAGCTTCAAAGGGCATGAGGTGGCTGATCAGTAGCAGAGATATCACTTTGTCACAGCAGCCGTGACTGAGCTACCACTTGGTTGAGTTTATGGTAGTTGAACTTATGCCAAGACTCCTAAGACATGGTATAGCTTCTGCCTTACTCTTAGCTATGAGGGAGGGGGGCAGTTCTAGGGGATTCTACTTGGCCTTTCCTGCCATGATGTCTTTTGCACCATAGGTCAGGGAACATGTGAGGGTTGTGTCAGTTGCTGTATACTTCTATGTTGACTTAGGTACTCAGGGATTGGGGAAATGACCAGAGGAAGGTCCACAGATCCATTAGAGCTGCTGTAAGATGGCCTTGGCTTCATTTTGTCACCAAGCCTCTACAATACCCCTCCCCATCCTGTCATGGGGACTGACCTGGCTGGAGGTCCCTATGACAGGTCTGGGTGGTTCTTTCTACATTTGTACAGTTATCCAGGCAGATGGGCATAGGTTTCTGTTGGACAGGTGGGAACGCTTATTGCCTACTTGCTGTGACATTGAAGGCCTTCAAGAGAACCATGCATGTAGCTGCTCAGTCCATGAACTGAGGCTAGCAACTGGCTTAAACATGGCAACTGGGTGGAGCATGGTATCAGGCAGGGTTCAACCCAGAGAATCAGATGGATATGTGGTATGGGTATGTACTAACATAGACCTATTACAAGGAACTGGTCTATGCATTCGTGCAACTGTGAGGGCTGGTGAAGCAAGCCCAAGATCCGTAGAGCTGCCAGGCAAGAGACCATAGGCAGTTGAACTCAGACATGGGCCCAAACTGTCATAAAAGGAGGATCATGAGTGGTATTAAATTTTCAACTGACCAAATTAGGGAGACTGTCCTGGGTGATCTGTAAGCGCCTAACTCAAAGTCCATATGATCAAGGGCTTTGATCACATCTCCATATACCTTCAACATCTAGGTTGGTATTTGGTTGAATGACCAGGACTGAAGCCTAGCCACATTGACGCCAAAAAGGCCTTCACAAGGCTTTTGCAGTGTCTGATCACCTTCTCACCTACTTCTGATCCTTGTGATCATGGACTAAACTTCTGCCTGCCCACTTACCTTGCCCTTAGGCACACAATAGTTGCTCAGTTGTTGTCAGATTCCTCCAGGTCAAGACCATTCTACCTTGCTACCTGTCATGGTTGCCATGCCTGCCATACCTCATTAGTTAAGTATAGCCTCTTGCCCCAGTGACAGGTAACCCAATTCCACAACCGTGTATCCTATCGGCTCTGGCCCACATAGGATAGCCACATCTAGGCGGCTCAGGGATTCTAGTGACCCTCACTATTGTGCTGTTTGCTATCCCTGTAGTCAAGGGAGGGATGTTCCAGGGAAAAAATGGTCAGGTGGTAGGTTCTCTGGTCTTATCCACACTGCCATGATCACTTTCCTAAGTCTTCTGACCCCTTCCACAACACTCTGCAAGAGAATCTCTCATCTACTACAGGCCACTACTGTGCAGCATCAAGAAAGCATCTCGGCAGTGTTAGTGGTTTTAAGAACCCTTGCTGAGATGCTAAATGCTAAGCCATAGGAAGGTACTCATGATCAGCTCTCCTCTGTATAACCTCTTTCTCTCCTTCCTAGAAATGTTCTAGTTCCTACTCATGTTAATCAGTTCTGGGGAATAGTGTCTTTTTCCCATTGCAGAGCTGTTACTGCTCATTCCATGATGCGACTTGACCCTGTTAACTAGAACTCCTGACTTCAATCCTGGATATTCAGGTAGTACAAAGTAATACATCCTGGTTAGCTACCTGGGATGGCCATTGGCTGTCTCCTGGATATCCACGAAGGCCTGAATCTAAGATTATTCTATCACTAACTAGAATTGAGCCCTCAAGGACATGTGATTTCTTGCATAACCACATGAACTTTAACATGGTCCATAAATGTCTTCTGAATGGAACTTCTTACCTGCATCTATCTCCCAGCAGTTTAGTTGCTGTCTATGGTAGTGAGCTTGGTTCAGGAGCTTATCTCCTATGAAGTTTGAGGAATTTGATACAAAAATTCTACAACATGAAGCAAGGATGTACAGAGCTGTTGATTCTCATCCTACATATCTGCTGGTTTAAACAATTGAAGGTCAATTCTTAAGTTAGATCTTATTTGAAAGAAGTGAAGGCATGGTAGAGATCTAACATGATGGTGAACTTCCTCTACTGGAGCAGTCTTAGTTCAACTGTGGGACAGGGCAAGAACCCTTCCAAAAAGAACAAGGTACAATCCTAGGGGGCAGATGTCCTGAGGTAGGAACCCTTATGCCAGATTCAAGGTAGGCAATTCTATCAAGTTGTATTGTTGCCCATGGCCATGTGAGCCACTTTATCCTAGGTGGATTCAGATAGCCCTTCCCAAAAAGCATTTTCAGGTCAGTTCTTATCTCTTCCAAGGAGACAGCACATGGTAACTCAGACTCCAGTATTCTTGATTAACACAAAGCATGCTATACTGGTGTGGCTTATCCCTAAGAATCCCCAGATCCAGCTGGACATTGAATAAGACTGTTTCCTTAATCCCTGGGTGACTTGTTTATTGGATCACTCTTATTCAGATGGCTGGTAACACCCACCCATTCTCTGGCAAGTGGGTACTAAGTCCTTTGGATTCGTGGAGTTTTCTAGGACCCCTTGGAATACACAAACCTAGGATCTGCTGTGCACTAAGATACAAGGATGGCTAAAGCCAAAAAGTAGTCTCAACCATGGAGTAGTACTTCAAAGGACTCAAGGAAAGGAGATTCCCCTACAGGACAGGAGAGGTTGCCACATCTTTGGGCTTTCCCAGGGATCCTACTTGGCTGGAATACCACCATACCCTATCTCAGAAGCAAACCAGAGTATCAGTTTAGAAAGAAATTGATCACCTGACTAATCGCCTGATAAGTCAAAATCAAAACAGTAATCCAAGATCAACTGGATGTCAAACTAGAACATTAAGCAACATAGAACACAAACTGAGATGAATCCCTGCTAGCTTTGAAGCCTTGGGAGCCCGTTGACTGATCCAGACTTATCTGAAGGATAGCACTTAAACAGGGAACCATGGTCCACTGACGCTTGTAAATTTGGCCTGTCCTACTAAAATAGCAAACAAGGTGACAGACCACTTCGTGTGGCTAGTCTACGTGTGTACTCTGACTTACTATAAACTTGCTCTACTAAAACATGAGGCCGGGGACTATCCCTCTGTAATCTATACTTCACTGTGAAGGAAGCATTGCTGTCAGATGAATAGAGGCATGGGACAAAGATTGGTTAGCAACCAAAGTAGCTCTGATATTTGCCTCCTGTCATACCTTCTCTGAAAGTTTAAAGAAGGAAGGCTTTAAAGTCTTAGACACGTGTCTTGATTCTTTGTCTCTGCTTCGGAGGCCAAGTCTCAATCTTAATTTCTGTGCAGTAAAACGATAGTAGCAGTGTTTGAAAGACTTATCAGGATTGATCTAAGCTCCTAGGATAGCCATAAATATAATGGACATGTGGTCGAGGGCAATGACAAACTTGCCAGTATAGCTGGAAGTCTCGTGAGAATGTTCAGCTCCTTGGTAAGGAGCCAGTTCAAGCAAAATAAAGATACCACTTACTTTATGCTTAAAGAAATGTGTATAAAGGTCGTCTGTGCTTAGAATTCATCTGACCCTTTCAAACTTCAGTGGTACAAAGCATCAAATTGCTTTAGAGGTTATAGTACCAATAAAAAGTCCACTGACCTACCCTAATCTCTAAGTGAAAGTGGTGGGGTTGGAAAAACAAGCAAAACTACAATGAAGCATACACTGTGGTGATAACAAACCATGGCATCTACTAGACTTGCCTCAAACAGAATAAAACTGGTGATTGGGGGGTGTGTACGCCTGGTGTTGAAGGAACAAAATGAAACGAGCAAAATACTGACACCGACTACACTAGAACTGGAATTACTGAACCCGCTTAAACTTTGTAGTTAATTCAGGCTAGCTGACAGCGCGGTCATCTAAACTGAATAACACTAATGCCCTGAGAATGTGGGGCATGAAACTGCTGCCACACAGGTCTGAAACTTGCTCAGGATAAGCCTTTTCTTGCTCCTGGATGGTCAGGTGTGGGGGTCCACTGCCACGCCAAGATAGCAAATAGTTGCCTGGCTATACCTGCTGGGGCTCCATGTAAGTTCCTAGCGCCTGCTCCCTTTGGGTTTCAGCCATATCCTCCTTCTATATGGCAGTTAAGGCCTCAAATCCCTGTGTCAGTCTTGAGCAAGGTCTTACCTTCAACTTAAAATAATGCCCTGCTCACAGGTTCTGTGTCTAGGCTTATACTTAGCTCTTTGACTTGAGGGTTTTGTGTACAGTAGTACCTGAACAGACTTAATATAATTCCGTTATAACAGTCCAGTGCAGAAATCCCATAGGGTGCCTGGGGCAAGATTTGGATGTTCCTGACTTCCCTGGCAAAATCTCATCTAAAAGTAATATGCATATTAAAATACTATACTCCTATGCTTCCATCTGTTTCTAGAATGTATTTGGTTACTAGTCTCGCATAAAGCCTAGGCAGAAGAATGAATGGAGTTGGAAGGCAGAGAGTGACTTCATGAGCTCACCATAAAAACGGTTGACCAAATTATCCTAGTTCTCCTGGGAACAAGGAGCTCTCACTGCTAAGAGACTCGGACAAAACAGGATGAGTTGGTCACACTACATAAAAGGCGGCTATAAGGTATATCTTGTGAAGGCAGAATCTCTTGCTTGAGTGTCCTCGCGACTTAAGTGAGCTATACAAATGAACTATCAGCATTCAGCAGATACCTATGGTACAAACGAACAGGAATATTAGAATTGCCAACTAGGATTCTCCCTTGGCATCCACAGCCAAATAGCAAATATATTCCCTATCAGGATCTTGAGCCCCTCCAGATACCAGTACCTAGGACTAGTGTTAGTTTCCAAGGGACTAGGTGGGGTCTCACGAATATAGTTCACACATGTTGGTGGGTGGGGTATAGTGTGTCCAGGTGTCTCCGCAGGTAGCCATGGTCAGGACTGAGTTTTGTGGACGTAAGGCAAGATAAGGAGTTCCTTAGTAAAAAACTAAAACAAGATAGTCCACAGAGCAAAATCAGCCCATAAGTTAGGAGAAGAAACAATTCTAGAAAGGCCTGAGACATTTTATCAGGGTGACAGAAACAAGGGTTTAGGCATACTAAAGGTAAAAGGCACAAACAAGTGGATGTCTGGTTAACTGAACTATAGCAACAGGCTTAGTCTCATGGGTCAGCAGGTTTAATGGGTTTGTCTAGCTGGTCCAGATAGGATGAGAAATCTAGGTAGTATGAATGAGAATGTCACAGAAAAACAAGTTTCCCAGGCACTTTGGGCTCAAGCTTTGCACATAAAGCAAAAAGCCAATTTCTGCTGTCCAAAGGCAGCTCTCCCTCCCCACAAAAGGAACAGCAAAATGGCAAAGGGATCTTGAGAGGATATGGGTAGAACACAATCCTATGAACCTTTCCTGGTCTGAATATTCTAGGTCACTCCTCCAATTACATAGAACTGCATGAACCATGTGTGGTCAGTTTGAGCCTGTGTAGGCATGGGGTTAGACAAATTGAGGGGCTTGTACTTGGGTTGAGGCCAGTCACAAGTCATCTGAGGAATGGGGATGATATGTACTATGTCTCCTGGCTTTCCGGGTTGGTTGTTGTTGGTCCTGGTCTCAAACATACGAAGCTCATTGCTGTAACTGCTCACAAGAGCACTCGGCCTACCTGATGGTAACTACCAGCAAGCTCTAGTCTAAGCAGAATTCCAGTCGTGGGCACTATAGTAATCAAGGTTGGTTGGCTTGTGTTGGAAAAACACTAGGACACACTACATTCACAGGATGGTGTAACTTGTCAGAACTATGCTTGGAGTTGGTGTGGGATAGAGTAGAGAAGTATTGGGCATTGTACTCAAATTAGCTTTGTTTTCACCTAAGATGAATAGTAAGGAGTTCTTAGTTTGTTTGGTTTTTTTTCAAAATATTAAAGGGGGATACAAGTGTCTTCATTACGTGGATACGTTTTGTAATGCTTAAGGTCGGGGCTTCTAGTGTGTCCATCACACAAATAGTGTTCATTGTACTCAATAGGTTTTTTACCCCTCCCCCTTCTTGGCTTCCAGTGAACTTTACATCTCTTTGTGCCCATGTGTGCCTGCCAATTAGCTCTCAATTAGAGTACATGTGGTGGTTTGCCATTCCTGAGGTACTTCACTTAGGATGATGGTATCCAGTTCCACCCAGGTGGCTGCAAAAGACATAACCATGCCTCTTATGGGTGAGTAGTACTCTGGTGTGTACACATACCACATTTCCTTAATCCACTCATGAGTTGATGGGCACTTAGGTTGATTCCACACCTGACTGAGTTGTGATAAGCATTCAAGTGCAGGTATCTTTTGATAAGATGACTTTCTTTGGGTAGATACCAGGTAGTAGGATTACTGGGTCAGATAGTAGGTCTACACCTATTCCTTCAAGAAACCTCCATACTGTTTTCCATAGAGGTTATACTAACTTGCAGTCCCACCAACAGTGCATAAGCATTCCTTTCTCCCTGCATCCATGCCAGCATCTGTTTTGACCTTAATAATGGTCATTCTGACAGGAGTAAGGTGGCGTGTCTTTGTGGTTTTAACTTGAATTTCTGACTAGTAGTCCTCAACATCACATGTTTGACCATTCATCTATCTTCTGAAAAACTTCTGTTTGTCTTTTGCCCACTTAATGGGCTTTTTTTTTTTTTTTTTGATTTCTTAGGTTCTGGATATTAGCCCTTTGTTTGAATGTATAGTTTACAAATACGTTCTCACATTCTGTATGTTGCCTATTTACTCTGGTCATCTCCTTTGCTGTGCAGAAGCTTTTTAATCAAGTCCCATTTATTTGTGTTGCTGTATTTGCCTTTAGGGTCTTAGTCACACTATTTGCCTAGGCTGATATCTGGAGGAACTTCCTATGTTTTCTTCTAGAACTCTTATAGTTTCATGCCTTACATCTTTAAGTCCTATTCATCTTAAGCTTCTATATATGGCAAAAGATAGAGGGTTCTGTTCTGCATGTGGCTGTCCAGTTTTCCCAGCACTACTTATTGAATAAGGCTTCCTTTCCCTGGTGTATGTTGTCTTTGAAGATCAAGTGGTTATAGGTAGGTGGCTTTACATCTGGGTTCTCTATTCTGTTCCATTGGTCCATGTCCCTCCTTGTATACCAGCACCATGCTGTTTTGATTACTATAGACTTATAGTATAATTTGAAGTCTGGTAATGTGATGCCTCCAGACTTGTTCTCCTTACATAAGGTTGCTTTGGCTATTCAGACTTTTTTTGGTTCCAAATGAAGCACATAACTTTCTAGATCTGTGAAGTATGTTGTATTTTGATGGTTGATTGAATTAAATTTGTAAGTCACTTTAGGCAGTATGGACACTTTAAATATTCTACCAATCCACGAACATGAGATGTTTTTCCACTTGTTATCTGCTATTTCTTCCAGCATTTTATAGTTCTTGTAGAGATCTTTCACCCCCTTGGTTAAATATATTCCTAAGTATTTTATCTTCCTTTGTAGCTATTGTGAATGGTATTGAGTCTGAATTGAATTTCAGCTTGACTACTAGGTTATTAAATATGAAATGTCCAAATTCAAATCACAAGTTTATCTCAAGCAGTGCAATTAAAGTATGCACCTAAACTGTTGACAGTTTTGCCATCTTAACGGTAGTTTGTTGATGCCAGCAGTGAAGAAGCCTGGAGAGCAAGTGATAAAACCAAAAGGCTTTTTCCACAGCTTGTCAAATTGAATATTTTTCCTTGCAAGAGGTGGTCCAAAGCCTGGAAGTAGTCAGTTGGTTCCAGGTCTGGTGAATACAGTGAATGACAGAGTTTCCAAGTCCAGCCTTTGTAGTTTGAGCAGCATTGTTTGTGACACATGTGGTCGAGCATTGTCTTCCAAGAGGATTGGTCTGTCTCTATTGACCAATCTCAGCTGCTTAATTGCAAGCATCCTCATTCTCATCCAATTGGTTGCCGTAGACATCTGTAATCAATTGACCAGGTTTCAAGAAGCTGTAGTGGATAATACCAGTGCTGGACCACCAAACAGACATCATCAGCCATTTTTGATGAATATTCAGTTTTGGACTGCTTAGGCATTTCATCTTTATCCATCCATCGTGCTGATTGCTTGCAGTTGTCAAAAAGAATGCATTTTTCGTCTCGCATAACAATACAGTATAGAAACGGTTTGCCTTTGTCATGGCAGCAAAGAAAGGCAAGCTTCAACCTGATTTCTCTTCTGATGCTCGTTTAATTCACGTGGTACCCACCTGTCCAGCTTTACCTTGCTGATTTGTTTCAAATGGTCCAATATTTTTGGAATAGTGTCAAACCTTGCTGCTAATTCACATGTAGGTAGAGATGGATTTGCTTCCACTACAGCTTTCAGCTCATTATCCATCTTGGTCTCAGGTTGCCCACGTGGCTCATTCTCAAGCCTAAAATCACCAGAAGGGAACTTTTCAAACCATCGTGCTGTGTGTTCATTAGCCACATCCTTCCTGAACACTTTGATATTTCAAGCTGTCTGCATGGCATTGGTTCCACAATGGAACTCATTCAAAAATAACATGAATTTGACTATCCATGGTTTCAAAAACTGCTCTAAAACTCTTTGAATCACAAGCCCCAAACCATGTGTTTAAAAGAATGAAGAGATACTTTCACAATGTGTCAAAGTAAAATATCAGATATCAACTGTTAAACTTAAGGAAATTGGACATCTCATAGTTTAACATAATAGTATATAGAAATGCTGACTTGTGTACACTGAGCAAAAGCAGCCCTAAGGGGAAAGTTCATAGCCTTAAATGCCTATGTCAAAAAGATCACAAGTTAACATCTCAAGGAAGTAGAAAAGAGCAAGCCATGCTGTAAGCCAGCAGAAGAAAAATAACAAAGCTCAGAGCAAAACTAAATGGAAACCAAAAAATACAAAGTATCAATGAAACAAAGTTGGTTCTCTGAAAGACAATCAACAGACCACTAGCCAGATTAAGCAGGAATGACTCATAAACTCAATCAGAAGTTAAAGAGACATTACAACTGATACCACAAATACAAAACACCTATAAATACCAGAAGTTCTATACTCACAAACTAGAAAACAGGAAATTCCTGGAAACATACAACCTTCCAAGCCATGATCAGGAAGAAATAGAAATCCCAAACAGACCAATAACAAGCAGTGAGACTGAAGCAGTAACACACATCCCAACAAAAACCCTGGACCAATTGGATTCACAGCTGAATTCTACCAGACCTACAGAGAACTGGTAGCGATCCAAAAGAAATAATTCCATAACATTGAGGAGGGAATCTTCTCTAACTCATTCTGTGAAGCCAGCATCACCTTGATACCAAAGCCAGGAAAGGATGCAACAAAACTACAGACCAATATCTCTTATGAATATAGATGCAAAAATCCTCAACACTAGCAAACTGAACTCAACAGCACATCAAAAAGAGTTCCCCATAATCAAGTGGGTTTTATCCCAGGCATACAAGGATGGTTCAACATAAATGTGATTCACCAAACAGACAAAAGCAAAGACCATACGATCATCTCAACAGATGCGAAAAAGCATTCAATTGCAATCCAGCACCCTTTCATGATAAGCCCTCAAAACTAGGCATAGAAGGAAAATACCTTGAAATTATAAAACCTATATATAACAAACCCACAGCCAACATCATAATGGGGAAAAGTTGAAAGCATTCCCCCTAAGAACTGGAACAACACAAGGGTACCCACTGTCACCACTTCTATTCAACATAGCACTAGAAGTCCTAGCCAGAGCAAACAGGCAAGAGAAACAAAGGGTATCCAAATCAGGAAAGGGGTCACACTATCCATTTTCACTGACGATATGATCTTGTATCTAGAAAGTGCTGAAGACTCCACCAAAAGACTCCTAGAATTGGTTCTTAGGATCTTAAAAACGAGTTAAGCAGACAAATGTACTAGTCCTATCTCCTGTTTCTTATACCTTAACCCAAAAGAAAATAAGGAATACATTCAGATGTTTTCATCTTAACTAGCTGTGATTGCCATCTTAAATTCCAGCTACCATGAGAATTAATCTCTCTGGGGTTGGGGGAAGAAGAACTCAAAGCAGAAGTCATCTTCCAAAACTATCTGGAGTGTTGGCCTGGAATAGGGGAGTGTATCCCAAGGCTTTTTCTGAATAAGTTCTCACCTTCTGCACTTCATTGTTTGCTTAGCCTAACATCCCTGTCCCTGTGCCGGGAGCAATATCTGGCCTTTGGAGCCTGCATATACCCTACGGGGACTACTCACTACTGCTAGAATAACATTAAGCCTGCTTCTCCTAAGGCAATTTACTTGGGGAATTTGAGGCAATGACTATCATGTGAAAGTATCAATTGCCTTAGTCCAGTGTTTGGAAGACCCTGTTACCTCCAAAGCTGAGTATCCTTTTCCTAAAAAGTCACATGATGTCAAGATGAACTAAAACCCAAAAGACATCCACACTCCATTAATCCCTCAGTCATGCCATGAGCAGGGATAGCATCACCAAAGCTGGCCAGGTGAAAAGGCAAAGGGTCAAAACACTTCAATCCAAAGCAAAGCTGACAAAGGGTAAAACCAGTGTTGGCTAAGATTCAGAATGGAAGGATTTTAGGTCTTGTGGCAGAAGCAAAGATCAAAAACCTGAAGGGAATAAAACAGAATGCCATCCAACTTAATTCCAGTGGGCACATTGTTAGTGAAGATGTTCAAAGGCTCAATCAAAAACCTTACCAATACTTGGAGACAATGTATCATCTCTATAAGGTGAACTTCTGTAGCTACTATATTGAGCTAGTGATTCATTCTTCAGACTTATGGTTTTTCTGTTAAGGAATTTAAGTTTCTAGGAATTCTCACTTCATACCCTGAACAAACTCAATCTATAACCCACTAAGACACACTTTTAGAAACCATTACATTCTTCATTACGGCTTAACTTTTGGTCTTATTTTGCTTTACTCAATTTAACTGCTTAGTACTTACCAGATGTTTTGACTAATCCTGTTATTTCCAACACTGTCACTATCAGGCATGTTTATTTCTAAATGGATTAAGTAAAACCCAGCTGAAACTTGAGACTAGGAAACATCCATTCTGATACCTAAGTGGTTTGATTTGGATCTTACCATATTCTCACTGTATTGGCACCTCATGTACAATTTCAAATCCCTTCTGCCTCACTTTCCACTTAGCTGCTGGTGTAAACCAACAGCATCTCAACTCGGTCCCATACCAGCTACGTTCCTGTTTCTGTCCCAGGGTTTTACTGCAACTTAGAGGCATGGGATGCTCTTGGGAATCCACCAGGCATTCACATTAAACAAATTGAAAGTATGGAGAAGTTAGCTTCTGGGGACAAACCTTGATGGATGGAAGCTGGGAGCCAAAAGATAAATGCATCCCCTATCTTCCCAAGGCCTGAGATACCTTTCAAGGTTTTTCAGATAATTTTGCTGGAGTTGCCAGTATTGGTGGCCAACTCAGTGATGCAGACTTATACTGGCCTTCCTCTGTCCCTATCACTCACTGTCCCCTAGGATTATGTCCTCAAACTGGCATATAAGCTTTTCCTCTGGTTCCTCTGAAAGCAGAATCTGAGGCAAAGATTGAATGTTCAATCAGCATTTTCTTCAGTCTCATTTTCAAAGGCTTCACTTTCTCCCTCCCCTTCTGCTAGGGTACCTTTCAATTCTTCATGGTCATACCCCAACAGCCACCAAGTAGACCTTCAGGTATCAACTCTAAAATGTGCGTGAGAGGTAGAGTGACAGGCTAATGCATTTTTATGGGACAGTCCTGGGTCGGGGGTAGTGTCTTAATTGTAGGACCAGGTACTCTAGCAGTTTCTGGCACACTACTTGATCTTGATATTCATGAGCACCCTTTCAGAAGTACTAATTCAAGCTAACCTCTAATGGATACGGTTCAGCCTGAGATATAAGGGGTAGAAACAAAATGAGTTCAAGATTAGGATCCATGCACATGTCAGTAACCATTCACTGACCTGGGTTGAAACCCAAGAGCAAGGACTGACTTCTAACAAGATACTTGACCTGAGTTTCTTAATGATTTTTTTCAGGCTGACAGGGACAAAGATGTAAGAGTACCTCATAATACTTGAAAGTTCTACTGGTGAACTTGAATCTGTCATTGGTACACCTATCTAATGGCTTCTACCAGGGTTATAGGTGGTATCTGCCAGGTTTTGACTCTTCTGATGCAAGTATAGGAGGAAAGTCAAATCTTGGTAGTGACTGTCTCACTACTAGTTAACTGAAGACTAATGCTGAGGAAGGCACAAAACTGTTACTTCATAATCAAAGGCATGAAAAAGCCAAATGTCTAGAGATGACATGCTATGACAAGAACTATGAATCTCTACATCCTTTGAACCAGAAATTGTACTACTCTAGAAACCCATCTTTAGGAAAACTGGAAAAATCTTACATGAAATACTGCTTTATTATGTATTAAACTTTAAATCTAATATTTAATATTCAAGTGAAACCTAATGCTATCAGAATCCTGAAACTATGGTGGTAGCCTCTCTAGAAAAGTTACAGCTCTCAACATGAACTTACTGAAAACCAGGTCAAAACCATACTCTGCATTTTCCCCTCATTCTCCTAATATATATAATAAGTTGTAACCAAACAGACCTAGGATACTGACTTTCTCAACCTTTTGAGAGGTGGCCGTGAAAATCCATGGACTCCATCTAAGCTTGTTTCTGACACTATACCGTAGTGTGAAATCGGGTTGACTGTCCTGTCACGTTGAGTCGATACCGAGAAAAGCATAGCTGCTTCAGCAACGATTACAAGAGGGAGGAGCAGTGGGATGAGCTGCAGATCCCCGGTGCTCAAGTTTGTCTTGAGGTGATGACTAATACTCATCTCCCCCCTTTACCATCCATCCTGCATTCCCTTTACCTCCTGCCTATGCTTTTGCTGCTCTGGGTTGCTTTTCTATTGAGATAACACGAAGACCACTGTTCTCAAGGAATCGAGCCCCAGCCAAGTCCTTGTTATGCTATGGTTGCTGCAGTTACCTGTTATCCAAAACATGGAAGCACCAAGAAGCATCCCATGTTTTCCAGGCAAACTTATCCCCGTTATGTAGTAGCAACCTTATTTCATGATAGTGGTCAGCTATTCCTGCCAATATACCAAGTCCTTCATTTGCCTGCTGTTCTATTACCATCAGTTCAGACTTAGTAGACTCCTTATTGTGCCTCCTGTTGTAGAGCCATCCCTTTCATGTTCCCTTCCAGGAAACCAGATCAAGAGCTAACAGAGCTTAAAGGTATATGGAAAAGCACAAAATCAAGTTGGGTTTAGGATGATAGAAAGGGCATACTCTTCCTATACCATGCCTCCCCAGACCCGCATACTCTAGCTGTTGGAAGCAGGACTTCATAATATCCATAGCTTAAGTTTGTACTTCATCTTGCCTCAGTGTTATAGGATTCTCTGACCAAGTTGATTTCTTGGTGTCTTATCTCTTAAACCATTCCCAACCTTCTGGGCTTATATATTTCTGGTGGCATGGTGGGACCCATAGCTCCCTTAGTCATGTGCCTGTTCCGTATCTATTCACTAGGTTCTGTAGTCTGAGACAATGTTGCATAAGTGACACATCTCATGTCACCTTAGTAAACAATGCTTAGCAAGCTCTTGGATAGTGCTGCTGGCCAAAAAACACTTTGAATATCCAGGATGCATATTTCCAATAAGGATGAATCACTGTTCCTAGGATAGAAGGGATCTGGTATTCAACTTGTCCCCAAGTGGCTGATCAACCTTGTATTTACCATATACAGAATTCACTGTCAAGATATAAGGCTGTGCTGCTCATAGGTTAGACATTCAGCAGTGGCAGTAGCTGGATAAGCCCTGGCAAGAAAGTTCATGCTGTCGGGTCCATGCATAGCCTCCATTCCTGCCACCATGAATACTTCATGAGTCACTTGAAGCACTATGGTTGTCAAGGGCAGAAGCTGGCCAAGAGTCAATCTGGTCATCTTGTTCGGTGTCTCTGGATGGCTGAGTACTGATGTGAGATCATTCTGAGACACCTTATATAGGTCCGATCTCATGTTCCTTCCCAGACTTTTGTGTCCATTTTCTCAATCTCTATTCCTTCCAGGCACCTGACCAAACAGCAAAGCCCTTCCCATATCCTCGCCTTGGATCACTTCCTTTTCTACAAAGAACACTAGATCTACTTCTTGAAGCTTTAATAGGATTTCCCTTTATCACTGTCCTTCGGGGTTTCTCCCTGTATTAGGGCTGAAACGCAGCAGCAGCACCTTCACTGAGCTGACATCTGTGAAACTACAGCTGTGTTTTAATTCCTGTTTGACTATAGGAAACTGTTCCCCATGAGGCAACAGGCACGAACTGAGGAGGAATGGGGGAAACGTAAGCTATATGGGGTTTGAACCACCTGCTTTTTGTGCAACTTGTGCCCTCAACCTGAAAACTGAATAAGAGGGTGACACACCCAATAGGGAATACTTCAGAAGATCCATTATGGGAATGGGGCAGAAAGCTGAACCCCATCTTACAGAATGGAGTAGCATCCAGAAAGGGTAGGGCAGCTGCTTAATGCCACAAGCAAGTAATTCCTTGGACCCTACCCCCTCCCTCATCCCCCCATGGACTATACAGGCTTCTGTTGATTCACTCCATTAAACTTTGCCCAGCCACCTACTAAATCAGGTTTTCTGCTAGACGCTAGCAAGCAGCACATTGTTTATATAGCCTGATTAAAAAAGTGATGTGAACTTGGGGAAATACAGCACTATGGAAGTACAAAGGATGAATACCTAATACCTAGGCTAACTTACATCAATAAAGGTATTCTAGCTGAGTCCTAAAGAACATAGGAGAATGCTTGTGGCAGAGGGAACTCAGTATATACAGAGGCCTGAAGGAGAAAGAATAGTAATCCAAGAACTAGAAAATATTCAGCATGGCTGGTGTGTAAAACATGAGCAGGGGAAGCATTTTACATACCACTACAGAGGTAAGCAGGGTGAGAACATGAATGACTTTAAGTGAAATCAGGCAGTATGTTGACAGGAAGCCACTGAAGGGTATATGAATGAATGACAGGGTCAGAGCTGCATTCTTGAAAGGGTGCTTGGACTACAGTGGAAATAGTGGATTGTATGACAAGAGTATGGAGTTAGGAGGAATTGTTGAAACAAGTCCAGGCAAAGAATAATGGTAGCCTGAATTAAAGACATAGAAATAAACAAATGGATTTGAGACTAAAGATATGACCTGGTAAACATATGTGACGAGGCAGAGTCCAGGTATCTCTGGACCACTGAGTCAACTGATGTCCTTGAACAGAAGGATCAGTATAGAGTGGAAAATGTTCACTCAGGTTGTATGAGTTTGGGGAGCTTGTGGGTTATGAGTGGTCAGCTGAATAAATGGGGCCCAGAAGTCCAGGAGAAAGACCTGGGCTAATGCCATAGAATGGGGAGTCTTTAGCATGGAAAACCATGGTTTGCCTTTGAAGCTATAAAAATGGATGAAATTGTCCAAAAGGGATGTGTAAAATGGGAAAGCTCTGAACAATAAGTAGTGCCCAGAAAGGGAAGAGAAAGATTTGAGGTAGTATAACCAGGTATTTCATGAAGATAATGATTAATAGCAAATGCTACCAAGAGTTACAAGATGACTGAAAAAATACACACTGGATCTAGTAACAAAGAGGACCTTGGTGACTAGGTCCTTAATATGGTGATAGAAGTAAGAGAGGCTGGAGTGGGCTGTGAGAAGTAGAGAAAGTGTAGATGACTGAGCAGGAGGGAATATAGAACAGTTAGTAAATAAGGGATTGAGGGGGAGGTGGTGGTGGCCGTTCTTGGTGGAGACATGATTTAATGTTTAAATGTTGGCGGGAGAGACAGTGAAGAGAAGGAAAGCAGTGCAAGTAGGGGTTTAAAAGCATAGATTCTGGAGTCAATCTGCCTGGGTTTAAATCTTGGCTTTATAACTTTTACTAGCTAGGTTATCCTGGGCAAGTCACTTGACCTCACAGGTCATTGTAAGAATTAAATTAGCTGATGTATCAAGAATACTTAAAATATGCTGGACACATACTAAGCAGTATATAAAAGTTATTACTAAGGCATTTAAGAAACAAGCTTCCCTAAGAAGGTGGGGAGGGATGCATCCAGAGCACAGGTGGAAGAATTAGCCTTAGATAAGGATGGTGATCTCCACCATTGTAAAGGAGGAAAGGATGACTACAGATGTAGGAGAGCTTATAGGTTTGTTAATAAGTCAAAGGAGCTCATGTATGACGGCTTCTATTTTCTCTGAAGTAGGAGGTGAAATCATCTGAGAAAAGAGGAGGAAGAGTTTGGAAGTGGAAGAGTAGGAATGGGAGCTGATGTCACAAACACAATGACTTCTTATGAAGTTGACTGTGAACATATAGTAACACCAATTTGTATAGTTGTATGGCTTTTTCTCTAGCAGTGCTCAGCATCCTAGGTAGGCTACTGGGTTTGGACAGAGCTGAAGTTCTGTTAGCTGTGCACAAACAGGTGGGAGAGGACTGAGGACTTCCTTGGAAGTTGGTCTGATTTTAAAAAAAAAAAAAAAAAAAGCGTCCCACACCTTGTCTGGACAGCTGCTTTGATATGACTGGAATCCAGCCCTGGCTGAGTATGCATACGCTATACTACTCCCACCTGTCCTCGGGTTACCTTCCACATCTAAAATGTACTCATTCTTCAGATTCCAGCTGACTTGTCTCATTGTCCCTCAGGAGCACCTGCTTCCAACAATAAATCAAGCCTACAGATCTCAAACTTGTGCCCTCAAGACCCTCGTACTCTACACTGGATGTACTGTGGTCATCTTGAGTGACTTCTGTGCCTGTCCAGCCTTATGATTGAGTCTGTTCATACCTAGCTCATGATGGTCAGTCCCAGTTATGGTCATTTGATGTCTTGAAGCCAGGCCCTCAGGCTATACTAGGACCCAGAAGTATGTCAGAAGCTGTTTTATGGCTGAGAAGTTCTATGCTGCAGGTTGTATGACTTTATTCCAGAAACTTTAGGGATCTCATACTCGGACTTGCTATTAACTACTTACTGCCTCCTTTTGTACCAAAAATCTCTGGCATCATTGGATTGTTTGGGTTATATGGACAAAGTAGAATAGCTGACACCATAGGCTGAATATCCTACGGTTATATATCTTTGAGCCCCACTTGAAACGAAAAGCCCTTCAGCATAACCTGATGTATTGGAGCAATGTTTCCAAGTATATGTGCTGCCTCTAAGGCTCACTGAGTTTTGTTCTCCTTTCTGGATAACAGGGTAGAAGATGCAATAACTTTTTTGGCTTAGATGTCCTGAAACATGTCAGATGACTAGAGTCATAATCTTTACAAATACAGAAGCACGCTGAGTCTTTGTAGGGTTATCTCATTTGGCATGTGGATGTCTTTCTAGGGCAGGTGGAGAACTTGCCATTCCTTTACACCAGGCCAAATTAGCACAACACCAATATAGAGGATTAGTATAGTGTGTTGTGGTACGAAGTGATCAAGATCCCTATAGTCAATACAGTTAATAAAGCAGAAGCATTAGAAGAATTGTAAGGCTATGAAGTTGTACTATTCTCATGTAAGTTAAACTGCCTTTATTTATCAATGAGGATTGATGTGTTTGCCAGACTTAGAGCACATCAAGTACATGAGATAGCAAGTGCATATCTTACTGGTATTAAAGATACCCATCTAGCAGAGCAGCTGCTATTGGGGTTTCAGACCTATGTGACCTATCTCTATCAATGTTTGCCATGATGTATCATGTTTGTACAGAGGTTGTAAATACGAAAGAATGCAGTGCCAAAGTCCCCATCTTAATTCTTTAATACTAGGATTCAATATTACTCACAACCAGTACGCTAGGAAGCACTAAGTCAAGACCCTGAAATTGCTCCTCCCTATGCCCTAAACTCAGGCCAAGGAACCAATTAAGAGTCCTGCCATATTTAAGTCTATCCATCCTAAGTATGCACTCAAGAACTAGAAATAGCACTTAATGTGGTAGGGGGGACCCACTAATGTGGTAGGGTCTTTGGACCCACTGGATTCAGACTGCCTTGAGCTATGGCTCATCTGGCCCTTGTCTATGGAAAAGAAGCCAAACTGTTTAAATTTTTTTTTTTAAAGGTTTGTTCTGAGCCAAACTTGAGGACCATGGCCCAGAGCCATGCCCAGGAAGCCTTGAGCAAGTGGACTTACAGTGGTTGGGTTATAGTTTGTGTAACTTCTGTCTCCCTGAAGTGTATAAAACCAAAGTCATAAATCAATACACAGAAGGCGTACATTGGTTTGGCCCAAAAAGGTGGGACATCTCAGACGAGAATCAGGTGCACTCAGGCTGGTATGGCCATAGACAAAGTGGGACATTTCAAAGTGTGGGCTTACAGGTGAGTTTAAAGCCTCTTTGATTTATAATTGGTTAAAGAAACAAAGCTTTGTCTAAAAGTTTAGAATGTTTTAAGATAAGGAAGTCTGTTAATCAGAGACAAGCCACTGGACACATACCCAGACTCAGTGATGTTATATAAACTGAGGACCTGCAGGTTTGTCTTGCATAGCCTTAGGCCTGTCAATGAGTTATAAAGGATATCTACAAGAAGGGAGGGGGGCATGAAGAGGCATGTCTGACCTTCCTTCTCATGGGCAGCAACTCAGTTTTAGGGTACCCACTTGGCCAAGAGGGGGTCCATTCAGTGGGGGAGGGAGCCTTAAGATTTTATTGTAGTTCACACTGCTGTACTGGGGAACCAAGATGACATTGCATCTCTTGGTATGAGTTGCAGCTCAGACTTCAAATCATAGCCTCCTGTGGCTCTCCTGTATACAATTCTAGTAAATAGCCACATAATTCCTTGGGCAAAATACTGGAAGAATACTTATAATTGTAGTGGCATTCCAGAGTCATCTTTTGATGGGATGCAGTTATCTTCTGGCCCTGCTCTGGCCCTGAGCACTAGTTTAGATCTAGAAACTGTACAAAGGATTATGACTTCACTGCTGTGACTGACACCATTCTTCTCACCAGCTCTTTTAGTTTACAAGTCACATTCCAGTCAGCTGTTCATCTTCCTCACCCTCTATTAACATAGTGCTGTGGTCCCCAACCTCTGGGCCACAGAGCTCCCCTCCACCCCCCTGCCTCTGTGGAAAAACTGTCTTCCATGAAACTGGTCCCTGGTGCCAAAAAGGTTGGGGACCACTGTGATAGCGTATAAGCCATGGTCAGCTCCCTACAGGTCAAGATACACTGGTGGCTACACCAGACATACTGCTTATTGTAATTCACCTAGTTTCTAAAGGCTAAGTGCCGTTTCCAGTCTGTCATTGCCATCTAGGGAGCCCTAGCTTGTCGTAGCATCTCCTATGGTCATTCCTGGCCTACAGAGGACAGCCAATGGTGAGCTTGTGAAAGACTACTTGCGGTCTCCTCAAATGCATTCCTTATCGCCTTAGTGAAGGATGTCCTCTGAGCTTACCCAGGAGGAGAACGTAGTCAGCTGGCGAGTTCTCTAAGAACGTGCTCCCACCCTGCTGGGCATCTAAGCCTTATGGCTGTGCTCTGCTGACACAGTTCTAGAATTTCTACCTCACTTGCTAAAGGCCATTATAACATCCAAGCTTTGGGGTTGGAGCCACACAGAAATCCCAGCAGTATACTAAGACTGGTTTCAGGTGTCACTTCCAGGACATTAAATCCCTAACCATCAGAGTGCAACTCTATTAAACTTTCCCTTATCCAGCCTTATATTGAGGCTGCTCTTTCTAACACCCTCAATATTTACTTCCCAATTCCTGCTGGTAGTCACCGAAAGACTTATGTGGCCTAGTTAAGTTACTTTCTCCTGAGGCAGGCATTGTATTTCCCTCTTCAGGCTGTGCTGGGAGCTGACCCTAGTTATTTGCCTTGATACAATGGGGAAAAAACAGGAAAGATCTTGATAACAAGCACCATCTTGCATCATAGCTCCAGGGTTTTAGCATGACCTTCGGGCGATGGGCAGTGGCTCTCCACTTGCAGGAGCTAGGCGCCTGCTTCTGCCATCCTGGCTGTCTCAAGGGAGAGTCTGAGTCATCTACTTAGTATCGGACTCATCTACTGAGGCTCACTCTGGCCCAGGTCTGAGTCCTACTCCTTCCTTATTAGGTCCGTGGCTGTAACGTGGGAGACCTGCCAGCGCCATGCATCTCACGTCTCAGAGCTCTGTCACTTCTTGGGCTCAGCATCTAATACAGCCTCCAGCTTTAGGATGTGGTAGTCTCTCAAGGTTGCCATGAGACCTTCCGGCTACCGTGGCATGACCTGCGTTGGTCGATGGTTGAGTCTGATCCTCTTCCAGACTTCCAAAGCAGTTAGCAAGTATCAGTCAGCCAACTCCACACCTTATAGCTGGCACTGTGCCCATATTGTTCAAGAGGGAGGACAACTGCATAGCCTATAGCCAATGTTTCCCCACCAGTCTGTGCCTTATCCAAATGCACCAAAGGTGACTTAGTAATTGTGGAACAGCCACAATCAGTAAGTAGACTGGTTGAGGGAACCCAGTCTACGTACCACCACCATTGGAATATTTGTTGCTGTTAAATTGCCCTAGTTCTAGATCACTACTATCCTGAGCCTGTTCTAAGGTCTCATCTACTAAGCATCTCGGCTCCCTTGAAAGCAGAGTTCAAGACATAACTCCAGTGTGAAGTGGTCTCTGAGAATTAATTTCAAAGAGCAGGAATGAGGGAGACAGAAGAATGAGAAGGGAAGCAGGCATTATGGAGGCTTATTCCATGGCCAATGGGGACTTGATTCCAGTGCAGCCTCCGGGGAGGCATAGGACGCCCTGCGGCATTATGCACAGTAAGCTCGGGAGGCGGGCACCTGTCCAACGTATCTTCCTATTCCATGGGTAGACTATCGCTCCCAGGTGTTAGCCCGAGAACCACTAAGCTACTTTCAATGGAACTAGACCTGGGGCAAAAATGGGAAGTTTCCTCTCAGTGTTTTCTGTGTAGTGATCTCAGCTTCCATAAAACGTCAGCTGAAACCGGGCAGAGGATATGACAGACACCAGGAGCATCTGCTATAATTTAAAGTATTTAAAAACACCTGGAGGTAGTCTTTAACTTCGAGTCTTTCTCGTGATCTTTGTTAGGGTAACACTGAATAAGATGTTTTCAACCATTAACAATACGTAAGCCATTCACAGAAGAAATTAAGTTGGTTATTAGGATGCTGTAAACATTACAATGGGAAATATTTAAAGCCAAGGATGTCAGTTTTAGTGTAAAGAGTCACAAAAGATTCCACCAAATCTAAGAGGGCAGCCTTCCTAACGAGAATGACTAATAAGTCAGTACCATTAGTATGTTCCCAACATCTACTTCTACATTTAATTGAAGCCTATATGTAAAGACTTTAAACACATAGAAACTAGACAATTTACCCTGTCTGTACCAGAAGTAAAGGGAGCTTACTAGATACATCTGGGAACGGAAGTACTGAGGGGGTCAGTATGTCAGGTGCAGACTCTCCCTTGAAGCTGGGGTATGTTACCTAGTAACAGACTAAGGGGGATGGTTGGCTCCACGGCAGTTTACCAGAGGGAGGGAGAAAGGGCATGAGCCTCAGGGTTTCCCCAGTTCTGTTCTTATAGCCACATGGAAATGATTCATTTGGTCTGGTAGGAGGGGCCTGACAACTTGGAGGTGGGGAAAAATGCCCCTTCCCGGAGCCTCCGCTCATTGCCCTGGGAGTATTTCAGGGGAGAAAGGTGTGGAGAAGACCTTGATGCCAGGAACCAGGGCAGAGGTCCCCTGCTCTGCTTCCCAAGCTGTGAGTGAAGTGGGCCTAAAGTTGAGATGAGAAACCAGAAGGCTAGAACTAGGAAGATCCTGACTCCCACCTGCTGACAATTTTCTGCTTCGTTATCCCCACCCGTTCTGAGCTTTTACTCACCCACAAGCAGGCTAGTTAAATTCTCAGAGGAAGGGGCTGCCCTGGAATAAAATATTGCTGACTGGCCACATGCCTATGCTTATTTGGGACCATACTTTCCTTGGCATCTCTCACTTGCTCTGTGAGAGACTTGAGGTGTTCCTGGAATCTCATGGAAAGGGCTGCAAGTGAAGTGCCTACCCTGTGCCCATGGCTCTGGGGTGGGCAGTGCAGTGAAGGGCCTTGGGAATCTCCAGCTGTGCATGCCTTCCCCACAGTCCGCTGGGGCAGAGGCTGCGGGTAGAACTCACATCAGCCCTGCTGCCTCCTGCCTGCCCACGTCCTTGGAGTAGATAAACATTTTGTGCATATAGATGTGAATATTATATGCAAGCCTATTTCTTACTCCACTGGGTACAACCTCTAATATGGTATTGAACAGAAGTGCTGAGATGCCTTCCTATCCTGGGAAATATTTAATATTTCATGATCAAGTGTGACATAAACCATAGATTCTTTATCTTTCAGGTCGTTTTCCTTATTTCCAGTTTGAGCTATTATATGAATGAGGTGTTAAACTTAACCACTTTCTGTATCTCTCAATGGCTTCGCTCTTTTACACTAATGAATTAATGACTTTAATGTCAAACTGACCCGGCATTCCTGAAATTCCACATGGTCATGGTTAATTGCTTCCATATTTGCTGAGTTCATTTTTTTTTTTTCTTTTAAAGCTTAAAGACTTTTGCAACACCAGGTTTAAGGCAGATTGGCCTACGGTTTTCTTGTCTTTCATGATATTAGGGTTATTACAGCCTCAATAAGTTGGGAAGTATTTTCTGTATGTAAGATCACTTAAGCGATCACTTAAGCTTCTATAGTGAATCCTATAAACTTAAATATAGTCCACGTCCTATAAGAAAGATGCCAAGACTGGATTAGACAGGCAAACTTTCTCGGCGAAACACCAGTGACAATGGGGAGGGTCCAAAGAGGCTGGGAGAGCCGTCAGACTACAATGCAGCTCTGACTCGAAAGAATTGGAAGGAATGACAGCTGGGTGGAAGTATGTTGGCTTGTGGTGCAATTCTAAGAGTCAAGTCAAATATGCGCGTCAGGAGTCCCGCCTCTCCCAGGAACAGACCTGCATTAGTATTCCTTCCACAGTCAGCCATTGGCTCGGAACAGCGTAAGGAGTTTGGCCTTGGTACAACAGAGGATTTTTTTTTTTTTTTGTCTGGAACACAGCAGTGGGGAACAATACTCAATCACGCTTCCTGTAGTCAGATCTGAGACTTTCCCATGGTTGCCATAGAAGACTACATGTCATACCTGTCCGTTATGGCCTAGGAGTTGAAGGGTAAACCTGAGTGGCGTATTAATTCTCCAGGCCACCTCTCCCAGCTGTCCACCACTGAAGCAGATGCTTGGAAATTTGAGACAACTGAATGAGCACAGCACATTCTCTAACACCAACTTGCAGTTGATGCCACAGCCCTGGAACACCAGATCTTTCAGGGTTGTAGGAAGTTGCTGTGGTTCCCATGATCAAGGCTGGGTGTGTGTTCTGATCCAGCAGCAGGAGGGAAGAGCAAAGATGGTGGGTGGTGGTCTAGGACACTGCTGGAGCCTTGACACCGAATAGGTAGGCCCAGGTAAAGTTGGCATTGATGGGGAAGCCCAGACTAGAATCTGCTTGTACCTGACATTGGCAGTCATCTGTTATATTTCCTCCAGCAGATAGAACATGTGGTTCTTGGATCTTGAAGTCAATCTGTTATTTCTTGTCCTGGAGCATGAACTACAAATAGCTGCTGTCCTTAGCCAAGGTGGTGGGTCTGGTTCACATGGCTCCAGGTGTGCAAAAATCCCTGCACCATACATAGAAATGTAGTAGCCATAGACTCTACATGTGGACCTTACCATCCTGACTGTGCTAGAATTGGCTTGACCAGGTACTGGTCTAAGTGACAATGACTTGGTTCTGAAGAGCCAAGAGCAAGGAGAGGTCCAGGAACCACGGGAAAAACCAGAAACCATAGGAGAAAGTGCTATGGTTGCCTAGAAACCTACCCATAGGGGTTATAAGTGGAACTTGAGAGGGTACCCTTAAGTCAACATTGGCAGTTGTCTTGTACATGCTAAACTTGATCTATCTAATAGATATCCACAAGGAAATGTCATGTAGACCCTTGGGTGTGTGTCAGGAGCCCAGGGAAGTATTCAAAGCAAGGGATGTACTCTTGAGGCATGTCTAATGTTCCCCATAGTTATGTAGGAGAGCTATCTCAGAGGTGCAAATTGACTCCAAATCTCTCCAGGAGATGTTGAGTAGCCACTGAGCCCAATGTCAGTGCTTGAGAACAACAGGTGGCAACTACATAGCTACAATAAAATCCTGACTTGAGTCAGGTGGTGGGATGGGCAAAAGCTGACTGCCAGTTACAAGGCCGAAGGTCTGGGATTGCTTTGAGTTTCAGACCATAGGGAGTGCTCAGGGCTGAAGGAGGATACAAACCCTTAGACAACATAAGTGTCAAGATGTGCATGCCAAGGTGAGTGCCCTTGTTCTCATTGGACCCTCTAGACTTGTGGTTTGATTTGAGGTGACAGACCAAGTAAAAACAAACTGGATCAACAACTTTTCTCTTTAAGATGGTTTCAGAGATAGGCTTTGTCTCTTAGACAAATCCAATGTGAAGTTTCTTATGTGACCAGAGTCACAGATGCCCAAACACCTATAACCTAGGAATAGTCCTTCCAGGAAGAATTACCCTGAGAGTGACAAGTAGAAAAGCAGGACTTAGGTCAGAAAATGATACAGGGTCAGACTGGAAGACTGTGCTGTGACTTGTCATATTTTCCTCTTGTGCTGCTTTCTTCCCTATGAGAATAGTGGGCCATGTTGATGACCCACCTGCTGTGATGAAACTGTTTCCTTATACAGTGGCAGTACAGATATGACTTGGAGGTTGTAGAAGACAAGAGGCTATGTCCTTCAAGGTAACTGTCAGTGTCTCATGCTTTTATTCCTGGTCTGTAGCAAAGACAACCACCACATCCTGGAAACGCCCACAACCAGAGTTCTTGATGTCCCTGTTCACTATTACCCATCTAGGTATAGGGTATAGTTGAGTTAGCCAGTAAGTAGCAAAGTCAGTGGAATGGGTAAAATCAGACCTTGAGTTTAGGATTATAGTTCATGACATTGACAATCAGAATAAGTGACAATACATCTCATCTGGCTTCCTGGAAGGGCAATTGGAATAGAAGCACTGGTTAGTTATGCCTTAGCCTCCTACAGCATGGCTTCCCTGGGGGCTCGTTAGGGGCTTGTGCTAGAGCCTGGGGTTCTGGAGGGGGTGGTTTGAGGACCAATCTAGTCTATTATTCAGAGCTTGACAACTAAACTCCTGTCCCTCCAACTGGGAATTAAACTGGTGTTCACTTTCAAAATGTTGCTGGAGAAAGTTAACTGCTGCTTTAAAAGGACCCTGTGTGTCTACAAGCTGGTTTTGGCCTTTGTGCCAAGTAGCTCCTTATTGGGGTTTAAACTCTTGCTGCTTGGTACAACTAATAGTTACAGATCAGCTTGCTCATATGCTTCTAGGTACACTGCTTGCCACTTATGGTTAATGGCTCATGTATTAAGATGCTTCTATATATCCTATGCCCTAAACATTAACCCAAGCCAACTGAAAGATAGCAACTTTTAATAGCTTATTCATGAAACAAATCAGCTATAAGCCTGGGTCCACTAAGGAAACCAGAGTCCAAGCTAAATAGTCCAGTAGAAATTAATATGGGCAACTAGCTACAAAACAATTGAAAGCCAAACAGGAAATGCTAAAGAAATGCAGATTAACAGCAAAAGCTGCTTTGTACCCTTAGGCCTGAAAGGACAAAGGGAAGAAAGTGCCACTACAGCCTTGTAGTAAAGACTACCCACATGGGACTAGAGCCATGGCAGGAAATGCTTGGAGGAAACAGGGAGGGGAGAGGGACTGACTCTAGAACACTGGAAATAGCCATAGGCATGTTCTGCTGAAGTTGGGAGAAGGAAAAATACCCTGGCTGCTTCCTTCTGCATGCCACCTGATCTCCCATCAGGGCTTCCTGTTGGCCAAAGCCAGATGGCAAGTGTCTCATTTGCACAACTGTCACTTAAGTTGGATTGTGGGCACTAAACACAACTGTCTCCTACTTTGAGCCTGCCGTTGACTCCCTCCTCAACCATCAGCCTTGGAGAAAATGAAGAAGCAAACGTGGAATCCAGGAGTAAATGAGGCTCTGGGCAGACTAAGGAGGGCTTTATCTAATGTGGAATGGGTATAGACTTGGATGACAGGGTCAATCGAAGTCTGGCAGGAAGACACCCACACTGCGGTGCAGCTCTGGATAAAGTCTCAGCTCACTCAACAGGGGACCTTCAGCGCAAACACTGCTCAGAGTCCTGCATCAGGCAGGACTGCCATGCTTTGCCCAGTGATTGGCTGGGATCTACCTGGGTGAAGAATGTGCTTAGTTCTAACACTGGCAGATCCCAAAGGAGCTGCAGCTGGAAGTGATCAGGTACCTGCACTCTTCAAGGCAGGCCCTTCCTTGAGATTGAAGTGGCACGTTTCCATAGCTGCCACAGTGACCACATGACTCTCAAAACTAGGGTGCCTAAGAGAAGAGAATTACTACTCACACTAGGGTAACAGGAACAAACTAGAACTGTCTAGAGAAGTTGGTATATGGCCCCTGGGTATAATGGCTGTGTCCTGGAACAAAGGGCAGCTGGCAGAGCTGTGAGGATGTCAGTGAAAAGTAAACTCAGTTCTGCTCCTGCCTGTTCAGCGTAATTGCTCTGAGAGAAGCATTGACTATTGCCTGGCAGAAACTAGTGCCAAGTCTGTATGCTAATGCACTGGACAAAACTGGGTTAGCATGAATGCCCTGTGAGGTTGAGGGATCGATGAAGGCGAGTGAAAGTTGAAAAGCCTTGGGATTTGTACCCCTGTCCTGTCTCCTTGTGGGGCTGGTGGATTCCAGTCCAGGGAGCCTGCTTCCTTCCAGTACTGCTCCTCTCAAGGAGGCAGACCTTAACCTACAGTCTCTCTGTAAACTGCAAGATATCTTAGGGATCTTTTCTTCCTGTGAACTTACTAGGGCTGAAACAAACTAGAATCTTGCCCTTCTGTCTTCAATAATACATTACTAGATGAAGTCATATTCCTCCTGTGCTAAATATTCTCAGGACAAAATAAGACTGGAAGGATATACCTATTTCAAAAGGGAAACAAACTTGAATAACATGTACCACTGGATACAAATAGTAGGGCACTCATACTGAGAACATCAAAAATGTAAAAGAAATACCTAAAAAGACACCAGCATTCAGAAATAACAAAAATGAATCAGTTATAACAACATACAAGTGGATAGAACACAATAGGAGCAAATAAGATACAGCTGAAGAACAAATCAGTGAATTGGAAGATCAGATTAAATCTTCATGGAAGAAGGGAAAGAAAATTAGGTTTTCAGGATGTGAAAAGTATAAACATATAGATAAGAGAATCAAAAGAAAATAGTTAATAGTGGAGATAAACATCCTAAAATGATCAGTGACTGCACTTTGAAAGGGTTCATGGAGTACATGGAAAGAAACCCCACAACTAGATGCAATATAAGCTTTAAAACCGAGTTTCCAAACACTCATCTACAGAACAAGACTCTCACAGCATTCAAGAAAAATACTGGGTGAAATAAGGGGATAGTCTTTAAGGAATTAAACTAGTTATAGAAGTCCTCAAATGCACATGAGTAGAGAATGGTACAATGAACTTGTATACCTGTTACTCAAATCCAACAACTCAATTTTGTCTTGTTTCATTTATCCCCCTGGACTTCTTACCTTATTTTGCTTCTATAAAATTCCTTAAAGCAAATACCGGGTGTCATTTTATTCACAAATACCAATAAGATTGTTTTAAAGTCACTGTCACATATCTAACAAATCAACACCCCTTAATATCTGGTAGTCTGGTCAAATCTCACTGCTTTAAGGATCTAGCATCTACCTTATTCAAATCAGGCTCCAAACAAGTTCACTATTGCATTTGGTTGTTGCCTTAACCCAAGATAGAACTGAGGTGAGACTTAATTGCTAATGCTTAATTGTGGGGTAAAATCCTGGAGCAACAACAACGAAGAAAAAGGAGTATATAACAGGGAAGACTAGGAAACATGAGCTTATGCATTAAGTTGGCCACTGCTTCACAAAGGTCACAGCTGACTACTGGGCCTCCTGAGTGACCAGTATGGATTAATTTAAAAATAAAGGTAAGTAACTATGCTGAAAACCAGTTGAAAGGACAAGTCCTATCCTGGTACCATTACTGTAGTGGTTTCAACCTCATTAAATATCAACAGAACAGAGCAGGCCAGAAACTACCTGTCATCTAAACTCATAATGTCAGAGGTATCACAAATCAATGAGCAATACAAGGATTATTAAGTAAGTGGTAGTTACAACTGAGTCACTTGGAAAATGGATTTGGCAGATCTTGTTTCATATCCTAAAACTATATTAGGATATTGTTTCATATCCTAAAACTATAGAATAGAGTGACATAAAAGTAAGACTAGGGAAACTAAAAAAACTAAGCAGGAATGCTTATCATGCTCCTGAAGGTTAAAGCAGTTTCTTTATTTCCTGAACTCTAACAAAGACAACTTAAAATGCAGAATGTTGACATTAACTTGTATATACTGGAGACAAGTATGTACAGCAAATATACTGTGTTGTAGGACAGGCTATGCTTTAGATATTCCCAAAATCTCAGTGGCTTAGCACAAACGTTTCACTCATATGGGAGTAATGAGGGTTGGGTGACTCACCTCCAAGCCATGACTTAAAGTGAGATGGAAGGAGCATGAATTCCTATCTAAAATGTCTTCCAAGGTCTTAATAGACATGGCAGAATGATCTCTAGGGGGGTCATGGTCAGACCTAGAAGCTGTGGTCACTAATCACTGTTCAATTAGGATTATACCCTTTGTAAGGCTTCTCAATGGAGGAATGTGTATTAATTCAGTGTCTGATACAAGGTTATTTACTCATCATGGACTGATGGTATAGTTTGTAGATTGGTACCAGTGTGTGGCTCAGACTTAGCAGCACTGGTGTACGCTCTTCCCAACAGTGTGGCCAGAACCCAGTCATGCTCCAACTTGCAACTAGGTGCAAGAGAACCTAGAAAACATTATTGTGAGAGACAATGCTACGTGCTCCCGAACCATGGTTTTCTTTGTGAACACAAGGCTACAATGGGTCAACACTTCAAGTTTACAACTAGTCATCTAAAAGCTTCCAGATAACTGGGAGCAACATTGACAGCATCAGAGTAAGGACCTCTGAAAACTCTAACCCTTCATAAAAGCAATGAGACCACCAGGCAAAGCTGTCAAAATGAACTTTTTCAGAACTTGGAAACTAACAAGTCCTATAACAATTGAGGGAAAAACTGAATCTAGGTAATAATAGCAAGTTTGTGTCATCTTAAATGGCCTATTCCCTCCCACCATCACCCCAACTCCATGGAAGTCTTAAAAACCAACACCTTGCAAACAGTGGAAACCAGCAGCTGAGCAGTCATCAGAGGCAGAATGGGATTAGAGCTTCTTCAAGGCCCCATTCCTGGAGAACTGTTGCTGCTTAACTTGTCTCCTGGCTTCACTGGAAGACCTCATTCACGAGGCTGTCTTTATTTGACTTGACTCAGATCACCTAGTGCAAAAAGCCTTTTCCACAGGGCATTTGTCAAGAATAATTAAAGGTGATTGTTTAACACTGCAGCTGCCTGAGGTGGTAGATGACATTTAGAGCAAACAATAGGCTAAATGAAAAGCTGAAAATGAGATGACCAGAGGAGTTCTGAAAAGTTCCAACACTCCTAGTAATCTGGAAGGCCATGTGCATGTGCAGGACTATACATGCTGAGGGAAGACTTTAGAGTGCCCTAAGCTCATCTCTCGCTGATCTTGAGGCTCTGCACAAGCAGAAAGTAATGTCTAAGGATGGCATTTTCAACTGCCTGGCTTAGTGTTGCAGGCATGTCTTAATATATGCAGAGAGCCCCTCAGTAAAGTCTGGGAGAATTATTGGTTCCAGGCACTTAAGGAAGTCTATCTAATCAGCAGCTGACTATTTAACCAAACTTCAGTGGTCACACATGACAAAGTAGACTTCACAGAACTCAGAGTTACTAAATAAGCAAACAGCAATAACAAACCCTGGGGAGAAACTGATGGTCCAGAGTTGCCACATTAAGACTTCCAGTTTCCAACAAAAACCAATATCCTAAATACAACAGCAATCAAAGTATCTCTAAGAAAGCCCAGATTTTGGACTTACTAGACAAAGACTTTAAATCTATTTAAAATACCTTTGAAATAAATTTAACCATGTCTAAAGAACTAAAAGTATGAGAAACATGTTTTTCCAAATAGAGAATATCAATTGAGAATATTTTTTTAAAGAACCAAATAAAAATTCTCAAGCTATTGTATAATAACTGAATAAAAACTTCCCAAGAGTTTCAACAAACAGATTTGAAGAGGCAGAAGAATCAGTGAACTTGATAAGTTGATTGACTTGAAAGGTCTAAATACCCTGGAATTGGGGGTTGTGGCTGTCCAACCTTGTGAATGTACTTAAAAAGGACTGAATTGCATAATTTAAAAGGGTGAATTTTATGGCATGTGCATTTTATTTTATTTCATATCTCAAAATCACTTTTAGAAGTAAAGTCTTTGGTTAAAGAACAAAATTTTAAAAAGCAGGAATGGAGCCACCAATCCATTTCATTGAAACCCCACTCCTGTTCCTTATGAACTCATCATTCCTCTTCATCTCCGAACAACGTTGTTATGGGGTCCACATGTTTGTGGTAGTCCTGCAGGCTTTTACATAAACTATAATCTTGAGACTTGCTCTACTCATTGAGATTTATCCATGCATGTAGCTATGATCTATCCTTCATTAGCAAATTATCCAGTTATCCAATAATAAACTGATAAGTTTGTGGATTTCCTGTTAGTGGATTTTTGGGGGTTTAGATATTTGCTTTTATGAGCAGTGTTGCTTCGAACATTCTTGAGCACTTCTTACACAAGTATGCAACCGTCAACCCAAGAAAATGAGCCCCAATCTCAATGGAGGTTTATTAAGCCAAGAGTTTGAGGACATGCCCGTGAAAAACACCAGCCACAGACAACCTGTGGCTGTTTCTTCCAGAGGGAAAGTTGGGGGGAGGGGCTGATGAGGTGTTGGTTACATTTTTGTGAAGCCCAAGAAATCCACATTTTACATATAATAAGGGAGTGAAGGAAGCATCGACTACATAGATGTCCCAGTGTAGATGGAAGAACGTCTGATTCTGTCTTCAGTTCTGTTACCTGTAAGATAAACTTGTAACTCATTAGTGTAGAATCAGGCTTTAGTTTTAGGTGCTAAACATAGGTACAATTTGTATGTCTTTGCTTGTGGGAGGTTAGCAAAGAATGAATTTCCTTAATGAGTGATCTGTGGGGCTAGTTCTTCACTGATACCTGAGGCTTTTACCTTCTCTCTTGCATAAGGAGTTCATCCCCCAGGACTTTAACTTTCTTCTTACACAATATTTCTCTGGGGTGTGCACGTGGGAGTGGTATTAATGGGTTTTAGGTAATACATGTCTTTAACTTTACTGTGATGGTAAATAACTGACATTATAGCAGCAAATATACACTCTCCCCAGTAAGAGAGAAGGCTTTCCTTTGCCACATCCTTGCTAACTCTTTGGTACTAGTTTATGCCATTGTAATTTGATCTGACTTTTTTTAATCTCATAAGAATCATTTTCCTTTCCTTGATTACATACATAATGTACTCAATTTCACGAGAATTTTTTCTTAGGTTCCATTCATGATCTCTTTAACCATCTTATTTTTTAGACTCTGATTTATAGTTCTGTACATTCTGGGTATTAATCCAGAATATATGATCATGTCCCCTTCTCTCCAGTTATACTTTCTCTTTATTCCCTTATGTCCTTTGAATTAAGTTTTTCTTATTCAACATTCTGAATGAGACACTCTTACTGAATGAAGTAATAAAGATATTGTATAAAAGTTCTGCCTCATATTTAAGTAAGTACTAGTGTCTCACTATTCAATTACAGATGAATTAAATATCCAATTCCGTTTTCCTTATGGGTAATAACCTATTGAATACTCCATCTCTTCCCCACTGGCCAGTAATACAGCATACATCAATATTTATGCATGGGTTTGTGTCTAAATTCTAGTCTGTTGTATTTGCCCATCCCTGGCCAATACCGCACGTTTATATGTGTATAAAATTGATACTTGCATAATCAGAATAGATTTGATAACTAGCACATTTTCCACATCGAGCCCTTGGCCTTCACTGACTGTAATAACACTTACCCAACAGGCAAACAAAAAAAGCCTTTAAAATTGCTTCCTCCAAAGTAGTCAGTCAAACAATATCACATCCTGGGGGAGAGTGGTGAAGATTAATGCCACTTAATATCTAAAGGAGACACAAGGGTGGTGGTGTCCATATCTCCATTTAAGTCACCAGTATGCCTGCAAAACCTGGATGGGTGTGGAGTGAGTTTGCTACGTCTAAGGATTTATCCCCATTGCAGCTGCTGTGACATCAGATCTCCTTGCTGAAACAGATTAACTTAGCCCCAGATACATGGTATGTAGTCATCACTGTGGTGAATGTTCTCTTCTATCAGAAAAGAGAATCAGAAGTGACTTGCACTTATATGGAATAGATAACATTCTTAATTTTACCCCAGAGCTATATAAATTTTCCCATGTTCTGTAATAGCATGGTATGAAGAGATCAGGACTGACTTACACACTGAAGGACATCATATTGACCTATTCTATTGATGGCATAATAATTGGACAGGATAAGCAGGAAGGGGCTAACACGATGGAGGCCTTGGTAAGGCAGTGTGCTTCATGGTGTAAGAAAAAACACATAAAACATCAGTAAAAGTTTTCAAGTCCAGTGGTCTGAGTATACAAAGTAAAAGATGAATTACTGCATCTCACACCATGACAAAGGAAGCACACACCTGGTGGGGCTCTTCAGGTTTGGAGGCAGCATATTCCACACCTGGGAATACTGCTCTGACCTTATACACTTAGTGGCAAGAAAGGCTACAAATTCCAAGGGGGGCTCAAACCAAAACTTGGCTCTTCAGCAGGTCCAGCCTATGCTGCCTGGGCCAGACAATTTAGCAAACCTTTTTCTGAAAAGTGCAAGATAGTTAAATATCTTAGGCTGTGCAGGCTGTATGGTTTGCTTAAAAAAAAAAAAAAAAAATTCGGCTCTGCTGTTATGGTGCCAAAGCAAGCATTGACTACTCCAGAAGGGGAGGATAAACAGGTCAACAGTGGTCCCTTATAAGACCAGAAATCTGTGTAGTCTTAGCTCTTACACTAGATCTGTGATCCATTTCAAATTAACCTTTGTATATGGACTGAAGTATGAAGAAAGACCTGTAGCTAACTTTTTATGTGAATATCTAATGTAGTCCCACTTACTGAAAAGATGATTCTTTCTCCATTGGATTATGTTGGTCTCTTAACTCACCATATGTGTGGGCCTATTTCTGGACTCCATTGATGTTCTAAGGAAAGGACTCAATACCCACATATAAAGAAGTGTGGTTATACAACAACCTCTAGCTGTTAGCTCTTTAGGTTCTACCTTAGCTTTTTTTAAAATAGAAGGTTATAATACTTCACTTGAGCTGATCTTTTTTATAGAAACCATATGTATGACTTTCTAGAAAGTGGTTTTCTCTTGAACACACATTGGAACCAGTCGTCATAATATAATTGCCCTTCACTTTGTGGCAAACCACCAACACATCTGTCAGAAGCACTCATAAGCTTCTGTGTGTGTTTTATTTCAAAATACTAAGGGGGTACAAATGTTCTAGGTTACATGGATTGTAGCTTTTGGGATGGTCACATTCTCTTCAGGGAGGCCCCTAACCAATGACTACACCACCACCTTGGTCAGTCATTGGCTGGAGGCTGCCCCAAAAAGAGCTTGCCCTAATCTACCACTACCATGGTCAAAGGCCTAGCTGTTTTTGTCCATTATGTCTCCTTTATAGGGTAACTTTCTCCAGAGATCCCTATCTGACTTTGTCAAGGCAACGTCACAATCTGGACTTTTCTCCCTTCTCCTCATACAGGCATTACTCCCCAATAAACCTCTTCCACTCCTAACTCTTTCGCATATACTTCCCAGAAAATTTAACCTCACAAATGATCTATATGTCTACCCTTGTGCCAATACTACGCTGTCTTGACGACTATAGCTTTATTAAGTCTTGATCAAGTAGCAAAAATCCTCAGTTCTACATAAAAACTACTTTGGCTATTCTAGGGTACTTCCATTTCAACATGAATTTCAGGATAATCTTAATTTCTATGGAAAAACTCTGGCCCTTTAGGATTGTTGATTATATAGATTAATGGGAAAAATAGACATCTTAACTGTCTAATCCATAAATGTGGCATATTTACTTAGATCTTTCAACAATATTCTGGATTTTTTATGATTCATCATTAATAAATCAAGAAATCCATCAAACATGAGGCCTTTTACCAATGTGGGCTTAATTTTCTGTATTGGACTCGAAGTAGTCAATAGAGTTCTAGGCCTCAAGAAAGACAGTCGTCATAAGACGACTAAAGGATCAGTGCAGTAACCCAGGGATTGTCAATAGCAGGCAGCTGCTGACATACCTAGGCTAATGAGATGAAGGATATGAATTCTCAGAGACCCATGACTAGGCCACCTGAAGGCTATCTGGCAGAAACAGGCAATATGGAGAGTAAGCAGCCACAGTGAGATGGTGCTCAAAGCTGAGAAAGAAGGTAAGAACTACTTGAGCTGCTTCTTCCACATTGCCCAACCTATTACTGTGTGCCACCTGCTGTATCTGGTCAGAAGCTTATTGGGTGTGTTATTGCTACATAACTATTACCACTAAACCTAGTCTAATGCAACACACGTTACCTGTTTGTGGACTGAGCGTCCAGGCACAGTTTAACTGGGTCCTGCATCGGGGTCTCCCAAGGCTGCAATCAAGGGGTTGGCTGGGCTGCATTCTCATGTGGAGGCTTGACTGGAGGAGAGTCCACTTCCAAGTTGCATGGTTGTTAGTAAAACAGGTCCTTATGGCTTTTGACTGAATGCCTCAGTTTCTTACTGGCTGTTGGCTGGAGGTAACTGTCAGTTTTCAGAGGCTTCCCTAATTTTCTTGCCATGTAGGCTCCCCCGATATGGCTACTGCTTCAATAAAGCCAGACGGGGAAAGTATCCTCCCAGAACAAAGGTCACAGTGATACGTAATGTAGTCACTGAAGTGATATGCCATCGCTTCTGCTGTATCTTACTGCCTAAAGACACAAGTTACAGTCCTACCCACACTCAAGAGAAGAGCGCTGTGCAAGCATGTGAATCGCAGAAGGCAGAGATCCTGAGGGCCATCTTAGATGTTGCCCATCTCAGCAGGTGAGTCTGGAAAGTGAAGTTTGGAGGGTAAATGAAGACAGGATCTGAGAGAAAAACTGACTTACAGGAAAATGATCATTAAGGTAATAGATCAAATGATATAAACCAGGACTACTTTAGCCTCTATTTCCTTTTCTCTTATTCTCAACTTTTTTCTCCCCATAGCCAATCACTCTAATGTATCCACGTTTCTGAAATATGCATGTGTCCTAGGGTAATGTGAAATGTTTTTTGAATTTACATAAATGATACTGTGCTATAGATCTTATTAAATTTAACCCTCCAAGATAGGTGGTGGTTATAATACATGCAGTTCATGGTTTCTAACTGCTGTGATTTTTCTCTGAGCATCTAGGTTCTTTTCCAACTTTCCTTAGCCAAGACCAAATAAATATTCTAGGCTATTCCCTTATGAATCCATGTGAAAATACTCTGGAATATATCCAGGAGTGTGACTATGGGCCAAATGGGTCCTTCTTGCTCTTCCCCTTTTTCTATTAGGGAAAAAGTCTGGAGCTTTATGGTAAACTGACAATTACACATTGAACTTTGTGCCCTATTAACACAGCACATTTTCTAAGCATTCATGGAAAACTAATAATTGACTCTATACTAGGTCAGAATCTCAAATTTCAAAAATCAGAAATTCCTTTGGCACAAGAGGATATAACCTATGTAATTTCAAATAAAACCCCCCTACACCCTTCCAATCTAAAATGTTCTGCCTCAAAATTACTGGGTTGAAGAATAAATAAAATACCCAGAAGTAAACTCAACCTTTAAGTACTTGCCTTTTTAAAAACATGTTTCTTAAAGTTATAGAACAGTAATCACAGGTTTAGCCAAATTTCACAACTTTAAGATTATTAAAGAATAAGAAACAAATTAACACATCAAAATACAGTCGATAAGAGCTGGCCCTTCTGGGGATGGGTAGGGAAGACTTCCACCAGACCCTTTTTAGTCACAAAATAGGCATATGTTGACACGCGATGGGACTTAGAATCAGGCCACTAACTGATCACTTAGCTTTGAACAAACTGCTTCTCTTCTCTCAGTTCAAGCTTACCATCTCTAAGCTAAAATGAGCCTCGGGGTGTGGAGGCAAGGGCTTGCACGTAAACTTAACAAATGCTAGCTGACTAATGAGAGTGCATGAGCTAATGGATTTTGAGAGGCCTATGCCAACTGAGTTTATGTTGGTACCAAGTGCTTCCCCCACTCCCCACCTATGAGCATGGACCACAGGGTTTCTTCCAGGGGCATGGAAGTAGGTGGGCAGCTGCTTAAGCAGGATATCTAGTCTTGTCACCCATCACCTCGGGTTTACATTCAGGGATTCTGCTCACAACACTGTCTTAAGCACCTCTTTTGACCTCCCTGTTCTGAGCATGAACTTCTTCTAAAACACTAGAGTATAAGGAACAACAGGAATGTTCTGAGCATGTGCTCGGTTTACCACCTTGAAATCTGATCATAGCTACCAATTCTTTTCTAATAGTGTCATTTTCCTTTAATTTGCTAGGACGATGTTACAACAGTAAAAAGTAGCAGTGATAGCATTTTCCTAACTAAATCAGGTGCTTTTAATGATTCATTAAATGTGACTTTTCTAAGCCTCTAAAGGATTCCCTGTATCAAGTTCTAGAAGTTCTTTCATTCCTAGCTTGACAAAATCCATGATTTCAAAAGTTGTAAATAGCTTTTGAGATCTGAGAATGTGGTTTTTCTTTACATGTTAATGCAACTAACCACCCCTATGTTGATCAATCCTTGCATTTGGGACATATCCTACTTCATCCCTATTTTTAATATGCTGCTGTATTTGACTTTCTGATATCTTTAGACTCCTTGCATCTGTTAATAACATAGCTTGCTGTTCTTCTGTCTACGGTAGCAAAACTATGCTAGCTCTATAAAATAGGCAACTTATTTTGGCATTTTATTATGCAACGTATCCTCTTATCAGCCAGGGTCTAAACCAGGAAAACAAAACACTTCAAGTATTTACAAAGGGAATTCAATCCATGTAACTCTGAGGATGGAGGTGCCAGGGAGTCAAAGAAGGTATGGACACGGTGAGGAAACTGAGAAATTTACAGCTGCAGGGATCCACATCTGCCCCTTGGTTGGAAGAGGTGGAGGGATGTGGGGTTAGGAACCACAAAGTGGGGCACCTGGAGATGGGGAAACCAAATTGGCCTAAGTTCCAGAGGAAACTGCCTGAGGCGAAGGGGAAGGAGTACCCTGGCCCTCTCTCTTTCTCCCACCCTCCATCCCCCACCAGGCCTTTCACTGACCAAACCTGGCTGAGGGCTAGCTGAATGAGCCTGGGAAATTCAACCTGTAAGTATGAGGGTCTGCCCCCATGGTACTGACAACAGAAGGGTAAAGACTGAGACTGGGAATAAATGTCAGAAACTTGGATTGTTCTCTGAACAATGCTGTTCTGAGCATTCTTGGATGTCTCCTAGTACACATGTTTAAGATAGTCTTCATGGTATATCCAGGAATTTGTTGGGCATGTGGATCTTAGTTAACTAGAAACCACCAAGCTCTTGCCAGAACAGGTATATGTCTTACATTTGCACCAGCTGTGTAAGAAACTTATCACTCCTCATCCCAAACATGCCAGAGTTCCAGGGATCTTCTGTCTGTACCTTGTTTTGTGCTCCCAGAGGTTGACCTGATAAATTTCATCTGCCAGGCCCTCTGGTCTCTGGTGTGGTCCCTCCAGTGGGAACACTGGTAGGAGATCTAAGGTGTGAAGGAGGGTGACTGCTGCTGCTTGTCCCTTTGGGGTAGATAGCAGCTTCTCCCCTTGGTTACTACACTATCCAATGTGCTCTCCCTTCACACTAACACCATTGTGAAGAATCCCTTTGCAAATGAACTCTCCTAATCTGGCTGAGCCATTTGTTTCCTGTTGTGACTCAGACTGATAGAGCCAGGTATCTCTACCTCTAATTGCTGCAGATATATTACTTCTGTAGTCTTGTGTTTAGCTTCTATTCCCTGGTTACCAATGTTGACTGTCAACCTAAAAGACACCAAAGAAAACTCTCTAAATATGTTGAGTTTACTTGGGAATGATGATTATCTGAAATGCATGGAATGGCAAGCCATGAGTGCCTTTGTGAGGGAAGCATAAAGGGAAGCTTTTGTTAACAGAAAGACTTACATAAGCTGCTTAGAAACAGTTTTATTGGTTCCAGAAGTTCAAAGCTAGAGTTGTCAGTTCCCTGGAGACACAAGTGTTCCTCTGAGAACATCTTACCTGAGTTACTGCCATCCTAAAGAATGTCTAGTGATAAACCTTATCAAAGCAAGGAGATACATGAAGGATGGGAAAGGGTTTCTTGTGGGGCTCTTAGAAAGTCCTTGGAAACTGTTCTTAGATGTCTAAATTTGAGCCACCTCCTCCTTCATGCCTTCCTGGCCCTATTTTGTCTGGGTCTGGCAAGAGTGACTTCATCCTGATCTCTACCACTTTCACGTTTCCCCCTTTTGATCAAGATCTCTCTGAAAATATCATTGATCAATTAGCTTCAGTCAGATTAAGTGTCCCTCAGTGCCAGAAAGGAACTTTCCCAGTAGTTTGGTCTTGTCCCATGTTGGGGGGTCAGTGATGAACAGCTGGAAGTCAGTATCAAGACCCCATTAGCCACACTTGAGCAATAAGGAGGCCAGAAGAAGCTCTCGGGGTTCATCTGGATCTTACTATTAAGTTTGATTCTTTTCCACAGGTGTTACCATCATCTCAAGGCACTGGGCCAACATTTTGTCAGCAGTTTTATTTCTATAAAGACTTAAGACGATAGGTACAGTTTAAAAAGGAAAGCAAAAATAACAAATGACAATTCCAGTTTACTTGATGGCTTTTGAGTCATCATGAACCTACACTTAAAGGCAACCAGCTGAACAGATAAAATGATCATGGGGAACTGGTTGAGACTTGTAGCCACATGGCTTATTCTATTTTATGTAACTGAGTCTCAATTTCCCCAGAGGAGTTTATCCAGGTACAGCATGTAGTATTAGCAATAGTAGAGACATCACCTTGTTCAGCTAATAAATAATCAAGAGCAATTTGTTATCTAACGCTATCCTGGCAAAGGAAACTAATGAGTATTGCTATGCAGCAACAGCCTTTGCAGTGGAGTCTTCCCGAGTTTCTAGGGTAGCAGATAAACTTATTCATTAGCAGCTACACCATCCCATGGTACAAAAGGAAGCAAATTCGGAGTCCCATAACCTCCCAAGTAACTCATGTTTAATTCTGTAGTGAGGGGGCTAGCCCAGTGATTATTTCAGTGATAAATTTCAGATCTACTGAATGACAGAAGTCAAACACCCCAAACTATGTTGGCCTCCTTTATCCAAGTGTCTAAACATCTACAAACCCACATCAACATACCCTACCCACAAAAGTAAATATGCTTGATAGCACAGACAACTTCTGAGTTTTCTCTACATGATAGAACTAAACCAGGGGTCAGTTACATTACTACAATACTGCTAATGGCCCTTTTTGAAATTGGCTCCAATAGTTCTTTTTACATGTTAGACCCAAGGAACTTTTAAGGATGACCCATTGCACATTTCTCAGGTCCAACTAAGACCATCTTTTTGAGTAGATAAGGCAAGCAACAGGAGTTGAAGGTAGATGAGAATGCTTAGCCCTATAGGAGGGCCTAGGGATATAAATGGTACAGGTGGTTAGATCTGGGATGTTAGTGAAACTTGTTACAGGTTGAACTAGAGGGTCACTAGAGTCATGAACAGAGCTTGGTTTTTGATGACTAATCAAACAAGCCAGTAGGGTTTCCCCCTGTGGCAACAGACTGGGAAATAGCCAATAGGGGTTTTCTTTTCTAATTGGACTTAAGCCACTGCTGAAGTGGTGATTCCTTTGCAGGGAAAGCTTCAACCCTATGCGAGAACATACAGATCAAAACTAAAACATAACTGTAACACCCATGTGAGGGAAGTAACTAGATAAAATCCATCTACTAAACTTTGAATGGCCAATAAGGGAGACTAAAATAGCCAGGGGCTGTAGGCACTGGCTTTCCAGGGTTGAGTTTAGGACAGGCAGGGCAGGCTAAATAAGCATTTTTGGCTGCTTCATTGATGTCATATCATCAGTATTGTTTCATAAAACGAATTGTCTGTAGCACAGTGACTTAAATCATACACAGTAGTTAATAATGAAAATTTCACAGAATCTGGCAGGATAATCGTCTTGGCCCAAACCAGAGTTCCTCTTTATCACTGAGCCAGCAGCCATCATCTTTCCAACTTTGTTTTTCAGCCTCTGGTGCCCAATTCTGTACGTACATAGTAATTGTCTTAAGATCACCTTTTGGGAATCTTTCTTGCTGTGCCATGACAGATTTGATCAGTAGGACCTTTAAGGATAGTATGTCTTGCTGCATTATCAGCAAGGTGACTTATTCTAGCTTCCATGGTATAGTTTCAAATGGCCTGAAACTCTGATAATGGCTAGAGCAGAAGGTAGCTGTAGTGCATCTAATTCTTCAACATATAGTCCACTTATTTTGTTTCCATTGGAAGTGAGGAAACCTCTGTACCTCCATAACATTCCAGAATCATGAGCAACTTCGAAGCCATGCCTACTGTCCATATAAACATTAAGCCTTTCCCTTAGCCAAGAACACAGGCTCGAGTGAGGGCACATAGCTGAGCCTACTGGACTGAAGTGGCTAAAAGTAAAGGAGCTGCCTCAACCTCAAAGGAAGTAGCGGTTGCATAGCCTGCATGACGCTTACCAGTGTCACTTCTTAAATATGAACCACTTATAACCAGGACAATTCAGCATTGTCCAGGGGAACTTGTAGATCCTCCTGAGGAGTTAAAGGTGGTCTGTCAGAGTTAAGCGGTCATGTGTTGTCTCCACTGAAGGGAGAGAACGGGAGAATTGCAGAGTTATTGCTGTGAGTGACATAAGGAGCAGCAAGTAGAAGCTTGTAGGAAGTCAGCTGGCAGAAAGATGCTGAGTGTGATGTGAGGGTGAGCTTCCACAGCAGGAGGCAAGAATACAGTTAGGGGATGCCCTGACTATCACCTCAGTTGCTTTGACTAACAGGGCTTGCAGCAGGGACTGTTCTTAGGCAGAGAAGAGAATCCACGGGCAACAGGATCCGTTGCTGACTACAGTGTCCTAGAGGGCAGTGTTGGCCTCTATGCTTTTGAGTTAAGACCCTCAAATCATCTCTTTCATATAGAAAGAAGATAAAAGGGAGTCTATAATCAGGGTGATCTAGAACTGGAGGATTTTTTAACCTTTTAGTTTAAGAAGTTGCTCTTCAGATTTTGCCCAAATATTGGTCAGGCTTGGTAAACTTGAAGCATACAGGGGTTAGGCCAAAAGAGAAACTAGGGATCCAGTTATGACAGTAACCAGCAAGTCCTAGAAACCTATGAAATTGACACTTGGTTTTTGGCTGAGGAAATTGCAAAATGCCTTGAATCTAGTCTGGGCCTAAATATAATCCATTCTGTGAAATTAAATGGCCCAAATATTTCACCTGAGTTTTTACTAGCTGCAGTTTTTCTCTAGAGACTTTGACTTTCAGCAGCTAGTTGCTTTAGTAGATGTACACTGTCTTTTTCATAGGGTGCCTGTGAAGGAGAGCAAAGAAGGCCATCTACATATTGTAGGAGAGCCTTGGGAGGAGGGACCACAGCTTCCAAGTCTGCCTTTAATATTTGAGAAAAACAGGAAGGACTTTCAGTAAAACCCTGGGACATTACTGTGCCAGGTGACTGGCCTTCCCAGGTGAAGGCAAAAAGATATTTGCTCGCCTGTTCAACTGGGATACTGCAAACCATGCTATGCAGATCAAGACTGTGAAAAAACCTGCCAATAGGTATTGAGGTTTAATAAAACATGGGATTTGGAACCACTGGATATACCTTGGAATAACAATATGGTTTATTTCTGGGAGGTCCTGAATGAGCCTCCACCCACGGTTATTTGGGTTTTGGATAGGTAGAACTGGGATATCATGAGGACTAGCACATGGAATGAGGCCCCATTTTTATAGTCTTCTCTAACAGGTTTGATACCTTATAATGCCATCTGGTTTATGTTTAATATTAGGGGTTTTGATCAGTATGAATTTTAATAGGTACACTGAGTCTTGCCAACATTGGTGGATGATTTTGCCCATAAAGACAGGTATTTGATTTAGCGGTGAAGGTGTGGCATTGTTCTCTGAACAGGAAGAGACATAACAAATGAAGGAATTTGGGAAGTTGGGACTCCAAGGTTGAGTCAGTTTGGTTTGTCAAATTCTTAAAGTTTCCCTTCTAGGAAAAATTTCCAGCATGGTATCTTTCTAGAAAATCAAGTTCAAAAATGTGGGTGGGGGAAGAACTAACAAAGCAAAAAGGGGTGGGTGTCTTGGAGAAGGGCCAAGATGGAAAGAAATACACCAAGACAAAAGCAGTTAAGGGCCTGTTAGGCTCCTGCAGACACTCTTGCTCCATTGATCTGGGCCTCTGCTTTACCGGCATCCCAGGTGATTCTGGCTCAGAGTTTGAGAATCTCTGTATTATAGCACCATGACGCCTGGGACTCCTCCCTGTGGGGAATGGATGACGGAGAGGTTGAAGAGGGTGTACAATTTCTCCAGCACTTGAGAAGGGGGCAGCCATAGGATCAGGGTTGAAGCCGGTGGTGAAGTGCCAGAGCGTAGCACTGAAGAGAGGAAACAGAAGCTCAGGCCAGCTACCTCCAAACCAGATGTTGAAAGGAGTCCTCATCTGCTACACCAGAGTACAAATGTTGCTTAAAAATCAAGCCCAGTGTATGACTGGGAAGCATAGCAGAGGCACAAGGAATACTAAGTTCTCAGACCTAGAGAGCGTCCTACACTAAAGTCAGGCCCTGACAATGAAGGAACAGGATGGCATTGGCACATCTGGGTAGAGGCACTGTAGATCTTTGAACCACCCCCTCAATTCCCCAGAATCCACTAGGCCTCTCCCCGTAAGGATAATCAGAGCCTCACCTGAGACACATGTATTATCCTCTTAAGACATGTCCCCGTGGCTTCCTGGCCAATTACTAGTGTCAAGTTACAGCATGATCCAGATGGGGCAGTCTGCCTGCTACATGAGGGAAAGGATCACTCACCAACAGATCTATGGGATCCGGCTACTCTATTAGTAGGAATGGGCCTTAAAGGTGATAGAGCAGGGAAGGCAGAATATAAGGCTAGACAATGGAGAGTTTGGTATAGGGACCCTCATGGGACTAATGTTCTAGAAAGGACATAAGAAACTAGTCCTAAAATATTGCTGGTATAGCTATGGGAAACTTTTGGTATAGGAGGTGGGGGGAAAATGATGGCCCATATTAGCAGTTCTAAAGTTATACGTTCAAATCCTGGGAGACTTTAAGAATCTTAAGCTTCCTACAACCTCTTGCAAATAAGTCAGAATCTCTGGAGATAGGGTGCAAGTATCGGTATTTCTCAGAACTCCTTGGGTGACTTTTAGTACACAGCCAAGCTTGAGAACCACTGGTGTATAGCAAATGGGAAAGATGCCAGAGCTACCTTGGAGTTTTGAGAAAGGAATCAAGGCCATTCAGATGTAGGCCTGTTAGTATTATAGATGACCGGAGAAGCCAGGATAATTCCAGGAGGCCCCAGAAGTCATTCCTTTCCCTAAAACAAAAGGAAAGCACTAGTGAAGAGAGAGCACCAACTTCATTGAGAAGCTGATGGTGGCTTTCCTCTGTAGACCAGGATTGGTGAGGGAGATTATTATGGAACTGGGCTCTCTGGTATCAGTAGAGATGTTCAAGTTCAGAAACAGCAAATCTAGACAACAGCACTTAACCATCAGAGCCAGGGTGGATGTGATTACCATATAAAGCTGCAAAGCCAGAATGGCAATCAGAAGTCTTAAATCCACAAGGCTACTAGACCACCAAAAACCTAGTAGTGAGAAAGATGGGCAGTCAGAAAGGTATTTCTTAGTCTTCTCACCCAGTCTCTTTCTGGTTAGATAAGATTATCAATTGACCAGATAGAAAATCACTATCCCTTGCTCAGTGCTCAAACTTGAGCCAGTCCTAAGTCTATTTGAGGAAGGATACCACAATACCAAAACATGTATACAACATAGTGATTCCTCATGTCCTTCATCAAAGGAATCTGTGGTAACTTACTAATACACGAGGAACTATACCCTGGGGAAAGAAATACTCATCTTTCAGGAGTCACTGGATGTGTTACTGATGTGAAGGGCCAAAACACCCTCATGACCTTACTATTAGGGTTACAGTACATGTGGTCAGTTAAAAGTCCTCTCCCAAGTAGGTCTTGCAGTCAGTTCAATGAGTCTTTCAATCTACTTCATGGTAATTTCATTAACTGAGCCTGAATAGGTTGGACATACTTGGCAGTTGGCCAACTACTAACTTTATTCCTGACCTAAGAATGAAATAAGACTTAAAAAGTAGGAATGACCAGGGGGGAGACCCACAAAACTACCCTGTTCAAGATAGCAAACCAGAGTAGACACTGTGTCTGGGTGGAACAGTAGAGATTAACGTTTCCCTCGAAGTTGTAAAGGATGGAGGAGTAGGGTCCTGGTCAATCATATCCTCTATTCAGTGTGTCTGTATGTCAGCTGTAAAAGTCAGATGGACTCATGGTGGATGATCGAAGGCAACTATAGGCAACAAAGGATCACAGAAATCATTACTTACATAGGTCAGAGGCTGCCGGCCTGATAGACCTGAGTTTGGCCTCTTGCCCAAAGCTGCATCAACTTTGCTGCTTTGGACACTTGGCTGTCCTGAAATGCCTGTGTACTTGGAACCAACAGCTGATATCTGTGACTAGTAGATATAATATGAAGGATATTCTCCCACCAAGAATGGAAATAGGTGTGGCCACTCCTGCCATCTCTTTGAGAGTCCCACTTGGGTAACTTGTCTCCCATTTCCACAACCAGAGAGGTTCTAGATCCTGCTAAGGAGAAGAAAAGTAAAATGTTCTTACCAAGGGACATGCAAGTTAATATTGGCAGTTCATATTGGATAAACAGGCAAAGAAAAATGACTACATCACTGACCCTGACAATGATGAGCTAGGGCTGTGACATAGGCCAGGCAGTAGCTTGCCTGGGACTCACAGGGACACATCTCGGTGCTCCCATGACTGGCAACAACCAGGAATTTCGATGGCCATGGCCTGATAAGCTCATTAACCAGGGTGTCAGACTCCTTAGGGATGATGTCTGGGTTGCTGTGGGCAAGTGACCGAGACCACAAAAATGAGGGCTGAGGCACAAAATCTAGAATCAGAGGGTGGCAGGAAGAGCATTATCAGTGACCAGTTGCAAGGCAGGTCCTCCTGAAGCAAGTGCCCATGTAGTTTGGGGTATAAGATGTCTATTAGGGGTCCATAGCTGTGAAAGGAACAAAGAAGAAGCAGGCTGGGCATACGGAGAAGTCAAACACTGAAGCAGGCCAGAGAAAGCCTCAACCCCACCCTCTGGGAGAGCTGCAGTGTGAGTATTGCCTATCGGTGCCCCGTGTTGGGCCAAAACAACCAGGCCCATGATTCTCCTCTTCACCTAGTTAAAGTGTGGGCTGCCCCAGGAAGAATATCACCTAGAGCAAGGAGACTCTACAGATGCAGACCCTGAAGGAGTTGGTGACCTTGTATGTTCAATTCCAGGCTGGCTGGCAGACAAAAACAGTGACTTCTGCCATGCTAGGTGTGATACAGTAGCTGAGTATGGGGAAGCCAAAGCTGTGTAGGAAGCCTCAAGGATACATAGACCACAGCAGCAGCCTTGGTGACATCCTTGTACTTTGCCCATTGCCCATGTTCCTGCTTGCCTGAGAAAGCTGCCTTCCCCTGGGCTGCCAAGACAGTCCAGCTGCTGCTATATCTATTCTTTCCCTTAGTTTAGTAGTCCACAATCAGATCTTTTCAGGTATTGTGCCCTGCTGAGTTTGAGGCCACCCTACTGCCTCTCCTTGAAGTCTGAGTATTTGGTTCTGTTTTTTTTCTAGCTCATCACACTTGAGAAAACTATGGTTGTCTCCTGTCTCCTCACCTGGTGGTAGTGGTCCTAGTCCTACCCCAGCATGGGTTCACTCCATAGCCCAGTACTAGCAGAGTTCTTGGGTACAACTACATCAGGCCATCCTGACTAATGGGGATGGAAGGGTTGGTAGGTGGCCTGTGTGGCTTGAACAGGTGAACAGAGGAGCTACCAGCTGTTTCCAAGGATGACCCTCAGGTTCTTTTTCCTAAAACAAAAATAAAGCATTAGTGAAAAGGGCACCAGCCTCACTAAGAAGCTGGTAGCTGTCCTCTGTAGGCCAGGATTGATGATAGAGGTGATTATGGACTCCCTAATGTCCATAGGGATGGTAGAATCCAGAAATAGCAAAGGCAAGGCAACAGCACCTAACCATCAGAGGCAACATAGATGTAACTACCATAATGAGCCTCAAAGCCAGGACAAGTAGAAGCCCTGAATCACAGGACTACTAGACCATGATACATCTAGTAATAGAAAAACATGGGTGGCCAACAAAGGTATTGCTTGACCTATCAAGATGAAGAGTGGGTGAGCAGAAAGCTGATACCAGCTGCCCCAATGGAAAGTCACTATCCCTTGCTCAGTACTCACTTCTGCACCAATACTAGCTAATTTCCCTTCAGGAAGGACCCCACGATACCATGACAAGCACATGTAGTACCCATTCTGCATGTCCTTCCCCAAAGGAATCTATGGTAATTTACTTGAACTATACCTCGGAGAGGAAAATACTCCAATCTTTCAGGAGTTGTTATATATACAGGGTTAAACTTACTGATGTGAAAGACCAAGGACCTTCCTATTACAGTAAGTGTAGGTAGTACCATTAAAGTCCTCACCCAAGTTAGTCTCTTGACTAGGCCGATGAGTCTATGGATCTACTCTGGGCATTTCCCTGGTCTCTGAATGCCTGAAATGGATGGACCTATTTGGCAAAGCCCTCACTTGTTTCCTGTTCTGTAAACTAAGGGCTGTAATGGCTTCAAAGACCATAACACTGCCCTCAAGCCAAAACAGTAAATCAGAATTAATGCCACAACAGGGTTGAATGATAGAGATTAACGTTCTTTTACAGTCTTAAAGGATGCAGGAGCAGTGGTCCCAATCAATCATCTCCATTCAGTTTACCTGTACAGCCCCTGCAAAAGTCAAAAGGGCTCATTGTAGGTGATGGAATAGAACAACAAAGGATCACAGATTACTGCAGTATAGTGCACAGCTCAGAGGCTGTTGGCCTGCCAACCTCTTGTCCAAAGTTGAGGCATTAGCTTTTGGTGCCTTTGATACCAGCTATATTGAGAAATATACATGTAATTTGAACCAATAGCCATTACTTGATACAAACAATAGGTACAATATGATAGTATTCTGTCATCAAGGGGCTTATAAATAGGAGTGGCTATTCTCCATACCTTCTAGAGACCCATCTACCACTTGTGCTTCCCATTGCCAAAACTTCATGTTCTTGGGCAACATAAACACTCCTCGAAGAAGGAAGACTTTCCTACTGTGGGATATGAGCTCTACATTAAACTCAGGATGCCACCAGGTCGTTCTGGACCAATAGTCAAAGAAGGAAACATTTCTCTCTGATCATGACAGCAAGGGTGGCTGCTACATAACGTGGCCAGGCAACAGCTTGTCTGGGATTTGCTAAACACCTCTCGATGATCCTATGACTGGCAACAACCAGGGGTCTCAGTAACCATGGCCTGACTAGGGCTTCAGGGATAAATGTTTGCGTTTACCCCTCTTTGCAAGCAATCTAGACTGAACAAGTGAGGGTTTAGAGTAACTTTCAGTATAGGTGGTAGGGGAAGAAACATAATATAAGCAGTGATGGGTTACATGTTGGGTCCTCCTGAAACAGGTACACCTGTAGTTTGAGGTATAACATGGTAAGGATCCACAACCATGAAAGGAACAGGGAGGAAGCAGACTGGGCAGATGAAGTCAAACACTGAAGCAGGCCTGAGAAAGCTTCAACCCACACAATGGGGGAGCTGTGGTGTGAGTATTGCCCATAGCACCCCATCTTGGGCCAAAAGGACCAGGCCCATGTTTCTCTTTACCCAGTTACAGGATATGGGATGCCTCAGGAAGAATATCACCCAGAGTAAGGAGTCTGACAGATACAGACCCTGAAGGAGCTGTAACCTTGCAGATTCCAGGCTAGGTGACAGGGGAAAACAGGCATGTGTGGCAGGCTGGGCTGCCAGAGTAACTGAGCAGTGGGAAAGCTGAAGGCATGTGGGAAGCCTGAGTGGGGAGTGTAGACAGCAGTTTGGGCCATGTCCTTGTACTTCCCCTCTGCATGCCTTCCTGTTTGCCCACATGGCTTGTTCTCCCCTGGGCTAGGAAGCCTGTCTGCTTATTGCTGTCCTTTTCCTTTTTTTTTTTTTTTTTTTAAACAAGTATGAGGCCACCTACTGCCTCTCAAAGTATGGCTACTTGGTTGTTTTTTCCTCCTTTCTCCAGCTCATCCTGTTCTTTGGTTTGGCCTGTGGTCTCCTATTGCTATCTCCTCACCTGATAGTGGTGGTCCTACTCTTGCAGCAGCGTGAGTTCACTCCAGAGCCCAGGTTTAGAAGCATTCTTGGGCCCATCTGCATTGGGTTATCCTGATCAACTGGGGTGAGACGGGCTACTAGTAGGCAGCTTGGATAGCTTGTGTAAGTAGGGACTTAAGGCACCTGCTTCCTGCTTAGGAACAACCAGAGTTGAGGGGCAGCTATCGACCCAGGCGCCCAGATGCCTGGAAATACTGAGATAAACACTGAAGATGAACTGTAAGTATGGTAAACAATGTGGACAAGCCTTACAAAGAAAGACTTACCAGAATATTGTACCACAAATGAAATGGTTCTGGAAAGTGATCAATGTCTTCTGACCTCAGGAAAAAACAACCAGATATTGTGTCTTCTGAGTAAGTTTATAGCACAACAGTTCTGGATTCAGATAAGCACCATTCTAGACTCATTTACCTGCTTGAGTTCTGGCTCAGGTGGCTCTAACACTGGTTTGCACCTTTCCTGCAGTCTGGGGAGAAGTTGCTGCCACCTCAGCCAGTGCCACAGAACAAGAGAATTGCAGGGCCTGCATGGTAAGACTTCAGGTTACAACCTTGCCCTACAGTGCTTCACCCTGTGATCATAAGGCTGTTAGACACCCTCTGATTGCACACCAGATGTGTAGGGGAGTTAACATTCCCCAGGGCAAACTTCGATCACGGGAGAAAAGAGCTGGTGGATAAACTAACTTCTCTTCCTCACTCAAAAGGGTTGTTGGGGAGATGACTTCCTTTGGCTTCTATGAAGACTCCTGGGTAGACTGAGCAATCAGCTTGCCAGGAAGCTATGGCTAACTCAGAACACTTTTTTTCATATTTGCCATCCCTCCTTCCCTGACTTTTCCCTTCCTGTCTTTGGGGACTTCACTCTACTACGATAGAATGTCAAACATGTTTTGCCTCAAGATCTATATTCTAGGACACCTGGCCTAATACAGTCCCCTATTAACTGTTCTTGCCAAAACTTAGATTTAGTTTTGATCAGATTCAAATCTAACTCTGAATTTATAGGAGATAAGGGACAAACATAAATTACACCATGAAAACAAAATCTGCAATATCTAGATTCTGCAACCATTTAGAGTAGATGAGCCAGTTTCAAGGAACTTAGTTTAGAAAAAATACTTAATGGGTTTATGTTTGGATCCTGATTCAAAAGTAAGGGCTTCAAAGGTATTAAAACTCCATTTCTTGAATTGTTTATATATAGGTGTTTGCTTAATTCTTAAACTGTCATTTTTAAAATAAAATTAATAGACCAAAAATGGGGTGAATAAAACCAGATGGAAGAGCATTTGGGATTTAGAACTTAGGATTTGAAATAAGGCTAAGTGGTTAAGAGGTATAATATTCAAAATTGTGTGACCTGTTGAATATTGGAAATATAGAGATCTCAAGAATGATGTCATGGTCCTCAGAAGTGTTCAACTTGATAATACCCTTTATTAAAAAGGGGCAAGATGAATGAAAGGAAGTCTTATTCTGTTGGAGCTTGAGAGTCCTATGGGTTAGGCAGGTGGAAATGAATATTGGCAATTAGAGGCTGGACAGAAACCTGGGTAAAGAAAAAGCATCCCTAGGTAAGGAGGTATAAGGTGGTCAGTGATTGAGCTTACCTAACGTCTTTATTTCAGGTCCTACTTTGGCATCTGAAGCTGATATGTGGGTAGTTGGTTGAGAACATAGCAAGAGTGAGAGGTAGCAGGAAACAAGGAAAAGATGATACAAACATGCTTTAGAGTTGGCCACCATTGCGGCAACTGCCTCATCCCACAGAAACCTCAAGAGGTCTCAGCTGTCCAACAGGAAGAAAAAGGGAAGCATTTACCCAGAGGCTCCACTGCCCCCTTGATCAAGTATTGCCAAGTGTGACTCCCTGGGCTTTCTGGTCTACATGTGCATGAGCGCCAAGCAGGTTCCCACAGGCATCTATGTGACAATGTCAGAAGCTCCAGGACGGGATGCCAGGTAGGTAAGGTGTGTTGGGTTGCTTCTGGGTGAAACTACTCCCTGTAGTAATGGCTCAAAGAAAACATGAGATCAAAGGGTTTGAAGTAGTGCTCAAATGTCTCTGGAGTACTCAAGGGGGAGCACAGAAAGTAAATAGTTGAGCCCCTGGGGAACACAAACTTTAAGACATGTAGACTAAAATGTCTGAAGGAATAGTTTAAGGATTAATAGTAAAAGAAACGGGAACAGTTACCACAAACTTCAAGGGAGAAGAGTTTAAGAAGGAGAGATTAGAAAATAAATCAAATACAGCAGAAGTCAAATAAAATGAATTGTGACCAATAAGTTTGGGGAGTCATTGGCTAAAATACAAACCCTGGGATGAGAAATAGAGGCAAGGCTGCAACTTACTCAGTAGTAAATGGGTTGCAATCTGGGTAGACCAGTGACATCAATATTAATATATTTGCATACTTCCGTCATGTATATACTACTACATTGCAATATGTTAAACATTCTCAAATGAATGTCATAAGATATTCTTGTAACAGTACAAACCTTTTTACTAAGTGAAAATATTTTAGTGGTGTGAATAAAAGTGCTCTATGTCCTAAAGTTTGACACTCTAGGATACAGCATTTGTAAAGATCTAAGTTTAGTTTGTTTTGACTCTTGGTTTTAAGGGTTGTCATAGCTGAGAAATACTTTACGAAGACTGGTAGCTCCAAGAACTACACTGTTCTTATTAAGTCATGAAACTCACTGTGGTCCCATCTACCAGTTATGCAAAATTCTTTGAGACTCTTCTGGAAAACTCCCATTCTCTGTCATTCTGTTGTTGTAAACTAATTGGAAGGTGTTGCATTTCCACATTTTTAACCAATTAGTCCAAAACCTCCCTGAAATTGTTTGCAAACAGTCTTCTAACTTAAAACATGTCTAGATTCAAATGTACAGATATAAGACATTTTAGACACTTTTCAAGAACAAAATTTCAACATTGGAAACATGTCCAAAAATCTGCTTTTACGGTATTCTCTCCATAGCATGAATTCTTCAAAAGCAGTTTTCATCATTGTTACAACTTGAAGGGACAGATTTCTCAGTATCCAATTGTTCCAAGGTCAGCAAATGTAGAACATCTGATATTTGGAAAAGACTTATCTTTACAGCTTTCTTCTCCTTAATGAGATAGGGAGTAATGAAACTTTTTCACACTACAGATATTTGCTAGTTCTAATTGCAAAGTATCATAAGGCATCTCCCATGGTTTAAAAGTCTTCATGAAGTTAGTCCCATCAATGACAACTTCTAGTACAATGTACTGTTTTCAGCTTCTTGGCAACTCCCCGTTTGTGAATGATGCAATGGATGAATTGTACCTCTGATATGTCTATAAATTCACCCTGATATCAAGAGTGGCTATACTCACATTTTCCTTGAAGGGAATCATTGAACATTGAATGTGGCTCACAAAAGTAATTTTAGGTATATCATTTTTGAAGTAGAATCTGGCAGATAGCATAATCTGAGATACGTTCAAAACATTCACTTTCCTCCAACTGTATAGCAAACTCCCACACCATATAATTTGTTCTAAGTCTTGTTTCCTCAAGTTCTTAGTATTTTCTGTGTATCTGCCAAGAGTATTTGATAAATAGTTTGTTCTGTTGTTTCCAGTGTATTCTAGCAATTTCTATCATGGCAGGATGAGCTAAGTGTTCCCCTAGTGGTAAATGGATTTTTCTTTCACTCCTAAACATTTTATTGCTAAGTTCAGCAAACTTTCATGGAGTATATTGGAGTAAGAATCATGTAACTCTAGTATTGAAGAACAATACTAGGAATAGAAATGATCAGCTTTGCAATTCTCTTGTTCTCAGGTGCTTATTAGTTTCTACAGTCCATAGTTTCATTGTAGCAGTCTTTAAATCATATGTCTGCCCAGATTGTGGGGATTACTCTAGTTAAAATTAAACATCCACCAATTCACTTAAGATAACACATTGCTGAGGTTGAAAGCAGAGGTATGCTCGAGGGAGCCTTGGCCAGCATCTCCAATTGGAGAACTCCTTCCCATGTCTCGTGTCCCAGGTACTCCCTAAAAGGGAGAAAATGCTTTTCCTCAACTCTCATAAGTTTGTCATTGGCACTAGTTTCTATAATAAAAGATTAACAAGAGAAAAAGCTTAAACGTGTGCAGTATACATTGTGTGGGAGGAAAGTAAATCAAGGCAGTGGCTTAGAGTCCTGGCTTTTATATAAGATCTTCAAAGAGATCTCCCTACAATCCATTATAGGGAAGTAACAGGACCAAAAAAAAAAGCAGTCCTGGGCTTCAAAGGCAGGAAAAACCTGTGGGAAGGAGTAAAGTCTGATCCCGGATTCTTGCGTTAGCTCTGAGCTGATGGAAGCTATAAAGGAGAATTTTAGGCAGGAAATGGGGGAGGGGAGTAGAAAGATCTTTGTCTCTAAATCTGTACTGCTTTTAGGCAAATAGAGGGAAGGCAGAGCTCCCCTGTATCAGCTGTCTCCAGCTCAACAATCCATGTTTCTGGGAGGCACACTTCCTCCTCCTTCATGCCTGACCAACCAACGTATGGATGAATGAGTCAACTTAAAGGTCTGGTGTCTTTATCAGAAGTTACCAATACTAACATAAGGGGGGGGAGGGGCTGGAAGGTTTCACAATGACTCCATGGCCAATTTAATGCTCTCATATTCAGTTTATTGTGAGGCCTTCACACCACCAGTCATGCAAGTATGTTTAACACACAGGCAGTAATAAGAGGGGGGACTGTGAACCACAGCAAGTAGCTCAGGAGATCATGCTGACTGAGGAACAGGCAGGTCCTGACTTCCCTTGAAACACTGGTGGGGTTGGGGAAGGGGTTGCTGCCCCTCTCCCTGCAGAGCTTCCTCCAGTGGCAGCCACCACCGAATACAAAGGCTTCACAGTTCTCACAAGCCAGAGTTTCTGCAGGCATCTCTACCATGGTCAGTTTCTTTGCTGTTTTTATGGCCTTCCACAGGAATGACTATAGTTGCTGTATCAGCTGCCTGCCTTTTGGCTTCACTTTTTCGGGTCTTGGGTGCCTGGCCACAGCACGTGCTATTAACTCAGTCTACCATATGTATGAATTTCACTGAGGGCTGAGTTGCTTGCCATAAGTGACTCCATTGAGACATTTAAGATCACAAAACATATCACTGTCAAATCTTGTTTGTTTTGAAGTCCAGTAGTTGAGGTCAGTAACTCACAAGGGGGTTAATAAGGTATGGCATCACATTCCTGAGGGGAAAGGGAGTTCGCTCTAAGTTCTACATAACGGGATCTGGCAAGACCTCATTCTCGGTGAGATACACTCCAGATTATAACGTACATCATTCATGTAGCAGACTAAGTGTTTGGAATCTTTTGAAAGTTACATAATATAACCATAATAGGTTTACCCAATGCACAGTGGGTCAATATATTGAGACACTGGGGGATGCAGCAGAGAAAGCATTTAATCATAGGGCAGCTGAATGAGGAGACAGGAGGAAACCTCAAGTTCACCTCAGAGGTTTGGGGGTTAGGGTTTTTAAGGGGTCTGGACTGGTGATCGGCTGAAGCATGGGGATTGCTGATTGGTTGAAATGAGGGGTGAAGTCATGGAACAGGGATATAAAGAAATAGCATTCTGTGCTGAGTCAGTTCCTTGGTAAGGGTCTTCAGACTGGTTGGCTTCAGCTGTTCCACTGGAATTCAGGATCTGAGAAACATCTTAAGCAATTCTTGAGCAAAAAGGTCTGATGATTCTAGTATCAGAGATTCTATCTATAGGACCAACGGGAGAGCAGGTAGCAGGTGGTTGGCATGCTATGTGACTTGGTTAGTTAGCAGCTGCGGGGAAGGGCATCCCCAGATAATGCCTAACTATAGCTCTGCCTAAAGCCTGGCTTATAATGGTCACTAACCCTGTGAGGGGTTCCTGCTGACAAGGGCCCACGTGGGAGTATCCTGGTCAGGATCAGCGAAATGAAACTGTTCTGCAGTGGCCCATGGGCTTTCTAGAGTGCCAGGTCTGGGGCTCTTACCCTGCATCATGAAGACATTAGCGCTGTTATCTATGGTTTTAGCACAACTTAACAGAACATTGAATTGTGAGGAAAACCATTAGCACTATTAGAAAGGAAATACTAGCTTTAGGAGTCCTTGTAAAACTGATTGAAAACCCTGGGGTATCCACAAGTAAAGTCCAGAAAACCAATTGGATAGTTCAGAGGTTTGGAGGAAACCTGTAACCAGATGGCCTGTTTAATTTTTCTTAGATGAGTGTCTACCTCTGCAGATTCACTTACATAAATATAGCATGTATTTGCTGCCATGCAAACTCCTTCCTGTTCAGCCAGAATATAATCCAGGGCTATTCTATTGAAGACAATCTGAGCCAATGAATTGCATTTCTCTCTGCTAGGCAGCTATTGCCAATGCCATTTAATTAAAAAGAATTCCCAAAGTAATGGAAAGGTTTCTAAAGTCCACCCGATGAAGGACCCAGCTCCATCTTCCTGGTACCCAGGCAAGTACTGGTTGGTATATCCCCAAAGTGAATATACAGACCTTTTAGTCCTACCAAGTAGTTTTAGGGAGCTGGTCCAGTGTTTAGTTTCAGACACGTATGGAAAAAAGAATGAATGAATAAACCTAATAGGAAAGTTCCTCCTGTATGCGAGCTATCAATGCCCAAGGGGTTCCCTGGTAACACAAACAGGTATCCTGGAGATGCACAGAGGACCTCCAGACTGTATAGATGAAGCTTAAGAGTCTCATGGCAGAGCTTTAGGGTTTGGACTAAACCAAGGACCCGTAGCCAGTGGGTTTAGGTTCTTTATTCCTGGGCATTGCTTTGCAGTAAGGAGTTGCTGAATTTGGAGAGAAATGGTTAAGATTCCAGAGATATATCCCTGGGCAGGCCTGGGGCTACTAATATTCCTAAGGAGCCTGTAGTAAACCAAACGGGAAGGGTATAGTTACTTCCTCAGCAAGCTTGATCAAAGTAGCTCCAAGAAGCAGGGGGCTCATGACAGCAACTGTTCTTCACAATTTCTCTTTGTTAGGTCAGAAAATGAGAGATTAAGTATCTGGCTAAATACTGGAGTTATTAAGTGGCTCAGGGTAATTCACAACCAGAGGGTATAGAGCCGAATCCTAAACTCTTCCATAAAGGGGTCAAAAGGAAACAGAATTTGAGATTCAGGGTATTAGGTTGTTGTCACTACTTGATAAGTCACTGGGGAGAAGAGGGTGTTTTATTATGTTCTATGGTAAAACTGGGAACAGCTTGACTAGGCATGACTAAAGGGTCAGTATGATCATGAACTGAAAAGGGTTTGGAATGATACATCCAGCAATCAGTTAAATTTCCCTAAGAGGCCAAAGTCTGGGAAATTCTAACCATGGAGTTGTCTTTCCATGCAAGTGTTAAGAAAGCAGTGACACAGACCAAAATCACATTGCTTCCCAGAGGAACAATTAAAAAGACTTAAATAACAAGTATACCCAGTCCTATCCAAGCTATAAATTGAAATTCTTATGTTTCTGTTTCAGTGGAATAAGGCTACCTAATATGGTGAATGATTACTATAGCCCAGCTGACAAAACATAATCATTTAAGTTAAAACAAATTTTGTTGCTAATAGCCTTTTAACAACTCGAACCAAGGGAAAAACCATAATCCCAGATGAACTCAGGGAAATTGGACCAGGCTCTGGAGGTTGTCCTTAAGGTGGTAAAGTACTTATCAAAAGTAAAATAACAATGTCCTCTGAAGAGAGTCATAACCTATAAGTGTCTAAATATAGGAATACAAGGGACTACTCTTTCATAAAATGTCTAAGATGCATGAAACTCCTGCAATTGGGATGATCAAAGCAATTATGATATAAGTGTAAGGTCTGGGCAATTTAGCAGGGTGGAAGTACGTAGCTTTTTTTTTTTTTTTTTTTTTAACATATTGCTGTTATCATTGCTTTGAATCCAAAAGCACTTAATATAATCCCAGTATAAGGGGTTGGGGCTGTTCATTAGCAGGGAACAGAATAGAGGCTTAAACTATAAAGTCAAATATTATCTAGCTTTTTTTCTTGAAGCTTGAGGTTGGTCAGGGGTTCACTAGTCCTTACAGAGGGAACTTGAGCAGCCTCTGTACGACTCCTCTCTGGACATAGATCAGACGGGGTGAGCATCACATGGCTGGCAGACCTGAGGCTTACCTCCTGTGGGTTTTATGGGGAGTGGGTTACCAGCAACACTTCACATGGTCTATTCCACTGAGGCATCAGCCGGTGGTCAGGATGCTGGTTTTTCCAGTTCTTTAAGTAACACCCGGTCTGCAGGCTGAATATGATGAAGGGGCATGTCTATTGGAAATGACAATGTGCTAGAAGCAAAGTGTTGAATGGCAGTTAGGACTAAGGATGCACATACCTGATAGCATCTAGCTCTCTTGTTTGTTATTGGGGCCTTTTCTTATTTCAAAATATTAAGGGGGGGTACAAATGTTTTTGTTACATGGATAGCTTTTATAATGCTTGAGTCAGGGCTACAAGTGTGCCCATCACCAGAATAGTGTTCACTGTACCAATTAGGTAGGTTTCTGCCCCTGCCCTCCTCTCCCTATCCCCTACTTGATTTCCAATGACTTTTACTTTCCTCTGTGCACACGTGTGCCCATCAGTTAGTTCCAATTTATTAGAGTACATGGTGGTGGTTTTTCCTTTCTTTAGGTACTTCACTTAGGATAATCTCTAGTTCTATCCAAATCGCTGCAAAAGTCATTAATTCATCCTTTCTTATGGCTGAGTAGTACTCCATGGTATACATATGTTAATCCACATATTAATCCACTCGGGAATCGATGGGCACTTGGGGTTGATTCCACATCTTTGCAATTGTAAATTGTGCTGCAATAAACATCTGAGTGCAGGTGTCTTTTTGATAAAATGACTTCTTTTCCTTTGGGTAGATAATCAGTAGTAGGATTACTGAATTGAACGGTAGGTCTACTTTGATTTCTTTGAGAAATCTCCACACTGTTTTCTATGGATAGTGTACTAATCTGCAGTCATTAGGCCTTTTAATCTAAGAGTTGAGCCTAGGAAGGGTTTCTCATAGCATTTCAAAAGGGCTCAGTTTGAGCCCACTTTGGGGGGGCCACTCTTACTCTGAGCAGGGCAATAGGCAAAGCCTTATCCCAGGCCAAGTTGGTTTCCTGATGAATTTCATCTAAAGTCTTTTCTTAGGGTATGATTCACTATTTTCAGTCTTCCCTGTAGACTGGCCTCCAGGCTATATGGAATTACCATGTCATACCAAGGCCTTGAGAGACATCCTGAGTGACTTTGGCCACAAAGGTGGTACCATTGTCACTCTGAATAGAGATGGGCAGGCCAAACTGAAGGACAATTCAAGGAGAGCCTTAACAATTTCAGATGTCTTCCATTTTGCAAGACAGTGCCTTGGCCCATCCTGAAAGTACCTACAAACGTGAGCAGATACTTAGTTTCCCGTCACTGTTGGCATTACAGTGAAGTTGGCCTGCCAATCCTCAGTTGGCCTTTCACACCTCACCTATACCCCCTGTATCAAGGGTGGAGGATCTGGTTTTTTGTTGTTCCAGGTGCAGAGGAAAAACATCTGTATGGCCTTCTGAACAGTCTTATTCATATATGGGCCAACAATATTTCTGAATCAATAAAAGATGGCATCCCAGCCATAATGTGTGGTGTCATGAACATGTCCAACAATGTCATCTATGAGATGTTTGGGTACCAAGCTATCCCCTCTTCGTCCTATATCCACCCATCCTGGGCTTTGTGACTAGTGTCTTTAGGTGCCCCGAGTATGTAGGTGGTGCAAGATCAAGGTTTATTTTGGGTATTAACAGCATTAAAATCTAGGGGACTTTTTCTTTTGCTGTCTTGTTTGCCTTATTATTGCCTCTTGCCACCAAACTATCCACTGATACCCATGGCAGTGAACTACAGCCACTTTAGGGGCCAAGGCTGCCTCCCACGGAGCTAAAATCCCTTTAGCATGCTTAATTTCTTCATTACTAGAAGTTAAAAGCACTTTCCAAATAGCCCCATGAGTATGGACACAGAAAGGCATACCTAGAATCCATGTAGATGGTCACGTGTGAGTCTTCAGAGGACATGAGTGAGGGCAACGTGTTCCGCTTTCTGTGCTGATTTCACAGAGAAAGTGCTTTAGCTTCCGAAACTTGCCAGCATGTCACCACAGCATACCTGGATTTTTGCTGTCCCTGGTCCGTGAAGCTACTTCCATCTGTGAATATCTCTAGACCTGGATCTTTCAGGGATGTGTCAGTCGAGTCTGGTCAGCAAGAATAAACTTGCTCAACAACCTGTAAGCAGTCGTGCATGGGTTGCAGTGCTATCTGGGGGAGCAAGGTGGCAGGATTTAAAGTGGCTACAGCTTTTAACATCATGTGTCGTTTATCCAGTAGAATAGCCTGATGTTTACCTAGCCTTCCAGAGATTGTCTGTAGCCTCCTTCCTTTTCCAGTAAAGGAAATATACAGTGAGGGGTATGCACTGCGGTGGGCTGGGCCAGGGTAAACTCTTCTGCTTCCTGAAGGTCTCGGGTGGCAGCGATAGCCTGAAGGCAAGATGGACATCCCCTTGTGACAGTGTCCAGTTGTCTTGAAGAATAGGCAACTGGCTGCCTGATGTTTCAAGTCCTGGGTTAGCACTCCCAAACCCATTCCTTGTCTTTCATGTGTGAATAGGTCAAAGGGCTTCCTTATATCAGGGAGCTGTTCTGCCAGGGCTGTTAGCAGCCATTCTTTATTAGACCATCTTTGGTCTATTCTAAGGGTTCATCATCTCTTCTCTAAAGCATCATACGATGGCTTTGCTGTGAGTCTGAAGTTGGATCCAAATGCAGCAAAATCCAGCCATGCCGAAGAAGTGGCTTAGCTAACGCTGGGTAATGAGTCTAGCAAAAGTTTCCCTCCAGTCAGGGAGCAAATTTCTCTCCCCTCAGGAGAACTCCAACCCGAGGTATTTAACTGAAGGTTGTAAAACTTTTTCTTGGACACCTTGTGTCCCTGCTTAGCCATAAAATTTAAAGTTAATATGGTGTTCTGATCAGAAGCCTCCCTGGTTGTGCTAGCAACTAATGTCATTGACATATTGTAGCAAAGTCCCATCTTAAGTGAAAGTCCCAGAGGTCCATGGCAAGTATTTTCCCAAAGATGATTGGAGAGTGTTTAAAACCTTGAGAACTGTCCAACAGTACTGCTATTTTGCCTTAGTATCTGGGTCCTTCAATTCAACAGCAAACAATTTTTGTGTCTCTGGACTCAGAGGAATGCAAAAGAAAGCATTTTTCAGATCTAAGACCATAAACCAGAGTTTACTAGTTAAAGTTACAAGTAATGCATAAGCATTGGGGACCACCAGATGAATGTCTTCTATAACTTGGCTAATTGTTCTCAAGTCCTAAACAAACAAACCTATATTCTTTAGCCTCAGGCTTCTGGACCTGCGAGATAGACCTTGCGGGTCCCCATGTAACACATCTAAGTCTGAACTGGAGGAAAGCAGATGTCAAAGGTTGAGTGCCTCATCACACTTGTTCCCTCAAGAGGTATTGTTTCAGATTTGGCAGTGCCATCCCTGCACATACCTTGACCTGTACTAGTGTTGTGGACTTGGCCCACCCTGGTCTCCCATCTGCCCAGGCATCTGGGTTCAACTCTTGTAGCAATTTTTCAGGGATGGGAGTGGGCTTCTGAGCTACATGTAACAATGCAATTTTCAAGGCACAAGCTTGATCCAGGGGCACTCTATTCAACTGTCCCTGAGAAAAGGTAACCTTTGCATTCAGTTTAGTCAAGAAATCATGTCCTAAGAGAAGAATCGGGCATTCAGGCATGTAAGAAGCTATGTTTTAAGAGTCTGTCCCAGTTGACAATCCAGGGGTTGGAGGAATGGTCATCTTAGGGTATCCCCTGAGACACCAGTCACTTTCATAGTTTCTGAAGACAGTTTGGACAAACATGTATTTAATACCAAATAGATACCAAATAGTACCAGTATCCACTAGAAAGTCCAAAAGTTGATTTCCCTCCATGACAACTTAGGGTTCCATGCAGGAGATATGGAGGGTATTGGTTGTGTTGGAGGAACCCCCCCGGCCCCCGGGCCTTGTCATCCCTGATCTTCAAAGTCCTCAGCCCTAGATCCCTCAGCTATTTCAGGCATTTGGTGAATGGGAGATTTTCCCCAGTATCGGTCCTCTTGAGGGGGTGGGTAATCTTTTTTCTAATGGCCCTCCTGTCTGCAGTAAGCAGATTGGTTGGGACTTGTGTTGGGGTGTCCCTTACTGGGAACCTGGGGCTTTACCTTAAGTAAGGTCCCTGGGGGGAGGGCCCTCAACATGGTCCCAGGGGTTCCTTGAGTTACAGCATCTGCCAGCAGGGTGGCTTGCTGTTGTGTCTTTTATTCTGCTCCTGAACCTGGTCTGTCAGTGAACACTTTAAAAGCAATCTTCACCAATTAGAACAAAGATATGCCCATTGTTCCTACTTCTTGCAACTTTCTCCAAATATCAAAAGCACTCTGGCTAATAAATGTCACATTTATCATCTTTAAATTTTCCAGGGCCTCGGGGTCGATATCAGTATATTGCCTGAATGCTTCAAAAACACATTACAGGAATTCTGAGTGTCTCTCGTTGGGCTTTGAACCTTGTTAAGGATTTTCAGCCTTGGTACCCCTTTATGGAGTCCAGCCAGAATTCAATCGTGATAATGCTCAAGCTTAAGCCTGTCTCCAGTGTTAACATTCCATCTGGGGCCAGCTGAGGACACTGCAACCTGGGCAGCTCCCTGTACTGGGTTACTGGGAGGATCAGCATGTGCATAATCTGCCTCCCCTCTAGCCTTTTCTAAGACCATTCTGTTCCTCAGTGGTTAAAAGTATGTTTAACAAGGTTTGGACTTTAACCCAGTTGGCTATGAGTTGCAGATGTAGGAGAACAAATTTTCCCTTTGTTTTGGACCATCCTGGTAGGTGGGCATACTATCTTTCCTACCAAGTCAAAAGTAGAGAATGGACCTAAAGGAGAGCCCCAGGTTGCTCTGTGTCAGCATCAGTGCCTCCTGTGGGTAATTGTTGAAGGGGGAATTGCCCTGCTGGAGCTGAAGTGACACCTGGCCGAAGTGGGTTCCCTGATAGGTGTGAGAAGGGGAGACCACTCCTGGCCTTCTGGTGGTGGGAACCCTGGTTCAGCAGCTGGTGGCATGGCCACAGTTCCCCCATAAGGGTGGGGGAGGTAGAGGGGGAGCTGATGGCTCATTCAACTAAACTAGCCAAGCACCATCATTCTTTTCCTATGACTGTGCTAGTACAGGCTTGCTTGCATTAACATTCCATTGTACCATGATTTTTGCATTTTGTCTGTATTGGCTTGTTTTGCCAGAGCAACAAAACATTACTTATAAGGGATTTCATCCCATTTTTCTTCCCTGTTATGGGTCTAACTTCAAGATGGTATTGTAATTAAGGGAAGCACTTTCCAGCCACCTTTCCCCATATTCTAGTGGGTACTAGGGCTAGGTTATATTACAAAAATCACTTTTTCTTTTCATGGGTTCATAAGTGAAGGATGCCCAACTTTGTAAGACACAGCCAGTGGGCTGCTTGGGGGAATCAAATTAGCATTTCCCATATCAATTGAGACAAAACTACACTGCGCATGTAACAAATGCAAACGCCAGTTGCTATGCTGACTGAGTTCAATCTAGTAACGTTCACCCAAACTTAACCTCTGCTCGTGCCTGATGCCTTTGATCCATGTGAGGTGGGGGAGGGATGGCCTCTGGCCAGAAGTCTAGTGAATGGTCACGCTGTACAATAGAGAATAGACAGCCACCTGAGTTAGGCCACCACTGGCCACTCCCTTGGGGCTCATGGAATGCAACTAGTGAAACAGACGGTTTCCCTGGGTCATGCCTGCTGAGGTTCTGCTAGAGTCTCCTTCAGGGATTACACACAAACAGGACAAGACATGAGGCCTCACAAGTCAAAGTTTCAAAGCCAAATGACAGAACCAAGACCCAGCGGTACTTCTGCTAGTGCCCTTTATTCCCCTTTCGGCTGGGGAAAGTCCTCTCAAACAGGGGCCCACCTGCCACAGGGAGGGCCGAAAGTGGCTGCCTGCTGCACCTGAGAGCACTCACCAGTGATGTCTTCCAGAACCAGAAACTTTCTCTGCTGCAAGCGAGCATGCGTGCTGAAGGTCAGCAAAGCCCCACCGGCAAGAAGGGCTTCGGAGGTGGCCCCTGGCTTAAGGAGCCAGGCAGCCACTTGGGCTTGTCTCTAGGCCACCAAAACAGTGAGAGGGCACTGAGCCATGGGCAAATGCCTATGATGGGCCTCCTGGCTAGCTTGACACGAAATATTGTCACCATAACAAATTCATTGCCTGATGCATGGCGTGTCAGTATACAGAGACACTGAGGGTTACAGCAGAGAAAGTTTAGTCATAAGGTACCAAGCAAGGAGACAAATGGAAACCTCAAGTCTGCCTCAAGAGGCTGGGGTGTAGGGATCTTAAGGGATCTGGATGGATAGTAGGATGCATGGTGGGCTATAGCATAGGGGGGATCCCTGATTGGTTGAAGTGAGGGATGAAATCACAGAACAGGGAGGTAACCAAACAACTTCATGCTGAGTCGGATCCTTGGTGCGTTTGTGTGTGAAGGGGTTCAGACCAGTTGATGTCAGCCATTTTGCTGGAATTGAGGGTCTGAAAAACAACTTATACGATGCTTGAGCAAAAGCCTTATTCCAGTGTCAGAGATTCTACCTATAGGAACAGGAGCCAGGTGGTCAGCATGCTATGTGACTCTCAGTTAGTAGCTGTATAAGTGAGTTAAAGTGCACCCAGCCTAATGCCTAACTATAATGCCACCTAAAGCCTGGCTTGTAATGCTCATTAACCCTGTGAGGGTCATCTCAGTTGGAGTTGCCAAGAGATCCTGCAACCAGGAGAGAATGGTAGAGTGTAGAGTAAGGCCCTGGGCTCCACACAGGCACACAGGTGCCTTAATGCCCAAATACAAGATCATACCAAATGCAATCCACTTCCATTCTTCAATTGGAAGTTGCAAACATTTTTTGGATACCTTGAACGTACAAACTTCTAGGGCTGAAGAAAAACCATCAAATGTCTACCAACTGGATTAGTTATATGTACATTTTTAAATCTTTGTGACTTTAAAACATTGTTCTTCTCCTGGTCTAATTTTATAAAACTTCATTTACTCATTTATATATAGCTTTAACATTAGCATTGTCATCACTAGTGACAAGCTGAGTCACCTAAGTTTTTCAGGGCTCGTGTGCTTAGTCATATATTATTTGAATCGTATATAACTGCTGGAAAGTTGAACCCAAGGCACAAGGACCCATTCACATGACATCAGTCTTTGCCCCTATTCCAATGATCATAGACTTTGTTTCCTACAGTGTAACTCTATCGCTTTTAAAAATCTTTAAAAGGTTTGTTTACAGTGGTATCTAAAACTTGATTATGAGGACATGGGGCATACCCCTGGAAATAACTACTGAGTCGGTGTTCCTGTGAGACTGCTCACTTCTTTACCAATTGTCAGGTGACCTCTAGCACGGTCTTGAACCAGCATCAACTGAAGTCTTCTCTGGTTAGTCTTCCCTACATGGCACTTTGTATTCAAAATTGAGAGACTGCACCAGAACAGTCTTTGTAAAGACATTCACTTAATTTGACTCCATCTTTCCTGAGGGGGGTGAGTTTTGGGAGGAAAATTCTGATATTTGCCTGACCCCAACCCTGGCATTATCCTGCATGACACATTGTTAACTTCTAGCAATTACTTACTAGGGTAATAGAGTCAAATGATGAGTGTTCACCGCTGCCTGCTATCTGTCCCTCATTTGTGCTGTCCCCCAAGCTCCTGGGTCTTATTCAGATTCAGGTAATTGGAGGAGAATGTGAGAATCAGAAGTCGTGTTTAGAAAGAGTGAAGCTTGCTGCTAGAGGAAGGAAACTAGTATAGAAGTTAAAAAGGGAAGCAATATTGGGAAGAGTAGGAGTTTGGAAGTAAAACAGAACTTAGGAGCTGCCTCCTTCAGGGAAGTGGTGAAGGACATCAGTGGGGAGAATGTCTAACGTCTTACTGAGCAAAAGACTTAAGACAGCAATAGTATTTGTGACAACTACTGTCAGACTCTTTCCCTTTGAAAAGACTCCAGGCGGACATTAGACTATGGTAGGACCTGTGTTTTCTTTGAGGCCACATTATCACCTGACAGCTCCATATGCTTGACATGGTGTGATATTGTAAAATATATTTAGTCTTCATCCCTATTTCCTGATACACAGTTCCTGGAATCTCTGAAGTGACAAGAATGTCTTTGTGTGCTAATGATATGACCAGTGGCCCCTAGATAGCCTCAGGATGGAGGCTGGGCAAGGTATGATTGGAAGGTTGGGACTTCCAGGCCTACTCCTTACCCTCCAGGGAGGGGAGAGGGACTGAAGGTTGAGTTGATTGTTGATAATGTAACCAATCATGCCTAAATAATGAAACCTCCACGAAATCCCAGAGAAACAGGGTTTGGAGAGCTTCTGGATAGCTGAACATGTGGATGTGCCTAGAGGATGCTGTGCCCAGAGAGCATGGAACCTCTGTGATGTTTTCCCATGTGCCTTGCCCTGTGCATTTCTTCTACTTGGCTGTTCATCTGTTTCCTTTGGAATAGCCTTTACAGCAGATGGGTAAATGTTAAAGGGCTTCCCACAGTCCTGTGAACCATCCTAGAAAATTAATTGAACCTAAAGAAGAGGTCGTGGGAACCCCCAACATATAGCTGGAATGGTGCCTGGACCCCCAATAAGGGGTCGTTCAGTGTTCTCCAGTGCTGGAGTTGAGGTTATCTGAACAGCCTGTGGTGGGACAGATTGGAACACCAATCACTTGAAAGTGCCTTTATCCTGAACTTTGTCTACTCAAGTGAATATAAAACAGTTCTTATCAATAACTTCCTCTAATACTCACTTTTGTTCAGTAAATCTGGTATCTAATTCTTCAGATGGCCCCAAATTATAAGAACACTGGGCATATGTTTGCCCTGTGGAGGAAGATCAGTCCTATTTGACCTGTCTACTCTTCCTGTTCCTTATTTCCACAGGGTGGCACTCTTAAGGTCTGCCCGGGATGCCTTTCCACTCTGCTGAAGCAGATGCGGTCAAAACTGCCATAGGATCCCAGGTTGGAGTAAGAGAGTTACAGCTTTTTAGAACTTACATTCCTGTGCCCAACTGTTTCCAAAACACAGTGGTTCATGTTTCAAGTGAAAATCTAGCATCAGTTAAATGTTAGTTTGATTACAGACTATCAGCCTGAAGTCTCCTCTTTCTCTAGGAAATCCTATTTCTGGGACCTCCTATTTTCCAAGACTGCCCCCTCTAATCTAGAAAAGCAATAGTGACGTTGTGTGAGGAGTCCAGGGACTTCCAAAGATGTCTCACCCTTATCTCCTAACTCTGCATGCTAAGGAAAAAGATGTACTAGCCCTTTGCTAAATCCTCATTACAAAAGATCATGTTACAAGTGAATCCCAGGGCAGCAGCTGACTATTTGTTCTTAACCTTATTAATGTTAGGGTGGAAAGGCTAGTAGGTGCTCACGGCGTGGGTGGAGAAAGATTTCTTATGCAGAGATTAAAATGTAAAAGTAAAAAAGTTTATTTTACCCTCTAGAAGGACAGAGAAAGAGAAGGGATGGGGAAGAGAGGGACAGCAGAGAGAGGGCGTAGCATCCCAAAGAAAGAAAGGGGTGCCAGCAGCGAGGCCAAGTGCTTGCTGCTTTTATGGGGACAAAGAGAAAGAAAAAGAATTGTTGTGGAGTAATTAGCAGGGAGGTGCTAGACATCAGGTTGTCCATCTTTCTGTTTCTTCTGTTCCTGGAGACTTGGTTATCTCTGAGATGTAGTCAGGCTTATTGCAGGGGATGTGATTTTGCTCTGAGATATGGTTTGGGGCAGAAAACGAAGGCCTGGAGTTTACCCCCCTGCTTTTCACAAGAAAAGTGTTCCTAAGTATAGTAGACACTAAGTGTTCCATCCTGACCCCCAATTCCTTTTGACTGTGAAACGTGCACAACAAAGCTATCTTAACCATTTTAAGTACAGTTCAGTATTAAATACATTCACACTGTGTAACCAATCTCTAGGACTCTTTGCATTTGCCAAAACTGAAACTATATCCATTAAACACCGTTTTCCCCTCCCCCCGGTTCTTGGCAATGACCATTCTTTCTATGAATCTGATCATTGTAGGTATCTTATAAGTGAAATCATACAGTGTTTGTCTTTGTGACTAGCTTGTTTTGCTTAGTATGTTCTCAAGGTTCATCCATGTCATAGCATGTAGTATAACTTCCTTTTAAAGGCTGAACAATATTCCATTGTACGTATATATCGCTGTTCATTCATCTGTTGATGGACAATTGTGTTGCTTCTACCTTTTGGCTACTGAGAATGATGCTGTGAATACAGATGTACAAATATCTCTTCAAGACCCTGTTTTCAACTTCTTGGGATACATATACCCAGAGGTGGAATTGTTGGATCTTATGGTAATTCTATTCTTTTGAAGAATGATCATACTCTCTTCCATAGTGGCTATACCATTTTATATTCCCACCAAAAAGCCTTCCAATTTCTCCACATCCTCAGCATCACTTATTTTGCGTCTTTTCCTCTAGTAGCCATCCTAATAGATGTTAGGTGGTATCTCACTGTGGTTTTGATTTACATTCCCCTGATTGTTAATGGTGTTGAGCATCTTTTCATGTGCTTGTGGCCATTTGTGTATCATCTTTGGAGAAACATCTATTCAAGTCCTCTGCCCATTTTCTTGTTGAATTTTAAGTTCTTAATATGTTCTGGATATTAACCCCTTATCATATGATTTGCAAATATTTTCTTCCATAGGCTGCCTCTTCACTCTGTTCATTGTGTCCTTTTCACTAGAAACTTAGTTTTGATGTAGCCCAATTCATCTATCTTTACTTTTGCCTGTACTTTTGTCATGTCCAAGAAAGCATTGCCAAACACAATGTCATGGAGCTTTCTTCTATTTCCTATGTTCTATAGTTTTAGCTCTTACGTTCAGGTCTTTAATCAATTGAGTTATATCTTGCATGTGGTAGAAGGTAAGGCTCCAACCTCATTCTTTTGCATGTGGATGTCCAGTTTTCCCAGTACCATTTGTTGAGGCTGTCCTTTCCCTACTGAATGGTCTTGGCACTCCTGTAAAAAATAAAATAAATAAAATAACTTGACCATACTGAGAGGGTTTATTTCTGGCTATCTATTCTATTGCACTGGTCTATGTCTGTCTTTGACAGTATCCACTGCTTTTGTTACTGTGCCTTTACAATAAATTTTGAAGTCAGGAAGTATAAGACCTCCAAATTCTTCAAAATTTTTGGGACTATTCTTCAGGGTCCCTTGAGATTCCATATAAATTTTATGACAGATTTTTCTACTTCTGCAAAAAAACATTGAGATTGATAGGAATGGCATTAAATCTGTAGACAAACTTGGATGGTATTGACACTAGCAACATTAATCTATCAATGCATGAACATGGGATGGATGTCTTTACATTTGTGCCATCTTAATCTTTCAGCAGCATGTGTTTTCGGAGTATGTCTTTCACCTCCTTGGTTAAGTTTATTCCCAAGTATTCTTTTTGATGCTATTATATGTGTAATTGTTAAACACAACTGTGTTTTTGTGTCCTGCAACTTTACTGAATTTAATAGGCTCTTTTTGTGGAATCTTCACTTTTTTGCATAGAAGATCATGTCTACACAGAGAATTTTTTCTTTCTAATTTGGATGCTTTATTACTTTTCTTCCCTACTTGCTCTGGCTAAGAGTTCCATTACTATGTTAAATTGAAGTGGCAAAAGCAGGCATCCATTTCTTGTTCCTGATCTTAGAAGAAAGGCTTCTTCTAGTCTTTAATCATTGAGTATGTTAGCTGTGGGCTTTTCATATTTGACCTTTATGTTGAGGTAGTTTCCTTCTATTCCTAGTTTGACTGTTTCTAATCATGAAAGGGTGTTGAATTTTCTCAAGTGCTTTTCTGCCTCAACGATTTTCTTCCCCCTCATTCTGTTAATGTGGTATAATACATTGGGTTTTTTTTTCTTTTTCATATTCTGAATCATCCTTGAATTCCAGATGTGAATCCTACTTGGTCATGATATATGATCCTTTAATGTGCTGTTAACTTGTTAGTATTTTGTTACGGATTTTTATCAGTATTCACTTATACTGCTTGGTAGTTTTCTTGTCTTTGTCTGGTTTTGGTGTCAGGGTAATGTTGGCCTCATAGAATGAGTTTGGAAATGTTCCCTCTTTGATTTTTTTTTTTTTTTAAGAGTTTGGGGAAGATTGTTAATTCTGTTTTAAATGTTTAGTAGAGTGTACCAGTGAAACCACCTGGTCCTGGACTTTTCATTTTTGGGAAGTTTTTAATTACTGATTCAATCTCCTTGCTAGTCACAGGTCTGTTTAGATTTTTCTGTTTCTTCATAATTAATTTCTGGTTGTATATTTCCAGGAATTTATCCATTTCATCCAGGTTATCCAGTGTTTTGGCACATATTGTTCATAGTATACTCCTGTAATCCTTTTTCTGTAAAGTCATTTGTAATGTGTCCCCTCTTTCATTTCTGATCTTAGTTGTCTTTTTTAGTCTAAAGATTTGTCAACTTTATTGACCTTCTTAAAGAACTTAGTTTCATTTTTTTTCTCACCTATTTTGTCTCTAATCTTTCGTTCCTTCTATAATAGCTTTAGGTTTAATTTGTACCTTTTTTAGTTTCTTAAGGTGTGAAGCTACATTGTTTTTGAGACTTAAGTGTTTACAGCTCTAAATTTCCCTCTTATCACTTTCATTGCATCCCATAGGTTTTAGCATACTCTTTCCATTTGTTTCAGGATTTAACTTCCCTGTGATATCTTCCTTGATCCATTGATTATTTAGGAGTATTGGCTAAAATCCAGTTTCTTCTGCTGTTTTCTAGTTTTATTCCCTTGTGATCAGAAAAGACACTGTACAATTTCAATCCCTTTTAACTTTACTAAGACTCGTTTTGTGGCCTAACAATGCTCCATCCTGCAGAATGTTCCATGTGCACTTGAGAAACGTGTATGCTGCTGTTGAGCAGAGTTTTCTGTACATGTCTGTTAGGTTCAACTGGTCTGTAACGTTTTTCAAGTCCTATTTCCTTATCAGTCTTCTATCTGGTAGTTCTATTCATTATTGAAAATATTACATATTTAGGAGCTCTGATGTCTGTTTATAGTTATATACACATTTGCTTTTAAATGTCTTGATTTTCCCTAAGAGTCTCATCCCTTCTCAAGGGCTTTGTTGTGTTGTATTCCTCTGGCCATAATCTTCTGTACCCAGGTACCATGGGTCTACAGCCCCCTGCATCTCATGCTACAGCACCTGTCACTGCTGCCAGCAACTTTTAAACTGGTATTCTATGCTATGGTATTCTAAACTATGCTGCCATTTCTATCAGTGCCCAGAGTCAAGTGAGGCAGAAACCCAATCCTTCAGGCTTCTCCATAGACAAGCTGAAAAGTGACAAGCAAGTTCCGTTTTCTTTGTCTCAAGGGAAAAAGGATTTGGGCAGCTTCCTTCTAACCACTCACAGATGTAGTGAAGCAAGGGTGAACAAAAATGCCAGGTGTAACTTCCTATCACTTTGAGTGTGGCCTTTTCTGGTTAGGCATTAGCTTGGTTGCTGCAGGTTCTTAACTGGTTTCTAAAGTCCTCACAAAGCTACTTTGATCTGCATATTTAGTGTTTCCATGGGGGATTGAAAAGCTGGTGGTCTTCTGACATCTTGATTTTGTTCCCTCAGTTCCCCATATCTGTGCAGGCTCGGATGTGTTTTTGCCTCCAATAGCCTGCACATGCGCCACCTCTTGGGAGGACTGCCCTCAGGACTGGGACCACCTCATCTGCAAGCAAGCCAGCCAGAAATGCCTGGGAGTCTCCCTGGAAGGGTCCTTGGCCAGTGACCGTCCCCACCTGAGGCAAAGGTGCCCTGTGTACCCATCACAGTCAGAGTCATAACTCTTACTCCAGAATTCCTCTGTGGGAGCTTGTCTGAATCATACCCCTGCTTGGGCTGTCTTTACTTTCCCTGCCCTAATTCCAACTCCTTTACCAGTTTTTCCTGCAACCCTTAATCATTTGTTCATATCCTTTTCTAAAGGTCTATTTCTAGGGAATATAACCTAAGATCTTAAGTATACATTGCATTTCTCCGTATACAAACAGTAGTTTGTAGCTTCTCAGAATTTAAAAATAAAAATGGTATTCTATTACACATGAAAATTCTCCTGTTATGGTATGTTTTTTAAAAAAAAAGCTTCTTCCCTAAACCCCTGTCTGATTTGCAGCAGATCTTGAATATTGCACCAGGAATGTGGGACAATGTAGAAATCGGCAAGGAGAACAAAACCCTTAATTACTGGTCCAGTTGGGTCCTAACAGGAGAAAGGGCATACATAGCTTGCTTAACTAGTGTTTTAATAAAGAGACTCTTTAAAGAGGTAGAGGCGAGGTTAAGGGAACTATGGTGAAGCACCAAGGGAGTAGCAACAGGGGAGAGCAGTTACCACCACCAGGACCTGGAAGGGGTGTGAGGGGGATGTTGCTAGAACCCAACACCAGCTGTAGCCATGTGGCAGAGGTCAGCCAGCAGGAGCTGCAGCTTTTGGTAGAAAAACATAGCACTGCCTATGATGGCCTTGTAGGGAAGGGATAAGAGGGAATAAGCACCCCATCCTGTCATTCTTCCCACTCTTGGCCTTCTGAGTGCCTCCCGGGGGCTGAATCTGCTAAAAGCCACAGGGCAAGTATGAAAGCCACATCTGTGCCACCGAGACCCCCTGCAAGAACAGGCTTGCTGCCCAGCTACAGAAAGTTGTTCCCCCAAGGCCCTGCCAACCTGAAGCCACTCCCATTCAGTGACTGAGAGGTGGGGGCTGCAAAGGCACAGCCATGTCACCCACACACAGGACACTGAGATGGATAATACTTGCTTCAGAGCTCCCTGCCACGCTGGCCAGAGTTTTGTTGGGCCTGCCCAGCTGTCAGATAGCTTTCTCTGCTTAACCCTGCTTCCTCCCCTTCCTTTAACAGGTTTTGATTACCTAATAAACATCTTGCACCCCAAACTCTGTCTTATTCCGGAGAAACCAACCCATGAGTGCAAAGGAAATGGGCGATGCAATCACGTAGGTCAGCCTGCTGTGTGAGGAGTGAGGACGGCTCTGGAAGGGTAAACACAGAACAACAAATCTACACTTACCTGTCACTTCTGCACTCTTAACTGCTCTTACACTCTAAGGGAAAAGAAATAAACCTGGTATCCTTGTCTGAGAAAGTCTGGACCATCTGGGGAGTTATAATCAGGTGTGCATGCCTGCCACATATGCCACACACTGAGGCTGTTTGCACAGTTGTCACTGTCTCCAGTGGCCTACATGCATGTTGGCCCTGTGAGACTCCAAGTGCTGTCAAGGAAAACTCCACAGTGATGCTAAATGATGCAGCTCTAAGTGAGGTGATTAAACAGTTCGGTGACAGGAGCATCCTCTCAGGGAGAAGAGCAACAGGAGGCTCCCGAGGACATACCTGAGTAAGTCAGAATGAAGGTTCCAGTGCAAGGAGCTGGCTGGCAGCCCAGGCAGGTGCTGTGAGCATGCCTCATCCGAGAAGCACAGTGGTCTAGCCTGCTTTCTGGAGAGCAGTCCCCTACGCACCAAGGGGGCTGCACTTGAGCAGTGGGGAGCTCCTGTGTACCTCAGGCCAGAGCTGGGGAGCTGTCAAATTGATGTAGGCTTAAGACATAGTCACAGTTGTCACTGCAGTGCCGTTCTGAGTCCCCTCTGGCCCTTTCGTGTAATTCTGCATTTCATCCAGATTTTCTTGCATTTAAAGGATATGACTTTCTCCTCCATATGTCAAGTTTCTCCCTATCACAGGGAGATGCTGGGATAGAGTTCGAGGTGCAAGATGTTGATTAGTGATCAATGCCTGTGAAAAAATAGGATAGGACAGAAGCTAAACTATAATGCAGACTCGACAGAACCTCAGCTAACCCTGTGGGGAACTCTGTAGCCACTCTAGCCCATCGGTGTTGGGCCAAAATGACTAGGCCTCTGCACCCCCCACCCCTGTCACTGGGCACAAACTGCCCCAGGAAGGCATGGCTTCAAGTCTGTTCTTGACAGGGGATCTGGGTGGCATATCTGTGTCCAAAGCGCTCCCCTAGCTGTGGCTCTGGCCTATAGGATGGGGCTGCTATTTGCCCAATGTGTGCTGAATCCCTGATAAGGGGGTTGGGGGGATTCTCCTGTGAAAGACATGGGGTCCTGTGACAGATCATAGTAGTTCCTGCTAGTCATAGGCTGTTTGTGGAGTTGTGACTCAAATTTGTCTCAAAAGATTGGCTGAACCTACACTCAGGGCCTCCTTTGCATATCTTCATTCCCCTTCCCACTCCCTGCTGAGACAGACTCAGACTGAGATACTAGGACACAGGCCTGTGGGAATCCTCCTTGGGCATGAAGCTAGTGATTATGGACCAGTAAATGCATTAAGAAACTAGGTAATTAGGTACACACCAGTAATTGAGGGTTAGCAAAACTCTGGCATTCCCTAAAGGGGAGAATGCTTTCCCTTTCTTGGTCCTGTTTCCCTTTATGATGATCTGGAAGGCAACTCTGCAGGAGAGGAGCTGGGTTACACTGGCTCCCTCATCCCCAAGCCCTTCTGCCCAGATGTTGCTCTCACCCATCACCCCACTCCCTGTGGATTCACCCTTTTGCTTAAAGGTGTCAAGAGCAGGAGAGCATGCTCGCCCTGCTGCCTAGCCGAGGAATTGGCCACACTTGAGCCCAGAGCAGCTGCTGTCACCTCGGGATTCCTATAAGCATTCCCTGACTTTCTCCATCTGCAGGCACTCATTCAATGCTAGGCAGCAAGATGAGACCCCAGAGCCTGTTTGCTTTTGTCCCCACCCTGCCCCAGTTGTAACCACCTGAACACCTTGCCTCCTTGAGATGCAGTCTAGACAGGTGAGGCTTGTGTTGCCTACTTTTGACCAGCTGTAGTCGGTAGGGCTACTGGAAGTGTGCCTGGGTAACTAGATCTTCCTGATGCTCCTCAGGACTGAGCTAAGCCCTTGCCCATGGGCCCTGGGGCCAGATTCCCCAAAGTCTCAGGATCACACTTGGCTGGGGATTCCAAGGCTCTTTGGCCTAGATATTGTCCAGGTTCTACCCCTGAGAGCTACTCTTTCACAAAACTTGCAGTTTTCTGTGCCATTTGCCACCCCTCAGGGTATGTCCTGCCAGCAGGGGCTCCTTACAGGCACCTTGATGCCAGGGGATCACTGGAAGGCCTGAAACACTGCTCCTCAGAGTAAGGTGTGAAACAGATGTGGCAAACACTCAGGCTGTCCCACTCCTAGCAGAGTTGTGACTAGCTCCCAAATCTCCCCCTGCCTCCTTCAGGAGGGAGCTGCCTGCCAGGGGGTGATGCTGAGGCCCAGCAGAGCTCTGTGGCAGCTCACCTTTCTGCATCTGTGTCAATGGGGCCCCAGTAGGAAACAGGTGGTGCAGTCAAATGTGGATCATTCAAAAAAGGCTGATTTTCAAAGGAGCTAATCTCAAAGCTGTGGGTGGTAGACAGAACTGTCTTAGTCTATTTGGGCTGCTACAATGAAAGACCATAAATTAGGTGGCTTATAAACAACAAACTTATTCCTCACAGTTCTGGAGGCTGGGATGTCCAAGATCAAGGTGCCGGCAGATTAGGTGTCTGGTGAGGGCACACTTCTTGGTTCACAGACAGTGCCATTTTGCTGCATCCTCATGTGTCAGAAGCACAAGGGAGCTCTCTGGGGTCTCCCTTAGAAGCACTAATCCCATTCAGGAGAACTCTGCCCTCATGACCTAATCACCTCCCCAAGGCCCCACCCTCCAACACCATCACCTTGGGGGTTAGGATTTCAGCATGGATTTTGGGGGTACACAGCAGGAAACACAAGGAATGATCAGTAACAAGCAGCAAAGCTGTTAACCACCTCCAAGCCCAAAGGTATGAGGGGCTGGTGGGAAGTCACCAAAACCCAGGGAGCCAGTTTGAGGAGAAGGCAGCCTTGAGAGGAACCAAAGACCTTTGGTTGAGGGCACAGCCAGTTGGAGGTGAACTTCTTCCCCTTTCCTATTTTGATATCCTTCCCAGTCTCCCCAAGAGGTGAACCCAACCACGAAAAAGGGCAGAGGAGCACAATTGATGTAGGCATACATCTCAGCCTTCCAGGGCAGAGCACAGATGGGCAAAGGCAGAGAGTGTATCTTGAGGAACAAGTGGAACACATCTGGTACAGAGTTCTAACTACTTAAGTGTGTGCCCCCATCAAAGCTTATTCCCAAGGGTTGGCTAGAAGGCTGGTTCTTTATGTGCTTGTATTGATCTATTGCTGCATGACAAATTAACACTTAGCGGCTTAAACGCTTATTACCTCACAGCTTCTGTGGGTCAGGAAGGTGGGGCAGCTAAGCCTTATAGTTCTGGCTCAGGGTGTCTCAGGTTGCAATCTTCTGCAAGCTTGACTGGGGCTGGATCACACACTTCTGGCTAGGATGACAACTCATCCTGGTCTTCCCAGAACTGTTTATGTACTTCCTATGGCTGCTGTGGCATGCTATGATAGAAGAATTGACTAGCTTACAGACCATATGGCCCTCAAATCCTGAAATATTTAGGAATTGGCACTTTACAGGAAAGTTTGCCAGCTCTTGACATAGACTCATCCTGAAAATCAACTTGAGGAAACATGAAGCCTTTCATCCCCCGCCTTTGTAGCAGACGGTGTGCCTGGGTGTCCGCAAATGTCCCCTCAGAACTGAGCTAAGCCCATCCCCTCTGGGATTAGGGCCAGACTCCCCAGGGTCTCAGGATCCCACTTGGCCGGGGGTTCCAAAGCTCTGAAGCCTGGATATCTTAGCACATGTTACAATGCCCTTCAAATAGGTGTCACCAGACTTGGCATTCTATGTGAGAAAAACCCACTGAAGTGAGACAGAGTTGGTGGGCCTGCCATGTCCACTCATTCATTCTTACCATTTCAGTGTACCCAAGATAGACTGCCAACCACAGCACCCGGACTCTTCCCCTGAGGGCTTTCTCTGCTGTTGAAATCTGGTGCATGGTGAGCCAGCAGTCTCCAGAGTTAACATCACAGGAGCAGCCCTCAGCCACTGACCAGGAGTTGACATAAGAACACCCTACCTCCTACACCCCTCCAGAGGAATAATCCTGGGGTGTGTGTTCTCTACTGGCTCTCAGAAGTCCCCAGTGAGGTGGTGCTCCAGTTGCCCGCAGTGGGAATGAGCTTGGTAACACCATTTGGCTGCCTCTTCTCTTCTTTGTTTTACTTCTCCCCTCCTTTATCAGCATTTTCCTGGGCTCATCTCCAAATATCTGTGCTCAAATCTGTCTTGGGGTTCCTGTCAGAAACAATCTTAGACACTGGACACCTAAACTAGAGGTGGCCTGAAAAAGTCCTAGGTTTGGCTCAGCTGATTCCAATGGCTGACTTTTTCTGTTACTTGCTGTGTGACATTGTGGTTTGAAAGCAGAATGCTCTTTCCCAGGTATCTGTAAAATGGGAATGCCACATCTCTGCAATCCTAACTGAATGAGACTATTCAGACTAATAAATCCCCAAGGGCTCATCTGACAGGAATCCTCCAAGTTTGTCCTCCTGGGTAGAAACCTCTGCCTTTGCCCCTGGTGTGGGCACAATAACCACCACCCCTTTGGCCTTCTGCCATCAACACTATGGTCAAGATTGCTGCCTTTCAAGTGATTGAGTAGATCCAGACAAGAGAACAATGATGAGAAAAGAGCCCCCAAGAGTTTCCTGCTCTCTGAGGAGCCCGAGTTAGACTAAGCCCCATAGGCATATCTCACTGGAACTGGTGGTATGCTGTGGTTTGTGTGTCCCACAAAAGTTCATGTGTTGGAAACTTGGGCCCTGATGTAGCAGTGTTGGGAGGTGACTGGGTCATGAGGTCTCTGCCCTCATGAATGGACTGATCCACTCATAGATTAATGAGTTGTTGAGGGAAGTGAGTTATTAGAGTGGCTTTAACATATAAGCCAGTTTAGCCTTCTCTCATAAGCTGTCTCACCATGTGATGCCCTCCACCATTGCATGATGCAGTAAGAAGGCATCACAGGTGTAACCCCTTGACCTTGGACTTCCCAGCCTCCACAACTGTAAGAAATTTTCTTTATAAATTACCCAGTCTCAGGTATTCTGTTATAGCAACAGAAAACAATGAAGACATGGTACATTTAAGATATCAATGGGCTCAAGTGAGGTCCTTTGTGTGCCCAAGCCTGGGGACAACTCCATCTGTCAAATCTATCACTAGTTTTCCATGATAATGCCAAATCTACTGGTGTTCTCTTAGTAAGAAGGAAGGAGGGAGGTACATTCTAGGGAAATTCAGAACACAATAGACATCCGTAAGCCAAGAAAGTAGCACAGAGGGTATCTGGAATCCTGGAATATAATGTACTTCAAATTATTGGATTGTGGGGATCTTAATTTCGTTGTATCAACCAATCCACAATACACACATTGTTCTGATAGGTGCTAATCTAACGCTGATACCTTAGAATTTGACAGGTAGAACCACATAATGTCATCGTGGCACTGAAGTTAGCATTCTGTTTCAGGGGCTAGAGTGAGAGCTACAGAGAAAAGGGTGGTGAGAGAGAGAATGGTCTCTCATAGTAGGGAAGTTCAGAGCTAATTACGGAGACAGACTAATACTTTCAAAGGTAGATAAGGTAACAATCCAGATGACAAATTCTAGGCAGGGTATAATCCAGGGAACATTTCTAGAGGTGAAGTATATTCAAGACTGAAGTACAGATAGATGGGACTGAGGGAGAAAGGCTGGCAGAAAAATGCTTAATGAGGAACAGCTTCAGAGCTTAGCCTTCTGAAGAGAAGCTGATGGTCGTGTAAGGCACGTGGCCTTCAAATCAGTCTTGGGTTTGAATTTGACCCTAACCACTTACAGGCTGAGAAAGCTTGGGTAATTCTCATGATTTCCACTCAAATCATCACTTTTTAAATATATAAAACAGGAATTCATAACTACCCCCTAAGGGTGTTAAGATTACAGCAGCCGTGTGGGTAGGCCTAGCACACGGCAATTTCAACAAGTAGCAGTCACCGTCATCCCGTGTCCTTCAGGCTGGCCTGCAGAGTGGGGGTGGCAGTTGTTCTGTGTGGCCCTGGCAGAAGTTACAGGGAGACAGACTTATTTGGCATTAGAAGGATCATCTGGATAATAGTGGATCCCCAGGACTTAGGACCGTCTTCCATTAGGTATTGAACGATGTCTGCCGCAGGCTCGCTGCATGGCTGGGCTGCTGTAAAGGAGGGTGTTGAGACAGTCTCGGATGGGTAGTCAGATGAGGAGACTCTGAAGTCTCCTCAAACCCTGCAAGTGACGTGCGCTGATCTTGTTCAGACTCGCTAGGCTTTTGCTGGACCCTGTTCTGACCAAAAGCTCTCAAGACAATTTTGTTTCTAAGTCTCTTTCTATTAAAACCTTGTTGTATCTCATTGCCTGATCAGGGATTTTCATTAGAAGTAGTAGTGAGGTAGATAATATGTATTTGACCTCCTCCTTCAAATCTAAGAAGAAACCAAATTACATTCCAGCAAACTTATTACAAATTGAGATTCTGCATGTAGCTGTGCCCATCCTAGACATGTTCTTGAACCTGTGCAAATTAAATCATTTTAACGTACCTGGAGGACGCTTACTGTTTAACTCAGAGCATGTCTCATGTTAGAGAATTCATAAGATGGCTGGATTTGTGAATACTAGATTTAAAGTGAATGGTAAAACCATTTTCTAATTACTACTTATTGAAAAAGGAGTTATGTTCTTGGAGGAAGGATTTCTAGGATCACCAACTAAGTGTGTGAGAAAGAGTTAGGAAAAGATCCATGCAAGTCCTATAGACTCCTGGCTTTGCCATACAAGGTCTTGCCTCACTGGTCCTACTTTTGAGAGTCTTCTAGTTATGTATACCTGACTTGCTACCAGCTAGGGAAGAAATATGTTCGACTCCTATTTCCCTAGAACCTTTAGATTACTCCAGGCTGACTTTCAGCTATCAGTATCTGCATCTCTGGACCTGACAGCTTTTTCTGAAATTGCAGGGGAATTGACAGCAGACCCAAAGCACCAGACATTAGCATTCTCTAGGAGCTGCCCTCAACCAGTGACTGGCAGGACCATAAATACCCCAGCACATTCTCTTCTTTCTCTCTTACTGCTCCCCCCGCCTTCCCCAATCTGGGTGAGAGAATTCTGAGGCATTAACTTTGCAGCACTGCCCAGGGGCTGCAAGAGGAGGAAGGTTCCAGGTACCCTTGCCTTGCCTGTATCACTTCCTATGCCCCTCCCAGTACCCCTGCACTTGCGTTAAATCCTTTGAGGGAACATAAACTGAGACCCTGGCTTTGTCAATTCCTTACCAGCCTCATATACTAGATTGTTGACTATCAGGTCCCCATGTGTGAACACCTGCACTTCCTGTGCCCAAAGTTCCTGAGGAGGAGCAGGGCAACCCCTCAACTGTGCTATGATGGAGTCATGGGATTTGGGACCAGGAAGCTGTTCTAAGGGAAGCTGCCGAGGATCCCTTTAGCTGTTTGAAGACTCATTTCTCAGAACCGGGGCATAGATAATAGCTGCAGGGAGACAAGGTGTCAATTCTTTGTCGCCTCACCCTGAAAAATACCCACCTGTTAGTCTTGGAAAGGTATAAGGATATTTCTGGATTTGTAAGGTGAGTCTTCAGCATTTGTGCCCTGTGTAGTCCATTTGAAGAGGGGCTGCTGTGTCGTGTCTGCCACTACCCTCTTCAGGAGAGGAGTTTTCTGGTTTCTAGACAATCCTGCATCTCCCTGCACCCACAGGGTAGGGGTGGTTCTTGATTAAAGGTTCAGCAAAGTTATGCCTACTTCTATTAATAAATGCATTGTTTCTCCCAAGGGAAGGCATAGCCTATTGGGAGAGTTGGAAACTGAGGCAGCTGCATCTTTGCACAGAGGTTCTTACCGAAATACCTGTGTCTACTGACCTCTTCATATAAGGTGCCCATTTCTTTAGTCTACTTTCTCCTATTAATACTCATTCTGTTCATTGTTATCACTGTCCACAAACTAAGTACTTACGCTTTTTGGCTTATATCCAGAAGGCATGCTGACTGCTCCCATGTCAAAAGAAGTAAAAACTTACTCAGGAGCAGAGTCACAATGTGTCTAAGTAGGGCGAGGTTGAAGTTCAGGTGGTAGAGCGCTGCCACAGCAACCTGGGCCTGGCTGAGATTGCCCATAGCCGCCCCCCACCCTCGGTGATCACGTGGGGGTATTTAGAGTCTCATTGTTCTGACGGGACTGTGGTCTCCTGGATGATGTACCGGGCCTGTTTTACGGGCTCCCTCCCTCCCTTGGTGTGTGAACACTGATGTCAGGTACATGGTAGTTTAGTGGCACTGAGATTGTAGGCACAGAGAAGAACAAGTGACCTTCACAAGGGAAACTGAGTTCTTAATTTGAAAATGATGTCCAGTCCTATACAGGTAAATATCATTTGTAAATCTGCTATCAGCATATCAAATTCTACCTGGCACCATTTTTAATCAATTGGTCCCTTTAGCTTTCTTTTCACTGGTACACGGAAATGCCTGTACACCTTCCTCGCTCTGTGTTGGGAGTACCTCTAATAGGAGGTGGCCCCGAGAAGGAAGCAGGGCAGATGGCAAGGTAGAGATGTATGGCATAGAGTGTGCTAAGGGTGCAATAGAATTCCACAAACTTAGAATTCCTTAGGATAATTCCCCTGGTTTCCTCACCTGGATTACTAGGCTACCGTAAATTCTGTATTTTTAATTCCTCCCCAATTTAAATAACTTCAGAACAAAAACTGTTGTGGGAGGGGAAGGAAAAGATCAACTCTGCTGAAAGCATCCTTATGAGGAGCTGGGAGTAAACCGTGCAGGGGGACAAGGAGTTTACCATTTTACCCCAGAAAGGAATGCAGAAAATTCTAGGGTCACAAGGTGAGTCTTTAGCATCCATGCCCTCATGTGGCCCATTTGAGCCAGGCTGTAGAGAAGCTCCATGGAACTTACCAGGGATGAGCAAATCTTGGTGGAAGAGAAGCAGAAAACTGGTCCATGTTGCAAACATCAATGTAAGACTGTAAGCTGCCTCAAGGAAGGCAGGACTGTCTCATCCACCTTTAGTCCCTGCTTGACAAGCAAGATGTTTTGATAAATGTGATCATGTTTGTACTCAGAAATGCATGTTTGAGTGGAAGAGCTCCTGGGGGCTGTCTGGGCTGTTGGAGGTGAGCTTGAGCCCAGAGAGTTGGGTTCTGTAAATGTCAGGGTCCTTGGAGGGGAGAAGTAATTACAGTCCTGACATTTGGAGCTCATGAAAGTGCCGGGCCCAGTGAACTATTTTTGAAGCTACTGAGTGAAACGGGCAGCCAAGTTGTGTGGGGAGGGCAGGGGGATTCGCTTTTACTTTCCTGCTTGTGCTCCTTTTCCTCCTAGGCTCCCCACCCGCAGGAAGGACCACCACACTCCTTTGGTTCACATCCATCCAGACATGCCTCACTTGTGACAGAAGAGGACGGGCGGAATTCAAGGAACAGACACACTCAGAGGGGTTTGGGGGAGACAGTCTAGACTAGAATAGGGATACTCGCCACACATCTGAACAACTCGACTAAACAAGGTGAGGCCGCCGCCTTCTGAAGGAGCTCCTTCCCGAGGTGACGGCTTGGGAATAAGTGTGCTTATGGTCACTCATTCACTTATTGTCCTCGCCTGTCAGGTGTATCCCACCCACAGCAAGGGTGGACAGCCTAGCTCAAGAAAGTCAAGGGTGTTCAAATCACCAGTATTTCTGTTGACAAGGGTGAGAATGTTCCAGTGTTTTTCTCCAAGATCATCTTGGATAACTTACTGGGTCTGACTTGTTTAGGGGCTTACCCACCACCACCACCACCACCACCACCACATGAGGGACAGCTAGATAGATATCTCCACCATAATCTTATTCCCACGGAGGTGTAGGTAGTGTTAAGAGCTGCTTCTTGCCTGAACCAGTTCTACAGTAGGAGGGAATGGGCTGAGGTTGTGGTAAGAGTGAATATAACACTTCAAACCATAGGTACCAGTGTTAAATTACTTAAAATCTGATATCTGGAATTCCATGAGCTCTCCTAATCTTATCAACCCAAACTCCTAATGGCTCTGTGTACTTTCGGAAACCTGAAATTTTTAGGCAGGGCTCCATCTGAAATTAAAGCCATCAAATATTCCATATTTTATAGGACCATCCTCCAGACCAGAAATGGTACCACTTTTAACCAGTTTCTCTTCCTTCTGCAAACCTCCTTCTACTCCACAGGGCTGGTATAGTAACTACACCATAAATACTTGAAAACTTTTAGAAATCACAGGCCAAGAAACTGCTGCATTCTTAAGGACTTTTCCCACTGCAGCACTTTTGTCAAAGTATTTTTGTTGGAGCAAATCATACTAATTAGGGCATCACCCAAGCTGTTGCTTACATATCACGCAACTCCCAACATTATTGTTGTCTTTGTCTCCATCTGTCCCATTTGTCTATTACTCCTATCTGGGTTCTATGGCTGGATCGTAACTTAAAATGTCTTATCCCCTTGTGGGGGTGGGGTAGGTTATTAACCAGAACACTCTAGATGTAACATTTTAGTTCAGAAGAACAACCATAAAGTAGGGAAATGAGGCATGACCTCGGGTGTGAATACACATGTATTGAGGGGGCATTGGAGACTGGAGATTTTTCCCCCTATAGACTCCTAGATCCCAAATGGTAGGAAATCATCTTTCTATCCAGTGTCCATCATATAAGAACGCAAATGATTGAATGAAATCTTACAGCATAACTGACTGCTTTTCAGATGCTGCTGACCATAGAGTTGGTCGAAAAATTAAGCACACTGAAAGTGCTTTTTCTGACTGAACTTCCTTTCCTTTGCCCTCACTGCTGTCCCACCTTGTGCCAATGGCTCAGATCCCCTGGATCTATTCTTGCTAACCTCATGAAGGAGGAGAGGAGTTACAGCTGTGACTGAGTTACCAAAATACCAGTCTATTAAAAGCATCAGTTCAAAGTCGATGACAATTTGCTGGGAAAGAATCCCATTGGATTATACTTTTAATTGGTATGAAATGCAGCCCAGAAAACAGGGGTCTTGGGGAAATTTCATTCTTCAGCCTGGCAGTAATTAACCAACCTCCTCCAGAGTTACTGCCGCCTGGAGTATTGGAGTTGTTAAATTACCAGGCAGGGGGAAATTCTATTATCTAGAAGCCCAAACCTTATATATTCATAGTTCTCTGCTCTACTGCCTCCCTGCCTTTCTCTAAAGGAAGTCACAAATGAGCTGTCTCTGACAAAGCTTCTAAGGAGACTTAGAAACCCTGTAGAACTGTGACTATGAGCCAAGTAACTGTTCCCTTGGTCATATCACTTCCAATGTGTTATCTTCAGGGTCAAAGACAAGGGAGTCTGTCTTCATCCATTCTAGCTGCTACACCAGAATACCATAGACTGAATGGCTTATAAACAACAGAAGTATATTTCTCACAGTTCTGGAGACTGGGAAGTTCAAGAACAGGCAATGGCCTTCAGTGTCTGAGGGCTCCCTTTCTGGTTCATGGATGGTGTCTTCTCAGTGTCATCACGTGATGGAAGGGGCAAGGCAGCTCTCTGGGATCTCTTATAAGGGTACCAATCCCATTCATGAAGCCTCCACCCTCATGACCTAATCACCTCCCAAAGGCTCTACCTCCTAACATCACATTGGTGATTAGGTTTTAACATGAATTTTGGGGGGATATAGCGTTCAGACAACAGTATTCTACCCCTGGCCCTCTAAAACTCTTGTCGTTCTCACATGAAAAATACATCCATTCGATCCCAATAGCACCAAAAGTCAGATTTTAAAGTTGATGCTGGAACAAGTTATAAGTCCAAAGTCTCATCTAAATATTATCTAAATCAGATATGGGTGAGACTCAAAGTATGATTCATATCCTAGGGCAAATTGCTTTCCAGTTATGAACCTGTGAAATCAAAATATGCTTCCAAAATACAATGGAGGGACAGACATAGGACAGACATTTCCCATTCCAAAAGGGAAAAATAGGGGGGAAAAAAAAAAGAGGTAACAGGTCCCAAGCAAGTCCAAAGCTCAACAGGGCAAGCATTAAATCTTTAGGCTCCAGAACAATCCTTCTTTGGTTTGATGTCCTGCCTTCTGGATATATTGAAGTGGGGGTTGGACCCTGAAGGCTTCAGGCAGACCTACCCTCCTGGCTTTGCTAGATGCAGCCCATACCACAGCTCTCCTCAGTTATAGTTGCGTACCTGTGGCTCCCCCAGGATGGAATTTCATGCCAGTAGCTCTACCAGGTTGGGGGCTTGGAAGTGGCCCTGCCCCCATGACTTGCTGGGCATTGCCTTAGGTAGGGGCTTTCTGGCTTTCTGTGGTAGACCCTGTTCCTACAGTGGTTCTCTGCCTGGGCCCCACAGCTCTCTGAATTATCCTTTGTAATCCAGGTGGAAGCAACCACACCTCCACAGCTTTGCTGAGTGCAGTACCTGCTGCACCCAGGTGGCAAAATAGTTTGGCAATGAAGCACAGGAGCGCAGAGCCTGTGATGTGAGGTTGCATGACCATAGCAGCCCCTCCTTTAAAATTATCCTAGCCTGTAGACTCTTGCACTCTGGGCCTGTGATGAGGATGGTACCCTGATGACTTCTGAATTGACTTCAGGGCCATTCTTTCATTGTCTTAGATAATAGGTCCTGGCTTCTCTTTAGATTACTGACTAATCTCCTTATTAGATGGTCATTTGGCCACACCCTTGGTGTTCTCTCCTGAACATGCTTTCTTATTCCTGAGAACTTCCCAAATTTTAAGTTCTGCTTCTCTTGATTAAAAACTTCATCTTTAAATAGTTTCTTCTTGCATTTAACTATAAGCATTCTAGAGAATTCAGCCATACCTTCAACACTTTGCTTAGAACTTTCTTTGGCCAAATATTATTTCATTGTTCATAAGTTCTACCTTCCACAAAACACTAGAACACGAATATAATTCAGCCAAGTTCTTTGCTACTTTGGAGGAAAGGTGATCCTTGTTATACTTTCCAAGAACATTTCTTATTTACATCTAAGACCTCATTAGACTGGCCTTTACCATTTATATTTCTATGAGCATTCTGTTTACTACCACTAGGTGTTATCTAAGAAGACTGAGGTTTTTCTGTGGGTCTTCTCCTTGTGAGCCCTTACCAGAATCACCCTTTCTAGTCTGTTCATGGCAGTGTATACTTTTCTAGCATGGACCTCAAAATGCTTCTGGCTTCTACCCTTTTTCCAGTTCCAGAGTTTCTTCTACATTTTAGGTATTTGATACTGAGTAGGGTGAGTGCTCCTGTAACAATTTCCTGCATCCGTTCAGTCTACTAGAACAAAATATCTTAAATTTGGCAGTTTATAAACAATAGAAATGCATTTCTCATTGTTCTAGAGACTGGGAAGTTCAAGATCAAGGCACTGGCATATTCAGAGTCTAGTGAGGACCCATTTTCTGGCTTATACATGTACCTTCTTGCTGGTGTAAGGGGGCACAGCAGCTCTCTGAGGCTGGGCCTGCTTTACAAGAGCACAAATCTCATTCACAAGGTCTCCACTCTCATGATCTAATCACCTCCCAAAGGCCCCACCTCCTTAACACCATCATTGGTAATCAGGTTTTAACACCATGAATTTTGGGAAGCCACAAACACTCAGAGCACTGAAGAATCTTTTAGATCCTGCCATTCTAGGACTTAAAAGATTTTCTAGCACCTTCTCTATAAACCAGGATTATGGGACAATGGCACAAATTATGGTATAGTTGTATGACATAACAAAAATAATATATAATGATGTAGTATAAAATCAACAGAAGGCAAACTTGTTTTCCTACAATGGAATAAAAATATGCAAACTAATATAAAAGTAACAAGAATTGTTTTAGTCCATTTTGTGTTGCTATAACAGAATACCTGAGACACTAGGTAGTTTAGAAAGAAAAGATTTATTTCTTGCAATTCTGGAGGCTGGGAAGTCCAAGGCTGGGGAACCACATCTGGTAAAGGGCCTTGTTGCTGCATCATAAGGCAGAAATCATCACATGGTGAGCATGGGAGGGGAGGAGCACAGGAAAGGGTGCCAAACTCATCCTTTTCATCAGTAACTCACTCCCACAATAACTAGACCACTCCCATGATGATGGCATTAATCCATTCAGGAGAACAGAGCCCTTATTGACCTTATCACCTTTTAAAGGTCCCACCTCTCAATACTGTTGCATTAGGGATTAAGTTTCCAAGATACAATCTTTGGAGGACACATTCAAACCATAGCAAGAATGAACTGATACATGTGACAATATGGATGAATCTCAAACATTAGATTCAGTAAAAGAGGCCAGGCATAAAAGGAAAGCTATGATTCATATGCATGAAATTTAAGGACAGGCAAAACTAATCATGATACAAATCAAAATAGGGTCTGCCTATAAGGTGTCAGAGTAAGGAGCAACTGCTAAAAGCAAGCACGAGGGAGCTTGCTTGAGAGATGGAAAGGTAGTCACGTGTTACATGACAACATTTTGGTCAATGATAAACTGAATAGGAGGTGGTCCCTAAGATTATAATACTATGCTTTTACTGTACCTTTTCTATGTTTAGTTCAGATACACACATACTGGCCATTGTGTTATAATTGCCTACAGTATTTAATATAATAACACACTGTACAAGCTTGTAGCCCAGGAGCAGTAGGTGATACCATTTAGGTTTGTGTAAGTATACTCTGATGGAACAATCACTAAATTGCCTAAAGAAGCATTTCTCAGAAAGTATCCCCATGGTTTAAGTGACACATAACTAGTTTATATACTGAGTGGTTAAACAGGTATAATATACCTTTGTTAAAATTCATTGTGTTGTATACTTAGGATCTATGCATTTCTCTCTATGTAAACTTTACCTCCATAAAAGAATTAAGCTTGAAGAGAACAAGTAGGCATATGCCCTTTAACTCAGCAAATTTTACTGAGAATTTGTCTTATGTCATTAAACAAGCATATAAAAGTCATTACAGTACTTATAATAGAAAAAATAGATATACAACTTAAATGCTCAGCAGTAATATGATTAAATTATGCTAGCTTTATACAACAGAATGTTCCACAGCCATGAAAAAATAATGTTGAAATGTACTTTGACACAGGAAAACACAAAGTGTGAATTAAAAATGTCAGAGTACAAATCCATTTTTGCAGACATTAAATATAATTGGCTCTGTTCCTTTGGTTTAATTACAGGCAACACTTATGCTTTTCTGAGTTCTAAAATATATATAACAACATGTGTCTATCAATGTGTGCAACTTAAATCTCTAGTTGTGGTGTTGTACGTTTTTAATTAGATTTGTGATGGTTCCTAACAATGCCCAGCTCCTAGACTGCCAATGCTCATAGCCTGTTCTTTTGCTATTTCTTGCCCTTCAACCCAGGCTGTCAATCCTGTATATTCTCTGTCCATAAAAATACCCAGGGGCTTTGTATTTCCATCTTATTGATACACTGCCACCATTTAGTCCAAAAGAGGATACTTGTTTCCTCTTCTGGGCTTGAACGTTGAGCCTCCTATCTGCCCGCAGCTGGCCATCCCTCGCTCCCAGGCTTGCACGCTTTGCTCTTCCATGATGGTGCTGGCTAACCTGGATGGGATCTATTTACCCTTCAGAACTTTGTTCATGCTTTGCCCACACTTGCAGGACCTGGCCTCAGGTTCTATGTGAGGTACCCACACACTGGGGCATATTGGGTGGCTTCTCAGCCTCTGACTTTGGCCACATCTGCACTGTCCCACCTGGCCCATCCTCTAGCACTGTCTTTGGGATCCTACCTTCTCTTCGTCTACCTTTTGTTCTAGGTTTTCAGATCCCGAGAGTCTCAGCTCAAGGTGCTTATGTGTTTCCATATTTTGTGCAAAGATATAATAGGTTGAATGGTGGCCCCCAAAAAGGTATGTCAAAGTCCCAACCCCTACAGCATGTGAATGTGACTTCGTTTGGAAATAGAATCTTTGCAGATATAATGAAGTTGGGGATCTTTAGATGAGATCATCCTGGACTTAGGCTGGGCCCTAAATCTAACAACAGCCAGCCTTATAAGAAAAATGAGAGAGTTGACACACAGACAAGAAAGCTATGTGAAGGTGGAGGCAGAGCTTGGAGTCATGCTGCAACAAGCCAAGGTACACTTAGAGTTACAAGAAACTAGAAGTAATAAGGAGAGAATCCCCCTAGAGCCTTCAGCAGGAGCATGGCCCTGCCAACACCTTAATTTCAGACTTTTGGCCTCCAGACTGTGAGAATAAACTTGTTCTAAGCCACCCAATTTGTGGCAACTTGTTCTAACAGCCATAGGAAACAAATACAGGTAGTAATTAGCAAAGTATCTGTATCCATCCTTCTACCCCCACCACCTGACCTAATGGAAGGAAGGAATTGATAGTCTCAGCTTAAAAGACACAAATCAAAGCCTGAAGCTAGGGCTTGTACAGAGGCAACTCAGTCTGAGGAGTGACTCCAAGAAATTGAGCGAGGGAACAAATTAAGTAAAACCAAAGAGGGGAAAGCCAAAACAAGCATGTGTCATGTAGCAAACTGGTCACCACTGTGGTCATTGGAGGTATGTACTTACCAAGACCCTCTGGAGCTGTAGCAGGCCCTCCAGAATTTTCCATCCAAGGGACAGGAGAGGGGAGCATTTATTTCCTGGCTCCTTTCCCTCGCTGGTCAACAGTGGCTCACTTGGATATTAACTGCTGATTGCCTGGCTGCTTCCAGCTGTGCATGCAGAAGTCGGGAGTGAATGAAGCCCCTGGGCAGAACATGAGAGACTGTGCCACTGCCCAGAGTTGGTACGACAACCATGGCTGGAGTAAAAGTTGGGCCGAGAGGACACCAGGCAGGCTGCCACCAAAAGGGTGACCTTGGTGTAGGAAGAACTGTCATCAGACTTGGAGTCTATAACTTTGGGGAAATGCTTGCAAAACTCTAAGCTTGTTCAGTTTATAACTGTTCATCTGAACTTCAAGATCTGTTGAGGGTTTAATAAGAATGAAAAGTGTCGTGTAAGCTGTAAAACACTAATGAACATCAATTAGTATTTCTCCAGTTACATACAATCAGCCAAACATCAAAAGCCTGTTTTTCCACAATCTCGGCCTCTGTCCTCCACCCCTTCCCAGCTCTACACCCTCTCTGCCCACTTGTACCCTTTCCCATTCCTATCAGACCTGTGGCATCTCCCCTAGCCAGTGCCACACCCCAGCTAGCTACAGGCCCAGCCTGAGGTGCAATTAAGGCTCCAGGAAGATGCTGCCCCATGGAAGAACTTGGAAGGGAGAGAAAAGTGTCCTCAGATACAGAAGGAGCTTGTTCTCCTCAGGAGCATCTTTTCCTATAAAATCTAATGGCACCTTCCATGCTGTTCTAGCAAATGATGTTTAAATATTCAATAAGGATGTCAGCACCATCTGGGTGGCTCTGAGACCTCAGAAGGGGAAGGCACCTGTCTGGAGCCCGCACAGTCTGCAACTGGGTCAGCAGGCCCTGTTCCTCTCCCTCATGTTCCCCTCCTTCCCAGGTGATGGGAACATCCTGGGCTGTGGCTACTGCTCCTTGACCTTGCCACACAGAGTCTGAGTAGGACTGCTGCCCCCAGCAGCACAGCCAGATCCTGGCAGATACCCGATTCCTCCATCAAACCAGACTCTACATACAGGCTGGCCCCATGCTTAGCGGGTGCTGGGGCCACATGCTAAGCTTGCTACTCACCATCAGGAAATGAGGATACTTGTCCCTGGGGTGGGGTTAGCACCCCTAACAGGTCAAGTGGCTTTTCATCTTCTGTCTCTTCACTTTCTCTGTTATGCCATGTTGGTTCACAGGTCCCACAATGCATTGTTTTTAGAAGAAATACAGATATAGTAATCAAATATTAAACTATATTCATAAAGTATAAGAATACTATTTTATAAATATATGGTTTAGTTAGAAAATATTAAACTATATAAACTGTGTTTTATAAAAACTATTATAAGAATTTATATAGTTTATAATTTATCAGCCAAGGTTTCAACTGACAGATAGCTCACTCATGAGAATTGGAGGAAGGGTTTATCTGTAAGGGGGCTCTTTACAAAGCAAGGGTGAAGTAAAAAGAAATCACAAAGGATAGTGGAGCTGTTGCCACCCCTAGGCCTGATGGAATAAGGATAAGGGACCCTGAGAGAGTTGTATCCTACAGGCTGCCCGGATAAATAGCTTATGAGCAAACTTAGAGAACGCTGCCACACTAGGCACTGGGGATTGGGAGACGGTGGAGTTCCTTGCTTTTGAGAAACTCGGCTTAGAAAGGGAAGCAGTTGCCCAAGGTCATATGGTACAGAGGTACTCTACATCTTATGCTTCACAGATATTGCTGGTAAATAGAAGAGAATAGTTAGCTCTCACTCTTGGAAAGGGGGTGAGAAAGGAGAGGAGGTCACTGGAAGGCTTCATAGTTGATGGCTGAAATGTATTTAGGAGGAGGCGGCCCTGTTTAAATAACATTCAGGTAGAAGCAAAAGCATGCAGGTACACTCAGCCGAATATATACTCAGTGGTATTTGGCTTCCTGGCATATCTTGGGAATGGCTAGAATTTTGATAGGGTTATGGGGGTGGGGGAGTAGGAGAATAAAAAGAGATGCCTCATTCAGTGACACATCCAAGACTGATGTTCCTCCTCTCCCTACCCACTTTAGTCAGATGGAGAACACTGGGAAGAGTGACTGAAGCCATCGTGTGGTGGCACGCCCAATGCAGCTGATGGCCCCCCCACAAAGTTGGAGGGAGCAGCTCAAGGCTGAGTATGGATCTCACCAGCCCTCCTCCCACTGCCTTCCTGGGGTCTCAAGCAAGGAATATAGTCAGACATGCAAAGCCTGAAGGTGTGTACAATCTGGGATTGAGCAGCCTTGGGGGTCTAGAAATGGGAGACCACAACTTCTCTGTAGTTGTTACCTGTGCTCAGACTGATCCCTGCAAGTGTGTTAAAGGCCTCAAAAGCCCTTCCTCCTGGCCCCAATCCCTAGGCCATCTCCTCCATGCCAGCAGCCTTTAAGAATCAATCCCAGGTCAGAAAAAAACAGTATCTAAAACGTGCCTTCTCCGAGGTATCCGTCTACCTATATACCCAAATATTTCCACCACTCTTATGGAATTATGAGCATTTCTTAACAAGATAACACCTGACAAAATACCTATGTTGAAGGGGGAAAGCCATTAACCTGCTAGCATCTCTTATTTCTAGCAGTACAGATGGTTCTTTAAAGCATGAAGATGGGACCAGGAACGGCCAAGCTTCGAAAGGGGGAGGGAGAAAGGGGTGAGGAAATGTTTGGCCGGGAGATGCTGAATTAGGGAGGGTTTCCAGTCTGAAGGTTCAGGGAAGAGAGGAGAAGGGACCATACAGTGGAGATTAAGATAGGCTTAAACTCCAATAGTTACTTTGCCCATTCATGACTTGGTTCCATTCTCATCAGGCTGGGCCTGGTACATGTACCTCATTGGAAACCTGCCTGGGGCCACAGCCTCGTGATGGCTACTCTGTAATCCATGCGGCCTGCTTGGGAAACCTAACTAAAACTGCATAAGAAAAGGCGTCATCTTGACAGCCATGTGTGGGGCGAGGGAGTTGACAGGAATGTGGTTCCCTGCCAAGCCATATGTTTCTTCAGCTTGGGGAGAGGGGTAGGAGGTAGAAGGGAGGAGCTCAAGACCTTTGCAGGTACAGTGTCAGGGAGGACTACCCCAGACCTCAGCAGGACGGCTTGAGTATTAAGGACACTGGCCTTTGGGCTGGTCACTGAACCCCATACACCTTAATTTCTCCATCTGAAGTAGGTGAGAAATACCTGAACCGCACATACGGGTTTAGTAGGTAAAGAGAGATGAAAAACCAGCAGAGGCTACCAAGGGGCTGAACTAGCTGGTGTTCATTCCTTCCTGCAAGATTAATACTAGAAAAGCTAAAGCAGGAAACACTAAAGGAGGAAAGTATGAGGTAAATCCAAGGGGTGGGAGGTAGGGACTATGTATATGTGTGCATGTTATGGGAGAATAGGGGAGCACAAATAGGAAAACTTGTTAGAATCCTACTCTTGAATTTTCTTGCTACTGCTATAGAGCAAAGAATGTCTGCGTCATGCCAAATGTACAGTATCCTGGCCACTAAACCCAGGGCAGTGCAAGAGCCCCATGCTCATGAGAAGTGGTGGAAAAATAGGGGATTAACTGACTCGGGCAGTTGCTTCTGGAAAACTTCACCTCCTCCCAGGACTGGAGGATTATAAAATATCTCTTCATTCTGCTTTTCTCTGAGGAGAAAAGGGCAATGGTTGACTGGGAGATTCTGGTGCCTGAAGCACTCCACATGAGAGGTATCCCCTCTACAACCCCTGAGCTTTTTGGGGCAGCCTACACCAGAGTTTAACCTTTCCCACAAGCATTCACTGACATGGAGAATGAAAACCCTAGGGGAAAATAAGCTCAAAGGTCAAAATAAGTTTGGGGAGTCCAACTACTAAAACACATGTGCACATATACACTGGATAGCACTGGATAAGAGGTTCTATCAAAAGCAGAAATATTAGAAAATATAGACCAAGAATTTGAAATTTGCCTAATAATAAACATACTAAAAAAGATGGCGATTTCACAATTTGGAAAAACAAGAAAATACCAAAAAACAAGCAGTAATATTAGTTATGAAAGTATAATAACTGAAACAAGCACATGTGATACAAATAGGTGAGATAAAGAACAAAATTGATACAGCTGAGAAATGACTTAACAAATTGGAAGACCAGATTGAGGAAATATGAGAAGGGATAAATAAAAATACTTTAGATTACAAGATACGGAGGGAGGATAGAAATAAATGTTCACATCAGGATTATGGGAATCCCAGAAAAGAGCTCAATGAAGAGGAGAGTGGGGAAATATTTAAATAGTGATAACTTCTCTCAGACATTTATTGAGGATGCCTCAGACTGAAAGAGCCTATAGCACACCAAACAGGGAATAGAAAAAAGTCATGCCCAGCCATGTTATTATGAAATATAAAATTTTAAATGACAATAGAGAATATGGAGGAAGATTCTTACGTTCAGTGTTACTTTGAATGTCTCTTTGCATTCAGTGTTTAAAAACTTGTCAAAATTACTTTCTAGAAAAGTACAAGTTACTTTCTAGAAAAGTATATTCAGTCAAGCTAACTGCTGTGGTTTGAATGTCTGCCCCCTCCAAAACTCACGTTGGAACTTAATTGCCATTGTAACAGTACTTAAGAGGCTATTAGGCCAATAGGGCTCCACCCTCATAGGTGAAATAAGTGACATTATAAAAGGATGAGCTCCCCCTCTTACCACCTCTCACCCTCTTATCCTCTGCCATGTGAGGATGCAGCAAGAAGTCACCTTCCAGATGCCAGCACCTTGATATTGGACATCCCAGCCTCCAGAACTGTGAGACAGTAAATTTTCGTTCATTATAAATTAACCAGTCTCAGTCTGTTTTGTGTTGCTATAGCAGAATACCTAAGACACATGATTTAAATATTCTCAGACAATCAAGATCATAGAAGTTTGCCATAAAATACCCATATTGAAAATAATTTTGTCAAGTTCATATAGTTTTTCCAACTTTATTAAAGTATACTTGACAAATAAAAGTGTATCCTTAAGGTGTACAATGTAATATTTTGATATATATCACAAAATGATTACCACAATCAAGCTACCATAATCATCACCTCATATTAATCAATGCAATTTTGTGTGTGTGGTGAGGACACTTAAGATCTACTCTTAGCAAACTTTGAGTATACAATTAACAACTATACTCACTGTGCCGTATGACAGATCTCCAGAACTTGCTCATCCTGCATAACTTTGTACCCTTTGGCCAACATCTCATTTCGCCCATCCACTGGCAACTACCATTCCATTCTCTCCTTTTGGACATGTGGCTCTTATTTATTTTTACTTGATAAACAAAAATTGCATATATTTATGTATAACATGTTTTGAAATGCATACTATAAAATGGCTAAATCAAGCTAATTAACATGTATTACTGCACAGACATACCATTTCTTGTGAGGACACTCAAAACTACTTGTTAAGCGATTTTCAAGAATATAAGATATTGTTATAAACTATATTCACCATGTCATACAATTATTCCTTGCTTTTGAGTTTGACTTTTTTAGTCCAAATATAAATGAGATCATGCAGTATTTGTCTCTGTCTGGATTATTTCATTTAGCATAATGTCCTCCAGGTTCACCCATGTTACAAATGGCAGAATTTCCTTAGTTCCTTAAGGAACTATTCTGAGTATTCCATTGTATGTAAATGCTACATTTTCTTTTGTCAACAAGCACTTAGGTTGTCTATATATCTAGGCTATTGTGAATAACACAAACATGGAGATGCAGGTATCTCTTCAAGATACTTTTATTTCCTATGAATGTATACAGATAGATCATATGGTAGGTCTATTAATTTTTGTGGTGAACCTCCAAACTGTTTTCCATATGACTGTACCAATTTACATTCCCACCAATAGTATGCAAGGGTTCCCTCTTCTCCACATCCTCACCAACACTTGTTAACTTTATTTATAGCCATAATAAGTATAAAGAGATATCTCATTGTGGTTTTGATTTGTGTTTTTTCCTGACTAGTGATGTTGATCACCTTTTTATATACCTGATGGACATTTGAATGTCTTTTTTTGAAATATGTCTGTTCAGGTCCTTGGGCCATTTTTCAATTAGGTTATTTTTTTCCTGTTGTTTTTTGAGCTACTCACACATTTTAGATATTAACCCTTTATCAGACATATGGCTTGCAAATGTTATCTTCCATTCTGTGGGGTGCCTTTTTGCTCTGATTGTTTCCTTTGCTGTACAGAAGCTTTTTAGTTTTATTCAATCCTACTTGTATATACTTTTATGGCCTGTGTTTTTGGTCTCATAGCCAAAAGAATTCCAGACCAAAGTCAGGAAATTCTTCCCCAATGTTTCAGTAGCTTTATGGTTACAGGTCTTAAGTCTTTAATCCACTTTGAGTTGATTTTTTGTATGTGGTGTGAGAAAAGGGTCCATTTAGATTCTTCTGAATGTGAATATCCAGTTTTCCCACCACCATTTAGTGAAGAAGCTATCCATTCTCCATTGTGTATTCCTGGCACCTTTGTTGAAGATCAATTGACCCTAAGTTTTTGTTTTGCTGAGGAAGTCTTCATATCCCTTTCATTTTTGAAGGATAGCTGTGCTAGATATAGTATTTTTGGTTGAAATGATTTCCTCCCCACCCCCATCACTCTGAATATATCCTCTCACTCCTGGCCTGTATGTTTTCTGCTGAGAAATCTGATGGCCTTATGAAGTTTCCCTTGTATTAGCTAACTTACTTTTTCTGCTTGCTGACTTTTAAATTCTTCTGTTAACTATAACGTGTTTCAGTGTAGTCTTTTTTGGATTGTTTGACACTTCTGAGCTTTACAGATACGGATGCCCATACTACTCCCAAAATTCTAGAAATAAAGGGCATCCAAACTGGAAAGAAGTCAAATTAGCCTTGTTCATAGATGACATAATCTTAGAAAATCTAGAGACTCTACCAAAATACTGTTAGAACTAAAACACAGGGAAGTTTCAGATAAAAAAATCAATATATAAAAACTGGTATCACTTATATATGTAAACAATCTGAAAAAATCAAGAAAGCAATCCCACTTATAATAGCTACAAAGAATATAAAATACCTAGAAATTAACCAAAGTAAACTATACAAGGAAACCTCTAAAACACTTTAAGAAATTGAAAAGAACAAAGATTTTCCATGTTCATGAATTGAAAGAATTAATATTGTTAAAATGTCAGTATCACCTAAAGCAAACTACAGATGATTCAGTGCAATCCCTATTAAAATACCAATGGCATTCTTCACAGAAATAGAAAAAAATCCTAAAATTTATATGGAACCACAAAAGAGACCCCAAATAGCCAAAGCAATCCTGAGCAAAAAGCACAAAGCTAGAGGCACTTCAAGATATACTACAGAGCTATGGTAACCAAATCAGCATGGTACTGGCATAAAAACACAGACCAATGGAACAGAACAGAGAACCCAGGTATAAATCCATGCATTACAGCCAACTTGTCTTTGACAAAGGCACCGAGAACATACAATGGGGAAAGGACAGTCTCTTCAGTAAGAAGTGCTGGGAAAACTAGATAACCATACACAGAAGAATAAAACTAGACTATTATGTCACCATACACAAAAATCAAAATGGGTTAAAGACTTGAGTGTAAGACTTGAAACTATTAGAAGAAAACATTGGAAATGCTCCAAGTTATTGGTCTGGGCAAATATTTTTTGTGTAAAGCCTCAAAAGCACAAGCAACAAAAGCAAAAATAGACAAATGGGATTACATAAAGTTAAAAAGCTTTGTGTACAGCAAAGGAAACAATCAACAAAATGAACAGACAAATTGCAGAATGGGAGAAAATATTGGCAAACCATCCATCAATAACCAGAACACATAAGGAGCTCAACTCAATAGTGTGAAAAAACCAATTAAAAAATGGGTAAAAGATTTGAATAAACATCTATCAAAAGAAGGCATACAAATGGCCAACAGATATATGGGGGAAAAAATGCTCACCATCACTAATTCAGAGAAACGCAAACCAAAACCACAATGAGATACCATCTCACCCCAGTTACAATGGCTTTTATCAAAAAGATGGAATAATAGATGCTGGTGAGGATGTGGAGAAAAGGGAACCCTCGTATACTATTAGTTGGGATGTAAATTTCTGACCACAATGGGAAACTGTATGCAGGTTCCTCAAGAAACTAAAAATAGAACTACCATATGATTCAAATTCCACTACTGGATGTATATCCAAAAGAAATGAAGTCAATATATCAAAGTGTCTGCACTTCCATGTTTGTTGCAGTACTATTCAACGACAGCCAAAATATGGAATTGACCTAGTGCCCATCAATGGATGAAGAAGTAAGGAAAATATAGGATATATATACAATGGAATATTATTCAGCTATAAAAAATGATCTTGCCATTTTCAGCAGCATAGGTGGAACTGGAGGTCATTACATTAAATGAAATAAGCCAAGCAAAGAAAGACAAATCACATGTTCTCACTCATGCGGGAGCTAAAAAAATAAAAATATATAATAGATCTCATGAAAATAGTAGATTAGTGGTTACCACAGGCCAGGAATGGGGGGATGTGAAGAGAGGTTGATTTAGCAGGTACAAATATACAGTTGGAGGTAATAAGACCTAGCACTGAAGAGATCAGTGGGATGACCATAGTTAATAACCTATTATATACTTTAAAATAGCTAGAAGACTTTCAAGTGTTCCTAGCATAAAGAAAAATATTTAAGGTGATATCCCAAGTACCCTGATTTCATCTTTACATGAATGTATCAGAACATCACATGTACCCCAAAAATATGTACATATATATCAATAAATATAAATACCTAGAACTAAATGATGGATTATATTACAGCCCATGGGAGTGAAGCTAATAGCTTTAAATATCATTTAAAAAGAGGAATGTTCAAAGGTAATGGGTCAAGAAGTTAGAAAACAAGAATAAATTCAAATTAAAAATCATATGAAATAAGAAAGAAAGTGAATAAAACAAGTCTTCAATAAGATAAGCTAGCAAAGCCAAAATGGGAGTGTTGAATATAGCAGACATCTCTGATATGACTGATCAAGATAAGGAAGTAAGACACGAACACTATACCTAAAGTGGGGGACATAGCTACAGTTAAAAATTCAAAAGACAATAAGTAAACACCATCAACTACATGCCAGCAATTCTGAAAACTTAGACAAAATAGGTAAATTCCTAGAAAAAGACAACTGACCAGAACTGACACAAGAAATTAAAAGCTCAAATATTCCTATTCAAAATAATGAAACAGTAGTTAAATCTTTAAAGAAAAGTCTGGGCCTGCGTGGTTTTACAGATGAATGCTATCAAATTGTAAAGAACACATCACTCTATTTTACAGAATACAAGCAATAGAAAAAAAGGTAGTATTTCCCAACTCATTCTAGGAGACCAGCCCCAACCAAATCTAGTGAAAAACAATTGCAACCACATTACCCTTATAAACATGGATTTAGTTTACTAATATTAAGATTTTTTCATCTAAGCATATGAAAGATAACACATAGATGGTCTCAAACTCAAACTCCTGACCTCAAGCAATCCTCCCGCCTCAAAGATGGTTTAATATTAGAAATCCCATAAATATGTCACATCAACAGATTAACAAAAACCAAATACTGTTAAGAGATGATTCCTCACAGACCTCTTCTGTTTCTGCACAAGTTGTGAGCAGAAGCTCCCATGACCTTTATTACAAATTATCTTTTCAAGGGTCATTGTATAGAAAATAGCCTTGAAAGATAGTAAAATAACTGTTTCAGAAAGAGACACTATCTAGTATGATAAAGATAATGTCTCACTTCAAACCAAATGTTGGATTGGTTTGCTTTGTAGCCTGTTTTAAAAGATTCAGGTTTCCTCAGCTGTGATGCATATCTGCACTTGCAGCATCTACCTAGGTTTCCCTTATTGCTCTTGTGGGGCATGAGGGGCAAGGGGAACTGATGTGAACATAAGATGATGCTGCCTGTTGTGCCATGAGTAAGAGTCCTTTATCTCTTACCCACGAGTCTCATGTCTTCTCCCAGCATCTATAAAACTATGGCAGGCTAACTTTCTAGCTTGCAAGTTAGGTAAAATCTCAAACCCTTCACAGTTCTTGACAACTATCATTACAAAATGTACAGGATAAAGCATGTGATAAAAATTATCACAAGAAGTTGTAGAATATTAAGTAGGAAAACATCAAAAGCATTCTTTTTAAAATAAAAGAATTTTCACTATAACTCAACATTTTATTGAAGATCCTGGCAAGTGGGGAAAAAGGGGGAAAATACAGGCATAAAGATTGGAAAGGATAAAATAAAACTTACTTGTATAAGACAAAATAATCTCTGGAGGACTCAAGGTGGCCAGCTAGAGTCAGGGCTTGTCGGACCTTCCCAGTAAAGGAGTTGGGGGTTGGACTGAGAGGAGTGGAGGAGGATGGCTGATTGGGAGTGGACCACGGGGCCTGACACCAGTGGAGTCCAGGATACCACCAGCAGGAACTGAACAGCTGAAAGACAGGAGGATAGAGGAGAAAAGTCAGTGGGAACCAAATCAAGGGAGTGCTGGAGATCAGAGAAAGGGTAAGGGTAAGGGATTTTTTTTCCCCTGCTCCTACCCAGGTACCTCAGACCTGCAGCAGAACACAGGGATCTCATTCCATGGGGTGTGCCAAGAGGAACCAGAGAATCGGCATCCCTGCATCTGGACGACCCATCCTCTGCACCTTCTACAATCCTGGCAACCCAGAAAGTAATTTTGGCTCAAGTTGCTGGTAGCCCTATAGCTGCATCTACCCCATAGCAATAGCCAAAATGCACTGCCTGAGTGACTGAGCCTGCTTTGGGTGGTGGGAAGCGTGCTCCCAGCTGAACCTGACACTCCCACCGAACCTGGTGGTGAGTGACTGGGCTGGCTACGGGCAACCAAAAGCATACTCCTGGCCAAGCTCACGCTAAGAGTCTGGGCCTGCATCCAGCAGTGGGGAATGCATACCCGGTGAGCCTACCACTAACAGAGTAGCTGCGGAGAGAATGGGGCAGACTGGTTTTCACCCCCCAGCTCAAGAGCAGCGCAGAAAGACTGTGACCCCCTCCCCTACCATCACAGCAGCCACTGGAGAAATCTGTGCTGAGGGGCCCCCTTTCAGCACATGGGGCCCGTCTCTGCCCCAAGCCAGCAGAGCAGCACTTGGCGAGTCTGCCTGCGGAAGGCACAGACAGGGGGTGTGGAGAGGTTGGGGATTCAGGATCAGGTTGGGGAGTGAGACTCTGTCTCCATCGGGAGGGTGTGGAGGTGCACAGGAGAGTAGGGATCTGTAAGTGCCCCCCCACTCGGAGAACCACCATACCAGGGTTTGCTGAACTAGCCTGAATCAGCCCCTCCCTTGAAGAAATACCAGATTTGTATAAGTACTGGTTCCCATAGCAACCAAATGCCTCTGGTGCCACAGGATGAATTGGAGCAGCTGCCCTCACCACCACTCACTTTAAAAGGGAGGTCAGCTTGATCTAAGAGTTTCTTCAGTGGCCAATATTCCCCTGGGGGTAGAGTCCCCTGGCAGAGTCTTCTGGGGATAGAAAGCAGACTCTCTGGTTGAGCAGGGCCACTTCAACCCCTCCCGGGGAACTGACCTTTAACTCCTGCATATCCCTTAACAACATCTGAGGAGCCCAAGGGCAGGGCTTATTCCCCCACCTGCCTCTGTTGATGGTAATAAAGGACTCAACTGAAAGTCCCAGGGCATATCCACAACCAGGGGCATCAGAGTCCTCCCTTCTGAGGAAATAGAGCTGATCACAGGACCCAAAAACAACACTGCAGCTTGTTCCTTCCAGCAAGTGCCACCGACTGAAAGTTTTCTTGTCCTTTTACTGCATCTACTGACTCATACAGGGTGTGGTTGGTTATCACTCACAAGCACCATCTACTGGCTCAGAGATTAAACAGGGTGTGTCATTATCTAAACAAAAGAAAATTGAAAAGTAAGAAGCAATACCTATTCCAGATGAGAAGGAACCAGCAAAAGAACTCTGGAAATATGAAGAATCAGAGTGAAAGGTCACCCCCAAAGGGAACACCAGCTCCCTAGCAATGGATACCAACCAAAAGCAGAATATAGAAATGACAGATGAAGAATTTCAAGCATGAATTGTAAGGATACTTAATGAAATACATGACAAAATAGAAACCCGACACAAACCACAAAAACAATACAGGAAATGAATGAAAAATTCACTAAAGAAAATGAAGTATTAAAGAAAAATCAAGCAACTTTTGGAAATGAAAAATTCCTTCAAGGAATTACAAAACACAATGGAAAGCCTCAAGAACAGGTTACATCAGGCAGAAGAAAGAATCAGAGCTTGAAGGCTACACCCTCCAATTAAACAAGTCAGTCACAGAGATAGAACAGTGAAGCAAGAGGAATGAGCAAAGCCTACAAGAAATCTCAGATTATGTAAAAAGGCCTAACATAAGGATCATAGGCATCCCAGAGTGTGAAGAAGAAAATACACAAGGGATGGATAATCTATGTGAGGGAATAATTAAGGAAAATTTACCTGGCCTTGCCAGAAATCTAGATATCCAGGTACAAGAAGCTCATAGGACTCCTGGAAGACACAACACAACGAGGAATACACCACAACACATAGTCATCAGACTAGCCAAAATAAATACAAAAGAGGTGCTCTTGTGAGCCGTGAGGTGAAAGCAACAAGTAACTTACAAAGGAAAACCCATCAGACTAACAGACTTCTCAACTGAGACCCTCAAAGCCAGAAGGGATTGGGGCCCCAGCATCAGTCTTCTCAAACAGAATAATGCCCAGCCTAGAATTTTGTATCCTGCAAAACTAAGTTTCATATATGAAGGGGAAATAAAGCCTTTTCCAGGCAAGCAAACACTGAGGGAATTTGTCAAGACAAGACCTGCCCTGCAGGAAGTTCTCAGAACTGTGTTATTCATGGAGCATCACAATAAACACTTACCAATGTAAAATTACCCAAAAGCCAAAAATTGAAGGACAGATACCACAATGGCTCAACAGATAAAAACAAAACAACAAAATTCAACTTAACAGGATGAACAAAAATCCACCCCACTTATCAAATCTCTCAATAAATATGAATGGCTCAAACCACCCACTGAAGAGACACAGACTGGCTGAATGGATAAATATACACAAGGCAAGTATCTGCTGTCTTCAGGAAACACATCTAACCCATAAGGATGCATACAGACTCAAGGTGAAGGGATGGAAAACAATTTTTCATGCTGATGGAAAACAAAAGAAAGTGGGAGTAACAGTTCTCATATCAGATAACTTAATCTTCAAATTAACAAAAGTAATGAAAGACAAAGATGGTCACTATATAATGGTAAAGGGAACAATTCAACAAGAAGACATAACAATCTTAAATATTTACACACCTAACACAGGAGTGCCCAGACTCATAAAGCAAATCCTACTTGATCTAAACAAAATGATAGACAGTAGCACCATAATAGCCAGGGACTTCAACACCCTGCTGAGAGAACTGGACAGATCCACCAAACAGAAAATAAACAAACAAACAAGGGACTTAAATAGAACTCTAGAACACATGGGCCTAACAGACAATTACAGAACATTCTACCCAAAAACCACTACATAGACTTTCTTCTCATCAGTGCACGGGACATTCTCTAAGATTGATCACATCTTGGGCACAAAATATGTCTCAACAAATTTTAAAAAAATAGAAATTATACTATGCATCCTCTCAGACCACAGTGGAATAAAATTAGAAATCAACTCCAACAGAAACACTCATCTCTACACAAAGTCATGGAAACTAAACAACTTACTGCCGAATGATTTTCAGGTCAAGGAGGATATTAAGATGGAAATCAAAAGATTCTTTGAACTAAATGATAATGGGGACACAAGTTACCAAAATCTGCGGAATACAGCCAAAGCAGTCCTGAGAGGAAAATTCATAGCCATAAATACCAAAAAGATGGAAAGAGCACAAATCAACATCTAATGAATCATCTCAAAGACCTGGAAAAGGAGGAGCAAACCAATCCCAAACTCAGCAGAAGAAAATAAATAACCAAGATCAGAGCAGAACTAAGTAAAATTGATAACAAAAGGTCTATATGGAAGATTAATAAAACAAGAAGTTGGTTCTTTGAAAAGATAAACAAAATTGACACACCTTTCACTAGATTAACCAGAAGCAGAAAAGAAAGGACTCTAATAAGCTCAATTAGTAATGATAAAGGAGAAATTACAACTGACACCACAGAAATACAAAATTTCATCTCTGAATACTATAAAAATCTCTATGCACACAAACTTGAAAACGTGGAGGAAATGGACACATTTTTAGAAACACACAGCCTCCCTAGGCTCAATCTGGAAGATGTAGATTTCCTGAACAGACCAATATCAAGTAACAAAATTGAAGCAGTAATAACAAACCTTCCTTAAAAAAAAAAAAAAGTCCTGGACTAGATGGTTTCACACCAGAATTCTACCAGACCTACAAAGATGATCTGGTGCCTGTCCTGCAGAAATTATTCAACAACCTCAAGAAGGAAGTAATCCTCCCCAATATGTTTTGTGAAGCCAACATCATCCTGACACCAAAGCCAGGTAAGGATCCAACAAAAGAGAACTAGAGACCAATATCCCTTATGAATGTAGAAAAATTCTCAATAAAATACTAGCAAATCGAATTCAGCAGCTCATCAAAAAAATAATCCATTATGACCATGTTGGCTTCATCCCAGAGATGCAGGGATGTTTCCACATATGCAAATCTATAAATGCAATCCATCACATAAATAAAAGTAAAAACAAAGACCATATGATCCTCTCAATAGATGCAGAAAAAGCATTTGATAAAATTCAGCACCCTTTTATGATAAGAACACTTAACAAAATAGGCATAGATGGGACTTACCTCAATATGATAAAAGCCATATATGAGAAACCCGCAGCCAACATTGTACTGAATGGGGAAAATATCCCACTTAGATCTGGCACCAGACAAGGATGCCCTCTATCACCACTTCTATTCAACATAGTGCTGGAAGTCCTAGCCAGAGCAATCAGGCAAGAGAAGGAAATCAAGGGCATCCAAATGGGACCAGAAGAGGTCAAACTATCACTCTTTGCAGATGATATGATCTTTTATCTACAAAACCTCAAAGACTCTGCCATGCAATTACTGGAATTGATAAATAAGTTCAGCAAAATCTCAGGTTACAAAATCAATGTACACAAATCAGTAGCATTCACATACACCAACAACAGTCAAACTGAGAACCAAATCAAAGACTCAATATCTTTTGCAATAGCAACAAAGAAGATAAAATACCTAGGAATATATTAAGGAGGTGAAGGATCTCTACAGGGACAACTATGAAACACCGAAGAAGGAAATAGCAGAGAATGCAAACAGATGGAAAACTATACCATGCTCATAGATCAGCAGAATCAACATTGTTAAAATGTCTATACTACCCAAAGTGATCTACAGATTCAATGCAATCCCTATCAAAATACCAATAGCATTTTTCACAGATGTAGAAAAAATAATTCTATGCTTTGTGTGGAACCAGAGAAGACTTTGTATAGCCAAAGCAACCTTAAGCAAAAAGAACAAATTGGGAGACATTGATTTACCAGATGTCAAGCTATACTACAAGGCTATAGTAATCAAAACAGCATGGTACTGGTGCAAGAACAGAGACATAGACCAATGGAACAGGACTGAGAACCCAGACAAAACTATCCTCATAGCCATCTGATATTTGACAAAGTAGACAAAATCATACACTGGGGAAAAGAATCCCTATTCAACAAATGGTGCTGGGAAAATTGTATAGCAATGTGTAGAAGACTGAAACAGGATCCTCACCTCTCACCTCTCACAAAAATCAATTCACGATGGATAACAGACTTAAACCTAAGGCATGGAACCATAAGAATTCTAGAAGAAAACATTTGAAAAACTTTTATAGACATCAGTACAGGCAAATAATTTATGAAGAAGACCCCAAAAGCAATCACAGCATCAGCAAAAATAAAGGGGCCTGATCAAATCAGGAAGCTCTGCACAGGCAAAGAAACTATTACCAGAGTGAATAGACAACCTACAGAATGGGAGAAAGTTTTTGCATGCTATACATCCGAGAAAGGACTAATAACTAGAATCTATATAGCACTCACGTAAATCAGCAAGAAAAAATCAAACAACCCCATTAAAAAATGGGCAAAGGACATGAATAGAAACTTTTCAAAATAAGATAGACTAATGGCCAAGAAACATGAAAAAATGCTCAACATCTCTAATCGTCAGGGAAATGCAAATCAAAACCACAATGAGATATCACTTAACTCCAATGTGAATGGCTTTTATCAAAAAGTCCCAGAACAACAAATGTTGGCATGAATGTGGAAAGAAAGGAGCACTCATACACTGCTGGTGGGACTGCAAACTAGTACAACCTCTATGGAAAGTAATATGGAGATGCCTTAAAGAACTAAAAGTAGAAATACCATTTGATCCAGCAATCCCACTACTGGGCATCTACCCACAGGAAAAAAAGACATTCTGTAATAAAGACATCTGCACTTGAATGTTGATAGCGGCACAGTTCACAATTACAAAGATGTGGAAACAACCCAAGTGCCCATCAATAATACATGAGTGGATTAATAAAATGTGGTATATGTATACCATGAAATACTACTTAGCCACAAAAAACAATGGTGAACTAACATCTCTTGTATTATCCTAGATGGAGTTGGACCCATTCTTCTAGGTGAAATATCACAAGAATAGATCAAAAAGCACCACACATACTTACCATCAAATTGGTACTAATTGTTCAACACTTATGTGCATATATGGAAGGTAACATTCATCAGGTGTTGGGCAGAGGGGAGGACAGGATGGGCATATTCACACCTAATAGGTGCAGTCCGCACTAGGGGTATGGGCATACTTGTAGCTCTGACTCAGGCAGTGTAAAGGCAATATATGTAACCTAAACATTTGTACCTCTGTAATATTCTGAAATTTTAAAAAATTGATTCATTTAGAGCAAGAAATACAGCTATTTTAATGCATGAATCTGTTGATAAAGCTTAGCAAGTGATTCTATTGTTTTATTCTCACAAAATATCCATCCATGTTGTAAATATTAAAATTGGTTTATTATACTTTCACTTTTATCCAGAAAAAAATATTAACAATTAAGATACAAAGTTTCAAACTAAAAAATAGTTGTGAGTTGGACCTCTTTTAGTATTTATTTTAGGAGTCTAGCAATGATTTTTCTTAGGTTATCAGCACATTTCTTAGGTTATTAGCACATTTCTTAGCATTCTTTAAATTCAGGCTGTGTCTTCAAGTTCAGATAGTAATTTGATCTTGCTAAAATCTCAAGGTAATGGGAATGATAGAATACACGACAACTTCAATGTTTCTTATGGAAATCAATGTTCACTGAAGGACATGGAGCTAGCAGAACCTGGTCAGAGAAAGAATCAAAGTCTGGAAAGCCAATCTGTCTCCAGAGCTACAAGCTGCTATAGATAGGTTTAAATTTTTCCAAACCTACACAAAGAGATCTACCACTCTTGGCTGAGAGGAACATCCTAACCACTTCTTTGTTTTGGGTGGCTGGAATTAGTACTTTTTCTCATTTCTGAATAAAATTTCTTGAATATAAAAAAAATTTTCTATAGGGAAAATAAACCCTAATTAAGAAATATATAAAAGATCTAAACAAGTGGAGAATTATAACATGTTTATTAATTGAAGGCTTAATGCTGGATTTTTACAGAACTCAAGACTAAATTTTATAGGAATAATAAATATCCAAGTACATTGTTCAGTAAAAGAATAGTATTTCTGTATCAGAATAACTATATTAGTTTAAACTGGTTGATATTGACAGGATAGACAAATTGACAAATGGAATAGGATAGGGAGCCCCAGAAACAGACCATGACAGTAGGATGTCATGTCATGGGGAAAGGAAGAATTTTTTTAATAAATATAGCTGGAAAATTTTAACTTTATTGGATAAAATAAAACTCAGTCCCTACCTCATACAACACCCAGTTACTTCACAGGAATTAAATAATTCACCCATATTTTCTATGGATACTTTCATAAAGTTTTATTTTTGAACCTTGGAGTTGAGAAAAATTTAAGACAAAAACATTGACTATGAAGGAAAACTAAAACTTTACTATGTTAAAATTAACTTTTGTTAATTCATAAAAGTGGAAAGACAAACAGAAGATTTCTGTATATACTAGTAATAAAAATTATTCAGAATATAAAAAGTCCCAAAATAAGCAGCAAATAGGCAAAAGACATGGGCATTTCACAGAAGGTGAAACATATCCAATAAAATACGAAGAGATATTATTATTGATTATAAAAATGCAGTCAGGGTCACAATGAGATACTATTTTATACTCATTCAATTAGTAAACACGTTTAGCATCTGACAGTACCAAGGGTGGGAAAAACTGAATCCACAAGATTTCTTATATCAAGTTATGAGCAATAACAGCGTTAATACTACAATGCACAAAAGTCTTTGTATATGCAGGAGAGGAAATTGCTGGCTTAAAGTGTTTGGTATTCAAAAGGTGAATATTCAAACTTTTACAAGTATATATGGTCCCCTTTCTTCTGGTCAAATGGTATATCCTGGCCCCTTGTGGTTGGGTGGGGCCATAGGTCTAGTTTTGGCCAATGAGTTGAGTGGAAATGAGCTGGAGTCTCTTCCTTGCCAGACCACCGAAATGTTGATTCCAGATTCTTCAGAGCTCTCTTTCCCTCTGTCAGCTACTGTCAACACTTGAGGTGCTGACTGTCTTGTCAGCCTAGGCCCTTGAGTGAGTATAATCAGCGGTCTTCCCTGTTGAATACAAAGGACATATAGCAGAGTGAGAAATAAGCCTTTGCAGTTTTAAGCTGCTGAGATTTTGAAAGTGGTTTGTTACTGAAGAATACTATGACCTATTCTGACTGATACGTACACAACAGGAGACATGTACAAGACTGTTTATAGCACCAGTGTTCACAATAGCTCTGGAAACAACTCAAATACCTGTCGCCTGAAGGAGGATGAATAAACTCTGGTATATCTACTCAGTAGGAGGTTATTCAGCAGTGAGTAAAATAACTACAGTAACATATAACAATACATATAAGCTTTAACAATGTAAATAAAGTGAAAAAGTAAACCCAAAAGCTGATTTACATATATAATATATAAGATGCCCTTCTTATAAAACTAAGAATAACTAAAATGCAAACAAATGCTCAAAAATATGTATGAGTATAATAAAATCATATAAAAAGGAAAGCAGAAAAGTGATAACAGGATTCTGAATGGTGGTTAACTGCGACAGGGAGAGCTGGGGCATAGAAGGAATAAAATTGCATCGTTAGATGTAGGTTATTGCCAAAATCTTGATTTTGGGGAACTGTAGGGGTGTAGGAGTATTTTATAAGTACTTATTAAAAATAGCTAAATAAGTGGCAGTTTATTCATGATCAATGATGAGTGCTTTATGAACCACGATTATAGCTAATCCACAATCCAATTCTATGACCTGAGATTTTTAACAATAATGGCAGAACTGGTCCTTCTGTCAATATCTTTGCAAAAAGAGTATATATGTAGAGGGATTCTCAGTCACCCAGGGGTTGAGAACATGTGGATGTCACCATCTACATGCAGCAAGTCCCAAGAGTAGGGTGACCTGTGGTCAAAGGATTGCAATCAGCCTGAGAGTCACGTATCATTCCTTTTTCTATAAGGTTCTTAGTTATATACCACAGTTAAAGGCTGAGCAGGAGGTAGTTTCTGCATGAAATAGGACAAGGAACAAATGTAGTAATTACTGACCTGTTGACCATCCTCCTCCTCTGTTTCTATTGCTTTGCCAGGCATTGCTGCAGGGACTGAGGAGAGGATGGGACACGTGGGTGCTCGCAAAGGCAGGGAAGTCTCAGTTTGTTGGGACCTATGGGCAAATAAAAGGGTGCTATGGACACTAAAGGAAGGTGCCTAACCCAGACTGCTGATGGGAGAAGAGGTGACCTGCCAGCTGAGACCTAAGCTACAAGCAGGATCTATGCAGGTAAAGGGTTGGATGGAAGGTGGAAGGTAAAGGAGGGAGAAGATGGATTTCAGGCAGAAAACAGTTACATGCGAACCCAAGTGAAGGAGGTTTTGAGCAGCTCTAAGGTTCGGTCTGGCTGGACTGAAAGAACAAAGGGGAGGACTACAAAAGGAAATGTGAGAATGTACGGATCACGTGGGGCCTTGCGGGATTTGGGTTTTAGTCCAAAGGCAGCCAGTCACCCTGGAGTGTGTTCATCAGAGGACCAATATCAGAGATGCATTTCAGAAAAATGGCTCTGAGCCGCTGTGTGCAGGGAGATCGCTTAGAGGGAGCCTCAGGGTTCCCACAGGAAATGCACAGCACACTCATAGGGTTTGGTCGAAGGAAGTTTACGGGAGGGCTGTACACAGGGCTGTGGGCAGATCAAGGCAACCAAGAAGGGGTAGTATAGCACTCAGGGAGAAGCGACAGCAGCGCCTTTACCACACCAAGCCCCGAGGGCCAAGGCGGCGGAGCTGTGTTACGTGGGACCTGGAGCCATGAGAGTGGCCAGTTGACAAATGAGCTGTGGCTGCAAAGGAATGCCCACTGCCAAAACCATGCTCAGCAGGAAGGGAGAGGGACACCCCAACTGCCATGGCCTTCTAACCTCTGATTTCCTGCCCATGCTTCCCACCGGCCTCCCCCAAGCAGAAGACAGAAGGCATGGAACCTGGGTGCTGCAGTCTGTGAAGGTCAGCTTCCTGAGCACAGAAGGATGTGGAAGAAAATTTGCACAGGAGGCTTGTTAAGGACTGAATGTTTGTGCCCCTCCAAATGTGTATGTTGAAGCCCCAACCCCCAATGTGATGGTATTTGGAGGTAATTAGGCTTAGATGAGGTCATGACGGTGGAGCCCTCATGATGGGATTAGCATCCTTAAAAGAAGGGCAAGAGAGACCAGCGCACTCCCTTCCACCCCCTTCCCCTCTCACCCGAGATAATGGGAAGATTTGAAAGAGATTTAGTAAGTCCATGCAACTAATGGACTTGGGATCAATGGAGTGATGGTCCAGAGAAGAAAGGACCACACTTTGGCACCCTCGCTCCTCCCTGGAAGAGGAATAGCTAATGCAGTAGGTCACAAGCTGACATTCACAGGACCGTGCTTCGCTAGTGGGCAGGGTCGCTGTGTCAGTGCTCTTACATGGCATGGCTTTCCCTCACTCTCTTCTTCACATGCAGCATCCACATACTGCAACAGGCCTCTCCCGTGGGTGGAATTGGTAGGCTGAGCCAGGGCCCCCCCTATGCTCTGGCCATATATTCCACCCAGTGATTCTGGGCATGTCTCTGCTCTATAGGTCAAGTCGCTCCTCTAGGGGTATAAGGCTAGACTTGCAGGGTTGGGGGAGAGGAGAATCACCAGAAGTCTGATTGTGCTTCAGACCCGAGCCACATTCTTCAGTCCACCTCCACCAGCAATAAGGCTCACAGCTTGATCTCCACTGGGATGTCCCTGGTATTTACCTTTCAATTGGTTCTGAGATGAGAAAATATAGAAAATGAGCAATATCCCTGAAGACCCCAATGTTTTCTGTGGGTTGTCCATACATGCCATGTGATACCAGAGTCACGTGGGCTTCTGAACCTGCCAGAAGTTCACTGTTCGACCAGCAAATGTTCACTAATATACCACACAGCACAGAAGACTTCTAGATGGTAGTCAGGAAGTTGGCTTTTTACCCAAAAAGGAAAGCCACATTACTGGTGGTTGTCACTCACTTCATGAAGTGTGTTGAAGGGAAATAAATTGCTGTGCTCCAAATCAGAGGTCTGTGGTGGCAAATTATGGATAACAAGAATTATAAAAACATAGCTGATGAAAGTGTTGAACAAACATTTGTGTGTGTAATCACTTGTGCATGCAAAATTCACCTTGTGTCTGTTTTCTGTACTGCAACAGAGAGGATCTAACACAGGACCTATAAGGGGTATGGAATAGTGTGGGCCCAGAGGAGGATCAGCAAGTAATTCAGACCACGGTGGGGAAAGGAGAGGTCCCTTTAAGGGAGGCATCAATTTCCTAGTACAAGGGATTAACAATACCCGCTTAATGCCATGCATCTGTAGCTTGAAATGATGTTTGTAAACTAAGCTTAATATAATAGCCTACCAGCCACTTTAATTTTACTCATGCCTACTTGTTCCAAAAATGATTGAGTGACTATGCATATCACAAATTAAATTGTTTACAATTTGCCGAACCATTCTCTTGTCTCTATATAAAGTCTAAAGTTCAAGAACCCCTTTGAGTATTATTGACAATTAAAGGTGTTTAGTTCAGATATCCAAGCACCGGAACCTTCTATGTAACCAAAGATAATACTTATTTCTATCCAAGGGCATCACATTTAAATATGCAGAAGTAGCTGCGCTATAAACATGTGGATTAGTTACAAGAAGCCAGCAATCCCAATGTCTTTGTCTTAGCATCTGTTTGTGAAGAAACCCAAACTGACATTCAAGCGCACAGTTTGTTTTGGATGAGATCCCAGGAAACACTGGTTGGGGAGAGGGGAAGTCAGAGAAGAAAGGGAATTAGGCAACACAGGGCACCGTACTTGCCATCAGAGCTTAATCCCATGGAGGAATCCTGGGAGCCATTATAGGAAACATGCCTCAGAGTCGTCCCACCCAAGAGGTAAGGGAGCTAATACCAACCTCCCATCAGTCATTAGTTGGGGGCTACTAGTTGTGTGTGCGTGTGAGAGAGAGAGAGAGGGAATCACTGTGTGTGAGGATAGAGCGAGAGGAAGTCCTCAGGCAGAGGAGCAGGTGCGGGCAGGTACGGCAGGCCAGCATGCTCTGAAATGGAAGGGGCTGAGGGAGCCTGGGTGGGGCACCAACAGTGTCTGCTACACCCATCCACACACCTTTGGTCCTCTCTACCATTATTTAGAGGCCTGGATGGAATGAGTGTCCAGGATGATAGAGGAGGGCACAGGGTGATTATATGGGACCAGACGAGCAGGAGAGTCCAGCTCGTTAAGCACCCTGATCTGATGAGTCTACCCAATGACACTGGGCTAGAGGGTTCACTGCAGGATGTTACTGTCCACTTTCCTGACATCCACATGTGAGAACCCAGGGTCGTGAGGGGGCAACAGGCAGCTTGAGCCTCAGTCACTCTGGCCTATAGTAGCATGGTCCCCTGTGATCATGTCTAAACCACTCTGAGTCTGTTTTTACAGGGGATTTCACTTGTTTGGAGGGATTCTCCCACTATCCTTAGCCTGTTGTCTTAAACAGTGTCCTGATTTCTCTTAAGCAGACTTCAGTCTATAATTGCTAGGAAAGGTCTCTTGTTCCCTTACGCTCTTCACCTCTCCCAGCTTCCCTAGGCCGGATCCTGATCTAGAAAAGCTATTCCTTATGGTGCAGGCACGTAAAACAAGCCTTAAATGAGCACACTAGGATTAGCATCTAAACAGTGCTTCTCAAAGTGTGGTTCTGAGAGCCCCTGCCCCAAGAGCTGGAGGAACTTGTTAAACAGGTAGATTTGGGGGATCCATCCTACACGCCTTGTATCTGAATCTGAGCCATTAGCAGGGTAGGTGCACCTTTAACACTCTTGAAAGATGAGAAACCCCAGCTTCTCAAAATCAACCATTGAACAGTTTCTTCTTTACTAGCTGTAGGTCAGATCACAGGTTCTCAAACTCAGCTGCACCTTTAAGAAGCAAACCAGGTGATTCTAATACAAGACCTAGACCAGTGGTTCTGAAATTTTGGTACACATTAGAATCACCTGGGGAGCTTCGACAACGCCCAATGCACAGGCCACAGCCAAGACCAACTAAGCCAGAATCCAGGAGTGAGATGTGGGCATTAGGCTGGTTTAAGATCTCCAGGTGATTCCAGTGTGCAGCCGAGTTTGAGAACCTGTGATCTGACCTACAGCTAGTAGAGAAGAACCTGTTAAATGGTTGACTTGGAGAAGCTGGGATTTCTCATCTTTAAAGAGTTTTTAAAAACAGGCCCTTCTTTCCTCCTTGCCTTAGAAGTCTTATCTAAGATTCTCAATTTACAGATGAGGAAACTGAATCCTAAAAGTAAAAATGCAGTGGCCAAATTGAGATTTCTTTCTCTTCATTCAATACAATAAACATTCTCAAATATTCCGTGCCAATACTCAGTGTTTAATAAGTCATTGTCAACCAGGGAATCAGATGTGTTACCCAAATGTACCAGGCATCCCCACTGCATGATTTAAAGAGTTTTCTTTTTATATGACCTTACTCTGTACTTCTTTCTTTTAATTTCTAAAAACATTTCAAAATTTCAATGTCCTGACCAGTCTCCTTATAAACGATAAAACAAGAATTTTTGGCAAAAATGTACATATATATAAGTAATCCACAAATAAGAATTAAAAGTCCTTCAAACCGCATACTAAAAACCACAGGCTTTTAAAAATGAATAAAATAAACGTACAAAACTTTGCATATACATAGTATAAGGCTGAAGTATTTTGACTTTTATCTCAATGTTTGCAAGTGTATGAAAACGTTACTTACCACAATACACACGTTTTGGGAGTTGTGAGTATGTATATTACCATAGCTATATACATTTTCCCCCATGTGGAAGTAAAAAAGCAACTCCAGTTTATTGAGTCATTTTATTCTTTGAGAAGCTCATATGCAATAGAATGCTATAGGGTAAGTCTCAACTGGTTTTTTTTTTTGTTTGCTTCCGGGAGATTTTGCTTTATAGAAAATTGTGAAAGTCAGTGAAAAACCTCAGTTACTTCCCTTCACTTCAGTGCATCACGCCTTTACCTTCATCTCTCCCAGGGAGAGATGCAACCACCTCCTCCATGCAGCCAGTGCAAACATGGTTCTCTGCATGTGCAATATGAGAAACCCAACAAGATCAGTTTCATCTAATTAAAGGTACCAAGGAACTATAAATGGGTTTTGGTATTGGTAATAGAGCTTTCAGTTTTATATTTTTTTAAATTAATATGAAGGGGAAAATATGAGGAATAAAACCACATTTTAGAAGGAAAATTATAGGCTTCCTGTAGGGGTTGTTTGCCAAATTGTAAAGGTGATTCAACTGCACTAAAACCAACATATGCTTAGTTTGATTTTTCCTGAAGCCAAGAATCATTTGCTTCATGTGTTGCACATTCTCATTTTTCTTTATGCTTTAACCCTCTGGTAAAAAATACTAAATATTCAAGGTAACAGGGTCTGTATTCTTTCCATACCACAGGTTTGGTCTAGCACAAAGGAAACCTTCACCTGAGACACTGCTTGAAATAATCCCTAAACAGGCAGAGCAATGCATTTTTAAAAGTGTACAGTTCTGCCTGAAGTGACTCTTTTCTGAAAGCATCTCCTGTTTCTGGCTCCTTTACTCTGCCAGGTGACAAGATCACTGATCTGTACACGTACAACCTGGAGCAGACCAGGTTGGAGGCTCAGGACAGGCAGCTGGAGGCCCAGAACTATGGCCTCTATGTGCTCCTGGTAATATTTAAAAGTTGTTCAGTTCCTCACCACTTTATTCTAGAAGCTCATGTTTATTCTCTTTATCTTCCTCTTTCTCTGATTTCCTAGGTAATAGGGCCTGTGTCAACAAAGGTCTAGTCAGGAAAACAGAAACCACTCTGGGTACTTCAAAAGTTGGGATTTAACTCAGGGTGGGTCTCCACTGCTCTGCTTCTGGTGACTTAGTCCAACCTGCCCCGTCTCTGTGAGGGACAGAGGTGGGCAGGACATGCCACCTCCTGGGGCATACATCCTGAGTTTTATATCCCAGAGATACCCAAAATCCTGGGATATCCTGGGTTCTGGCAGAAAGATGGAGAAAAGCTTCCTCCCCAACTCCAAAGCAGTTCTCCTTGAGCCCAGAGCCCCACTCTGTGTCAGAGTCTCTCCTGAAGAGTCGGTCTCATGCTATTGGGGCTAGACAGCACTCAGACCTCCCACAACATTTGTCTACACTTGCTTCCTGAACTTTCCTCTCCAACCAAAATTGCTCCCCGAAATTACAAAGCAGAAAATCTCACCCTGTATCTCTGCATGTAGACAGGTACACTGGGGAGAAAGAGAGCGAGACATTGTCTGTACAATGAGCAAGGCCCAGCTTAGCCAACAAAAGATATACAGATAATTAAGAGTAGTATTAATATAGGTACATATAAAAGTAAAAATAAAATACTCAAACTCCCTTTACCTATTACAGATCTGTTTGTATACCCATTCCCTTCCTACTGTTTTGACCCCCTTCCCCTAAAAGAATAAACAATTGATAAGTGGGCCACTTTCACTAGTGCCCAGGGCCATGCTTCTCAGCCCCAAAATGCATAACCGAGAGACTGAATGTTGCTTCAAGTTCCAGTACAATGTAAGTGACCAGAAGTTTGGGAAGGTCCCAGGATTCGGAGAGCCATTGCCTTTTATTATCTATTTCTATGCAACAAAATACTCCAAAATTTAGAAGATTAAAACAAACATCACTATGTCCCCCACAAATATGTATAATTATGTGTCAATTTAAAAATAACAAAATATTTATTATCTCACTTAGTTTCTAAAGGTTGGTACTTCAGGAGGGGCTTAGTTTGGTGGTCCTGGCTCAGAGGTTGCAGTCAAGCTATCGACTGGAGCACCAGGCATCCAGGGCTAGAGGATCTGCTCCAAGCTCACTCACATTGTTGTTGGCAGGTCTTGGTTCCCTGGGGGGCTGTTGGAATGAGGGCTTCAGTTTCTCACCACAGGGCTCCCTGTGTGATCAAAACACATGGCAGCCAGCTTCCCCCAGAGCAAGTGATCCAAGAGGGGGAGAGAACCCGAAACAAAAGCTACAGTGTCTTTTATAGCCTATTTTCACAAGTGGCATGCCATCACTTCTGCATGCTGTTGGTCACACAGACCAATCCTGGTACAAAGTGGGAAGGTACTACACAAGAGTACAAACACCAAAAGGTGGGGATCATTGCGGATCACCTTGGAAGCTGATGCCACACCCTCTGAGACCTCCTACCCAGCTTTTGGAAAGAGTAAGACCAGAAGGAGGAGGTCCTAATCCACCTAATAATCAAGCAGTAATTGCTTTTCATTCAGCTCCTGTTCCTTGTCCTTTTCTAAGGAACACTGTGAGCTGGAGGGATGACTGACACTCTGGGGTCCCATGGAAATATCATCAAATGCTAGTAAACTGTAATCATTGCAGATCAAGTGAGTACATTCACAGAATTTGGGAATCAAGTACTATATTGCAAAGCTGAAGTATCTGATGTATAGCTGGTCCAGGGTATTTAAAATAAATTGAGTTTGGATCTTTTCTTGGCCTGTGTTAGAATCATCTTTCCTAGGGTCAGGGGATACTTGGAGGCATTAGATTGTGGAAGTGGCTGCACCGACAACAAGTTCTTGCAGGCCAACCTCATTCCAGATAGAGAGGGCAGGGTTCTCGTCTGGGCCAGAGCAAGTGTAATTCAAAACAAGCCCTTTAGTCTTTGGTGGGCGTAATGCTTTCTTGTGATCACAACTCCTCCCTCATCTCAAAAAATTATTCTCAAACGATGTCCAAGGGTTTTTTGCTTCTTCGGGGAAACTATAGTTCTGATGCTATAGGAAAATAGTAAAGGAAAGGGATTTTGGTGCTGCCTTTGGAGTAGTAAAATCAACAAAGGCCTGGGGAATCCAAAGGCTAAGGTAAGACAACATCGTAGAGCAAAGGGCCTGATGTATTTCATTGAGTTTTCGAAGCATGAACTAGGGGCAGTCTGAGATAGTGGAAAAAACCAAAGGTGTTTTTCCTATTCTCTTAACAACCAACAAGGAACACTTCACCTCTGGATTTCTCCTCACACACAACCAATCAATTCTCCAGCAGGCACCCACTGGGTGTTCTATAATTCAATTCAGTTAAGACCCTATGTACCTGGAGATAGTGTCAGAGCCCACAGGTGGAGGGCTCAGCCCCATAAGACTGTCCCCCACTTCAGATGTTGGTTGCAAGTAGTAGGTTGCCACCTATACTTCCGGCCAACTGGCTATATATTGGGGGTTCCTGTGACCCCTTCCTTGGGTTCAATTAATTTGCTACAGTGATGCACAGAACTCAGGGAAACACATTTACCCATTTATTATAAGGGGTATTACAAAGGATACAGATGAACAGTTAGATGGAACAGAGGCATAGAGCAAAGCATGAGGGAAGGGGTGCAGAGCTTCAGTGCCCTCTCCAACATGGGAACCCCACCCTCCAGGGACCTCTATGTGTTCAGCCATCCAGAAGCTCCATGAACCCAGTCCTTTTGGGTTTTTATGGTGGCTTCATTACATAGGCATACTTGATTACATCATTGGCCATTGGTGATCAACTCAACCTTCTGCCCCTCTCCCCTCTCAGGGGGTTAAGGGGTGGGGCCGAAAGTCCCAACCCTGTAACCATGCCTTGGTCTTCTAAGTGACCAGCCCCCATCCTGAAGCCACATAGGGGACTCCAGCCACCAGTCATTTTATTAGCATACAAGACATTCTTTTTACTCTACAAGCATTTTAGGAGCTGTAGATACATATGTATGCCAGGAAACTGGGATGAAAACCAAATATATATTTCACAAAATCATAGGCAGTTTCTATAGTTGCTCAAGTTGGGCTTCTGCAAGGCTTAGGAAAGAAGAAAACGGTAAAAGTCAGTGCTCAGTGAGTTTATTGTGCTTCTATGTTAAAAAATACTTTAAACCAGTTGAGATAGGCTAGATTATACCACGGTAACATACAATCCCCAAATTTTGGTGGCTCAAAGGTTTATTTCTCTCTCACACTTCATGTCCATGATGGGTTGACTTGGATGTTCTGCTCATCATAGTCACTCAGGGACCTGGGCAGATGAAGTACCCACCATTTTGAACTTGGCAGGTCATAACACCAATGCCAGATGGAAAGTGCATTCTGGGGAGTCCCCCACCAGGAATTAAATGCTCAGCCCCAAATTGACAAAGCATTTCCAGTCATTTCCACTCATAATTTATTGACTAAATTATAGGATCCCACCCAACCACAAGGGACCCCGAAATACAGTCCTCCCACCCATAAAGTGCCTGCAGTGGGGAAGGGGGGTGAGTATTGGTGAACAGCATTATCGACAACCACAACTGGATCTCAGTGAAACTGAAACCCTGATTTTCTTTTCTTTTGCTTTCTTGTCTACCTAATTCCCCCAGATAGCACTTCATCTGTGTTAGTGTCTACAGCTGGCAACAGCAATGTGGGTCTAGAGACTGTAATATGTACTGTGTTTAGGAATCATCACTCTTGTTTAGGAAATGCTATTGTTGTAACTAGAAGGTATGGGTCTAGGGCTGGTGCTATGACATCCATAGGTCCCGTTTAGCCTTTGGAAAAGGGGAACAAATGAGACTCAAAGCTGGAATTAATTCAACAGTGCAGGTGCTGAAAGGATTCTGTCCACTCCAGTGGAAGACATCCCAGAACATTGCCATTGGAGAAGGGCCCACTCTACCCAGGCTGTTTGGTGCCAGGTACTTTGTGAGTGTGAAGTCAAGGTCTCAGCAGGAAAGAGGCTGCAACTCAAATGGTTCAAAGGAAGAAGACTCCATGGAAGGACTTTTAGAGGTGTGGGTAGAATTAGCAGAAACAACCAGGCTGTTAAAGCACCCTATGCTAGCATCAGCAGGAACCTGGTAATCCCCTCAAATAAAAGGAGAGGAAATAGTATTATCTTAGCCTGTGAGAGATAGAACTGGGAAGAAGGGGCTGTTGAACAAAATCTGTAGTTGTTCAAGTACACAGCCACTGCTAGAAATGTGGCCTGAAGTTGAAAGAAATATCCCATCATCTCTCTTCCCACCTGCCAATCTCCTCTCAGTGTCTCTCATTGACTAACCTGATGAGAAGCCAGCTAGCTAGGGGGCTGCAGTGATGCAGTTCCCAGGCACCAGCCTCCTGGGCAGACAGGAGGGCAGAAAATGGCTCAGGAAAGATAGGGATGGGGCCGGGGGTTAGGGCAGTGATGGGGAATAAGCAGGAGCAACACAGTGAGACTATCTCTAGCTGGATTGAGCACAATAAGAAAATTATGGTGACTTCTGGCCTTTAGTTTCTCTGGGACTTTAATTTCCCCAAGGGAAGGGAGATTTTATTTTCTCCATGGCAACAAAGAAAGGGTGGGGGGAGAGTTTGTTACTGGAACTTAAGTATCTCTGAGGGAATTTAATAAAGAGAGGGGATTCATATGATTTCCATTTAGAACATTTTTTATATTGCGGGCATTGTGTGTGTGCTACTTAGGTGCTTATCATTCTAGTGAGCCAGGTTTATCTATAAGGCTAGGATTGATTTGAGTTGAGAAATAAAATAAGGGGTCAATATTTGGTGACTCTATGACCTTGGGCCAAGTGTCTTATTTTAGCCCTTGCAGAAGCTTCTAAAACCCACAGAAGAACTGCCCATTTCCCTGTGCACCAGAATTTATAAAAATCAGTGGAAAGTGTTAGGAGGCAGCCTCAAGGGTTTCCCTTGGTGATGGCTGGTCTCCCCCACTGAAGGGGGCTGTCTCATTCCTGGTTGACCATAGACTTGAGTGAGGACAATAAATTTGAGCTCCCTGGTCTAACAACACAAGTGGGTAAACGTCAAGAAGGAAACACTTCCATCAATCAACCCACTCCTTCCTGATTTCTACTCACCACCCAGGAGGATCTCCTATCTAACAAGACTGCTGAGGTATTGATCGGGTCTCATTTACAAGTTGATGCAGGGCTAGGCCTGTTAGGGGGTTTCCTGACTCAGTGCACTGATTTCGTCAATTGGAATGAAAGAGAGCTCCAGGAAGTTTCATTGTCTTTATTATGTGAGTGATTTCACCAAATTCCTTCCACTTTGCAGTCTGAAGCTCTGCTCTCTTTTCCTAAGTATGTTGGCTGCTGATCTATGACTTTTGAGTTTAGGGGATAGGTAGCAAACCCTGCTATAATCCTCAAACCCAAGTCTCATGCTTAACTCAGAACTCTGTGTTTTGAATTTGTGATTTGAATTGTCCCCCAAAGTTCATGTGTTGGAAACTTAATCTCAATGCAAGTGTTGGGAGGTGGGGCCTAATGGGAGGTGATTAGGTCCTGAGGGCTCTGCCCTCACGAATGGACTAATGCCATTATTGCTGGAGTGAGTAAATTATGGCAGGAGGGAGTTTCTGATAAAAGGATGAGTTCAGCCCCCTTCCTCTCCATCTCTCAAACTCTCTCACCATATGATGCCTTCCACCATTGGATGACACAGCAAGAAGGCCCTCACCAGATGTGAGCCCCTCAACCTTGGACTTACCAGCCTCCAGAACTGTGAGAAATTTCTTTATAAACTACCTAGTCTGTGGTATTCTGCTACAGCAACACAAACTGGACTAAGACACCCACCCATAAAGAGGCACTTTAAGTTTAATTTTGTTACACACGTACTCACTATTAAATTGGAACTAACCAATGAGCACACATATGCACAGAGGGAAGTAAAACTAGTGGAAATCAACCAGGGGGGAGGGGGGTGGGGGAGGAGGGGAATAAAACCTACCTAACGGGCACTATGAACACTATTTGGGTGACAGGCACACCTGTAGCTGGGACTCAAGCATTACAAAAGCAATTCATGTAATCTAAAACATTTGTACCCCCTTAATATTTTGAAATTTAAAAGAAAAATTTGCTTTTATTTTTTATAAATGTATTCTTTGGGTACCTGGGGAGCAGGGGAGTGGACATTCATTGTTGCTTGCCCAGCACCCTTTCCCCCTTCCGACTATCTTTTTCTTTTGGTAAGAGCACTTTCCTTTTGGAAAATTCACTTCCTCACTCCAATGGTGTAATTTGAGTGGGTGATTGTCCATCAGTCTATAGGGTGGGCACATGGCCCAAGACAGACCAATCAGAGCAATAGTAATGATTGGCCCTGTTTTGATCATGTGCTCATCTTGCCAGAGTATCAGTCCTTGTTGTTTTTAAACCAAATCCTGGTTGGAAAGAGCCTTTTCCTTCCTGGTAGTGAAGTTGGCAAGAGGTGAGCACAAAGCATCCAGGACCCCTGCCCCCCCACCAGAGGGAGAAAGTCATTCATTGCTTCCTATGGAAGACTTCAACACTCAAAGCAGCAGAGGAATCTGAGAATGTTCCAGAGAGATCATATAATCCTGCTCATCCATTCTTCCCCAGCTGTACCCGGGCCCTTCCTGAAGCCAATAACATTTCCTTTTTGTCTAGGGTAGATTTAATTGGTTTTCTGTCACAAGCAAGAGTCCTGACTAAGTTCACAGGGGATTGTTAGGGGAGGATGTGTAGGTGTTTCTGGGTGCCTGGCCATCATACCACCTCCAACCTCCACCCTTCACAGGAGAGAGTAGGTAAAGGAATGGCACAAAATCAACAGTGATCAAATCTCCCTAAATGGGTCAGGGGATGCCTCCAAAAAAAAATAATGGCTGTTGAAGGCATAGGTTTTCAGAACCCTAAAAGCACTGTGGCAGACTTTAAGGATCTTCAAGTAACATAGAGACTGTAGTAAAAGAAAGGAAATTCTGCTGCGTGAGAAATGTCTCAGAAGCCTTCTATAGCATTTGAACTTAATCTTGTAGGTGACGCGGAGCCACAGTGTCTGCCACCCAAGACCCCTAACCTATTCAGTCAAAACAACTATCTGCCTCAGGCTGGCACGTCTTGTTTCAGGTGGTAGATAAAGGAGAAATTGGATGTTAAAAATAATTGAAAGGGGGAATCTGAGCTACTGCATGGTCCTTAGAAGTCTGAGGCAAGGGAGAATGGGACAGTTCTAGTCACGGGGGATCTTGGACCAAGTTCCCCTGCCTCCCTCATCCCACCCACCCCCAATCTTCTCGTCTGTGAAATGACATCTCCCGTTCAGCCCTGAGAAAGGTTCATTGAGAAACCTTTGCTGACTCATGTGCTAACCAACACTGCCATCTAGTGGCAGCCTTTGGAAATCATCTCACAGGATTTCCCCCTCCACCCCTGCTGCTGCACCTCATCAACCTAGGAGGCAGGGACACCCAGCCCCTCTGCCTGGTCTCTCGGTGATGAGCTCCTTGCCCCTGGTTGCCCACGACCATGCACATGAACACAATTCCCTACGTGGGAATAGGGCCCTGCAGCTTGCAGCCTATGCTCATCTATCAGCCTCCTGTGGCCCTCATCAAAAACAGCACAGCTGTGCTTCGGTGCTCTGTCCATCCTGTGTTAGTATGAACATAGGATGGCAATACTGTACAAAGATGGAATTCCTCTGGGTATTTCATTGTCTATTTTGAATGGCCTCCAGCCCCCTCATATTTATCCTCAGTAATTTTGGGAATTGCCAATGCCAGTTGACAACTCCAGTCATTTTGATGACTGTAACGTCTGCCATTACAGTTTTTAACTATATTTTAGCTCACTGGGCTGATGTGTACTTTAGTGAAGTTCATTCATGAACTTCACACACCCCCCTCCCTTGACGAGCTACCAAAGCCCATGAGAGATATCGGGGGCCTGGGATCTATCTGAAAGAGCCACCATCACCAGATGTCCTCTAATGTCTGAGCTACTGGTGCCATGGTCAAGGGCATTGGCTGTTCCAAAGTTGCTACTCCAGGACCCTCATCTTCCATGTCTCCCCTTGCCACCAGCAGTTGTCACTGATTGGCACTCTTATACACCCAATGTTCAATAAGAAACATAAGGTTTCTGCTCTACAGTCCAAAATATTCCTACTGGAGAAAGTTACCCCTACTCCCAATTCTATTTATTTCTATAGCCTAACTTCTATTCACTTCTCTTTTCAAATCTAGGGTTGGAATAGCAATATTTCCATCAGCAGCTTTGGGCTCAGTTCTGCCAAAGCAAGCTGTGATTCTTCTTTCTCAATACTTAATTCTGAAGCGTGGCCTGGTCCAAGACTGGGTAGAGAAAGAACTAGACAGTCATGCCTTACTGGTCTGTTCCTTGTCTTGAGAAAAGGGCAGATGATGCAGGATCCTCTGATCTGGACTCCTGCCACCATTCTTGGCAGATTTCTAGAACCAGGAAATGCATTAAACATCATGTACTTGCTGCATACTATGTCCAGTCTGGAACCCAATTGAGGGAGGAGAATGGGAGGGGAGGGAAGAGGGGCATATGGGAGAGATGAGGACAAGGAGAATACAATCAAAACTTTATGAAAAAAAGTAGAAAGTGTCCACATTTCCAGGTCATTTGGATGTGACTTCCTGCCTTCTTTCATGTAATGTGGAATTAAAATTATTGAAATTGACTGATGTGGTCTCCATTCACTTCTGCCAGCAGTGAAACAGAGTGAAGGGGTATTTTTGTTTTGTTTTGCCTTGTGTCTTTTTTGTCATGCATTTTGCAAGGTTTCTATTGTCAGCATAAATCTCAGCGATTATGTCTATTCTCTCTTTCTGGCTAAAGACTCCACCCTGCTTTTCTGAGAAGCTGGGCCTGTCTCCTCCATCCATCTCTTGGGAAAGAACATAGAACAAGGGGTGAGCTGAGAGGCTTCTGCGGAGGCAGGACTTGAACTATCTTGAGAGGAAGAAAGTAGCTCAGGTCCACAGAGCAGAAGGCCTGGCTTTCAGCTCTCCTCTTGCATCCCTGTCCCTGCGTCGAACATTGTTCGGTTCTATTCAGCAAGCTTTTATTGCATGCCTACTGTGTGCCAGAGCCTGTGCTGGGTACATGGAATTAATCTGGATCTTCTACGCAAGACTGTAGGAACAATGAAAGAGGAAGCTATTCAGTATTGAAAAGAAACAGCAGAAATTGGAAAGGGCAAATTCAAAAATAGGAGGGCCTGCAGAGACCATTACAATAGTATGAGTCTGAAATCTTAAATCTTACAGTGTCAGAGATTGAGGAGAATTTGGGGAACATCTAGTTGAACCTGCTCTTGTACGAGTGTAGTGGCTGAGTCTTGATTCTGCCACCAATTTCTGGGCAACATCAGGTAAGTTTTTCTACCTCCAATTCAGGTGACCTGATTTGTGTCACCCCAAGATCCTGTATGAGGAAGAAAGGTGACTGTGTGTCAACGAATGGAGGGGAAACATTGACTCTAAGACACAAACAGGGCATAAGAATAATATGTTCTTATTATACCATTTGGGGAATACAAGGAACAGAATAAAGTTGTGTACCCGCAGAGTCTGGATAATTGGATCTCTTCATTCACCAATGGATGCTTGAGTGTCTGGCATGTGCCAAACTTGATACTGGACACAGAAGATAGAAAGATGAGGAAAACGTTCCACTGTTCTGAGTAGATGCATAGTTACTGAATTGACTGGCACTTCCCTTTCTGCAGAACATCCGACTCCAGCATCCCTTCCCTGACTCAGTGCTCCTGTCTCCACTCCTCCCACCACATCCACTCACTCATCCCTTGACCGCCCACCGGCCGTGCCAGCTTACTCAGCCTCCTGACCGCCCTAACTCCGTATCTTCCTTGGGATACATGGCCAGCTAGGCCAGCTGTGTCCTCACATCTCTCTTATGTCCCCCTGTCTTGACCTTTGATCTCGCTGCCCAGCCAATTCCCAGTTTGGGTCCAACCCATGCTTTCCATCCCTTCCTTAAATATTCATTAAGTACCTGCCATGGGCTCCTCTACATGCTGCGGATACTTCAGTGAGAAGCAAAATTCCTTCTGGGGCTTGCGTTCTAGAATCAGTAGACAAGCTTCATATAATTGATAAAAATATAATAAAAACTAAACATGCAATAGACTGTCATGTTGTGATAAGGGCTATGAACATTCTTCCTGGATAAGAACATTCCAGGAAGAAAGGCCCTGGGGTGGGAAACATGACTGGTGTGTTCAGAAAGCAGCGAGACGGTGTGGCTGTGTGAACTAACAGAGAGGAGAGGGGTAGGAAATAGAAGCCAGGGGCCAGCTCAGAGGCCTTGTGCCATGTTGGGTTCTACTCTAATGTGACAGGAAGCCATTGGAGAGGGAATATTTGGTCAGGGGGCAATGTTACCCTGGAGAACAGCAGAGAGCCAGTTAGGTGCTGTTGTAGGAATCCCAGGGAGGAGCAAGGGGCTCATACAAGGAGGGAGGCAGGCACTGAAGTGATGAAAGTGCTCAGGTGCAGGCCGTGGGCTGTAGGTAGAACTGACAGGATCCAGGAGTGGATCAGGTACGAGTCACAGGGAATGATGAGACAGAGCCATGGCGACCTTGAAGTGAAGAGTGTTGCCATCTTATGAGACAGGTCGTGGGGAAGGACCAGGTTGGCAGAGGGTGAAGAGGAAATCAAAGGTGTTTCCTCTATATGTCTGAGATGTCTCTTAGATGTCCAAGTAAGATATTAGGTGGGCAGTTTGGTATACAATATAAACATGAGGTCATTGGATTACCAGGGATGCTTAAAGCCACGATGCTAGGTGAGATCACCTAAGGAGTGGGTGTAAAGAAGAAGAGGTCTAAGGATGGAGCCCTGGGGACACCGAGACATTTAGAGGTCCAGAGGGTGGGGAAACCAACCAAGGAGGTTGAGACAAAGTTGCCAGAAGAATAGAAGGAAACCAGATGAACCAAAGTCCTGGAGGTGACCACCTGCTGGGCTGTCACTAAGATGGTGTACCAACCCATGGAGCCAGGGACATGCTCCTCCACACATTTATGACTCCCTGCCCCAAGTGGACCTGAAGGCTGTTGGGTCCTTCTCTCAGCCTGTGCTGGGTAGTTTTCTCCACCAGGCCCCACAGTATTTCCTCCACTTTCCCTATCCCTGACCCATTCACATCCTACAAATGACCTCCTCATTGGAAAGAGGGAGAGAACTCAGTTTCCTTCACTTCACAGTGACGTCCAGCTTTCTCTTTTTCTGTCAGAGAAGCAGAGGAGGAGCTCTCCTAGCTTCCTGCTCTGGGCAAAGCCCCACATTTGTCACCTTGATTCTCAGCATCCCCATCTCCCTGTCGCCAAAATCCTGGATGAGCACCAACTGCTCACCCTGCTCTCAACTGTTTCCCGGCCTTGGAAGCAAAAAGACCAGTTCATCTCTGATGTGGAAGTCTCCCTTCTTCCTCACTCTAAATTCACCTTCCACCAGCAGCATCCTTATGAAACTCAGATCTGATGGTCATAGTGTTCCTCTGCTCAAAATCCTACAGAGCCTCCTTCAGGAGAAAGTCCACATTTATTGTAGGGTATTCAGGTAAGTCTCCACTGCAGACTGGCTCCCCCACCCTCCATCCCAGCCTCCTCCTCTGCTGTACGCAAATGCTCTGTTACATATGGGGAGCATAATTCTCCCCAAAACTACCATGCATGTTCTTGACCACTGGCCAAAGTTAATCCTTATGCCTGGATTTTACCATGAGGCCTTCAATATGCCAGCTCAAACATCACCAGCTCTGATGTGTGCTAGACCATCTCCTCCCAGCCCTCGTGCCTCTGCCGATCAGAATTCATTGCTATCTCCTCTGTTTACATTGACTTTGTTCCCCTGTTAGTGCACCTGTCATTACAGTGCCTTTGTTGTGTCTGTCATCCCCACTAGACTCACAGCTGGTTCACTAGTGGTCACGTTCACCTTTGCTTACCCCACAGAGCCGCATTCTTAAGAGGGGCTCAAAGCTGGATTTATGTGGGGGTGGGAGTGGCTGCCAATGACAAGAGGGCTTTTATAGTAAAAGAAATGGCTCAAGTTAAAGCCCGAGGCAGGAATGAGTCTGGCTCTTTTGGTAAACAATGAGAGGGCAGTGTGGCAGGAACTGAGGGCTCTGATGATGCTAGAAAGGATGAGTTGTTGAGGCTGAGGATTATAAAGGAAATTCATGGTCAGGCTCAAGGGTCTGGACCTCATCCTTTAGGCAGGGCCCTGTGTTTTCCCAAGTCCTGTAGATTTCACATGTCTGTTTTTCTGTCAGACCATGTATTGCAAGTATCTGTCCAGAAATCATTGTTCTGTGGCAACATGATTCTGAGCAGAGTCGTGACGTGGGGAAAGGGGAGCTCAGAGAAGCATGTGTGCTGCTACCAGGTCAGAGTTGTGGAGGGGGAAGGAGCCTGGAAGCTCGGCAGAGAAGGTGTTAGTGCATTGGAGGTAAGAGAGGAGGCCCAGGACCAAGACACTCCAAGTGGGGACAGGAGGAAGGTAGCCCTGGGAAAGCCTGCACATCACAGGAAGAGGGGAAGAGTCAGGTCCCCGCCCTGGGCAGACAAATGACAAGTCTAAGGACCTTGAAAGAAAGCAGGTTGCCTACATTCCAGGGTTTCACAGCTCCCAATCTAGGGCTCCTTTTCACTCCTGTGAGTGGAATCTGAGAGGACAGAAGTAAGGAGAATGTTGGGCTCTAGACATCTAAGCTCAGGCCCAGAACTGTTTTCAGTTCCTAATGACATATGCAAATTTAGTGCTAAAATAACCCTGGGCTATATATACTACTAGCTTTGCCTCTGGCATCCCAATAAGCAGTGAAGGACTGCCACATTCCCTCTGAGCCTGCCCTTCCCAGTAGGCACTTTTCCTTTGCCACTGCAGGCAGCCTGCACTGCTGCAAAGCCCGGGCTCCCAGGGTCCTGGAAAGGGGTGGCCATGGTGACCTTCAAATGCAGCAGATTTTTCCCATTATACAATTATATATTCTCACTGTAAATTTAGAGAATAAAGACAATTTGTCCTGAAAGAAATTATCCATGACCACAAAGGGCTTTAGCACGTTTCTAAGTGCACAGCCTCACCTGGTGAGAACCCAAAGCCACACATACCTGGCCTGGTATCTGCTTTCCTGTGGTTCTCTCAGGGATTCTTGCCAAGGAAATCCTGTCCTGGTTCTACAACCTACTCTGGGCTTCTCGTATTTCTACCAACTACCACACAAAAAAAATATATAAATAAATAAATAACCTAACTCTTTCTCCAAAACACATAGTTCTCAGGAGTTTAAAACTGAGGTGGGAGTTTCAATAGAAGTCTCAGAAGAACAGAATGGAGAAACTAGGAGTGGAACAAGAGGAAAGGAAATTAAGATCATAGCTAAGAATATAAGTCTTTAAACTACAAGAACCCATCCAATACTAAGCAGAATTTCTAAAACAACACATACCTAGGTATAAACTAGTAACATTTCTGTATCTCAAAGATAAGGAGAGAATTTCAAAAGCTTTCAGAGATGAAAAAATATTTTTTTCTATAATACAAAGGAACAAGAATCAAAAAGACATAAGACCTCATCAGGAATCCTAGAGGCTAAATGACAATGGAGCGACGCCTTCAAAAATCTGAGAGAATGGCAGACCGAGTATAGAATTCTAGGGGCAAAATATCAAATCAAATGTGAAGAAATATAAAGATGCTGTACAAGTCCAGGTCTTACAGGAAACATTCCGAGACAGGATTGTGGGCGCAAGAAATTTATGAGGGCATCACCTGTAAGAGACATGGGGCCAGGAGAGGCTGGCAAGCTGTCCGACCACGATGAGGATCTGGCTCCGTGTGAAGGAGGGAGGGAAGGAAGGGTGGGCGGGAGTATTAGACTGTGCTGCAATTTTAGGAGAGTTCAGAAAGCTCTGCAGGGAGTCCTCAAGCTCAAGCGAAGTCCTGCCTCCCTGCCCGGTCATTGGCTGGGGATGGCCTATGGGAAGCCTCAGCGTGAACATGCTGATGGGTTTCAGAGGCAGCAGCGGGGACTTGGGTCAATAGGTGCAGACCTGAGGGCGCGTCTCACAGCTGCCACAGATGGGTTCTCATTTGCAAGGATTCAGAAAGTTTACAACCCACTCGTCTGGTGTGTTAAAAATGAAAGATGTACTTTAGAAAAAAAAAATTCCAAAAGAAAGAGAGTGAAATAGGAGAGCGAGTAGGCACTGAGTACACCCCAGAATGGCAAAGGAAGTTAGTCATGAAAGAAATCCCACGTAACCTCAGCCCCCTTCGAGTGACACCGACGATGAAACACTGTACTTCCTTCCACTAAGGATTCAATCACGCCACTTGAGATTCTGCTATAAATAAAAGCTAAATAATCATAATTTTATACATGGATTGGGTTTCTGCTTTTTAGAATCAATCTGTAGAAAAAGCACAGAAGTAATTTTAGTGAAAGGACAGAACAAAAACGTAGTAAACCTTCACAAAGTGAGAAAGGATAATACGAGCCGGGAGGGGGACGGGAAGAAGGGAGGTGGAAAGTGGCAGAAGCTCAGTAATTTTCTCACTTTTCATAATGTAGGTATGTCTAAATGAGAGTAGACAAGAACACATTTATAAGTTTATTATTTACAGTGACATAGATAACAGAATTAAAGTCAGAAATTTAAGTGGTTCTTGGAAAGTAAGGGTGAGGAGGGAGATTTTAATTTGTTTTATATTATTCAACATTGCTCATGCTATGTACATGATTAATTTTATCATTTTAAGTTTTGAGGATTTAAAAGGACTTCTAGAGATTTAAATATTAAAAAACTGTCCTGTTTTAGAAAAGGTATAAGTGTAGAACCTTTAGTTACTCTAAAATGTAACAAGAACTCATCTATTATTCTTAGAAAAAAAAATTGAAATCACTCTTAACCTGAGTGCAGACATTTCAGGCTGTGACAGATAGGGAGGGCAAGTGTTCTGTTTAGTAATGTTAGTTTGGTTTAACTTTAGCAAGACTATGTCCTTAGTGCAATTTAAAATGATGTTTATGAATAAACATATCTGCCTCTGGAGGGTTTGCTTCTGATTCCCTGCAGGTAATTCTTGGAATATGTGTAGAGGACAGTAGCATAAAGGATCGGAGGCATATCTTTATCTCAGGCTGGTAGCAGTAGCCTAAAAATAATCACAGGTGAGAGCCAAAACTCATTGCTGGATGTAATTCCCAAGTACAATGTTATTCCAGAAAAAAAAAAGAAAACCTTAGAGAATGAAGTTTTAAGCATTTTGGTTTCCTTGTCTGGGGCATAGAGCTGTGACCAAATAATGTGGAGTAGATACTGTTTTCAGTTACCTAAGGGCATAAGAGAAGAAGAGGGAGAGAAACCAGCACCAAACGCCATTCTTTTAGAGGGGATGTATCACATCGTCCACCTCAGTTCAGCAATGGGAGAGACGGTATGAGGGCTTGGGAACAAAGCCTGAACTGTCATAAAGAATGCCTCTACTGGGGGAAACAGGGAGAGGGATAGAGAGAGGACAGGCCTGTCTTCTGTAGCTGGAGGCAGGGGCAGCTGGGACTGAGAAGAGGGATGGTTTGGCCAAGGCTCAGAGGAGACCTCTTGGGAATGGGCACAGACTTCAGATTCTAGAAGCAATGATGTTCAGTATCCAATATCAATTTTTTTTCCTTTCTGCTTCATAATCATCTTCTGTTACTCTAAAACTTTCAGTAAGGGGCACTACATCCTAAGTTTAACTATGAGAAGTTAAGGGAAGGATGCAGTGTTCAGCCTCAGCCAAACACTCCCTGCAGGCAGAGACAGGGGGCCACTATGATACAAGCTAATAGGATACGAGCAAGTAGCCAATAGAAACAATCTGTAGATAGCAGGAAATGCCTTAAAGAATTTTGTAATTGTATCCTTTGGACAGGGATTCTCTGACATTTTGTCGAGCAGGTAACTTGATTAAAAGAATGGACTTCCCATGTCCATTGGGAAGGTTTCAAACCCTTATCTCTTGGGTATTAAAGGGAAGGCTGGCTATTTAAGAGTGGAGAAATCAATGATATTGGGATTATAATTTTTTTTCTGCAAATAGCTATTAATTTTTGCATGTAAAAAATATTTCTTTAGATTCTCTTGGATTTGTGAGGAGAACAATCATATCATACATAATTAGTGAAAGTTTGCTTTTATCTTTCCAATCCTTGTATCTTTTATTTTTACTTATTTTTCTTTTCTTACTATCTAGGATTGCCGGTTCAAGGTTAAATATTAGTGGTTATGACGGGCATCTTATCTCATTCCTGATTTTAAAAGAATATTTATTATGAAGAATATTTCCTATAGGTTTTTGGAAGGTATACTTTTTCAGATTAAGCAACTTCCCTCTTATCCCTCGTTAGCTGAGAATTCCACAGAATGGCATCCATGGTGATATATCGTCATCTCCTGTAATCTGTAAATATAGTCCTCTATTCTGTTCCATTGATCTCTGCCAATATCACACAGTCTTGATTACTACAGCTCTATAATAAGTCCTAAAATTGGATAGACAGGTTCATTTCATCCTTTTTAAAAATTTAGTCATTCCAGTTACTTTGCGTTTCTGTCTAAATTTTGGAAGAATCTTGCCGAAATTTTTATAGGAATTGGTTTAAACCTGTGGAGAACTGACATCTTCTTCCAGTGCATGAACTCCATTTATTTGATTTCCTTCATCAGTGTTTTGCAGTTTTCAGCATACGAGTCCTATACATGTTTCATTAGATAAATACTCAAGTATATCATCTTGAGCAACTGTAAATGGTATTATATTTTTAATTTTGGTGTCTGTGTGTTCATTGATATTATATAGAAATATAAGTATTGTATGTTTATGTTATATCCTGGCCTCCACGGTTTCCATGAGAAATCACTGTCACTGAAATATTTTCTCTGTAGGTATGGTGTCATTTCTCTCTTGCTGCTTTCAAGGCTTTTTCTTTGCCTTTAGTTTTCAAATGTTTGACTATACATGTCTTAGCATTGATTTTGGGGGGGTTTATACTCTTTGAAGTTTTCTCACCTTCTTGAATCTATACTTTTATGTCTTTGGCGAAATTTGGGGAGTTTTTAGCCATTATTTCTACAAGTAAATTTTCAGCCTCACCTTCCTTCCTTCTATCCATTTGGGACACCAATGACATAAATGTTACATCTTTTTTATATTTCTGCAAGTCACTGAGGCTCTTTTAATTATTTCCATCCTATTTTCTGTTGTTCATGCTGCATAATTTCTAGTATTCTACCTTAAGTTCACTGATTTTTTTCTTCCATTTTTCTGTTAAGCTCATTTAAAAATACGTTTTTAGAATTTATTGTATTTTTTAGTTCTAAAATTGCTATTTAATTTTTCTTTGTATCTATTACCTTGCTGAGACCATTTTTCATATGTTTGAAACATGTTCAGAATTGCTGCTTGATTTTTTCTTTAAAAAATATTTTTATTGTTGTAAAATACCCATAACATAAAATTTACCATCTTAACCATTTCTAAGTGTATAATTCAGTGGTATTAAGTACATTTATATTGTTATGCAACCATCACCACCATGAATCTCCCGAACTTTTTTCATCTTGTAAAACTAAAACTGCCTATTCCCATTAAATAATAACTTCCCATTCCCTCTCCCTCCAGCCCTTGGCAGCCACCATTCTACTTCCTGTCTCTACAATTTTGACTACCCTATAGCTCATATAAGTGGGATCATACGCATTTGGCATTTTTTGTGATTGGGTTATTTCACTTAGCATAATGTAGTCAAGGTTCATCCATGTGGTAGCATGTGTCAGAATTTTCTTGCTTTTTAAGGCTGAATAGTGTTCTATTGTATGTATATACCACTTGTTATCCATTCATCTGTTGATGGACGCTTGAGGTGCTTCCACGTATCCATCACTGCAATAATGCTGTTGTGAACATGGGCGTACAAATATCTTTTCAAGACCTTGCTTTCAATTATTTTGAGTGGAAGTGGAATCACATGGTAATTCTATTTTTAATATTTTGAGGAAGTGCCATACTGTTTTCCACAGTGGCTGCATCGTTTTACATTCCCACCAACAGTTCACAAAGATTCCAATTTCTCCACATTCTCACCAACACTTGTTGTTTTATGTGCATTTCTTTTTGATAGTAGTCATCTTAATGGGTACATATCATTGTGGTTTTGATTTGCATTTCCCTAATGATTAGTGGTGTTAAGCATCTTTCTATGTGCCTATTGGCCATTTGTATATCTTCTTTGGAAAATAGGCAAAAGACTTGAATAGACATTTCTCCAATCTGGTTGGCGGTTCTTTATTGATTTATTTTTATGGTGACTATGTTAAACTCTGTTAGATAATTCTAACACCTGTGTCATATTGGTATCAGCACTTGTTGATTGTCTTTTTTCATTCAGTTTGAGATCTTCTTGGTTCTTGATATGATGAGTGATTTGTGATTAAACACTGGACATTTTGGGAATTATGTCATGAGACTCTGGATCTTATTTAAACCTTCTGTTCTAGCTGGCCTCCTCTGACACTGTCCTAGTAGGGGAAGCAGAGTGCTACCTTGTTACTGCCAGGAGGGAGTAGAGGTCCAGGTTTCCTACTTGGCCTTCATTAATCTGTGAAGGAGAGCTCCTTGTCACTGCTGGGCAGGGGTGAGAGTTCTGGCTCCCTGCTAGGCTGCCCTGGTTGGGAGGGGTAGGAGTGCCCACAAGTGCTCCCCAGATGGCCTCCACTGACAGCATGGGAGTGGAGGGCAGCCTCATTACCTCTTTGTGGTGGTAAGAGGCCCAACTCCCCACTAGACCTCCTCTGATACCACCCCAGCAGTGGGGGAGGAGTGTCTTATTACTTCCAGGGGGCTGTGGAAGTCTAGGCTCCCACATGGTCTTCACCAGCCCCACAGAGGGTGTAAGGGGTGCCTGTTACTGCCAGGCAGGGTGGATGTTCCCACTCCCTGCTTGGCATTCTCTGGTACCAGTTTGGGGAGGAAGGGAGATTTGGGTGCTTCCTTGCAGTCTGTCTGTGGCTCCCCACTCAGCCTCTGCTGGCCTGGGTGGGGGTGGGGGCCACAGTTATTTCCTGTGGTTTTTCTGGAGTAGAGTGCTTATTGTCTAAGAGTTTTCCATTTTGCTAGGCTGTCCCTTTCGTGGTCCTGTGGCTGGAGAAGGTACGGTATGATTGAGACTTTTTTTTGTCTGTGCCTGTTGGCTTTTTGGTTTGGGAGTACTTCAGCTTCAAATCTGGGATGTATGAGGCAAGAAGAAAACCTAGGAAACTCACCACCATGTCCTTTCTTGGGTCCTGAGGTCCCTAGCTTGTCTTCCCTCTTCTCTCCTCCTTTCAGAGTCTTCTTGTGTATGTTTTTTATATAACGTCCAGGGTTTTTAGTTGTATATTAAGTCCTCACTTAACATTGTCGATAGGTTCTTGGAAACTGTGACTTTTAAGTGAAACAACGTATAAGGAAACCAATTTTACCATAGGCTAATTGATATAAACAAGAACTAAGTTCCTACAGTGTATTTCTGGTCACAAAAACATCACCAAACTTCTAAATAAAGACCCAAAGCCCTTCCAATATTAAACATTGAAATAAATGTGAACTATGCATACATTTAAGAAAGATTAATAAAAACAAGATAATTATTTACCCACTTATTCAGGGTGATAGGTGGCTGGAGCCTATCTCAGCAGCTTAGGGTGCCAGGCAGGAACCAGCCCTGGACAGAATACCAGCCCATCACAGGGCACGCTCACACACACAACCACACTCAGACTGGGACCATGTAGACAAGCCAATGAACCTAACGTGCACATCTTTGGGATGTGGGAAGAAACCAGAGGACCTAGAGAAAACCCACACAGACATGGGAAGAACGTGCAAACTCCACACAGTGGCCCCAGTTGGGAATCAATTATTTTTTCTCATCAATGTTACAATAAAATGATGTTGAACAAAATGTTATTCAAGGACCTGCTGTACTTTGCAGAAGGAATGGGGGAAAGTACATCTACTCCATCATCTATTCCATCTATTCTGTTAGAATCTAAATTACTAGTTCATTTAAAAAATAGTTATAAGTCTATTCAGATTTTCTATTTTTTCTATCAGTCAATTTCAATAAGCTATGTTTTTCTAGGACACTGGCTATTTCAGTTTTCAAATTTATTGGCGTAAAATTGTTCACAGCATTCTTTCATTTTAAAGTTCCCTGATATTATGTACTGATACATCCCTGATATGTCTCCTTTTCCATTTATCATCTTGGTTATTTGTTCCTCTCTCACCCCTCTCCCCATTATACTTGGCAAAGGTTTGTCTATAATTGCCTTTTCAAAAGTTTGAATTTTAGGTTTGGTGATGACGCTTTACTATATCTTTTCTGTTTTATTAAATGAATTAGCTGTTGTTGCAATAAGACTGCATAACAAGCCACCAAAACTCAGCATTTAAACAACAGCATTTATTTTCTACGAATGATGTGTGTGAGTCAGCTGCACTCAGCTGGGCTAGGCTGAAATCCCAGCTCCGGACTCCAAGCTGCAGGTTGTGTTAGGGTCTCATCCTCCTTGGACCTGGGGCGTGTTCGTCTCTTGGTGAATGGTAGGCATGCAAGAAACCAAACTAAACTGTACAAACATATTCAAGTCCCCTTTTCTTATAAATTTACCAACATTCCATTGGCTAAAGCAAGTTGATAGTGAAGCCCCTTTTCAATGGGGCAGGGAACTATATTGTTCCTGGTAACTTTGCAATATCCTTCCATTGTGGGTAAAGGATGTGGATGTATAATTCTTTATAGGGTGAAGAACTGAGTCTAATAATCCAATATATCACAATTAATTGCTGATCTGATCTTTATTGTCCTCCGTTTAATTACTTCGGACTGTTCTCTTTCTAATTTCTTGAGTTGGATGATTAACTCATAAATTTTCAGACTTCTTTTGGCATATGAGGCTGTAAATTTCTTTAAAGGTAGCTTTAGCTGCACCCCATGAGTTTTGATATGTAGATTTTCATTATTGTTCAGTTGATATATTTCCTTGTGTTCCTTACAATATTGTCTTTGACCCAAAAACTACTTAAGTGTTGTTTTAAAATTTCCAAATGTATTTTTATATTATATTTTGTTATTGCTTTTTAACTTAATTGTAGTGTAGTAGATAATCTGTACAATATCAATTCTTTTAGTATTTGTAAAGGTTTGTTTTGTGTCCTTAATATGTGGCTAATTTTCATAAATGTTCCATGTGTTTAAGTTTATATTTTTTAATTTGGAGTACAGTGTTTAATATATGTCCATTATATCACAGTCATTATGTTATTAATATCTTCCAAACATTTACTAATTTTTCATTTACTTAATCTGTCAAAACTAGATTGTTTTGGATTTGACATTTTCCTTATATTTCTCTCAACATCTTGCTTTGTATATTTTGAGGCTATTTTAGGTATATAATATTTAGAAAAGTCATATCTTTTTGATGAATTGAAATTTTACCATTATCAAGTAACCCTCCTAAAAGAAAAAAGGAAGTTCTAGATATAAAATCTTTGTCTCATTTTGAGATAACTGCACCAGCTTTGTTTTGGTTAATATTTGCCTGGTATTATTTTTTTTTCCATTCTTTTATGTGCAACTTTTGTGTTCCTTCATGTGCAAAGTATATCTCTTATGAATGGTGTAGAGCTAATTTTTAAAATATCCAATAGATAATCTGATCTTTTAAATGACTTAGATTTTTATATTAATTATGATTATTGAATATTTGTAGAATTTTTTGTGCTACCAAATTTCAAATAAGACACATACCTTCCTCACATCTTAATATCTTGAAGTTAGAATACTTTAAAAAAATTTTTTATTTTTAGTTATGGGTACATAATAGTTGCATATTTTTATGAGGTACATGTGATGTTTCGATACAGGCATACAATGTGTAATGATCAAATCAGGATAATTGGTTATCTATCACTTTAAGAATTTATTATTTCTTTGGGTTAGGAACATTCCAATTCCACTCTTTTAGTTATTTTTAAATATACAATGTGGTACATATACACAATGGAATATTGTTAGGCTATAACAAGGAATGAAATTCTGTCATTTGCAACAACATGGATGGAACTGGAGGACATTATGTTAAGTGAAATAAGCCAGGCATAGAAAGACAAATTTCACATGTTCTTACTCATATATGGGAGCTAAGAATTTTAAAAATTGAACTCTTGGAGACAGAGAGTGGAACGATGGTTGGCAGAGGTTGGGAAGGGTAGTGGGGAGGGCGGGATAACATGGAGATGATTAATGGGTGCAAAAATATAGTTAGAATGAATAAGGTCTAATATTTGGTAGGACAATAGGCTGACTATAGCTAACAATAATTTATTGAAATTAGAATGCTTCTTATAATTCATGTAATTAGCAGCTTTCTTCTTTTTTAGTAGCATGTAAAATTTAGCTGTATTTTACAACTGATGTCATCTTAGACATTCTAGATTCTATGAAATAAGATATTTACCTTTTTTTCTTAAATTTCTCTCCCCCCCTTTCCTATCTTTATTGACTTGATTAAGGTTTATTTCCTTTTTTCCTCTACACTTGCTTGGAATTTTCACATTTAATTTATATCATTTTAGTGATTCCTCTTAAAATTGTAGCAAGCATGCTTTAATTAAATTCTAAAGTTAATTGGTATCTTATTTGGATTCCTCCAAAAGCTGCCCTTGAGACAAGAACTTGGGTACAGGCACGTGGGAAGTGACATCGGGAAACACAAATGAAGGAATGGGGAAGTGAGACAGGGAAGAGAGAGAAGCCCACGTAGGGAGCACCCACAGCAGGTTACTGTGTGGGCAACTTGGGCTCCAACCCTCTGAACGATCAAGTGGAATGTGCCCGATAATTTTCACAGCAAGGGATGAGAAGGCCGGGGCATTTATCTACTGATTCCTCCATTGGTTGAAAGTCATCCCTGGGTATTAACTTCCCTAAAACTTCCAGGTTGTGCTTGCTTAAGACAGAGCAAGTTTCCACAGTGCAGGACAAAGACATTGGGCATAGAAGAGAGATGTGTGCTTGAGCGGGAGCTGTCAGTTTGTTGAAAACTGTCTACCACAGCTGCAAGTGAACTTGGGTGGGCAGAGGATATGGGTGGGGTATCAGCAGTGTCTCATGCAATCAGTATTCCTAATCTCCTCCTTCTCATTGCCAAAACCTTGAACTTTTCATTCTGATCACTGATCCTACTTTATATGTTCATCAGTATATATTTTATTTCTACTTTTTTAATGTACCTCCAAAAATAATGATTATTTTTAAACAACCAATGGTCACTTAGATTTACCCATACATTTATCAATTTCCTCGCTCACCATCCCTTCTTGATAGTCCCACTTCTTTCTTTATGGGTTTAATTTCTTTCCTCCCTTAGTATAAGTTTTCTTCACCATCTGAACTTCTTGGCTTCTAGGTCTGGATAATGAGTTTAGATATTGAGATTGAAAAGTATACCAGGTTATGCAAACCTATTTCATGCCTGAGTTTGAGATAGCAAATAGCAAGAGTTTTTATACAGAAGGATTTTTGTAGTTTGGCAGTTTTGTTTTTTCCTTCAGAAAGAGTCTGTTAGTGAATTTAGTCTTTGTCAAAAATGACTTTTATTCCCCAGTCCTGAGTGGATAGTTTAGTTATAAAATTCTAAGTTCATTGTTACTTTCAATACTTAAAAGATACAAGGGGACTTCAAAAAGTTCATGAAAAAATGGAATTAAAAGATAAAAATATAAACTTTATTTCACAACACAAGCTCCACCAAGTTGAAGACACTTTTGTAAGGAGTGATACCAGCCATTTAGTCTATCCCTAAAGAACTAAGGATCCTAGGAATTTAACCACGTCAATGCAGTCTTTTTCACATTATTAACTGAAGAAAAATGGGTGCCCTTTAAAGATTTTTTTAAGATTAGGAAATAAAAAGAAGTCAGAAGGAGGCAAACCAGGACTGTAAGGTAGGTGCCCAATGATTTTCCCATGAAAACTCTTGCAAAATTGCCCTCGTTTAATGAGAAGAATGTGCAGGAGCATCATAATGGTAGAGAAGGACTTTTGAAGCATTTCTGGGCATTTTCTGCTAAAGTTTTGGCTAACTTTCTTAAAATACTCTCATAATAAATGCTACCATTCTTTGGCCCTCCAAAAAGTCAACAATAAAAATGCCTTGAGCATCCCAAAAAACTGTTGCCATGACTTTCCTGTGGACCAGTCCACTTTTGCTTTGACTGGACCACTTCCACCTCTTGGTAGCCATTGCTTTGATTGTGCTTTGTCTTCAGGATCATAGTGGGTGAAGCCATGTTCCATCTCCTGTTACAGTTCTTAAAAGAAATGCTTCAGGATCTTGATCCTACTTGTTTAAAGTGTCCTTTGAAAGCTCTACTCTTGTCTGCAGCTGATCTGGGCACAACAGCTTTGACATTCATCGAGTAGAAAGTTTGCTCAACTTTAATTTTTCAGTGAGAATTGTATAAGCTGAACCAAATGAGATGTCTATGGTATTGGCTATTTTTTATGCTGTTAATCATCTGTCCTCCTCGATTAGGTCATGGATGGGATTAATTTTCTCCTCAAATCGATGTGGATGTTCTGCCACTGCAGACTTCATTTTCAACATTGTCTCATCCCTTCTTAAAATGAGTTATTCATTTGTAAACTGCTGATTTCTTTGGAGCATTGTCCCCATAAACTTTTTGTAAAGCATAAATGATTTCAATATTCTTCCACCGAAGCTTCATCATAAACTTGATGTTTGTTCTTCAATGTTAGCAGAATTTATGTTGCTCTGATAGGGGTTCTTTTCAAACTGATGTCTTATCCTCCTTGGTGACTCAAACTAGATCTTATTCAGACATGTTATAACAACTTAGTATAAGTTTATTTTGGTGCAAAAAAAATTTGAAATCCATGCATAGTTTTTTTTTTAATAACATGTATTTTCCACAAACTTTTTGCAGACCCCTTGTATTAATTGAGTGTTTTTTATTAGAAGTATGCTGTCTAATCATTCCACTTTGGCAATCTATAATTTTTCTGGTTATTTTAAGATTTTCTCTTTGCGTTTCTTGTTCATCTGCACTTCAATGTGTCTAAGTGTGTACCTACTTTTATTTATACCATTCAGGGGTGTGTGACCATAGAGCTAGTCAAAGAAAAAGAGCAAAGAAGAGTCTTTCTGGGTTCTGCCAATACCTTTTGGCCCAAAGACTTAGGGGAAAAAATGAAAATACGCAGTTTAGTCAGGCAGTGATGAAATTAGTGAACAAAATCAGCTGAATGCTTGTTGGAGGTTGTAGAATTCAGATGACTCTAATCAAGTAATCAAAACTGAAAGAGCTTATAAAAAGTGTTGTGTGATGGTATAATTGAAACAGTGGGTACTAACCCCACCTGAAGACTATGGACTTGGGAGTCTCCTATAATCTAGAAATTACTAAAACTGGACTCAGTATGTCAATCTGTGATGTAGGGAGAATCACACTGGACATAGGCAGCCCCAAGTGTGGTATCCCTGTACCAAATGTCTCTGTCCAATTGCAACTCCAACTTGCCTCAGGTGACAATCATATTATCATGAATTATTGTCTCAGTAACCTAAAGTCATAATAAAGCTTGGTGGGTTAAGTGTCTTTTAACCCAAGAAATATAGAAATTATGAAGTATTACCCGTGGCATCAGTTTGTGTTACATTGAAGGTAATCTCTAAGTGTTGGGCATTTAAAATGCTTGTAAAACATAATTGAATTTGGCATACTAAAGTAAATGACAAATTAGCCTGTGATTCCAAATTAAATGTGTGCTTGATTTGAAGTTAAATGCCATAAGAGGAAGTGACTTAATTTATAGACAGTGTTAGAATAGTGAAGAAAATTTGTATTAAAAAGTCACTTAATAATGAAGAAAGGATTAGCTTGTGGGGTCATAAATTTGTTGAGTTTAGACATTCTAACATCTTAAATTTGAATATATTAAGTTTATAAATGTTACTTAAAGTGCTTAAAATTAGTCTGTTCAACTCAAGTTTACTTAACATTAATCAAAATCGAATTTCCTTAAGTAATCAGCCCAATTTATATTAAAGGCTCACTGCAAATAATTATTATTTTATGTAAAATTTATGGGGTTTAAAGTAGTATAATAAAATTTATCAGATGAATTTAGGGGTTTAAGGGAAATTAAGTTTTAAAATTTATAATTTCAATAAATTTTAAAAATCAAACCCAAATAAATGAGAATAATGATCTCTGTGCACAAAAGCTGCCCTTGAACATAAAAAATCTCACCTAGAAATGGCATCTAAGGATCCGTGTTCTTTGTCAGTGTAATCTCCCGCTGATTCTCTCCAATCTCACCTTCTGAATTCCTACTGGGTGTAAATTGGACCTTTTCACTCTCTGTCTTTCATGCCTCTCTCTTTTTTTTTTTTTTTTCCTTCTGTTTTCTTACCCAGAATGGAGCGCAGAGAAATAACTTATCTTTTCCAATTCCCAATTCTGCCTTCACGTGGATCTGATTAATCTATCCACTGGGAATTTTTCTTTAATTTCAGTGGCTCTATTTCTCATTTCACAGACACAAACCCAGTTTAACCCTTCAGAGTCAAACTGCCTCCCTGGTCCTCAAAATTCCTCCCACTTGCATTAGCTCACTGGAGCGAATGGGTGCTCTGTTCCCTTCCGAGCTCCTCAGACTGGCCAGAGGCCTGAGACTGCGTGGCCCTCCTGTCTCACATGCCACGCCTGTCTGCACCAAGTTGCTGCTACACTTCTGGGTGTAGGATCTGGTTTCCTGAGTGACATCAAAGGGATAACAATGTAACATAATATAACTCATATGTTAGCTCTCCATGGAATGGAATTTGAGCAATGAGAAATGGGAAACAGGAGGGAGCTGGATAGATAAATTCTCCTTCCCTCCTTCCTTCTAATCAGAGGTTGCATTTCTTTTTGAAAACCTCTCAGGAAAGTCCCGTGTGCTAAGCAAATATACCTGCTATGTGACCAACTGTGTTTCTTCATGGCTTCTCGAGAGTCGCTGGCCAGTGTAGTAACGCATCACGCCACGTTGCTTCATGTCTCTCCTTGCCCCACTTCCCCTTTTCTTCCTCACCTGCATCTCACTGGGGTTGTAACTTGCAAGTAAAATCTCTGTGTCTTAAACCTTTCCTCCAGCTCTGCATTCTAGAGAACCTCAGGTAAGGGAGTCTTTAAAACTCTTGTTTAGTTCTTTGTGAGAGTTTTTACCTTCTCTCATGTTTCTAAAATTTATGTTCTTTGTTACTAATATAACTACCTATCAGAGACTACAAACTCTTTAAAATAATTATCTTACATTGGTTGAGAATCTAATCCTTTTCGTATTGCTGACTCTCACTCATGGCAAATTATTTCCTTATGTGTTTTGTGATTTTTGGATTGTGAGTTTATCTTCAGAGGACTGTGTTGAATGGAACCCGGAGAATCCTTCGATGAGTTTTTGTCCGTCCAGAGAGAACTTGCATTCACTTTGTCACAGATATTACCAGCTTGGGAGTACTTAGCTACATAAGTAGTATAAATGCCAAACTCTGCTTCAGGGAGGGCAGGTGTCTTGGGGAATCAGTTCCCTTTATCCAGATACAAGTAAAGACAGATAAGCTTCCTTGATACCCCTCTTTGCTTATGGTATAAAGGCAAAAACCAGAGTCACGCTGTCCAAGGAAACACCGAGAGGTACACAAGGATGCAGAGAGGTCAGGTTTATTAACTATTAACACCGGCGGGCTCAGAGGGGTCTTCTGCCAAAGTCTGAGCACCCCCCCCCACCCCCGTCTCAGTTCCCCCTGGGGAACTTGTCTTTTATAATTTAAAACAAAAAGGGGAAGGGTACAGAGCGGTGCATACAGATAAGAGAGTTGCAGGGAGGGAGCTGGTGCAGGAACATAAGCTGGGTCACGTTAACCAGTTCCCAATTATCTTTCTTGCAACAGCTGTAGTTTTCAAGCATTCCTGTGACTAGGAGGTTAACAAGCAGTCTTACAGAAGCAGATTAAGCAACCTAACATAAACAGGGCTATAGCTTCTCCTTTCAAGGTAAAAGGTTTTCAGTGAGTTTTATTTTTTTTTCCATCTCAATGGACTGATTTTTGTTTTAGTTCCTACCCTTTTTCTAAAGGTATAGTAGCTCTTTGACAGTTTTCAGCTTTATATGCAAAAGTTTCCGCAAGGTATCTGAGGCAGACAAACCCTCTAAGGACAACAGCAGTGTGAGCTGAAGACTACTGCTCTGGTTTTCAATTTCTTCTTCATTTTTGCCCCTAGGATATATAATTATTTTCTTATAAGTGCAGATATGCTTTTAGAAGACTATTTTTTGTATTTTATCATACCTTCATGCTATTTTATAATGGAAGGGTTTGGGGATTATCTAATCTGCTATAAGTACCACTGCATTTCTATAATGCTAGAAACATAAGATGAGGTCTATCTTTAATAATAATAACTCACACGAATTGAGTTATTACTCTTTGTTGAGTACTACTATAAGCACATTAAATGAATTAATTCATTTATCCTCTCAACACCTCTATGAGGTAAGTCCTGATTATCCCCGCTGTGTTAGTCTGGATCCTCCAGGACACAGGTGTCAAGACCAGAATAAATGTGCAAGGATTTTAAGGGATATGTCTGTGAAAAAAGAAATAGGGGGAAAGCTGGTAAAGGCTGGGAGAGTCTATAACCCAAGTCTAACCCTGAGTGAAGGAGAACAGGAGGGCAGGGTGGGTTGAAAGTGTCTTAGACTACAGCGAAGTCTTAGAAATGTTTGGCAAAGCTGTTGGAGGGTCTTTGAGCCAAAGTTGGCTGACAAAGGAGTCCCACGTCTCTCAGCAATGGGTGTGCCCCAGTATCCCTGCCATGTTAGCCATCCGTGAGGAGCAGCCCATGAGAGATGTGGCCTTGGCGCAAATGCTGTGAAGGATTCCAAATAGCAGGAGCCTTGGCCAGTCATGCTCTCTGTACTACAGGGTCTGCCAGGTGCATACTCGTGCCACCACACCCACTTTATGTATGAGGAAACAAACACAAAGAGGTTGCCTGACTTGCTCAAGAACACACAGCTGGTACACAGTGGAAACATGATTCCAACTTAGGTACTTTGACTCCAGGACACAAATTCTCAATAACTATGTCATGCTTTGCTTTTTTTATAAATAAGATTTTAATGCATTGGAAATTCACATTCTTTGTGTAGAAAGAATATTAAGTTAAATGATTGTGCATATAATCGTTTGTATTTTTTCAGGGTGAAAGTTATACTTTTAATCAGATTCTTCAAGGGGCTTTACAAGAGAAAAAACACACTTTAAAAAGCCTTTAAGGGTGGGGAATTTCAAGGGCAGGGACCTATGAATTTGACAGTGACCTTTAAAATGTGACCGTGTTACTGGGAATTCAGTGATTATTTATGCATATTCCCTCTCCCTTCAGTCTGGTTAGTTACAAATTAATATTGTTCTTTCCCTCACAGGACGTCTTTATCTTTCCCTCTATGACAGAAACATCTAGTTGCCTACTCAGTATCCAGTATTCCTTCTTCATTACTAATTGTCTGTCCCACAAAAGCCAACAACAACAATAAGCCACCTACATGTCCCACCTCCCTTACTCGGGATGGCCATCTCACTAATTTCCAACTGTAAGTAAAATTTGGGGGTGGAGCTTTCAAGAAACCATACCAGGGGGCTGACTCAACTAGTCTGTGCCTCGTGTCATTCAGGGTCCCAGCAAGAAAACAGATGGTACACTGAAATTGGTGTAACTGAGGATGGGCCTATTGACAAAAGTGTGGGCAGAATATATAGAAATCATGAAGGAACACAAGATTAGAATCAGCTGCAGCTCTCATCTTTATACCTGAACAGGTAGAACAAACAGCCTTGAGACAGTGACCTTCAGGTCAAGAGACATAGCCAGCAAGTGATGACTTTGTAAGAAGGGAGTTGGGGGTGGGAGGAGATACCCTGAACTAATTCTCTTCCCACATTCTAATCTCCCACTATTGATCCCTATTGGCTGAAACCCATCAGAAAGTCAAGCAAGAAAGCCACTGATGTAACCCACACAGGCTAGCCTGCTGAAACAGAATAGAAGGAGAAGGGCAAAGAGTTCACGTAAATTAGCACTTAGGGAAGATAGCAAGCACATGCAGTCTTGTACTTCCATATTTTTTCTTTTCCTTTGTTACATAGATGGGCTTCTGGGAGCAGCAGTAGGCCACTTTGCAACCTTGAGGTAACCTTAAAGGCTAAAGCAACCTGCTAAGGGAGGTAAAGCAGAAATACAAAAGAAGCCTGATCATTAACAACATAATGGAACAGCCCACAGCAGCCCTGCAATGCCCACCCCAGACTTCATTTATGTGAGAAAAATATAAACCTTTGTGTCCAGTCACTGTTTTTCAGATTGCTTATACTCATAGCTAAAGGCAATTCTCAGTGATGCACATCTCCACTATCTAAATTTGTCTCTTCTAGATCAGCAAAAAATGATGTTGGTATTTTGATAGGGACTGCATTGATTCTGTAAATCACTTTAGGTAGCAAAGCCATTTTTACTATGTTGATTCTGCCTATCCAAGAGCATGGTAGGGTTTTCCATCTGTTTACATCCTCTGTAATTTCTTTTCTCAGTGTTTTGTAATTCTCTCTATATAGGTCTTTGACCTCCTTAGTTAGATATGTTCCTAAATATTTAATTTTCTTTGGTGCTATTGTGAAAGGTATTGCATCTTTAATTTGTTTCTTGGCTTGATTGTTATTAGCATATATGAAGGCTATGGATTTGTGTGTATTAATTTTGTATCCTGAGACTTTGCTGAATTCATTTATCAATTCCAGTAATCTCTTGGTTGAATCTTTGGGGTTTTCTATGTATAATATCATATCGTCTGTGAATAGTGAAAGTTTGACTTCTTCTGCCCCCATCTGGACGCCCCTGATACCTGTATCGTCTGATTGCTCTGGCCAGGACTTCCAGCACTATGTTGAAAAGAAGTGGAGATAGTGGGCAACCTTGTCTAGTTCCTGTTTTAAGGGGGAATGCTTTCAATTTTTCCTCATTCAGCATGATATTGGCTGTGGGTTTATCGTATATGGCTTTAATAGTTTCGAGGTATGAGCCATCTATGCCTATATTGTTAAGAGTTCTTATCATAAAAGGATGCTGGATTTTGTCAAAAGCCTTTTCTGCATCTATTGAAAGGATCATAAAATCTTTGTTCTTGCTTTTATTTATATGGTGAATTACATTTATAGATTTGCGTATGTTGAACCATCCCTGCATCTCGGGAATGAAGCCCCCCTGATCGTGATAAATTATTTTTTTGATGTACATTTGAATTTGGTTTGCAAGGATTTTATTGAGAATTTTTGCATCTATATTCATAAGGGATATTGGTCTGTAATTTTCTTTTCTTGTTGTGTCCTTTCCTGGCTTTGGTATCAAGGTGATATTGGCTTCGTAGTGATATTCTATAATAAAGACATCTGCTCGCGAATGTTTATAGCAGCACAATTCACAATTGCAAAGATGTGGAAACAACCCAGGTGCCCATCAATACATGAGTGGATTAATAAAATGTGGTATATGTATACCATGGAGTATTACTCAGCAATAAAAAACAATAGTGAATTAACACATCTGGTATTATCCTGGTTGGAGCTAGAACCCATTCTTCGAAGCGAAGTGTCACAAGAATGGAAAAACAAGCACCACCGGTACTCGCTATCAAATTGGTACTAACTGATCAACACCTACATCACACAGGGCAATAATATACATCAGGGGGCGGGCAGGCGGGAGGAGGGTGGAGGGGATGGGAAAAACTCTCACTGAATGGATTCGGGGAGCACAGTTTGGGGGATGACCACAACTGTAGCTCTGACACGGGCAGTGCATGGGCAATATATATAGCCAAAGTGGTGTACTCCCATAATATTCTGAAATTAAAAAAAAATAAAATAAAAAAAAATAAATAAATTTGTCTCTTCATTGCCCCTCTTATGGACTACTGTCATTTCTTCTTAGATGACATATGGCCTTTTGTTCCTCTCAATTCTTCAGTCTCTGCCTCGTTGCCAGCATGATTATCCTCAAACCGTTATGACATAAGAGGCCCCCCACAGTGGTTCCCTCTTGGGAGGCCAATTTGGTGTCTGAGGGTCAGGGGTTGGAGGGAGACTTACTTTTCACTATATTCTGTTTTACATTTGGGGTTTTGTACCATATATACATATCACCTAAAATAATTAAAAAGATAGTTGCTTTCTGTAAAAATAAATAAATAAATAAATAAAAGATTAATTAAGAACATTCTGTCACGTCACTGTCTCTCAAAGACTTTAAAGGTACATTTGGAATTCAGCTTCTTCGTGAAGGCTTCTCCCAGTAGTGATGTACGTCATCCATTGAAAGATGAGCATTTTTCACATTTTAATGGGTCAAGAGTTGACAGATTCTTACCATCCCTGCTGGCTAAGTGGCGGCCGTGATGCAGTTGGTATTGCCTGCCCATCTGCAAACTTAAGTCTCAGCCCTCATTCAAATGGTCTTTAAGTGGTTTATTGACTGAAATGTGGAGAGTTGCAGTTTTCTAGCATATCATCAGAAATGTGAGTCCTGATTGTCATCTGCAAACCTTTTGTTGACATCTTTTATTAAAATCAAAGTGCCAGCAGCAAAACCTATACAGAATGAGCATCAGGAGCTTGGAAGAAAATCCCAGAGACAATCGTGGAGCACACTTAAGAATGTCACCAAAGCACCTGATAACCCAGAGGCTGATAGAGTGTGGAAAAACTCAGATATTAACTCTCCCTTGAAAAGAGATTCAGAGAACTTAGATTCTATAGGGAAAACGTCAATGAGAGCTTAACCAATTTTTAAAAATTTAAGTCATTGAATAGTAAAATTTGGGCACAAAATTCTATGGATAAAGTTGCATGTCCACTGCTGCCAAATAAAAGAGAATATTTTAAAAGTTTCCTCATGCCCTTTGTAGTCAATTCCCTACTCATACTCCCAGCCGCTGGCAACTACTGATCTGTTTTCTGCCTCTATTGTTTTGCCTTTTCTATAATGTCATACAACATTTTGTGTCTGGCTTCTTTCACGTAGCATAACATTTTTGTGTTTGTCACTAGTTCTTTCATTCCTTTTAGTTGTTGAGTAGTATTCCATTGTGTAGATATACTATAATTTGTTTGTACATTGACAATACAAGAATATTTTAATTGTTTCTAATTTTGGGTAATTATGGATAAAGCTATAAATGTCCAGGTACAGTAGTTCCCCCCTTTATCCATGGGAGATATGTTCTAAGATCCCCAGTGGATGCCTGAAACTAGGAATAGTACCAAATCCTATACTATAACATATGCTATGTTTTTAAAATCTGATAACTGTTATGTTAGGTCAGAGCCAAGAGGAAGACACACAAGCCTGGGGTGTGGTAAAATACTGTTTATTTTGGGCACCTGGGTGCAGGTGGGTAGAGGCCGAAAAGGGCATCCTAAAAAAGGGGAGAGTTTTATAGAAGGTTTGGATGAAAGTTTGGGGAGGGGGAGTTCTTTCTGGAACAGCCACCAGTTTCCACCAGCTCCATCCCAGGCTTTGTAGTTTGGAGTTATCTTTACAACCTCTGGGAGCCTAGCCTCTGGGGGTCCTCATCTGACTTCTTCATCTACCCCATTCCAGAGCAGACCCCACATGTTATGGCTACTAAGTGACTAACGGGTACGGAGCATATACAACATGGATATGCTGGACAAAGGGATGACTGACCAGCAATAAATGAAAGTTCCAGTTATGCTGCAACCTCATCAGCACTTAGTATGATCAGCTTTTAAAAATTATAGTCATTGTATTTGTTTGTAGTGGTATTTCATTGTGGTTTTATTTTGTATTTCCCAGTTGACTAATGTTAGGCATCTTTTCATGGGCCTATTTGCTATCCATATGTCTTCTTTGATGAAATAAATGTCTGTTCAAATCATTTTAATTGTTTTATTTGTGTTCCTATTATTGAGTTCTTTATATTGTATATTCTGGGTATTCTTTATCAGATATGTATCTTGCAAATATTATCTCTATGGTTTGTCTTTTCATTTTCTTTACAGTGTCTTTCAAATAGGAGGATATTTAAATTCTATGAAATCCAATTTGTCAATTTTTTTTTCTTTTATGGCTCATACTTTTTGTGTCCAATGTAAGAAATCTTTACAAAACCCAAGGTTACAAAGATTGTGTTCTCCTGTTGATGTTTTATGGCTTTTAGATTTTTGCAAATAGGTCTATAATCCATTTCAAGTTGATTTTTGTCCATGGTACAAGCTATGGGTTAATATTCAATTGTGTCATTGCCATTTGTTGGAAAGACTATCCTTTCTCCATTAAATTCAACCTTTATTGAAAATCAATTGTGACCATATAACTGTAGGTCTATTTTCTGTTCTATTCCACTCATCTATTTCTGTCCTTTTGCCAGTACCACACTGTCTTGACTACTATAGCTTTGTAGTAAATCTTAGAAATCAAGTAATGTAAGTCCTCCAACTTTGTTCTTGTTTTTCAAAATTATTGACTATTCTTGTTGCTTTGCTTTTCCTTATAAATTTTAGAGTCAGCCTTTCTGTTTCTACAAAAAACTTGCTGAAGATTTTGGGATTTGTGGATTATGTTGAGTTTATAGATGAATTTTCGGAGAATTGACATCTTAACAATATTGAGTCTTCCATGAATGCAGTATATCTTTATTTAGGTTGTCTTTGATCTATCTCAGCAATGTTTTATAGTTTTCAGCATAAACCTTACACATATTATATTTGATTTATCTCTAAATATTTCATGGGCTATTTTAATGCTATTATACATGGCATTTCTTTTTAAATTTATAATTTTTCATTGCTAGTACATGGAAATAAAATTGATTTTTGTGTATTCACCTTGTATTCTGCAACCAGGATAAGCTTTAAGGTAGCTTTTATTTTATATTCTTTATGATTTTCTTATGTAATAAATCATGTTATCTGCAAATAGAGATAGTTTTATTTCTTCCTTTCCAATTTGTATGCCTTTTATTTCTTTTTTCTTGCCTTATTGTGCTGGCTAGACCCTTTAGTACTGAACAGGAATAGTTATTTCTCTTATGTGTACACAAGATTGATATATGGTAAATATGTCTAAGTATAAAAGAGCTTTCAATAAATATATAACTTAAAATAAAAACAGAAGAGCATGTTATCATTGTTTAGTTGGCAGCCTTTTTTCTGACTGACACCTCAAATAATGGTGTATTTTATAATTGATGGTGTTAGATACAATGAAATCTTGTAATAGAGCAGCCGTATTGCATATTCATAGACTATGATGTGAAAATGCACCTGGAGTTGTTCAACACGGAGGCCCTGATATTAAGTTACACATGTCTAGGGGCTCCATAGTTTGTAATGTTACCACTTATAATTTCATTTAACCAGAGCATGGGGTTTCAACTTAAGCCTGAATCAGGTCTACTCCTTGGGGCCCCATAAGGCTAAAAATGGTTGACATGCCAGAGACATTTACTTGGTGTTGACTATGATAAATTTGAGCAAGTGACTCTCAAACTGTGAAGGGTCTGAGATTTTACCTTACTTGCAAGCTAACAAGAGAGCCTGGCAGTTTCATGGATGCTTCCAGAAGACACACAATGCCTGGGTATTCTGTGAAATACCCAGGAACTTTATTACTTACAGTATAGCAGACAGCATGAGTTTTGTGTTTGTGTTGATTCCTCTTGCCTACCAAGTGCTGTGGGGAAATGCAGGGCTGAGCCCAGATGGATGCCGAGCATATTACAGATTTGGGTCACACCTGAGAAACCCCAAACTTAAGAAACCTCGATCTTTAAAGGGGTTATAAGCAAACCTGTCTAACCTTTGCCCTAGAGAGAGACATTATCTTTATTTTATCTCTGGACATGAAGCTACCCTCTGCTCCAGAGGCAGACACTATTTCCATCTTCCAAGGCAAACATCCGTGAAAAGATAGTCTGGAGTCCTGCCAGTCCCTCTGCTTAGAAGATGTGATCCATGGAGAATTTCATTCCAACAGTAATGTGCTTCAGTGGTCCACTAGGAAAAGGACTCCTGAGTAGAACATCTAGAACATCCCTGTCACTCAGTCTGTCCCTGTCACTCAGTCTGTCCACAGCTGTTGCAGTCTGCCTATACGTTCAACACACTTAACAAACCTGTTTCTTTGTCTAGACCCACAGTTCGACTACGCTTCTCAACCTTCTTTGTGGTTAAGTATTGCCGCATGACTCAGTTGACCAATGAAACATGGATGGAAGGGACACTGCCATCTCCAGACCTGGCCTATAAAATCTTCCCCACACAATCCTCTCTGCCCCTTCTCTTTTCCCACCCTTTTCATGCTCTGGTTGAATTCAGAAAAAGACAAATTCCTAAAAAATGGTGGAATCATTATGGAGGAAGATTGGGTCCTTGAATGGTTGCATGGAGCAAAGATTCTCCCCCTCCTACCCCAACAGGCATGGAACTGTGATGTAAGTAAAAAATAAAGCCATCTGTTTTTAGTGGCCTGACAATAAAAGCTCATCAATCATAGTTGCTAGCATTATATACTCTAATCTATTAGCCTTACCACTATCCCACCCCAAACTTAAATATCTCTCCCCATTACATTGGGCCTAAGTGGACACTAGTTTATCTGTTCGTTACTTATAGTCCTCTGTTAGATGTTGACAACACAAGAAATGAGACTTTCAACTCCATTTGCTGTGAATATGCTATAACTTGTGTAACTTGTTGGCTCAAGATGCCACCATCCATTGGTGCAGGATAGCACCAGGAAGGTATCTAAACTAACTCTGGGGGATGGAAGCAGAGCTGAGAGTCTTTCACTGGGCAGAGTAGGTCATGGCCACTAACATCATGTGAAGTTGGTGGTGGGGTGGGAGATGAGTAGGGAAACTATAGTGCCTGTTGTATTTATTAGCTTCTTTGAGACCTCTTCTGGTTCTCCCAGAAATACCTAGGTGAGAGAGAGGTCACCTAGTCCACAGGGGTGACTTAGACCCATTAGTGGCCAAAGCTGGGTCAAAGGGACTCAAGGAATGCAGGTTACATGAGCCTCCCCACAGCCCTTTATACGTCACGGTCAAATCCTTTCTGCCATCTATAGCAAACTGTATTTTCTAAATACAGTTTTATGGGAGCACAGGCATGCTCATTTGTTTAGGGATTGTCTATGGTTCCTTTCTCCAACCGCAGAGTTAGTAGTTGCAACAGAGCTGCTACCAAGCCTAAAATATTTACTATCTGGACCTTTTCAGAAAAAGTTTGCCAACCCCCAGTATAGAGACCATTAATACACATTACACATATGTAGAAAGTAGGGCTTTGCTGATTTAGATCATTTGACTCAATTCACAGAGTACATTAATGGTTGAGCCAATCAACATAGGACTGCAGATTCCTTCTAAGGCTCCCTTGCCTGCCATGTACAGAAATCCTGCTGTGCACATCTCGTTAGCCCAGAGTAAGAGTTTGATTTTTAAAAATTAGGGGTTAGAATATATCTATTCCTATCATCTTCCCTTTCCATTCTTTTCTGTCCCAAGAACCAAGGTGGCCTGACACATCTTTGAAAGAAAAAGACAGAACAACAAATAAAACCCTTTGCAGAACACTTAGCTGAGGGAAAAGTGGGAAGGGGTCTCAGAATTATAAGGTCTCAATTTCAAAGGCAAAGGGATGTCCAGTAGTCCCTACTGGCCCTTTTTCCTGAAGAGCCCAGGTGGACTGACATTTGGGGGAAATGACACCCAGGTAGGGGAAATATCAGGGACACATGTCTCAGGTTTCTGAGGCTGGCATATGTGGGCTTTAAGGCATTTATTGTGTTGCTATCAAGCCCACTATTGCCACATGTGTGTCATGATGTCTTCATTTAGAAAACAGAATCCAGGGAACTCTTTGTCATCACTGACTCCCTCCCTTACACTCCCTCTTGCTTGCACTGTCTCTGGCTCACTGCATCTTGCTGTCTCCTGTGTGTGCACTCACCTCTTTCCCACTTCCCCGATCCAACCTTGTCTGAGTTCATCTGAACATTCAATCCCTGAACCCACTCTACTTTATCCTAATCTGTCAATACCCTTCCAAATTCCCTTCTTCCCCCATCCATCACTTCAAGCACTCTATTACCCTCAGCTTGAATCTTGCCCAGTTATCCTTACAGAGTGTGTACCTGGCAAACCTCCAACACTGGATCAATCCAAACATTTGCTTTCTCCTCTCCTACCACCAGCATACTCAGGCTGCTGGGGACAGTCAAAAAGCAGGGAGGCCTGGAGCCACTAGGGACTTCTCTCCTGCACACTCATGAGAACCCCCACTTCCACGTCATCCACCTTAGTAAATCTTTCAACAGTTGCTTCTCACCTTTTGCTCAGAAACTAACCATGACAGACATTGTTGGTTGGCTTCCCAGCATCCATTCTCTGCCTGTCCCTCCCGATGGCTCAGAATTTCCTTTGAGCAAGTGCCCCTCTCCCACTCTTAGTCATGATGTTTGGGTGGGTTTGACCTGCTTCCGCCTTCGGGGGTGGGCACTGATGGACTTCAGCTAATGAGTTCCCCCCTTCTCTGGCGACAGTGAGGGGTGCATCGTGGATGAGCACACCACCCCACAGGGCCAGTGAGACGTGCAGAGACAAGCGCAGGGGCTTCCGACACTTGCTACCTCTGTGGAGGTAACGTCTCAGACTGCTGACACCTGTGCAGCAGGACGAGGGCAAGAGAATCACAGGAGCCAGGGTCGTGAGGCTGTCCTGAGCCTCTGGATCAAACCGTGCCGATACCCAGGGCTGCCTTTAGACTTTCAAGAGTGTCATTAAATCTGTCGTTCAATTGTCATTCAATGTCCTCATTGCTTTTTCAAAGCCAATTTGTGTTGAACGTTCCATTGCTCGCATCCTAACTGATCCTAAATGATGATCCCCCATTTCACTACACCCCCAGCAAGTGACCTTGCCTCCTAGGCCAAGGAGGAAATGGAAGTCATCCAGGAGGAACTCCGTCAACTTACTTCCCTGACACCTTTATGAACTTCTGAATCTGAACCTATCTTCCTCCTTCCTTCTAGTCTTCCCCCCACCTTCTGAGAAACTTCATCTCAGTCTCTTCCTCTTCTTCCTCTCCACTGGTTTTTTCTCGTCACCCTTCCTTCCAGCAGAGTGCCTCCCAGGGGAGGAACAGTCCGAAACTCTTCTCAATCCCTCCTCCTCATTTTCCTGCCTCTCTGCTGTCCTTCTCCAGCAAATTTCTTGGGGGAAAAATGTCCCACAAAGAGTTTAGCTGGAGAGCATGCTTGGGTGAGGATCCATGGAGTAGTCAAGGGTTTCTACCCTGGAGGCAGTTAAACGTAGTGGGGGGAGCTCAGAACAGAGGCCTGGGTGAAAGACGTCAATCGGGGCATCCCTGGCGTTTGTTGTCATTGGAGCCACTGAAGTTGGTGAGGCCTCTCAACAACTGTGGGGAGTGACACTACAGGAGGGCTCCGGCGGAGCTTCGGAGGACAGGGACACTTGAGGAAGTGGGGAAAAAGGGCATCTTTGAATGGCGAAAAGCTCAGTGGTAAGAGGAAAACCAGGAGAGAAGGCTGTCCCGGAAGCAAAGAGAGGAGCGTGTTCCAAGGAGGAAATGGTTGGTCAAATGCTACCTAGTGGTTAAGTGTGATAGGACAAAAATCACTGGATCTGACAGCATGGGGAGTTTCGGAGTGACATGGCCAGAAGTTAGCTTTCAGTGGGTAGGAGAGTAAATGAGAGGTCAGAAAAAGGAGGAGAGAGCACTATAGGCAATTTTTTTTTTCTTTCCAACTATCTTTGTTTAGATTTCTCCAAAAGCAGATCCACAAGTACTTGGGCACAACTGATTTATTTGGGAGGCAAACCCCAAAATCACTAGTGAAGTGTTGGGAAAGGGAGATAGGAAGGGTTTAGAAAAGGCAGCCAAGGGGGCACCTATGTGCAAGACTGTTGTGCACCACTAAGGCACAGTCCTTCTGCCCCCACCCTGAGAAATGGGTGAACCAGCCTCAGAATGGTGCCCCTGGACCATGTATCCACTGACTCCCATGCCCCATTGGTTGAGGGCCGCCTCTGGAAGCATCCGCCCCACCAGGCTCATCCTCTTGCACTTGCCAAGCTGATTCCTGTGGGAAGAGTTCACCATGCAGGAGCTGCCAACCGCAGCCACCTTGAACTCTGGAGGGCCCGGGAGGGTGGCAACGGCATCAGCCCCACCCAGCACCTTTCATTCCTTTACCAAGTCCCATGGCTAAGGTCAGAGAAGGGGACCTTTTGAAATGTAACTACAGGCAGGCATGACAGAGACTTTTAGCATCATAGAGTAGATAAGAATGCAGTGTGCCCTCATGAGATTAATTCTTGCAGGGGATGGAAAGGTCTGAGTGAGCAGTAGATAAAAACTGTTCTCAGCCCCACATTCTCTTCCTGAAGTGGAAGCCAGAATTAGGGGCAGGAGCAGGAAGAGGTACAGATGTTATCATAGTGCCCTGCCCTTTGACCTTTTGTGGCAGAGGCACAGAGAGGGACAGGGTGAAAACCTTGTTAGGGCTTACGTTTTCCTTTCCATGACAGAGTTCTACACCCTCTATATTAAAATAGAGAGCCCAGTGACTTGACCTTCCTTTTCTTGCATGTACCTATACCATCATTGTTTCTCGACGTTTACTGATCATGCACCATGTACCAGGAGCTGGGGGGAAATTTCACCCTAGAGGTGAGCAACGAACCTTAGACCCAGCCGGGAAATGGCTGGCTGCAGGACTGTGCCAGCAGTCTTGAAGTGAGCATGGAAGAAAGACCAACCAGCAGGCAAGGATTACTCCTCCCTCCCTCCCTCCCACGCCCATCCCTTTCTCCAAAGGTTAAGGGTGGAAGAAAAGGTGTGGCCGGGGAAAGTGTGAAACAGAGTGCTGGAAGAGGCCGGCAGTACCTTCAGCTCACCTAAAGCTCGGAAGAATTGTTAAGTCCCCTAAGCACAGTCTCCAGTGGCACAGTTAGCTCTTCCTTCTTTTATACTATAGAGGCAGTACAAAAGCACATCCATGTGCTTGTGAGAGCACATCCATGCCTTCTGAAAACACACTCTGGGGAAGACGGGACAGACAAAGAATGGGAGAGCCAGCAGACCTAGGGAAGAGTGATCCCTGTGGAGGCCATGGCAGTCCAGCTGGACAACTGGGCCCTGCAATCTTGGATCTGCCCCGGTGGCCTCGCCTTTGATATCTTTGCCTGATCACCAGTCTCTTCACACATTTCTAGGAGCCTTCTTGTGTCTGAAAAATAGGGCTGGATGGAGAACAACACAGGGGGAAGAAGCATGCATACTTATGAAGTTTCAAATGCTGGGAAACAGGAAAGGAGAATTGTATGCATTTAAGAGGAAGTGATTGTAGACTGGGTTAGAAATGGAGTGGAAGACTATGCCAGGTCCAAAATCTGTGGTTAGAGTTGGAGTAAACATTTTTCTTATTGTCAAACTTGCACACCCATGACTGAGATGGCGCCGCTCACTGCTCGAGGTCATGCTCCTCTCCTCCTTTAATCCTCCAGTGGAAGCCCCTCCTCCTGCTCGTCTTTCCTTTTCCAAGGAGCAACCGTACTTCCTGTGCTCAGGTGTTGCCTTTGTGCCTTTTTCTAGCCTCACCCTAGGCTTACAATGTCTGCTCCTAGCTTACCAAGCCGTCTGCCTCCCTCTGTGAAGAAACTCAAACCACAGCTGTAGGAATTTTTCCTTGATTAACTAGCAAAATGAGATGGGGATGTGGACAACGTGCATTTAACAAAGAGCAAGTTCATTGTCATTTCTCCCTGCTCTTTGACCCCTCAGAACCAGAGAGCAGTTCACCCTCTCCATTAGCTCATTTGAAGTCTCTGTATTATTTTTTATATTCTCCCTGTTTCTTGCATCCCACATGGGAAATGCCCATTTTTGTAACTCACAGGGGTGACATTGCAGGGCTCTTCCCCTAGCAGCCACCCGGCCCTTCCTAGGTTCCAGCTGTGTGTTGTACGGACGTCACTGAGCCGTCTGACGGTGACTGACAGGGATGTGATGAAGTCCCAAAAGATGAACAGCAGGCAGACTGATGTCAGTGGCAGGAGGGAGTAACTGAAAGGCCGGGCCCAGATGCACGCACTTAGTGAATACAGAAAGAAGCCAGTGGCTGGGGCAGAGCAGAGAGGTCAGCAAAGTCTTCATCCATTCAGGCTGCTATAAAAATACCTCAGACTGAGTAATTTATGAACAATAGGAGTTTATTGCTCACAGTTCTGGAGGCTAAGAAGTCCAAGATCAAGGTGCTAGTAGATTCGGTGTCTGGTGAGGGCCCATTCCTCACAGGCAGTGCCTTCTAGCTGCTTCCTCACATGGTGCAAGAGCAAAAGGGCTTCCCCATCCTCTTTTATGTGGGTGCCCATGATGGGGAGGCTCATGAGCCTGTCACCTCCCAACACTACAGCACAGGGATTAAGTTTCAGCATGTGAAATTTGGGGTACCACAAAACATTCAGACCACAGCAGTAGGTAACAATACTGAGCATTCCAACATGCCGGACACGGCTCTGAGACTAAGCCCTGATCTTCATATATCCCTAGCATGTTGGTACTACTGTCCCCTTCTAATTATGAAAAAACTGAGGCATAGAGGGACATGGTAACATGGTCACACAGCTGGTAAGTGCTGGGGACAGGATCTAACCCCAGGCATCCTGGCTTCAGAGCCCATACTCAGAACCACTGCACTATACTCCCCTTCCACCTTGGAAGAGTTGTAAGCTTCCTGGCCCTCAAAGCCTCACCCAGAGTAAGGGGACTCTTAGGCCTTCTCAAAGCACAAATCATTCCCTTCCAAGGCCCCACCTTACACACAACAGCCTGGCCAGTTTTTGTACCTGTGTAACCTATACATGTGCTAGAGACCCCCTCCCATGGGTCAGGCATGTCTTACCTTTCTTGGGGTGATCAAGGGTACAATGTGATTGTTGGGGACACTGCACAGATAGGACACCACCCCCAGGCTCTGTGGAATAGTACAGCCTGGTCCAAGTACTACTTTCCTGCACTCGGAGCTATTGAAGCAGAACAAGGGTCAGTTTCCTAGATGTCAGTTTTCTAGAGTCATGGCAACAACCCCCAGGGCTCATTGTGCATCATGCCCATATCTGACCTTGTTCTAGAAAGGATTTGAAATAAGCCATGCAGGGAATAAATTTATTCACACTCAAAGTTGCGTTTATAATGATTTTTTATAAAATATTCTTTAATAGTTTTTTAAATGATACTATTTCCATATTAACGATATGTTAAATTACCACTTGGAAGCAATATTTAAATAAATTTAACTCATAGGCACAGATAGGCTCAACTGTTACCACGTTTGAATTGACCTTGGCTTTTGCACTGGTCAACATCCTTTCAGGACTCAGAGGGCATACTCAAATTGGGAGAGTCTGATAAAGTGATATTTATAAAGGTATAGGCTAGGTGTAGGGAAATCCCAAGAGAAAGTGTGGTATCCTGGAGCTAATAATAGTGTGTTGGGGGGTAAGGGGTGGCAGGGGATGTACCACTCCTAGCCTGAAGGAGCGCCACGGGGAGGGGAGGGAACTACATGGGAGGATCACCTTGACAGAAGCTATGACTGCAGTGGAGTGACACAGCCATCCCAGGGCAGCCACCCAGGGAAGGAGCCAAAGGCCTGGTACCTTCACACATTCTTTTCCCTCACTCTGGTCTCCTGCCAGGTCTCCCCCCTAGACAAGCCCCATCAGAAGCCAAAGGGTGAGGGTCATCCTTGCAGATCAGCCTTCTGAGACCAGAGCAAGGCAGAGAAGATGGAGAGGACGCCTGGAGGTGCAAACAGAAGATATCCCCATGGTCTCACTCTGTCGCCCAGGCTGGAATGCAGTGGTATGATCATAGCTCACTGCAACCTCAAACTCCTGGGCTCAAGCGATCCTCCTGCCTCAGCCTCCTGAGTAGCTGGGACTATAGGAGTGCACTACCATGCCTGGCTAATTTTTTAAAAAAATGTTTTAATAGAGATGGGGTCTCACTATATTGCCCAGGCTGGTCTCAAACTCCTGGCCTCAAGCGATCCTCCTGCCTCGGCCTCCCAAAGTGCTGGGATTACAGATGTGAGTCACCATGCCCAGCATCTGATTTCTTTCTTAGGGTCAAAGTGTTTCATAGCACAGGGGCTGCCTCACTCTACCAAGCTTCAAGGGAAAAAATAAATAAATAAATAAATAAAAGCCAACTCTGGTCTTGACCTGAGGAGGAAACAGAGTTGCAGAATGTGGTCCTCTTCCCTAGAGAGGTAACTAGAACTGGAAAAGGAAAGTGTGTAATTTTCTTGCTGAGGAAACAAAGTTTGTCTTTATTACCCTTGGCCCAATTCTGTATTGTCTCAAGTCTATAATCCTTCACGTATAATTCCAAAATCCAACTACTTCTGAAAACTGAAGGTTTTTCCATACTTTATCTGTCAGCGAAACATGACCTACTGACATGAGCTATTTGTAACCATTATCTATCCCACTTCATGTGAATATATTTTCTTGCAGAAAAATTGTGTTTGGTTGCTGGAGGATCCCTGGCCCTGTCTTTTCTACTATATTCATACGCTTTTACATATATATACAATATATATAATATGCAGTATATGACTTTCAAAACTCCAAAACATTTCTAAATTCCAAAATCTCTCTGGCCCCTCAGCCTTCAGATAAGAGATTCTGGCCTTGTGTTCTGATTCACTTCAGCTCCATAACACTCTTTAAAAAGGGCATAGGGAAAGTTATGCTTGTCATTTATAATTAATAGAATTTCTTTACTTTGAATTTGGCTTTGATACCAAATATAAAGTTCTTTTTAACTCAAACTTTAGTTTTTTAAGTATCTCTCTACCCCTTTTGAATATTACATGGGATTGTAAAACACAATATAGTACAGAATCACAGCAGGAAAGAGATAAGAGACCCAAGGGATACTCAAAGAGAATTTGCTAAAGGGATGATCTGCAGGGGTGTGGGCAGGGTCAAATACACCAACAGAGGATAGTGCCTTAGAGCATGGATTCTGGAGCTGGACTTCCTGGGTTCGAATCTCAGCTTCACCACTTACTGTTACAGCTATGTGTCCTTGGGCTAGTTACTTAAATTCTTTGTGTCTCATATTTTCACAATATGGTAACTTCCTTTTGAATTGATTTTTCACAACCACCCTGTGATGTGGATAAGATAGGCAGCTTTCCCTCTGATGTATGATGAAACCAGAGCAATGAAGTAATCGGCCCAAAGTTAGGCAGTGAATTTGTGGCAAGTGACGACTGGTGTAAGAAACTCCCTGCTGCCGAGGCAGGCTCCCCCCACCTCATACCTGCCTTATTCACAGAAACTTGCCCTTCCCTGACTGCTCCAGGAGGGGAACATGTCACGCAGTGTTCTCAGCCTGGCCAATTCTCATATGAGCAGGAAGGGCTTCTGAGGTGTTTCCAGAAATGTCAGCCTTTGATACTTCTTGTTTTATGTCTCCACCCTGATAATTACCCCAACTCGATTTAACAAACATTAACCACATAATGCAGACTTGATTTTGCTTGCAGAGGAGTCAGGTCTGAGTAAGTGGATTTGATTGTCTTAGGGGAATTAAAGGCTATTTTCTAGTTCAAAGGTAGAACCAAGTATGAGTTCTTTTTCTTCTAAATGCATGGGCCTTAACACAACAAACTCCAACTCTGCAGGTATGAGTAGAATAAAATCACATGCAACATCATCTCCTGCCTCCCTAGGCCTGGTGGGAAGGAAGGCAGGGATGTCCATGTCCAGATCTCTCTCTCTTTTCCATACTTCCCTCTGCTCCCCTGCAAGGGCCTTCCATTGACAGAATCCAAACAGAAGCCTGAAGGCAATGGGGTCCATGGAATCAACCTCTTGGAGCAGAAAGCAGGGAGCAAAGACAGGTGGAGAATGGATCCCGGCAAGGATGGGGCAAATGGAGAACAAACAGCCCAGAATTCCACCAATACAGATATCAAAGGGCATCTCTTTCCTATAATGGTGACAAGCGATATTTTTAAAGAAATAGTAACTCACAGTAGGAATTCATACACAGTTTTTTCGAATTTTCTGTTACTATGTAACAAGTTACCCCAAAATGTAGTAGCTGAAAACAACAAACATTTATTATCTCACACAGCTTCTGAGGGTCAGGAATCTGGAAGTAGCCTCACTGGGTGGTTCTAGGTCAGGGTATCTCATGAGATTTCAGTCAAGATATCAGGGGATGCAGTCATTTAAAGCTTAGACGGAGGTGGGAGATCCACATCCAAAATGGTTTACACACATGGCTGTTGGCTGGAGGCCTCAGGTCCTCACTGGCTATTGGCAGGAGGTGTTAGTCATTGTCACGTGAGCCTCTCCAAAGAGCAGCACCCAACATGGCAACTAGCTTCTCCCAGAGTGAGCGGCTCAGGAGAGACAGCAAGGAGGAAGCCATAGTGTCTTTCAGTGACTACTCTCAGAAGTCTAACATCATCACTTCTGCTATGTTCTATTTGTTAGAGTTCTAAGTTCAGCCCACATTTATGGGGAGGGGAACTAGGCTTAGCCTTTTGAAGTGAGGAATATTTAAGAATTTATGGACCTATTCAAAACCCACCATACCCTCAGAAGATCAGTAGGAGAAATGGTTCACGATGACTTCACAATAGGGATGAAGGGCTGGTGTGCAAGAGATCTGGGAAGATCTCAGGAGAATGTTCTCCGTGCCGCCAGCCCCTCCTCTCCTCCCTAGTAGTTGGAACCCATCCATCCTTCTTGGCAATCCCTGTGCCGCCTTATTTTTTCCCAACTCATTATTATACCTACCCTATTTCCCATTATTGCTCTTGGCCGACTCTTCTTGGAAAACAGTTAAACTAATTTGAGCTGAGATATACATGGTTTATAATGAACCCACAAATCCCTCCTGGGGGTTACCTAATTCTAATACAGGCTCTCCTGGAAGTGCAATGCATCCAAAGAAGCCAATCTCTTTAATCTCTTTCATGTGGAAAAGGATGGTTTCTGTAACACAAGTAAGACCTTCCTTGCCCCTGTACAATAATATAAAAACATCAGGGCACTTGCTTATACATTATGTGATTTAATTTTCATAACAAAGCTGAAGACCAGTTTTTGATTTCTAGCCAATGAGGAACCTAGGCTAGTAGAGAGTGACTACATGGCAGAGGCTGGATGTGAAGCGTGGAGCTGATTCCCAGTACAGGACTCCTGTTGAACCCGGTCTGCCTAGCAAGGACCCTGAAGCATCATCTCCATGGCAAAATGAGTAGCCCACTCTGGGAACCCAGGGAAATAGTTTATTCTATTCTATTTTCAATAGTTTGGGGAGGACGATGTGGGTACAGAGCAGTTATAAACAACTATTAGGATGCCTCTGGGTCTCCAGAGGATGATTGGGTATGTATTAAGGCAGCAGTTCTCAAGCTTTTTGTCACAGGAACTCTTTATACTCTCAAAATATCAAAGATCCAAAAGAGCTTTTGCTTGTTTATTTGTGTTATATCTATTTAACACGTATTTTTATTATAATATTAATTTATTTTAATTGACAAATAAAAATTGTGTGCATTTATCATGTACAACATGTTGTTTTGAAATATGTATACATTGTGGAATGGCTAAACTGAGCTAATTAACATATGCATTGCCTCACATTTTTTGGTGGCAAGAACACTTAAAATCTACTCTTCCAGCGACTTTCAGGAATCCAATACATTGTTGTCAACTATAGTCACTATGTTGTGCAATAGAGCTCTTGAAATATTTAATATCTACTTACTATATCAATTTATTTTACTTATAGTTATGATATTAGAAATGAAAACTGAGAAATTTTTAAAATATTTAACTCATTTAAAAATAACAATGTCAATAATACCTATTACATGTTAACTTTTGTGAAAATAACTATATTTTCCAAAGCAAAAAAAAATAGGGAAAAAAGTGGCATTGTGTTACCTTTTTGCAAATTTCACATCTGGCTTAGAAGGCAGATGGATTCTCATATCTGCTTCTACATTCAATCTGTTGTGAAATCACACATTGTGTAGCTGGTGAAAAACCCCTCTATACAGTCATAGGAGCATGAGAGTGGAAAAGGCAAATAATGTCTTTGCATTATTATGAAAATACTGTTGACCTCATAAATCCACACTTGGAAAACAGCTGAATTAATGTGGTCTTACAAACTCTCTTCTTCTTTATTTTGCTGATGATAGACTTTAAACAGAGAATGCTGGAGTCAGCACTTCATGGCTCTGGATCTATGTCTGACATACCAGACATATAAGGCCTCTGTGGCTGGTTTCAGTATGCAGTGGCAGCAAAAGGAATGAATAAAAGGAAGAATTGTCCAGAAGAATGGAAAAGCTGGATGATACATTCGAAAGCAAGTGGAATTTTGTTCCTGTGGTAAGAATATGTTACTATTCACCAAAGTCTGCTTCCCCTCTCTGCAGGAAGATGAAGCATCTCTTCCCTTTAAAGTTTGATATAGCCACATGACTTGCTTCAAATACAGTGATGTGTGGCACTTCCAGGAAGAAGCTTGAAGAATCAGTTTTCTCTTTGTCACACTATTTTCCCTCTTGGTAACCACCAGTGCTTTATGTGGATATTAGCTACCCCATCAGCCTAGCACCCAGAGTGAGGACAGCATTGATGGCAAGAAAGGTTCCCAGCTAACCCTTGCTGGACATGTAGCACAGATGAGAAAATAAACACATGTGATTTTCAGCCATTGAGATGTTGGGGTTGTTTGTGACAACAGTGCAATCTAGCCCATCCCAACTGATACAGCTGTCTTAGTCCATTTTGTGTTGCTATAAAAGGAATACCTGGGGCTGGATAATTTATAAAGAAAACAACTTTATTTAGTGCATGGTTCTGCAGGCTGTACAAGAAGCATGGTGCTGGCATCTGCTCAGCTTCTGGCAAGGGCTCTTGTGCTGTGTCAAATATGGTAGAGAAGGTCAAAGGGGAAGCAAGCATGTGCAAAGAGGGCCAAACTCAAGGGGTATCCTGGCTTTATAACAACCCACTCTCCTGGGAACTAATTTACTCCCCCCCCAAGAACCAATCCAGTCTCATGAGAGCTTGCTACCTCAAGAACAGGACCAAACCATTCATGAGGGACCTGCCCTCATTACCCACACACCTCCCACTAGGCCTCACCTGCCAACACTGCCACACTGAGGATCAAATTTGAACATGAGATTTGGTGGGAACAAACAAACCATATCCAAACCATAGCAACAGCCATCTCATTGGAAAGGCAAGTCGAGGATATGGAATCCACTATTTAACCACATTTATTGGGAGCCTACTGTGCGTTAAACAGCACGCCAGGTGCTATGATTACAGATGACTTAGATTTGGCACCAGCCCTCAAAGGGCTTAGAGTGCAGAAGGCATATAAATAAATAAACTATATCACTCTGTTGTAATTGCCACTATTAACAAAGTGTACTATGGAAGGGAGGAGTCCACAAATCCTTTATCAGTCAGGGAACAAGCAAGAGACAGATGACATACTCAGCTGGAATGTTTGAAGGGACATTTTACTGAAGGGGCCATTTTTGAAGTGTGAGCAGGGTTAAAGGAGCCAACAGGGATGTTGAGACATGCAGTGACCATCAACAGAGGAAAGCCAATCACGCCCCAGTCTGAAGAAACAAAGGTTAGAAATAGTGTTACTGGACCAGATGGAATCATGTTGGAGGGGCCACGTAACACCAACCACAGTTGTAGAAGGGTACAAGCATTGCTAGAACCAGAGCAAAACAGAAAGGGATCAGGAAGAATAAATATTCTGACCTCTCTCTTCTCCTGCTCTCCGATCTCCTACCTGTGCCTCCTATTGGCAAGATCACCCTGAGAACCAGAGGTAAAGGTGTCTGGGTGATCCCGTCAATGTAGTCAGTAGAGGTCAACTTCCTGGTTCTCAGAGCAGAGTGGAGAAGGAGCTGGAGGAACAAATGGAGAATATCCTGAATAAGGTCCAAAAAAAGAGAAATGATAGGAATAGTTGATACAATATTTTCTAAAACTTTTTATTTCATGGCTTAATTAAAATGTCTAATTTGCAAGGACAGTCCTCAGCTACTGACAGAATAGGGATGGGTTTAAATGAGTATTCATCCAGAGAACTGGATACTTGAGGCTCCTATTAGTAAAAAAAGACAATGAACATATGGCCAGAAATCCCATTCTGCATTTGGTTGGGGACGGGGGAGGGTAGGAGATGAAAGACAGATGAGGAGAAGATGGGTAGGGAATAAGAAAGAAAGAATCTTCCCATCAGCCAGAGACCAGACCCTAGAGGTAAATCATAAGGTGGAAGTTGCATCATTTTCTAACCTAACCTCCGAAATCATGCAGGATCACTTTCACCCTATTGTATTGGTTACAAACTCACCCAGGCACAAGAGGAGAAAAAGTAATTCCACCTCTTACTGAAGAAAGCAAGGTTCTAGAACAGCACTGAACAAGACAGTAGCCAGTAGCCACATGTGGCTCTTTATACTTAAATTAATTAAAATTTAATAAAATTAAAAATTCACTTCCTCGGTCACACTAGCCACATTTCAAGTGCTCAATAGTCATATGAAGACTTAGAATATTTCCATCATTGCAGGAGGTTCTGTTGGACAGCATGGCTCTAGAAGAACATGAGAGATAGGACATACTGTTGCAGCCATTTTGCAAAAATACAGTCTGCCACCAGGACTTAGACAAACCAAATAATATTCAGCAAAATGGACTAAAATGGTACAGTGGTTCACATGATGTTGTTTACAAGGGTTGGCAATAATTGATGCTGTTTATTATGAAGAAGGAAGCACTTGGGTTGAGTTTTCAAATGAAAGAGAGGAAGTGCACATAGCCCCAATGGCTAAATTCAGGGCCAATAGAAGGGTATCACCGAAGGGTGATTTTTACGCCAGTATGCTCCGTCTTTCTTGGGTCATGAGCCTCTTTGTGCATGTGATAAAAGCCACATCTCCCCAGAACAAAATGAACACATACAGTACCATGCATCTTATTTCAAGGGTCTACAGATCTCTCCAAATCCATCCGTAGACTCGACTTGCCAGATGAGGGCCTACTTTAGGCTGTGAGCCCCTGAAGGTATTTCCTTATCTCCAGCCATTAGCAGAGTACCTGGCTCTGATGAAACTTAATCACCATATGTTGAAAGAAAGAGGTACATTTTTGCTCAATACAAGTAAGAATTTTAAAAGGCGAGGAAGGCATTTAAGTGGAACAGGTAACATCAGGAAGCCAGCAAGTTTCTCAGCAGTAGAGGAGTCCAAGCAGATGTGTGCTGCTGTAGAGAGGATTTCAGCTTTCAAACGAAACTGACTAAGCTTTAATGTCTTGTCCAGCTCAGGAGAGCCAAGGTTCTATAAAAGTGACAGTAAGGCCCAAGCGAAGGAATAATCACATACAATTTGTATGAAGAGGGTGGAATCTAGAAAGGCTCCATACAGCAGGTGGCATGTTAGATTAAATTCATTATGTCAGGTGGCTTCTTCCCTGAGATTGAATGCTCTCCTAGAAGGCTCTTCAAGTGTCATACCTTCCCCCATCCCCACACCCAGTTCCCCTGATAAATCCAGACATAACTAAACTTAGCAATGGACAGAGCTTGAACAGTCCTCAGTGGGTCTTCAGGCCCCTTGCAAATAGACTTCTGTCTGACCTGTCCCACCAGTTTCAAACCTACCCAGACACACCTTCATCCCCTACAACATATTGTCTGAACTTTGAGTATCATGAGAAACTCACCTTGAGTCTAAGGCAAAAATCATCTCAGCTCTTTGGACAGTCTTGCTGCATTTGTAAAAGTCAGTTATATTTGGTTACACTTTCCTCCCCCACTAGTCCGTCGTTCAAGACCAGGAGCTTACATCCCCACTTCTTAAAATACACTCGGCAGCTACTCTGTATTGGTTGGTGTTTGATTCTTGCAATTCCACAGGGATAGGGTTTTGGATACAGTAGATAGGCTGGTTTGAGCATAAAGATTCTTAGTACATAAGTTCGTTATTGAATGTGTCAACCCAAAATAAGTGACTGAGGCAAAAATCTTAATCAATGGAGGTTTACTTAGCCAAAGTTGAGGACACACCCAGGAAAAACACAACCACAGACAAACCTTTGGCTGTTTTTCCAAAAGGGAATTTGGAAGTTTCAGCATTTAAAAGCATACAGAAGGGAAAAAAAAGGCCAGGGGTTGGGGGTAGTGAGACAAAATGGTTACAAACTTGTGAGACCCAGCAAAATCTACATTTTGCGTAAGATAAAGCAAATGTTAGAAGAGAAAAAGGAAGTGAAGGAAGCATCAATTACATAAATGTCCCTGGGTAGGTGGAAGAATGTCTGATCTGTCTTATCTCTGTTGGGCTTCCTGTGTAATTTATTGTTAGCATGGAATCTAAGAGACTTTAGTTTTAGGAGCTAGACATAGCTTGCAAACCTAAAGTTACAGTTTGGGTGTCCTTGCTTATGAGAGGTCAGTAAGGAATTTCCTTAATGAATGATTTGTGAGGCCAGTTCTTCACAGATGCCTGAGGCCTCTACCTTTCTTTTGCATAAGGATTGGGGGTGGGGGGCTGAGATTTAATTTTCTTTTTAGAAGCTTGTGTTACCATTCACAATCTTCGAGGACTACGGCTTTCTGTTTTTCATAGAGAGAAAGAGGCACACACCCCCACTGTTTCCAACATATTGAATCTTGACTGTATAATTGTAGGAATCAGACTGTTCTGGGTTTGAAACCCAGTTTTGTCACCTATGAGCTGTGTGACCTTGGGAAAATTACCTGGCCTCCCTAAGCCTCAATTTTCTCACTTGCAAAGTGGATACTCTATTCATTCCAGCATTGTTGTATTAAATGATGCTTAGCATGGTGCTTGGTGTATGGGAAGCATTCAAAAAATGATATCCACTTACTCTGTGACTTCTTCCTATATACTTCTTTTTTGAAAGAAGAGGCGAAGATTGTTAACATCCTTTTGGGTTACAGTTGGAGAGGGGCATCTTGAAAGATAGAACTGACTGTCCTACAACCAGGGTCTGGACTAGAATGAAGTGAGGCGAGTCGTGGAAGTGCAGGATTGATTTTGTATTCATTTAAAATGTTGATATTCCATGAATTTTTTAACAGTGATTATTTTTGAAATATTGCATTAAAATATTACTTATTAAGCGAGTTTTCTTGACGCCCCCCTTAAATTCTGCACCCCAGGCAGTGTCCCATTCGTCTGGCCCTAGTCCTGCCCTGCCTACTGCGCTTTGTATTATTTCATACCACGACCTAAGTCGGAGACAAGAGCAGCCGGAGACGGCCAGAGGAAAAGACCAGGCTCTCTTCCCTGAGTTTAGGCTTCTGCCCTGGAACACTTACCCCGCCCAGGAATGGGGCAGAGGGAGTGGACTACAGCTCCCAGAGGGCCGCGCGGCGCGGCGCCCTCGCCGATTGGCTGCGCGGGCCCCGCCCCCACCCCGCCTCGCCCCGCCCCTGCAGCTGACCCCTGCGAGAGCCCGGCTGCTGTGCTCCTGAAGCCGGCTACCCCCGCCCCGGGCTCGACCCTGCGCGCCGCCATGCGGCCGCTGTCCCGGATGCTGCGGCGGGTTTTGAGGTCTAGCGCCCGGAGCTGCAGCTCTGGGGCTCCGGTGACGCAGCCCTGCCCCGGAGAGCCCTCGCAAGCTGCCGCGGAGGTGAGCCCACCCCACCCGCCCGCATCCACACCTTCCCGGTTACCCCGAGAAGCACCCTGGCCCGTCCGTGGGAGGCCGCTTCTAGGAAGGACCCCTCAGCGCCCTACAAGGGGTAGAGTGAGGGGCTCCAGATAGCCTGCTCCGTCTCACCCGCTAACCCAGCGGGCGGGGCTCCTCGGAGTCTGCTTCAAAACCTCACTGCCCCCGGCCATGCCACCCCCTTCCAGGTCTCAGCATGGGCCAGAAATGTGGGCAACCAGGGGACTGGCACTTTGGGTCCAGTGAAGTGTTTTATTAGTACCCCTCAGCCCTGCCTGACACCCAACTGCTTCCCTGAACATTTTTCCCTTCCTGTCCCCTAAGTGGAGGGTGTCAGTGTGTGTGACCAGCTGTTCCTGTGACACCTGCTTCACAGTGTGACTGACTAAACATGTCACCTTGGTGCCACCAATAGTTAGTGGTCACTTTGTAGCCACAGGGCTCTGTGACCCATCCTTTGCTGACTCTCTTTCTGTCTCATTTTTATGAACCTTGGGAGAGTTCAGCCTCATTCTAGAGCAGGACAGAGCAGGACCTGGCCTCTTCCAGGTTACTGATTCCTGCATCTCTTTAGGGTTTGGGGTAGGATCCCTCAGTCTTTGGCAACGCCCTCAGAATGTTTCAAGTCTTAAAAGTTTTAAGTTTGTTCCTGTTCTTTTGCTCATGTGGTTAGGGAGTAATTTGGAGAGAAAAGCATCTCTTTTCATTTGGTGAAACCTCTTTTCCAGACCTATCTAGTTATTCTTTTCCCGTCTCCCAGGATTAGGTTTCTTGTTCTGGGATTCATCAGATCACTGCTGTCCCTCCCCCATATTGCTCAATGAGGGGGAGGACTTCTGCCTAATTTGTGTTCCCCAAGTCTAAGCCCCTCTGGGATCCTCAGATAAGCAGGCCCCTTGTTGGGAAGTGAAGAATTTTTTAGTATTCTTGAACTCTGAAAATCATTGAGGAAAATACAGGATAGCAAAGATGGCTGAGAGATCTTTAAAGAATTCAAGAAAAGGGAAGTTTCTTCTCTACCCCCCCAATTTATTTCGTCCCTTTCGTGAGAGGACTTGTGTGCTAAGTGACTTCACATGTGCTCTCATTTAGTCCTCACAATACACCATGTGAGGGGAGCAGAGTCTGTATTTTCAGGTGAGGCGGCTCATCAAAGTTAACTTGCCTCAAGTCACAGAGCCATAAAGCAGAGGAGCAGGAACTCTACTCTAAGGCTTGTGCTCACACCTCCTCCCTATGGGGAGACCAGGGACAGAGGCTGCTGCTACCCTTCCCTTCACACTGCAAGGGAAGGTGTAACAGAGCAAGAAGAACGTAGAATATGGGGCAGAATGCTGGGGTGTGTTCCAGCCCTCACCCCTTATTAGGTGTATGAGCTTCAGCAAGCCCCTTCACCTCTCAGTGCTCAGTTTTCTTATCTGTAAAGTGGGTGTGACACTGTCTCCATAGGGTGTTATAGGGATTAAAATAATTAACATGTGTTAACATATATACTAAGAACAAAGCCTGGCATGTGTAAGTGCTCTATTATGTAAATGTTTGCAGTGATTATTATTATTATCCTTGCTGCCATTGGCACATGCTGGGTCCTGTTAGTCCCCTCCCACGTGGACATGCAGGATAGCCATTCTGCCAACTGTTTGATCATAGACCTTTCATCCTGGACACCTCTATTAGTGTTATCCTCAGCAGACTGGGAGCTCCTGAGGGCTGGGTACTCCTCCGCCTTTTGGGGTATTTCCCCACAGTGCTTAATGCAAAGTTGTGCAGGCAGTAGACTCAGCAGGTATTTTTGGCTGTTTGAACCTCAACAAGTGGGGAGTCACATTGCATAGTATCCAGAGCGCTGGGCAGGGAGTCCCATGTTTTCACCCTCCAGTTTCACCTGGCTCTTGGGGCTGTCACTTCTCCTTGCTTCATGTCTCTAAAACCAGAGGGTTGGGCCAGCCCATCCTAAGGTGGGGAGGGCACAGAAATCTGTCTTTAAGGGAATCTCAGAGGTGAGATGAGTCTGGAGAGAGATATATGTATATGTATTCAGCTCATCTGCAGAGCTTGCCAGTTGGCAGGAGCAGGGATGGGGACATCTGGAACTCCTACACCCCCTTCCCTTCCTGCAGGGTCCCTCTCCCCACATCCCTCCAACAGGGCTCTGTGTGAGGTGGCTCAGGATGAGAGGTGCTTGGAGAGCCAGGATGGAAAGCCAGTGGGCATTGTCTGTGTCAGGTGTGGGTGTGAGAGCAGTGAGGTGTGAGCAGGAGCTGGCTGTGAGGACAATGGAAAGGGGGCCTTGGGCTGGGTCTGAGGACAGGGTGGGCAGCTTGTACAGGTGGGAAGGGCACGTGGTGGTGTGTGGGTCAGTGGGGAGGTGGGTGGGCGAGACACAGCAACCTGCCATCCTGATTGGGGCAGCCCAGACAATCTTCTCGGCAGGGCTGAGCCCAGCCTGGGAGCACTGCACCACTGTTGGGGCAACAACAAAGGCCTGCTGCCTCTGGCAGGGGAGAGGGTGACTCTGGGCAAGGCAAAGGCACCCAGCTGTTTAGGGGGCCAGAGAGAACAAAGGCTGGAGGGAAGTGCATGTGAGAGGTAGGGGGAGCACAGCAGGCCCCAGCATGGGGGAGTGAGGGAAAGAAGGGAGTGGGCACTTTCCAAGGGTCGCCTTGACTTCCAATCTGCCCAGCTCCTCAGAATCCATGTTTGAGTGAGGTATGACTGTCCTTTCCAGGAGACATAGGTGTAAAGACCTCACACTTAGGGTAGGAGTGAGGGGAAGGAAGGGAGAACCAGGCCTGGGGCTAGGCACTTTGCTGGGTCCTCTCATTTAAGAGACATTAATTTTGAGGGACCCCTGGTATATATGATCACAATAGCAGGTAAATTGGGGCCACTGATAATTGGGTTTGGAATGTGCTCTTTTTTTCCTGAATAACCCTGCTACTCTGCCTAGACTCTAGAGCTATTTGGGGGCTAGCCTTTAGCATTCAAATCAGATGCCCAAGGTTAGTGACTAACTATCAGGAGAAGACACTTGAGGGCAGGGTCCCCCCTTTAACTAACTCCTTTGTACCATCCTTCCCCACCCCTCACCCCAATCTGCATTGGGTAGATAAGAGATAACCAGTAGCATATGGCTGGCTGTCTAGTGTCTGCTTACAGCACTGGTACTGGTGGCCCTGGGAGAGATCAGACCCTACTTGTCCTGCTTTGCATGATAGGACATCACCTTTGAAACCCCGCTTCAGGCCATCTGCCATTAGTAGGGTTGGAAGGCCAGGGTCTTACAGGGCCAGGGAGTTGACACAGAGTGGGAAAACTAGTCACAGTATACACCATGGTGTTCCTCCACGATCACTTATTGAATACCTACTATGTGCCAGGTACTCCTGCAATTGAGTTAGGTAGGATTATTATTCCCACTGTAGAGATGAGGAAACTACGCTTTATAGAATTTAGGCCACTTGCTCAACAGCTAGATCCAGGTTCACCTACTCCAAAGCCTGTGCTCAGAACCACAACAACTACCCCTGGATTAAAATAGCACCCGACCTTGCGATGTCAGTAGGCTAGTGATTCTAAGACCTGGCTGCCCAGTGAAAGGTGAGGCACTCAGTGGAGTCAGAATCATTGGGGTGGTGCTCTGTCATCAGTCCCTCTTAGAAGCACCTCAGGTGATTTTGATGTGCTGCTGGGGTTGAGAACCATTGCACTGGGCTCAACCATTTTGACAGTAGAGACCAGCCTGGAAATGAATGATTACCCCAGCGTAAGTGGGTTTTGCATACACCTCCTTTCTCTTTACACTGGGGACAGGCCTATTTGTTCATGGACACAGTGGTTCAACACTTGGTACCAACATACTGTGCTAGATGCTGGGGATAGCGAGTCAGCCAGGATGACTTCTCACACAGAGGAAACAGCCTGGGCCAGGCAGGGGCCCTGGGAATATGAGCAGTTTAGGGCTTTCTGTTACCTCTGATGTGTCCCAGCTCTTCCTGAGTGAGCACTGTTGCTGTCTACTCTATCCTGGAATTCCCTCCGAATCCTGGGCTCCTCTGACTAGTGCTCATATTTTTTTTCTCCAGGGACTTAAAAGGGGAAAAAGGTGGAAAAATGAAAGTAGGACGTGCAGTGTTGGAGGAGAGAAGGTGCAGGGATGAGGCTTGTCAATAACCGAATAATGAGTTTGCGTGGCTGACAGGGTGAGGGTGTGTGTGTTTGGGAGGCTGTGTTCGGAACTGGTAGTGCAGCCTGAAATAATCTGTTAATAGCTAAGGCCAAAGAAGTTCTCAAAAGTGAAGTCTGGCCAGCCCCTCCGTGGCCAGAACAAAAATGCTTAATTCCATTCTCAATTGCTCCATCCCACTGTTTGCTCTCAGGTTTCTGCTAAGTCATGCTCCTTGTTCCTGTCACTTGCTCCCAATTCCTGGGTTTATTTTGGCTCCTCCCTCTGCCAGCCCCCACCCCAATATGTTAAGATTAGAGTGAGCGGGGGCATCTTGGCAAGTGAAGAGGTAGAGTTTGGAAAGACTAACAAATGACCAAATTGCAAATAGCTGTTGATGGAAAGGAGGGTGCAGCACAACTATAAATCTGGATTCCAGGATATTTCATCTGGACTCTGGTGGCCAGTGGGATTCTGGATTCTGGAGCGTCCCCTGCCCCACCCCATGGCTACCCGTGGAGAGGCAGCCGTGAGTTGAGCTTTTTCCGTCACACCGCAGGGAGGGAGGACATGACTGTTCCGATTGTAGCAGGTTGCAGTTCAGAGAAGGGATGGCTGCTTGTTTCCCATGGGAATGTGAGCAGGGTTTCTCAGAGGAGGCGGGAAACTGGTGTTGGGTGGGCAGAGTAAGGAAAGTTTTACGGACCCAGGAGAGTCATGGCAGCACTCCCACGCGCTCCCACTCGTGTCCCTTCTGTCTTCGAGTTACGCCATGGCTCTTGACCCTGGCTGCAGATTAGAATCACCGAGATTGAAAACACAACAGTCCCAGAGATCTGGATTCATCTGGTCTTCAGTGGAATATTTTTTAAGTTCCCCAGATTGTTCTAATGTGCAGCCAGGGCTGAGGAGCTTCCTGAAGCAAATGTTTTTTCTCCTGGTGTAGGCATGCAGTTTACCTTGGAGCTCTGGGGAGCCTAAGGCCTCTGCTGTCTTAACAAGATCATGATAATCCTAGAACCTGCCAGCCTCTGATCCCCACCACCCCCATCTTTACTCCTAGCAAGACAACCTTAGCCCATAACTGTGTTCTTATTTTACAACTGGGAAAACAGTCCTGGAAAAGTTAAGGAACTTTCCCAGTATTCCAGGTCACACCTGGCCCAGTCCGGAACCCTGTCTGTAGATCTCATGGATGACCCACCATAGTCATGATTTCTTTGTCCTAAAGATTCCAGAGAAGTGACTTCTCCCCACCCTAGTCATCCTACCTACCTTTTTGGACTCTCCCTGTATAATTGGAGGAAAGAATTTGAACCTGAAATCAGAAGACCTGGATTTGAATCTTGGCTCTGCCAGGGGTGTGTTCTTGGACCCCATCAGAGCCTTAGTTATAATTATCCCTTATGAGGTAGGTGTGGGAATTGAGCAGAGGACATTCTTTGGAAACTTTAAGGTGCTTGGTAAATGTTACTTCCTTGGAGCAATGATCTCATCAGCATCTGTCAGGATCCAGGGCCGTGCTCTCCAAGGCGGGGAGAGGGCAGGGGAAGACAGATCAGAAGACTAGACCAAACTCAGGCGTGGGAAGAGTCTGAGGTTGGCTTCCTCCTTTTTCTCCCCAGGATGAGTTTGAGCCTTGCTTAGAGCCTCCAGCAATCTCCTCCTGTTTAGGCCCCGCCCAGACAGTGCATAATCCTTCTTTCTGGCACTGGATAGTGCAAAGTATAAGGACTGAGTAAAGAAGCATAAAGTGTGCCCCCTTGCCCTTTCCTCCACCTGGCTGCCTAGCCAGAGACCCTGCACCCCAGCTGAGTGCCCAGGGGAGGGTCCTTCCCTTCAAGCCTGTTTCTCACTGTGTAAATGAGAAGGACAATCTCAGCTTCCCAAGGATTGTGGAAAGGTTAGAAGTGCTGTACAAATGTCAGCGTGAGGGAGGGGGCAGTTGATATCTGGGGCTATTTCAGTTGCCCCCAGGTGGTTCTCCTGGTGCCTTTCCCCTGGGCCCAAGCTTCCTCCCTGCCCTGTCCTTGCAGGAGCTGTCCAGACGGAGGCAGTTCCTGCGGGAGCACGTGGCCCCCTTCTCTGCCTTCCTCACAGACAGCTTCGGCCGGCAGCACAGCTACCTGCGGATCTCCCTCACAGAGAAGTGCAATCTCAGATGTGAGTTACTGTCCTGGGCCCTCTCCGGGCTGCCATCCCTCTGCTGAAGTGGTTCTGAAATCTCCCCATGCCCAGAATTCCCCCCAGTCCTATTCCGCTTTCTAACCTCCCCACCCACTGCTCCTTGCTTGCCAGGACAGGTGGGCTTCAGGGACCAAATAGGGGTCAAGGTTGAGTTTTATGATGGTGGAAACTGGGTTCTACTTGGGGTTAGATTTGGGAACAGAATTGAGATTGGGTCCTGGGCGTCTCACCCTTCAAGGCTTCTTCCTCTTGTTTCCCTGTAGTTCTCAAAGTCCAGCATGTGGCCGGGGGTCGGGGGGTAGACATTATAAACAAGTGAAATACACAGCAGTCCCCTGGCCAACACTGCCAGCCGTGGAGACGCCCGAGTTCCCTGACAAATCAGCCGGGGTCAGGCTGATATAAGGAGTGCTCATTTCAAAGTCCCACGCAAGGAGCACTCGGGGGTATATCCTCCACTGGTGGGCTGCCGGAGTTCTGCTCTTCCTCCCTGCGTCCTTCCCTTCCCGCTCCTGCCTTCCCCCTTCCCCTCTTCCTCTTCCTCCTCCTCCCTTCCTCTCTCCCTCCTTCCTTCCTTCCTTCCATTGTGCCTCACAATGGGAAATATATTTACTTCATGGCTCAATAAATACATACAAATGTGTTTAGTAAATGTTTAACCAAACAAAACCTACTATATGTAGTACATACTAATATTCTTACTTATTTTCTTTAATCTCAAAACACCAATTGTGGACCCAGATCACTAATTTAACTCCATGACCCTCTGACAGATACTGACCCAATCCTTAATAAAACTGTGCTACAGGAAGTGTTGGTAGAGGATGGTGCCCCCCTCACCACGGCTCACCTCATGTACCCCATTCTGTTTCCTCACCCTGAACAAGTAGCACCTGAGTTTTCCAGCCTACACAATGGGACTGATGAGCTGATGATAACCTGAACGAAATAGGTGCTTGTAGCTACAAAGGAGGGCAGCTTTTACCAGGCCAGAGAGTACTTCTCTCTCACCTCATGGCACATGCAGAGAAAGGTGACTGCTCGCCTCAGCCAGATGAAGTGAAGGAGGACAAACAGTGCTGGGAAGGACCGGCCCCAGGCCCTGGCCTTTCCAGGCAGGCCCTGCCCAGCCACCCCTGGTGCCCTCTACCTCAGGCCAGGCTCTGTGCTCAGCCTAGTGTGTCTTTAACCTGTGCCCTCGGCCCCCACTGAGGGATGTCACAACCAGATGGGGGCAGGGGTTGACACTTTAGAGATGAGAAAGGTGAGGCCCAGAGGGACGCCGGCCTAGGGTTTGTACCACCTTGGATTTGGTGAGGTCTCCTCATTGTCCGGATGGGGTTCAGGGAGACTCTGGCCTGCTGGGGAGTGGGGGAGCCAGGGTATTATGGGCCTGCCGTGCCCATGGCCTACCTCCACGTCCCTGTCCTTCCCTCAGGTCAGTACTGCATGCCCGAGGAGGGTGTCCCTCTCACCCCCAAGGCTGACCTGCTGACCACAGAGGAGATCCTGACCCTTGCCCGCCTCTTTGTGAAGGAAGGTGTCAACAAGATCCGGCTCACGGGTGGAGAGCCACTCATCCGGCCAGATGTGGTGGACATCGTGGGTGAGTCAGACAAAAGCTGTCACCACTCTTCCCAACTCCCACCTCATCCAGCAGGACTCCAATGTTGATGTTAAGATTGGTGGCTGACGTTCATTTAGAGTATGATGCCCAATGAGTCCTACAATACCTCTGAGACAGGTGCCATTATTTTTGCCATTGTGATGGGAAAATGAGGCTTAGAGGTTGAATAACTTGTCAAGGTTATTGGCAAAGCTAGTAAATGCCAGATCCCAGTGGCTGGCTGTCATACTGAGACCAAAGTCCTCCCTAGGAGCCCACATGACCTTGCTTCTGCTGACCCGTCCTCTAACTTGGCCCTCTGCCTTACCCTCCTCCCCAGTCACATGGCCCGGGCCTTTGCACGTGCTGTTCCCCTTGCCAGGAGCTCAGGACTCCCTGCTTGACCTCCCGCAGGCCTCTGCTAACGTGTCATCTCCTCAGCAAGGACTTCCTCAACCATCCTGTCTAAAGTATGTCCCCACACACAGCCCAGAAGTTGGCAAGCTGTGGCCTGGGCCACATCTGGGCCGACAGCTGTTTTTGTCTGACTTGCAAGCCGAGAATAGTTTTTATATTTCTAAATGATGAGGGAAAAAGATCTAGAGAAGAATAACATTTTCTACCACGTGAAAATTTTATGAAATTCTAAGTTTAGTGTCCATTAATAAAGTTTTATCGGAACATAGCCATGCCCATTCACTTACATGCTGCCCATGGCTGCTTTTACAGAGTTGAGTAGTTGCGACAAAGACGGTGTCGTGAAGCTGGCTGGCAAAGTGGAAAATATGTGCTGTCTGGACTTTCATAGAAAAAGTGTGGCAACCCCTGTTCCACCCCCTTACCCTACCTTGTTTTTCTTCATAGCATTTACCTCATCATGGCACTGTGTGATTGGGTTGTATGCTTGGTTTTTGTCTGTCTGCTCCATTAACTAGCATGAAAACTCTCAGGTTGCTGGGGCAGGTTTTGCTCGTAGCACCTAGAACTGTGCCTGACACATAGGTGGTGCTCACTGAAACTTGTTGAATGAATGAAGAGTGAGTCAAGTACAGTCTCCCAGCTGGGCCTCTTAGTGAGCAGCACACCTTCCCAGCAGCGCCACTTTTAAAATCTGTTCCAAGCCCCAGGGCAGTGACAGTAGCTGCCTTACAGGGCTGACCTGAGGAGGAAGTGAGAATGGAAAGCCCAGCATGTGGCCAGTGCTCTGAGGGGTAGCTCTGCAGAGCCTCTTGCCCTGCACTGCATCTGAGCCCCAAGATCAGGAGGAGAGGGAGCTTTGCTCATGTAATTTTAGATGATAAAATCAGAGGAGTGGAAGGTTCCATGTTCTTAATTGCTGCTCCCCACCCCCAGCTGCCCTGGATGGGATCTCCCAACCCTCAGCTGTCTGCCTCACGCGCTGGTCCCATAAATGTTCTCTGGAGTACCTGCTTATGTGCCTCAACTGTGCTGGGGACACAAAGATGAATGAGCCACAGGCCCATTGGAGGAAGCAGCTGCTGGGTGGCATTGACCCGTCGTATGTAAGGGCTGAGCGGGGGGGGGGGGGGGGGCTCAGGTGCTGGGGGAGCCCCAGGGAGGGGCCCAGGATCCTCTGACAGCCCTCTTCTCCCTCCTTCCCCATGGCCTGCTGCCTCCAGCCTGGTCACTGGGATCCTGCTATCATTCCTGTGCTGGACGAGCTGGCCCAGGCAAGCTGACCCTCTGTTCCGGGCAGCTCCTCAGAGCTGAGAGGCAGGCTGGCTTCCAGGAAAGGGCCGACCTTGCTGAGTCCAGCTGCGTGCCAGGCCCAGCCCCCTCATTCAGGCCACTCCCTCCACCCACCACCTGTTGACACGGGTTCCACTTTGTGCCAGGGCTTGTGGGAGAGCAGAGGGGGTAAGGATCACTCACTGGTCAGGGAGGGGCAGGGTGACTGAGCACAGACACGGGCACTCAGAGCTCTCCACAGAGGCCCCTGACTGGCACAGTGGGGAGAGTGGGACCCAGGAAAGTTGGCAGCCCTGATCCCCTTCCGCCACGTCCTGGCCAGTTGAACTTGTGCAGGTTCCTTCCCCACCCTGGGCCTCAGTTTCCTCATCGGTGGATTAGCCACTTTTCTGCTGTGATGTTCCGTGGTTATCGATCCTGGCTGATGGCGTGGGTTGGGCAAAGGGTGATTGCCGCGCAGATGGCAGTTAGGACAAGGACCTGTCTGCAGCGACCCGCTTCCCAGGGTTTGCCGCTTGCCTCCAAGGGGTTGGGCGGGTGCGAGAAAGACTGCACCCCTCCTCTCCCCTTCCCTAGTGCTTCAAAAAGAATGGCAGCCACACCACCTTGAACTCTTGTGCTGCTCTTGCGAGCACTTTGGCGTCCCTCAGACTAGCCTCTTCCATCTTCCCCAGAAGGGCTTCTTCAGAGCAAAACAGTCCTGAAGGGTGGGGCAGGTGGGTGCTAGTAGGGGAAGGGGGGCTGGAGTGAAGGGAGGGAACAGAAGTCAGGGCTGGGATGTTCACAAACACTTGTCCCCACCCCCCCAGGTGAGAGTTTTGAGGGCCCCACCCAGAGGGTGGAGTGAGAAGATGGCAGGTGTCAGGTCCCTGCCTGAAGCTCTGTCCGGCTTGGGGGTGCTACAGAACTCCTCATGGGAAGGGCTGGGCCCCTCGGTGCTCTCCGGCGCCCTCTGTCTGCAGTCATCGGTGATGCCCTCTGCCCACGCCTTGCCCCCCAGGGCTTCTCCCGCCTGCCTTGTCTGTGGACAGAGTCCTCGCCCCTTCCTTTCAGCTGAGATGAGTTTAAAGGAGCTCTGTCCAGTAGAAGTTGCTAAGATGGGGGAAGCGCTCTACAACTCTGTTGTCTGATGCTATACGGTGGCCACTGGCCACACATAGCTCTTGAGCACTTGACCTGCTGCTAATGTGACTGAGAAACTGAATTTATAATTTTATTATATTTTAATTAGTTTAAATAGCCTCATGTGGCCAGCAACTGCCATGTTGGACAATGAAAGAGTTAGGGATTTTTCAAAAGAAGGAAGAAGGGGACTAAATACACAAATACTGTAATAGTTTTGGAGGAGTTTGCAGAGCCCTTGCTTTGGATCCTAACTTCAAGGACAACTTGTCGCTGTCAGATGAGTTTGGCTTAGCTTTAGAATCACTCAGTGTTGTAGCCTCTTCCTTTAATTTTTCTTTTCTTTCTTTTTTCTCTTCTTTTGTTTCTTTCCCACTTTCTTTCCTTCCCTCCCTACCTGTCTGTCTCATAGAGAGCAGCTAGATCTCAGAGCTTAAAGCCCACGAGAGGCCTAATGCAAAAGAAAGCCATTGACAGATTTTGAAAAGGGTTAAGTTTTTTGCTTTGTGTTATTTTCAATAGACTCCAGTTGCATAGAATTAGAATTAGATTAATTCATAATCCTTGGTTCATGAGATGTTCTCATCATTTGTCCATGTATAACCTACTTTACTCATGTTGATTTACTTTTATGTTTTAATAATGTCATAAATTCCTAAGGAAACCCAATACCCCACCAGTTTTTTTTTTTTTTTTTTCTTTTCTTTTCTTTTCTTTTTTCTTTTTTTGGAAGAATCAGAACACTGGCCAGAACTTGTAACCACCTGTTTGGCCTTCCCTATGCTGTACCCACCCCCACCCCAACCCTACAACCTCAGGTAAACACTCCTAAATTTCATGTTTATCATTCCTTTGCTTTCTAAAACAAGTAGATGTAATGTTTTTGAATGTTATAAAGATCGTGCTGTGTGTAGCCTTTCAGAGCTTACTTTTTTGACTCAAGTGAAATGCATACATGTTATCCAGAGTTGTGGTTCTTTTCTTTTCCCTATGGGGTCTACTATTCCATTATGTGACTAAACCCTACTTTCTCCTGTTAGTGGGCATTTGAGTTGGTTGCAGTTTTTCTGTAGTAAACAGCACTGCTTTGAACATTCTATTCTTATTAATATATCCTGGTATACCATTTCTCTAGGCGTGGAAGTGCTGGATCATAAAATATGTAAATATTTAACTTTGGAAAACAATTTGGCATTACTTCATAAAGTGGTTGTGCCAATTTACACTGTTACCAGCAGTATATAAGAGATCCTGCTGGACATCTTCCCTAGCACTCAGTATTGTTGTTCTTGATTTTTGCCAGTTGAACAGGTGCAAAATTATATTTCATGTGGTCTTGATTTGTATTTCCATGTTTAAGAATGAGGTCAGGTATTTCTTCACGTGTTAATTAGCTATATATTGTTTCTTTTTCTGTGTAATGCCTGATCATGTCTTTTGCTCATTTTTCTATCTGGTTATTTGTCCTTTCATGTTGATTTGGTAAAGCTTCTTTACATATGTTGCAGATATCTTCTGCCAGTCCGAAAAATCAAGCTACACCTTGTGTAATGATTCTTTTGATCAGTAGCAGTTCTTAAATGTATCAGTTTTATTCTTTTGTGGTTAGTGCTTTTTATATTGTGTTAATGAAACACCTAATGGAGGGTCAGACTGACTATCAATGTTTTCCACTAAAAAATGTAAAGTTTTGCATTTAAGTCCTTAATTCATCTATGATGATTTTGGGACATCCAATTTAATTTTTTTCATGGGTAGCCATTCTTTCTAGTTCCTTATATTGAACAGTCCCTACTTCCTCCATAAATCTGCCATGTAGGCATTGATCTGTTTCAGGTTCTACTCTGTTCTATTGGTCACTTTGTCTATCTCTGTGCCAATATAACACTATCTTAATCACTGTAGCTTCATAATAAGTTCATTGGCTGATAGGGTAAGTCCATTTTATTCGTTTTCAACAGTGTTTTAGCTATACTAAGCCCTGTCTATGTAAATTTTAAGATCAGTCTATCGAGTTCCATGGAAAATCCTGTTGAGATTTTAATTGCATTGAATTGGGGAGAATTGACATCATTTTTGCTCACAACCCCCCCTGCCGCCCCTCAAGAGCCATCTCACTGCTTTATCCTGCTTTTTGCTCTCTGTGGCTGACCCCCAGGACCACATTGCTCAGAGTCCTTGTGTGCTGGCCCCCTCTTTGCTTCTATGCTGGGTTTTTGACAGTAGCTGAATTCCCTCCAAGACTAAAACTCTCACAGAGCAGCTCCTCCTTTGTGGTGACTTTCCTGGGCTCCTAACTTAATTTTCTCCCCATGTCTCTTTGGCCCTAGGCATGGTAATGGATTCCCAATTTTGCTAGTCTTAGTACCGTGCTATCCATTTTTGTGTCCCTTAATCCTGCCCACACATTTGTAAGCAGTATTTTCATTATAGTCTCTTTATTTTAACCATCTGGGATGAACTCAACTTTATGCTCATTTTTAAAAATTATGTATTGGTTTTGTTGCTGGTGGGTTCCTTTTTTTACCCAGCCAGGCTGCTATCTCCTGTCAGTGGTACAGTATGTCTGTTTAGATTCTTTTAAGTTTTCTGTACTAACAACCATATTATCTGTAAATAAAGACAATTTTTTCTTTCCTATCTATATGCCTTTAATTTTCTTTTCTTAATACAATATTGAGGACCCCAAGTGTGCAGTGTTGAATAGTAGTGGTAATAGGAGAATGCTCCTAATGTTTCCCCATTTAGAATGTTGTTTCTTGTAAGTATTTTTCACAAATAATTTTTGTCAGGTTAATGAAGCTCCCTTCCTCATTTACTAAGGTTTCTATTTTTAATTGCATGCTTTTTCTACTTATATTAGGATGATCTATGGGTTTCTTCTTTACTCTGTTACTTTGAATGACATTTATAGATTTTCTAATACTAAACCTGGAGTAAGCCCAAGCTAATGATGCTGTATTATGTTTTTGTGCCTTGTTAGGTTCAGTTGGCTAATATTTTTTGTAGGTTTTTGCATCTGTATCCATGAGTGAAGCTGGCCTATAATTTTCCTTTCTTATGACTGACTGAACTGATTTTGGTATTAGGTCTCAAAGAATGAATTAGGTTGTATTTCTTCTTATTCTATTATCTATGAGACTTTGTGTAAGTCCGTGATAATCACATCTTTGAAAGTTTGGTAGATCTCACCTATAAAATTCTATGTGCCTGGTATTTTCTTTGCAGGGAGATTTGTAACTGCTGCTTCAATTTCTCCAATACTTACTCTATTCAAGTTCTGTACTTGTTTTGGGGTCAGTTTTGGTAGATCTTTTTATTTTTTGCTTTTTATTTTTGTAAGGAAATTTGTCATTATTTCTGACTTCAAATTTGTTAGAATGAAGTTGTTGGTAGTATTTTCTTATTTTCTTAATCTCTGCTTTACTAGTAATTTTGGCCTTTTTTATTCTTAATATGATTTATTTGTGCCTTATTTCTTTTTTCTTAATACATTTTGCTAGAAGCTTATCTATTTTGCCAGTCTTCAACAAACCAACTTCTGGATTTGTTGAATCTCTTTATTGCATATTTGTGTTCTCTTTGATTATTTCTGTTCCTATCGTAGCCTAGCCTATTGCTTTCATAAAATTTAGTTTTAAGTATTGGTTAATTTTTATTTTGGTTTGTTCTTTGACCTATGAGATATCTATAAGTAGTGTTTTTAATTTTCAAGTATATAAGGATTTTTAATTTATGTATTATTATTAAACTCTAACTTAATTGTATGATAATCAGAGAATGTTAGCTATATACTTGTTCTTTAAAATTTATTGAGGCTTGTGTTTAGAATTGTTATGTCTTTTTGATAAATTGAACCTTTTATCATTATGTACTAGGTCTTTCTATTTAATGATACTTTGGTCTTAAGATCTATGTATTTTATTTTACTTAAGTCATATCAGCTTTCTTTTGGTTTTCGTATGTCTATCTGTTTTCATCTTTTTACTGTAAACCTTTCTGTGTTCCAATGCTTTAGATGTATTTCTTGTAACAGCTAAGTTTTGTTTCCCTTTTCAAATCTGAAAATCTCTCTCTCTTAACTAGTGAGTTTAGTCTTTTTACCTTTGTTGTGATTATTGATATTTGGGCTTGTTTCTATAATCTTTTAATTTGTCATACTTTATGTTTATTCTTCCTCCTTTTGGTTTTTAAAATGACACCCCCCACTTCTTAAGACAAGAACTTTAGCACACTCTTCTGCCTCGATTTCTGCAGCCCTCCTCCATGCTTATTGTTGATATTTTCTGGAATTTTACTTCTAGGTTATTACGAATTGTCTGTCCCTCTCTTTTAAAAGCGCACTCTGTCTTTTAATACAACAACAAACTTTACCGAGGTGTTTAGTCATTCTTAACTCTCATAGTGTTGTAGCATCTCCTGAATTTTTTTCTTATTTCATTAAAGTATTTCCTCTAAAAGTTTTTCAGTGCAGTTCTTTGTATAGAAAATCTAATTAAATCTGGTATGACAGGTAGTTTTCATAATGTTTTTAGTATATTTATGCCCTGTTAGGTTCAGTTGGCTAATATTTTGTTTAGGATTTTGCATCTGTATCCATGAGTGAAAGGGGCCTATAGTTTCATGATGTTATTTGAATGTATATAAAGTTTTAGGTTCAAGTTCCTTTTCTTCAGTTTGTTAAAAATGTTACACCGTTGTCTTCTTACAGTCAGCATTGCTGTTGAGAAAAGTCTTACGTCAGTTTGGTTCTTACTCCTTTGTAGGTGGTATGTTCTTTTGCTCTGAAAGTTATTAGAGTGTTTTCTCTGTATCTGATTTTCTTGAATTTTACTGCAGTATGTCTAGAATAGGCTTTTCTTCATCTGTTCTGATGACATTCATTGAAATTTCCCTTTCAATTGTAAACCATTGTCTTAAGTTTGGAGAAAATTTTCTCCATTATTTCTTTAAATATTTCCTTCTGTCCATTTAAATTTTTTCCCCTAGGACCTCTATCGTCTGGACCTTCTACTTCTAGCCTCCATGTTTCTTAAATTATATTTTGAGTTTTTTATTCTCCTCCTCTTTTTCCTGGGAGAGCTCCTTAATCTTATCTTCCAACTCACTGATTTCCACTTCTGTGTCCATGTAATTCTTTTTCTTATGTCTTGTGTTCTTTATTTCACAATTGTTTTTACCTAATATTCCCCATTTTTTTTTTTTACAATTTTAGAATTTTATTTCATATGGTTATTTTTTTCTTTTCTAATTTTTTATTTCTTTTACTATATTTATTATGCTTATCTTGTGTTCTTGGTCTGCCCATTTTAATATTTTTTCTCCTATCAGTATATTTTAAAGGATTTCTTTTGGGGAGGGGTTGGGGGGAGGCAGCTCAAGGGTCTCTTTAGTTTAGGCAGGAGTTTAGGTTCCCCTGAGGGTTTTAGCTATTCTGGATGACATTGCTTAATGGGAAAAGGTTTAAGGCCAGATCCTAGTCTTTGATAGGCAGAGGGAGCTCAGGGTAGTGAGAGGGGAGTGTGAAGAGTCTCAGGTCCCGGAATATCACAGTTATTCACTTTAGTTTGTTACCTCCCCACCAAACAACCAGCCTTGCCATCAAGACTGCAGGAGTTGTTCACTGCACAACTCCAGGTGATATTATTCACTTAGATTATAATGAGAATGATACCCTCTGGGGTTGTGTTAAGTGGCTATCCCACAGGTCTTTGCCTTGGATCCCAGGGAGAAGCAGAGTTGGAAGGAGGTAGTCACCCTTGATTTTAATCCACCATTCCTAGGGCTTTGGAGCGGGAAGATGGAGCAGTGAATGCTTGAGTGTGGTCAGTCCACACCTGTTGTCTTCAACTCCTCTTCCAGCAGGGCTTGGCAGCTTCCCTGAGTTTACCTCCAGTAGATTCTTAAAGTTGTTCTCTGGGCGACTGCCACCGATTTTGTCAGTAAGGGAATAAGCAATGATTGTGCCAAGGTGTCAGTAGGTGAGGGCAGGAATAAAGCTTAACCTGCCTCGCTTTTCTTTATCTGCCACATTATTTGCCAGTCACCTTCAACCCCAGGCTATAGCCCAGCCCGCTCCCCCATGCCAGTTCAAAGCAGGTGTCTCCTTTCCTGAGCTTTTCAAGACTTTTGTTTCAAGTTCTTAGATTCTGTGTTTTTCTTCAGGGTTGATTTGGCAGAGGGAGCAAACAACCACTGCTAATTTTCCTTGTTGGCAGAGCCAGAGTGAAGCGCTTTTCTTTCTTTTTCAAACAACTTTCATTTTTAAACTATCGGGGTTTTTTTTTTAACAAAAGTAATACATGTTTATTTCAGATAAGCAAAAGAATATCACTATTACTCATTCATAACCACTGTTAATATTTTAGTTTGGTGACCTGCCTGCCTTTTTTCTCTGCATCTGCTGCTTACTGTTTTTAACTTGCTCTTCCTACTTCATACAACATGTACATTTCCCTACACCCTAACACAGGATTTTAAAGAGTCATTTTTGGCTGCGTAATATTGTATCATCCAGAGAAAAACATAATTTAACAAATTTTCTATTATTGGCTATCTGGATTATTTCCCACTTCCCTTTATTATGTATTGCTCTGTAATAAACATCCTTGTAGGTAAATATTGTTCACATCCATGATTATTTCCTTAGGTTAATTTATAGAAGTGAAATTCCAGGTCAAAGGCTTTATAAAGTTCCGTACATAACTTCTCTCCAGAAAGGTTATATAATTTTATTCTTGCACCATGGGCGTGTACAGTTCAATGCACCCTACCTAAACTGATGATTAATATTGTAATCTCCTGCTGCCGCCTTCTCAATTCAGCTTCATGTGAGCACTTTCCTCCTGGTTTCTGCTCTCCTGCAGCGCTGAGCTGATTTTTCACAGAGACGCACGTTCACGTAGTCTCTTAGAAGCTCTGGATCTGGTGACTGGAAGGGTCTAGTCGATGGCACTGTCCATGTAGCACAAAGTCAACTAAAAACCACGGGGTATGTGTGTGTTGTATGTGTGTTTCCTTACATTATAAAAGAAAACTTTTTCATTATAGAAAGAAATTTTAGCTATAAATAAATATAAAAATCAACTATAATCCTGTTATTGATCAAAGGAAACTACTGTGAACATTTTGACCCGGTGTGCCTTTCCTCTCGATTTTATTGGATTTGAATGGGAGCAGGCGGGGTTTTCAGGCTCCTCCTTTTCATCTTTTGTCCTTAGGTGTGCAGTTCTTCCAGAATTCTTTGGCTCAATTTCCTGACGCTCCCATTTGTCCTTCATATGTGTCCATTCTGCTCTTCCATTCAGTTTTTTCTTTCTATAACTGTATATTTTTTAATTTCCAAGAGTCCTAATTAGTTCTTTTTCTTGTTCTCAGGGATGCAATGTTTATCCCAACGAGGTATTCACTGTGCTTTTTAAAAAGAATTGTCTTCTGTTATCTCTGTTGCTTCTTTCTCTGCTTTCGTTCTTCTGTCTGGGCAACTGGTTATCTTTCTTTCCCAGCATGCTCCTTAAATGTCTGGCGATTCTTGGCTGTGTGCTCATCTTAGTGCCTGAGGTCTCGTTGGCCTGCCTGGCAGTGCTGTTTCTGTTTCTGCTGGTTGCCCTGAGGCTGTGGAGAAGGGGTGTGGGCTTCGGGGCTCCATGTCTGCGGAGTGTCAGCAGTGGACTCGGGGCTTGCCCCCATGGCTGGCTTTAGTGTCTACACTAGTGCTCTGGCCTTGAGGAAAATGCTTCTGTTGCCTTCCTCCTCGACAGGGAAAAACAGGCCAACGTGCCCAGCTCCTCCAAATGCATTTTCCCTACCAGACAACATCCTTGACATGCCTTGGGACCCCTCTGCTCCCTGTGCACACAACAGCTAAGCTTGGTACACACTAGTCACCTGCCCTGCTTTTACAGAACCTTCTCCTGGGTGCACTTTGGGTAGTGGTCTCTATCCATCTAATCTATCTGCTTTCTCTCTTTCAGTACTTGTATACCTTTCTGGCCATCGATGGCATTATTTATTGCCTTCCAATGCTGTTATGGATTTTTTAAAATCCTTCTGTTATTTCTAGGAATTTTTGGTGGAATGGAGCTGTCAAATAGTGCATAATTCAAACTCTTACTTGTTTCTGTTATACAGAGTATCAGGACCTGTATTCTTGGCTATTAAGAGCAGAGTCCTGAGTCAAGTACACATGGAGTTGAATCCCAGCTGTTCTTACTAACTGTGTGACTTTAAGCAATGTTCTTAATCTCTCTGAGCCTCTCTTTCTCCTTATCTACTAAATGGAGATGCTCCTTGTTGTGAGGCTTTGGTGAGCTAATGTATGCAAAGCCCTCAGCGAGTGCCTAGCACAGAGTGAGCGCTCAGTGCTTAATATTTTGGTTGCTTTGGTCATTGTTTTCATTTTTATGTTTCTCAGTAAGCTAAGCCTGGTTAACAGAGGTCCACACAGAGCCTCTTTTCCATCCATCTTGTTTGGACAAAGTTTTGCCTTCCAGACCTCTCCCAGCCTCACCAAGAACAAGCTGTCTGATGCCCCCTCCTGTTGTCTCCACAGCCCAGCTACAGCGGCTGGAAGGGCTGAGGACCATTGGCGTCACCACCAACGGCATCAACCTAGCCCGGCTGCTGCCCCAGCTTCAGAAAGCTGGTCTCAGTGCCATCAACATCAGCCTGGACACCCTGGTGCCAGCCAAGTTTGAGTTCATCGTCCGCAGGAAAGGTGATCACACGCAGCACAGTGTCCCTCCCAGGGCTGGTGTAGCTGGGGAGGGTGTGGCCGTTGCTAGGCAAGGGGCCTGGTCAACTTCCTCTTGTTGTCTGGGCCAAGTCCAGCCCCCTGCCTGTTTTTGTATGACTTTTGAGTCAAGAATGGATTTTGCATATAACATTTGAAATCAATTAATAATAGGGAACATTAACGGTAGACCCCAATTAAACAAAATATTGTCTCTGCAAAAAGAATTCGATTCTTCCATCCCATTTGCAGACCTGTATTACAAAAAACTCTACCTAATTGTTATTACCATATTTTGATTTTAGTCAAAAACCACTTTATGACTATATTTATATAGGATCCTCAAGTTTGCCTCTTGGCTTGCAAAGCCTAAAATATTTACTCTCTGGCCTGCTACAGAAAGCATTCATCAACCTCCAAACAAGGTGGTCTCTGTGCTTCTTAAAGCTCTGGCTTCCCTGTGGGTGTGTGGGGCAGGGGAGAGGGAGGAAGTTCCTGGACCCATGTTTCTCTCTCCCTGCCCGCAGGCTTCCACAAGGTCATGGAGGGCATCCACAAGGCCATTGAGCTGGGCTACAGCCCGGTGAAGGTGAGGACGTGCCCCACTGCTGACTCTGACTTCCTCCACGCTGGCTTGGCCTTCCCTCTAGCTCCCTGGCCCATCTGGCAGCCCGCAGCCCGGCCAGCCAGCGCAGCTAAAGTGTCGTCCCCCACTACTACCTCCCAGCTGCATTCAGCCCTGCCCACCCCCAAGTGAGAAGGGAGGAGAAAAAGTGACCCCCCCCCGGAATCCCCCAACCTAAGAACTGAGTGGGGAGAGGCGGGGAACGGGTCCCCCAGTGGAAGGCCTCGGCGATGTTGGACCCCCAAAGGTCATCCCGTGAGGGAACGCAGTGGGGATGGCCCTCACAATCCCACTGTCCCCCGGCCAGGTGAACTGTGTGGTGATGCGAGGCCTGAACGAGGACGAGCTCCTGGACTTTGTGGCCTTGACCAAGGGACTGCCCCTGGATGTGCGCTTCATAGAGTACATGCCCTTTGATGGTCAGTGACACGGGGCGGGAGGGAGGAGGGGGCTGGGCCTGGAGTGAGGGGGGTGGCTCACCCTATGGATACTGCTGACCCCAGGAATAATGGGTGGGGAGAGGGGGAGGCCTGGGCAGGCACTGCCTTTAGGGCTATGTTGGCGCATTGGCGGCCTCTCACAGTCCAGTGTGGGTGTAGTTTGATCCACCCATTTTAGGCAGGGCCCCTGTCCTCCCACCCGAGAGGCTGGGGAAATGATTCCTGTGCTGGGGGCATAGGTGGACTTGAAGGCTCCAGGGCCCCTTCAACTCTGTGATTCAGCAGCTCCCCCTGCCTCCCCTCAACCCAAATATAGGCAACAAATGGAACTTCAAGAAGATGGTCAGCTACAAAGAGATGCTGGACACCATCCGGCAGCAGTGGCCAGAGCTGCAGAAGCTGCCCGAGGAGGAATCCAGCACAGCCAAGGTTAGGGAGCAGGACAGTGGAGCGGGCCTCCCCCTAAGATGGAGAGCAGGCAGGGGGCTGCGCTGAGGTCCAGAGGCAGTGGTGTGGGGTGGCACCCCTTAAGCAGGAAGCATGGAAGTGCCATCACAACACCTCCTGTTTCAGCAACGGAGAAGTAGACTCGGCGTGGGTGGGCAGGGGACACACTCTGTAGGTGGTGAGGGTCGTGCTTGTCCCACCCTGCCATGTGGCCTTCTCTGGACATGCTGTCCATGGGTCCCAGTGTCCTTAGCGGGGTTCCTCCCAGGCAAGCCAGGCTCGGGCAGAGAACTCATGGGTCATCCATCGTTCAGGGTTTTCTGTCACCTGAGGGCCTTGGGTGCCACCTTCACAGGGGCTCCTCTGGGAGAGGACTGGGGAGTGGGGGTCCTGATGTCAGGGAGGGAGAGCTTGGGCTCCGCAGCCCATCCTATCCCCTCCACTGCCCCTCCCCACCCGCACCACCGCCCAGGCCTTTCAAATCCCTGGCTTCGAAGGCCAGATCAGCTTCATCACATCCATGTCTGAGCATTTCTGTGGGACCTGCAACCGACTACGGATCACAGCTGACGGCAACCTCAAGGTGAGTGTCCCCTCTTCCACAAGGACCCCGGCCACCTCCGTGCTCTCATGTCTCCTCCCATCTGTGCTCGCTGACGGGAAAGGAGGCCAACAGGGCACACAGGGTGGTTGGTGTGAGAGTGTCAGGTTCGGGGGGATCGTGGGAGCAGCAGATGAGGGTGAACTCATGGCCCCTGTGAAATGTCACCCTGATTCCTTTCTTCCTTCTGTCTTTGGGTCTCTGAAGTAGCTTCTGGTTTATTAGGAGCCCCTTTCCAGTACTTGGTGCTACCAGAGGGGAGGGCCAAAAGATCCATATGCACTTTGCCCAGTGCCCACTGTGGTTGGCCCCTTCCACCAGACCAGGGGCTCAGCTCTGAAACTAGCATCTGTTAGTCGTATCTAATGAGCACGTCCTGTGCGGTCAGCCCTGTGGGGATGTCAGGGTCCATTCTTGTTAGGGCTGTACAGACTCACTGGTGAGACCAAACAAAAAGGTGATGTGTGGCGGCACATAATTCCTTGTCAGACGCATGGCTGGCCAGGCAGTGAGCGGGGTGGACCTTGCGGAAGAACACCGTGGACCTCAGCTAGCCTTGAAGAAGGGGGGTAGGTAGGAGAGATGAGGAGGGGAGGGTGCATATGTGGGGTTCACACTGATTTGGCTAGAGCAGATTAAAGTCAGATATGGGGAGACCACGTTGTAGAGGCCTTTGGTTCAGAATGTGTTCTGTTGATAGCAGGGCTCTGTGCACGGTTTCTGAATGGGGGGACGTGATTGATCCCCATCCGTGTTTTAGGAAGAATAACCCACAGGTTGGATGTGAAGATAGAAAGGCCAATTAGATGGCCCCTGGTGATGCTCCAAGTGTAAGAGTGTGAGGTCAAGGTGGGAGGGAAGAGTCAGCTTGGTAAAGCACGAGGAAGGAGGGGAGGAAGGCATCACGGTAGCTGCTAGGCCTGGGGTCTGTTTAGGATTAGGGGTGTGGGGGATGGTGTTGGGTTGGGTTTAGATGCATCCAGTTTGACGTCCAGCAGGGTGCTGAGAAGATGGGAGGTTTTTCCGTGCTGGAGACACAGAATTGCCTAGACTGTTGGTAGTATCTGGGGTTCTGAGGAGAATGTAATGAAGAGGCTCTTTACAGTGTATCAGGGTAAGGGCCCCAAGAAGGGATGTTGAGGCCCTCAGGACAAGCAGCAGCAAACACCTGTTCCCACCTAGACAGGAAGGGGAGGAAGTGGTATCATTGGGGCCCACTGAGGGCTGGAGCCTGGGAGGAGAGGCCACCTGGTTGGCACTTCAGCTGTGCAGGGAAGCAGCTGCTGCCAGAGATGTCAAGGCAGGGAGGAAGCAGGTGACAAATGCCCCAACCATTCTTTCCTCACAGCCTCTGACCTCCCAGGCAGGGACCAGCTAGAGGGGAGCCCACCAGGTGAAGTCCACGGGGGGAACCTCCTTGTTGCAGAGAAGGGCAGAGAGCGGGACCTGGTAGGGGAGTGAGCAATGAGGAATAGCTGCACACAGCAGTCGTTATACCTTCTGTCGTGGGTTCCGTCGGTATCATATCTTCTCTAGTGATCCCTGCCCTCAAGGGCCTCTCACGCGTTCTCCTGTCTCTGTGGCCACAGTGCCTTGTGCAGAGTTGGGACGTAGTAGGTGCTTTATAAGGTTTTATGGAAGGGTGGTAGGCATCTGTCTATGGGACTGCCTCACCCATCCCTGAGCCCCCCAGCACCCAGCCTTCCGTGGAAGCTGGGAAGCATTGAGTGAAGTTGGAGTGACCTCAAGATGTCATCTCCACCAGCCCTCAGCTTCTCAGCTACCAAGCAGGGATCACAGACTCAGACAGGTACAGGGACAGGCAGGTGATGTCCACAGGTGAAGGGACCAGGAGGAGACTGACGCGCACTGGGATGTGCATGCCACATCTGGGAGACTTCCAGATGCACGTAGCTCCAACTGATGGGGGGCCATTCCATCAGATGTCTTGGGAGAAGGCACAGAGCTGGATTTTCATGTGCTGTCTCTGTTGACATCTGCTTAGTTTTTAAAGTACACTGAAGGAAGCATGGCTGAACTTAGACACAGGCCTTGGGAAGTCTGACTTTGCTTCTTGCTCTTCTAGCCCCTGACCCCTCTATGCAGTACCTCTGTCCCTTGTTGCTGGGGGTCCTGCCTCGAGCATGATCCTGCCCTGGGAGGCCTGGCATTAGTGCTCTGCCGGGGGGCTCAGGGGATGATGTTGTTGCTGAGAGGCCAGGCCTCAGGGAGGCATGTTGTCCTCACCCCTGCATAGGTCTGCCTCTTTGGGAACTCTGAGGTGTCTCTGCGGGATCACCTGCGGGCAGGGGCCTCCGAGCAGGAGCTGCTAAGAATCATCGGGGCTGCCGTGGGCAGGAAGAAGCGGCAGCATGCAGGTAAGGGCAGGGCGGGGAAGGCCAGGCTGGATGGTGAGTGGGCCATTGTCCGCAGGAGGGAGGTCCAGAGTTAGGGGTGAGGGGGCCAAGGGGCACCTAGGAAGAAGCTGGTGGGGCTCAGTGTCATCCCCACTACCACTCATTCCTGCCGGACGTCCAGATTCCGGGTGCGGTGACGATTCTCCTTCTTTGGGGAAATTGTCATAGCAGAGGCTGTGCAGGAGAGGGGATCCGGAATTCTCATGGGCTGCTTTATTGGGCATGGGGAGAGGGGTGTCATTGCTACTCTGTCATCCCATGGGTTGCCTTCTGATAGGGAGGGCAGGGTCCTGGGCATCCACAGAGTGTTCCCTGGGCTCTGCCGTGAGTGACCTTGCAGTGTACGTGTGGGCCTTTGGTCGGGGTGCGCATAGCTGATGCATATGCACAGGGGCTGTCAGGGCACGTTCGTTTCAGTGAACTCAACTCTCCCTGCCCTCTCTCCCCTCTTCCCTGCTTTCCTCTCCCTCCCCATCCTTCCCTTACCCCAGGCATGTTCAGTATTTCCCAGATGAAGAACCGGCCCATGATCCTCATCGGTGGGTGACCCATCAGTACGTAACCACTCACCCTTGTCATTTGGGGCTCCTGTGGGGCAGGGCCCCTGCCACAGTAACCTCCAGCTCCTGCATTTCATCCTGATGTTCTTGTCCTTATTTTCTTCTATTCCTCCATCTCTTCTTACCCCTTCAGGCCTTTACTGTTTCTTCTCTTCCCTGTTCATGCTCCCCCTCATTATATATGCCACAGAAATGATCATTCTGTCTCACCAGGAGTCAGGGCAGGGGGTCCCCCCAATTTAATAATCAATGAGTTAGTTGTTCCCTGAGAATTGAGCTCCTGGTTTAAATAAACACCTTTTCTCAGCTCTAGAATCTTCCAGCTTGAATACAATTTTAGATGTCCCTTCCCCTTGCAGTATGGAATAGTCCATGTGCGTGTATTTGGACTGTTAGCCCCCCTTGGTAGAAGCATTACTATGCATCTGTGCCAGGCAGAGTTAAGGCACAAGGGGACAAGCTAAAAATGTTGCTCACGTTTTTAGGGAGGAGACAGCCAGGGTTTCAACTTCCCAATTTCTTAACTCTCAGGAACATCTGTGCATAGGACATATCCCACGTGCATAGGATGCTTCAAACCAAAACACCCTTTTTTATAAAGCCATATGTAGTGTCCTATACCAGGGAACTGGGCTGGTCCCCAGGAGCTATATGTAGGGCTGCTGTTGCCCCTCTGGCACAGTGCCCAGATGAGAGAGGTGAGGCCTTGCCCCTTGCTCACACCTAGATCTGGGCCTCCTGAATTGTACTGCTAGACAAAAGAAAGCAGTGAGGAAAATTGGAGGAAAGGATTCTTTCCTTTCCTGCTCCAGAGGTTGGAGCAGAGTGAGCCCAGTGGCCCAGGGGAAAGAATGGGCCAGAGACAGCCCAAGGAGCACCTTTGCACACAGACCACCCTGTATAGGAAAGGCAGCTCACCACTGGGAAGCAATGGTAGCACCCCATCAGGAGGCAGGCCTTATCATCCCCTCTCCCCCACCTCCAGCCTCATGGTCCTCTTTTTGGCTTTGACCCATGACAAGGAGTTGGGGTGCCTTGATGGCATCCCCCCTGGAAGGGAGGTTGACGTGTTGGGGCTCAGAGCATTATGGGAAGCTAGAAGTTGGGAGGCCATTTGCTTCATACAGAATTTCATTACTCTCAGGGATGTCCAGTAACTAGACTAGTGTGCTTTCTATAAATCCAGGAGTTTTCTGGAACAGGGCCCCTCAGACCTTCACATACATGTGACTCACGTGGGGATTTTGTTATTTTGGATTCTGACGTGGGAGGTCTGGGGTGGGATCCTGCATCTCCAGTGAGTTCTCAGGGGCGCCGGTCGGCTGGCCCGTGGACTGACCACCCTCTGCATAACAAGAGCCTGCAAAGTCCCCAGGCCCTCCGGACCGCTGGAGTCAGCCTGTCAGTTTTGTGTGTGCTTTTGATGTACATGAGGGAACTTGAAAGACATGATTTAAGTAGATGAAATATTTCCCTTAGTACCTTGTCTGTAAACTAAATGACTATATTAACTCCTCACAGAGGACGTGAGGATGAAAATAAGTGTAATCGGTAATTCAGGGTGAGACCTCGCTATAGTTTTAAGAAAATGAAGGGACAGCGAGAGGTCATTTGATGCGGGCTTCAGCCTTTACTTTGCAGTGGTTTCTTAAGAGAGCTTGGGAAACCAGAAAGTTCTCATGAGGGCGGGAGCCCAGGGGTAACCCTACATGAGCGCTGTATGGCAGTCACTGGTGGGCTGGTGCACATCACCGGGTGACAAGGGCTGTGAACTTGCGCCATGGGTACCTCCTATCCGTGCATCTTCTATTTCGTCTGTGCCTTTTGTTCTTCATTCCTCTTTCCCCATTGCGAAAGAAAGAACTTGGGGCGGGATAGGGAGAGGGTTGGGGAGTAGGAGTGGGAAAAGAATTGCCTTTTGGACTTAGTCTTTCTTTTTCCTTCTTGCCTTCCAGAGTTATTTTTGATGTTCCAAGATTCCCCACCAGCCAATCTGAGCATTTCCTCCTGGGACCCCTTCCATGTTCAGGGCCTGAGAGCCAGAGTGAGCTTCTCCAGCCAGATGGCAACTTTGTGGAAAGGATGTGGGGTCCCCCAGACCCCTCCCCTAGCCCAGCAGTGGCTGGGGTCTGGCTCCCCTCGGAGACACTACACTTCCCATGCAGACTCAGATGCCAACTCGAAGTGCCTTAGCCCAGGGTCCCAGGCTCCTGCCACCCCCTCAGGACCCCCATCAACCTCAGAACAACTAACCCACGTGGACTCGGAAGGACGGGCAGCTATGGTAAATGTGGGTGGGAAGCCAGACACAGAGCGGGTGGCTGTGGCCTCAGCTGTGGTCCTCCTGGGGCCTGTGGCCTTCAAGCTCGTCCAGCAGAACCAGCTAAAGAAGGGAGATGCCCTGGTGGTGGCCCAGCTGGCTGGAGTCCAGGCGGCCAAGCTGACCAGCCAGCTGATTCCTCTGTGCCACCACGTGGCCCTGAGCCACGTCCAGGTACGGCTGGAGCTGGACAGCACACGCCATGCTGTGGTGATCCAGGCATCTTGCCGGGCTCGGGGCCCCACCGGCGTGGAGATGGAGGCCCTGACCTCTGTTGCTGTAGCTGCCCTCACCCTGTACGACATGTGCAAGGCCGTCAGCAGGGACATCGTGCTGGGGGAGATCAAACTTATCAGCAAGACTGGGGGCCAGCGGGGGGACTTCCATAGGGCTTAGAGCTCCTGCCCCCTCTCACCCATGGCCCAGCCGGGTCTAGAGATGGGGTGCAGTTTGGGCTGAGGGAAGGACGTCACGTTCTTTTAATACCAGTTGTGTTTACCGTCACCAGTAGAACATGAGCTCAGCCCGCTCTGCTACTAGGTCTGCTGCTGCATGATCTCTGATAACCTGTGGGGCTTACTATATACAGAAAGGACACTGGCAGGCCCCTAAGCCTTCCGGGACACTAAGGTCACGGGAGGGGGTTGCAGCGAGCAATGCTAGATAACCAAAAAATCACTTCATGTTATTTGTGGACTATTTCAGACCACCAGTTTCAGACAGTCCAGCCCATAACTTCTAATTTTGGGTTTTCTCTTCTGCTTTCCTGGGGAAAGAATAAGGGCTCATTAAACAGAGGAGCCCACTTTGAGGAGGGAAAAGCACAAGCTTGCATGAAGAATGTGTCACAGCTTCTCCCAGGCAGCTCTGACTCCCAGGTCTGGGAAGCCGCAGCCCCGCCCGGCCCCAGCTTCTCCCCCTCTCACCTTCTGCCCAAGCCTGTGTCCCACCAGACTCGCAGGCTTTCAGCTTAACAGCTGCCCCGTCCTGCCAGTGCCCCTCCTCAGGCCTTCTCCTCTTAAGCAGGATGCACACACGCAGGCCGCGGCCCTAAGGGCTCCTGACCGGCCACACAGCCCACAGCCGGCCCTGCTCCAGGCCATTCGGCCCACCCTCTTTATTCTGGAACATGTCAGGGAAAGAAGAGAGGTGAAGATTGCCTTCACCCTCACAGTGCACAAATAAAGGCACGATGCCAACTTTGCAGATGTAAGAACGAACGAGGACTATGTCTGTGTGGGCACCAAGCTGCTACAATTTCACACCCATCCCTCAAGCCTATCCCAAAACCCATTCCCCTGGGGAGGAGAGGGGAAGGGGGAACCCTGGAAAGGCATACGGGGCATAGTCTCTGTATATCCCCCTGCAGGAGAATGTAAAGTAGAGCAGGAGGCATAGAAATGCACCACCTAAGCTAAATTTTTAATGGGGGAGGAAGTGTTCGAAGCTCACTACAGGGGAGTGCACTTAGAGGCTCCTGGTTCTCACATCCCCAAACACTAGAGTGGCTTCCTGGGTTCTCTAATGTGGATCAGCATCTTTGGGTCTGTCCTCAGTGGTGTCCGCTGCCTGCCTTCCCTCTGCCCTATGCTGAGGTGTGCCGTCAAAAGTTTAACAAACAGCTCTCTGGAAAACAGACAATTTCCGTGACATAAATACTCCCATGTTGACCAATTTCAAGCTACCAATATAATTTTAAATGGCTTGCAAATCTCCTGAAAATGTAAACAATCAGTTCTCACGGACACCACTGGCTGTGCCAGCTCCCCAGCCCACCCCAAGTCCCCTCATGGGAAGAAGACACAAGTTTCAAGGCAGGCTGGGTAGGGATGGTATGGATTTAATATTTTTTAGTATTACAATATATTCTTATAAAAAAGGTGCAGGTGAAAAGGACACTGCAGATTTTGTCCATTAGCCTCATTTGTCATGTGAGGCAGCTGGTGAGAGCAGCCTTGGCATGAAGGCATCCCTGGTATAGGTCAGGGGAGATGGTCACAACTCCCCAGTTGGTGGAAATAGGATGGGGGTGGGGAGAACCTGCACCAGACACTTCCCCATCCACCTTGAGAATTATCTCCTCCCACTGCCCCAAAACACTTTATTTCTACCACAGGAGAGGGGGAGTAAGTGCTGCTACTGAGAAGGGAACAGGTTGCATTAGGTTGACAATGAATTTTACACTGGACACAAAATTAGACAGCTGGAAAAATTTTCCCAAAGGTGGCAGGAGGAGTGGGAAGGGCATAGGGAAGCACGAGCGAGGAACACATTAATAGGCTGAAACATATATCAAGGACCAGTGCAGCCGCGCCATTGGGCACCAGCCCCTTCTTGCTGAGTTGACTGCGGTGGTCCATGGTCCAAGGCACTGTTGGAGATCTGACTGCAATGGCGTCTAGTACCAAAGCCACTGGCCAGATCTAGGAAATAATAAATAGAGAAGAAAAAATTTCTGGGGGGGGTGAGAAGGCTGGGCTCTGGAACGATGGGTGTGTCCTCTGTAAACAGGTAAACCAAACTGCTTTTCTTAGGATTGAATGTGTTTTGAACAGCTTCCATATTCCTTGTCTTTCCTGGTGCATATCCAGTCTTCCTTGGTGGGCGGGAATGCAAGAATTTGGAGATGCTTGTTGGACTGGAGCGCTCCCTTGTTCCCTACCCCTTGGGGGTTAGGTCAACCTCAGCCTGGTCAGTTTGGGCGAGGACCTTAAGAGCCCTCACCCACAACCTCCCCATCATCCCAACACCTACATCTTGCAAAGGGGGGGGGTCTCAGGGGTGCAGATGGGTATAGCAAAGCTCTCTGCAGTTGCTCTTCCTGGAAGCCTTCATCTTGCCCTCACCTGCATTCCAGGATGGCCTCTTCACACCTGTGCTGGCCAGGCTTGCACTGCTCAGATCCCTCCCACCAGGACACACGTGCCACCTGCCCCCTCAAACCAACGCACATGCTGGGCTCACCAACCCTGTGTTTCTGCTCCCACAGCTACTATGGTCCCACCCCCAGGAATCTGATACAGGACAGAGGCAGAAGATAGGCAGCTGAGAGTGGGCCAGCCCAGCAGTCTGTGCCCTGGCAATAACCCTGAGCCAGGGATGAGGTTGGGAACACAAACACAGGGCAGAGTGTGGGAGGGCTGGGAGCTGGTGGATGGGTTGAGGCAGGACCGGTAGCACAGAGGGTGAGACATTATTGAACATAAAAGCCTTGGAATTTACCTCAGGCCCCTCCTTTTAGAAGAAAGAGATTTTGTCTAGATACAGCTCTCCCATCCACCAAGGACAGCTCAAGATGGACAAAATGGAAGCTGGGAGTGGACGGGAGCACCAGAATGGGTCCCTGGCAAGTCAGGCTGAAGAACCAAATTAGATTCCAGAGATGGGAGGTGGGCCCTGAGGCAGTGCGCTCACCCAGGAAATCAGCCTCCCTCCCCCATGCCCAGCTCCTCAGCTTCTTGCCTGCTCTCCTCTTAGCCCCCATCGGAATGCCTCAGGAGGGACCACCCTTAGAGGTGTAAATATGGAGGGCAGCTCTGGCCCTCAGCTCCCCCACCAGCCTCAGCCAGGATGCAGAGTCATAAGTGGCCTCCTGCAGGCCAGGAAGCCACTGTGGCTTCTGCCCTGAGGCAGGTGTTAGAGAAAGGGGGGGGTCTGAGTGATTTATGTGATGTGGTAGACCAGGGGGCTGCTGGGTAGAGTTGGGCATTCAAGTGCTTCCCTCTGGTGAGGGGCTACAGGGAACTCCTAGGCAACACACGAGGTCACTTTGCAACCATGGCCAGGTTGTATGGGGAGGTGGGGACTGTGGATACACCCGTAGGGTTATGCCTGAGGCATGAGGTGTGGTGTGAATGAGGTCCTTCTTGAGCCCCCTCCCTTACCAGATTCAAGTACCTGGTGGTCAGCCATAGTCGTGGAAACCCAAAGAGGAGTCTTCTGGATTGTGGGTTAGTAGGTAAGATGGAGGTGGGCAGGTGGGTGTAGGGAGAAAGACATCAGACATGGCAGAGAGAGGCCAAAGGACTTGTGATGTAGGAAACAGGCACTGCCACTCTGTCCTGGTGGCTTTGGTCCCTGCATCCTCCTCCCAACATTTGATGTTTTTCTGGAACCTACCCGAGCTGATCTAGCTAGAAAATATAATGCCTCTCCCCTTTCCAACCAAGAGGAAAATTCGCCCTCAGATCAGTGCTCGTTGAGCCTCCTCAGGAGCAGGGAGCCTGGATTCCCTCATCCTGGCTCTCAGTGGCCCCCGTTACTCTCCCTGCACATGAAATGTGGACAGTGTCATGGACCTCTCTGGTCTAGTTCTGGAACAGTTCTGTGCCAACACGTGGGTGCCCACGGTGGGGATGGGGAGCAGGGCCCTCAGCCTGGGTTGCCTGGCCAGAGGCCCGGGGCCTGCCAGGGATGTCCAAGCCAGCCTCAGAGATGACCCCTGGGGACTGATGCAGAAGGAATTATGTGAAGGGGAGAAGCGAGGAGCCCCTAGGTGAGTGTGGGGGGACACCTGGTCCACCCCCCACCCCAGGGCCCAGCCCAGGGCTCAACCCGAGCACCAAATCGTGTATCACCGCCGCCTCCGCTCGGCCCCTCTCGGCTGTCCCTGTCTCCCAGCCCCCTGCGCGGCCAGTCCCAGGTCAATAATTTAGCCTGTTTATTGCCCGCTCCCGGGTGACTTCCAGGGCCTGGCTCCCTGACCGCTTGCGGCTGCGCTTGAGCTTGCATAAGTCCTTGTCGAAAACCTCCCCGGAGCGCAGGGCCGACACCAGGTCGTCGAACTCGCCTCCCTCGTCCAGCGTGCTGCCCGCCCGGACCTTCCGCTGCCGCTGCCACCGCTCGCGCTCCCTCTGCTCCTTCAGCTGGGGACGGGGGCGGGGTCAGGCGGACGGAGAGGCTCACGCCCACGCCCTCCAGCCCCCGGCTCGCTCCTCGGCTGGTGCCATCGCTTTCCCCGGCCCCAGACGCCGGCCTGCCCGCCCCACTCTGCTCTCTTCCCGCAGGCCGGGAGGACGTGTCCCTGTCCCTCCGGGGGCCCTCTCGCACACCCCAGCCATTGTCTCCCCAGTGGCCCTCGGTGGGGCCCGGCCCAGCCCAGCCCCTCACCATGGCTTCCATGCGCGCCCGCCGCTCCTCCTCTTCCTTCCTCCGCCTCATGGCCTCCAGGTCCTGCCGCGCCTCCGAGAAGGCCTGCAGGAAGGTGTCGAAGATGCCAAAGAATTCGTCCGGCTGCATCTTGCTGTCGTGCTCCCCGAAGTGCATCAAGGCCTTGGCGAACTGTCAAGGGAGGGAACGGGGTGGTGGAGAGTCACCCTCGAGCATGGTGGGCTCAGCCCCTGAGGTTAGCTGGGGTCCTGGCCAGAGCAGAGCCCAGTCCAAGGCTGGGGACTGTTGGGGGGGGGCGGGGGGGCCAGGGCTGGAGGGGGCTGGGACACCCCCATTATCATCAGGGGTAGGGACAAGGCCAGGGAAAGACTGCAGCTGACACCCTGGGGAGGTGGGGCATTGGGCCGATTGACAGTGTACCTCAGCGCCACCCCTGGGCCTCTTATGGGGCAAGCATGGGGATCGGGAGGTATAGACCTTGGGAAGTTCTTCCTAAGGTCAGGAGCAGCCCGGAAAGAGCTCAAGAGGACTTTAGAGATCATCTAGTTAACTGGGTTAATAATTTAACTCCTCTGTGACTCAGCTTCCTCATCTGTAAAATAGGGATAATAACAGAATCTACTTCATAGTGGTGTTAAATAAGTTAATAGGTGCAAAGGACTAGCTATACTTATATGTGCCAGGCACTGTTCTCACTTTTAGTAAGAGCTACTATTTCTTATTCAAACCACTCTATATCCTCTAAGAAAGACCTCGCTACTCAAGTGTGCTTCATGGACAGCAGCAGGTGCACCTCCTAGGAGAAATGCTGAATGAATCTCAAGCCCCACCACAGGCCTCCTAAATGAGAATCCACATTTTAATAGGACCCCCATACTTAGGGTCCATGTATACATTAGTGTGAGAAGCAACCAAGTCCAAGGCTGAGGTGCAGAGTTAGGATTCTGACACAGTTCTATCATTGACAGCTGGGCAATCTTGGGCAAGTTACTTAACCTTTCTGATTCTCAGTGTTCACATCTGTCAAATGGGATAATAACCTTTCAACAAATCCATAAGGTAGATAGTGAGACAAATCATTAAAACACTTAACATGGTGCCTGCACCTGATAAATGGACTGTGATCTTTGCAGTCTGCACTTATCATTGCTTGTCTTGCAGGAGCGAGAAAACTTTTTTCTCAAAGCTTTGTAACTCTGGGTTTGTCCCTTCTGGGCCATCTGTGGTAGGAATGGGTGAAGGAGCTGTGTTTAGATAAGGCTGAGTTGGAAAGCAGTGGGGACCGGGGTTAGGCTAGGGGTCAGAGTGGGGGCTTGGGGTGCCCTTACCTTGTCCCTGGCCTCATTTAGCTGGTCCTCTAGCTCTGAGAAGCTGAAGCTGGACACCGTGATGAAGTCACTCATGATTGGGACAAATTTGTCATTGGGCTCCCGCACCTGGCGCCTCTGATATTCCAGCTCCTGAGGAGGGAGAGTGAAGTGCTGCTTAGATGGGTGCCAAGATAAGTGTCAGGGATGCAGGGTCACCACATCTGCCACCCTTGTCACTCACAGAACACTGAGCCCTTTGGAAAAAGGAACACCCTGAGTCTCACAATTCTAAGGGTGGCAGAGACTATGAGGGTTAGCAGCCAGCCCACCCTGCCACTACCCTTCCCTCGCGCCGCCCCCCCCGCCATCTTTCTTTCTCTAGAGCCTTGCAACCCAAAGTGTGGTCTAGGGCCAGCAGCACCACCTGGGAATTTGTGAGAAATACTCTCAGGCCCCACTCCAGACCCACTGGACCAGAAGCTGCATTTTAACAAGACCCCAGGTGATTCATGTGTGGATTAAAGAGACATATTTCCAAAGCTCCCAGCTGACATGAATGCTGCTGGTCCACGGACCATACTTTGAGTAGCACTTTATAGGACTATAAAATTATAAATTTGGAAATAATCTGTCCCCCTCAATAGTGGCAACAAAAGGTTCTTTCTCATACTTAACCTAACCTCGGTTTCCAAGTCCATTCTCCCCTTACCTACCCCCTCCCTCCACAGTGAAGATGGGAAGGGTCTCTAGTTCCTAGGTGTGGGGTACAAAGCCTTGGGGACATCCCCATACTGGCCCACTCTGGTTCACTTCCCCACTCCTCTACTAGTGTTTTCTGGAAGCCTAGGGCCAGAGACAGTATCAGCTGAGAAGCCATCAGAACAGGAGTGGTGGAGACCATCCCTCACTCCAGTAGTGAGTCTGCACCTGGGTCCTCCACTGGCCCAGGGAAGAGGCAAAGAGACATAGGAAAGAACCTTCTAGGGACATCGGTCCCACTGCCACACTGGGGCAGCTTTCAAGGGATGAGGATTCTCTTTCCCATCCAGCTGAACCCTACTGAAGCATGCAGCAGATTCATGGTTTATTCCACTCCACTGCCAAAGAGACACCATGTTGGACTGTGACATGGACATAGTCTCAGATGTCCTCTTTTTAGGGGTTTATATTTAAGCCCCAGATAATCCAATCACCCTTTTCTAGGGGCTGACCTGTGCTAGAGGCTGTACCCACTGTGCCACGTATTCTATCACCCCATCAAGGAGTGACAGGTGGCATGAGCAGCTTTTCCTAGCACTGCCCCCTCAACCCAGGCAGGCATAGATAATGTACTTACCACCTCGACTGCTCTCAGGCCCCTTCTGAGGTTGCCCACCTCCTTCTCCAGCTCTGCCAGGCTGTGAGGAGACACAGGGAGAAGGAAGGTCATCAGCTCTAGACTTGGGGAGTTGAGGCTGGTTCAGGGAGAGGGCAGTGCAAAGCACAATTGCCTGGGAGTCAGTGGGCCCAAGCCACTGATGTGTGACCCTAGCAGATCACCTCCCCTCCATGCTTCTGTCTGTGCTTCTATAAAACAACAGTGGTGAAGCTCGCATTCTATAGATCTTTCCAGATCAGAAATGTCATGCTGTATATCAGAAGGTTTCCAACACATGGCCTCTGACTTAACGTTTATTTATTTTTATTACCACCAGGGAATGCTTATAAGCTCTTGAATGCATCTTGCATGCAGTAGCACTCAATACCTCTGAGCCATTTGCCACTACAGTTCTGGTTCTCCTGGAGGTGGCTTCTATTGGCCTATATACATATTTGGGTCTGATTTCTTGTCTGTAGCGGATGCTGTTGGTGCCCCGCCCATATTTCCTTGGCTTATCCATTGTAGAGCATGGCCCTGACTCTTCCAACTGTGTGAGCACTTGTTCTGAGGCCCTGCCTATAGCCATGGCCAGAGAGTTATGCTCTGGTCAGAGTCCCTCAGCCGAGACTGACAGGAGGTGCTGTGTGATTGCCCTGGCAACCCTGGCCTGTGGGTGGCATGACTGAAGCGAGTTTTCTTCACTGTCTCCCAGTCTTCCTTAGTGGGATGAAGCTCCAGCTGCCCACAGTGGTAACCGACTTAATAACATTCCCCTTAATGGCTTGCTTTCTGTGGCTCACTTCCCCACTCCTCTACTGGTGTTTTCTGGAAGCATCTCTGAAATAAGGATTTAAGAGCAAATTGTCTTTGTTTGGTTCTCCCAGAAGCAGACCCTGAGCCACTGCCCACTCCTAGACAGCCCAGAGTAGGCCCCGGAGGAAGAAAGTCAGACAAGAGTGCAGGTGATCACGGGGAGAAGGAAGTCTTGGAGGGACCCCTCACTTGACTTTGGCAGCTTCTGGAAGATGCTGCAGCTCCAAAGGCATGTTCAGGATGTCAGGAAAATGCTTCTCCAGGATCATGATCAGGTAATGGAGCAGAGAGATGTTTCTGTGGATGAAAGTCCAGTCAAGGGTAAGGGACAGAGGAAATGGGCAATGAGTGGCAGGGGGAAATTAGGGAGAGGTGTTAAGGGAAAGAGACAATGGGTCTTGGGATGGGAAACAGAGGAAGGATAAGGGGGAGGAGGGGAGAGGACAGGGTGGGGTGAGAGGAGGCTAAGGAAGCAGGGGGTCCCTACCTGTCAATGCTGGACTTGGTGTCGGCGATCTTGTTGAGGCTGGCCACCCGGAACCCGTAGGCGCCCCCACGCTGCCCTTTGTTCATGAAGTTGCCGATGGCTAGGACAACCTCTAGCATCTGCTTTAGACGCTTGCTGCGGATCAGCTCCCGGGAGGCCAGCAGGATGGCTGGGGGAGGAGGGACCCGTCAGAGCCCTGCACAGACTAGGCCAGGACAGTGGGTCCCCCTGCATCCCTGGAAGATGCCACCACAAAGTTCAGAAAAGGGACTGTCAAGAGTCTTCAATTCTGACAGGGGCCGAGACTATCCCTGCTCCTCCGCAGCCCTATCTACTTCACATCCCACATTCACCGACCTCCAGGGGAAGCAGAGAACTCACCAAGGCCAATTCACCAGATAACCCATTCTCACAATGTACCAACTCTTCCTGAGAGTATGTTTAAGAAGATCTTTTCTTGCATATATTTAAATATTATTAATATATTCTTTCTATGAATATACTCAGGAATATAATACTTTTACTTTTCTAAATGTAGCACTTAAAAATTTTAAGTTCAGCATTTTACATATTATGGGATTGCTTCTGCCTATTTTTAAATGCTGTATTTTACTGATTTTTTTTGGAAAGAAAAAAAAATCCATCAATTAACATGTCATCAATTATAATATTCCCATATTATTTTTGTTCTATAAAATAATGTGTTTTACAGTTGATGGTGTCTTAGATTTGATGAAATAAGTTACTTGACATCCTGTTGAATATCATTTTTAAGATTATTCCAATCTTAAGGCATTTTAACCATTTTCCCCCAATACCTTAAATGATATATTAATATCTGCTAGTAATACAAACTAAGCTAACAGTAACCAAAACTTCAGCATTTCATTCTAATGTGTATGCTCTGGCCCTTCCTCAACTGGTATGTATTTATGGTGGAGCTGCAGAAGTGAGATACGGATCCTGCACTGAGATTTTGGCTACTAGTTATGGAATATGTTTTCTAAATATTGAATGTGGTGATAAGAAGACCAAATTATCCTGTGATCTTTGGCTTACTCCAAACTGAACATTCCTTAAGATGCTGCTGTGAAGATAAAATGAAAAAAAAAAACACTTGACTAAAAGCTTGCAGAAAACTTCAAAAGCAGTTTAAAAATAAGTGTGAAAAAGAAGCTGTAAAAATTAGTAGTAAGTAAGGTTTGTCAGTAGCTTCTAAGTTGAACATATACATACTCTATGATCTAAAAGCAGCATTACTTTTGATGGATATTTTGGTTTTTTCTAGTTTTTAAAAAGTTATGAACCAAATGGGTACATTATGGTATATTCAGATAATGGAATAAAATGCAGCACTGAAAATGAATATCCCACTGCTACATGTAACACTAGGGGTAACTCATGACCAAAATGTTGAGCAAAAGAAGTCAGCATGAAATTACTCATACTATATTATTCCATTTATATAAAGTTCAAAATAGATGAAGCTAATCTAGAAGGCAAGATAGTTGTTACCTTTAGAGAGGAGGGAGGCAGTAAAGGTCCGGGGGGACATGGAGAAGGCTCTGGGGGATTGAAAACATTCCATTTCTTGACATGGGTGACTACACAGGTGGATCACTCCATAATGATTCATCCAGTAGGAATCTTATGATTTGTGTACTTTTCTATATGCATGTTATATTTCAATAAAAAGTTTATTTAAAAAAACTACTTGGAAAAGTTTCTGGCAATTTATATCAGTTGGGATAATTTTTCTAAGGTTGATATGCTATTTGAAAAATTTGCAAAGGAAACATCCTAAAAATGCTAAAATGTTGGCAAAACAGAAAATGACAGAGTTCAAAGTAAATCAGTATAAATGGGAAAACTCCCATATGCAATCCTGACACTTTAGATAAATTCATAAGAATAATATATTCATGAATATATTCATAAGAATATTATATTTGCAACCATATTCATCTTGACTATATTCAGTGAATGTATTCATAATAAGAATCGGTAAATTTGGTATATTCAGCAATAAACATATTCATAAGAAGAATATGTTCAAGAAGAATAAGTTCATGAATATATTTATGGAAGAATTGGTAAATGTGTCAAATTTGGTGAATTGGCTTTTGGCAAATTGACCCATAGCCCCTGCTGAGGGATGGGAGGGCATGTGTCAATAGGCAGCTGAGATAGGCTAACATAGCTCTTCCAGGAATACTTCCTAGGAAAACTGGAAGGAAGAATAGAAATTACAACTCTGAACAATCTTCTTGTCTCCACCCGCACTGAAGCACACTGATCTGATTCTATAATATGGAACTTCAGGCACCTCCTCCCTACCTAGCTCTTGGAAGGAAGGGACCTTTGACCATTCAAGGACAGCAGCCATTGTATAGTGGAACGAGTATTATAGAGCAACTTTCCCCAGTAGGTTTTGCTATCCCAAACATGTCTCACTCTGTTTAGCTTGAGGTCAAGGGAGACTCTTTCCTGAGCATCTACTCATTAATTCTTAGGGAGAGCTTAGGAGTGGACTCCTGGGAACAGGAAGGTGTCTGAGATTAAACCTTTCCAGTGGCCAAGCTACTGTGGTTCCATAGCTCCAAGTGGCAACTGCTCACATTTGCTCCACTGACCCAAGACACAAACAGTTGAGAATACATGTCTTGGGCTGGACCCCTTATTTGTGCTACATGCTCCCAAGGCAGTCTGCCTGCAGCAGATGAAACAGTTGTGATGAAGATAAGGACTCGCCCATCACCAAAGCAGGAGATACTGCCAGACCTTAGAGACGGAGAGTCACTGCAGATATCCTTCCTTCTCCTTCAGACCGCTTATCTGTGATCACCACCTACACGTCCCTGGCTGTACGTGCCCTTCTGCAGCATGAGGGGGAACAGGGTCTGATTACAGAAAATGTCTGCCTTTAGCTCTGCATGCTCCGGCCTGCCCCCAGAATCCTCCCCGAAGGAGTTCATTGGATTCCACGGAGGGCTACTCTTTGGACCGGGCATCTCAGGGAGCGCTGACTGCCCTGGTGTCCAGCAGGGGGGGCCCATGCTCTGTTCTGCCCCCAGCCTAGCACCCTCAGCATCCTGGACACAGGCTCTCTTGTTCTTCTCTGTGGATCCTGTCCTCACCACAAATAAGCCTCACAGCCTCTCCTGCTTGTCCCCTCCTGGGTGCACACGTCTGCCCACCTTCCTGACCTCTGGCCTCTCCCCCAAGTTCCATGCTCCTCCCTCCCCTGCCATCCCTACAGGTAGCCCCAGGGAGATGCCCTCTGAGCAGCACAGGAGGATTAGAGGGAAGGGATTGGTTCCAAAGAACAGCATCTACATTCCTATCCTGGCTCCACCATCCACCAGTAACATGGTGAGAGAGAGAGAGAACTAACTAACTAACACAAAAGAGAGAACCAGAGGTCAATAATAGCATCCAGCCAAAGAGTTGTAAAGACCAAAGAAGACCATCTACGTAAATTGCTTCACATGGTGCTTGGCACATGGTTCTCATTGAATCACAAATTTCTCTTCTAGAAATGGCTTGTGGTGGAAGGGTTCCCTGACTCAAAAAATCAGATGCCTCCAGGGTTCACCCTGGGCAATTTCCTACTTTCTGAATAGCTCACACTTAAAATAATACGTCCAGAGGTCTTCTATGAATTTAGCACATCTCAAGTAGGGTAAAGAGTGATGAGCTTGATTTGCGCCAGGCACTGTTCTAGGTGCTGTTATCATTACCTTCTCAACACCTCTGTCCCGTCTGGGGCAGATGTCAACAGATGCCCCACCTTGGAGAGTTTAAATGCTGAGTCATAGGGGACACATCACATGGTTGGCACATGTGCATATCTTTACCATAATCAAGTGCATATCTTTACAATAATCACAGTTTTAAATTTTGTCTTTGACTTTGGTTTTTCTTTTGGGTTGAGAATAACGAAGGCATTTCCTCTGGCCCTGTGCACTGGTTCTCACCACCCTGGCTTTCCCAGATGCCTCCCCACACTAGGCCTCCCCGGACCCTCGGCCCTACCTTCCACCTTGGGCTTGGCCTCAGCCAGCCGCTCCTGGAACTTCTTCTTGAAGAAGAGGGCCTGCAGTCGCTGCTGGTAGTGGTCGATCCTGTGCGCAGGGCAAGCTACATCATGAGGTAGCCCCACCCCCACCCCACCCCAGCCTCTTCTTGAGCCTGTCCACCTCCCTCCCCTTCCCCTTGGCAGAACCCTGCCTCTGCCCCAACCCCGAAACCCCCTGCCACACCCGCGGCCCCAACCTGCTCATTTCGTAGAGGAAGCGGTCAGCGCGGGCCATCCGCTCAATCTCATGCTTGTGCTCCTCGAGGAGGTCAATGTCACTCTTCTCGGGGATGAACTTGAGGAGCTGCAAAGAGGAGGTGCAAGAGCAGTAGACATGGGGGGTGGGGTGTGAGAAACCATACACTCGACTCTGCTCGAGATGGGAGTGGGCCTTGACAGAGAAGGGCACCTCAGGTGGACTGATTTATGTTTCATCTGCCTGAAGAGAGCATCCAACTCTAAACTTTTTTCTTTTTTTTTTTTCAATTTTTAACACATTAACTGCCATGTGAGTTGTATTTAACTCATGCTAGTGTTGAGCCCAGGGCCTCGTGAAGCATATGTAACTCATATGTCTCTTCACCTTGGGAGCCGCGTGGTGCGCAGGCAACTCACTCTGCCGTGCCGGAGCATACATGTTACATGATGGGTGGCCCCCGGGCAAAACCCTGCAGTTGGTTCGTGAAAATCTTACTTGATGTTTTTATTGTTACAATCAGTATTGACAATTTAACTGCATATAACTCACACACAGAAAACAATAAAAAATAATGAATTTTTCATTAAATTAGAAAGGATCATTTTGTTTTTGAAGTTTTTATTCTATTTTTATAATAAAACACCGTGGCCCCAAGGAAAATTATTTTTTCTAGTGTGGCAGTCAATGTGTTAAAATTGAGATATAACTTTCATACAGTAAAGTACACTATTCTTAACTGTATAGCTCAGTGATTTTTTTCTTTTAAAACCAACTTTACTGAGGTAAAATTTACATAAAATAAAATACACCTATTTTAAATGTGAAGTTCAATAAGTTTTGTCAAAACTTTCCATCCACTGAACCACCATTCAGATTAAGACACAGAACATTTTCATCCCCCCAGAAAGTTATCTTGCATCACTTTAGTAAGCTACTCAACTGAACATAGGCTCTCAACTGAATTCTATGACCTTAGATTAGATTTGCCTATTCTTAAACTCATGCTATATGTTATCTTTTGTGTCTGGCTTCTCACTCAACATAATGTCTAAGGTTCATCCATGTTGTGAGTATTAGTAGTTTGTTTTTATTTATTGCTGAGTAGTATTCTATTGTATGAATATACCACAGTCTGTCTATTCACTTTCTTATTGATGCACAGTTGGGTTATTCACAGTTTGGGGATTTTATAAATAAAGTTGCTATAAATACAGCTGACCCTGAACAGCACAGGGTGGAACTGTGTGGGTCCACTTATACACAGATTTTCTTCTGCCTCTGCCACCCCTGAGACAGCAAGACCAACTCCCCCTCTTCCTCCTCCTCCTCAGCCTACTCAATGTGAAGACGATGAGGAGGAAGACCTTTGTGAGGATCCACTTCCACTTACTGAATAGTAAATATATTTCCTCTTCCTTAATGATTTTCTTAATAACATTTTCTTTTCTCTCACTTTATTGTAAGAATATAGCATATAACACATATAACGTACAAAACATTTGTTAATCAACTGCTTATGTCATCAGTAAGCTTTCTGGTCAACAGTAGGTAATTAGTAGCTAAATTATTGGGGACAAAAGTTATATGGGGATTTTGGACTATGGGGAGTTGGCGACCCTGATCCCCACATTGTTCAAGGATCAACTGTATTCTTGTGTATGTCTTTTACTCAGTATTTCTACTGGTTTCTCTTGATTGTATACCTAAGAGTGGGATTACTGGACAATAGAGCAGGCATATGTTTAGCCTTAATATGCACTGCCAAACAGTTTTCCAAAATGATTGTGCTGGATGCGAATTTCAATTGCTTCACATCCTTGCCCACACATGGCATTGTCAGTCTTTTTAATTTCAGCTACTCTGGCGGGTGTGTGGTGCCACCCCATCGTGGTTGACCGTATTTCTCTGATGACTAATAGTACTGTACACCTTTTCATATGCTTCTTGGCTATCTGGAAATCATCTTTCATGAAGTATCTGTTCAAGTCTTTTGCTCATTTTTTAAGTTTCTTTCTTCCTCATTTTCTCATTGATATGTGGAGTTGTTTGTTCTGAATATGAGATTTTTGTTAGACATATGTACAGCAGATATCTTCTTCTACGGTGTGGCTTGACTTCTCACTCAGTAATGCGCCTTTCAAGGAACGGAAGTTCTTAATTTTAATGAAGTCCAACTGATAGTGCTTCAGTTAGGTGTTTTCTAGGTTTCTCTTAAAGGACACAACAAATTGAGGTAGAAGAGATTTGGGGAAGATATGACAATTGGTCACCCTGACTTTGCCTTGGGACCCCTGGAAGATTGTACCTTATGTCTCCTTCCAGGGGCCTCAAAGACCCCTGGAAAAGATGCAGCCTTTTCCAGCCCTCCCCTAGAAAGTTTGGCCCAGGAAAATTTCTATAAACCTTCTCCCCAACCCTCCAGCCTGATTTCTCCTTGACCTAAGAGTCTTAGCCTCTCCAGGGGCTGTCAGGAAGGGGTATGGCTGCCCCCTAGGTTCAGCTCCCCTTGCCTTCCCACGAAGGTCCTCACCTGCTCCAGCATGTCCTTGGCAAGGTCCTCCTGCTCATCCATCTTCAAGATGGCCTGCCGGATCTCCTCATTAGAAAGCTTCAACCTAAAGCAAAACCCCACTCCCTGAGCAGCCTGGCCTGGCCCCTAAGCCCAGGACAGCCCCCAAACCTTCTTCTCCAAAAGATGCAGCCTTATCCTTCCTGCTCTCCCTAACATGAACTGGGAGTACATTCGATAGTGCTCCCTCCTCGCCTCCCCTGTAAAGCCTTATCAGACTAAACTAACAGGAGTCACTCCATAAACTCGATAATGGGCATTTCAGTCTCTAAATAGAGGCTTGAGTCTCTGGTCTGTTGCTTGAGACTCTGTCAGAGCTGATAGGGACATTTGGGAGTAAAAGGGATGTCCTCAGTGTGGACTGAAGAGACAAGCAAAGGGTTTCTGATCCTTCTCCTCCTCCTTGTTCCTAAAAAATGTCCAGCATCTCCATGGGAGGACGGGACTATCAGCAAGCCGCTGGGCGCAATTTCCTGCTGCTTCCTTCTCAGAACACAGGCTCATTCACAGTATCTGACAGCACCTCGGCTCCCACACAGCCATCCCAGGTGGCCTCGCGCTGCCTGGGAGAGGAAGAGCAACCCCCCGAACCCCATGACCCTTCCCATCCCATCCAAATGCATAGCCGTGAGGAACCCTGGGGATTCAGAACTCTCCCCCACCATCAAGTGGGAGAAACTGAGGCCTGAGGCCTGAGGCCATGTGGGAGGAAAGAGGGGGGTGGATGTCTCCAAAGCAGCTGGGGCAGCACTAAAAATAGTATGGGAGGCAGTGCCCTCTGCCCCTGGCTCAGGCAGGAGGCCCCGCACAGAAGCTGTGCTGTTAGTGTGGATACTGTCCTGTTTGTTCTGCAGCCGCGGGAAATGCTTAGGGGCTGAGATCACGCTGCTCCATGGCCTAAGCCAAGCGGGGCCCTCTGTGGGCTTAGAGCAGCTCAACTGCCAGACGCTGACCAGGCTGGCCAGGGGCCTCATGACTGGGCAGTTTCCTGTCTGCAGAGCCCCACAATGCTGTTCCCAGGAAAAGGTTCTAGATCAGAGCCAGCCCCCCCATCCCAGGGGACAGCAGAGAGGGGGAAGGCCAGAGACTGCCATCAGCCCATTTCTCTGCCACCTCTCTCCCCTAGGCATTCAGTTCAACCATCTTTTTTTGCTCTAGCCCCATCTTGGCCTCTGCTCCTTGGCGGGCCCATTCCCTCCCACCTGGAACCTATCCTGGGGGAGGAGCCACAGAGGCAGAGCCAGCACGTACTTGGAGAGAAGGATGATGCAGTTCTGGGCCCTCCGGCCATCAATGACCGACAGCTCTTTGACCTTGCGGGAGGCCAAGTAGATGTCCTCAGTGGAGCCCGACTCTTTCTGCAACCGACAAGTCAAGTGGAAGGTCAAGGCATGAGTTCACCAATCCTCTTCCTGCCCACCCCTCAGGAGCCACCCCCTACCAACCTGGGCACGTTCCTGGTGTGCGGGAATGAAAGAAAGAGAAAGAAAAAGACGAGAGAGAGGAGGGTGGCTAATAACTGACTCCAATATCTGGGACTTTGCCTTGGGCTAGAATGGGTTGGGGAGGACAGCGAGGAACCCTCTTTGTAGAGATTGTCCTCATTTGGCAAACCAGGGAAGGGGCTGCTCTAATGCGGAGGGTGTGACTATTCCCTATGGCTTTGGGCAATGTGACGTGACCATGTCCTCCACAGAATCAACCCTCACTTCCATCATCCCACCCAGAAACCCTCCCAGGCTTATGATGAGAAGTTGGTTCCAAGCAGGCACAGCCTGTTGTGCCCAGGGTAGAGGGCATCCACAAGTTCAGAGGTGTGGAAACTGAGGCAGAATTCCATGCAGAATTCTCTTCTCTGAGGTTCTAGTAGGCAGATTCTCAAGAAATCAAAGATTCCACCCCCTTCATTCTCTTGGGCCCATGGTGAGTAGATAGGAGGCTGCCTAGTGTACTATTCTTGCCCTGGAAGGTCCATCCAAGGAGATGCTCCATGTTGCACAGTTCCGGGGACTGCCACTCACATCATTATCTCTATAAATTGTGCCCCTGGAATTGTGCAGTGCCCAGCCTGTGTAGTCATACAGGAAGGGTTTGCCTTAGGCCTGGTGGGTAACACAATAGACCTAGAAGCCTTCTCCTCACTCCAGTAGATATTCACCTCCACTGCTGCCAGGGGTCTGTTTGAATTACCTCCTGCTGCTACATTGCTTCTTTCTCTTTGGGGACCCTACCCCATGCCACCCTGTAAGAATGGGAAGTAAGGTAGGAGGTGGAATGGACAAGCCCTCTTTTTTGGGCCCAGTAGAGGGCAGCAGCCCAGGATAGTGGTTAAAAGTTGGAGTGTTCAGAGCCCCAAGAGTGACTCACCTGCAAAGAAGGATTAGTTATCAGCTCCTAGGCAGGTAGCAGCCACAGCCAACAGAGAATTAAACATGCACAACATTAGCCAAGAGTTTCAGGGACCCAGAAACAGCAGAACAGATATGGGGATACTTCATTATCTACTCTGTCCACTTTGTCCCAGTGAGACCCCCATGGTTGGAGACAGGGACCTGGAAGTAACACTGGATGGGAGGTGTTTCTAGCAGACATGCAATCAGAGCAGCCAAACAAACCAGGGATCAGGCAGCTCCTCCCACCTGCCCAGTGGGACTACCAATCCCCGGTCTGGGCAGACTGGGCCCCTGAGTTCCCCCACCCCAGGCCTTGACTGCCTGTTCTTCCCTCTTTCTGCTGAGAGGGTAGAGGCATTCCTCCCTCCGCGATGAGCCCATCTTTCTAAATAGGGGAAGGGATACAAACAGACTTGAGCTGGAAGCTATAGAAAGTTGTGTTCATTCAGGCAGAAGAAAGCAAGTGTCCTTGAGTTTGTGCCTTGCCCCTTGCCCCTCCCCTGTACTTTGATGCGTAAGGGGAGCTGAGGAGACACAGTCTACACCTGTACTCTCCCTTCCTGACACTGATGGAATTGAAGCCACCAACTCAGAACCTGCATGGGGCACGAAGGGAAGACCACGGCTCCCGTGGCCTCGCCTGCCTCATGATCAACTGCCCAGGGCTCCAAGGCAGGGAGAGGAGGCAGCATGGGCAGCATAGCCTCTGGGAGCTGTCCAGGTCTGCTGCTGTGAATTCAGTCCCAGAGACCAGGTGGCCCGCTGAGTGACAGGAGGCAGGGGCTGGACTGGGCGGGCTGAGAGAGGAGAGGGGCACAGAACAGGAGTCTTTCAGTCTCACCCTCCTCAACTCACCAAGCTGGGAGGCCCTGGACCCAGTTTGTCCTAAGCCCCACACCCCTTTCTCCTGACTGGCCCACCCCAGCCCACCCCAGGGCTCTGGAGACTGGGAGGGCGGGGCTGGAACCCCGGACTGGAGAAGACTCAAGCTAGGGGGAGGCGTGTGATTGCCACGCCTGGTACACCTCCTGCACACACTTCTGTCCTCGGCACCACGCGGGGAGCCTCGATTCACAGGAGCCAGTGCTCCAAACAGCTCCCTCCAGCTCTAGCAGCCTTGGCTGCTGCATGTAGCCTTGGCTATCAGGCCAGCCTGACGTGGGCATGGGGCTAAAAATGTCTCCTGGAATTAGGGGTGCAGAGCCAGGTGCTGTGGGCACCCACATTTAAATTAAATAACTAATCATCTGTTTTTTCCTAGAACCCCAAGACAGGGCCAGAGCCTGACCCCCACCCCCATGCCTTTGGCCAGTGCCCTAGGAGCAGTTACAGGTGTCCTCAATCATCCTGGACTTGGCAGAGAGCGGGCCAGGGCACCCTCTCCAGATCAGTGGGGAGGCAGGCCACGACATCCAGCCACTGCCCAGGACCCAGGAGGACACGGACCCCACTCATTGGCACCCGGGGAAGTCCTCGAGACTGGAACCGTAGTCTGAGTAGAGAAAACATGGAAGATAGTAGCACAACCCAGAGAGGAAACAGTCCCTCTGAGGCAGGCCAGAGAGAAAGCAAGTACCTAAGGCCCCTAGGCTAGTAATTCCCAAAGGGGACTTAAGGGGAAGGCCCCCAGTTGTGCTAGTTACAATGTAGATTTCTGGGCCCCAACTTATCTCTGGAATCCCATTCATTTGAGGATAAGTTCTGAGAATCAGTATTTTTGGCAATCCCTGCAGGTACTCAGCCTAGTTTGAGACCCCCGCCTCAGGAATGCCCTGAGTTCTGCCGCCAACTCACCCCTTCCCACTTCCTCTGTGGCTGGAGGACCAGACTTGCTGGCCAGCCATCTGCATGTAGAGCCTGTGGAGCAAGGCCCAGGGCCTCTCAGGGCTTTCCCAGCCTCAGCCTCTGAGGTGACACAGAGCAGCACCCTCCACCTTCCTTGCAATGTTAACATCCTCTGCTCAGCAGTCTTGACAGGGTGTTGGGAGACAAAATACGGTGGAGGGAGCGGTTTAAAAAGTGACAGTGACTTCTAGGTCTAGTCCCCAAATCCTGGGCCAAAGAGAGCAGGGTTCAATAGTGGCCGGCCTTGGGCCTCCACCTCCAGTGCTCCAGGGTGAAAGTGAGAAAAGGACAAGACGCCACTGCAACGCTCGATGTGTGAATATAAACCGTAATGCAGTGCTGTGTTTCCCCTTTCGGGACTGCACGCCTCTGATTCCTATCTGTGTCCCCCGCAGGCACACGGTACCTCGTAAAGAATAAAACCATTCAGGATACACGTGAGGAAGGACAGGAAGGAAAGAAGGAAGACAGGGAGGGAGGGAGGGAGGGGCCGAGCTTTGGATTCAAGGATGTGGAGTGTGGAAGTTGAGGCCCAGGAGGCCAGAGGGGGCAGGGTCTTACCTGGTGCCTCTGATAAGCTGAAAACATTTTTTCAAAATCCTCGAGGTCCAGAATCCGAAATACCTGCATGTCATCGATCTCGTTCCATACGGTGCCAGGGACACGCCCCTAGATTCAGGGTAGGGAGATGACCCCGTGGTTGACCCAGCTCCTTCACTGCAGAGGTGCCAATGCCTCCCCGACCCCGCCTGTCCCCCAACTGCACAAACTATGACAACCGGGATTTCAGACCTTCAGAAGGGGTCGACTGCTCCCTGCAACCTCCGCCCCGCTTCAGTACTCTGCTCCAGGGAGGAGGCCGCAACCAGCCTCCTCCTCCTCCCTGTTGTGTGGGGCCACGTGTAGGCATGTTCCAGAAATCACTGGGAGTGCTGGAGGGACGGGTGCGCAGTATGAGGAGGTACGCTACATTTCTTCCAGAAAAGCAAAGACAGAAGCCGTGCTCCCAGGGTACTCCACATGGGCCCACTCTCCCTACAGGGCAGGGTGCCCAGGAGGTGCTCCCGCCACTGGCTGTAGTCATTGGAGGGATTGGGGCCATGCGTATCTGGGACCCTCAAAGCCTCAGCATAGACTGTATTTCCTGTATGTGAGGTGGTCATTTTCTTTCCCAAGGGTGTTCCTCCCGCTTTCCCAGGTTCCCAGAAAGTGGACAAATGCCAAAGGTTGGGACACCTGGCTCCTGTAATGACTCTGCTCAGACCAGCAAGACTCTGCCACAATTTCCCTTTGGTCCAACCCAGGAAAGGTTTTACATCCAAGGTCTCTCAACCTGAGCATTGCCTTTTCTCTGTGTAGGACACTTGCACTGGGGTCTGGAGAGGAGCTTGTAACCAAGCCAAAAAAAAAAAACCAAAAAAAGCCACAGCAATGATGCAGCACCCTGCTGATGGCTTAGGTGACAGGAGGCTGGGCTTAGAGCACAGACAGCAGAGGTGTTCCACCCCTCTCCTCCTGGGAAGCCTTACCTTACCAGAGCTTTGCTGTCCTTCAGAATAGAATCTCCCCACCTTCCTGTGCCTAGAGGGCAGCGGGGGAACCTTTTTTATGCCTCTCCCTCCTCCTCCTTGCATTTCCCCCTCAGCAAGACTTGGAGAGAGAAACATACCTCACTCACTTTTATTTTCTTAAACTCTGGAAAGGGGAGGCTAGGCCAGGGTTGGGGGGGACATTCCTGTGGCCTTCTGAAGGCCAGGGACCCTCTTGTGGAATGCCGGGCTGGGAAGCTCAGAGCAGCAAGGGATACAGGCAACTGGCCAAACCCAACACAGACGCATTCTTTTCATGGCAGAAACAACCGCTGTGTGTGTGTGTGTGTGTGTGTGTGTGTGTGTGTGTGTGTACACGCGCGCGCATGCGCAAGCATGCATGGGGCAGGGAAGGGGATGGGGAGAGGAGTCAGGCTCCCAGAAAGGGGGACGTGGGAAGCAGAGAGGAGATGGGAAGGGGGATGGAATCAGGGAAGGCAGGTAGGGGCTCGCTGGGGCAGTGCAGGGTGCTGTGGGACCCAGAGTCCACTCTGCAGGGGACCTCCATTTCAGTCCAGGCCTGGGGTGGAGATGAGGGAGAGAGAAGCCCACAGAGATTAAGCGTCCCATCCTTCTTTATTGGTGGTGAGGCCAGGGCGAGAAGGAAATGGCTGGAACGAGAGAACTGGATGTTCAGTGCTGGGAAGCATTTCCCATGGGACAGCAGGTTGAGCACCCTGGCTGTCTCGCTTCTTCCCTAACACTGCCCCCCACGACCCCCAGCTTCCCCACATCTGCCAGAGGGACTTGAGGCTCTTCATGGAGGTATAACTGAGGTCTGGAGCCAGAGAGAGGGGGGTCTGTTCCTAATATTCCCCACATCCTAGCTTTCACCACGTCACCCTGATGTGCCCACCTTGTGTAATAATTCTCAAATGTAATTTTCCACTACTCTGGCCAAGAGCCCATCATCTCCAGTCTAGACTCCTGGGACTTCTGGCCCCCTAGAGATATCCTTTATATGCCAGGGAAATCTTTCTCAAAAACACATTTCCTTCTGTTTCCCTCATAGAACATTGCCTTTGGGGGCAGGCAGGCCCAAGGGGCTGAACACGCCCAGCCCTGCCATTGTGTGGGACTGTGGGCAAATGGAGAGGTACTATGTTTTTCCCATGTCACAACAGAGGAAACTGAGTCTCACTGAGCGAATATGAGGATTAAATGAGATGAAAATACTTAAAGCACACATGGTAGGGCCACTAATAATAATTAATCTAATATTATTATTATTAAGACTTTCTGTGTGTCAGCCACTGTTCCAAGTAGTTTATAGGTATTAAGTCAATTAATCCTTACAGCAATCCTTTGAGATGGAGATTATCATTACCCTCACTTTACAGATCAGAAACCTGAAGCCCAAACAATTCAATAACCTGCCCATCACACAGTTAAAAGCTTGGGACTGGGATAATAGGGTCTCCAATATTATTCAATGCCCCTCCATCCTACCCCCACCGAGAATGTCTGTAACTTCTACAAATGTCCATCAAACCTACACTTTCCAGTCTAGGAATCAAACTCTGGCCTGCTCTGGGCCCCTGGGGAATTTGTATAGACTTTACTATTACTGGACCCTGGAGAAAATCCTAAGCACAAAGCTGCATATGATGAAAATGTTGCAAAAATATTAGTTGCCTTGTCTGTCTTCCTTAATGATTGATACACCTGATAACTTCTCATTACATTTTTTAAACCTTATAAATTGTGAGTATAGGAAAGAAAGAATATTATTTCTCTATCTACCACAAGAAAAAATACATCATTTGTGATCATTAACAATGGTTCTGCAGAGCTGTCTGCCTGCTCGTATGCAGTTGGCCTTTCTGGCTCGCCTTGTGGCCATGGAAAGGCGTCCATAGGGCACAACTGTGCAGCACAGTTGTCACAAACTTTAACAATCTTGCTTCAAAATGCTGCTAACAGGTGGCTCTGGAACTTGAATAACTCAGATTGGAGATGTTATCAGAGACCCAGGAAACTATGAATGGGCTGTGTTCATGCTCCATCTTTCTACCTAGATTATAAAACCAGAGGTAGAAGGAGTCTTAGAAATCATCTCCCAAATGAGCAAACTGAGTTACAGACAAGATGAGTGATTTACACAGGTTACACAGCTAGTTAGTTAAAACCTGCTTTGGTTAGAGGTAAGAATATTTCCCTCAACCCATCCCCAGGGGCTCTGTGTGTTTCCTTGAACACACTTCCTAGTTTCCCAGATCCTAAGCTCTGACAGGGCAATGTCATTGCTTATCTTTTATTATTATCCATCACGACCCCAGCACAAAGCTTTACATAAAGCAGACCTCAGATTGACAGGCTAGCTGGTCTACCACTAGGAGCAGGCGCCTGACAAGTAGCTAACCACCTATTTAGCCATCTCCCATCTCTTCCCACTTTGAACTCACTGAAGCTCAAACAGAATGGTGCAGTTATGACCTCCCCAGTAGTCCAACATGCCCATATAGCAAGGTCAGAGTGCATCCATTAGTCCCAGCTCCAAATTGGTGTCTGCGTGGCTGTTGCTGAAGTGTGAGTATGAGTCAGGCTAACTGAAACCACTTACCACGTGAGTGTTTACCTCAAGGACAACGCCCCTGGTCCTCTTTAGGATTTGCCCTTGTACAGAAGCAGAGACAGGGCCCAGCCCAGGCTGGAACTGGCCTTCCATTCCCAGGGGTCTCATGTGACTCAGGGCATCTCTACTCTATGCTCATGAGAGTCCAATAGAGGAACCAACTCCCACATGTGGGCCTGGGATTGGTGATCATTAGTGGACATAGTCATGAAGGCCTCTCACTGCTGGTCTAGAAATGTGGCCAGTATGTGCAGCTTCCCCCCAGGAGGATGTCAAACTGGGTATACTTTGACATCAGACTCTTCATCCTTTGTACACATTGCCCTGATCTTTACCAAGACTTAGACCTTGCCTCAAGCTCTTTGCCTATTTTTCCACCCTCTTCCTCAAATTGACCCTGTCCTTGAAATTCTAGCCCAGCCCTTGCCTTGTCTGTCTCTGTGACTCCATTAACCCTCAGCACACACAGATTCCATTTGTAGATGACTTTGTCGATGTTAGCATTGCCACATGCCAAGCGTCTCTCCCAGTGTAGATGATCTCCCCAGTGGACAGTGAGCTGCCCAGCACAGCAAACCCCTCTTCTGCATCCACTGTGACCGCCCTTACCCCCCACCAAAGAGAGGACCCAGTGGAGGGGCCCCTGCTGTAGGAGAGTGGACCTGCTGGCCCCTCCCGGCCACTCACCTCATTCAGCTTGACCCAGTTGAAGGACTTCAGTGGGTGGGAAGGCTGGGGGACACGCTTTTTCCTGAGTGGGACATCGCTGCTGGGGTAGGGGTCCTGAGGCAGGGGCGGGCCCATGCCGAAGCAAGGTGGGGCACCTGGGGGAGTAGGGGCCCCCCCAGGTGGAAGGGGTGGTGGAGGGGGAGGGGGGCAGCAGGCAAAGGGCAGGGGAGGTGGGGGTGGAGGCAGGTCATTGGTTGTCATCAAGGAAGACAAGGTGAGTGGGCCCCCGGGGGGAGGTGGGGAAGATACAGGGCCTGTCTGCGAGGAGACAGAAAAATCAAAAGGATAAAGCGATCAGTGCTGATGCCGTTCAGGTCCCCCACCACCATTCCTTTCCTTACTCTATTCTTCATCTATACTAGACCCCAAATCCTGCTCTTGCCTCCCACATGTACTGAGCCCCATCCTATATCTCTGCATTCAAACATCCAACACACATACACACAAACAACCACAGACGGGAAACACATATGGTCACACACATACATACACACGGACACCAGACAATCAGAGTCATAGTCATCACCATGCAACAGCAGGACTGACACATACAGTTGTGCAGGCTACTGACTGCACAAGGGTCTCCAACTGCGAGTGAGAAGGGGAACCAAAACCCCACCTGCACTCTGCTTTCCAAGGTGTGCTTCCTGGGACAGCATCACCCAGAGGCAGGGAAATTATATTTTCTAATTAACACAAAGGTGCCCCCCATAAAGCCCAGGAGTCCCTTCTATCCTGGACTGAGGGCCCCCTCTCTCCTTTCCCTCATCCTGGGGTCCTTAGCATCTCCCCACACCTGCTCTGCCAAACCTGTCCTAAAGTCCAGGGTCTTGGCTCAACTCTATAAAAGGGGGAGGGTGCCTGCGTACTGAGAGTTCACTGAGCTGGGCCACCAGCTCTGCCACTTGTCCCCGAGCCTGGCGCAGCTCCTGGGACTCCCGGGCCAGCTTGTCCTTCATTTTGTTCAGCGTCCGCATCATCTCTTCCTTCTCCAATGTCTTCGTTTCACATTCTCGCTCCTTCCTCTCCAGCCGGCTCACGAGCTCCGTGTGTTCTGGAAGGGGGTGGGACAGGGGAGGAGATGGGGCAGAGAGTATAAGGGTATATGTGCCTCCCACCCTGGGAGAGGTTGGGGTCCTGAGCTGGGCAGGGGAGGGGTGGAGAGCGTGCAGCAGGTTTAGGCAGACACCCTCACCTTTCCGGAACTTCTCTGCCTGGTCACGCCACTGTTTCACTTCGTTCTCATTGATGAGCCTTTGGGAGCAGAGGGAAGGGGCAATATCGTTGTTGACTGTTGGCTCACAGCCCCCCAGAACACAAGGTATCTCTCTAGCCCCAGGTTGGTACCCTGATGTCCAGTGGGTCCAGCCACATTAAAGAGGCTAGGAATTTGACTTTCCAGATGTCTCTCCAGGTCCCTATCCCTGCCCAGTTCATGTTATGTATCTGTATGGGCTGTGAGATCTGAAAGGACCTTAAGATACCTTATAATCCAACCCCTGTGGGATACAATTGAAGTACTGAGGCTCAGAGACCAGAGAGGGGGGAGAACTAATTAATGTTAGAACTAGGACTGGATCACAGGCTTCCCTAAGTTGTATGACTTGTACTCATTTGTAAAAATAGGTTTTGCATTTGAGACAGATCAAAATATTGGCTCTACCATGGTCCAGGCTTCCAAAGTCCAATGTATAAGAACAACAGAAATTGCCTCCCCAACAACACAGAATGAGTGCATTGAGGGTGAAACACAGGAAGCCCTTGTTCATGTCAAACTCTTGGAACAGGGTGTTAAGTTAAGCTTTTACCTTGACACTAAGGCATAAGAGAGGTGAAATCCCAAAGTAAGATTGCAATAATGATTTCTTTTATAAATCTGAAAATGTGGAAGAGTCAGATCCGGGACTCTTAGTCTCCTCAACCACATCAAGGGTATAAAGCAGGGGCACAGCATGAAGAGTGGGGGGGGTGCATATTTGGTGCAGAGACTTCTCTGGAGAGAGCCATTGCTGTTGTCCCCAGCGTGCTACCTCCTTCACCACAATCCAGGGAAGGCCCACCCCAAGAGTTTTGACCCATGCTCCCTGAAGTTGGGAGCAAGTCAGCATGGACTGGGGTCTGACTCAGGGCCATGAAAATCCAGGGGGTCTGGAAGGATTGACCAGGAGAGCACTGCTGTGCTGGCACCTGCAGGCACTCCTAGAGTTTGTCGGCACAAGAGATTGTACAAGGGCTGCCGTGGGCCAGGTGTAAGCCTTGTGGAGGAACTGGGCTGAAGTTATAATAAGTCCTGTCCAAGGGGTGCACCTGGGAGAAAATTGGGAGCATGTGCACTGTAAATCTATGTGTGCTGCATTGCCAGTGAACCAGGGGCTGATGGAAGGACTGGAAGCAGCCAGCCAGCCAGCTGGAAAAAAATCTTGTAGAGCCAGTGAGCTGGGTTCTATAGTGAGAGGCACCCAACAAAGAACTTTTAAAGACTCCAAGAACACCAACATCTTTACCTATATGCCACGCCCAGAGAGCAGGAAGCCTGTTTACTAAATTATCTGATCAAGTAAGACCTTTTCCCCTTCTCCTTCCTGTCCCCAGGCTGAGGGGGTCAGAAACTGGTTAGCTAGTAGAGAGGTAGGGTAGGAGATAGAAGGGGCCAGAGGAGAAACAGAACAGAGAAAAGAAGGCAGATGTCTCACACACACATACACACACACACACACACGCACGCACCTTTCCCACTCCAGTGGAGGAGAAAGATTTAAGGCTAACCCAAGTCTAGAATGTTGATTCACATCTGGGACTTGTCCTCTTAGTTGCAGATTTGAGACTATGTTGCAGCTTAAAGTGATTTTAGGACTTCTATTACCCAAGAAGGAGCAAAAATTTCACTGGACCTGAGGAGTTTTCATTCTCTGGTGGTAAAAAAGATTCCCCACCAAATAGTGTAAAGAATTAGTAGAAAATAAAACTAAAGCTGCCTTTCGATTACTAGTTGCACTTGTCCTACATACCAGTAAGGATTTCTACTACATCAACATCTGATTATTTGTGCAAATGAAAACAGTAGCAAGAAGAGCTCAAAAATCATTTTCTCTTGGTTTTGGAATGCAGTCGAATGAATTATTGCAAGCCAATTTACCTCCTTAAGGGCAATTGGCCCAAATTCATACTGAAAGTTAAGTAAAAGTTTAAAATTAAAATTTAGTGTATTAATGTAAGGTCTTATTTTTTAATTGGTGTAAATTTAAATTTGTTCCTCTGAGTTTCTCTATATCCAGGCTCAGTAAAAGATGACAGGCCACAAGGCCTTATGCCCTGACAACCTCATCCAGCAGTCTCATGATCAAATGGCCACGCTCTGTGTCAGTGGTCAGCAAACTTCTACAAAGGGCCAGAGCAAATAGTCTAGGTTTTACATACTGTGTACAGTCTCTGTCACATAATCTTGCATTTGTTTGTTTGTTTGTTTAACATGTAAAAACTATTCTTAGCTCATGGGCCATACAAAAACGAGCTGGAGGAATGGATTTAGTGCATGCACTGTGGTTTGCTAACAACTGCTCTGTGTTAATGTATTTAAATTCCCCCTCTATCCAACCCATACCATGGATCATTGAGAGTTGAGTACATACCCTATACGTCTGTGCTGTCCAATATGGTAATCACATGACATGTGGCTATTCAAATTTAATTTAAATGAAACAAAATAAAAAATTCAGTTCCTCAGTCACACTAGCTACACATCGAGTACTCAATAGCCACATTTGGTCACCACACTGGACAGTGCAGATATGAAGCCTTTCCATTGGCTCAGAGAGTTCTATTGGCTAATGCTGCTCAAGACCCCTTTGCAGATGTCTGGGTTGAGAAAAGGAGCTGAGGTTTCCCTGGTGAGACCAGAGTGGGAGAGTGATGGGGAAGGTGGAGGAAGACAGGGCAAAGGCTGGCCACTGCTCACATGTTCACGATGTTCTTAACGTTGAAGTTCTCCAAGGGAGCCAGGTCAGGGTCCACACCCCGCTCGTCCTGGAGGACAATCTGCTGGAGGATGCGGTCCAGGAGCTGCCACTGCTGTAAGTAGCCACCATTCCGCTTGTCTGAGGGATGACAGGCACCATATGCTTACCGAGCCCTGCAGTTCCCAGGGGCTCTGCCCTGGAGTCACTGCCTGGGCTCTGGCTGGTGAGGCAAACCCTTCTCCACCCATAATGAGCTCCCTGTCTGGTGGAAGAGGCAATGCTGTAGCTGATAATGGCAACTCTCTAATCTGGTCATCTCTTGATTATCTGCAACTGACCTTCTATGAATGTGTCAAACTGCCCCCCACCCTCCAGTATATTTCTCTACTCCCTGAAATGTTTTCTGGCTGCCTTTTTTCCCTGTTTGGGCCCAGGGCATACTATGACCTGGGAATGCAAATTACTTTTTACATTATCTAGAAAAAGCACCTGCTTCAAAATATCACATGCTGAATAATGAAGTCTCCAGGGAAATTTTTTAAAAGGATTTTAGGATTATCTACACTATTGCTGTTCAAAGTAAGATGAGTGGAAGCTGATTACAGGTGTGCACTGAGAGAGAGTCAAAATGAGTTAAAGAAGTGCTTAGTGGAACCCAAGAAGATTTCTTGTGGAGGTGACCTTGAAATATGAAGGCAAAGGCATTGTGTGTTGTATGTGATCTCACAGGGCCCCCCTCTCATCCCCTCTAATGATAGTCTGGCTGGACACGGACTTCCTTTTTATGTGATAGCCACAAGCGCTCCGTCCTTGGTCCTTGACCCCAAGCACTTTGTCTCTACTGATCACCACAGAAAGCCAACTAGTGTAATCCTGACATCAAAGTCAAACCATAATGCCTACAGGTAGAAGCTCAGGTCTGCAAAGCCCGATTTTGGGGCAGAATACAGGGACCCATTCACATTGTCCATGGAACATCAAACACAGGAACCCCTGGGAGCAAAAAAAGTCAGGTTTCCCAGGGACTTCCATGTCTTCCATGAAGACCTTCTGGGCTGAGTTTTGGAGAACTGATAGCTTCCCAGTCCAGGTCATCGCACCTATCCGTTCCACCACTCCACTGACACATGCATTGCGAAGTGGTACAGTTTTCTATTTACCTTTCCCCCAGGAAAACAGTATAAAGCCAGGTCACTGCCCGCAGAGGTAGAACATGTTTTATCTAAACCTTGACCCCAAAGAAACAAAAATTCCTACTGTATGTAAAGAACTCCTCAGCCTCAGATTCATTCATTGTAAACTGGAGATAATAATGTACACTCCTTAGGTCATTCTGAGGTTTAGAGATGATGTGCTAAAAGACCTCACATCATGCCTGGCCTAGAGTTGGCACACAATAAATTATAGTTGTCAGCACCATCACCACGATCTCCAGCACCATCACCACCACTGAGGAGAGTCTAGCTAGGTTGACCATTATGGTAGACCACGCTAGTTTTCAAAATATTCTCTTTTGTGAAGAGCTTAAGTTCCAAATGAGTTAAAGCTCATTTCATATTGCATTCTGGGATGGCTATTAGCAATTACGTATAATTTATTCAATCACTGTGCACATCTGGATCTTAAGAACTTAGCCATCTGTTCTTACAGATGCTGACATTTGGTATTTGTAGGGAGAGGCAGGGGCAGGGGTGTTAGGGTAGAAGCCAGCAAGGACACGATGGAGGAATAGATAAAACCTTAAAAAAAAAAAAAAAACAGGAATGCTCATTCCACATCTGCACTACTCCCCCAAGCACAAAACAACTTTTTGGAACTCCCCAAGAGGACTGATCACTGCCCTGTCATGAGCTGACAGCCAGAGCTGTTTGATTTTGCAATGATCAAGCTACTGCTTGTTGGACTGGGATGTTGGAGTTGCTCAGAGGCAAGCTCCCAGCTCCTTCTCTAGGTGACAGTGGAGGTCCTGACTCCAAGGTGGGAGGGAAGAGGTGGGGCCTTAGTCATCAGGCCTGGTCTCCCGAGGGCCAGAGGGAAATGTGGTCAGGCTCCCCAACCCAGGGAGGTGCCGAAGCCTCATGTCAACCTGCCCAGAGCCAGGAAGCAGGCCCAGCTGAGGGGAGTGGCAAGTGCAGGTAACTCACAGGGCATCTGCAGGCAGTGGTGCAGGACAGAGAGCAGGCAGGGGTAGGCCTCAGTATGCTTCAGCTTCTTGTGGATCAGCTCGAACATCTGGGAAGCACTCTTAGTGTCAATGTGGACCTAGGGGGGAAGGAGGGCACAGTGAATGGAAAGTGGGGAGGCAGGAGAGAAAGTGAGTAGAGGAGACAAGACCCTGTTTCCATCCACTGAGCCCCATCTCTCAGGAGAGCTTTTCTTCCCTTGCCTCGGGCCCAGGCTGTCCTGTGCACTGCAGGGTGTTTAGCAGCATCCCTGGCCCTATCTGATGCCAGTGGCAACCCTTCACACCAGTTGTAACAATTAAAAATGTATCCAGACGTTTGTTCCCAGGGGGAGAGGAGAGCAAAATCGCCCCTGGTTGAGAGCTACTGATCCAAACTAAGGAAAGGAAGCAGGGGCATAGGTGATTCAAAGTAGCAGGTGGCAGGCAGCATAGGTCCACCACCTGGTTCAAATCCCAGATCTACTCTCTAGTTGTGTGACAACAGGCAAGCTGCTTATCCTCTCTCAACTCAGTTTCTTTACCTATAAATCCAGGGCTTTTATGAAAATATACTAGGATGGAACTTGATGACTGTAAAGCACCACTCAAAAGTGGGTTTCTATTTGGATAGAGATTTTATAATACAATATATAAGCAGCAGAGTTGTGTGTCTTCAGGGTTGCTAAGGCTAAAATGAAAGTACAATTTGGTTTGATAAGCATGATCTGGTTAGGGATAGGGAGAGGTAACTCAGGAAATTGCTAGAAGGCTGGGGGAAAGTCACCCAGGAGAGGTATTTGAAACTAATCACATGCAAGATCTTTCTCTTTCTTTGAGGGTTTCAGTCTCCTCTGGGGCAGACATCCTCCCAGGGGAGGTCCACCAGAGCCAGCATACTGCCAGGGCTGTGTGAAGCAGGATGCAATAGTTAATTTTATGTGTCAATTTGACTGGATTAAGGGATACCCAGATAGCTGGTAAAGCGTTATCTCTGGGTATGTTTGTGTGGGTGTTTCTAGAAGAGATTGGCATTTGAATCAGTGCATTGAGTAAGGAAGATCTGTCCTCACCCAATGACCCAATGTGAGCAGGCACCATCCAATCCAGTGAGGTATCAGAAAGAATAACAATGAAAAGGAAAGGAGAATTCTGTCTCTCTCTCTCTCTGTCTCTCTCCTGGAGCTGGGACACCCTTCTTCTCCTGCTCTTGGATATCAGAACTCCAGGTTCTCCAGCCTTTGGACACTGGAACTTGCACCAGTGGCCCCTCAGGTTCTCAGGCCCTCAGCCTTGGACTGAGAATCACACCCTGGCCCCCCTGAGCCTCCAGCTTGCATACAGCCTATCATGGGACTTCTCAGCCTCCGTAATTACATGAACCAATTCCCCTAATAAGTGCCCTCTTATCCATCTAGCTCTCTCTCTAGCTAGCTAGCTAGGTATGTTTCCCTGGTGGACTCTGACTAACACACAGGACCTGGCCATGAGGGCGCCAGCCCCAACCCACACCAGCCCCACCACGGCACAGGGTCTGCAGAAGTGGCCATGGGGCCCCCTGGAGCCCTGCTACAATCGCTCCAGCCCAAGGGCTCCTCACCATGTCAAACCTCCTGGCTAGCTCCAGGTCATCCTCATTCCGGACCATCTCGAAGAAGTCTAAATGCCTAGATAGGATGGGGGGATAGAGAGAGTAGACATTACAGCCAGGACATCCCTGGTTGAGGGTTACAGCCCCTTCAATTCTTCCACCAGCTTTATCAGGTGAGCCCAAGGAGAAAACCAGAAAGCAGCCACTGTCTGCAGGCCAACACGCCCCCTACTTTATAAGATCCCACGACCCTCCTCAGAAAGGCCAATTCAGGGTTCCTTCACCTTAGACTGGGTTTCTGAATTTTGGTATTATCAACATTTTGGGCTGGATTATCATTGGTTTATGGGAGTCTGATCTGTAAGTTGTAGGATGTTTAGAAGCATCCTTGGCCTTTACCCACTAAATGCCAGTAGCACTCCCCAGTATGACAACCAAAAATGTTTCCAGCCATTGATCAATATCTGCTGGGGGATAAAATCACCCTCAGTCAAGGACCACTGCCCTACAGCTATCTTCCCCAGTGTTCTCATACTGTCCTTGAGTCAGCCCTCAAAACCAATCTCTCCTCATTTTCTACCCCTATCCACATGCCTACCCACTCTACCTCAAAAGGAACCATCCTCTCTCCCTTAAAACCCAGTAAAATAAAATAGTCTGTACTATTGGGACAGAACTGGAGGGGCCTCCCTGTAATCACACAGGAATTTAATTGTGCCCTTTGATAACAAGGACTTTATAACATGCATTTTGGGTAGGGTATTTCTTTATTAAGCAGGAAGGTACTGCAGGACATTTAGCATTCCTGGCCCCCAACAACCAAAACCAGTATTGCTCCCCACAAACCAGTTTGAAAACCAAAGAACACCCCACATATTTCCAAATGCCCCCCAGGGGGCAGCACAGCCATGGTTGAGGACTGCTTGGTTCACCTGTCTGTAACATCAGAGATGAGACAAGCAGGTCAGCAAAGAGGACAAGTGGACACACCTGCCCACACAGTGCTGATTCTGAATCTATGCTGGGTATGGCAAGTGGTCTCTGGTGGGAAGGACAGACTTCACAAAGGTCCTGACCATCCCCACCTGAGGCACTGTCCCCACAGGTCTGCAGTGGGGATGGGTGGCTTGGGCCTTACTTGTCCAGGATGGCATTCTCATGTTGCCGGAGTTTGTCAATCACAGGCTGTATCCCCAGCATCAGGAACTCATACCGTAGATGTAGGCGGAACTCCAGGTTATCCTGAGGGTCACCAAGAGAGGACCAGGTTCATTGGCTGGTCTCAATTTCCACAACAGTCCCCAGTGGACCTCTCATCACCACCCCAGCCCCACACCTCTCATAGCAAACTCACCTGGAGCTGCTTCAAGTCCCAGAGTTCCAAGAATAATGGGGGTGGGCGGGCAGAGGGGAGACATCCTTGACCTTACTATTTCTTTTAGGTCACCGGCCTCACTCCCTTCAAGCCCCTTGCCAGTTTTCTCTCAGTCTTTGGCATCAAAGAGCAGTGTTTTAGAGGTATGGAGCACAAGCTTTGAAATCAGACAGATCTTGGTTCAAATCCCTGCTCTGCCACTTACCAGTCTTGGGAAAGCTTTGGTTTTCATCATTTGTAAAATGGGCATAACATTACTTACCCACAGGGGTAATATTCATAAAAATTACCTGATGAGGTATGGTTACCAACTAATCAGAACAGCTGCCAGCCACAAATAGCTGGCACTGACAAAAGTGATGTCAGCATCTTAGGGACAGATCCTCCCCACACCCTACCTCACCTAACCCAGGTCATCAGGACTGGCTGCAAAAAAAGTATGTTCCAGAAAAGACGGAAAAGTAGAGATCATTGAATTGCCCATTTGGCCCCTTTTGTCCTTCAAGTTGAACTTGCCCAGGGCATCTGATTGCCTTAGAATTTGGGAAATTCACCTGCTTTTCAAGCTCTTCTAATGTTGCCATTTATAGTCTGAGAATCCCTTTCTGACCCCCAAAGAAGGGAAACCAGAAACCACACCTTCTAACAGAAAAGGCTGGAGGAGTATGACCAGCCAACCCAAAGCAGCTCAGAAGCAAGGCTCTAGAAAGAGGGGCCCAAACCTGCCCTCCTCCCATCAATAGCCCCACCACCACCCTGAGCCACCTTCAGCCAGCCTAGCTCGGGGTCTGTCCAGGACAATCACAATGCATGACACTACCTGTATGGGAAACTCCCCAGGAGCCCTCCCGGGTTTAGATAAAATCAAAAAGAATTGTGTGAGTAAGCCAAGCCAGAATTAGGCCTTGCCACAACTATGAAGGGCCACAGATAGGACAGACTGTGGGTTACATGCAGTCCAGGTTTGGCTGACATGGCACCGCCCTCGTGTCAGAAAGGTTCATGACATGCATTTCTTTGTTGGCCCCAAGTAAAGAAGGCAAGAGATTATAAAGGCCATCTAAAGACGATGATAGTAGTGGCAGCCACACCAACCAGGTGCCTTGGCCCCTCCTCTCCGCCACTTCCCCAGGAAGAGCTCACACTCACACACTCTAGCTCGGGTCCAGAAAGTCAGGCAACAGCAACGGCAAGGAGAAGGTGCCTCACCTCTCCAGCTCCAGCGTTGAGGACAGCATTGATGAAGGACATAATGGCCGTTTTCAGATTCACTTCATCCCGGTACCGGCCCAAACTGCGGTCTAGCTCATTCAGCAGAGTCTGCATGGAAAGGCAGGACCGAGCAGGAGAGGAGGGCTCTGTATCCTACAGGTGCAGCCTCTGACCCTTTGCTCCTGCCACTCCAACTATCCAGAATACCTCATCCCTATCTCTACTCAATTTTGTCTCTCCAACTTATCTCAGACCTCGCCAACCTCACCTCTGCCTAGAAGCATCCTTCACCTTTCCACACTTCAGTCTCGGTGCTACCTTACTCCATTCAGCCTTTGGGGCTTGCTTTACAGCAAGTATGTGCTCCCTGCCCAGCTCCTTGACAGCACAGACACTGCTTTTTATCCCTTTCGCATCTTCAGCAAAGAGTCAGAAGCCACCTTCAGCACAGAGTAGGTGCTCAAAAATGTGTGATTACAGAATAAACAAATAGCCTATACTGGTGCTAAACCATAGAGTTTGTAATGTCAAGGGATCAAGGCTGCCAGGCACTGTGCTAAGACACTTTATACTTATTGTCCATTTCATTGGTACTTTCCTGGGCAGGTCAGGGAAAAGAAAAGGAAATAACATGGCCTGAGCTCCCAGGACTGGTCCCAGTGTCCCCACATTAGGCACTGACCCAGGCACAAGGCCTAAAATCTTGACCCCAGGGATTGCACTTAGTTCAACAATTCTTGACTGAGCCTCTATCATGAGCCAGGCCTGGGCTCAGAGATACAGAGCTACAGAAATAAAGCAGGCCAATATTCCAGCCTCTAGGAACTTGTGGTCTAGTGAGGAAGACAAGTCCATTTCCCACACAAACCCACAACTCTTAAGGCCCTGCGTGTCTTTTTATGTAAGCTCTCTGGGTCGCAGTACTCTCTGTCTGTGACCTTCCAGGAATAGGCATGCAGCCCACATTCTCACCCCTTTCCCCCAGATTTTGCTACAGAGAATCCTCAGGCCCTCATTCCCAATATGTGATACCCCTGACCTACTCTGCTGCCAACCACCCTCCACCTGGCCCCTCACCTGGAAGCGTGTTCGCTCTGCTGCATACACCTGGTAGTGTAGCATGGCCTGCAGCACCTTCTTGTGGCCTCCAGGCACAAGGCACACGGCGCCCAGGATCTCCAGCACGGCCACCTTCGTCTTGCTGTTCTCCGTGCGCAGGCTCTGGGCGATGGTGCTGATGGCCTCGGGCTGCGCCAGCACGTGCGCCCTCCCCTGGGAGTTGTTCATTAGGGCCTTGATGCAGCCGATGAGGGAGGTGTGGATGCGGCTCTCGCAGGTGGCATGGTCCATGCTCCGGAGGAAATTTAGCAGACAGGTCAAGCCCTCAAGCTCAATGAAGCGGGTCACAAACCTACCAGCCAGAGCCATTAGCAAATATGGTTTACTGTATTTGCATATGATACATTTCGCAAATAGTTATCCCGTTACCTTTGTACCACCATGCACCTTGTCCCACCTACAGTAGCTGCTTGATTTATTTGTAAAGTTTATCTGAAATCTTGTCATCCTCACAGAAGACTGCACTTATTTGCATTTTAAATACTGTGATTTGCATAATATTGATGGCAGCTACAAAGCTAAAATAGTACATATGTGAAGGGGATGATCCTGATAATTATTACAGCTGTTAAACCTGAAGACTCCTCTGCAGTAAGGATGGGAATTAAGAGAATTACAGTTAGATAACAAAGAGGACTTCCAGACAGGGAGGCCATCAGAGTCACTGAGTCAAGGAATCAAGGCTGGGGAAGATACATTTCAAGGGATCCTTAAGAAAATAGTAGAGTTATCCTGAAAACATTAAAACATTAGTTCAGGGGTTCTTAACTTGGAGTGCGTGTTTCCCTAAAGGGTCTATGGATAGCACTCACCGGTCCAAGGACATGGATGGGAAAAGGGCATCACATTTTTATTTTTGGTAACCTCTAACTAAAATTTAGCATTTCTCTCAATATTAAATGTAGGCAATAAATGACGGTAGTATCAGCACTACCGTGACTTGTTGTCCAAAGAAATCACAGCTATTTTCATATCAAATTACAGTTGTTACAGATATCTCAAAATACCATTTACACTCATAGTACTTCAAAATTGCGGTGGTCATCCGACCTGCTGCTGGCTCTTGCTACTGAAGGTGTAAAGAAACACATTTGTTGCTTTCTCACTCATTTTTAATATTTGGTAGCTGTATTTTAATTGGTTTATTTTTAATCTTATCTTTTTATCTATTTTATTTTATTATTTAAGACATCATTTCTGAGAAGCAGCCTATAGGTTTCATCTGGGGGCCAGACGTCCACAGCGTGCGTGTGCGCACACGCACACAAAAGATTTAAAACCCTTGATTTAGTAGAATAATAATTAATGATCTAAGGAAACCACTATAAATAATCAATACATTTATCCCAAGTGTATTTGTGTGTATTTTGTGTTGTGCAAATATGCCTAGAACAATAGAAGAATATACTCTCAAATTAAGTTAAAAATAGGTATTTTAAATTTTTTTCTATTATATGCCTTTCTGTATTCCACAAAATTTCCACAATGACTGTGTGTAACTTTTGTAATCAGAATGTTACTAGGGGAAATTAAAATAAATTGAGGTGGGAGACAAACCTGGAAACCCCCCTCAACCCCTTTATCTCCTGACCACCTCATCCTTTCTGCACCCCTTACCATACCAGAACCCACCCCTACCAGAGCAACAAGGGGGGATTAGGATGCTCCCAATCTCCTTGAGACTCTGTTTCCAGTCCCCTGGAGGATAGAGCTCAGCCCAGACAACAGACAACACACACACACACACACACAAGTAGATAGCTAGTAAATGTTTAACAACTAGCTCTTTGGGGGAAAAAAACGCCCACTTGTATGGTTTGCTCATTTCTATGGTATAAATACTCCCAGCATAGCCAATTTCAAGCTATCAATGTGACATCATTGAATGTGGAGTTGGGAAGAAATGCACTATCATATAGCGTTTCTACTGTGCACATACAATGGGTGTAAACTCAGAATCATATGTTATAGTAAAATGTAGAAAAATAATTAGGTAATTAGGGAGTGATGAGTTTCAAGTATTTGTTACCTTTGTTTTGATATATTTATTTAACCTTAAATTTTATTTAAGGTTAAATTTTAAATTTAAGGTTTAATTTCATTTATTTAACCTTAAATTTTTATAATTCAAATTTTAATCATAGCTATGTTTAACAACGAGCTTACAAAACTGCTGAAAATTTAACAGTTGGCTTTTGCCAGCTGGTACAAGCCAGTTCAGCACACCTCTGGGCAGACCCAGACACAGGAGACCCCTAGGTGTGGGAGGCCCTCCCTGAACCCCGCACACTGCGGTCTGGGAAGGGGAGCAGTCCTCGTGTGGCTCAGGGACATCCACCCCTCTTCCTTGCCCGTGTGGTTCCCATTCTAGAGGGCAAATCCCAGCCAGAGACCCCACATCCCCCCCTAGTGGCGGGAGTGTGTCTTGACCCATCACCTCCTTCCTGGCTGGGTGCTCCCCCTGCCCCCAGTCTCAGAAAGCTCTTGTACACCTTGTGGGGTTGGCCACCCTCCTGTTCTAGTCCTCCCTCCCTCAAAAAAAAAAAATACCGAGCAAGTCCTTGCCCTCACTTCTTTAGAGAACTCCTCAGGACCTGAGGTTTACCCACTTTCCTATGTCCGTCCGCCCTCCTCCCCAGTGCCCACCCCGCAGCCTCCCAGGAGAGGAGGAGGAGGATCAGCTGACATGGACTTTCGGGAATGCCGCCAGGCAGACCAGCATGGGAGCAGGGCTCTGTGCGGGCTGCAGGAAGTGGAGGGGGCCGGGTGGAGAAGGGTCGCAGCAGGAGGGGAGGGGAGGGCAACGGTGGTCACCTCATGGGCTGCGTCCGGAGAGCCGTCTTCAGGTCTTCCACAACTTGGTTCCTCATCTCCGTCTCCTCCTCATCAAAGGCATACAGACTCTGCATCTGAGGGGCCCGCAGGTAGGAGGGGACAGAGGTCCCTCTGGACCACCTGTCTCCCAGCCGCCTGCACCCCCAGCCCAGGTGTGACCCAGGGGCCGCCTGGCCTCAGGGAATGGTTTACTAAGACAGAGTGTCAGACTCTGAGAAGACCCAGGTTCTGGGCCCGGACTTCACTTTCCTCATCTGTGAAATGGGGAGAATTATTGGCCCAGGCTATTTCCCAAGCCTGCATGATATCCACATGGGTTAATAAACGTTTAAATGATTGGGGGACTCTAAGGTCAGACAGAGGAAGGTGGATTATGATAAAACTTCGTAAATAACTGGAAAGCTGCGGAGCCCCAGGTGAGTGGGGCTTGAGGAGCAGGAAAAGGCGGTTTGGTGTGTGTGTAGCAGGGGTGGGGATGGGGGGTCACTCTCCCCCACAGCCTTTCCAGGTGGGGGCAGTGCAGGAGAGGAGCGGCCACTCACCGCAGCCATGGAGTTAATGCGGTCAATGTAATAGTCAGGCCAGCTGGTCGCCAGCTTGTTCGGGTCCTCCTGCTCCTGGAACAAGAAAGAGGATGGTATGGACTAACGGGCAAGACAGGCCCATGGCCTGAGACCCTGAGCTTCATTTGATGTCAGCAGAGGAATTCATTTCCCAGCCCTGCCCATGTAGGGTAACTTGGAGGAAGTGACAAGATCTCCCAGGCTTCCATTTCTTCCTAGGCAAAATGCAGATAACAAACATCGACTCTCAGGACCAACCACTGATATGCGCAGAAACTATGCAAGTGTAAATACACATCAATGAGTACAAATTTGTGCTTACATTTTGTACATCTTTTTTTAATTTTATTTTTCTGATAATCTCATTCTCATATTTTACAAAAGTATTGGTCTGTGGCATTTGGAAATTTTAAAACTTGTTCTTTCTCTCAGCTAGTTTAAGAACACTGACATAAAGCATTTGGCACAGTGCCTAGCACCTGGTAGGTGCTCAATAAATAGTCACTTTACAAAAATAGAGAGAGAAACTCCCAAGACCCTAGGTTTGGGAAAGACTTGGGAGCCCCTCATAGGCCTGTGATTTAATTCCTAACTCTCCTGACTGCAGGGTACGTGTAGCTGGGAGGCAGAGCCTGGATCCGAGGACCTTCGGCCCAGTGCTCAGCCCCCAAGAAAGTCTCAACTCCTCCCCAAGTGTGAGTAAGAATGACAGGAGTTAAATAAATATTAATGTTGATTGAAAATCCAGCCTTCTCCAGCCAAATGGATCTGCTTCTGGGCATTTCGTGTCCTGCTCATTCTGGTCCCTGTGCCCTGGCCGCTTTGGATGCTCCCCCCATTTGCTTTCTGCCAATCTCCTGCTTCCAAATTGACATGAAAACTTACCCTCCTCTACTCCCTCCCTGAAGAACCACCTCTCTGCCAGCTGCCAGCTGGCCCTGCATCCCTCGGCTCTGTCCACTCGACCTTTGCTATTTTGTTTCATAAAATCCAAATTTTAGACCAGTGGGAAAGCCTCCTTGTTTTGGTCTTTATGACTTCACATGGATATATGTGTTGAAATCTCCATGACTGAAGGCCCAACATTGTCTTCTGCCTTGGGGAGGGGAATCACGCCACCAAAAACAATTGCATCAGCAAACATACTTTCCTGTACTCACTGGCTCATCATTTATTTATTCCGTACACATTTAATGAGCACCTACTAAATGCCAATCACCATGCTGAGCCCTGAAAGTACTGAGTAAAGAGTCATGGTCGCTGCCTTCCATGTAACAGTCCAGTGCCAGAGAAAGGGTGAGGAATGCTCTACGGAAGAGCTGTCCATAGTTGTCCTGGGGGGTAGGGTGCATCTAACACAGAAGGCTGTGGGGGGTGGGCCAGGGGTGGTCAAAGATGACTGGGTTGAGTTATTATAGATTATCAAGGCTAAGACAGGTGGGGAGGGGGTTATAGAAAGAGGAAGTACCATGTGGGAAGGCAGAGGGGTGTGAAAGTGTGTGGGAAGTTATATATAATTTGGTTTGGAAGGTAGTGAGAGATGCTCTTATATTGTAATAAATCTTTTAGTTGTACAAGAGGTCAACTTAACAGAACTACATAGTAAATCAACTTGGAAAATGGAGAATCATGAGATATGATTAATTACTCCTGAAATTTTTCTCTTTCCTTCTTTCCCTCCCTCTCTCTCCCCTATCTTCCTTCCTTCCTTCCTTCCCTCTCTCTTTCCGTGACTTGTGCTTTTTTAAGACCTGCTTTTCTCATAATGAGATTCATGGACACAGTGTCACATTCTGCAGGTGCTTGATAAACGTGCATTGCGTATACAAGACAATGGCTTGTAGTGTGTGCAGCCCGTGCATCTGGTCCCAGGCTCTCACACTCTAGCACTTTTTTCCCCAGCACTCCTGAGTTCAAGCAATGATGTAGCCACTTGCCATAACAGGCTGGGTGACTTTGGAGAGTTTATTGCCTCTCTAGGCCTTCCTGGCCTCATCTATAGAATAAAGAATGAGATTAAATGGTTTCTCAGGTTCCTTCCAGTTCTGAAATAGTGTATGATTCTAATCCTCCAATTTTATACGGTCTGGCTGTCAGTATGGAGCCCTAGGGATGGGACAGATGTCTTAGCCAGGAACAGTAAGAGAAGAGCTATGAACACACACAGGAGCATGAAGGAGAAACAGCTCAGACTCTGCTCAGACCTGCCGCCTCCTCCCAGGAGGGAGAGGGCCTGAGTCTCAGGTAGAGGAACAACCAGGCTCTGATCCCCAAATACCCATACTCTGAGGGCAAAGGACCAAGTTGTGACCCAAGTCTGAAAAATAGGAAGTGGAGGGGACAGGAGGAAGGTGGGCTGAGAAAAGAAAAACAGAGTAAAAGAAACAGAAAAGCTAAAATAGAAAGAGAGCGAGAGAGACACAGGGAAAAAGAGATGAGCAAGAAAGACTCAGAGATGGAGGAAGAGAGGAGAACATGCAGCCACTGGCAAAGCAGAGGGAGGAGGTAAAATTCAATTAAGCCGCCCTGACTAGAGCCCAGCACACCCCTTGTTAGGGAGGGCCACAATCAAGAGACTAAACATCTTGTAATGAACAAGAGGAGGGGGAGGAAACGGTGGGGAGAACAAGGACTGATGTGTGACCCCTAGCCTGGGACAGGGTGGGGGCTAAAGCTGTAAAAGAGGACAGCCCCTACCCCCACCCCCTGCAAAGTGATTCTTCCAACAAAGCTGCTCCCAGGCACAGCCCAGGGCTGCACACCCTCCATGCCTGGGGACAGGCCCAAGAAGGGAGTCCAGACTGCGTGTCGTATCTCTCTGACCCAGCCCCATTCCTGGAACCCAGCAGATCCTGCTTAAAGAGTTTCTGAAAAAGAGAATCCTATGTCCCTGAGCGTAAGCTCCATGAGGACCGGGATTTTTTGTTTTTTCTGTTTTATGCACTGTTGTTCTCCAACACCTAGAACATGCTGGAGTGTAATAAACATCTGTTGAATGAATGAGTGAGCAAGGCAGCAAGAGCTGCCCCATGTCGCGGACCCTGAGATGTGACGAGAGAGATCAGAGAGGTTCACCTTCTTCTTGCTGCAGTAGATCTGCCATTTCTTCTCTGGAGGCAGTGCAAACATAGCCTCCCGGTTTTTGTCAGTGAGATCCAATTCATCCTGCAAAGACAGTAGGAAAAAATACAACTGAAACTCAACCCAAGCCCATGCATATATTCTATCCACTCCCCTTTCTTCCTGTCCACCCCTCACCTTGTCTCTGCAAACCCACCCTCCTGCTCCAGGCTGCCCTGTTCCCTGCCCATCTCCTGCACTGCCTTCCTAGCCCCTAATCCTCTTGCCCAGGGTTTCTTGTCCTCTTCCCCTTGTCCTTCTTAAGCTTGTCAACACAAGTCAAAGCCTGACAAAGAAGGGAGTCATCTACAGATCTAGTCCTGCCTCTCTTTCAGATCCTTGCTCCATCCTTCGAAGTCTACCTGCCCCCAGAAATTCTCTGGCTCCCCCAACCTCAGCATGAGTCCTGGCACAGGCCGGGGACAGCTGGTGAGGACAGGGGCTGAGCAGAGGAGGAAGGGTGCGCCATGCCAAGGGAGGCGTTGACCTGCTGCCCACAGAGGTAGCGTCTGCCGGAGGCAGCCCCTCCACCCGCAGAACCACCAAGACAAGGCTGAGCACACACAACGTGCAGGCACCACCAGGCTAGTCCACACTTTCCGAGGAGCAGAACTTGGGAAGTTTCTGAGCAGTTACATGCGATTTTATATTGTAGTTACTTATACACTTGTCTTTTCAACCAGTGGTCTCTATTTCTAAATCAGTGGGCATTTCTTGGCAGTTTTGCTCAGCCTGGATAGCATATGACTCTGCTGGCCACTCACTCCTTATTCAATCTCTCTTCCCTGGTCCCTTCAGCAAGCACACTCTCGAGCAGTCTCTCCTGCTTCGCTTTACGTTCCTGCTTGGGCTCCTGCGATGGCTTCTCCTCTATCCTACCTTCAAATGTTGAAGTCCCCCAGGCACCAGCCTGTGTCTGTTCCTCTCCTTCCTCTATGCTTCGCCCTAGGTTAGGCCTTCTCACCCATTCCCAAGGACTCAGTTATTATCCCAAACGCTCTTAAACCTGTACCCCTACCCAACAATTTCCTGGGCTCCAGATCCAGGGGCCCAATTGCCTGCTGAATCTCTGTCCTCTAATGTCCCCCAGGCACCTCACACATATATATAGTGTTATGTGTCAGGTATGTTTATTCATGTATTTAAAATTTGCAACAACCCATTCTACAGATGAGGAAACTGATGCACAGAGAATATGTAAATTGAATTCATCATCCAGCCCCCTAAACTTGAGTCTCTTCCAGTATATCCCTGTCCTGTACAGGGCCCCAGCATCCACCCAGCTTCTCATGTCAGAAACCTGGGTGTTCTTGGATTCCTACTTACTCATGAATCCTACTGAGTCCTATTCTTTTTTTTTCCTCTTTTTTTTTAAATTTCAGAATATTATGGGGGTACAACACTTTGGTTATATATATTGCCCATGCACTGCCCATGTCAGAGCTACAAGCGTTGACATCCCCAAAACTGTGCACCCCGCACCCATTCAGTGAGAGTTTTCCCATCCCCTCCACCCCCCCCCCCCCGCCTGCCTGCCCCCTGATGAATATTATTGCCATGTGTGATGTAAGTGTTGATCAGTTAGTACCAATTTGATGGTGAGTACCAGTGGTGCTTGTTTTTCCATTCTTGTGATACTTCGCTTCAAAGAATGGGCTCTAGCTCCATCCAGGATAATACCAGATATGTTAATTCACCATTGTTTTTTATTGCTGAGTAATACTCCATGGTGTACACTTACCACATTTTATTAATCCACTCGTATTGATAGGCACCTGGGTTGTTTCCACAACTTTGCAATTGTGAGCTGTGCTGCTATAAACATTCCAGCACAGATGTCTTTATTATAGAATGTCTTTTTTTCCTCTGGGTAAATATCCAGTAGTAGGATTGCTGGATCAAATGGTAGTTCTACTTTTAGTTCTTTGAGGTATCTCCATATTACTTTCCATAGAGGTTGTACTAATTTGCAGTCCCACTAGTAGTGTATGAATGTTCCTATCTGTCTGCATCCCCGCCAACATTTGTCGTTTTGGGACTTTTTGATATAAGCCAATCTCTCTGGAGTTAAGTGATATCTCATTGTGGTTTTGATTTGCATTTCTCTGATGATTAGAGAGGTTGAGCAATTTTTTATATATTTGCTGGCCATTATTCTGTCTTCTTTTGAAAAGTTTCTGTTCATGTCCTTTGCCCACTTTTTAATGGCGTTGTTTGAATTTTTCTTGTTGATTTTCCTAAGTTCTGTATAGATTCTGGTTATCAGCCCTTTATCAGATGTGTAGCATGCAAATATTTTCTCCCATTCTGTAGGTTGTCTGTTTGCTCTAGTGATACTGAGTCCTATTCTCTTTCCTCTCAAACAGCTGTTGAATCTGTCCACTTCTCTGCATCCTCACCCACCCTAGCTTGGATGGCTACAATAGCCTAGAACCTTTCTTCAACAGTATCCCGCATGGTCTTTTAGAAAAGCAGATTGGATCACCTCAAACCAGTGCTTAAAGCCTTTAGCAGCTTTCCATCGCCCTTAGGATTGGATCCAAAATCCTTAGTTATTCTGGTCTTCATTGTGTCCCCTAAAAGGACCCAGCTCTTTTCTGACTTGAGACTCTCACATCTGCTGTTTCTTCTGCAGGGGACCCCCTGTCATTGTCCTGCGCCCCCATGCACTTATCTAACCATCACTGCCTTCGGATCTCAGTGGAAATGTCACTGCTCACGGAGGCCATTGTGGACTCCCCAGTCTAGTATAGAGCTCCCTGCTAGACACTCCCAAGGCCCCCAGAATGCTCCCTGTCCCCGCACTCGCAGCACTTGTCACTGCTCTTCAGGAGCAGTCTTCCCTGTCAGACTGCAGGTTTCTGGAGGCAGGGGCAGTGTCTGATGGTTCACCACTAAATCCCCATGACTCCCCAAGGGTGTAGCACACGGCAGTCTCTCCAAGGACTATTTTTCATTTGTTTGATGGATGCCTGATGCTGTTCTTCTGGCAGGCAAGACTTGTCTGGCACACCTTTGGTTTTGCAAAGGCACCTCGCAAGGGTCTCTGCCCCACTAAAGATGCTCAGTAAGTATTTGTTAAATGAAAGGGCCAAAGAAAGGAACACCGCTCATGAAGTCCTTCATTTAAAACTCACGCAGTCTACTCAAGAAAACGTCCCTGACATCAGTCAGGCTCCAGATGTTATTCTATGCTAGCCAACACTTTGCTCCCCCGCCCCGTCCCGAGGAAAAGTATAAATCAGGAAACAGTGAGTTTTCCTGAACCTGCTGTGATAAGGAAGCTGGACAACTTTTTCACATCACCCGCATGGTCTCATCTTACAGTGGCCCTGTCTGTTATTTCGAGAGCTGGACTGGCTTAACCAGGTGCATCTATTATCAAATACGAGCATGAAACCTCCAAACCCATGGTGCTGTTTCTTTACTGGCTTGAGCACTACCGGCCCACCATGGGAATGAGTGACCAGGAGCTAATTGTAGATGAACGTGTGCTTGTGGCTTTATGCCAGAGTTCAGGTCCTGCATCTCTGGTCGGGCACTTTCTTTGGTGTGTGGGCTTTTCTCACCATCAGACCTCCAAAGAGAGGAATCATGCTTATTTCCTGTTCTGTCTCTTTGTGGTCAGGGTTTGCGGTTTCAGCCATAGGGCTCCTCACACAGGCAGCCCGGTGTGCTGCTCTAGATGGGCATTGCAAAGGGTCGGGAAGGGCTGGTCCTAGTGCAAATGGCAGAGCTTCCACCTGCCCCTGGATATAATCATCCCAGACCTGACGTGGGTCCCAGGGGTGATATAGGCATCTCTACCCCCATATTTCTAGCCAATCATCCCCTGTTCCAAGGTGCCCATTGTCTGCCTATGGAATCCCACTTTGTCCCTTCTTCCTGCCTCAGAGATCAAAGGATCCCCGGTTAATTCCAGTGAGCAGAAGAGAGAAAAGAGGTGTCAAGTGTTCTGATGTTCTTTGTGACTCCTCACTGCCTTATGTTACAAAAGCCTGGATCTGCCCCTTCCTAGGGGATCCTAAGTGCTGCATGTGGTCTAGAATCCAATGTGGACAGGTCCATTCTTCTCATGCCTCTAGGGACACATTTCCTGGTGCCCCACCCCATGAGATACTCTATTTCCCCCATGCAGCTGAGGTGTGCTGGGGGGCCCACCTCCTCCCCAAGAGGAGTTTCGAGAAGCGGACATCCCAGCACAGGCCCTGCCCTCTGTCCCCCCCTGCTTGCCCATTCACCCTCCTCCCCGTGTCGACGCCCACCCTCCCCACTCTCTCACTGACCACCAGCTCTGCAAAGCGGACATTAAGCTCCTCTGGGTTCGGGATGGGGCTGGAGAACTCCATGTACTGCAGAGGGTGGTTGTCCCGGAGGTTGATCTCGGGGAGGTCGCTGCCCCCAAAGCAGCACAGGAAGCCCAGGCCGTGGCGGCTCCTCTTGCGGGGGGCCATGGTCACTGAGGGCAGGGGGGTCAGCAGGCAGATGCCCTAGGTCCTCATGATGATCTGGGCAGGAGAACAGAGAGCACAGGGTGGTCAGTCATGGCAGTCAGACAGGCGAGGGCAAAGGTCACTCTCCTTCATAACCTCTTTGCCCCACAGACTGTCAGGAGCCCCTGACCCTATAGCCAAGGACTCCTCCCTCCTCCCACAGCCTCCCTCTGTCCCCTCTAACTCCTTCCACTGGAGACATTTCCATATTCTCCCCACCACGCCTCCAAGCTTTCCTGCCAGAACACTTTCACATTCCTCTCTGTGCCCCCAGAGAAGACAGGAAGGCTGCAGTCACAGAATGGGACTTGCAGGTGGTCAGAGCGGACTCTCCACGGATGTGCAGATGGGATCCTATTCCCTGTCCTCTGGAAGATCAGTTTCCAGCAAGGCTCACTTACTCACTGGATTCATCTCAGGGTCTGGGGATGACTGATTTCAAGGCATCATCATGGGGGAGGGGATGGTTGAAGGGAGCTGCCAGAGGATATACAGAGATGACTGTATGGCACAGCTCCTGGAGCAGGGGCCGCTAGAGGAGCAGAGGACAGAAGGCTGCAGAGACTTGCACAGTCTTCTGCTCAGTCCGTCATACCCAGGCATGTTTGAATGGATGTGAAATATCTACAAGGTAGTGGTTCACCCACCCATCTAGAAGGAGAAGGACAATTTCCCTCAAAGAGGTCACCTGGGGAAGTCATTAGAGTAAATCCTAGGTAAGGAAGTCAGGCTTGGGATGGTGTTCGACCTATTGAAAGAAATCTGCTCAGATCTGCTTTTCATACCAAGTAAGAACAGAGAACACTGCTCTGGCCAGAGAGTGGAACTGATGGATGTCCAACAGTGGGGTGGGCGTTGGAACAGAAGGGGTTAAGTCCTTGGCTTGCCACTGGGAGAGCCTAGTTCAATGAGGACTAGCTCAGGAGGAACACTGGCCCCAGTCATTGATGCCACATAGCCTAGGTCGGTTAAGTCCAAGGATCAGCACACAGGCCTCCCGCGGGGCAGAACCACCCCTCGACCACTGGTTCCTGCACATATGCTCAGACAACCTGCGTGGGTTCAGCAGAGAGACCATAGCTCACACACCAAACTGCTGCCAGACGGATTCTCCCCATCCCATACTTAGGAATCTTAATTTTTTAGACATAAATATAAGATTCTGTTTTTATCCCTATCGAATACTATTGGTTTATGAGGGGGGGTCAAGATATTTTTGAGTCTTGATTCTTAGTTGTTTCTCCTGGATTTGGATCACTAACAGATTAGAAATGTCTCCATGGTCGTCACCCGCATCATTGCTGAAAACATTTACTATGACAAGGACATAGACCCTAGTGACATAACAGCCTCATTTAGGAATGCCAGAGAACTGTTCCTCAATACTCTCAGGGGACAGTCCTTCAACCAGCTCTAAATCCATGCAACTATGCCCTCATCTAGCCCTCTTTTCTATAAAGACAACATGAGAGATTTTTCCTAAAGCCCTGTGGAACTCAAGATATGCTAAATCTAAGGCATTCCTCTGAACCAAGTTCTAGAATCTTCTCAAGAAAGAAAACAAGATAAACGTGGCATAACTTGTTTTTAGTGAACTCAGGATAACTTCTAGAGAACATTGCTGTATTTCCTAAGTCCTAACAATCTAGCTAATAACATAAGTGTAATCTTATCTGACTTCTTCTATGTCATGACCCATTTTAATTGTCATTCTAGAACAAAAGTTTACTGGCTCCATTGTATCTTTCTTTATAAACTTTGAGACAGACTTTTTAACAGGCCCAGGGGAGCCACAAATAACACATTACCCAAGGTTGCCTGGTATGATTGTTTATCTTTTCTCTGTTTCCATACTGGCTTTCACAAACACAGTGAAGGCTCCCTGAGGGCAGGGGCTGTGTCTCCTGCTTCTTTGACAGCTTCCCCCACCTCCTATTTCTATAGCCAATAAAAGCCTTGCACTTAGTGGGTATTCAATAAATATTTCTTGGTCAGTTGAGAAATGGCCTATGCTCATGGAAAAGGAGAAAAGAGGGTCCTTATTAAGCAGACAAGAACTGTGGATTGAAATCTCTGACTGCTAGCAGTGGATAAGTAATCAGGAACCTTTGTAAGGAACAAGAGGACTGTCCAGGAGGCTGGGGATAGGAGAAGCAGCAAGCAGGCTAACGCAACAGTGCTAGCGCATGGTGGCAAAGACCTGAGATAGGCTGGCAGCTGAGTCAAACAGAAGCAGTGGGACTTCGGGATTCCCATGGGACTTGATAGCCAGTGGCCATGAGTGGGTGAGACAAAGCCCTGGTCTCTGACTGTCAGGTTTAGTAAAGCAGCAATTCTTCAGGCAAATGGGGCGGACCACCCTGGGGGGACTCTGCCCAGCCTCAAGTGTGGGATGATCACAGGGAATGCAGACCAGATCCCCTTTGTTTCATCAGCCTCCAAAATGCAGCTGCAGCTGGTGAGCGAGACTGCTTTGTTCAGGGCACAGAGCATGGGAAGGAAGCTCCCAGGGGCTGGGGGAGGCTGGGCTGACAGCACGAGGGAGTTTGGGAGGGACGGGCTGCTGTCTGGGAGGACCCCCGAACACCTCTTCCTGCCTTCACCTCCTCAACTTCTCGCTCCCCTAGTCTCCCGCTCTCCCTCCTCTGTTCCTCAGCTTCGGAGCCAGGCTTTTACTGGGGGAGTCAGGGGGAAGGACAGGGCTGGCACACACCTGGCACACTGTGGCGCAGTTGGGCACCAGCTGTTTACAGCCATGACTGGTCCGACTGGCCGGTGCCTGTGCCATACCTGTTGTTAATATTTTAACATCTCCCCTGAGAACAGGGAGTGAGGCGCAGTGGCTCTCAGGAGGGAAGTATACACAGACCCTCCAAACAGGAAGTACCGTCCCCCAAGAGAAGGGCCTTGCGCACTCGGGGGACTGCTGCATATTTGCCCTTTTAAGGGGCTGCCTGTTTGACAGCTCCTGAGTATGTTTATGTTCCTGAGGACAACCCTCTCCCAGCTAGTCTCTCTTAAGTCTTTTCCTGCCTCCCTTTCATAAGGCTCCATCTAAACATCCAAGACTAAACCCACAGGCTCTCAGCTGGAAGGAGCCTCAAAAATCATGTCGATTCACGGTAGAAATCAGCAAATTGAGGTCCAAAGAGGAAATGTCTTATCTGAGGTCACATAGCTGGGGACAGAGCTGGGATTAAAACCCAGGACTCCAGTAACCAGGCTGCAGTCGGGTCAGTGTCCCACCACAGCTTCTTCCCACACCAGTGGGCCTTTTCCCCACCTTGTTCCCAGACCAGTAACCTCCCTCCTCTAGAGCAGACACATCTCTACGGCTTAGTTTGGAGATGCTTCTAGTCACAACAGTCCTCTGAGACCAGGAGAGGCTGATGGAGGCTCCAAATGCCACCTGCTTCTCCACTTCAGTAGGAGCTGCTTCCCATCTTGTGACCCCTCATTTCTGGCCCACCCCTGCTCTGACAACTCCTTTACTTCCACTTCCCAGGGGCAGAGAGAGGAGGCTTTGAAGTCAGACAGACTGGAGTTTTCCTCCTGCCTTTGCCTCCCCAGCTGGTGTCCCTGAGCATGTCTCTTAACCTCCCAGAGCCCCATGTTCCTCATCTGTGTTACCAGGATCATCACAGCACCTTGCTCATTGGGTTTGGGTGAGGAGGAAATGAAGCAGTGGAAGTTACAGGCCTAGAGCACTATGGGCACTCACTAGATGAAGCCCAAGCCGGCTGCAGGGCCTTCATTCCCATCATCGCCAGCAAGGCCCTGCCCAGAGCCTGCCACCAGCAGCCCTTCTCCAGGCATGGATGGGGCCCTGAGCCCTGGCATCACAGGAATTTGCCCAGCCAGATTTAAGAAGTCACCCAGCCCTGCCTTTGGATACTGGGAAATCTAGGCCAGAGGAGCTGGGTTTTGCCCGGGGCTCTGAGCTACCGCCAGTTAGAAAGGTAAACCACCCCTCACCACTGAGGCTGGACAGGGAGTGGCAAAGGTGAGGGGCCAGAGCAGTTCATTTCTGCAAAAGCCCTTTAGGATGAGGAACCACGAGGTTTCCACCCAGAGAATTGAGACGCAGTAGGGCAAACGGGAGGCAAAGGCAGAAGGAACCCAGTGGACCTGAACTCAGGCCAGAGGGATTTAACCTGCCCACGCCCCGCTTTCTCCATAGCAATTTCCCCAACACCAGCAGCTCCCTGCCCTCCACATCCTGTCTCCCTGCTCCCTCCCTTCTTCCTGCAGGGACAAGGTCATCTCAGGTCCGTCCCTAAACACAGACCCACTGGCCTAAGACACCAAACCATCAGGTGACAGCCCATCAACCAAGTCCTCCTGTGAGGGCTAGAAGGCCCCTCAGAGGGGTCCCCCAGTCCTCTGCCTCCAGCCAGACTTCACCCCCTCATTGTCACGGTCCCCCCACACTGTAGGGAAAGAATACTGCCTTAACTCCAGAGACTGGGGCTGGACCCCGCTCTGTCACTAGCCAGCTGGCAGTTGGGGGCCATGGTGTTAGCCCCTCTGGGGCTCAGTTTCCTCTCTGTGCAATTGCGGGGTTTGACCAAAAACCTCCAAGGCCTTTGCCAGCCCTGGCCTTTGGCACTGCCTGGCTCCATTCCAAAGATTTCCCAAGGGGCTTTCCTGAGCTTGTACTGAGCACTCCCCTAACCTTCCACGCCGAGCCAGGAAGGACTTCCAATCACTTGATTTCATTTCTTCCATTTGGTCTGTAAAGATGCAAGTCCTAACCCTTACCCCTAAACCTCACCACTAGCCCTCCACACAACAGTTTTTGCATTTAGGACTTCAAAACCATATCAGCAGTGCTTATTCCTCAGTCTTAGGTAAAAGCAGAACAATACTAATGCTTGAGACTTTGCCATGTGGCAGACATAGGCTGTATTTACATTTTATCCCCACAACAACTCTCTGAGATAGGTAGCTTCATTTTAAAGATGTTACTTTAAAAAAAAAAAACCAAAAATGCAAAAAAAAAAAAAAACCCACAATGGTTCAGAGAGGTCAAGTAACTTGCCTAAGGTCACACAGCTAGGTAGAGTCATAGCTAGGATTCAAACCCAGGACTGTCTGACTCAAAAGCTATAAACCACTAAGCCATAGGGCACATAACCAAGAAATATGCTAAGCTGACATCTGCTCAGAGCTTTCTCGAGTATTCTGTAGATTCAGATTCAGTAACTCATGATTCTACACTTCCTGTGAGCCGGGCCAGGTGTTTTCACAGCTCTACAATCTCATTCTAGCTTCACGGTGGCCGTGTGAAGTAGTTGTTATTATTACTCCCCTACAGATGATGATGCTGCGGCTCCAGCAGCTGTTACGGGGCTTGGTCAACAATACCTAGCGGCTAAGCCACAGATCTAGGACTCACAAGCGAGTATGCTCACTCCAAGTCTAGTGCTCTTGTCACAGAACCAAAGCCCCTCCTTAAACTCCTGGGGCTAATGCTGTGGCTTTGGGGCATTCAAATTGCCTTCTCCTATCCCCCTGCCCACCTCCATACGTGGGGGTAACAGGGCAAGGACATGCTATTGACTGTCTCTCCTTGGCCATTTCCAAAGTGCCTGCTGGGAGGCAGGGGATGCACTGATAATTTTCTGCATTATTTCATTTACTCTGCAACCCTCCAATAGTATCACTATCTCTTCTTCCTGACGATGAAATTAAGACTCCCACAGGTCAGGCAACTTGCCCAAAGACCAAGTCCTGTAAGTGAAGAGGCTGGGTTTAAGGACAGTGGTGTCTCATCAAACATATGCTTTTGACCAGCTTCTAGCCCATGTGCTGGATGCTGACCTGGGTGATGAGGACCCAGGAGTAAACAAGGCATGGTCCCTTTCCTCAAGGACCCCTTCTAGTGGGAGAACAAAGGGAGTAAGGCAGTGACAACACAGAGGGTTAGAAAGAGACGTGTTTGGGCAGCACTGAGAAGGAAGACCTGGGCCAGCCTTGGGGAAGGGGGTGAAGGGAAATCAGTGCAGGCTTCCAGGAGAAGGTGATACTGAGCTAGTCTTGAAAGAGCTGAGAGAATTAAGTAAGGGTGCAAGGGGAGGGAAAAGGCATTCCATGCAAGGGGAACAGCATAAGCTAAGGCATAGAGGGGAGGAACACATGGCACATATGAGGCCAGAGTCCTGACAAGTGGCCTTGTTCTTTGTGACTAAATCAACAGGCAAAGGGCGTGCAGAAGGTACATAAGTACCCTGGTTTGATGGCAGAGATGCAGGCATCTGGGGAGCCTGATCCTTTGCCCTATTTCCCCCGGACCCAGATCCCTTTGGGCTAGGGCTAGGAATGGGTCCCAGAGCTTCCCAGAGCTGCTGCATGGAACATAAGGAATGTAAATAATTTCCTGCTCTACATGCAGAGATTGCTCCCTATATACTGACCCTCCACATGCCACGTGCTGCTGGGGGTCACCTAGGCAATGGCCCTGGGCCAGCTTGGGGGTCTGGCTCCCCATGGAAGAGTCTATGCTTTTCCATCTCAGGCTACACTGCCAGGCCCACCCATCTCCTCACTGCCTACCTACACTACACCTGCTTCTACCCCAAGCCTCTGAGGACCATCTCCTCATGCTTTGTGGGCAGCAAACAGGCCCAGGGTTCCCCCTTAACTCTATCTACACCCACTTCCCCCATGAGCTGCCTGAATTACTGATGCCCAACTGTACCTTAGAAATTCAGTCGGGTTCTGTTCAATTTCCATGCATTCAGGCACCTGTCTAACATGTGGCTTCTGACAAATTTCTTAGCCTCTCTGAGCCTCAGTTTCTTCATCTATAAAATGGGGGACATAATTCATAGGGTTGTCATGAGGATTAAATTCGTTAATATTTTAAAGCATCTGGAAGAGACCCTAGTAAAAGTAAAGGGTATTAATAGCTATATAGATAAGCTGTTATACTTGTGAAGATACCTGAATGTTGACTGTATGTATTACAGAAAGCTTTCTCTATACATGAATGAGTTTTACATATTATTACAGGGCTTTGCAAATATTACAGGGGCCAAATCCAGCATGCAGACTGTTTTTGTAAATACCGTTTTATTGGAACACAGTCATGCTCATTCATTTATGTTTTGTCTACAGCTATTGTCATGCAACAGAGACAGTGTGGCCCACAAAACCAAAAACATTTACTACCATGCTGCCCTTTACAGAAAAAGACTGCAGGTACCTGTATTAACCCTATGTGACTGACAATATCCAGTTATTTTTAACCTATAAAAACATCAATTTCAGATGGTTCCACTTAATATATCCTACTGGCCCCTCACTTGTCCTGTCTGATCCATTAAATTGGGAGTGCCATGCTCTAAATCTAGTGATTCTAATCATAATAAAATTATAGTTATCATTTACTGAGTACCTACTGTGTTCAAGGTTTATCTCGAACTTTAACCTCTCCTTTTTATAGATGAGGAAGTTTGAAGATCAGAAGGATGCTAAGTGTGAGCCTAAGACTCAAACCAGTGCCGGCACGTGTGCGGGAGGATGAGGGCCTGGCACACAGAGCAAGGACTTGGGCTGACAGTGGGACTGGGGAAGGTGGAGTGTGCTCAAGCAACAGACACCACTGCTGCGTGGCCCCCACTCAGTGGTCTCTAAGGGGTTGCTGGGAGTGGGAGCCACCTCTGATTAGGACCAGAAATGGGGAGCATACAGGCCTCCCATCTTCCCATCTCCCCACCTCTCCATGTGTCCAGCTCGGGAGCCCAGTCCTGTGACTTCCCTGGCAGGGCAGTTTGTGTGTGCGCTCTCTCTCTCTCTCAGGCCTCAGGTAGCGCTTGGGACAATCTGACTTTCTGGCTTGCAGTGTGAGCCTCAGGCCAGGCTGGGGACAGGGAGCATTTTCAAAAATAAGCAAGCTCTCTTTCCAGGACTGGGAAACTATTCTTAGCAGCCGCCTAAATTATGGTTTGGTTCCTCTATGTTCTGGGAAAGGGAAAGAAAGCAAAAGTAAACTCTCTCAGCCCCAGGGACCCCTCTGTGCAGTCCGGGGGTGGGAGACACAGAGAGGAGTGGATGAGACCCGAGAAGAGGAAGGAGAGAAAGGAACAGCTTTCTGCGGAAGGTGAAACTGAAAATCCCTCAAAGTGACACTTCTCTAACTTGGGGGTGAGGGTAGGAGTTGTAGATTTTTCAATCATTTTTCTCATTTTGAGAAATGAGAATATAGGCTTCTTTGAATCACTAGGGCAGGAAAAAAGCAGATGGCAGCTCTCCAAGGTAATGGTCAAGCAGTCACTCACTCATTCATCCATCCATCCACCCCCTGAGTAACTACCACGTATAAAGTGATTTTCTGGATGTTTTAGATGAACCAGACATTGAATCCTATCCTCACTAAGCGTATCGTCTTCTTGGGAAGGCATGTGCACAAACACCCAGGATGTGGGGGAGGGGGTGCAGCTCCAGCCTCTGAGACTGCAGAGAGGGAAGAGTGGCTTCTGGCTGGGGTGACCTGGAACATTCACCAGAGGTAGTGACATTGAAGCTGGGCCTCAGTAGAAGCAAGGACATGGGCACATGCCAGTGGGGTCCAAGAAAGCATTCTCAACAAAGGGTGTGCTAGAGAGAGGACCTGGCATGAACAAAAGCCCAAGTGAATGAAAGCCAAGGGAAGCCACTCTGCCAAGCAGACCCGCAGAGCTCAAAGAGGTGCAGTAGGAACCAAGACCGGGGCCAGATGAAGGAGGGCCTCAAGTGCCAGACCAAGGAGGAGGAAACCACTGAAGGGTGTGTGGGTGGGCGGATTATGGCTGATTGCTTCGTTGGTAGAGGAGAGAGTTTGTGAGGTCTGATCAGAGCTGAGATTCACAGAGATGTTTCTGGTGGCACTGAATGGAGCAGAATTCCAGGAGGGAGAAGCAGAAGCGGGGAAGAGTTAGAAGGCAAATCTGTCTGTCCGTCTGCGCAAAAGTGACTGAGGCCCCAAATTGCCAAGAAAAGAGAGGAGGAGATGGGTGCTGGCGATGTCACAAATGGGTGTGAGCCGGCACGTGTGCGGGAGGATGAGGGCCTGGCACACAGAGCAAGGACTTGGGCTGACAGTGGGACTGGGGAAGGTGGAGTGTGCTCAAGCAACAGCTGCGAAGTGAGAGAGAAGGAATTTCAGCACCCAAGCCTCTGCTAGCATTAGAGCCAGAAGTCTGGCGCTCCTGGCCAAAGGGAAACCACCCTACACGCGACAACGCATCCCCTCAGTCCCTCCTGCATCAGGAGGCCAAGCCCCTGCCCCGGTTCACATAGACGGGGCTGTTTTTATTGAAAAGTGCAGGGAAAAGAACCTACAGCTTCCTCCCTGCTCTCCTCCCAGCTCTCCTACTAGAGCGGCCCCCTGTGCTGACAGCTCAGCACCTTTCTACAGCCCAGGGCTGGGAGAAGCCCCCACGGGCCACTCCTCCTGATCTTCTTCTCCCAGGGTCCCTGGACAAAAGGCATTCTGTCACTCATGAGGGCAGGACCCCAAGCCTGCCCTGGGAATCCAGCAGGGCTTATGCACATGGACCCCTTCTTACAATCCAGCTAGTCCCTCTCAGCATCCTGCACTCACACCAGAAAGGCCCTGCCTGGGCCTCAGGGCGCACAGGCACATCCTCCTCAGGGGGGCTGGCAGGGCTAGGGCAGGGACTGGGGGAGGGGCGGGGATGGGAGCTGAGTTGACCCCTGGAAGGCAAATGTGGCTGAAAATGTAGATCCAGGGTGACCCCTCACCTCCCCCTCAATTGTGTGTGTATAATTTCACGGGTTCATTCATTCATTCTAATAAATATCTGTTGAGCCCCTAAGTACCCTGCTAAGAGCTGGAAAAATACATTATAAACAAGAATTCAGTTTGGTGGGGAGAGACAATGAAACAAATAAATATAATGAAGTACGGTATGGTTCTGACAAGGAAAGTACAAATGTTCAAGTCTGAGGAATGTTTACAGAACTGCATCCCAGCAGGGGTTCTAGTTCACCCTGAGCCCTCTGCCCACACAACAGTTTAGAGGGGCATTGTATAGTGGAATGAGAGCTGGGAAATAATCAGAGATGCTACCAAATGTTTAGGACCAGAAGCCCATCCCAGCGTGACTCATACTGTAAAAGATCAAAAACACCCGAAATATTAAAACATAAGGATGTTGATGTGGACCGGTTGTATAATAGCTAGATAATAAGAGAGAGAGATGTACACACACATAGGCACACCTATGTGATGGCCTGAAGTCATTATCTTTGGGTTTCTGGGCTTTCGGTGACTTTGCTTATATTTTTCTGGATTTTTCCAAATTTCCTACTATAGGCATTTATTATTTTTACCAGAATAAAATGTTATTTTTAAAAGAAGAAGAATAACCCTAGACTAAGAATGAGGAGACCTAGGATTGGGTCCCGACTCTGCTCTAAAGCCTACCTGAATGACCAGGGGCAAGAGAACATAACTCCTTTGGGTGGGCCTTGTCTGTAAATGAGCAGGTCAAGCTACGTATTATCTAGAGTTTCTTCTACCCTGGCACTAGAATGTGTGCCACACAATACATGAGGTGTTACATGATGCTGTTTGAATTGAATCATATCCCAAGAGCACCCATTAGTTCATCCTTCATTCATTTTTTCATTTATTCATTTAATCACCATTTTTTTTTAGCACTTTCTCTATGCCTGGCTGTGCTCTTGGGGCTGGGCATATAAGGGTGAACTGATCAGACCAGCTCCTGCTCTCACAGAACTATTGTCTCCCAAGCTCGGAGTCTGCTTTGTCTGCTCTTTGTCGTCAATCCCTAATGCCCCGTCCTGTTAATGATTCTTGCCGCCTTTTTTCCAAAAGGCCTTGGATGCATTTGCTTCCTTCCAAAACCCCAAGCTCCAGCCCTGGCCCAGCCCCACACGACCTCACACTGAGCCAGCGCTGGCCTCTCGGTTCCCCCTTTCCAGCCGTCCTGCAAACAGCCTTTTGAACATGTTTCCAGGGTTGTTCTTCATTCCTCAGTTCAGCTGAATTGACAGCAGCCCGGGGCCCCTGGGTGGGTAAGAACAGGGCACTCGCAGCCTGGGTTACAGTCCAGGAATTCACCAGGGGCCCACAGATGGCAAAGGGGATTGACAATGGGAGCCATGAAATGGGGTTTTCAGGACAAAGCATCGGGGGAACGTGGATGGAGTTGGGGGGGGGATACCTGATCCGTGTGCACTGGACAGGCAAGTAAGTCCAGTGAGCAGATGCTCAGAAAGACTGAAGGACAGAGGGAGGACAGAGAGAGGGAAGAGATCAGTGCAGCTAGCACTTGAGAGAGAGTTTGACTCTGTGAGTGCACAAGTGTGTGTGTGGGTGTGTGTGTTTATGTGTGTATGTGGTATGCTATGTGCATGTGGTATGCTGTGTGTGTGTGTTTACGTGCGCATGTGTAGGATGTATAGTTGGGGTATGTGTATGTGTGGTGTGTGTGTGGCATGTGTGTAGGTGGTATATGTGCTTATGTTGCATGTGTAAATGCGTGTTCATCTCTCAGAAGCCCTCTGCCTCTGCTATTTGAAATTAGGGTGGTGGCTTTTAGCTGCTTCCTCACCAAGCCTGAGATGGAAAAAACAAGTTGCTGACAATAATATATCCCAAACTACTCCATGCTCTGCACTTTATAAAATAAATATTTGGCACATTTCTAGAAAAAAAGGATACTAACATTTACTAAGAGGTAGGCTGGGCTCAAATGTTAACACTTATTATTTCATTTAATTATCCCAACATCCTGCAAAGATAGTAGTACGATCTCCATTTTCACATATAGGGAAATTAAGGCTTGCCCAAGTTAGTAAAGTTCATAAAGCATGTGAACCTCAGTCTGACTGATTCCAAAACTCAGATACAGCCTTTCCACTGCAAGGAGATGGCAGCAGGCAAATGGCAACGTCACTGTAAACAGTTGGCACCCCTACAGCATAGGCACCTCTAGTAGTGCGCATCCCCACCCCCCGCCACCATCTTCCCCCACCCCATCCTCCCCATCCCAGCTCTCAGGAAAGAACTCAGCACTCGCACAGAGAAGCCATGTCCCTACCACAGACAACAGCTGGCCCACTCTCTCACCACTCACACTGAGTCACAGAAGGGTCCAGGCTGTCCCATATTCTGGACCAACCTCTAGTGTGTGCAAGCTGGGCATGCTCAGGAGGGTTCCCCGCACTTGGTTCAAAGCTCTGCTGTCACCGTCTTGAAATTTTTAATAATTTTTGCACAAGGAGCCCCACATTTTCATTTTGTGCCAGGGCCCTGCAAATCATGCAGCTGGTTCCGCTCATCTTCTGCAGTGGCCAGCACAGGCAGTCTTTCCCAGGAACAGCAGCCCGGCCGGCCACTCCCTGTGTGTTTCCAAAAATGTTACCCACAGTCCCTGAATGGTCAGGACTAAACGAGACAAGTTACTTTAATCTGGGGTGGCTTCCTGCCCAAATGGCCTTGATCCGCTCCTCAGTAACTGCTCAGCTGCTCCCATCCTGATCTTTCCTCCTTATCACACCCCATTCCCCACCCCATGCTCCCTGGCTTCCGGCCACGCTGTCCCATTCACTCCTCCCTAAATGCCCCATTGCTCAAGGGACTGAAATTCCTAGAGGGCATGGACACATTTATCTCCAACTCCCCCCATGGGGCTCTTTGCTCACAAACAGCAGGAACTTGATAAGAGCTGAAGGATTAAATAAATTGCTGCAGTGTTATCTGTCAATTTAAAAAAAATAATTTGTCACATCAAAAAATTGATATGACAAAAAAATGAATTGCTATATTTCCTGAATTCTTGACCCTATCAATTGTAAGACATATCATCAATGTGATGGCATTACATTAAGTATGCACAAAGATTGCATGTCCTTCTGCAATTGGATAAATAATAAAAGCGGCAGAATATCTTAGCTTTGAAATATAGTAAAGAATGGCTCTGCTCATTCTGCGTGTGGGTTCTCACATTACCCCTCACCCCATCCTCATGCCCACCTCTGCCTCCTCCCCTCCTCCCACCCATTCCCTACACAGATCCCACCTTCTCCAAGCAGCCTTCCTAACACGCCAGCCTACCTTAATCCTCCCAAATACATGCAAAGCACTTTTTGTCTGCTCTGTTTATAGGACACTTCATTATATACTACTTTGTGGTAGTTTATGCTATTTGATTTCTTGTATTAGTTTATATTATATACACCAACGAACTTTCCCTCCATCTAGACTCTGGGCCCCATGAGAATAGCACAGCGCTGTATGTAGCAGGGCTCAGTCCTCAGAAAGCTCTTCCCGAATGAATACAATCTAGCAGCAGTGAGTGGGGAGGGAGAGAGAGGAAACAGTGATTAACTCCCCAGAAAGAAATCTTCCTGGCAAACCCAGTAAACCCAGGTCCTTCAACCCTTTCTCCTCTTCAGAGTCCCCTGAGGGTAGAAGGTAATCAAACCTTGGCCAGACACCCTCAAGAGGTGTCTCAAGTGACATTCAGCAAAAGGCAAAGGAATGCTCCTTTATAAACCTGCATGGTTACATCAGACGTTGGAACTCCCAGTAAATGCAGGATGTTTCCATCTCTGTTTCACTTCTGTTTTAAATTTCTTGCTCCTCCCTGGCAACAAAAGGCATATTGCAAGTAAAAGGTATGAGATATTTTTCCTCTTTGTGCTTCGAGGGATGGGACAATTTTTCCAAGGGAAATATGACTCTGGCTGCAGACCTCCAGGGTACAGAAGCTGAGATTTCCTCTAGTAAGCCAGGCCACCCCCCGCCAAGAGGTCCCTGAGCCCTGAGAACAGTCCTTGTATGGACTCTCCATTTCTAAATCACCTTTTTTCGACCCTGACATCCTTGCAAGCTCTGCTCTAAGTCTCTCCATGGAACAGGTCTCCCTCCCCAGTGCCCAGTGATTAAGGCTCGTGACCTACCTCATCCTGGAAAGTGCACTGCTGTGTATCACCTCTTCCATCCTGTCACCCCTTCAGAGGCCCTTTGTTCAGTTCTCCCTCTTCATGGTTTAAACAATGTGAAATCTGATCCACCTGCCCCAATTGCTCCCCACTCTCTCTTGCCTCTTTGACTCCTCCTGGACCCCTTCCCTGAAGAACCCTCTCTCTAGAGTCCCTCCCCTAGGCACCCCCTGAAGCCACTCCCCCGGAAGCCTTCCCTCTAGAGCCCCTCCCCTTAGAACCTCCTTTCCCTAGAATCCCTCCTCCTAGAGCTCCTCCCTCTGGAGTCCCTACCCCTGGGGGACCCTCCCCCTGGAGTCTCTCCCCCTGGAAGACCTTCCCCTTGGAGCATCTCCCCCTGGAGTCCCTCTCCCCACCCCTCCCCATTCTGCTGACCACCCCTGGCAAGCATCACTTCTTGCTGGAAGCCTTCCCTGCCACCCTTCCCCCTCCTTAGCACCCTGCCTTTCTCCCATCTTCAAACATCAGGCAGATCTATTGCTTCCTGTATTACAGTCACTCTCCCTGGGCTGTGACCTTCCTCGGTCAGGGACAGCATCTCACCAGTTTAACAGGAACCCGGGTGCCCAGCACAGAGCCTGGCACATAGTCAGAAAGCCAGGGCTTTGCCAAGGTTCAGACCCTGAACGCCTGCCCTTCTCCCTTCTCCTTCCCCTCCACCTCCTCACTTCAGACAATTCAGCAACAGTCACTCCAAATCCCCCCATCCCCAGCTCTGTACGTCCAGCTGTCTGCCTTTCCAGTCGGGTGGGCAGGTGCCAGTCCCCCAACTGCCCCACACTGATCTTGTGTCCTTTCACTCCCTGCTTTTCTCTGTGAATGACACCACAGTCCTGAGTCCAAAACTAACCTGAGGTTTAAAGTGTCTTTAACTCTTTCTTTCTCTTGAATACTACTGTATGATGGGCATTTTATGTGTATTATCCAATTTAATGCTCACAAGAAACTCTCAAAAGTGGATATTAGCATCCCAATTTTAAGGATGAGGAAACCCACACTCAAAGGCAGGTTTTGACCTGGGCTGTCCTACGTTCCCATTGTTCCCCCAACACACACACACACACACACATTCTCTCTTTCTCTTTCTCTCTCTCTCTCTCCTCTCTCTCTCTCTCTCTCTCACAGTTCTGTCCCTCTATTTTGTAGATTATCCAGTCTCCACACCCAGTCGATTCTACTTCGAGATGCTTCCCGCATCAACTCTGCACTGGCCTGTGTGGACGCTCGGGCTCCACTCGAGCACATAGGGCATGGCTGTGTCGGCATCAGGGAGGCTGGCTGTGCAGAGTCCTGTCTGTTTGGCTGGCACCGCTGACCTCACCTCACGCTCACTCTGTGAGCTTGCATGTGCCATCAGCTTGGGACAGTCTCTGCAAGGCACTGTCCTTTCTTGCTGGTTGGGCTGATCGGCAGCCCGGGAGGAGGCTGACCCCTTTCTTCTGGACTCCATCTGTGCTCCTGTCTTTCCTCCTCTTGGCCTCCGGTCAAAATCACCCAACAAGCTACCTGCTTGGACCATATCCTGGGTTTCCCAGCTCTCTTCTCTCACTTTAGCTCTTGTTTTTTCCACCTTCAGCAGAACTCAAACTATAGTGCCTCACAAGTCACCTTGTGAGCTTATGAAAGATGCAGATTCCAGGGCCCTGCCTTCAGAGTTTCTGAGTCAGCAGATCTGAGGAAAGGACCCAGGAGTCTGCATTTTAACAGGTTCTGCAAGTGATCTGGATGCAGACGTTCTAATTCACTCTTGGTTCACTTTCCTCCTCTTTTGCCAGCATTTCTACCAACCTTTTTAGCAATTCACCTCTTCGTTCCAGAGTTGTGAGCAAATCCCTCAGGTTTTCACACCTGGCTGCAGAGTAGAATCACGGGACATTTTGAAAGAATACCGATGCCTGGGCCCCCACCTGAACCAATTAAACAGAATCTGGGGGCTAAGGTGAGCAGCTCATCGTGGTTAGCCCGGGAATGTCCCACACCCCAGGAATATTCTCAGTCCCAGGCAGACTGGGACAGTTGGTCACCCTCCTGGGCTCTGGCATTTGTAAACTCTCTCCAGGTGACACTACTCTGTAAGCAAGCTTGCCAAACACTGGACTACATCCAGGTCAAGAGGTGCCTCTGCCCATCAGCCAGCTTGCCCTGGGAGTCCCTAAAGGGAGAGCTCGCCTGAGCTTTGTTTTCATAGAGTGCTGGTCATCTTAAAATGTGTCCCTAGACCAACAGCATCAGCGTCACCTGGGAATTTACTTAGAAAGGTAGAGCCACCTTGAATCACAGCAATAATAATCCACACCTATAATTTATCCGTGTAGCTACCATGGGCCATGTGCCACCCTACATGTTTTATGTGTCCTCATTCAACTCACAAGAAACATGTGAGGTCATTATTACTGTGATCCCTACTTGGCAAATGAAGACACTGAGTCCCAGAGAGGTCAAGTAAACCAAGCAAGGTCATACTGTTAGTTGGTGGCAAAGCCGTGCCCAGAACCCAAATATGCCTAACTCAAAAGCCCCAAGCTTGTCTCTTACCTACAGTTCTTTCACAAATCCCTACCAAAGGCATCGGTGGCATTTACTGACTTCAACGAAGTGGTGATTAAGGAGTTAACTGTCAGGCATGAGCTGGGGGTGGAGGTGGTTTGAGGCTGGGAGGTCAGCCCCCCAGGAAGAGTGTAGCTGATCAGAGGGGGCTTGTTTTGATTCTGATGCAGCAAACCTTTACTGACCACTGCCTAGCTGGCTTGAATATGCCATCTCATTAAATTCAACAATAGCCCTGTAAAGTATATGGTGTTGGGATTTTGTGGGGCCCATACATAAAACTTCCTCTTCTTGCTCAAGTTTGGGACCAACTGAGAAACGGATGTATGGAGCAGCCAGATGGAGGTCAAAATAGCAGCAGTGTTTCTGATAAAGCTGTTGGGAGTATTTGGCTTTACAAATCTGGCCAAATGCACTTCCTAATATTCTACTCACAAATGAGGCCAATTCACACATCCAATCACTGGCATAGGCAGGTGACCCTGGACCTCCCCCCAGGAGAAGGCTCCTGACCTCACCACCAAGAGCTGTCCAGAGGCACCCACGCTGCAGGTGGCAGATCCAAGAGAGGCAGGGAGGGAGTTGGCAGGCCCAGCTCATAACTTCTCCCAGAGTCACCAGTTGGAGATGCCTCGCCTCTTCCCTTGAGGAAGCTCTGGGGAGGGAGAAGTCTGACAGGGCAGCCAGCATTCTCCACCCCCATGTGCGTTAGAGCTTCTCATGCCCTGAGCCCACCCCAGAGATGTTGACTTGGTCTGTGGAGGAAACGCGCACACTAATATTTTGTAAATGTTCCCCAGGTGATGCTAAGGTGCCAAGTATTGAGGAGCTGCTCAAAGAAGATCCTGTCTCGGAAACAAGAAGCCAGGGAGTTGCCTCTAGAAGGGTTGGAATTGTTCCTATTTTACAACCCCAGAAACAAGTGCTCAGGAAACTTCAGTATTTTGTCCTATGTCCAGAGCTAGGAAGCAGAATAGTAAGGGTGAGTAATGGCAGTCAGGAAATAAGATTTTCCCAAATTGAGGGTGGACTTGGAAGTTTTCAGCTAGGTTGGAGCTAGATCAGTGAAGCCAGCTGTCCTCAAACTTTTTATTGTGCAATAGACTCTCCTGGGGGGTTTATTAAAATGCTGATCGCTGGGCCCCACCCGAGTTTCTTATTTAGAGAGAAGGCTCTGTAGCTGTGAGAAGAGATGAGCTGGGTCTTTTGAGTTAGGCATATCTGGATTCTAGGCATGGCTTTGCCACCAACTAACAGTATGACCTTGCCTGGTTTACTCAACCTCTCTGGGGCTAAGTGTCTTCATTTGCCAACCAGGGATCACAGTAATAACGACCTCATGTGCTTCTTGTGAGTTGAATGAGGACATGTAATGCACGTAGGGTGGTGCATGGCCCGTAGTAGGAATGTGGATAAACTGTAGGTGTTATTATTGTGCTGTTGCTGTTTGGGGATGGCTTCTTTGAGAAGGCTAGGGGGAGGTTTGGGATGCAGGCAAGAATACCAAGAGAGAGAACACCAAAGTGAGAATGAACCAAGTCTTAAAGGATGCAGGGACGTGAGCCAGAATGGAGTAGAAGCCAGTGCACAGAAGTGGGGATGAGTGAATCATGTACAGAGGATGGGGTCTGCTGCGGATCTGGCCAGCAGACGGGTTGGGATTTGAAGTCACCCAAAATAGGACTTCCTTCTCTCCAAGCTTGCAATTTACTTTTTCCCTCCACCCCTTCTCTCTGGGCCACACTCCACATGCCTGTGTCCAGACTCATTTGTTAGAAGTACCCCTCCCCACCCATCCCCCCCACCCCTACCCTAGGAATCTTAGCAATGTCTCCAATTCTAAGTTCTGGAGGAAAAGAAACAAAGCACAAGGGGGAAAGCCCTCTCTCTAGGCCCGTATCTTTGCATGACTTCCCCCAGCCCCCAACCTCCTCCTTCCCCAAGAGATGGCCATTGGGTTAGAGGCATCCAAGCCAAGAGGGGCATCATCGGCTTCCTCCCACCACTCGACCACAGAGTCCCCTCTGCCATTTTTGCCAACCCTTGCCCCTGCCTCATTTCCTAGCTGGGCTCAACACTTATCCTCTCAAGTCTTCCCAAATAAACCTCGCTGGATTGCAGGAGTTTCTTTGTCCACATCTTCATTCATCCATCCATCCATTCCACAAATGCTCACTGAGCACCAACTCTGTGGCCAGGCACTGCGCTGCGCAGTCCCTGCTCTTCTGCAGGCTAAGGAAGACAGCACTGGGTTTAGAGGCAGGAGATGGGTGCTCACACAGTCGTAAGGAGAAACTGGGGCCCTTCTCATGCTCCTCACGTCTCCCCTTCTTTGCTAACATGAGAAGAGACCTCCCAGCCACTGGTGAGACATAGGCAAATCTTCCTGCTCTCTCTCTCTTGCCCACACAAACACACGAAAGAAAACACACTGTACCAGACACACATCATGACTCCGTGCTGTTTCCTCCCTGCAGACTTGAGAAATTTGTCTGAGCCTCAATGCATGCCATCTTCAACCACTGCCTGGGCCCCTATGTCCAGCACCTTAGCTTCATGGCCATCTCAACCAGCATGTATTGATCTGCTTGGATGTGCTGGGCACTGGAGATTGAGATGCATAAAATGCATGCCTGAGCACCTAGAGTTCACAATCCAGAGAGAGAGCCGTGCATATAAGCAGATAGTCATGATATGGTGTGGGCAGCACACAGTGATTGAAGTAAGGCATTGCGAAGTGCGTGGAGAGAGGCACCCAACACAGCTGCCTGTAGATAGCAGGGAAGGCTTCCTGGAGGAGGCAATGCCAGAGCTCAGTCTTAAAGAAGAGAAGCCATCAGTCTGAAATTGAGCCTGTGTGTTGGCTTGGCTCCTGCCACTTCAGGTCGCCCTAATCACTTCTCTCTGACTGTGCTCCTTTCCCTGCCCCGCCCTGCCCTCCACTGCAGAACAGCCAGGGCATTGGGGCTTTTGGGAAAATGAATCCATGTGCCTGCGGTGTGGTTGTGGCTGGATTTTTCCTTCCCTTTTTTTTTTTTTTTTAGTGTTAATATTATAACACCAATAATGTGATGCTGATTGTGTAATAAACACTAAAAATATAAACCGAGAGTTTATTTTCCCCTGACTATTTTTAGGTGGTTCCCAGATACCCCCTTGGCCTTCCAACTCCAGTGCAACCAAAGGCCAGAGCTGAGTTTTCAAATGTTGCACCACGGTCCTCAACAGCTGGAAAACAGCTACTGGCAGACAGCAAAGGGCAGGGCTTTTGCCGACTGGGGCACTGAGAGTCAGGGCTGTACCAGGCTCGGCAGACAGGAGCCACAGCTGCGAGTCAAAAGCTTCTTTCATGAGGAAAGCAGAGTGGGGAGAAGGTTGTCACGTCACACTTTTTGTCCAGCACAGTCACCCAAACAGGTAGTGAAGATCATTGTCCAAGTGAATGGGGAAAGAAAGACGCAGGTATTCACACACCTTCGAATAGGAGAGAGTGTGAAGACCAACAAGCCCTTTCTAACATGGAACAAGATTTCCTAGGACAGCATAAGGGGTGTGTCCTTATATTTACTCCTGGTTGAGCCAACGGAAGCCAATACCCCTTCGTCTGGGGGATTCTGTACATTATTCTTGGGGCCACACCTCATGTCACTGAGTGCTAGCTAAAGAACCCCCACCCCAAGATCCTTTCCGAGAAGTAGCAAAAGCCTCAGGAATACCACGGGGTTGAGAATGTAGAATTATTAGATTCTAAGCTTGGATCTGCCACTAACTAGCTGTAAGACTTTGGGAAAGTTACTCGACTTCTTCAAGTCTTAACGTCTTCATCTGTAAAAGGAGAACATGGGCTGGGGGCGCAGCGGCTCACACCTGTAATCCCAGCTCTTTGGGAGGCTGAGGCAAGAGGATCGCTTGAGGACAGGAGCTCAAGACCAGCCTGGGCAACGTAGTGAGATCTCATCTCTACAGAAAATTTAAAGTTAAATTAAATTTAAAAACTAGCCAAGTGTGGTGGTGCACACCTGTAGTCCCAGCTACTCGGGAGGCTGAGGCAGGAGGATCGCTTGAGCCCAGGAGTTGGGGCTGCAGTGAGCTGTGATCATGCCACTGCACTCCAGGATGGGCAACAGAGTGAGACCCTGTCTCTTAAAAAAGAGAAAAAGAAAGAGAATTTGACAGGATATAACCCCAAGATAGTTGTGAGGAGTGAGAACTGAGGAGTAGTGCCCCTTGTCAGATGTAGAGGATTTTACAAGGAAAATATTTAAAATATTTCTCGTTATATTTGCCTCTGGGAAATACCAGTGTTTAACTGTTTCCCTTTCCTTTCTTTTGCTGTGCTCTTCTAATACCAGAGGTAACCGAGGACCTTATCTGGGAAAAGGAGACTGATAGCTCCAGTGGAGTGAGGAACGGGCAATAAGAGGTAATGTTTTCTCTAGACAGAAAGGGCAATAGAAAACCTTTCTAGTACTAGGAGGGAAAGAAAAAGGCCAGGATTTCACTCCCTTCCCCACCTCCAGGGAGGAGACAGGCGGGGCAGAGGTGGCAGGGTCATTAGAAATAACCCTATGACTTAGAAAAGCCTGGAAGAGGGGCACAGGGCTGGGGAAGTGTCATGCCCCTTGAAGAAGCCCTGCCTCAGCCCAGCTCCCAGCAAACACAGCTCTACCAGGGGCAGGTTAGCAGCAGCTGAGGAAGTCACCTGGGGGGCTGCCCTTGGGCCACTCATCTAGAGCCCTCACATCCCAGAGCAATAGCTGGACACTTGGCCCTCCAGGGGTGGGTGAATGTCCTGGGAGAGCCAGGGGCCTGAGGTCCATCTCAAAGGTCCTGGGGACCAGACTAGACCTGGGCCCTTCAGCGGACTTCAGAGCACAGAGGGAACAAGGCACAGCTCAGTGGAGATCTGCAGAAACCCTGCAGCCCAAGGCTTTGCCCTGGCCACCTTGAAAATGCAGGAGCTTCCCCAGGAAATCAAACCACATGGGGGAGGAGGAGGGTCTGAATTGCAATTTGATGGGACCTCGATCCAAAGTAACTGTCTTAAATCAAAGAGATTAAAGTACCTTTATTTACCAAGCTAAGTTTTTCATCACCAGTTATCCATTATAGGAAATAATTACTTTTTCCCCACACATCTGAGTGTAATGTATTCATTTTCACCACCCACTCTAGTACGTCTTCAATAAATATGAGGGGCTATTATATCATCATCATTATTACTAAATAGATTATTTTCATACTGACAAGGAGGGAGGGACGAGGAGGACAAGAGCAAGAAATAGTCCCACTTGTTTCAGATCTGAGTCTTCAGAGGGCTCAGAGAGGCTGGCTGAGAGGGGAGGCAGGGAGGACTGCAGCCTCCTCCAGACTTGGCCCCTCACCAGCAGTTTATCCTTCCCTCTGTCCTGTTCTTTTTCTCCACAAACCTAGTCAAGCCCTTCCTTTCACCCAGGTTTAACTATAACTGACCTGTCAGCTCCTCTGCCCTTATCTCACTGAGGGAGGGAAAGCCAGTGCACCTTCCCCTCAGCACCATGCGCCCGCCCCCTAATGCCCCGCCCAGTGCCCCGCCCCATGCCCCGCCCCCTAATGCCCCGCCCACAGAGCCCCGCCCTCCATGGCACAGACCTGGACTGTTCAGGTGGGCCCTTGCAGGCCTCCTCCCCGCCCCACCCACGCACTTTGTGGCCTTGGCAGTAGAATGTAGTGGTTAAGAGCCAGAACTCAGAAGTTAGCCTGCTTGGGTGCAAACGCCAGTGCCGCTTCTCATCTGCTCCGTCATCTTTGGCATGTTACTGAACTTCCCCGTGCCTCACTTTCCCCATTAAAAAATGAGAATAATAACAGTACTATGCCTCATGAGGTAATTGTGTTGGATGAAACTAGTGAGTTGAGTACAGCGGTCAGGGTAGTGCCCGGCACCTAGTGAGCACTAGGCGTGAGCATGGCACCCCCTCTCAGGGAGGTCCTCCACGAGTATTTGAAATGGCAGCCCCTCTCCCAGCACTGGCCACCCCCCATCTCCCTTCTCTTCATTGTCCACACAGACTTATCACCATCTGACAGCCTATACATTCCACACATTTATTCTCTCTCTCCCACTAGGATGTAAACCCGCGGGGCATTCTTGTCCATCATTCACTGCTGTAGCCACAGTGACTAGAATTACTCCCCTGCACACAGTAAGCCCTTGTAATAAAGAAGGAATATATGAAACTTAACTTACTAACTGTATACACTTAGGCAAGTTATGTAACTCCACATGCCTCCGTTCACTTATCTGAAAAATGGAGGTGATGCCTATACCCCCACGTTAATGTGAGGATTAAATGAGGCAACATTTGTGAATATACTCACTCCAGTCCTTGGTACATGGTTGATGGATGCTGGTGGATCTGAGAGGACCAGTTTCACCCTGACTCAGGCAGGGTCTGAAATGGTTAATCCCTAACTCTCCTCACCCATGGAAGGCAAGGCTGGGCTGCAGGACCACTGGCAGCTGTCCAGGTGGGGGATAAATGTCAGGGGGGGGTGTGCCTGCAGAGCTGGCCTGGTCCTGATGCGGTCTTGACCCAGGCAGCTGGAGTCTCTCGCCACCCCCTCCACTGAGAGATGCTGCCTGGGCCTGGAGCATTTAGGAGCATAGGAGCTGAGCAGTGGGAACCTCCGCCGGCCCAGGTCCCACGCCACATCCTGGCCTTGGGGGAGGTGGGCCCAAGGCCTGGACTTGCTTCCCAGCTATTCCCAGGCGGCCTGCTCTCCTGCCGGCCCAGCTGGGCTGCCTGAGCCGAAGGGCTGCAGGGGCAGGTCTGTCCCTCGGCATCGCCTTCTCCCCCACCACGAGGAGGAAGACGCAGGCCTCAGCATAAGAGGGTCTGGACGCAGAACCGGGCTCTGTCAGCCCTGAAGCCCACCTGCCTCCTGGGGCTGAGTGTGTGCAAAGGCAAATGAGCCTTATGTGGCCAAGTCACAGAGAGGACACACTGAAGCACAGGAACTCCAACCAGGGGCTCCCCGTATTTCTCCAATTTATCACAGTGATCCAGCTTATCAGCAACTTCCCTAGGAGTCCATCCCTCTCCATGACTGATTAAGAAAGAGATAAAAACAGATAGACACAGGCTTCCGTATGGATGATGAAGATGAAATAAATGCAGCACAGCATTTGCCGCATGGGTTCATCCATTCCACAACCATCTGTGAACCCCCACTCTGTGCCAGGCACTGTACATGGTAGGGAATAAAACAGTGAACAAAAATACAGACCTGGCCATCAAACATGCTCCCAGGGTACAACTGGTGAGCAGGCCAGGGTAGGGGGCAGGAACATCATGGTAGAGCTGCACAAGGAATGGCAAGAGCATAGACGAAGGGTCACTGACTCAGCCTGAGGAAGGAGGGAGAGTGAGACATCGGACAGGGTGGTACCAAGGTGCTTCTGGCAAGTTAACAGCTTGGGGAAGAGTATAGGAGCTAATGAATAGAGAAATGGTATTTCTCACCAAGGGGCCAGCTCAGAATGGCTCCAGGGAGGATGCCAACCTCCCTCCTCCCATCCTCTCCATCTTCAGTGACTTTTACTAGAAACTGAACCCTCTGAGGACAGGGGCAAGGTTCAGTCTACATCCTCTGTGCTTAGAGCGGTGACAGACACAGACGTGGTGGGCACTCATTAATGCATCTGAGTGTGCCAATTAATAAACAAATGTCCTGGAGGTAAGATCACTACTGACCACTGACATCCACAAAATTTCTATGGTCCCATTTCCTCTTGGTAAGTATAGGAATCTTCACAGGCTATAACTCTCTAACTGGTGCCAAACAAAGAACTGCTCAGCCTCCAATGCGGGCATCCTTCAAGGGGACAAACAGTGGGGTTCTGTCCATCTCCCAAAGTGCTGCCAGCTGCCCCTACACAGTCACACTCCTTCAATATGCCCTGGGCACAGCCGCAAGAATCACACACCACTGTGGACAGCGGCCAGAAAGAGCAGGCAGTTGGTGCCAATGTTTGTGGCTTGGTACCTATAGAAAAACAGGATCATACTGTACTTGCTACCCACAAGCGGTCACAGGCACATCTGCGGGCCCATTCACACAACCCCATGTGGAATGCGTAGCCCTGTCCCCAGGCCCCTGCCATGGACAGTAGTACGCAAGGAGGAGATGCCAATAGGAGTGGTCTGCTCAGACACCCAAAAGCTGGCCCCTGGGTTAATTAATTATCCAAACACCCACCACTCTTGTTTTTTTCTCAGTGAAGACTTGTAAAAAGCATAGGTTCCCCTCATGTTTCTGTTATTCATTCACATAGCCATTATTTAATGAGGACCTACTATGTGCTGTGGACCTACCCTGTCGCTGGGACTATGCTACAGTTTGCATGTCTGTGTTCCCTCCAAAATTCATGTGTTGAAACTTAATCCCCACTGTGGTGGTATTAAGAGGTGGAGCCTTTTAGGAAGTGATTATGTCATGATGGCTCCACCCTGATGAATTGATTAGTGCCTTATGAAAGGGTGGCGGGAACTAGCTTAGGCACTTTTTGCCCTTCCATCCCTTCCACCATGTGAGGACACAGCACTCACCCCTCCAGAGGGTGCAGCAACAAGGCGTCACCTTGGAAGCAGAGAGCAACCCTCGCCAGACACCGACCCTGCCGGCACCTTGATTTTGGACTTCCCAGAGTCCAGAATCGTAAGAAATAAATTTCGATTGTTTATAAATTGCCCAGTCTGTGGTATCTTCTTATAGCAGCCCAAATGGACTAAAATAGACAAAAAATGCAAAATTGAACCTGTCAGACCTTTGCATTCTAGAAGCTTATAGGCTAGGGAGAGTCAGACAGAACAGCGGTCTTCAAATAGTGTGCTGAGGGCTATATCAGGGCTAGGCCTGTGGGAACAGGGGTGAGGTGGAACCTCACCTACCTGAAATGTGGGGGGAGGTTTAGAGAAACTTTATAGAGGTGGTGATGTTTGAAGTGGGTCTTGAAGGACAGTGAGGTGTTCACCAGGTATGAGCCTTCAGGCCGTGGGGAGGGCAAGAACTAAGACTGAGGGAGGCATGGCAGGCAGTGCTTGGCAGCTAGAGTGCAGACGACCTGAGAAGCAGGCCAAGGCTCAGACATGAGGGGACCACACTCCTTGGATTCTGAAACTGGGTCTGGGATTTTCCAAATTCTCCTTTGTTTGATTATGAGAATCCATTCTCAGACCAAGGAAGCCAAGGGGAAGCACCCTTCACACAAAGACAGAGACCCTGAAGGGCAGCCAGGCATGGGGACCCCAAGGAGTAGAGTCGGGGAGCATCCTTCACAACTGCCTCTGAAACCCAGGGGCCCCCATCCCACCAGGCACTTGGGCACCTCCAATGAAAGCCCCCTGCCACACACACACACACATACAGAGAGCCAAGGTATGAGTGAGGGCCGCTGTTCTCTGGGGTGACCAAGCACCATTCCACAGACTCAGACCAATAATCTGCTTCTGGAAAAGACCACCCCCTTCAGCTCCTGGATAGCTGTGCCTCCCCTCTTGAAATGTCACTCCCCCTCACCTATGTGGGAATGAACTCAACTCCTCCTTTCTCTGACAGGATCTGCAGAGGGGCTCCCACACAGCTGTGGGGAGGCATAGGGTGCTGAGAATGGAGGTGACCATCATTATCAAGACCATTTTACAGGCAAGAAAGCCAAGGTCCAAGAAGCAGGCTCCTTGCCCCAGGACCCACGGCAGACTTATGACAGAACCATGTCTAGAACCCCAGCCTCCAATCACAGCACAGAGCTCTCCTCTTCTTTGCCACTATAGGACAGTGACAGACAAATTCTGGTTTGTTTCCTGGTTTCCCTTGGTTTCTGCTGAAGATAGTGTATGGAGTGGAAACAACTATAAAAATAAAAAATTCTAAAAGTCTTAGTCAAGACGCATTCATGAATATTTCCCCTAAATATTGTGAGCCCTGCTAGGGTCCAAGCTATACCGCCTCTCTTTTCAGATGACGTTCCCTAACATTCCAGATATTAATTCACAACTTCTCCTGACCTTTATCTAAAATTTTCTCTTTGAAGCCTGGAGAATACTTAGACCACCCTCCCCCTTTTTTTTAAATAAGGGAAGGTGCCCTTAACAGTTACTCCAAAAGGTTTGGATTTGCCAAGTTAAAGTTATAGAAACCTGTGGATCTGCATTCTTATTATCATTATTTGCCTACCATTAGTATGATTTTTCACATTTCACATCTGATTTTCATGTATATTTTCCTTAATTCTTGTGTGTAAACAGTCCTAACATGAAGTTAGAAAAATTATCAGCAAAAACAGAAAGTAAACAACCCAGCCTGGTGTCCAGGGATTTGGGGATTTCAGGAGGATCAGGTGGCATATTGGATATGTTCTCCAGGAAAGAGGAGCTATTGGTCATACCAGCTACACAATCGATTGCTGGAGGATTCAGTTGGAAATGCAAAAAATTAAAATAAAATAAAACAAAATAAGAGAGAGTTGAGACTCTTCCCAATCCCCCAATGGCTTCTCTCCAGCATTAGAACACCACAGGGATGCTCACCTGTTGAGAGACTTGCTGTCCCCTAAGGGCCCCCACTGCTTGCTAATGTGGCACTGTCCTGTGAGTGATGAAGTTCGCAAGGCAGGGAGCCCTGAGAGTCCCAGCGGGCAAGGAGAAGGCTCTCAAAAGTAAAAAAAAATCTGCCACCAACTGGCAGTTATTTGAACTAGCTACACCAGATACCAAGAGTTGGGCTTACAACCACGTTCTCCCTGGGCCGCTCCTCCCCGGCCTGAGCAGACGCTAACCATGTGTTTGTTATTTGTCCCCACTGTCTTTTCAGGCAGCCAGACCCCCAGCCAGCAGGCAGAAGCTGGACCTAGATACACACCCAACAGGAAGGAGGCCAGGTTCACTGAGCCAGGCATGGGATATGCCTTATCTCGTATTTACCAGCACACCTACACCTTTGGGACACGTAAAATGTGAGCATTGTCCTCATTTCCCATCAGATATTGGAGGTTCCCAAAGCCCAGATAATTTGTGCTGGGCCATTTAGCAGTGGCAGAGCAGAGCCAGTCTCTCTCCTACCCCACTCTACCCAAGGGGCACCAGGACTGCTGCATGCTGTGTTCAGGGTGGGAACTGCAGGAGAACCCCACATCCAAGAGGATGCATGAACCCACCTTGCCTGTAGGCACGTGCACCCTGCAAAGCATACACAGGCTGAACACTCAGCACGGACATAGGGTGCAGGAGGGCCAGTCCTACCTATGCTCCCTCAGCCCCCTGAGCGGAAGTCCCACCTGCCCGATGACACCCACAGTCGGAGTGGTGGGGGTGCAAACCCAGCATCTCTCCCAGGCTCCACAGAGTGTGTGAGCAGGTGAGGGGATGGGCTTGTGTGTGAATGTACAGCCCGGCCCAGGAAAGCGGCTCTCAGGCACAGCTGGGCCACTTCTACAGGAGTATGGTTAGTTATTTTTCCCTTAAGGAACAAAAACCCTTTTTAAATTCACACCAAGGCTCTGCATGGATGAGCAGGCTCCCTGACCAGGCTCCCCCGAAGCCACCCCAGGTCACCTCTCAGCACCCTCTCCGGCAGCCTGGCAGTTGGGATAAGCTGGCTCCGGAAAAGAAGGCTGGCAAGTCCCAAGAAGGTCTCCGTGTCTCCTTCCCCTATTCTCACTGAGCTGGCCTCTCTCCACCGCCTTCACCCATTCTAAACACACCCTGGAGGGGGAAGGATGCACAGAAATTCTGTGCACTGCACCCTGCCTGGAGCTGGCTGCCACCCATGTGACTTCCGCGGCACCTTCTCTTGCTGGGAAGGCTCCAGTGGGGCGTCTCTGGCTCGCATGTTCCCCTCTCCCAGCTCGCCCTGCCTGCAGGAGCTGGCCGGCGTCCCCTGCATGCCACACAAACTCCTGTCCCAAATCTGCAGAACCATCTCTGTCAGGGATTTGGGGTTTGTTTTCTTAATTAACTGAAAATGCTAACATGGGAGCCCTGGAGCTGGCAGGGGCCTGGCCTTCAGCGGCTGCTAGGAAAAAATTCTTGCTTTGAAATCTGGATCTCTCCTGCCCCACATGGGATGTCAAAACAAACAGGGACACTCGATCTTGGAGTGCAGGGGCTGGGGCAGGCTCAGGTTACAGGGCCAGTGATGGATTTAGCTACAGGATGCTTTAGTAACCAACAGGTGATGAGATCCTGACTTCCCAAAATGGCACAGCTAGACCCCAAAAAGGCCCCTGCTGCGGCACAGGCTCTAGGGGACAAAGGGAGAGGTCATTGGGGTTTATGCCAACAATATTCACTGAGTGCCTACTGCCTGGCAGGCACGGAGCTGGGGGTAGGGGAGGCAGCAGAGATGGCCAAGTTCTATTGACTCCTGCCCTTGAGGAGATAAATCTAGAAACAAATTACCAAAGTGTAGCATAAAAGGCCCCCAAAGGCGAAATATTTACTATCAGGACCTTTGCAGAAAATGTTTGCTGACCCCTAATGTAGAAGATGGCAAGGGCGCAGCAGGGTCTGGAGAAAAGAAAACCAGGATGATTGTCCAGGACCAGCAGAGGGACGGTAACCAGAGACTGAGGCTATGCTGGAGTGTCACGCAAAAGCAGGTATGAGTGCCTCATGGCAAGACCCAAAACCTCAGCAGGAGGAGGGAAAGGAGCTGGAAGAGGAGGAGGAGGCACAGGTCCTGAGTCTCTTATCTCCAGCCTCTTGCACTGGGAGGATATCCGATCCAGACAGGGTGCTTTTTGCCCAGCCCCATCCAAGGGCCAAGGCACCAGGCCAGCATCATGTGCCCTGGATGCCCTCGGGGCAGGGGGGCCCGAGTCACATCCACCATTCCTTACACCAGGGATCATGCTATGGCCGTCTCACCTAACAGTGGGGCATCAGGAGAGGTCGGAAGTTCTGAATGACTGCAGAACACCCATCTTTGGGAGGAAGTCATACAGAGTTCCAGGGAGGACCCACACTCCCCCTTTCCAGCACAAGTGGTCCCATCTACCAAGGCCCAGAGAGGAGCAGTGATTTGCTGGAGGTCAGAGATGCCATATCAGAAGCAGAGCTCCTGGATCTGAACTCAGGGTCCTTCCTCTCCTAACTTGCCTGTTCCTCTCTGAGTCTCTGGCCTGGGTCCATCCTGAGCCTAGAGACCACTGGGCTAGAAGATTCAGAACCCCAAGCTGCTTTGTCCCAGTTGAGTCCAGTCCACCCCGCTCCCAGGACAGGGGGATGTCGAACCATTTCCTCTTGGGACACTCATACTACACCTCTCCCTTCCTGCAGGAGAATCAGTGCAGCCTTTCTTAATCTGCACTACTTTGGCCCTTCCAAGCATACAACGTAGAACCCGGTTTAAGAAACAAAGCATTAAAAGTTAAAAACTATCATTTTAGAAAACCACTTGGTGCCAACTTGCACAGAAACATAAACTTGGGTACTAAAATCTCATGCCCATAGTAGGTTATATGGTGGTCACTCAGATGATTGATTCAGAATGGATGCATTCAATTTTTGGATTATTATTAAAATGAAAACAAAATGAAACATTTCTCATGGAAAAGAACATCTCAAGCAGAGTTCTCAGACCTTGGAGAGAACATTCCACACACTGGCTTGGGCTCTTCCGAGTCCTAGATTCAGCTGTATCTTCAGTGCCTACCACAGTGGCTGGTACGTAGTAGGCCAGCAGTTCACCTTTGTTGAACAAGCAGATGAATGAATGATTGCACGAGTGAAGAGTTTCGAGTCCTGGCCCTGCAATTTACCAGCTGTGTGTCCATTGGAAAGGTCCTTAATCTCTGAGCTTTAGTTTCTTCATTTGTAAAAGCTACAAAATTATTCATGACCCAGTGAATTACTGCAAGAATTAAATGAGATGGTAAGCCATTGGCACAGCGACTGGTGCATTCAAGGTACAGAATAAATGGTAACTATTATTTTTACTTTTCAAAGATGGCTTTAATCCCATATCCAAAACATCTTTCTAGATCTTCACGCCTTCCTAATTCCATCATGGCATTTTCTGTTTCAGTAAATCCCTAGCTCAGAGCCTGGCACAAGTGGGAGCACAGAGAACATCTGTCAAAGCAGAATTTAACAGAGAGCTTCTCTGATTCCGAAACCCTCTGGCCTCTGGTTAGTGCCAGGGGCTAAGGCTTTAATAGTATGCCCTGCCTTCTCCGTGGGGGGCCACCCCTTTGGCACAGATCCCGGTCCTCCAACCTGTACCTGGGTGTTCAAGGCCAGGGAGCTCACCTGTGTCCACATCACAGGAAATGGGGCTGGGGGACCATTTGCTCTGCAGAGGGTGGGGGTGCTGGCTCAGTCCCATCCCCCTGCTGCACAGACCTCTTCTCCCATTCTCTCTCATGCCAGTGCTGGGCAGCGTGGGCCTCCCCCGAGGCGACGTTCCCAGGCTTCAGCAATAACAGGCCATCCATTCTTCCCTGCCCTGGCAGACCTGCCGCCTCCCACTATGACACTGCCTGCTGCTGCTCATGGGCAGCTGCCCCCTGTCCAAGGGGACAATGCAGACCTCTTTGGGGCCTGGGGAACAAGCCCAGGGCCTAGTCTGTCCCTTACCCCAGGAGGAAGAGGGATTGGCCTAAGTCTTCTGCTGAGATAGATTTACAGGGTCACTCACTTCACCCTTGGGTTGCAAATGTCATTCGGCCTCTGGAATCTTCACAAGCAACCCTCACTGACCACACTTTATTTTCCCCCAATGAGGGAGAAATCTGGCATCTTCCCTTCCCTGATCTTTACTCCCTGGGCCAGGCTCCAGCTGTGTCTGGATGTCAACCCTCAGCTCCCTGCCTCAAGGGTGACAACCACTGGGAGAGGGGGCGGGGGATACCCCCTAAGTTGAGGCTCACTATCACTGGGGCTCCCAGCCCCAACCTCTGTCTCCTTCTCACATTTGCCCATCGGATCCCATTGGCAAGAATCACCATAACTCAACCCAAAGTCTGCAATCTGCAATTCAAGGAGGAGGATGTAACGCGGCTTTCTTTCACTTACCAAGTTTATCCAGCTATTTTCCAACTTTCTTTTTAGGGATCCTGAGCTCAGTCCTCAAGAATGATCCTCTTATGTCCCAGAGCCGGAGCTGGGCGGTGGGAGCCCAGGGCCGCAGTGGGGGGCTGCGGACAGGGAGTCCTTCTGTGGGCATGGATTCCTGGGGGGTGTGCACTGGATTCGAAGCAGCCCCCCTCCTCTGAAGGATCCCGCACTAAAATCCAGCCCAGGAGGGTCCCAGCCACAGCACAGCACAGCACCCAGCAAGGGAGGCAGGGTCACTGTCTTGTGGACTAGCAGAGTGTGTGGCTGTCTTTCTTAAAGGGACAGCCTGCCCCAGAGCCCGAAGGGGGTGGAAATGCTAGAAAGGAAGTAGTGAGGGAGGATGAGCCAGCATTCTCCAGGGAAAGCTCTGAGCAAGCACCGGGACCCTGGCTGAGCACGGGCCTAATCCTGAGGTGTGACAAGCTTGTCCACTCTCCTGACACACAGAACACTGAGGCAGAAGGACTCTTCCCCAGGGAAATGTTCCCCTCCTGCAGCTCCTACTATAGGGTTAGACTCACCCAGAGAGCAGTACAATAACCCATAACAGATGTTAATTACTTGCTGTGTGCAGGGCACAAATGCCCTGTGCATGAAAAAAAACTTATTTAGTCCCCACAGGAACATTACAAGGTAGGTACTATTATTATTGTTGTTGTTGCTGTTATTTACATTTTACAGATGAGGAAACAGGCTTAGGGGGAGTAAATTGCCAAGGTCTCAAGGGATATGAATGGAAAAGTTGGGATTTTAACAAAAATGATTCTACTGGAGTTCACCCACAAAGCTTCCCCTGGAAGAGTCCAGGGAAACCTCACTGTATCAATCTACGACTGCAGATGGAGCACCTACCGGGGTCAGGTTCATGCCTTAGAAAAGGCAACACTCAAGACAAGGTGTCTGCCCTCAACATGCTCACTGAAAGGAAATACACCTCCAAATGCTGACACCAACCTTGTCTGGAGGGTGGAATTGCTTGTGTTTTTTTTTTTTTTCATCTTTACAGTTTTCTGTATATTTCACATTCTAAAATAAGAAATTATTCTTTATCAAGAGAAAAAAAATAAAGGTTCCACATTCGATCTCCCACTCAAGTATTTCAAACAACCAAAGCAAGACTAGAGCAAGAAGATATTTGTGTTCTACACAGAAATTCTAAGAGGAAGGAGAGTAGCAAAGTTAACAGAACAGTGCAACAATACCAGGATTAAACCTATTTACGTATTGCCTAGTATGGAACTACAGGTAGGTTTTAAATAAAGTTAAAGGAATAACTTCTTCTTTCAGCCAAAACTGAAATACAAAGTTTTTTTTAAAACTTGGCAATTAAAAAATTCAGTGAAGTCCAAGTTCCTTATATGCTATCCAAGACCCTTCCTAATTTGATCACCAGCTCCTTCTGCAGCTTCCCCCACATGGCCCCACCCACCCCACCCAGCAACCAGGCCAGACTACCAGAGGTTTCCACGAGCCAGTCCAGCACTCTGCCATTTGCACATGTAACACCTTCTGCCTAGGATGCCTTTTCTCTCCTCCTATAAAGTTTTTGACATCTTTCAACACCAGGTCATTGCTGCTATGGGGCCTTCAACACCCACAAGCAGAATTGACTGCTCCCTTCTTTGAGCTCCCACAAACTTTGACCATTACTGTGGACTGAATGTTTGTGTCCTCTCAAAATTCACATGTTGACGCCTATCCCCCATGTGATGGTATTTGGAGGCAGGGCCTTTGGGAGGTGATTAGGTCATGAGCATGGAACCCTGCTGAATGGGATTCATGCCCTTATAAAGGAAACCTCAGAGAGCTGCCTTGACCCTTCTGCCATGTGAGGACACAGTGAGAAGACAGTAGTCTATGAACCAGAAAGCAGGAACTCACCAGACACTGAATCTGCTGGTGCCTGGATCTTGGGCTTCCCAGCCTCCAGAATTATGAAAAATAAATGTTTGTTGTTTAAGCCACACAGTCTATGGTATTTTGTTATAGTGGCTCGAACTAAGACACCATCCAGAGCATGCTATTAGAGCTGGCATCACACTGTATTCTAATAAATTTAGTGTCTTTGTTCACTTTTCTATCCCTAGCACCTAGCACCAAAAATATTTGTGGAGTAAGGTGGCACATGATAATAATTATTATTATTGTTAGAGAGCATGTATAGTTTTCCAGATACTTCCTCATAAGTCATCTCATTTGAACTTTACAATAACTGGCCAGCGTGGGTATTAGAAGTGACAAATGTTAGTACTGGAGGAGGTAAGTAGTTTTGGAGGTCCTTGTAACTCTACCCTTCAGAAGTTAGGCTTGCTCAGATAGCTTTGGAGGGCTGGCCAGGCTCCCCAACCTCCTCTAAATGCTGATGAATTCCATTTTCAGCTAGGCCAGACTGTTTCTATCCCACACCCCTACCCTCTGCATGCCTCCCAGTGCTACCAACATATCCTTGCCCTCAGCTCCCCCTCCAGCCAAGTAGAGCACCAGTGGGCACAAGGATGATGCTTCTCAGCTAGTGTGTTGCCCATATTCTGTCTGGGCAAGTGAACACAGCATGGTCAGAGTACTAATGAGGCCACAGCTTCAAGTTAGAATCTAGAATGATCCTGCCAGTTTCACAGAGAAAAACTCTGCCACGCAGCACTGGCTGTACCCAACCAGGCAGTCAGTCCACAACCTCTGGCATTGGGGTTACTAGGAGAGGGCATGCACCAAAGGTAGGCAGAATCTCTAAGGGAGGAACCTTAGAGATCATGTTGCTCAACCCCCTCTATGCAGCCAAGAAAACTAGGGTCCAGACTAAGATGGACTTGTCAGAGACACAGAGTAAAATGGTAGCAAAATGACAGCTGGCTTCTGAGCCCTTTCCAATGAGTCTGTTCCAAGCAAGAAAAAAGCAACTTAAAGGGTTTGCACTAAAAGGAAGTCACAAAGGCCAAATTAATTTGCAAAGCATTCTTCAAATACACAACATACAAATGGTTTTTGAATGCAATACTACACACAGAAAACATGTTACAAAGAAAACAATGAAGAAAAAACAGAGGAAGATAGTCAGTAACAGTATTCAAATTTAGTCACCCCGGAGGCCAGGCCATGGTATAACCCATCTCCTTCCATGACCTCTCCTATGAACAAGGTGAAAGTGTGGGTCTAAGTCTAACATTATTTCTGCATTGTGTTAGCAGAATGCGTTAAAATGGGAATACCACAGATTGATACTTTCTTTCATCCTCAGATAAAATTATTTACAGTTGTGATAGTTACTGGCGCTTAGTCAAATATTGTTGCTCCCCACACCTGACTCCAGGCACATAGCACATTGTACTTCCTGGCCACTTGTGTTTGGGTTGGCTGGGGATAGGGGGACTCATGACTTATTCTGGCCCATGAGCTGAGAGTAGAAGTTGAGTGTTGTAATGCTTAATTTTACATGTCAACTTGGCTAGGCCATGGGACCACACATTGGGTCAAACACCAGTCTGGACATCACTGGGAAGGTATTTTTTTTTTTGATGAGATTAACATTTGAATCAGAAGACTTTGAATAAAGCAGACTACCTTCCATTATGTGGGTGGGCCTCTTCCAATCCGTTGAAGGCCTTCAGAGAAAACAACTGAGGTCCCCCAGTGAAGAGGGAACTCTGCCCCCAGATAGTCTTCAGTATTAAGCTATAACACCAACTCTTCCAGGGACTAGGGGGACTCCAGCCTGCTGGCCTGCCCTGCAGATTTTGGACTTGCCACCCCCATAATCACGTGAGCCAATTCCTTAAAATAAATCTAGTTAGATGGACAGAGAGAGAGACAGAGACAGAGACCTAGAGAGATCCTGTTGGTTCTGATTCTCTGAAGAACCTTGCCTAATACAAGTGCCATTATACCAGTAGTCCCCAACATTTTTGGCACCAGGGACCAGTTTCATGGAAGACAATTTTTCTATGGACTGGGGTGGGGAGGGTGGCGGAGCTCAGGTGGTGATTGGGAGTGACTGTAAATACAGATGAAGCTTTGCTTGCTCCCTAGCCTGCCACTCACCTTCTGCTGTGCAGTCTGGTTCTTAACAGGCCATGGACCAGTACTGGTCCACGGCCCAGGGGTTGGGGACCACAGCATCATACCATTAGTGGTCGAGAGCATTTACCTAGCAGGACCAGACTCTCTTTCCCTTTGGCACAGAACTCATCAACATTTAAGACTGGGCCTGCCCTGCCAGCCCGGGGTCCTGATAACTGTAATGAGCAAAGCTCCTCTGCCAACCCACACAACAGGAAGCATGAGTAAGAAACCCCTCCTGTTTTAAGTCACTGGAATTTGGGGATTGTGTGTTATCAAGCATAATCGAACTTACACTGACTGAAGCACTAACTGTTCATCTTAGATTTGAGATGCTAGGTTGTGAGGAGAGAAATCCAGAAAAGCAACGGGACCATAATAGGATTTTGATCCTGGCCTCACGTAGAGACTCCTAGACACACAGCTCTTCCTCCAGCTGCACAGCTTCCCTGCTGTCTGTCCTGAAATCCTGGGAGTTTTAGCCCAGAATCCAGTCATGGTTGTGTAAATGCATCAAAGGGACAGTCTCACTGGTGAAACTTCCCTAGAAAATGTTCAGAGTTCTGCTGAGGAATCTGACCTGGGCCTAGAATGGGAAGCTCTCCAAAGAACAAAAGTTTCCACTACGGCAACAAGAATGTTAAACACGATTCAGAAAAAAAAAAAAAATCTCAGTAAGACAAACGAGACGATGAGCATTTAAAAGCCAAAAACCAAAGGCCACTCCCTGGTTCCTGTGAGGTTTCCTGCCGCACCGGGAGACTCAACAGGCCTAGAGAGGGTGCTGGGAACAGGGCTAGATGTCCTTGGCTCAGATGTAGATGGGTAAAGTGTGCAGCCTTTGAGAAAAGGCAATTAAAAAGTATTGATGTTTCTCCTTAGAAAACAAGGGTGACCCAGAGGAAGCTGGGACTCTGTATCTTTCTTCTCAATGGATAAATCCAGTCCCCTGACCTTAAATACACTATGGAGATAAAGTCTAGGGCAAAATAAGATGTAATGGTCTTAAACCATCATAGGAAGAATTTGGCTCAGACCAGTGGCTCTCACCACTAGGGGTGGTTCCCCACTGCACATCCTGCCCCCAGGGGACATTTGGCAATGTCTAGAAACATTTTTGGTTATCACGACTAGAGAATGTTACTGGCATCTACTTGGTAGAGACTAGGGATGCTTCTAAGCCTCCTATAATGCACAGGACAGCCCCCCACAACAAAGAATTATCTGGCCTAGTGCCCCAAGGCTGAGAAACTCTGGTTGAGACTAGATCCCTAATTACGAAGGTACGCAGGTTTAGAACAAACAGAAGGAAGAACATTTAGGAGCCTTATGTTCCAAAGGAAAAAATATATACATACAGAGATAAACTAAAACTAACTGTACCACTAAAGCATTCTGAGAGGTAGTATAGATCACATCAGTAGAGAAATAAATCTCATTGCTACTCTCTTCTCCCTATGAGAATCAGAGGAGAAGGTCCATTATCTAGACTTTGTCTTTAGATTTGCAAAGTGAAGCAAGGAGCCAAGTTGAGCAGTAGGGCTGGAGAATAAAGATAGCTGAATTACTCACCATAATAAAGAGGGGTCTTGTTTGTTTGAGTTGCTGGTGAGTACCAAAGGAGAGAGGAGGAAGGCCAAATGACATGACTTTTGGCCAAGGAATCTCTTTTAGAACAAGGTTGTCCAGCATTCAGTTTCAAATTGTTTGCATTGTTGTAATATAAATACCCTTGGTCTCCTCAAACCTCCTTAAAGTTCACCATGTTCACAAAGCCCTTGTCTAAATGGTGTGTGTGTGTAAATCAGGGTATGGGGGCTAAATTCCACATCTGGGTCAACATGGTGCAAAAGACAGTTCATAGTTTGCATGAAACCAATGATAGTTAACATTCCCTGCGGGCTTACTACATGCCAGGCACTGTTTAAGTACACAACAGGCACAGTCTCATTGAATGCTCACAGCTGCCCCATGGGGGACACCACTGTCATCCCATATTAGGGATAAGAGCTCTGAGGCAGAGGGAATTTAAGCCACTCACTCAGGGACACCCATACAATGAGTGAGCCTTAGAGGCAGAAAATTCAAGTGGTCTGGCTCCAGAGTCTACATTCTTAACTTCTGGGCCACCCTGCTTGTGACCAAGGGGTAATTACTAATCTTAACTAATTGGATAGAAATAGGAAGTCAGAGCTGGAGGTGATGTGAAAAATATAAGAACCACCTCTGACTTTGGAATCTCTAGACCAGTGGTTCTCAGACTTCAGTGTGCACCAGGATCACCACGTGAGCTTGATAAATCACAAACTGCTGGGCTGTGTGCCCCCCACCACCCCACCCCTCCACACCCCACCACCACCACCAGAGTTTGATTCAGGAGTCTGGGGCAGGGCCCAAGGACTTACATTTCTAACAAGTTCCCAGGTGATGCCAATACTGCTGGTCTGAGGTGCCAGAATCTGAGAACCACAGCCTTCTGCTTGTGGGGGTGAGATTCAGCTAATTTATTCTGAATCTCAAAGACAGGGCTCCTCAGGCGACATCTGGCCATGATGTCAATTACTGAGTAGCTTTGAATTGGACCAGGCTAATACTGAAGAGAGTGGAGGAGGGGAGGGATAAGTGTCAAGTGGAATTCAACCTGGAAGACTTCCTGGAGGAAGAGCCAGGTGGTGAGAAGTGACACGGGGATTACTGATCTCAAATCTGTTTGACACACACTCCAGACAGCAGCCGGCAGGCATTTGCGTCCCTTCCTCAGGGATACACAATCAATTCAGAAGACCTCCCTGGAACTGCTTGAAGGGTGTTCCCTTGTTCTTCAGCGAGTCAATCCAGAAAGTCTTAGCAAGATATGCATAATCAGGAGACACCATCTTTCATGGATTAGAAAGCCGTGCAGGAAAGCCGTGCAGGACGGTGGTTAGGAGAAAGATGAACGAGTTTGAATCGCAGTTCTGCTCCTGCTGTGGATCCTGCCCAAGGTTCTTAACTGTTCTAAACCTCAGTTTCCAAATCTGTAAAATAGAGCGACTAACCACCTAAATCTCAGAGGTGTAAAAATCAATTGCATGTGAAGTGCTCACTACAGTGCCCACCCTATACCAAGTTTCAGCACAGTCATTACAGCTCTGTCTGTGGCCAGGGAAACCAAGCCAAGGTCAAAGGCAGGGCTTGCCTTCCTGCTGCTCACAGCCCATGCAGGAGCTGGGATGCTGAACCAAACCACGCCCATGTCCCCTTTCCACACCTGACTCAAAACTTCTCTCCTCATTTATATCTGAGAGGTTGGTAATACCAAGCAGGGGATAAAACCACAATACAAAACCGTCTAACATCTGCACATACAGTATGTACTCAACCACGCTTTAAACACGTACGCAGAGAGAAAAGACTGGGAATGTTAATTGCCAAGCGTTAACTGAACTGGGAAGGCACGTTCCCCAAATGTGGTTTGTGACCAGGTGGGAAATTGGGGGTGTAGCGGGGGAGGGACAGAGAGACCCAAACCCCTTCCAGTCCCTAGTGTTGGGCTTAAAAACTAATTTTATTTTTGTCTTCTGCTTCTATGTATTTTCTACAATAAACCTGCATTTCTTTTACTATAAAGGAGGGAAAGTGGTTTTTTCAAACTTCATATCCTTCCAAAGCTCTTCTTGATTCTGATCCACTCCACACGCACTCTGCTCTCTCAACTCACGTGCTTCCTCTTGGCTCTTGTCCTCTGTTTCCAGCCTATGAATTTGCATCTGTAGCCACGAGAGGTTGCTTTCTAAACCTTCTTGAGCAGATTTCCTATTCATGTACTTCAGCCCCTCTGGTAAGCTGAGCTGCCCCAACGTGGGAGGAGATGTTTCCTCCCCACGGAAGAGCAGCCAGGCTCACTGCCTACTATTCACTCTTGGGGGATCCACCCCCACCCCAAAAGCTCACCAGAGGGCTCTTCATGCAGTGAGTAGTTCATGCGAAAAGGAACTGCACAGAAAGTGGCCTGGAAGTGAGAACTGTGTGTACATGCACATGTGCACACATGTACACAAACACACACGCACACACCCCAGTCTGCCTCTTTGTTCCTTCCCTATCCAGAGGAAAATGTCATCCCATTAGTGCCCTCAGATGAACTGGGGAGGCAAGTTGCCCCGGTTGTGGTTTGTGATGGGGTGGGCAGCAGGGGAGGGGAAGTGTCAGGGAGAGCCAATCCACTTCCATCTGGCTCTGAAATCTACACTTATTTTCCTGGACGAGACCACGATCCTGTTTCCCAATGTGAGGAATCTCGCTCTCTTGGTGACACACACTTTCCCCAAGAATGCTTGGCTTTTCAATGAGGAATTCTTGTATAGTTGGGATTCTTGGAAACAGGACAAAGACTAATGAATTGCTGGCTCTATCCTAGGTTTGGAAACCCTCTAGAACTCACAGGAGTAGGGGGAGGAGGGAGGCAGGAAAAGAGGGTGAGGGTGTGTTTGTGGCAAAGTGGAGCATGGCAGGATTGAGATGTAGGATTAGAATGTTTAAGGCACAAGCACTCCAGAAGCTACCCACCGACCCCACAATCAGAAGCCACCATGCATTCTGTGAATATAAGGTTGACAGGGGTGGGGTGGGGAAGTGGTGGATACTGAATAATGCCTGTTGAGGTCAGAGAGGCATAACAAAGCAGAAATCAGGTAGTTGATTGCCAAGCTCACCACAAAGGGAGATGGATGGGACCTATCAGGGGGCGGTACAGACAGCATGGGTCTTGAGGTCAGGCACATCTTACTTAGAATACCCTCTGTGCCACAAATTAGCTGTGTGACTTCAGGCAAGTTGCCTAAACTCTCAGAACCTCGTTTTCCTATTCTGTAAAATGGGATAACACCCACTTTGCAGACCTGTAGTGAGAATGAGATGTGCTAAAATGCGCAAGGGCTCAGCCCAGTGTCTGGAAACTAGCGGGCCCTCCATAAATGGTAGGGATTGTTTGGAGAATTGGAAGAGTAGGAGTTTACAAAGCCCTTCACAGGAGGTCAGCTGCAGGAGTTCTGACAGCCTTGGGTATGGCCAGGGAGTGGGAAGACCTAGCTCCCCAGGGACGTGGCAGCTGGGCTTAAACTTCCCCCTTGGTAGGTTCTTCAAGGGTCTTTGTGTGTTCTGGAAGGTTTGGGCTATACAATTCTACCCCAGCTCCAGCTACAAATCCTCTGTAGCCTCAGCTGCTTAAGTCCAAAATGTGACTTTGTGGGCTCCAGATCACCAGGTCTACAGAAGTCCTGGGGCCTCAGTCCCCTCAACTCCAAACTGCCAGAAAGTGTACTGGCTTCTCAGTAAACATCAGGCAAATCACCCAACCCTGCTGTCTAGGGAACTCTGCAAGTTCTCATGCCATTCTGGAGAAAACAGGGGCCCAGTGGCCACCACCCCCATCCCCACCCCCCCCACCTCCTGCCGAGAGCTCTAGCAACCTGGGCAAACAGACCACAGCCCCCAGGGTGTTCTCAGTCTAACCGAGAGGCCAAACACAGACATAAAAGGCTTCAGAATACAGAAAAACAAGGGAAAAAGAAAAGGGTTCTCTTTCAAAGGAGCTCATATATGCAGGGGGATCATGAGTTGATTTAAGGAATCCACATTCCGTGGGGTAAATCCGGGGAGACTTTCCAGAGAGGATGATGCTGGGTGGGGTCACCATTTGGTGTTACCCGCAAGCTCTCCCCAGAAGTCCCCTCATGTACCCTGTGGCCTGACTGAAGGAGAACAGGCACTTTGTCCTGAAATAGTAAATTTATATAACCTCTCCATCACCGTGATGCTCAGAGTGGCTCTAGTTACAACAACAAGGGTTTAAGAACTGTAGTGCTTGCAATGGCAAAGGCAGAGAAGGAAAACAAAACAAAATCCACATGAGGTTTTCATTTTCTTTAGCCACGTGAGAATGGCCCTGAAGATCCAGCTATAAATACCCAGCTGCCATTGCCACAAGATGGAAAATCGCGCGCACACACACACACACCCCCACACACACATGAAAAGCCCCTTCAAACAGTTTGAGGGCTTAAGAATGCAAATCAATGTTTCTAAGAATATCTGCCTTGAGAAGAGACAATGCTGGACTCCCCATGCTAAGTGCCGTGTCCTGAGCCCTCCTCAAGCAAATCTGACAGGACTTGGCAAAAAGCTACCCCACGGCCATCACTGGGGGGAATATGGAGCTGTTCCCGTGACACCTAGGCCAAGCCAAAGCTCACCAGTGGCCACAAACAGGATGGAGGGGAAGGATTTTAGATCCAATCCTGCAGAGGGAAATAAAGAACAGCCTGCTGGACCCAGGACATCTTAGATTGGGTTTCCTGGAAGCAGAGCCTGAGACAGAGATTGGTGTGTCTGTGGTTCATTGAAACCGTGCTCTCAGGAGAAATCCAGGAAGGGAATAAGGGAAATAAGACAGGGCAGGAGAAGGATCGGGCAAGAATGTGCTTTCAGATGAGGTCTAACTTCAGCCCGATCCTGGGGGGAGCTCTGGAGGGTGAATTGCACTGACATATTTGCCCCCACTAGAGGCAAGGGAGTGGGGCTTCTGAACCCCTTTCCTAGTTAATCATTGGCCACAGGATGCAGAAGAGAGGCAGGTGGGAACAAGCAGGGCATAAGTCCCAGGCACCTCTGGGTGAGAGGGGTCCCATAAGCCAAGAGCAAGCCACACAGGGGTGGGCCGTTAGCTGGAGCACCCACAGCAGCTGGGGATCTGGGCAGGGTGCCAACAGCATCTCCTATGCAGGATCTGTGAGCCCAAGTGGCTTGTTGCTTAGAATTTGTATTTTCTATTGATTACAAAGGTTTATTTTTGTTTTGTTTTGTTTTGTTTTTGCTTTGCCTAGGATGCTTTTAGAATCCACCTGCTGAAGAGAGAAGCAAAGTTTTGATCCATGTGATACACAATGCTAACTGCCTATCTAATACCTATCCTCTTCTTCTTTCATACGTATAAGTCCCTGCTTTTGTATGAGGCAGCAACATACCCAGTTAAAAATTTTTAGCTCTCCACCCCCCCAGACTCCTTGCAGTCTGGGACCTCTACTTAACATAGTTTGTACCAGTTTCTGGATGGGACTTTCAGGGAAGCTTTTTAAAGAGAGCATAATTAGCTGGCATGCACTTTTTATGCTTTGTCATTTTCTTTTTTCCTGCCTGCGAAGCAGATGTGAAGATGGAGGTGATGCAGCCATCTTGTAACCATGAGGCAATGAGCACAAAGACAAGTCTCATTCTAAGGAAAGCTGAAGCAGAGAGGTAAAGGGAGCCTGGGTCCCTGATGGCACTGTGGAACCACCCTACCAACTCTGCACTGTGTCAGCTGGACTTGTTGTATAAGAAAAATAAAGAATCCTAGTTGACAGAGCAACTTTAGTCAGGTTTCTGTTCCATGGGAAGCACTAGTTTAGACAATGTGAAACCAGTTTTTTACTGCAGTGCTTCTCTGAGCATTATGGCTCTGTAGGGATAAGAGTAGGGGAGATGGAAACTTGTTGCTTAAATTTCTTTAACCACAGAACTTTTTCTTCCCCTAGGACCACTGTGGGAACATGGTGTTCTATCAAACAGTTTGGGAAATACTACAATAGGTGACCTCTTCAGATTTCTTTCCTCCTGAACATTTCATCATTACCTACCTAGAGGGGACCAAGCAGATAGCCAGGTCCATACACGGCCCTAGCATTGAACTTTAATGGGACATGAGTGAGAGCCAAAGAACTGAGGCCTGTGAGGTTGGTCAGAAAAGGGCAATGAACTAGGTAAATTACGAGACTCAATGAAGTACCAAGTGTCCTGGAATTTTGGAGTGGTTACTCCTCCATTCCCTTTCTGCTAAGCCAAGGGTCTGGCAGTGGCTTTGTCCCTCTAGGGCCATGGCTCCAGCCAGGCAGCCCCTCCGCCACAGCTTTGGCTGGCACAGAGCTCTGACAATATCCTTCCTTCCCCTTACCCCTTCAGGTGTAAGAGTGCTAACAGCTCCCTGGTGTTGCTGGTCCCCAGGTGCCTCAACATCTCCTCTACTCCCTTATCCCTCTGTAAATAGTCCTGTCATTCAGTTCCTATGGGCTAAATCCTTTTGGGAGTGCCAACTGTGTCCTGTCTGGAGCATGACCAATAGAGACTACAATGTACATTCTTAGAGCAACCATACTCCCAGCATTTGCTCAAACAAGTCCCAATTTCATGTGGTTTTCATCTTTTTAATTAAGGTGGATTATATGATGTATAAAATAAGCAGGATGCAAAGAGGAAAGCCAACCCCAATTCTAGTCTCCAGTGCAAGGACCATGCCAACCTGATAGGGGTTCACTGCTGCAGAACTGAGAGTTGACATTCACAGGCTCGGTCAAGGATGGAGGCTGCACAACAGAGGATGGCAGCACTCAGGGCCAGCATAGAGTGTGTCACTTGGATTGGGCTCAGGCCAGAGTCCAAGGAAAGGGGGCTATAACAAAGAGTAAGGCACATAAAAGAGCCAAAGCAACTGCATTTCAGTAAGACACCCAGAGAAAGAGTCAGCATGGCTTCACTACCAGGTAAAAGAAAGTGAAGAAATTCCCAGTGGCTGGCAGGTTATTACTTCAGGGCAGGATGTTTGCAAAAGGAACAGAGCAGTGGCTATATATTAATGAAACTCAGAAGGGAAGGAGAACTTCATGGAGAGCAGGCAGTTATGCTGGGGAGAGGGGGATTCTTTCACCCTGTGGCAATGAGAAATATTTGAGACTGTTGGTCTCATATCCTTATCAAAAGGGACATCAGGACAATGGCTGTGGTCACTTTCTAGCACTTGCAAGAAACTCCAATAACTCCCAAGGAAGGCAGGGGGAGGAGAAGGATCTAACAATTTGCTATGTGGGAATGAACCAGAGAGTTGCTGTTTGGTTTCTATTACTATGATGCCATTTTGCATCTCCACCAACATATCAAAATATGATTCCAACAAACCCATAAATCAGAAAAAAAATAGGCCAAGATTTTTAGCTCAAACACAGTAATGACCGTGTGCACATGGGATCAAGTGTAGATGTTTGGGGAACAGCCCATTTGGAGATGTCACATCTACCTAAAATTTCCCAGGTGGACCTGGAGCCAGTGGGGATTGGCTTCCTAGTCACTCTTCCGCATGTCTAGTTGCCAACAGGCAGAGGGGATAGATTAGGAGTTTGTGCCCATTTTTTAAAATTAACTTTTTTAAGCTAAAAAATATTTTGGATATCTAAGAAACCTAGATAATAATAAAATAAACATTTGTGTACCCACTACTCAGTATAAGAGTAAAATATTACAGATAAAAGTGGAGCCCCTATATACCCTCCCTGGTCTTCCTTCCTTACTGCCTTCCCCAGAAGGAGCCAGTTCTCTGAATTTTATAGTTGTTCCCACACACATGATTTTATACTTTAATTACACATGTAAATATTTGTAAATAAAAGAGAGTATTATTTTGCATGATTTTAAACTTAATACCAATGGCATCCTTCTGCAACTTGCTTTTTCCACTTAATATTGTTTCTGAGGTTATACCTCGCTAGCATCTGTCTTTAATAATGTCTTTCTAGCACCTTCGTTACTTTTTTTTGCTGTATTCCACAGTATTCCATTATATGTACATATCAAATTATTTAACCAGTATTCTGGTTAATGACAGCAATTTGGGTTGCTTTTTAGCTCTTAAAAACCATGCTATAATGAATATTCCTGGACATATCTCCATTTCATATGTATTAGAGTTTGTGGACTTACCTAGTAGTGAAATTGCTGGGCCACAGGCTAAGTGCATCTTCAATTTTACTCAATAGTACTAAATTGCCTTCTCAAGTGTTCATATCAATTTAATTCCACCCTTAGTGAATAGGAGTTATCTTTGGCTCTACATCCAACATGCTGAGTATGAATTTTTTTTTTGGTCAATCTGATGAGTGTGAAACAGAGTTTCCTTGTGATTTTAATTGATGTATTTTCCTGATTCCAAGCAAGGTTGGACATCGTTTCATGTTTATGATTCTATAGCATCATTTTAATGTTACAATTATATTTGCATGCTTTGAGAAATCAAAATAATTTTTCTTTTGATTATTCATTGGAAAACTTAGAGAGGAAAGAAGAGCTGTGGATGGAGGCAGAAGAAAGACTTCCTTTTGCAGACTGGCTTTGAGATAGGGATTTTTTAAATGAGCCATAATATTAGAGAAGAAACACATGAAGCAGAAATTCCAACAATCCCTAGGCAATGTGGGGAAAGCATTTTTTAGGTCTTGTTGACATTATCTAGGAACAGTTAAGAATGTTTTCATTATGCCCTTCACCTGCAAGGCACGTAACTACGTGGACATTGCAAATAAACTGAAGGAACCATAGGAACAATTTTTCCATCTTCCTGCTGCAACAAGCACCATATATTTGCCATCTCAACAGATGAAATTGCTCCTCTGATAACAGAAACCTGGAAGGAGACTCCATAGCATCCTCATACTCCCAAACATTCTTAAATGGAATCTAAATTCCTCATCTTTAAGCATCTCCCTCTCATGTCATTAATCAGATGGAATAGTATTCTTCAATTCTAGATCCTTCCCCCATGACACTGCTGAGTGCCTTGAAGACTCATCTATTTATTGCCTGTCCCTGGCACAAGGATGGTGGCAAAATGAATGCACTACTTTGGAAATGCATGAGAGCAGGGACCACATGTTATTAAACTTCAAAGTTTCAGGAGGCATTTGACTTGTGTTTCTTAAGGGAAGGAATTTTTTCCATACTGACCTGAATCTTCTTCTCTAAACTTTAAGAAGAGAGTGATGATGGAAATGAACAAGCCCCTCTTGCTCAGGATATGGAAGACATCTAAAGTATACCTTAGGATACCTCTTTTTTATGAAGCCTTCCCTAACTTCCCCCATCTCAAAATGATCCTTCGTCCTTTAACTACTTATTACATCAGCACCATATAGTACCTAGTATCCAGTTGAAAGACAATATCTGGCAAATAATAATAATAAAGATTTATGTAATACATACTATGTTTCAGGCACTGTGCTAAGTACTTTACATGTGTTAATTTTACCCTCATTTGGGAGTATGCATTTTTACCATCATCATTTTACAAATGAGAAAACTAAGGTTCAGTTTCCAAGGCTACACTCCTAGTAAGCAGTAGAATTTGAATTTGGATCCCATAGTTTGACTCTCGGAATCTGCAGTAGAAATCATTGTGCTATACCAAAGCTACTGCTGGACACACATAAGCCCTTAAGTGCTTCTTGCTGTTGTTCTAGTGAAAATGCAGCTGAGGGCTTAATAAGAAATTAATTGTCCTCTGCATCCTCATCTTTGACACCCACATCTTTGACACGCCTGAAGAATTTGCTGATTCCTTCTTTATTTATCAATAAGAGTTCCAGTCATATAGGTTTGCCACATATACACTGTTGCCTCACTTTAAGAGATCTGAGTCCTGGAGCCAGGAGGGAATTTTGCTCACCAGGATTCACTCCACAGTACCTGACTTAGCACACAGTGCCATACACCCGGCAGCTTCACAAATATCTGTTGAACGACCACAACCATTAACCCAAGAATTATACAGCATTTTTCATATACCTTACATCATTCAGACTTACCTCGGTCCTGCACCACTGGTATTACTGTCATTTCCATTTTACACATGACTAATACCAAGGCTCAGACATGCTCAAAAGCTTATCTAAGGCGGTTCGGCTAATTAGTGGAAGGCTGGAATTCAAACCTTGATCCTGACACCAAATCCCATGATACCACATCTTTTGCTACTAATTAAGTTGATCCCTTTTATTCTTTGTCTTTTGTGTGTGTATGCACACACACGCACACACACAACTGACCTCTGTTTTTGGACCAGTGGAATAGGAGTCAGCTCAGAAAAAGAGGAAAGAATCTTAACTAAGCTCTTATTCTATGAACTATGAATGAATGAAAGAGTGAATGGACGAACACATGGATCAGTGACAGAGACAGTCCTCAGGTATTCCCTGAGTGCACCTCTGTGTCTGCCACCAGGCTAGATGCTGCAAATCCCACAGTGACAAAGGTGCAGTCCTAGCCTTCTAGGTGCTTTGAGTCTGTCAACAGAGGACTCGCAGTAGTAACTGAATCTGTCACAGGAAGCTCACCTTGTCAGAGCCACGTTTGAGCAGGAAACACTGTGGAGAGGGGAAGGAAAAAGCCAGGCCCTGCTTTACCATGAACAGAGGAGACTGGGAAGTACACCACATCAGGGCAAACTCCAGACAGACAGTGTTCTATGAGAGTTTTAGAAAAACATACAGCCCCACTGACCAGGACAGCAGTGCCCACTCAGACGTCCAGAGGGTGCACAGACATCCCCGCTCACCTAGGACAGTCTCAGGTTATGCCCATTTCCCCCAGTATCCCGTCCAGTTAATGTCCCTTTCACTCTCCAGAGTCCTGGTTTAGACAGTAAATTATACGGTCGCCTTTGCCTTCCAGGAAATTCATGACTCTCCAACAGCCCCTGGGCAGGAAAGCAATCTGGCTTCCCAAGATCATTGAGTTGCTTATGTCTGCTCCTTTTTATAGGGCCTCTCCTCACAGCCCCCACTGCACAGCCCGCACAGGTTCCAGGGGGACAGCCCCCAATTCTACGGCTATGTTTCCCTCAGTGTCAGCACTGAAGCCAAAATGAGTCACCATGATCCAAAGTATATGAGCTTCAGATTCCCTGTTTTATATCTGACCCCGACAGTTTCTGCCTATGTGCTCTTAGGCAAGTCATTCAAGTTTCCTCATCTGAGTCTCAATCTCCCCATCTGTAAAAAGGGGGCAATAATACCCATCTCATGGGATTGCTGTGAGGATTTGGTGCCATAGTATAAGGGAAAACACCTTGCACAGTGCCTAGTATAGAGGACTGCCCACCCCAGCAGACTTTCTGGAACATGTGAACTCTCAGATAGAAAGGGCATGCACGGAGGATGTAAATGTCTCAGGAACCCCTGTACGTCGCCAGACCTCAAGCCTCCACGCTGTTGAGTTGGAACTGCTTCTTCATCCTTCAAGAATATGCAAAATATGGCACAACCCTTTCATAAAATTTTGGCCATACACCCTAAAGCTGAACATGTGCATTCCTGATGATCCAACAATTCTGCTCCCAGGAACATATCAACAGAAATGCATTCACTTGTTCACCCGAGAGTGCACAAATGTTCACAGCAAGGCTATTCACAACAGCTCCAAACTTGGGAACCACCCAAATGCCCATCAACAGAAGAATGAATGAGGTGTGTTATACTCACATAACGGAATACTACGCAACAATGAGAATGAGTGAGCTACACGCACAACACCACAAGATGAGCAAAAGTCAGACACAAATGAGCACCTACTGTATGATTCCATTTATATGGCGTCCAAGAGCAGGCAAAACTGATCTATGGTATTAGAAGTCAGGATGATGGGAGAGTGGAAACTGGAAGGGAACAAGAGGAGGCTTTCTGGGGAGGGCTGGTGGTGGGGAGGGCTTGGGGTGTTCTGTTTCTTGATCTGGGTGTGTTCAGTTTGTGAAAATCCATTTAGTTATATACTTATAAACTGTATATTTTTCTGAATTATGTTGGAATTCAGTAAAAAGTTAAGATAAAGTTTTAAAATGGAAAATATATTTATTTGGTAGAGAGTTTAGCAGGCTAAGTAGGCAATAGACACTTAGCAAAAGGCAGTGGGATACATTATTTAATTAATGTTTGTTGAGCCCCAGCTCTGTGCCAGACACTATGCAGCTTGCTAAGGAAACAGAGATAATGAGATTTGTCCCTGTTCTCCATCATCTCCATCACCTTTTTCAGCATTAATAACATTTCTTAGTGCTTACTATGTGCCAGGCATGGTTTCAAGTACCTTTTTTTCTTTCTTTACTTTTTCCCCCTATTTGTAACCAAATAATGTATTAACATTATCTTCATAAGAATCCATTTTATGGATGAGGAAACTAAGGCACAGAGAGATGAAGTAACTCATGCAAGGTCACACAGCTAGCAGGAATTGGAGCTAGAATCTGAACCCCGGCCATCTGAATCCAAGGCCTGTGCTCTGAAAAATAACCTTACGCAGCTTCTCACAGTCGAGAAACCTGGTCTGTTTATCAGCTCTGTCAGCCTCAGCTTCCATTTAGGTAGCCAGGAATATCAATAACATTACCTCTGTTCAGGGCAGTGGTGATGGTAAATTACCGACTTTGTGCCTTGGAAGGACAGAGCAGTCCCTAACTCTATCTCTGGGCAGCTGCCAGTACGATGCCTCATACTGGGGAACAGACTGATAAATTGATGGAGATACAATAAAAAGAAAAGTAGAGTTAAAACGGCTTGATCCTTCTACAGCCCAAAGTCCACAGAAACTCTGAATTTGTTTCAAACTAACTTCAAAGCTGCCTCCGGCACTGTGGAAATATTGACGTATCTCCCCACTGACCTGGAATCACTTTCTTCCCTCCCTGCCCTGGTGAAGGGAACCTGAGGCCAGGGGCTGTGGTGTCTGGGAGCAAACAAGGAAGGGAGCTGTGGACACTGACCCTCAGGAATTCACATCCCCAGATCAGACACAGAGCTGGGAGCCTGGATCCCGCAGTCTGGCGGATCAAGCATTCATCACACAGGCAAGCTTTGCTTTGGCATTTGAGCCGGACAATGGGTGTACATAACCTGAGCAGCGGAATGCTCAAAGCACAGCACCAAAGACCGCCTGTGCTTGAGACAAAGGAGTAAGAAACAAACACCACCAGGAGGAATCAGATTTGGCAGAGACCCATGCAGGCATGATGTGAATACCTATACAGGCAGGGAGGTGGCTCCCAGTGGGCCAGGAGGGTCCCTTGAGACCACCCCCTTTATATTGCAGAAGCACAGGTAAGGTAGAGAGGAATTCTCAAAGGTCAACTTGTCCAGCCCCCTGTCTCTGGGCAGGATGGCAACAGAGCCGTCTGATTATGCTTCCACCCTAATACACCTCTACCTCTCAGATTAGCTTGGGGGTGGGGGACAAATGCAAATTTGTCAATAAAAGTCAAGACATTTGCTCAGTCTGGCCAGTTATGACACAACTCTATTTGTAGAGAAATCAGTTGGGTGTCACCTAGAAAACACACAAAATAAAGCACAGGAAAAAAATGTGCTTTTCATATTCCAGCATAGCTACCAACAATTACCTAGAAAATCATAGACTCCTCCAAAACAATTTCATATAAAATAGTTAAAATTTGTGCTGTTTCACCAGGCACTGTGCTGAGGACTTAATGTGTATCTTCCCATTTAACTGTCTCAATGACCCTATGAGGAAGAGAATGTTATCTCCATTTTACAGATAAGAAAACTGAAGCACAGACAAGGTTCATAACTTGTTGGGCAAGTTATTAAATGGCAAGGCAGGTAGGGTTTCTTGGGAGGCAGACTCTGAGATGGAGCATGGCAGGCAAGAGGCTTGTTAGGAAGGGCTCTTGGAATGACAGCTTGGGGTGTGGGGAAGCGGGGGATGGAGCTGTGGTGCAGCTTCAGCTAAGCCCCAGCCAACCCCACGGGGAGCCCTGGAGCTGGGATGCCCTTCAAAATGGTCCCACTTTGGGGAAGAGGGGCCAGGTCTTCATAGTCCCCCAGTCACTGGTTCCAGGGTAACCCACGAGGGGGCATGGGCAGGAGTGACTGGCAGGCAAGTCTCTTCAGCTGAGGTGATTCCAAGAAGGGCTGACCACGCCCAGCAGTCCCTGCAGCTGGGGACTCAGTCTTGCATGGTGGTCAGGGGGCCCAGACCAGTGTCCACTACACAGGCACTTGGATCCAACCAGACAATCTCACTATAGAGCCCACATGGCTGGCCATTATACTACACTGCCTGATTTGCTCCATCAGGACTGTTCTCCACTCTAGTTCGTCAGTTTGCTATACTTCCTGCTTATTCAGTAATAAGGAGAGCCAAGGGGGCAAAGCCAACTCTGATGAGCAGGAGGGCAACCTTAGGGCCTGATGCTCGATAGCCTCCCTAGACACAGGGAGGGAAAGAGGGCCACACCTACCATGTAGTCATACCCTAGGGTGGTCACCAGGCTGTGTACATCATCCACTCAGCCCGCGTGCCAAAGCAAAGCTTTCCCGGGTGATAGATGATTCTTGAACTGGCAGACTCATGGACCCAAATTGGTGATCATCCAGGATGGAACCACATTTAATAACTGACTGATGAAAAAATGAATGCCCCAGCAAGAATGACATGACCTCAAATCTGTACAGCTGTGTGTATGTCTAGTCATAAAGAAATCAGAAAAAATAAAAATGAGTTAGAGCCATTGTAGGGATGACCTTGACATATAGTCAAGGGAAAGAAAAATATGCTGCAGAGTAACATGTGCAGGAAGATTCAATTCCAGTGAAAAACAAACCAGCAAGACCCCTCCACACTTGTATGTACACCTGTAAGTATTTGTATGAACAAATGAAAAGTTACAGAAGGAAATAATACTAAGCTATTAACATTAATTACCAGAATGTGGGGGGGGGTAGATAGATGATTAATTTTCTATTTGTCTTTGTGCATCTTTGCATGCTATTAATTCACTTGTTTAAGCAAGAAAGAATTACTTTCATAATATGGAGAAATCAAAGAATACATTTTTTAAAATGGCCTGCCAAGTGCCACGTGCATAGTGGGGACCTATGTAAAAATACTATTTCATTCCCTCTCGTCTTTCCCTTCTTAGGAGGCAGATCTGATTATTCATTTGGGGACAATCAAAAGAAGTATTTAATTTAAGGTGAAAAGTTTTCTGTGACCCCCCCTTAACCATTAGGACAGAACTTCGTTTTAACATTATTACACACACAATACATATCTGCCACCAAAATAAATCTGCCACTAAAATCTATAAAAATTATACCATACATTCTGTAGTCAAATAACAAAGCTGTGAATTATCTACTGTTTGGTATTGTTTGTAAGCAAGCTTCTATTACAGTGCTAATGAAAGCTGATCATACCAAGCCAACTCCCAATTATCTTGGCACATATACATGAAAAGCTCAGAGAAGCCAAAACCCAACTTTTCACCACATCTGCTGACAAGAAATCAAAGAGTTGGTTTTAAGTTTCTTCCATCCTTCCCTGTCCCTGGCTACCCCGTAAAGAAGTGTTCTAGAGGGTAGGAGCCACCACAGAGTGGAGGGATGAGGACACAAAGCAACCACATTGTCTATAAACCGGGTAGCTCTGGTCCATCTGTTTGGTTTTGGCGATTTGCTCTTGCAATCCCATCAGTGCCTGGGCAATTCCTACTCATGTCTCAAGCGGTAACTCAGATATGATTGCATTGGATTAAGGGTCTAATTGACACTGTTTGCTACCAGGTGTGGATTCTACAAGGTAATTCTACAACGATTTTTATGAGCTGCAAACATGTAGAAGGCATGAAGGAGACTTAGTCCTTCCTTGACTGCAATGCAATGTGTTAAAGGTTATGACAGAGCTGTGTGCCAGGCTCATGGAAGTAAGGAGGAAAAGGGGGCTGTAGGGAGCCTTGCAAAGGGAGTTTGACGGAAAAAGGGACACCTGAATCAGCCGTGGAGGATGAGTAGACCAGGAAGATAATGATCGGGGAAAGGTCTTCCAGGTAGAAAGAACCACCGACAAGGGTATAGAGGTGGGATGTTCTTGAGACTAGTGCAATAAAACAGAAGTTAACCCTTGAGCAATGATGGGGATTGCTAGTTGACACTGCAACTGGCCATGCAGGAGCACCTCACTCACACACGCTGGGGCCCAACCTGTATTGTCTTAAAAGGACACACTTTATCTCAGAAATCTCACAGAAGTCTTTCTTCATCACACCAGCTTACTGATTGCTTATTTTTTCCTACTGCATTTCTTGTTCTGTCTCATGATACAGGATATAGGTTTTGACTTTAGCCTAGTTAGTTTTCCCTCTGTGTGGCTAGTTGCCAGTAACTACAACAACCATCATAGTGGTAGCTAATGCTTTTTGAGTGCTTACTCTCAGCCAAGGGCTCACAACCCTCACAATCATCCTGAGAAAAGTATTATTTTATTATTATCCCCACTTTTCAGATGAGAAAACCAATAATCAGAGAGTTGAAATAATTTGTGAGATCTTTCAATAGGTAAGTGGTCCAGGAATCATACACAGTTTTGTCTGATTCAGACACATAGACCAATGGATCAGAACAGAGAACCCAGATATAAAACCATCCTCATATTGCCATATGATATTTGACAAAGTAGGCAAAAACATACACTGGGGAAAAGAATCCCTATTCAATAAATAGTGCTAGGAAAATTGGATAGCTAATGTAGAATACTGAAATAGGATATGCATCTCTCACCTCTCACAAAAATCAACTCACGATGGATAACAGATTTAAACCTAAGGCATGAAACTATAAGAATTCTAGAAGAAAATGTTGGATTCTAGGACCCATATTCTTAATGACCATGCTGTAATGATCTTCCCTAATGAGATCCAGAGCAGGAGCCAGCAAACCTCCTCTGTAAAGGGCCAGATCATAAATATTTTTAGCTTTGTAGGCCATACAGTCTCTGTCACATCCACCCAGCTGTGCCAATGTAGCATGAAAGCAGCCATAGACAATACATAAATGAATGTGTGTGGCTGTGTTCCAATAAAACTTTATTTATAAAATAAGGTGACAGCCTGGATTTTGCTGTTGAAATTGCCAACTCTTAATCTGTAGTATTGTGTTCATTCATTTAGCCAATGTTTATTAAGCATCTACTTTGTGCGTGGTACAGTTCTAGGTTCTGGGGATACAGGAAGAATAGCACAAAGTCCCCACCCTCATGAGGCTTAAATCCTAGCAAAGTCATGGCTGTTTGTTTTGCCCATGCCTGGTACCCTGGGTCCTAACTTTAGTAATTTTCACTCTTCTCTTAGACCAGTGGCTCTCAACTTAGACTACAGATCACCTGGGGAGCTTATAGAACTCTCAATGCCTGGGCTCCATCTCCTAGAGATTCTAGTTTAATTGGTTTGGAATGGGCCCAGGTATTAATACTTTTACAAGCTCTTCATGTGGTTCTAATGTACAGCCAGGGTTGAGACCCAGCACTTGGATGGCTGTTTGCTTTCTGTTTCTTCCGCTTACTTGCTATGTGAAATAGGGTAAGTCTTTTAAGCCTTCAGAGTTTGGGTTGTAAAATGTGGTTAATACCAATCTCATAGGATTGTTATGATATTTAAATGAGACAATGTGCTTTTCAAACTGTAGAATGTTATACAAATGTAAGGTACTGTCATCATTGTGCCATTATTCTTAGGTTTTAATGTTAGGTACTGCCTCAGTGATTTCTATCCTTACTTTTTACCATTGTTCTTTGACCCAAGACAGTGGGATTTTTAAAACAAGCTCTATGGAGCGAGAGCTCACTAATAGCCCAAGTTCATAGGCGAGTGAGCTGGTGGCCTTTCCTTTATTCCAATAGAGGGTCACATAGGTCTGCCATTTGCTTATAATCCTGCTCTAATAGGTCCCCTCTGTCCCTGGATATTTAGTCGTCTATTTTTAGATAATGGGAATGAGCGAGAACATTTCTGTGCCACACTTTTGTATTAAGGGTCTCCATCTCCAGGCTGAGATATCTGACCTTTGAGCACAATTGTTAAGCTTCAAATAAGTGGCGTATTTACTTTGACTGGTGAACACATGTCCAAACCCATGTACTTGCATGAGCTTGGAACCAGAGAAGGTAAAGGAATTAATGTTTTGCTGGGCACTGAGCAGTTTTCTGGGTCCTTCCCATATGTCATTTTGTCTCATTTTCACAACAACCCTGGGACGTGAGAATAGTCACTGTTCTCAGTTAGGAGATGAAGAAGACTCAGAGAGGCTGAAAAGCTTGTGACCTGATGGTGCCAGAACTCAAATCTCAGCCTACTTGATTCTAAAGCTCTTTCCATGGAATCATGGGGCACCCTACAAATAATTCCACTCCTCTTTAGCCAGGATTTAAAGAAACATCAAACTGCCAAAGTCCATTTTTCTCAGGTTTTTTTGTTTTGTTTTTTTTGGAGGGGGGAACTCAGAAAGAAACCCACAACACGTGCTAATGACCATAGTCTGATAAGCCTTGGACAGCACTAGCATAATGAATCAGAAAGAAAAGGCACTTCCTTCCTGCACAGCATCTTGACTGTGCAGTTTTAGAACCTCACAATGAAAGAAAAAACAAACAAACCAAAAAATGTGAGGAGAGAGTTGGAGAAATAGATGCTGCCAGGAGTGAGGAATTCACTGACCCCCAATCTGGGCCATCTCAAGAGAAGTTGGCCACTGGTTGAGCCTCTTAAAAGCTTAAAAGTCATCCCAGGCCATGGTTAAACGGAGAGCTTGGACAAAACAAAAACAAATGTGATCTTCAAAGTCTTAAATGTCAACTTGAAGGATAACTTAGAACCTCTGGGACAGGCCAAGAGGACCTGCAGCTGCTCTCGCCAGCATCAGATGCTCCTTCTTTCCTTTGCAGTAGTCACTTCCCTGGATAACGTTATCAATCAGGGTTCAGAGGGCAGCCTCCCACCTCGGACCCACTGGAGATGTTTACAATGGCTAACGCTTCCATTCTTTACAACCCATCAGATTCTCCATTACTCTGACCTGAGCACCCATGACAAAAAGGGACTGCCTAACCAACCTCTGACCTCAGGCTTGTCCTTCAAGATTCAATTGGTTCTTGACCCTCCTAGCCTACCATACATATACAACCTGCTCCCTGCCCTTCTCCCTCCCCAGAGAGCACAAACACAAGAGTGACTTCTAGGACAGACCTCCAGGACGCCTGGTGCCTTCTCCCTGCCCTCAGGATAATGGACCAGGCATGTCCATGGATAATCCTCACTGGTCACTTTTTCTAGAGGGAGGAAGTGAGGGTGACCTGAACCCTAGAAACTCTAACCACTGGCCTTCAATCCTGGAAAACATGTAGCTAGATTTGGGGAGAGGTCTTTCCAAACAACACTGGCTGCTGATGGTGGGAAAATTGAAAAATAAAAATATGACATCCCATTTATTAAGAGTCTGCAGCATTCCTAGCTCTGTTCTTAGTCCTTTTGCATACATGTTATTTTCATAATGACTTGGTGAGATAAATACTCTCCTCATTTTACAGATGAGGAAGCCGAAGCTCTGAAGGAATATGTAATGTGTCCCGTGTTACCAATTCATATATAGGTCATAGCTCTCTCTTTCTCTCTCACGGCAGCTGCCTGGGAGTCTGCACTCTTCCCACTGTGTCAGGCTGCATTCGAAGTCCAGCGCTGAATGACACAGTATCCTTGACACAGATCTCTCCAGCTGAGAGATCTAGAGGATCATCTGCTATCAAAGCCAAGGACATCCTCCAAGTTGTTCTTTCTACCATGTGCGTTTGCCCCTTGCATCTTCAAGAATGCCTGAGAATGCATCCTCTCTAATTAATCTTATCTCAGAGATGACCAAAGAGCCGGCCAGATGCTTAGGCTGATAGAAGGAGTGATGAGGAGGCTTCAGTGTCAGCCCAAGCATCCATGGCCTAGGAATTCATCTCAGGTTTGGGGTTGGTGAAGTGTCTCCTCGAGCAAGCCCAGAAGGGTCAGGATTCCACTGACCCTCCGGAGAAACCCCACACGTTGAAAGAGTTGAAAGGCCAGTTGTCACCTGCAGCTCTCCCTGAGGAGTCTTGTGCTGGACGAAGGTATTTCTAGGAACCCTGCTCTAATGGGTCCCCTCTGCCCCTGGATATTTAGTCTTCTATTTTTAAATAATGGGAATGAACGAGACCATTTAAACTGGTTATTTCCATTGGCCCCACTAAAATCAAAGAAGAAAGCTTCCCCATCTTTCATCATCCCTATGCCTTCCCTACCACCTGCGCTTCCCCTTTATCTTCATTCTTTACCCTTGGATCCAAGGCTTTTCAGTAGTGGGGAGAGTTTAACCTGTTTTGTGTCAAAAACTTTGGAGGCAGGGAGTTGGGAAGAAGGACTGGGAAAAGAACATATTCTCACAGAAGGTGGTAGTATTTCAATCTCCTCCACACTCCCCGAAAGCAAAATCATGTGCAGGCCTTTCTCTTGGTCCTGCCCTCACTGTCTCCACCTTCTTGAGCCCCTGACTCTCTAAGTTCTAATGCCCAAGAGAATTTTCTCTCCTCCTTTTGTCCTGATGGTGGCACGAGTATTCCCTTGGCATCCAAGGATCTGGAGGAAAAGCTCTGAAAACGCAACTAGGATTTAGGAGCCAGAGTGTGCAACTACCAGGGAGTAAGGCAATAATAGCACAGTTGTTTCCTTAAAGGAAGAAATGGGGGTGAGATGTAGTTCCCAGCACAGATGAAGAAATGGACCATTTATACTTCCATGCCTGAGGCCATGGCCATCACTGCACAGTCATGTATGTGTAAACACGAGATCAATGTGCATCTCCTGGGGACCCAGCCATCCTTGTTTACACGCAGTCTTGTTTACACTGCCCACAGGATTATTTCCTTCTTCTTCATTACACTTCAGTTGACAATATACTCCTGAAGTTGAATGAGTCTATTTCGGACATTGCTGCCTGCTCAATCTTGTATGGCGTTTCCCTGGAGGTCAATTTGTAAAATTTCTAAAATCTTTCTCAAATCTCAACTTCCTGTGAGTCTGTTTTTACATCCAGATTTCCTCCCTGTCCCCTCATTCTCTCATTTTTTATAGAACATAGGGAGAATCCAGTAATCTTCCTCCCACCCAAACATTGTAGGTTGGCTCTATTGCAAAATACAAAACCAGAGACCTGGCTAGCGCAAAGCTGAAAATTCGGGCTGTCTGTGGTCACTCGTTTGTGGAACCCAGCTAGCTACTGCCATGCAGTGCCCTGCATTGTGCAATGCAGGGTTGATGGACCCATACAGCCCCACAGCCCCTTTCCTCCCACCCTCAGTAGAGCAAACTTCCCCCTCCACGTCCTAGGGAAAATCCAAAACCCCCTTCTTCAGCTGGCTTTTCAGAAAAATCCATGAAACTAATACCAAAACTTGGAAAGGGAAAAACACAAAACTTTAAACTTTTGCTTTCATTTCCATGTAGGCTTCAAGGAAAATCTACGGGGACTTTTTCCTGGAGAGGTGTGATTTTCCTTCCCACCCCCTGAGGAACTTTCCAAATCCACCACAGAATTGTGGAGAAGTGGCCAAGGCAGAGAGAGAAGAGTTAAATCAAGCCCAGACCTCAGCAATCTGTGTTCAATTTTGATAAAAATCTCTCTCCCTCTCCCCCACGGCCCCCCTTCCTCCACCCCACAGCTCAGACACGTCTCTTTATGTTATGAGCTCGCATCTTGTTTGGGGCACACGGCACTCCCAGGGAAGCTGGCAGTACCCCACCGTGGCCATGTGGCAGAAACATACATTCCACTCCCGAGGCAGGGCTGGACCCAAGGCCACGGCGTCCCGGCCACCACGACCTCCTCTTCCTCCTCATCCACTTTACAAAATTACCTGTCGCCAGGCCAGATCCCTCCTTCCCTGGTTGAGTCAGAGTCCCCACGCCTGGTGAGGTCAGGACATGAGGTCAGGACATGAGGTTAGGCTGCGGCCGCAGGTGCTGAGAGCCCCAGAGTCCAGGACCCCTTTCCTGGGATGCTCGTTCTCTGGCCCAGCGTCCCCACTGCCGCCGAGAACAAGAACCTCACCCCTCACCGCTGCCGCTGCCCTGCCTGCTGGCCAGAGGCCAGGCCTGCAAGTGGCATCTGGGGGCTCGTGAAGACTTCAACCCACCCAAGTGAAGGCACAAACAGAACGGGGAAAAGCCACCACTCAAAAGTTGTCAGTTTAGGGGGTACCTCCTAAGTTTGTCCACTTGTGACAACAAGGAGTCAGAGTTCAAAGCCACACACAAAAAAACCATTTTTTAAAGTTTTCCAAAGACACTTCCTGCGTCCAGATGCTCCAGTACAGACACACATACACATGCAAACCCACGCAATCACACCCATACACACACACAGGCCCCGGCAGCCCACTCCAGGGTCAGCGGCTCCTGCAAACACTTCAGAGAAACAAAACAGCCAGCCCGCGGAGCGGCTGCCGTCCCCAGCGCCACTGAGCGTTCTAGAGAAAGCAGAGGGGGAGAAGAGCGCGGCAGACACGGCCCGCAGCGCGCAGAGCCGCGGCCCCTGCACTTACTCCGCGCCCGGCGCCCGCCGCCCGCAGCCCGAGGGTCCGCGCTCGCCCGCGCCGCCGCTCGCCGCTCGCCCGCGCCGCCACCGCCTCCCTCCAGGCCCGGCCTCGCGCCCGCCCGCCCCCCGCTCTGACGTCAGGCGTCTTGGAGCGGGATATTTATGGCAAGGATACTCTGAATTTTCCCTAGGTAGAGTTCTGATTGCAGCTCCTTGGGATTTGTAATTTTCACACTTTGCGACCGAGCCGAGGGGAGAGAGGGAGGCAGAGAGCAGCCGGCAGGGCGAGGTGCGCACACAATGAGGGTAGCTGTTTCCCACTTTGGCAGGGAGCCTTCCCGGGGCTCCCTCTGTTTGGGGAGCATGTGAGGGTCAAGGAGGCAGAAGTGGCCACCTGGGCAGTGGGTCCCTCCTCCGCTCCTCCTCTGGGCGACCGGCGAGAGGCCTGTTCCGAGGCCGGCTTGCGGGGGTGGGGGGCGGGGAGTCGGGCGCTGAGCAGTCCCCTCTCCTTCCCCCAGTGTCCCTTCTGTCCAGGGAGGTGCTGGGCAAGACAGCAGGGAAATCAGGCACAACAGAACAGCTAATTAGGAGTGCTGGTCCACACCCTAACAACTTTTCCATTTCTTTTTTGGGAGTGTGTATATAAAAAAAAAAAGGTTTATTTTTATTAAATTATGTTCCACACTCCCTGCCTCTGTATAGCTTTCCTAACTTGGTGCCAGTCAATTCATCTTAGTTCATTGCTTATATACATAGTTTGAGCAGTTTACAATAGTTCGTATTCATACTTTTAAAAATTGCTTTTAATTTTTTTTTAAATGTGATCGTCATCGTCATCTGTCTTCTTGACTGGACTGGAAATGGCCTTAGTCAAGAGGAACCGTCTCCTCCATGGTTGGCAATACCCTCAGGGCAAGTCTTTGATCTTATCTATTTCTTATTTTCCCCATATTCCCAGGAGTCCCTCTGCAAGTAAATGGTGTCCCCACTGTGTGCTGCCCTGCATAGCGTTTTCAGGGTGTTCAGGTTTGGGTTCTAAGGGTCGTCTGTTTCTCCACCTAGCTGAAGGGGCTTAGGGAAATGGCCTGCTTAAAGGGCCATCCTTCCAGAGGAAAAGAGCATGTAATGCCTTGTCCTTCATGGTTCCCAAGGATTGGAGAACAAATTTAAAATGATACACATGACACACAAATTACTTATACAGTTAGATAACAGAAGTGTTTCGTATTCAATTCCCCATTAACGAGAAGGGGCACGGATAACTGCAAATCATCGTTAAAACACAACTAGAGTGAACTTCCCATCAGCCCGGACGGCGTAGGAGTGGAGGTGTGTTTTAACCACAGTTACAGTGCAGCAGGGACTCAAAGACTTGGAATGTGTTTACTCCTTTGGCAGCAGCTGGTTAGCGCTGATTGTCAGAAGGAGCCACATCTTGGGGTTGGGCTTCTTGGTAGGGGACAGCCACATTGTTTTGATCCAAGCCACAGAGGGCTCCAAAGCCCTGCTGTTCGCTCATTGTTAGGTGGCTCTCCTCAGTGTCATACCCCACTTCCGCCTCCCTCCATCCCCTCTCTCATGTCAAGGTTCCCCTGGCAAGGTGAGCCAAACACTGCAGCAGGTGCTGCAAATTGGCTCCTAGAAGCCATTGACAAATCCCTTCTCCCTTGCCTTCCAACTAAAGACGCTAGAAATCTATAACATTCACCATCCCAGACTCTCCTGTAACTCAAGATAGCTACGAGACTCAGGTCTGACCAGTGAGATTGGAATGCAGAAGGCAGAGGACAGTTTCCACAAAAAGTCTTCAAGAAAAGGTCAGATTCAGATGGCATTCCTTTGACAATCCCTATTCCTCCTTCCCCCATTTCTTCTCTCCTGGAGCACTGATAGGATGTCTGGAGATACATCTTCCACCTTGCAACCTTAAGAACAAAAGCTACTCACTTAAGGGTGGTGGAGCAGGAAGGTAGAAGGAGCCAAGGTCCTAGATACCATCCATAAGTGGCTGTACCACCCTCTGACTTTCTTGTTAAGTGAGAAAAATAGACCCTATGTGTTTAAATTATTATATTATGATTGAGTCTTCTGTTATTTACAGCCAAATATAATTTTACCTAGTATACTTTCGTCATTCACCAAAATAAAATACTGGGACAATTACTGAGCATTGCCTTACAGATATGACAATTCTTTTTAACATGATGCCTTGCATTTGCATAATTCTTTATAGTTTCCAAAGCCTATTCACCTATATCTCCTCTGAACCTCAAAACTTTGGGAATTATTAGTATAACCTTTTTTTTAATAAAAAAAGAAGACAGCTGATAAGTGTCCTGTCCAAGGTTGCTTGTCGGCAAATGAGGGACCTTAGATCCTAACCTAGTTCTTCTTACTCCAATTCTGTGTATTTTGTACAACATCTTTAATAACACAACAAAAAACTCTGATGAAGAACCCTCATTCCTTCTAAGTCAGTGTGAATTCTATTTAATTTAACCAAGATGGAACAGATTGCAAGTCAATTCTCGAACTGGAAATTGCCACAGTCCATTCACAGTCAAGCCCAGTCCTCTGTCATTCCTTCCCCTGGCCTCTCCAGCTATCCCCTGACATCCTTCCCTGAGTCCCTACAGATGTTCATTCTAAGGTCACATGGCCTTTTAGATGAGTCCAGTCTTGTCATTCTTTATTCTTACATTTTTTGAAATGTTTAGACCACCCCTTTCTCGAGATGCTCCCCTCTCTCATGGACATCTTCCCATCACGTCTTCCTTTGTACAGTTTCTCTTCCTGGTTCCTCTTCTTCCACTGAGATCTCACTGTCAGATTCAGATGATATTCATTTGACATTCCAGGGTCTGGTCAGCAACCACCCTTTTCCTGAGCATCACAGACTCTCTTGTTGTGACCTCATCCTTTCTCATGAATTCCACCACTGGCTCAATAACTACCTGGGCAAGTCCACTCTTGTCTCTATACCCAAGTCTATGTCCAGTTTCCTCTCAACTTTAATCCCTCTTTTCCAATTTATTGTCTATATTTCCCAGCATATGGCAAGTATTAAATAAATGTTATCTATTTTTAATTATTATTGTCAAAATAAAGGATGCAGGAAACTTACTAAGGCATAAGAGTGTTTTATGACAGGCTCATTTCTAGTATCAGGAGCAAAGGTGTAACCATCCTCCCTTGGAAATCACTCCACAGGCCAATCTGATTGTCCACAGTCATAAGAAAAGGTCATGGAATTAAATAGAAATTGATAGCAGACCGAATAGAAATGAAGTGGCAGACCTAATGAGAAATAGAATATCTTTAATTCCTTTACATGCAGTGTCTTTGAGAACCTGTCTGCAAGACTGACACTGATTAACTTCATTTCAGGTAAAGAGAGAGAAAAGATGAGATTAGATTAAACATAGGGCCAGAGACTTAGAGGTAGCGGTTGGGGGGCAGGACAAGGATGGGAACAGGGGAAGTGAAGCAGAGGAGCAACAGAACATTCTAGGTCTGGGAAAGGAAAGTCACCATCCCTGCCCAGGTGTTCTTACTCAGGTTCTACTGGGACGAGGAGCAAGAGAAGTTCATAAAATATGTGGATCTCAGTGCTAAGGAGCGCTTTTTGAGGTTGTTGAGCCCTGAAGAGTCTATGAAGTGGAAGGGCCCTCTCCAAGATCATCTGATTCACCCCCTACCTCCAACCTTGCCAGTCACAGAGGCCTAACATAGGTGGAGGTCTTTCCTATTCTCAAGACTGCCAGGGAAGGGGTTCCACCTTTCTTCACCTGCATATTCCAGGAATGTTCCATGAACATACAGTGAGGCCCTGTGAAGCACACTACTCATCTGGAAAATTGCACCTGCTTGATGCAGGATCCTCAAATAGCTCATTAAGGTTGGCCTGGTTTCCAAAGCCCACCATGTGCTTCCAGGGCCCAGCCTATCATGGTGAGACCCAGGCTTCCCAAAGTTCCCTCCTTGCTCACTCTCTAGGGGTAGAACTCCTAGTCTACGCTGTGTGGACCACAGTAACACTTAGGAAAGACTTTTTGAAGAATGAATGAGATCTCCATGAAGATGTCATCTAATCAATATGAGACTCTCCAAGAATAACACACTCCTTTCCCTGGTTTACTGAGCCAGGCTGTAGCAGATGGTGAAAAGAACTCAAGCGTTGGAATCAAAGACCTTGGTTAAATCCCTAGCCCCACCTGTCACTGCTGTGTGACATCAGCATGACAGGTAACTTTCTCAAGCTGAGTTTTTGTGATGGTTAACTTTGTATGTCAACTTGGCTGGGCCACAGTGCCTAGATATTTGGTCAAACGTTATTCTGGATGTTTCTGCAAAGATGTTTTCTGGATGAGATTAACATTTAAATTGGTGGACTTTAAGTAAAGCACATTACCCTCCATAATGTGGATGGGGCTTCTGTAATCAACTAAAGGCCTTAATAGAACAAAGACTGACCTCCCCTCTTCCCCACACCAAGCAAGAGGGAATTCCGCCAGTAGGCTGCCTTTGGGCTCAAACTGTAACTCTTTCCTGGGTCTCCAGTCTGGTGGCCTACCCTGCAGATTTCAGACTCACCAGGACTCCACAATTATGTGAGCCAACTCCTTGAGCTCTCTCTCCCTCTCCCTCTCTCTCTCTCTCTCCCTCTCTCTCTCTCTCTCTCTCTCCCCCTCCTTTTCTCTCTCTCCCTCTCAATTCAACAATAACATGGGATGAAGACCATTTCATGCCAAAGGATTATTGCAAAGGTCAAATGAAGCAAAACAAATTGAAAGCCGCTACTTCAATAAGTTTTTCCAAGACTGGGGAGGAGGAGGATGACCCAGAATTGCGAGGTCTCTCTTATCCCTCCACTTGGGCTGTCACAATCAATCTGTACCCCCCAGGCTCTGTTCAGGGAGGTGTCAAACTGTCATCAGGATGCTGTTAATGCCTAGAAGGCAGAAGGAGCTTGTTCTGAACTGGACCCAGTTCAACAAAGGCACATCACACATCAGTTATTTTGATTGTGGGTCTGATCATGGGCCTATCCTACCTCTCTCACTTATAATAAGGGATATAATCTCCATTGTTTAGACAGGAATCCTGGACTTCTATTATCTGACAGTAACTTCCAAGGATACAACTAAAGAGAAAAAATGTCCATGGCTACCACAATTTCTTCCTGAAAAGTAGCTGTCAGTAGGACATGAACTTGACATCACAGCAGTTTGAGGATATTTTAGGTCCTCATTGTCGTGTGGTGTAGTAGAAAGGCCTCAGAATATGGCATCAGAAAAATCTGATTTCTAGTTCCAGCTCTGGCTCTTGCAACTAAGAGCATTATTTCACTTCTCTGCAAAATATGGATTAATAGAAGGATCAATCCCATGGTGCTAGAGTAAGGATTAAATTACAGAACATTTTCACCTTACAGATGGCCACTATTCTTATATACATTTTCCTCTCTTTGACCTCTTTCCTACCTCCATGCCCCTTAACACACACTGCTCCTCTGTTAGCTAGTATCGAGAATGCACTTAATATTAACGTACAATTCCCCAGGTTCTTGGCATTCAGCTCTCTGCAAACCTCTTTGCCCAGGGTTAAGAAATCTCCCCTGGCTCAGACATGACCACACCAAATAGGCAGCAATTGGAAAATTGCCCCCGTAAAGGCCGTCTCCTTCAGGAGGAGCAGGACTGCGTTTTTGAGAAGCCTTCTCAGGTTGTCTGCAGGGGCTTTGAGGGTCAGCTCTGCTGCCTTGTCTACGTCAAAACCCTAAGTGTTTAACCACAAGACACACAACCCTGGGACATCGTGGCGGCAGTGAGGCATCCACCCCCGCAGCGAGGCAGGCCATGCGCGTATCTAATCTGGTATGTGACCTCCCTCAGAGGACAATAAGGCAAACTCTGGCCCACTGCACCACACCTGGCCAGATGTGGGATGGCATATCACACAGTGAGCAGAGTGCTTGAGTGGGTGGGAAATGGGGTGGAATTCTTTCCTGGCCCCCCTAGACAATCCATAATCAAAGCCCCAGGTTCCCAGGCTAGGGAAGGCTGCACCTGCTATTAGCCACCACTGCTTATGTTATTTCTGGAGCCAGAGTACTTGCACCATCGTGATCACATACAAACCTCCATTATAACCCCATTTTCAGTAGCTCAAAACCCTTTGAAAAATAATGCCCAAGTCCAAATGTTCCAGTTAGCTTCAGGGTAAAATTGTATATTGGAATATTTAAAAGAAAAGAAAAATTTCCCAGCTGATGTATATTCGGGGTGAAGATGGATCTCACACACACACACACACACACACACGCACACTTTTCTCCACTGAAAAATAAAACATTGTGTACAATGTCAGAATGTATGACTTTGGGCTGGCAAATATACGTGTGTGCAACTGAGCAAAGACTCAGGGACTTCAGGAGAAACATGACACATTTCATCATTCAGTGGTTTTGTCTTTTAAAGGAAAATATCTTAAAAATGGTAAAGGGATGATGTTAGGAATCTGTTCTTAATTACCACTCAGTAACTTGGCAATCTGTTTTATCCCATTCATTTCTTTTGGAAAGTTCTCAGCAACTCGTCTCTTCAGCTTTGTATATACAATCACACACACAGATATAAAGAAAGAGAAAACCCACCGTGGTTGCCCTTAGAAAGAGCACACAGGACATTTGCACATTTAACACATCCTTCTGTGAATTAAACATTCATAAACACAGATTTCCACACACTGGGGGGTTTCATAAGCACTCAATTGGCTTATTTGACTATTGTTTATCTATAGTTTGGAACCCTAGAGTGGAGACCTTTCTTACTTTCTTTAAAAGAAGAAGAAGATGCAAAGAAATTCTCCACTAACACTTTTGTTCATTCAATCCTGCTAAATGCCAGACACTGCGGTAAGCCCTGCAGATATAAGATGAATAAGATGGTGTTCCTATCCATAGTCTAGTCTAGTGAAGGGACCACATAATCAAGCTTCACCACAATCAGGTTAAAAACAAAAACAAAAACACACAAAACTTTCAGAATTCCCATGGTTAGGAGGAGGTGAAGGTCAAGCGCATGGCCTCCCTTAGGGGAGTTTTCTGGATGAGAAAGAAAACATCTTTCCTTTCTACTGGCACCTTCCAGGCCAGTATTTCCAAAATGTCTCCTACATAATGCTAATTCCTTGCAATGGTTGGCAAAAAAGGTAGGAGAGGGTTCCTCATGGTCAAACAAGCTTGATAAAAACTGTGTATTCTATCTATAGGCCCCCTTAGAAACTCACAGTGCATATTAGCATGTTGAACATTCTGAGCATTCCTGCAGCAAAAGAGATCTGCCTAGCTTTGCTTAACACAGTGTTCCCCAAAGTTATTTATTCATGGTACCCATTTTTCACATAATGTCTATGAACATCCCATAACTTTAAGAAACATTGTTTAGTCTGAAGGGGACCAGAAGAAGTCTCTAGAAATAAACACAAATGTAACAGGATGCTGAATTAGAATTTTAAATGAGGCAGCAAGATACAACAGATAAGAAATTCTAAAATAATGTTTCAGGGTGAGAAGCAGATTTTCAAAGGAAATATCTGGGAACCAGTTTTATGCCTCTAAAAATCCCTTCCTACAAGAAGTTTATAAAAGAATTGGAAGTGTGGAGGTTGAGAAAGAACGTTATGAGGAGAATTTCTTTGAGAGACCTGTGCTGAATTTTTTTCTCCACTCCCACAGTGAGGAGAGCTTCAGGGGGATGACTCAAGGACCTCACTAAGTGCTCCCTAAAGTTGGAAATTGTGGGCAGTGTTGGACTCCAGCCTGGAAGTCTAGAAGACAAGAGACACAGATGTTGAATTGATTTGGTGGTGGATTAAAGGAGAGTAGTTGCTTTGTTGGGAAGGCTGGCACTCCTTGAGCTTGCCAGGACAAGGATTAATGCATGTTTCCTGAGGACCATATGTGGGCCACATGAGAAAGGAAGTGAGCCAGGAGCTATTTTTAAATCTTATCCAAGAGGACTACCTGGAAAAATTATGGGACTACAATATTGAGAATTGGTGTGAAGTAGAACATTGGAAAACCAAGCCAAGTAGGGGAGACACAGCTGAAGGAAGAGAATGTACAGCCAATATTATAGGAGTTTCAGTTAGAGGGTCCCAATCGAATAGGCTCTGAAGAACCCGCTGAAGATTGCACAGGAGAAAGAGTCTGATAAAGGCATTTTACAACAGTACCAGGCAAGTAAAAACTTTCCTGTGGAAGGAGTAACTTCTAGTTATGGCTGAGAAAGGAGATCAATATACCTTATCCCCTCAAAGCAACCATAAATCTGGATATAATTGACAAAAACAACCATTTCAGCACTCTGGAAATCAACCAAAGGCATATGACAATCTGAGGACTACTTATACTTTAAAATCTGCTAATCTCTGTGTAAGAATAGTGGGACTTGTTGGTGTTCTGGCTTGAGGCTGAGTCAAATCATTGGCTGACCACTACACTATGCAGACACAAAAGTGGCCCTTAGGAAGCCAAGCTTATAAATAAAAGTAAGAATATTAAAAACAAAACTGACCTGAGACATCATTGTTTGCATGCTGCAGACTTTATAGATTCAGCCAAGGCAAGTTACAAAACAAACAAGCAAATGAAACAGCAACAGCAACCTTCAGGGGGAGCAAAATCAGAATCCAAAGTTGTTACAACAGATTATCTAAAATGTATGGTTTTCAACAAAAAATTACAAGATACACAAGCAGTAAATTGGGACCCATATGCAGAAAAAAAATGCAGTCTGTCTTGAGTGTCCTCAAATGCTTGATTTAGCAGACAAAGACTTAAAAGCAGTTACTATATCTTTAAAGAACTGAATAAAGGACTGCTTAAAGAATTAAAGGAAAGAGCAAAGAATTAACAAATTATTAACAAAGAATTAACAAAGAATTAACAAATAGGGATTCTCAATTAAGACACAGAAATTATTTTAAAAGAACCTAATAAAAATTCTGGAGTTGAAAAATACAACTAAAATTTTAAAATTCACTAAAAGGGCTTAGTAGAAAATTCAAGATGGCAGAAGTAAGAATCAGTGGACCTGAAGATAGATCAATAGAAATTACTAATCTGAATAACAAAGAGAAAAAAATGAATAAAAATAAATGGACCCTCAGAGACCTGTGGAGAAAAATAAACTGTGCCAAAATTCATATCATAGGAGTCCCAGGAGAGAGAAGACAGAAAGAGACATTAAAATATTTGAAGATATAGTGGCATAAAATTTCCAAAGTTTAGTGAAAATCTTTAATCTGCTGATCCAAGAAGCTTAACAAATTCTAAGTGGGATAAACATAAATAAATTCACACCTAAACATATCATAGTCAAACTCTTAAAAGACAAAGACAAAGAGAAAATCTTAAAAGAAGCAAAAGAAAAATGACTCATTACACACAGGGAACATCAGTATGATTAATAGTTGACTTTTCATCTGAGACAGTGGAGGCCAGAAAGCAATGGAATGACATACTCAAAGTGCTAAAAGAAATAATGTTAACCAATAATTCTACATCCAGCAAATGTATTCTTTATAAATTTAGGAAAAATAACTCCCAAAACATAGTTAAAAATAAACACAAATCAAAATGGTACCGCTTGAAAACTTATTTAATACACAAAAAAAGCAGTCAAGGAGGAATAGGAAACATATGGGGAAAAAATAGCAAAATGGCAATTATAAATCTAACCATAAAAATAAGTATATTAAATGTAAATGGTCTAAAAACCCAATAAAAAGGCAGATATTACTGGATTTAAAAAGCAAGAATCAACTATATGCTGCCTGTAAGAAACACATCTTAGGATCAAAGTCACAAGTAGGTTGAAAGCAAAAGGATAGGGAAAGATATATCATGCACACAGGATTCATAAGAGAACTGGAGTAGCTATATTATTATCAGACAAAACAGACTTCAAAACTAGAAATAGTATTAGGACAAAGAAGGATATTTCATAATGATAAAACTGTCAACACATGAGGAAGCTATAACAAATAACAATAGAACCCCAAAATTCATAGAGTAAAAAGTGACAGAGTTGAAAGGAAAAATACAGAATTCAACAGTAGTAGTTGAAGATTTCAGTATCTGACTCTCAACAATTGATCAAGTCACTAGACAGAAGTCATCAAGGATATAGAAAACTTGAACAACTCTATCACCAACTTGACATAACTTTTTGTGCCTGTGTGTGTGTGTGCTCATATACTATGGTTTGATTGTGTCTCCTCCAAAATTGAGATGTTGCAAGTGTGATGGCATTAAGATATGAGGCCTTTAAGAGGTGATTAGGCCATGAGGGTTCCTCCCTCATGAAAGGAATTAAGGCCCTTATAAAAGAGGCTTTTATGTAACATTTGGCTAGCTTACCCTTTGCTTTCTGCTATGTAAGGACACAGTGTTTCTTTCCTTCAGAGGATGCAGCTCTCATCAGACAACTAAACCTGCTGGTGCCTTGACCTTGGACTTTCCAGCCTGCAGAATATGAGAAAATAGATTTCTCTTCTTTGTAAATTACCTAGTCTTAGGTACAGTCATATGCCACATAGTGACATTTCAGTCAACGATGGACTACATATACTACAGTGGTCCCATAAGATTATAATACCGTATTTTTACTATACCTATACTATGTTTAGATATGTTTAAATACACAAATACCATTGTGTTTCAATTGCCTACAGGATTCAGTACAGTAACATGCCGTACAAGTTTGTAGCCTAGGAGCAACAAGCTAAACTATATAGCCTAGATATATAGTAGGCTATACCATATAGGTTTGTGTATGTATACTCTATGATGTTCTACAATGACAAAATCACCTAATGATGCATTTCTCAGAATGTATCCCTGTCATTAAGTAATGCATAACTATATTCTGTCACAGCATCAGAAATAGACTAAGACTATCTGTGTGTGTGTGTGTGTGTGTTATGGCTTGTTTTATGGCCTAGTATATGGTCTTTCGTGAAGAATGTTTCAAGTGTGCTTGAAAATCATATGTATTCTGCAGCCATTGGGTGACTATTTTATCATTATGAAATATCTTCCTTGTCTCTAATACTATTTCTAGTCTAACACACCTGGAACATTCTCCAGAAAGAGAAAAGAAAACAAAACAAAGCATGTACTAGGCCATAAAACAAGTCTCTATAAATTTAAAAGGATTTAAATCATACAAAGTACAGCATCTGACTGCAAAAGAATTAAATTATAAAACAACAAAAAGATATCTGAGGTCCTCAAATATTTGGAAATTAAGCAACACACTTCTAAATATTCAGAGGGTAGAAGACTCAATATTGTTAAGATGGCATTTCTCCCAAAATTGATCTATAGTTTCAGTTCATTCTCTAAAAATCTCAGCAGGGTTTTTTTGGTTATTTTTCTTTTTTGGCAAAGAAAGAATTAGCAAGCTTATCTTAAAATTTATATAGAAATGTAAAGGACCTAGAATAAGCAAAACAAATTTGAAAATAAAGAACAAAGTTGGAACATTTATACTACATGATTTCAAAACTTACTATAAAGCTACAATAACCATGACAGTATGGTATTTGGCATAAGAATTGGCATATAGAATCTACATACGATCTATTTTATAGATTGCTAGAACAGAATTGAAAGTCCAGAAATAAAACTTTACATTTCTCTACAATTAATTTTTGACAGTTCAATGGGGAAATGATAGTTTTTTTCAACAAATGGTATTGAGTCTGCTGGAAATTCACATAAAAAATTAAATAGATTGTAAATACACTTACATGAAAGAACTAAAACTATAAAACTTCTTAGAACTAAAAATCTTTGTGATCTTGGGTTTAGCAAAGAATTCTTAGATGATACCAAAAGCACAATCCATAAAAGAAAAAATTGATAAACTAGACTTCATCAACATTTAAAACTTTTGCATTTCAGAAGACACTATGAAAACGAAAAGATGATTAAAATGAAAAGAAAATGAAAAAACACCCCACATATGGAGAAAATGTTGCAAATCATGTATCTGATAAAGGACTTGTATCTAGAAAATATAAAGAACTCTTACAATTCAATAAGAAGACAACCCCACTTAAAAATGGGCAAAAGATTTGAATAGATATTTTACTAGAGAAGATATGCAAATGGCTAGTAAGTATATGGAGAGATACTCAACATCATTAATCATTGGGAAATGCAAATGAAAGCCACAATGGGCTACCTCTACATACTGCCTAGAATGGCTACAATAAAAAGACAGACAATAATATGTGTTGGTGAGGATATAGAGAAACTGGAACCTCACACATTGCTGATAAACATGTAAAATTTTATAGCCCCTTTGGAGAACAGTTTAGATGTTTCTTAAAATCTTAAATACAAATTTATCATTCAACCCAGAAATTCCTCTTTTAGGAACAAACCCAAGAGAAACAAAAAGATATATCTGCACAAAGACATGTATGTGAATGTTTATTAGAGCATTATTCATAATTACCAAAAACTGGAAACAATCCAAATGCCCATCATATGGTGAATGGATAAATAAGACATGGTATATCTACATGATAGAATGCTATTCAGCAATAAAAAGAAGCAGATTTCTGATACATGCCACAACATGTATGAACTTTAAAAAACATTATGCTAAGTAAAAGAATCCAAACATAAATTACTACATGTTGTGTTATGCCATTTATAGGAAATATCCAGAAAAGGTAAATTTATAAAGACAGAAAGCAGATCACTGGCTGCCTTGGACTGTGGGAAGGAGTGAGGGTTAACTACAAATGGGCTTGAGGAAACTTTTTGGAGTAATGGAAATGTTTTAACCGAGTTAAAAATTATGATGGTTGCACAACTCTATAAATCTACTAGAAATCATTGAGTTATACACTTACAATGGGTGAGTTTTCTGGTATGTCAATTAAAGTATGCAAAACTATTTTTAAAACTCACACACACAACATTCCTTCCTCTCCTCTTTCCAGTCCTGGGGAGGAGGGTGAGTGGGGGAAGAGTTAAGCTGGAGAGAGAGGGTACTAGCTACATCCTTTCCCCAAAGGTAGGCAGTTGGCCTGCAGCCAATTTTAGCTAAGGAGGAGGTGGGTATGGGGGGGTCAGAGAAGAAGGAAGTCTTACTCTAAATATGAATTGAAGTGCTAATTAATATATAGGATTGGATATATTTTGCTCCCTAACATGTTTGCAGAACTTTCTATTGCCTACTAATGAACAGAAGAGTCACTGGGCCTGAGTTTTTACCTAGTAGTCAGGAAAAGACAGCCCTCCAACACAAATACACACACACACACACACACACACTCCCACAGGTGTGAAAGGGTAGCAGGAGACAAAAGAAAAGTAAAGTAGATCTCGTGATCACTACCCTTGAAACCTAATTTTTTAACCTGTGGTTAGATGAGGATCAGAAACAAAGCAACAAGAACACAAACTCAGTGATATAATGTAGATTCAAAGTGTTTGGAACATAGAAGTTTGAACTCCGTATCTTTTAAAATCTGGCTTTGAGTCCTGGCTTGGCTATTTTATAGCTGTGTGATTTAGGAAAAGTCACTTAACCTCTCTAATTTGATTCCTTATCTTCAAAATGAGTATAGTAATATTTACCTGAGGGGGTTACTATAAGGATTAAGTGGGATCGTGGATAGGAAAGGATTTTGAGAAAGGATTTATCAGCGTGGGTTTGATCACGGAAGATGAACCACTCTGAGTGATATAGAATAAGGGATTTATTACAGGGACGAGACACAGCCTGGAGGGATGGTAATAAGGTGTATTTATGGCTGTCACCTCTGCATCTAGGGTTGGGCCCAAGTCAGCAGAGCTGGAAAGTGAGAATGGAAGATGGACAAGAAGTGGAGGAAACCAAGGTTCAGCTGGAGCCTGGAAGGGACAACTGGAATCATGTCTGTATCTCACCACCCCCATGCTTGATGACACAGAGGTCAGCAGGACAAGTTGGCACCTTGACCACACAGCTCCACCTGCACCTGGCCCAGGATTCAGAGAAGGATGGAGGATATCAGGTAGGAGCTGGTGGAGCTGTGTGCCCAGTTTTGACCCCTCACCAGCAGGTCAGTCACAATGTGCCTTACAACACCTGCAGAGCATAGCAAAATGACTATAGCTTCACTTCTGTCTTTCCAATCTTATGCACATTTCCCTTGCGGCCAACCTTAACCTGGAACCATACAGAGAAGAGAGCTCTGGGAAACATATTTTCGGCTTAGCTAAGTTGAAATTCATAATACAGGACCACCACAGTCCACCCCATGCCAACTTGGCGTCCACACATATTTCCTTTACTCAGACTTAGCCTCCAAACAAAGACAATAGCAAGATCATGCTTTGCCTCACATGATGTAAGTGTCTCATGTACCCCCAAAAACACAGTAACCTTCTTTGTAAAAGAGGATACAAGGTTTTTTATGCATCTCTGGGCGATATTCATTCCTCTTTCAGCTGAGTCACACTCATCAAATACTAAGATATGAAGTTAACTACTATTAATGCATCATATGTTTGGTGGTAAAGAAATGGGAGAGGGGAAGGAAAGGGGGAAGCCAGGCTAATATATCATAGAAAAATAAGAAAAAACACTCACAGTTATCATAGTCCTCATTTCTGCAACGGGACATTTGGTCCTAGCTGGTATTTATATTAATGTCTACCTTCTACTACCCATTCAATATTCCCTTTGCCCTTAGTATACATTTCAGGTGGTCCAAGTTTCTAACCTGGTGGGGGTGACCCAACCTTTAGCCCTAAAGAGTCTGGGCCACTGGCAGTCCACCCTGTACTAGGTTGTCGTTTACCACTGACTTTCATCAGGGAACATGGGAGTACCAAGAGGAGCTCAGAGGAGCTCCTCCTTTCCAGACATACCAGCATACTCCTCCTTACCCCCATTGTATGGTGGCAACCAATTTCCCCTTGATAAGATCAATCACCTTGGTTGGTACAGCAGCCCCCTTCTTTGCCTGTCAATCCCTGGCATGAGGAGCCCAGTGAAGCCAGAGTAGAGTCCCAACTTCCAGTTTAATAGAATTGTTGCTGTGGTGGATGCATTCCTCCAGTGGAAACTATGCCCTTTAGACAAGAGGAGCCCAGAGTTTCAGGGACAAGAAGCGAAGTTTCACGAGTGGGATCACCAGTGGTAACAGTGAGAGAACCCACCCCCATTTTCACTCCTTGATTCCCGGACCCTGAATCCTGACTATGGGAGAAAGAGCACTTGAATTAGGGTTTTCCAGAGAAACAGAACCAATAGTGTACATGTAGACTTATAAGAGATTTATTATGGGAATTGGCTCATGCAATTATGGAGGCTGAGAAGTCCTACATATGCTGTCTGCTAGCTGTAGAACCAAGAAAGCGTGTGATATAGCTCAGTCCAAGGCCAAAGGCTTGAGAACCAGGGGGCTGCTGGTATAAGTCCCAGAGTCTGAAAGCCCAGGATGCAAGAGTAGATACTTTCTTTGAAAATAGATGTGCTGATGTCTAAGGGCAGCAGAAGGGGTTGTCCTAGCTCAAGTAGAGAGAGAGAGAGAGAATTCTCCCTCCCTCTTTTTGTTCTATTTGGGCCCTCAATGGATTGAATGATGCCTGCCCACATTCATGAGGGTGGATCTTCTTTACTCAGTCAGTGTACTGATTCAAATGCTAATCTCTTCCAAAAACACCCTCACAGCACACCCAGAAAGAATGTTTCACCAGCTACCAGGGCATCCCTTAGCCCAGTCAAGTTGACACATAAAATTAGCCACCATGGCATTATATATTGTTCACTGATTTAGAGCATATGCCTCATTCTCTAGAATGTCACCCCAGTTCTGTAAGGCATTGCCACCCAGCTGGAACATCACTAAATCTTCAAAAGGCTATTCCACCATTCTATCAAGTCAGCTGCTTCACAGTGATGGAAAAGATGGTAAGACCGGGGAATTCCATGAGCATGAGCCCGTCGCTGTACTTCATTGGCTATAAAATGAGTTCCTTGGTCAGAAGCAATACTATGTGGAATACCCTGACAGTGGATAAGGTATATTGTAAGTCCATGTACAGTGTTTTTGGCAGAAGCATTATAGGCAGAAAAGGCAAATCTATATCCAAAGAAAGTATCTACTAAAGTAAGAACAAAGTACCATCTCTTTCATGATGGAAGCAGTCTACTGTAATCAACCTGCTACCAGGTGGCTGGCTGATTCCCCCAAGGAATGGCGCACTCTCAAGGGCTCAGTGTTGGTCTGTGCTGTTGGCAGATTGGGCACTCAGCAGTGGCAGTAGCCAGACCAGCCTTGGTGAGTGGAAATCCATGTTGCTGAGCTCACGCATAATGTTCATTCCTGCCACCATGGCCACTTTGTTCACAGGCCAATTGTGCAAGGAAAAGTGGCTGAGGAAAGAGTATGTCTGATCTCCATAATGGGCATCTTGTCCAGAAGATTATTAAGATCCTCCTCTGTGAGGTTGCTCTTTGATGAGCATTCACACCAGACACAAATATCTTTACATTATGTACCCACTCAGAAAGGTTTATCTACACTTCTTTCCCAGACCTCCTTGTCCCCAATTTTCCAATTTGACCATTTAGCCAAACCATTATCCACTGTGCATGAATCAGTGTAGATCCTAACCTTTGGTCATGTCTTTTTCCAAGCAAGGTGAACAACTCTGCCCATTGAGAGGATTTTCTTTCACCACCATGCTTCAAGGACACCTTGGAGTGAGGCTATGGTTTTGTAGCCATCCACCTCCAGCTAGTGTCAGCATCTTATAGAGAATTATATCTAAACCAAGCTCAAATTTTTTTCTTCCATCAGCTAATCATAGAAAACTTCCCATTCAGCCATAGGTGCAGGTTAAGAGGGAGGGGGCAGTGTGACAGGAACAGGACTGGCTACATAATTTGTGGAAATTGAAATGAATTGCAGTCTGACTCCAGATTCCTTAGTCTTAACCACTGTACTATATGGCCTTGTAGACTTTTAACATCTTAACCTTTCTGTTCAAGGAATTGAGCGCTGCTCATCAAACATCAATAGACCATGTGCCTGGAGTGATTTTTCTTTGGTATTGCTTCTGACACAGAGCAAAATGAAAATGAAGGGGCCCTTGTTCAAAAATGATTAAGAATTTCAAGATGTTGACAGTATAGCATTAAACCAAACATGAGACCCTTCTGAGCACAGGCTGTGTGAGACTGCACAAGTCACACACCCGGGAAGTTGGTCCTCAGCAGGAGTATGGGCCTTGGCATCTACGCCACTTGTGTCATGCAACTTACTTGTGCCTTAGTACCTGCTTGAGCTCAGTAGCATGTATACCACTTTCATCTGATGATGGAGTGATGCATGCAGACAACTGACACTCAGTTTATGATGGGCTACTCAGTTCACTTGGTAACTTGGTGGCCCATGGTCAAGTTTTCAGCCTCTCTAGTCCTCAGGAGCAAGCCAAAGCTGTTTCTCAAAGGAGAATAGTTCTCCATACAGGATGACATATCTTTGCGTAGAATCCTAACGGTCTGTGCTGTGATTCATTCATTAAGGCTGTCAAAGACTTCATGTAGCAGTCCAATATGCCACAGACACTTCAAGCTCTATTGGATATGCTGGGTCATACAGTCCAAGTGGAAAAGCAACTTGCACAGCAGCCTAGATCTATTGAGGTGCCTTCTCTTGTTCTGGGTCCCATTCAAACGTACACAAGCATGACTTGAGAAATTATACAAACTATATCCTTTAAACATGAGCCATAATTATGCCCACAAAGCAGAACAGACCAGAAACTATGAATAGATTTATATGACTCCATCATCACCAAAGAAAAATCACGTCAGGGACATGGTCTATCAATGTTTGATGAGCAGTACTCAATTTCTTTAACAGAAAGGTTAAGATGTTAAAAGTCTACAAGGCCATATAGTACAGTGGTTAAGACTAAGGAATCTGGACTCAGACTGTAAGAATGCCTGGACCCGATTCTAAGCCCCATCCCTTTCAAGCTGTGTAAATTTGGGCAAGTCACTTAAAATTTAACCACTCCAAGCCTCAGAGGGGAAAATAATAATCTATTAATTATAACCACTAGTAATTGTAAGTTATCTAATAGTTGTCATAAAGCTCAAATGAGCTACATGTGTGAGGCACAGGGCCAAGGCACAGAGTGAGGATTCAACAAAGGATTAGCTTTTCTTACAGATGAACAGAATATATAAGTGACTGGATTTGGGTAGGAAGAGATTGTAGTGAGGCACGTGAGAGGGGACTATCAGTGAAATATGGAGGTTGGACTCTTACATGCCTCTGACCGAGGTATGGGGGAGAGGAGCGAATCTAGAACGTGTTCAAGTTGCTGCTCTGCCACTCCACGCTGTGAGACCCTGGGCAAGTCATCCACCCTCTTGAGTTTCCTGTTATCTCAGATGTAGAACAGTAGGCAGCTCTCCATGGTTTCCTGGGCCTCTCCCATGTCTGGCAGTCTAAGACTGGGTGGTGAGTCCTAACTGCTCTTGGATGTCCCTCCCTCCCTGCAGTCATGAGCGGCCACCCATGATCCCAGCAGAGAGAGCATCGGCCAAGTCCCTGCAGTTTTTTGCCCCAGAAGTGGGTCCAGGAAAGACCTAAAAGGGGTTTTTAGTATTTATTAAACCTCTGGCAATGGCTCCCACATATACAACTGAACTATTTTAAGCCCGGGCTATTTTCTTTTTCTTTTGAAGAGTGGGTGGATTTTAAGACAAACAGACTAATGAGGTATATGTTAGCATTGCCACAAAAGCAAAACAGTCAGATTTCACAACACAATGCCAAGTTTGGGCTTGGAATTTGGAGGATTGGAAGGGAAGCTCAGTGGTCATTCCATGTCTCACGCCCTGCAGTCTTGGCTTTCTAACCAATCTGCCTCTCACTACGCCTAGTAAAGTGAGCCTCTGTGAGGGTCTCCTTCCTGGGGGTAGAGGGGTCAGGACAGTGAGATTCCCTCCTTCTACTCTCCAGCCCCCTAAGTCAAGAGCAAAGACACCACAGACACTTAAGCAATTAGGGAATAATTTAAAACAAATGTGCACTGGAGTCCACACGTAGCAGAGAAGACTTGGCTTAATGTGCAGTGTAGCAAGTTTCTTCCTAGTGCTTTATCTTTCACTGGGGAAAAGAGACTCCTTCTTGCACCAAACCCACCCAGATTCTGGTGAATCTCCCCCCATCCCACACACACACAGACAAACATGCACAGGCCCCTTATTATTTTATTTGCTGTTTCAAAGCCGCTTCTAGCCTAGTGGAGCTGTCCTTGAATACAAATTCCCTGGTGTACCAGCTAACTAAGTTTTGGCTGCATATAACAAAAGAGCCAGAATAACAGCAGCATAAATGAAATAGAAGATTATTTCTTGCTCATGTACAAGAAGTCCATAGGTAGGGATTCCAGGGCTGTGGTATAGAGGGTGTGAGGATGTACCCAGGAGGAACCAGGGATGAAGCTGCCCTATTGGGCCTTCCAGGGACATGACTCTGACCTCAGGTAAGTGAGGAGGAAGGCATTGGCTCCCACCGCCTATTGGCTGCCTACTGGGCATGTGTTACTTTTCATTCATTCATCCTACAAAATATTTACTGAGCACTCACTGTGTGCCAGGCACTATGCTAGGTGCTAGGGAAGAGTGTGGCAAGGCAACCATGGTCACATGCTTGTGAAGCTCACAATCTAGTGGAGAAGACAGACAAGAAGAAGCAAGCAAAGGAGATTAAAATTGTGGGTAAGTGGTGTGTAGGAAACAGCCAGGATACTGTGATGGAGAACAGCGGGGAAGACCCACTTTACACAGGGTGATAAGGGCATAGCTAGAATTCCACAGAAATGGTAGGGGAGAGATATCCGTGGAGAAGTTTCCAGGCCGGCCAGGATTCTCAAGCAGCAGATAGAAATGATGGCTGACCTTTTGAACATGGCTGCTGCCAACCAAGAAGCTGCTGGCCACACTCTGCAGAGACTGGATGGACTAAGGAGAATGCACACTGCACCCATGCCAGGTCCTGCACAATTCTGCTGAACATGCATGGTGGAGGGGCAGAGGCCCATTTAATGCAACTGAGGCTCACTCGGGGGAGCCACAGTGACTGGTCCTGCTTCAGCTTAAACAGTAAGAAAGAAGCACAGCTGGGATTTGAACTCAGATTCTTAAAGACCAAGTCTAGGCCCTTTGTACACACAGCCATTCAACTGACATGAGAAAGCTGACCTCTTTTCAGAGCATCCACTGGGGTTAGGGAATACCGAATCCAGCCCCAAAAAGCTCAGTGCTGGTGCCCACGGAGAACAGACAGACCCACAGGGGCCACAAAGGCCACAAAAGGATCACATTACACTCCCCAGACCTAATTGCTTTACAGACTAAACAACACAATTTACAGTCAGCTCTGGGATGATGACGTCTCCCCTTCCAGTTCCGCTCTGTTCTGAGGGATTCCAGCATGTTCCTCAGAGACATTAGACAGAGGCCTGCATGACTGAGGTTCTCTAGGCTCAAAGGCGACCATTGTGAGAGACCCTGAGGAGGGGCCTTTTGGGAGGAAGGGGGACTAAGTGCTATTGCAGGCTCGAGCTCAACCGAGGGGCCACCCCAGATAAATCTCGCCAGAAGTCATCTGGAGAGGACGTGATGACACAAAGGTCAACCAGAAAGCCGACAAATTAACTGTCTTATGCTCATTCAAGTTTTTAAATAATCAAATAACTCAAACCAAGGTAGACAGTCTTAATCCCCAGAAATAGCTTGCTCTATAAATCACCCACAGAAGACTATTTCTCTCTGTTTCCCCCAAGTCTCCCTTTTTAGTAGAAAGTAGTCATTTCTAAAAAAGATTAAAAAGAAAGCTTTCTAAACAAGTCAGATTATCTTTCTGTGGTCATCACTTAAAAAAAAATAAAACCTGAACTTCATAAAAGGTTCTTCCCTTTTTCTACAGAGTTGCATCTTCGTCTGTTTCTAGGCCATGCCCTTTTACTATAACCAAAAGGCCAAATTTTACAAGAGCTGTGACCTTGTGTGTAGAGATGTCAATGTGAGAATTCTTACTGTTCTTATCTAATTGTGCCCCCAGAATGTATGTGTGAGAGAACGTGCCGAGTCACTGCCAGCGGGCTTCCCAGCTCTCTTTATTCCCCTCATTTCTTCCCAACTTCCTTTGAAGCTAAGGAAAAATAGATACGTGCTGGGAAAAATTGGGGGAAAGTAAAGAACACAGGTTGCAGCTAAGTTAGTACCACAATTGTTCAATGGTCTGCACTTCTTTTAAGGGTGGGCATGCAACAATCATCAGCTTTATGATGGAGTCAGATCATAGCTATGCAGATGACCAGAGCTCTGGCTGCTTTATTCTGAGCCTCAGTGTCCCTCAGGCACCTTCCCACTTTGCTAACTAAAGTAGTGAGTCCATGGCAGAAATAATTCTGCTGATTTTGTTTTATCAAACTGCTCAGCCTATACACATGTCTGCAGCAATAGCCAACATCAGACAGCAATGAGAATAGAAGGCAGACTCGGGAGGGCAACATACCTGGGTTTGAATCCATTTGCTATGCTTCAGTAGCTTTGTGGTTATGATCAAGTTACCTGACCTCTCTATGCCTCAGTTTCCTCCTCTGCAACATGGGAATGATAGAAATGATGACAACATAATTCGTATGAGGCACAGAGCACAGCACACAAAACACTAGCTACCATTGTTATAACAGTTATTATTATCATTATTTATTACTATTATCAATGTAAACAACCATGAACGGATAGCACTGAAGTATGCTCTTTAATGAAAATGGATTTCTTCACTCAACAAAATCACACACACAGAAATCATCGATATGTTACTTTCTACCTTTTCATCTGACAAATCTAGAAAATAAATAAACTCACACACATAGATGCAACACCCTATAAACATAAGAATGGAAAGGAGCAGTGGCATGAACAATCCTAAAAGGCAGATAAGCAGGACTTGAATGTTCAGCATGTGCAATACCTGCTGTGTAGACAGACCCAGACATTACTTGCTGGTCTCTACAGTAGGTTTAAGGGTGTGGCTCCAAGGGGCAAGGCAATGTGAATATGAACTGGGCTCTACCTCAGTCTCCTGCCTTCCACCTCAGCGAGGTTACCCCGCCTAGGACAGACCACTAGCCCTCTGGTCGCTGACTGAGAGGGTGGAAGGATGGGATGTTCAGGTCAGAGTCTGAGTGGTCAGTTCCAAACCAAAGACCCAGGGCCCAGGCAGCCACAAGTCAGGTCAGAGACAAGAATCCACACAGGGGAGCTGGGTCATGGCAGACAAAGTCAATGCTCCAGATAGTCCCCTGGGATCCCTCTTTGCCATTCCCCTGCACACCCCCTACATTTTTTGGTGTGATTTCAATTGCCTGCACCTGCAACTCATCTTTGGAGGACTGTCTTCTGGCCACTGGAACCACTTTGGCCCCTCACACAGAGAGCTGGAAGGTTTGCTTATGGCTCTCTCCTCACCCCCAAAGGCCCTTAACCCATAACTGTGGGGTGGGGAGAACACGAGTTCAGATCATTTGCCTTGGACTGCAGGTTCAGCGGCAGGTCCGCTGTAAAATCAGGCTGAATCCTTACCCCACTAGACCTTCACCTAAGATGGCCCCTTGCTTTCTTCCTCCCCCTCCCTGTTCAGCCTCCCTTTCCATTAGGGATATCCCTAGGAGTCATTTCTTAATAAATTACTCTCACAAAAATCTCAGGTCTGCTCCTGGGGAACCCCACCTAAGACATGAGTCAAGGCCACAGCCTAGAGCCTAGGAAGTTCCTGAACTTGTCCCTAAAATTCTTTTCCCTTTAGCTAGATACAGAATCTATATTTCCCTTTCTGCTTTGTCTTTTGGGATTTCATCCCTTTTAGGTAAACCAAGGCTCTTTCTTGAGTCTGTAGCATTCTGATCCTTGGTTCTGATTCTTCAACATCCTCAAACCTGCACACACAACAACAGTGGCATGCGAAGTCCTGGGGCTGACAGCGCCATCTCCCAAGAGGTCAGACCCACCTCCTGATTCCAGGCCGGTGGGTGGAGCTCCTGCACGGTGAGACAGGGGGTTCCCACCTCACCACCAAGTACCCCTTTTAGCACTCTTTCTGCAATAGGTGGTTCAATCTTGGCTGTCATTCTGCATCCACACGTGAGCCTCGTCAAATCATGAGCGAGAACCTTTTGGGCACAGGGGCTCCTGATTGGCCCTGCAACTTGTTCTGCACTGTAAACACTTCAGCAGGGAGCCCTGGTCTGTATCGGGGCCCACACTGGGGCCCCTGGAGGATAAAGCCTGGTCGAGTTCCCCACCCATCACCTTGCTGATGAGACCTTTGGAGAAGACAAGTGAGGAGGCCAGGAAAGGTCTTATCCTCATGCTGTCTCTAGTCTCTCATCCACATGTAGGGTAGTAAACCAGGGACCCCAGTTGGGAGAGATGACAGAAGTTGGGAGCTCCTAACTCAGGATGATGCGAGTGTTGCCCTCTTGGAAACTTAAGCGAGCAGAGAGGAATTGGGTAGGATAAACATTGAGAGAGAAGGGGAAACAGCCGTGGCTCTGTCAGCCAGGTCCATGCCCTGAAAAAAAGTCCCAGCAAGTCCTAATTTGCCATAAATAGCCAATCAACACTTGTAAGCAGGATTTAATAGTATTGTGACATTCTGAGTTGATATAATTCTAGCCCTAGCAAAGAAACCTATTCTTTAGCCAACATGTGCAGTCTTATTATAGAAGAGGTAGGCTTTTTTTAAAAGCTTTCATTAAATACTGAAAACAACTCATCACTTTTGATGGCCCCTTAGAGCCTGGAAACCTTAGGTAAGGGGCAGGGTTTTCAAGGGTCATTGCTATCCATGATGATGTTCCCAGTAGGGGGCTTAGGGGCAGGTCAAAATGGACAGAGTTGTCTGCACTGATTTCCCCTGAGTCCCCCCTGCCAAAATATGGGCTATCGTGCAGGTGGTGGGGAAGCCTAACAGTGGCCTGCAGGGATCAGGGCCAGACAATTCCTCTCTTGGTCTCCAGTGGTCCAGAGAGGCAGAAGGGTGGACTGCACCAGCGTCAGAAACAAATGTTTCTCCTGTGACTCTGGTCTCACCTAGTGGGACCAGGCCATTTCCCCACTGCCCAAGTGCATATCTGATTTGATGTTTTTCTCTGCAAAAAGTAAACAATAAACATGGGCAAACCTACCTAGGCCCAGAGGCTCACTGCAAAAATCACAGGGAAGCAATAGTTCCTGTCCAGAGACAGCAGACTCTGGCTGGGTAATTTTTGGTTGGGATATTCGAATACAACACAAATGGCCTCCCTCCATTGTGCACTACTTGTTTCTATTTATCTTTCCCCTAACTTTTTATGAGATTCTGCATGTAAGGTCAAAGTTATAGTGCCAGCAAGCACACAATGTATCCATGGGGAAATCATTATTCTTGTGTGTTTGAAGCGCTTGTTTGAACCATCTTTAAATTATTTCTTTGGAAATAGGTCTGGCTTAAATGTGTTTATCCCTCTGCCTTTGTTAGTCCTTGTTTGCATTCACTGGGCATTAGTAACAGACAAGCACAGTCATATTAAGGTATTTAGCTCTTTGAGGCACTGTAGTTGCTTCCACATTTCTAGCCTAGATAAGATCAACAGGAACAGGGGAAGGATGCTATGGCTAGATGCCCAGGGGAAGCAAAGTAGAGTTTGACTGGAAATAAACAAATCACTATGAAGAAGCTTGAGGAGATATCTTCATTTATATAATTGAGTATATGTGTATGCATACATACCTTAATTATTAATATTAAAATATATTAATGCACAGACTTTTTTTCTTTCTGAAATACAGTAGATATTGCAGGAGTCCCAAATCAGAAGTGAGGTAATGAGGGCATAGTAAATGAGAAGTTATGTCCATTTGCATACTTGCATATGGATATAATGAGAAGTTATATCCATACTCGCATACGTGTGTATGTACACATATATTGCTCTAGTGGAGTCAGAAGGTCTATCAGTAAGTGTGGAAGAGAATGCCAGATGCCTGCCAATAGCCTTTCACCCTTGGGGGAAAAAATCCCTGCCCAAGGAGCCAGGATTCAAAGCTTGGCAAGCTGATTCCAGAGCCTAGATTGCTGGGGCATGTGGAGAATTGATAGGCTATGAGATTAGGAAGGTTTGTTGGGGGTCAAAGTATGAAGGACAAGTCTTATTTCTGTCCTGCAGACACCAAGGAAGCCTCAGGAGTTTTAGAGCAGGGGTGTGGACCCAGAGCATTGAGGAGGATCACTCCAGGATGGGGTGGAAGATGGATTCAATGGTGGGCAAAGGCTGTGGGGGGAAGCTGACCACGAGTTGTTCTAATCCTCTGAGTGAGTGATGAGGGAGGCCTGCACTAAATGAGGTGACAGTGACAGTGAGGATGCAGATGAGGGTGGGTCTAAGCATCAGAGGACTCGGAGGATTCTGAAGTCTCCAGCGTGGCAGAATTGGCAATGGTCATGCCAATGATCAGGATGGGGAACAAGTAGAGGGGCGTTTTTGAAGGGCAGAAAATGGTAGGCTCAGTTTGGGATATTAAAAGAGTCATGTTCAGTGGTTGTTAAAACAGGAATCTGTGGCTCAAGAGAACAGTCTGAGCTGGACATAGACATGGGCGGAGGGGAGAAGCATCTTCATTAAGGTGGACGCTGAAGCCCCAGGACAGAATGCAACAGCTCAGAGAGGCCTCAGGGAGCAGAAGAAAAGAGCATGGCAAGAAGGCAGTTTGCACAGGCTTCTACTCTTCTCCCAATGCATCCAAGACCTCAGACACCAACACTGGGAAGTCTATCAGCTCCCAGATCTTCGCAGTGTCCTGGTACCCTCTGTGGCTTCCTCTGAACCAAGCCTGAGGTCTGCCATCCAGTGCCTTGGCTCCCTTACAAAGCCTTCCTCATCCCTAGGCTGGAATACTATTACCACCCACTGACCACACTGCCCAGCCCTCCCTCTGATCTCTGTCCACGGTGGGCAGCCTCCCTCTGTTTGAGTCTCATTCCCAGATGAGCCTGAGGCTCTGTCACAAGAGACCAGACTGGAGGAGACTCTTTGCTTTGATCTTCTAACCACAGGAGAGGCCCCCTCGTGCTGCACACAGATGCAGCCAGGTGTGTCAAATGGTATCTGAGGGGCCAGGCAGGAGAGGGAGGGGCAGCCTCCTCCACTCTCCTGGTCTTCTGTGCTCCTATCAGCTGGATCTCTCAAACGACATTTTTCAGCAAAGAAGTTTAATACAGCAATTGATGTTTATGTTTTATTATATCCAGCCCAATTCCCCTCATCTCTAATTTCTGTTTCTTTACCTATCTTTTAATTCAAGGATGGTGGGGATTTGGGGGTGGAGGGAGTAAAGGGGTAGGGAGGATTGTTAAGAGCACTGAAGATTTATTCCAAGTTGAATTTTTTATTGGGAGAGGCCAGGAAAGGTTAAAACCTAACTGAGTTCCAACACATGAGATTGATTTTCTCTGGCTGCTCCATTGTCTGGACTGACAGGGAGTGTTCTGCTCTGCAGAGGGGCCAAGATGCAGCAACTTCACAATCCATAGGCCTTTGAGGTGCTTTTTTGTGAAGCTGCTCTCCCTCTACAGTAAGAGCATAGCAAGAGAGAAGGCTTCAAACTACAGCAAAAAATATTAGGGTCAGACATAAGAAAGAACTTCTTGGCAATGAGAACCATTAGCTCTAGAAACAGTGTTATCTGAGGTAGTTTATATGTAGTTTCATTGGAAGGCAAAAGAACGGGTGAGGCAAGAGTTTCCTTCTAGCACTAATAGTGCATACTCAAGAAGAAAGTTAAATATCCCTAAATTCCGGGGAATAATTAGTTGGTGTGGCAGCATGGCAAAATGGCTGATGCCTGCATGGGTTTTGGAACCAGACAGACATGACGTTACATCCCAACTTCAGCACTTGTTAACTGAATGTCCCTGCCCAGGTGGAAATAACCACACTGAGCCTCGGTTGCCTCATCTATAAACTAGGGATAATTGGGATCATGGTGATCTTGCAGGATTATTTTACGTACTAGAGAAAACCTATGCAAAGCAATCCGCACATAGTAGGTACTCAATCTTTTAAAACTTGGAATGGGTTTTCCATTTATTTCTGCTTTTCTATGCACATAAAGCCTCAAAGCACTTAGCTCTGGTTTCTATTACAGTTGAAAATGCATTCAGATCTGACTGGGAGCAAGTGCAGATTCTCAGGGTGAAAAACAAACTCCATTGTCTGCTTGTTTATAATTAGTGACATATAACCCATTACATCTAGGACTGGCTGTGACTGGTGAGGGAAACAAAGCTGCAGCTCTATTCCAAAGCTGCTGTGAAGGGTCTAGTTTGTGCTCTTGTTTAAGCTGCAATCTTTATGACACCAACATCCACAGCTTACTGTAATGGGAATGTGGTCCAGATCCCAGTGAAAATGCCCAACACCCAAAGGACCCCGGGTAATGTAATGACAGAGAAGTTCACATCGAAATGAAGTTAAAGCCAATTCTTCATTTTTTCATTATGTTTCCAATGCTTACCATATTGCTTCTCTTAGGCAAAACCTCAATTCTCTCTCTTGGACCAAAAGCATATTTTAAAAACTCTTTATGCTGGAAGCCTCTCAGAAGCCAAGGCAATGATGTTGCTGTTGTATTTGTGAACTCAAGGGAGCAAGGACAGCAGGAAAGTACCTTGTGATAACATGTTGTATTTGACAAAAGGAAAGAATCTACCACCTGCAGGCCTTTCCAAAGCAGCAGGGATCCATTTACACCATCTGATCTGGACCATCACTGGAACTTCACGTCTAAGAAGGTTGGCAGAGCTGGGCATCCTTCACGGTCGTGAGTGGGTAGAAGTAAGCAGTCTGCATGGACCTAGACCCTTCAGTCATACACCCAGCATAGCAACCTGCCTAGCTAACCAACCTTGGGACATACGTCTCTGAGTGGCTGAATTCTTGGGAATATTTTGGGGCACTAAATGTCATGTCTTTCCAATTTTTGTTCTAATCCTGTTCTAGAAGGATCTCAAAAATCTTGGAGATAAGGGCAGCAAAATTATTCTCTTAGACCACAGACTCCACACATAAAATCTCCAGTTGATATTAAAATTCCCCTATCAGTCAGGAATGGAAGGGGGTGGAGAATGGATCTGGAAGGGCAAGTGCAAGATAACCAGAGCAGTCACTGGGCAGAAATGTATCCTACCACTAACTGTCTGGCACTTGGTAGCCTTTCTGCTTCATGAAAAAAATAAACTCATTGAGGTTTGGTCTGTTACAAAGCTCACTCCACTGGTCTTGCAAAATGGGTCAGAAAGAATCTCATCCACTCTAGGATAATTAGCATTACCACCATGGAGTTTTCTTGGGTTTTGGTGAACTTCTTAGCATGATCCAATTTGGATATCTGGTTACCAAAGTCTAAGCCAAGTGTTAGCGTTAAAATTCGGCGTCATGTTAATGCATTCAGTGTAAAGGGGTGTGGTAGTTCCTGAACTGTGTTTGAATTTGCCACAGAAAGATCAGGTCTGATGTTTCATGTGCAGTAGGAGGTCCATGGGACCCGAACCAACACAATGAAGTAAAAAGCCACTAAACAGTTCCCTAGTGACTTGAGTTAATCAGATTTCACCAAAGGCTTAACCACACTATGGAAAAGAGTTTGCATATGGGAGACACTGGCTTGTTGTATCTACTTTTAATCTTTCTCCTTTGAAGCAAAATATTTCCTACAGGGTGACTTTTTAAAACTCTGACCATTTAATTTTGGGGAACAAATTTTGTTTTGTTATAAGTGAAACACTCAACTTCATGTGTTTTCCTCCAGATCTGCTGACTTTCTGAGATTATGTATGTTGCTGTTGGGGAGATTTAACCTCCTCAGTTATACAATAAAGTCTTTGTTGTTCAACATTCTATTAACCACAACCCTCTAGTAACCAGCACATCTGTAAATCTCCAGTACAATAATTGTTGTTCATAATCATGACCCTGGGGCTTTGCGTGGTCTCCAATGCCTTCTGAATCATCAAAGAGAACATACTAAAATGAGTTTGCATTCCCGGGGTGCACATCAACCAACCATAGAGGGCAGGAGTCCAGATAAGTGCTAGGTAGAAGAAGAACTAAAATGGGAATTTCAAATTTGCCATAGGTAATTCACCATGTGGATAACGAATGTCTACACTATATTGGTTAGAACCCCTGTTTCAGTGAGTTTTTTCTTGGTCAACGTGGACTCAACCAAAATACTTGTGCACGACTTTCGAAAGCACACAGCTGTAAAGGCAGATGTCAGTGTACCCAATTTAATCAAGGCTGTTTGTGCCTAATTTGTATTATCTACTGACAAATTAGAGGTAGTTTAAAAGCTTTCAAAATTTGAAACTTTCTGAGCTTAAGAGTGGGTGAGATGTACTCTCTTCACTTGGCTGTGACTACGTTATGATTTCCATCTGCTGACCACAGAGCAGCCAACTCTGAGGCCCTTTCCAGGCCTCAGGATGGACAAGACCAGGCTTCACACGGAATGCTCCACAGGAAACAAAGAATGAGACAAAGGCAGTTTCATGATGTGACTGATCAGGGGTCCCAAACTCAAGCTCATTTCTTAAATGGAACACTGCAGGAGAAAGGTTAGAGAATATGTTTCTGCAACATGAGGTGAATTTCATCCTGGAGGAAAACCAACTCATTCAGCCCCATGTAAGGTTTAAATATAAGTCAGGTTCAACTATCATCAAGACTGGGATTAACAGACAACATGTAACTGGTTGATTTGCATGTGGGTAAAATCAGTTCAATTACAGAAGAATAAAAAACGATTCCATGCATAGTTACCAGGAACATCTCCTCACAGCAAAACTGAACATATCTGATTGTAAATAACAACAAGAAAAACAGGATGTCATGATTTCACAGACGCAAATAAGCCAATCCCTAGAAGGGAGTTTTCAAAAGCTTGTGGTATAGTTGCCCTCCCACTCTCTACTTCCCTTACCCTACACATTTCCAGTCTAATTTCTGTATAACATTGTAACCTTCCTTGATTCCTCATTTAATATTTCAGAAGAACTATGCTGCTAAGTGATAAAATGTATGTTTCCAATAATGACTTTCTTATATGTAAACTAAAAAGTGTATTTTCTATAGGCACCATGCTTCTTTCAGTTTAGTATCATGCCTGACTCTGGCATGGTACTAAACTGAAGACAGAAGACAATAGCTTATCATGGGATCTGGCAGTCCTTGCATCTTCCAAAGTCCATGTTTTGCACCCAGATAGCCTACGTCATCCCAGTGGTCTACCTAGTGTTTCTCACCTGGGATGCTGCTGGCACTTGGGCTCGAACAATTCTTCCCAAGTGTGTGGTGTGTTTGGAGGTTTAGCATCCCTATGACCTGTCCACTAAATGCCAGTTGCACTCTCACTACCACCAAAGCAGCAATGGGGAAGCCGTTTGCAACTAGGACAGGGCCTGGCAATCGGCTGTGCTTTTCTGGCCCCATCAATACTGGGCCACTTGTCTCTCTTCTCTTTACCTAAAGCCACAAGTTTATGGAGTCGTCAGTGATACAAAGATGAAGCGAACACCCTTTGTTTCTATATAGATATTAAACTTTAAAAAAAATCTGTGGTATCACGGGAAATCTGATTCATGTTAGTATAATTTTCCCAGCTCCCTTTCTCCTATCTCCTGGAATTTCTCAGGATCAACTTGTTGTTGCAATATCTCTGAACTTTGGTGCCAATCTGTCTCAGCTTTAACAAGCTTCGCCTCTGGATAGGGCTCTCCCTGCTTAGCCTGACTTCATTCTCGTCCCCAAAGCCATCCACTGCCAGACTCACCTTCTCAGATGGTAACAGGGGGAATGGCCTGGGGGGGGAAAAATGGCAAAAGATGTTTTCTGCCTCTTTAAAATTTCCCCCACTGTTTTTGGGAACTGAGGCCTACAATCCCTGTCTGGGGCAGGTGGTCAGGGGGGGCAGGGGAATGTCTTTTGTTCTTTGTGTTACAGGAGATAGCTCAGCTGAACTGTGGCTCCATCCCAGGCCCAGTGCCCGGCTGGCAGAGGTCTGGGTGGGCCTCCCAGGTAGGTGGAGGTCACAGGCTTTGTCTTCGGCAAAGATGGGACCATTAGCATCATTAACTGTAGTTAAATGACAATACCCTAGAACTGAGGGCCCTCCCTTTAAAAGCTCTGTATTTCTGCTTATGTACAGGAATTCGGATTTTGAGACAACAGTCTGCCATTTTCCTCCTTTTCCTGCCGGCAAAGTAATAAACTTCTTTTTCCTTCTCCTAGACCACTTGTTCTCGTTCTTCTGAGGCAACCTCGAGGACAAGTGCTGAGCTTTCAGTAACAAGACGGTGGCAGAGAATCTCCAAAGAGGACTGCCATCAACTCCTCTCCTCCTCATATTTGCGTGCTACTCCATCAAGAAGAGGCATTTCTCTTCCCTTTGAATCTGGGCTGGCCTTATGTCTTGCTTTGACCAACAGAATGTGACAGAAGAGACAATCAGGAACTTCTGAGACCAAGCAGCATCTGCTTCCTTCCTCTTCAAAACGAACTGCCATGTAAGAAGGTGGACCACCCTGAGACCACCATGCTGTAAGGAAGCCCAAGCCAACCACATGGAGAGGCAACACGAAGGAGCACCCAGGTGACAGACACATGAGCAGAGCCTTCCTGGTCCTTCCAGCCCAGGCCAGCCCACACCTGAATGCAGCCAAGTGTCCCCAGCTAACACCATATGGAGGAGAAAATTGTTCAGTTGAATCCAGAACTGGAGAAATAATAAAATGTTATTGTTTTAAGTTACCAAATTTTGGGGAAATTTGTTACATAGCAATAGATGACTAAAACAAAGGCCAAAGGTTATGGCTAAAAAGTATCTCTCTCCCAGGCTGCATTTTAAATTTCTAAATTGGGCAGGACTCTCTTAAACAGACTGTCAACTCACACCACGAAAGGAGGAGAGACCTTCCTGTGTCCTCTACAGCTGCAAGCTAGCCTTTATTCATTGGCATTTCTGAAAACTCTTTTCAATAAGATTCTATTTACTTGTTGCATTTTGTCAAAGAAAGGGGGTTCTTCCCATCACCCCAGGTATAACATCTTCTTTTTGTACAGAGGACACAAGGATCAGCTGTGGCTAAGCATTCTAGGAATTGGCAGTCTACCCTTGTGGGTACTGCTACATCTGGGTGTTTATCTAGTAGATGAAATTTTTCTTCAAGGGATGTCTTGGCAACCACATCCAGAATTCCATTCAATTCCCCCAGAAATCATTTTTCTCTCAAGTGTAGACTCATGTTTAAATAAATCAATCATATAATTTGCATGACTTATTTCACCTCTGAACGTGAGTTACTTATCTAGCAAATTTTTAGAATATCCCAGCATTATCATTCTCAGCACCAAAATGTTTTGTTATATCTCTATTTCTGTTTTATTAACTTAGAGGAGTTCAACATCACACTTGAAAAATAGCAAAAAGGTCATGAACTGCCCATTACTATCTTTGTATAACCCTGCCCTTCACCTTCACAAAGCTTTCAAGGACTTTCCAATCCATTTTCAGGGACTAACTTTCTTTTGAAGCTTAGAAATATATAAGAAGTAAATTTTGATTTGCAATCTCTGTTACATAACCTTATCCCATACCAAATCCTTTGCAAACCAGGATGGAAAGAACAATTCTAAATTAGGCACCATTTTGGCAACTACTTTAAGAAATGTCCTAATTTTTTAAAAAATAAAATTTATTCCAGTTAGTTTATACATTCTTTTGAAATTTGGACACATCAAAGTCCAAAAAATATTAGGCTGTTTAAAAACATTGTTTTACCAATGACTGCCGCTTTGGTGGTATTACTTACTGTCCTGTTCCAAAGTTCACTTTGAAAACACTTTGATGGTGTGTTTATAGAGGCTGTATGTGCTCAACATCGAGGCAGAGGGCAAGGATTTGAAATCATGCTGATGAAACCAAAGCCAAAGCTTGGGAAAATAACTGAGTTTGTTGAACTGAGATGTATTTCTATAAGTATTTAAAAATGCTCCTGGAACTGTGATATCCCCAGACTATGGTAGTGAATGACAAGACAGTACAAAAGTAAGGAATGTAAAGTCCCATGCATCACAAATAGTTCCACAAAGACACCCAAAGTGAAGATGAATAATTTGAGTTATAGGACTGGCAGTTTGGGGAGCCTTTTGGGTCTTGCACCTCTGCCCTCATAGACAGCAGCTGGGCTCATCGTGGCACTGTGGGTGGGTTAGCTTAAGGAGCCCAAACAGTACCAATGAGACTAGGAAAGACACCCATTTCTTCAGCCTCTACCATGTGCCAGAAGTTTTTATGTGCATCATCTCAGTTAAGCCTCACAATAGCCCACAGAGGTATAAAACATTCAGAAATTAAGAAAACGGATACTCAGAGGGCTTAAATAATTTGCCCCAGGTCGTTCACTCCTCCAGTAAGTGAGATAACCTGGGATTTGAACTCTGATCTGATGGCTCAGAGACTCTTTCCTGTACACATCAGCACCTCTCGGAAGCCAAGATGAAAGACTGTTAGTTCAGCTCTGCACCAGCCACAGAACCCACTCCTGATACTGGCAGACGGCTGCTAAATGCATGCCCTGAGTAATGGAGATTAGATAGGAGAATGTGGATGGGTAAGAAGAAACTCGGCTAGCTATGAGCAGATGGCTATGAGCTCACTTCTCTGTCCTAACCCCGCCCCTACAAACACATGCACTCCACACTGCACCCTGGCGTGGTATCTGGCAAGTGCTCAAGATCGTTGTTGAATTGGATCTGTCACTGATAAGAATGATAACAATAACAACAACAACAATCAGAGTTAAAATTTAATGAGCAGTTTCCTGCATGATAGGCACTGTATTACACACTCTGTAACCATTATCTCTTTGTGTCCTCATAGCAGCCGATAGGGGAGGTATGATTCATTATCACACTTTACACATGAGAAACTAAAGCACAGAAATGTTAAGTAACTTCTCCAAGGTTACATAGATAGCAAGGGTCAGAATCAGAAATCAAACTGAACGAGGAGGGCTTTAGGACCTGGGTTCTTCACCACTCTTCTCGGATCTCCCAAATATACCTGATCCTAGGAATTACTTGGGGCACTTGTTAAAAATACTTCCTCAGTGCCTTTCTCTGGGGAGATCAGTTTAGAAGGTTTGGGCTGGGGCCCAGAGCCCTGCCGTTTTAAAGAGCCCCCATGACATTCTTATGATGTTAAACATGTCACTTCTCTTGGCTGTCTCTCACTGCTGAAGAAACCCCTCCAGCAGCATAGTGGAGCACTGTCAGAAGCATCGTCTTTGCAAAGGTGGAGTGAATGTGTTTATGGGTATAAGGGGAGTAAGTACTCATGGAAAAAAAAAAGGTTATTGTTTTGTTCTTGCTCCCTCCAACACTCATAGCTCAGAAAAAGGTGGTGGGGTATAGATGCAGGAAAGGGGAAGGGCAAAATCTGAGTTTTCCTTGGTGTTCCTGCTCTTTCTAGTCATACAAATCTTCCTCAGCACATTATTATAGCCTCTATAATATTGCAGGTTGACTTGTCTTCTGCTACCGAAGAAGCTTGAGAAAAAGGGAGGAATTTTGGATGAGGCAGAGGAAACCCTTGTTCCCTCCATAGTTGTGCTATCTGGAAAGGAAAGACACACGCTCACTGACAACTGAGGGACTGGCAAGATTGAAGTGGGGGATGGATCAAGAATGGCCTTACCTGTTTGTGTCAGTTAGGGTCCTCTGAGAAGCAGATACTAATGCAGGATTAGACATGCAAGAGATTTATTGGAGAAACACCTATAAGGGTAAGGGGAAAGGGAACAGGAGGTGGGCAGGAAAGCCTTCAGATTGCAATGTAGGTCTGACGTCTGTGAAGGAAAGAGGGAAGGAAGGAGTGGGTTGAGGAGGCTTCAGACTGTAGCAGTCCGAGAAAGCCTTGGCCAGGCTATTGAGGAGTTCCCAGGCAAAGATGGCCTGCTAGAAGAGGCTTGCATTGTGCGGGAAGGCTCAGGTCTGGTGCAGCCACCCTGCTCAGTCATTGTGTAAGTGCAGCCTGCAGCAAGAGTGGAAATGGCATGGTGGATCCACGTTGTGGCCACTGGAGGCTCTCAGTCAGCTCTGGTCCCTGCAGCAGGTTCTTTGGAAGGAGATCTGAGCGGCATAACTCCATTGTTGTCATGTGATGTGTGGCTAAGACGTTGGTGTTTAATCCTGAAAGCAAAAGGCATTTAAGAAAAATGCAACATGATGGTAAGGAGACCAGTCACTAGGCTACTGCAAAAGTTCAGCCAAGAATGGAAAATAACTGAACTTAAGGAAATCGCTATGAAAAAAGAGGAATGAGCCAGATTCAAAACAGCAAATAAATTTAAAATGTTGGCTCTTCAAAAGACTCTATTGAGAAAATGAAAAGGCAAGTGACAGACTGTGGGAAGACATTGACAAAACATATACCTGATAAAACGTGTATCCAAAAAAGATAAAGAACTTTTAATATTCAATAATAAGAGACAGCCCAATAAAAATAGCAAAAGATATTAATAGACACCTCACCAAAGAAGATATATGGATGGCAGGTTTCATGAAAAGATGCTCAACATCATTAGTCATTAGAGAAATACAAATTAAACAATAAAGAAATGCCATGGTACTCCTATTAGAATAGGTACTATCAAAAGACAGACAATACTAAGTATTGATGGTGATGTAGAAAAACTGGAACCTAAATATACTGGTGGTGGGAATGTATAATAGAACCTCCAATTTGTAAAACAGTTTGGCAGTTTCTTAAAATGTTAAACATTCATTTACCATATAAACCAGGAATTCCAGTCCTAGATATCTACCCAAGAGAAATGAAAACCTACATCCATACAAAGACTTGCATGAGAATGTTCTTAGCAACATTAGTCATAACAGCCAAAACCGGAAGCAACCCAAACGTCCATGGATAAGCAAAATGTGCTATACCCATATGAAGGAATACTAGCAACAATAAAAAGGAACAAACTATTGATACATGCAACAACATGAGTGAATTCTCAAAAACACCATGTTAAGTTAAAGAAAACAGACACAAAAGACTTCCTAGTGTATGATTCCACTTACATGAAATTTCCAGGAAAGTCAAATCTACAGAAACAGATAACTGGTTGCCTAAGGCCAGGGTAGGAATGCAAAGAGGTACAAGGGAACTTTTTGGTGTAATGGGAATGTTTTAAAACTGGATGATGGTTGCACAACTGTATACATTTATTAAGATGCATTGAAGAATACATTTAAAGTGGGTATATTTTATGAAATGTAGATTAAACATTTAAAAACCTATTAAAAAAGAAAAAGAGCTAAGAAGGCAAACAGGATGAGATATGGCAACTGATTCAATCTAGAGAGTAAGGTTGAAGGAAATGTCAAGAATGATGCCAGGGTTTCTGGCTAGCATCCAGCGTGATGGATAATGTTATACTTGGAATATGAGGAAGAGCATATTTGGAGTTTAGCTTTGGATATATTAATTTTGAACTAGCTGTTGAACACTCAAGTGGATATTTCCAGTAAAGAGCTGGATTGGATGGCCTAGAGGCAATGGAAGGGATAGGAGTGGGAAAGAGATTTGAGAATCGTCCACTTCTAAGAGGTAGCTGAAGCTAGCTGCAAGAGTGGCTGAGATCATCCAGGGAGAATGTGCAGTGTGAGGGATCCTTGTCCAGTTGAATTACATTTTCAGCTAATTAGGAATAGCCTAATGAAAATCAGCTTCCCTAGAGAGTATTTCACTATTTGCATGGTGATAGAAGATAACTTCCCTGTATTTCATGTGTTTTTCCTATAGCTCAAGATCTTAGAAAGTCTGCTTCAGAATCTCAGACATATTATGTAGAGGTAATTTAATCTAGCCTATATTGTCAAACATTTATCTTATATCACACAACTGGTAGCTGAACTATAGCCAAATTAACAACATCTGAGGATCTACCATATGTCAGACAATGTGCTAAATAAACATTCTTAAATTTCTAAGAAATTTAAGGCTTAGAAGCTGACATCAAGAAGTTTATAATCTGGTCCTATAATTCTATACTTTTTCAGCATATACATTTTGGGGTGGGCAGGGAATGGTGGAAAAGGAACTAGAGAATTCATTGACCTACTAGAATAAGGAAAAGTCTGGAAGGATTTGGTGGGTTGTCTCTATAAATAAGCCCTTGACTGGAAGTAAATTTGAGGTAGTTGTTCAGGCCAAAAGGGCTTCTGTTTTGTTTCAAAAAAGTTTAGTTCTTGTGGGTTTCTTTTTAAAGATTGCATTGGTCATTTTATTTCAAGTAAATTTTTATCCTGCTTTTTCCAAGAGACATGGTAAGCATTATTTTCAGAAGCCATTAATATGTTGTGCAATTTCTTGCAAAGATGGGTGTGTTCCAGACAATAGAGAAACAAGGCAGGCTCGTTGGCCCTTTCATCAACAATCTCTCTGCATGGAAATCCAGACGCAGGAGCTTGAGCTGGATCTGACGAGTGAGCTGAGTTATGACAGTGGGGCAAAGGCAGCTCTATAACTCTGTGGCCAAAGGGAAGGCTTATTGGCTTAGATTAGCAAATGGATAATGAGGCCTTTGAAAACCACTGAGGAGGATAAAAAGAAGCGGCCATTAAAAGTGAGGACACAGAGAACCGTCATGTTCTGATGATGCTGGGCAGGGGGTGGCATCCCCCTGTAGCACATTAAGAGGACGACTGTGAGGGCAACTGCAATCATGCTCCAAGTGATCCAATATGACTAGGTGACAAAGGGCTGGAGTAGGCCATTGATTCCACTATCAGACAAGGGAAGGGACCCACGTAATGTGCTATCTGTGTTCGGTCTGTGTTGACGATGGCTAAGCTTGAAAGAAAATGTCATCCTTCAAGTTTGTTCCCAAAAGAATGGCAAGCTCCTGCTGGCCTCCAATAGAATGTCAGCCAAGAGCTCCCCGAATGGCCTGGTGGAATGAGGATGGAACTGCATCAGCATCCATAGTTTACCCCGCAGTGGGCTCCAGACCCGATGCCCAGTGAGTTAGATGTGTCTCCAAAGATGCACTTTCAGAATTATCTCTGGCAAATGCATATCACTACAAAACTGTACAAATTATAAGCACCCTTTGCAAATTTCTTTTCCCTTGTGCATGCAAAATAAGTTTTCCCTAAATCCAAGCTTTTCAGCTCAAGATTACATTTGTAAATTATTTAAAAATTACTTAGTTCAAGAGGAAGAATTTTGTATAGTCACCCTCTGTAAATTTTTTTAACCCATATATAAATCTGGATTACTTCCGATTTATACAAGTTTTATTAAATTAAGTTTGCAGTGTCCTTACTGCTTACAAATCTTAAACGGACTACTGCCATCGTGAAAGAAAACCTTCATGACTTCAAAAATTATCCAGGTAATCTCTGTATAACTGTCCTGATTGCCAGAGCTACAGGATAAAAAACAGGCGCACAAAGAGATCCTTACATAGTTATAATCACCACATCTTGCTCAAGAATTGCCTTTGTTGTTGTTATTCTTAAAGGTATTTCTACCAGGATACAAGAGGCAAAAAAACCCTAGCCTGATGTGAAGGAACTTGTACATTCCTAAGGTCTTGGGTTGGCTGGGGAAGTGGCCCAGCAAGAGGTCCCAATTCTTCCTCGTCCTTTCTCCCACTGTCTGAGGCACACATAAAGCAGCAGGATCACCCCACATACCCATCTGTCCTTGGCTGGATTGTGAATTCTTGTGCCTATGTCTGGCTTTGATGCCTCTGAATGCTGTAATTATGATCATTTTCTTTAAGAAAAATCTTGCTAGTAACTCACAAGTGTTTTTGCATATGTTGAGGGCTTGGGTTTTACTTTAATACATATTGATTTCCTTCCTGCATAGGATTTTATAGAGCCCATTTGGTTTGAAATTTGCCCCACCTCATCTGATGCCTGATGGGCTAGGGATGATCTAAAATTGGTGTACTCGCCTTCTGAGAACCAGTGAAGGCTCACAAACAGCTTCTTCTAACCATTCAGTTTATCATTTACACTCAACCTTAGTATCAGTGTCTCAAGTAAAGCCAGCAAACACAGAACATTCTTTGATATTTCAGCCTTTTTATATGCCATATCAAAAAGGCACAGTATGCCATAATCTGTTGGTTGTTACGAGCATTAGTTTACCTTATAAGTAGAGTGCACAATTTGGTCTCTTTTGACCACTTTGGTTGAAAGATCGTATTTGTTTCCATAAAATTCATCTTTTATTGTAATTTTTTTCAGTGACTCTAAAGACCCATTTTATGTTCTCCAAAGTGTCTGTTTGTTTCATAATTTACACTTAAGCAAATTGCCACCCCAGATAAGCCCTCACTATCAAACAATCTGTCTGCTTGATGGAAAGCATTGCCCATACAGCTGCATTCTCAGTTTGGTCCTTGGATACAAATCAGTCATTATATGTAAAATCAGATTTTTCTTCCTTAAGAATGAGAGTTCTACTGTAAAATATTGGATGCAGTGTATACATAATTCAAGGCAGATTTATAAAGATTGTTAGTTCCAGTGTCATTTGCATTTATGTAAACTAATATATCTGTTTGTTTACTATTACTCTGGATGAAGATACATATTTTTTGTTAACTATATTTTTAATTTAAAAGAGAATATTGTTCATATTTAATGGAGTCATAAATCACTGCTCTTCTCTTTACTGGCTTCAGTACAACACAGTAATGAACTTTTGTATATTCCTTCTGAGGCATATTGTATTTTCCAATATACATCCCATCTCATACTGACTTTTTATGATGCGACTGTTCCTCCCTTGAGCCTGGTGCTCCTGACTGCTTCAACCAACAATGTATGGTGGAAAAGATGCTATGTGACTTCCCATCTAGGTCGTAAGAGTTTCTGCTTAAACATCTCTTTCTCTCTGAAAATGCTAACTCTAGGAGAAGCCAGTCCTGGGCATGAGGAAACTCAAACTAGCCAATTGTCCCCATGGAGAGGGCTTGACGGAGAGTCAATTCAGGCCCCCAGGTAATAGTCATCATCAATAGCCAGACATGTGAGTAAAGGAGCTTTCAGATGATTCCATGATTCTCATCCCCAGTATTAAGGCTTCCAGCTACCTATCAAAGAGGGATGCTAGGATGACTAAATTAGTTAATATATATAAAGGGCTTAGAATAGGGCCTGATACATAGTACACGCTCATTAAAATACTAGCTATTATCAATTTAGCTTTAAGGAACTTCATTTCATTTCTTATGATTTGTATTTATTTCCCAACATATTGCAATATAAACAATAGAAAATGTAAACACACGCAATTTCAATATTTTCTTAATTTGTTCTATTTTTCCATGTTTTCTTCAAAATCCCGTCTATACACAAACATCATTTTTAAATTCATAATTATTGCAAAGACACAGGAGGACATAAATAGTCACTTAGGGTTCACTCTGCAAGAAGACTAATCATTGTAAGCCAGAAAACTACCCCAAGAGGTAGGAAATCCTCATTCTAAAAATGAGGAAACTGTCATTCCTTTAACCAACAGAATATTATACAGATAACAAAATTACAACTGAGGAGACTAAGTAACATTGTCTGTATAATATAATATGAAGTAAAAAGAATAGGATATAGAACTCAAGATATTAGACTTGAGACAGACTAGAAAACATCTATGCTTAATATAGTCAATGAGCTAAAAAAGACAAGCTGAAAATTTCAGAATGGAATTAGAAACAATAAAATGTGATCTAGAATGTTTGAAAAGAAATCAAATTTTAAAATCTAGAATTAAAAAAATATAATAACCAAATTAAGACCTCAATGGATAGGTTTAGTAGCACCTGAAAAGAAAACTAGAGAATTGGAATAGGGGTTAAAAATATTTAAAATGCAGCATGGAGAAACAACTCAGAAAACACAGAAGTGAAGATAAGGACCATAAAGTGCATAATGAGGAATTCTATCCTGTTTAATTGGACTCAAAAAGAAAACGTGAAAGAGAAAAGATAAGAAGCAATATTTGAAGATTGATGGTTGAGAATTTTCCAGAACTGATAAAGAACCTCAATCTAAGGTCTATGTTCCAATTCAAGGAATGCAGTGAATCCAAAATGATATAAATAAAGGAAATGCATTAGAGGAATTAGAGGGAAACTACCGAAAATCAAAGACAAAGAGAAAATCTCAAAAGTAGCCAGAGGAAAAGAGACTACCCTCAAAGGAGCCGCAGTGAGACTGACAGCTGACTTCTCCACGGCAGCAAGGGAAACCAAAAGCCATTGGACTGGCATTTTTAGTGTGCTGAAAATAACAATAGTAACTGCTAACCAAGAATTCTTCACCAGGAAAAATATGCCTCAAGAAGGACATTTTCTGTCAAACACTGAGATAGTTCACCACTAAGAGATCACAGTGAAAGACTTTCTAAAGGTTGTCTCTAAGCAGAAGAAAATAATCCCAAAGGTCAAACTAAAGCACCTGGATGGTCAAGCTAAAGTCTTAAATATATTTTTTTTTAATCTGACCTTTGATTTTTTTTTTCAAGACGGGAGAATTTTCACCATATACCATTTGTGTACCTTTTAAATCTTATTTTGATTTAATAAGCCTGCATAGAAAGTGTTACTCATAGTACTCTCTATATAGTAATATAACTAGATTAAAAGAAACTTAACCCAAAACTTGTTGTGGTTAGAAAATAGAAAAGAGAGTAACAAGCTCCTTTTAGAACTGCTGTGGCAGGTAGTAAATAAACATTATCTCAGCCATAAAGATGCACATGTACAGTTGACCCTTGAACAATGTGGAGGTTAGGGGTGCTGACCCCTATGCAGTCAAAAATTCACATATAACTTTTGACTCCCCCCAAACTTAACTACTAATAGTCTATTGTTGACTGGAAGTCTTACCAATAACATAAACAGTTGATGAACAAATATTTTGTATGTTGTATGTATTGTATACCATATTTTTACAATAAAGTAGCCAGAGAAAAGAAAATGTTATTAAGAAAATTATAATAAAGAGAAAATATATTTACTATACATTATGTGGAAGTGTACCATAATAAAGGTCTTCATCCTCACCTTCATGTTGAATAGGCTGAGGACGAGGAGTAAGAGAGGAGTTGGTCTTGCTGTCTCAGGAGTGGCAGAGTCAGAAAAAAAATCTGTGTATAATTGAACCTGTGCAGTTGAAACCCATATTGTTCAAGGGTCAACTGTATTTATGTTTCTAGACAGTGGAGATCAGCTGTAGGCACAATGAAAAACTAACCATCAGAATGCAAAGAAATGGAATGTTTTCTATCATACATATTATTATTTATTTATTTATGTATTATTATTTTATTGCAGAATGTTACAAACACTTTGGTTACATAAATTGCTTTTGTACTGTTTGAACCAAAGTTATAAGTGTGCGCGTCCCCCAGATAGTGTCACACGTAACAGGTACAATGCATATTATCTTTTAATTTAGATTCCATTGAAGCCAAGACTATTTAGAAGGACATACTGGATTCAAGGCTAAAAAAATCTGCTTTTCTTTTCCATTTAACATAGAATTATAAAAAACTGCTAGAGCACTTACTTAGTAGTCCATGTTGTCCCAGCTACACAGCACAAATGCTCATGCTGATAAACTGTAAAGAATCAAATAGACCAAATCATAGTATTTTAGGATTGGAAGGTACTCAGAGATATAAGAATTCCTTCTCTATCATGCCTAGGAAGCTTGAACACATCCACTGATAAAGAGGTCACTACTTTCTGCTCCATTATTGGGCATTTTCAATTGTTTTTTTAATTGAGCCCAAACTTCCTTCCTACAATTTTCTCTTCTTTGTCTAACTCTGTTCTTTCCACAGCAATATAGGACAAACGTACTCCCTCTTTTACATAACAGACCACCACATATTAAAAGGCAGCTATATAGTCTCCCTTTAGAATTTGTTCTCCTAGGCTAAATATGCCTTTTACAATTTGGCCTTTCCCAGTTAGCCTGTGTTTGGGCAGTCAGGGGAGAAACAGTCTCATTCAAGGAAGAAGAGGGCAATAGTGGTATGAGAAGTAGAAAAAGTCAGGGTGGAGAAAGGGAGGTAAATTTTGAGAAAATGAACAAGCCAACATATATTTTGTAACTTAAGTAAGATTTTCTGTACTTGGCGATTATTTTTAAAATTTTGGAACTTCATATGATATATTAAAAGTAGGAAGACTCTTTGACCAGATTTGTAAAGATAGAAGTCTGGAGTTCAAGGTGGCCTAGGAACTTTCTGCTGGTAAGATGATGGTGTTTAATTCTGAGACATGCCTTGTAAAGGGACTATCAATCAATGTCCTTAGATTTTGGAATAGCACACTGCAATAAAAGATTCCAATTAATCTATCCAGCTAAAGATTCGGGTATAAGGAAGTACACTTGTGTGGTCTGGCCAGTCTTGGTAACGTAACTACAAAATGCAACTATACTCATGGATCAAGGAATGCCAAGAAATGCATGAATTTGGGGATAAAGGTGAAACAAGGGACAGACTATTATTCCACGTTGATCCTCACTCAGCATTGCAAGGGACACTTTAGTAACTGCCAATGACCAGGGTTTGTTAATATTACTGGGGAAAGGCTAGATTCTAATGGCTCTTCCTACTGCCAAGAAATGTGGCTCCTACATTTTGAAACCTGTGCCTTCACTCCATGTATAAATCATAATATAACAACTTGATAAGGGCTATAGTTGCTGGAATCTAGCACTTGTGAGGACAACTAAGAAATAACAGCCTTTCTATTTGATCATTCTGTATAGACTGATTCTGCTGAAAGCATACTCAGAGAATCTGCTCACAACAGATTTTTGAAGAATGGATCAGGCTGAAGAAAAATTCATGAGAAGAGAGTTATCTGTCCGATCCACGGCTGCAAATATTCACTTGTTTGTTTATCCCAGGAAATAACTGATGCTGAGTTTCACGTTCACTTTACCATCCATGGGAAACATGACTAGGAGATGGGTGAGTGTGTTAGTCAGCCATTGCTGTAATAATGCTACGTAATAAAACTCAGTGGTTTATAAACAATAAGCATTTCATTTTTCTTTCTTACTTGTCCTTGGTCAGGACAAATCTGCTTCATGATGCAGGCTGGTTAGTTTAGGTCCAGGCTGCACATCAGGCTTGGGTTTGCTCCATGTATTTCCCTCCGGTCCCAAGCTGAGGGGATAGAAGCTAGCTGGGTCATGCTTTTTTCATGGTAATCACCAGAACACAAAAGGACAAGCCAAACTATGTGAGCATACATAAAGCCTTTGTTCATGTCTCTTCCATGACATTCCATTGGCCAAGGCAATATTCAAAAAGTAGAATTTAGTAAGAAGTCCCATTGTCCCATGGAAGGATGATGCAAAGCTACAACGTGAAGGATATAGATGTATAATCTTACTGCAGGGGAGAAAAGAGTTGGAATGAATAATTTAATATTCCAGAGTATGTGTTCTATACTTTTTTGTAAAAGCTAGCCTAGATAGCTATATTTTTTTAATTCAAGGATAATATTTTAGGCTAAAGGCCGACAGGACTGTTTTAAGTGAAACCATAAACACTAAAGAACCAACAACAGTGAGAAAGCCATCAGTCCTAAGTCAAAGAAAATAAAAAATGCACCCAGCTTTCTGTGAAGGTCTCATTGGGTGCAATGGTGATGGTGATGCCTCAGCCCTCAAATGCTGTGGGCTTGGCAGAGAAGCCACACCACTATTCTGGCTGATTCAGGGCAAGGCAAACGCACTCAAACTTCTTGACATTGCCAGTAGTGTCAAAAGGGATGTGCTGGTTGCCAGCAAAAGCGCCATTAAAAAATGGAAATGAAATATAAAAAAAATAAAAGTTGGGATAAAATGTCAAATTGTGCTTATGGGAAAACATATCCATTTCCAAGTGATGTAATGGAAAATCCATCTTTGGTCTACCCAAGTCAAGGACATTTTATAAACTGAATGATGTGACAATTTGTGACAAATTCTAAACCCACTAAACAAAATCTCTTGCCTCTGGGAAGAGGGTAGCTGGAATTTCTAAATAAGTAAAATTATGGCTTAAAGGTCTAGGGAGGGGCAATAGCTCAGAAATATTTAACAGTCTATAGATGTGTGTGTGTGTCTGTGTGTATATAAATGAATTGATGCATATATTTAGATAAATGCACACCACACACTGCATGTTGATTTTGCCAACTAATACTTCCATATCAAAGCAAGAACTAGATATTTCCGTATCCTGATCTGTTTATTCTTTATTAATAGTTATTGCACTCAGCCTGTCTGATTAAAATTAAGCCTCTCTTCCATTCAAATTTGTTCAGCCTCAAAGGGGATTCTCACTAGAGTTATAAACCTGATATAAGAAAACGGAACGCCTTAACGCTTGCAAAGGTTGAATTGGAAGCAGTTTCTTCCAAGGTAAAGGAAAAATGTCTTCCAAAGGCATGCAATTCAATTCAATGTACCTCACACCTTATACAAATATTAACTCAAAATGTATTAGAATGCATCATAGAACTAAATGTCAGGCTTATTGCTGCAAAACTATAAAACTTTTCGAAGAAAACATAGAAGAAAAATCTTCATGACCTTGGATTAGGCAAAGAGTTCTTAAATATAATACCAAAAGCACAAGCCATAAAAGAAAAAATAATGAATTAGACTTCATCAAAATTTAAAAAAAAAACACTTTTGCTCTGTGAAAGACACTGTTCAGAGAATGAAAAGATAAGCTACAGACTTGGAGAAAATATTTGCAAGTCATATATATATATATATATATATAAATAGTCTGTCCAGAAAATATCCAGCAATGTAATATGAAAATAGAGACATTTACTGAAGACGATACAAGATACAAGAAACATTGCACATAGGACAATGACGCCTCAGTTCCCTTCCAAGTAGGCACCTTGGGACCTCACGCAGTTCTCCCAGCATCTCTTAACCTAACCCGTACACGTTCAACATTCTCAGGTGTTCTGCTTGTTGCAGGCCTTCCAGAACATGGATCACTTTCAACAGATTCTCGACCATCTTTGAAGTGTTTGTGCCACACTTTTATTTGCGCTGCACTCACTGCATCATCCCTGAAAGCCTCTTGAATCATCCAAGTAGTTTCCATGGAGGAATGTTCAAGTTTAACACAAAATTTGATGCAGATTTGTTGCTCTACTCGCTCAGTCATCTTGAATGCGACAGCCACACAGTACACATGCTCACTCAACAGCGTCTAGTGCCCCACTGAACAGTACAGTGAAGTCGTAATTGTTCACACATGCGCATTACAGTCCTCTCTCCCTGGCTGCCAGGTTACATCGATGTCGTGCAAACCGTTCTTGTTGTATTAACAATGGCTGGATACTTTCCAGACAGCCCTCATACACACACACACACACACACACACGTATATATATTTTTTATATATATATATATAGTCAACAAAAAGCAAATAAACATCTAAATTTAAAAAGTGGCCAAAAGATTTGAACTTAAGGAAGATATACAGATGGCAAATAAGTCCATAAAGAGATGCTCAACATTAATTGTCATGAGGAAAAAGAAAATTATAACTACAAAAGAACAAACTATTGATACATGTAACATAATAGATTAATTGCAAACACATTACACTGAGTAAAAGAAGCCAAATTCAAAGTTTATATACTATATGATTCCATTTATATTACATTCTTGGAAAGGCAAGACTATAGGGATGGAGAATACATCAGTGGTGGTCAGGGTCCCAAAATGAGGGGAGGATTTGATGGCAAGTTAGAAGCATCAGAGAATTTGGGAGGGGATGTGATAGAATTGTTCTGTATCCCAATTATGGTGATGGTTATATGACTCATGTGTGTGTCAAAATTTGCAGAACTGTTCATTTCAAAAAAGTGGATTTTACTGTATGTGAATTAGAAAATAAATTTTTAAAATTCAACTCAACAAACTTTTAACATTTGAGTATTATATGCCAAACACTCTGCTAAAGGTAGTATAGAATACAAAAATGAAGAATTCATAGTTCCTGCCCTTGAGGGGACTTAAAACTGTAATAGAAAGGCATTAGGCTAGAGGAGAGAATGACACATTTTCACTGAAAACTGTACTAGAGAGAGTAGTCTATATAAAGAGCTTCAAGAGTAGTATACATAGAGATAAGAGGGTTTACAGGCAGGAGAGATGGAGACATCACTCTGTAAATGTGATGAGAAATGAAAACTTACGGAATTTCAGATGGACCTTAACAGATAAGCATGATTTATTATGCAGGGATTGGAGATGGGGAGAAGAGAGATCAGGGCAGAAGGAAGCCCAGAGAAGATGATGAGTACTGTGGGTGAGCAGGCCGTGTGGAGGGAGTGGCATGTGGTTCAGTTTGATTGGAGGAAAAGGAGAAAGTGTTGGAGCTAATTTGTGGAGTGTCTTGAATGGCTTATTAAGATGGTCTTAATTCAATGGACAATGGGAAGCCATGAAAACATTTGCAGTAGGGCTTGACTTTATAACAGAATTTCCCAAACTCATTTGACCATGGGACACTTAAAAATTATAATGTAGAGATGGAATACCAACACGTTGCTTGGGAGAGTTACTGCCAGTTTTTTGTCAAAACCATCCTTGATTTGGCAACTGATCCACAGAGAAAATGTTGTACAGTGCAAATGTTTAGTGTATAAAAAACATGGAATATTATCAAAACTCTACATTGACATTATAAAACACAATGTAGACATAGATCAGAGATCATGAAGTAGGTGAATAATACTAAAGGGATGGTTGGTTGGTAAATGTGGCCTAAGCATCTGTTTGAAGATTGGATGTCATGTGCTCCTATATCAGATGACTCTTGTGTGGTTTACTGTGTCTCTACAGGATTTCATAGTACTATTACTTAGAGGTAGATCCTGTTATGTAGAGGTAGATAACTATGTAAGACTTAGAACTACACAAATGTGTTTGGTAATTTTCTAACGTACATGTTTTTAATTTCAACATTTAGAAGAAAAACATCAATAGTGCTGACTGTAGAAGACACTGTTGATGATCTGCCCACATCTCCCCAGTCCACTCCAGAGATCAATACAACTTTGGTGGACCTTCCCACACATGCCAATAGCATCCCACTTCCAGGTTGGCACCTCTTTCTGCCCAAAGGCTTTCTCTGAATGTCAGGGCATTAGCACATAGGGTAAGACGGAAGTGCTAGGGAGGGGGAGTATTTCCACCTCTAGGAGCAGCCCTCCAACAGTGAGGAGCAAGAGTTGTTGGATAAATACCCTCACTCCCTCACTTCTCAGGGGAACAATGCTGTGGTGTGTTATGTACAGTCTTGTAGAGGGTTCTCGGTGGGATTGAGCCCTAGTTTCCCACCATGACAACCCACCCATAAATGCACCCATCATTGGTTTTCTTCCTTTCCCTGGCTTCTTGGGATCACTTCCCAAATAAACTCCTAACACCCAAATCCTTGTCTCAATGTCTGTTTAGGGGGGATGCAATCTAAGACAATGTTATCCTCCCCACCCCACCCCCACCAGGAATCTTTTTACCAATTCAACAAATTCATTATTTTTCATTAAATAAATATTTATTAAACACTTACTATGTACGATGGTGAGTAAAGGAAAATTGATATTTGCCTTCATTTGACCTAGAATCTGTTGTAAGTGGCAATGATAAAGTCCAGGGTGCTAAGGGCACAAGAAGCTAGAGCTCTGAATCTATTCTGAGAGGGTTTGGGGAGGCTTCTCAGAGACAGTGATGTTTCTGCTGAGGCCTGAACAATGAGCAAGGGCTTAGAAAAAAGGAGGGTGAAAGATGTTACAAGCTGTGTGATTTAGGAAACATTCCTTTAGTGTTTAGGGGAATAAAAATCATACAGGAAGAAGAGCAGTTGATTAAAGTGCAAAGACTGCCTTTGTCAAACTTTTGAAAACTCATTTTAACATGAAGTGAAAGAAGATGAATAGCAATTTAATTGATTTGTAAATGATGCATTCTTTTTAAATTAAAAAAAAATTGATTCCTAGGTTCATTAAATGCTTCCCAGACATCCTGAAAGAAACTCACTAATTTAACAGTGGGCTATTTTGCTTCTGTACTTATCACTCCATCAGATCCTGTTTCTCTTGTCTTCCATTGAAACAAATGTTAATGAACTCCCTTTATCACCCTGGAAAATTTGTTACCATCATTTTGTGCCTGAAGAAAGGGGGTTCAGAAAGGAAACAGCCATGCTGTGTTTGTTTCTAACTCTTTCTTTTATTAAATGTCTACTCAGTCTGTAGGTTATCTTTACTTTCTTGGATGAGACAGGGGAAAGTAATTTTTACCATGGAGATATGAACCTCAAAATTTGTAAATTTGTAAAGGTTTTATTGATTCCTTGCAAGGAGTTATGCATTCATTCATTCAGCAGGTCTGTAGAAATCTCTGGTATGTGCCTAAAACTTTGTTAGTCACTGGAAATACTGAGATAAACAGGGTACAGCTGCTGTCCTTAAATGATGGGGGGACAGATACATATAGGCAACATTGGCAGGACAGTAAGTATTAATACAAAGGAACATATAAGATGTGCCGAGAGGAAGACACACAAGCCTGGGGGCATGGTAAAATGCTGTTTATTTTGGGCACCTGGGTGCAGGTGGGTGGAGACCAAAAAGGGCGTCAGCACCGAGGAGGGGAAGAGTGGTGAGTTTTACAGAAGGTTTGAATGAAAGTTTGGGGAGGAAGAGTTCTTTCTGGAACAGCCGCCAGTTTCTCCATCCCAGCCTTTGTAATTCAGAGTTATCTTTACAACCTCCCAGAGCCTCTTCCGGGGCCCTAATCTGACTTCTTCATCTACCCCATTCCTTTCCATACATTTTTCAAGTTCCCACTCTGAGCAAGCCCAACAAGATGTAGCTGCATAAAGGAGGGTCCCTAACTTTGCTAGGGAAGATGGGAGTGATGGTCTTTACAAAGCAGGTGACACTTGGCTGGATCTTGAAGGATGGCTTGAATTTTCCTAATGACAAGGTGGGAAACAGCACTGCAAACAGAAGGAACAGCACTGACAAAGGCATGGAGACGTGGAAAAGTACGGCACGTTTGAGAACTGCAGGGAATCAGTGGCTGAAGTGCAGGGGCAGGGAAGTGGGGGTGGAGGATCTGGTGAGGTCTATGAAGTGGATGTAAAGACAGTTGGAGACCAGGTTATGAAGGACCTCCGGACTCGATTCTATTTGTAACAGGGAAGGATTGGAGGTCTTCAAACAAGAAGTGACACGAACTGGTTTGCGTTGCATAATCTGGTAGCACATGTAGAAAAAAGAATAAAGGGGACGACAAGATTAGAGGCAAGAAAAGCAACGGCTTTTCTTTGCCAGTTCGGGCAAAGAGACCAAGAGCCAAGCTAAAGCATTAAGTAGTGAGCATGGAGTCAGTGGGGGAGAGACAAGTTAGTCAAGAGGCAGGATCATCGGAACTTGGAAATTAAATTATTTCGCTATAGCTCTACTAGAGACAGGAAGCGACAAAGGGCAACTTGGAGGTTAAGCCTAGGCAACTGGGTCTATCATGATGTTATTCCAACATGCACGGACAAAAGGTATTGCTATGGAACCCAAAAAAGGAGTCCAGCCTAGGTCCTGCCACTTGCCGCACATAGAGCCAATTATTGAGACAATGAGAATTGCCAAGGATGAAAGGAATTTTAATGCGAAAGATATCTGTCTCAAACCCATCTCCCTGGCAGACTAAGGGAAAGGCTTTTACAGTGGCTTGTGGAATGCAGGTCAGGTTGCATGGGGTTTGAAGTCCTAGGGTCTTCAGCTGTTTTTGATGGATGGTGATTCCTGTGGAGAGGCTAGTTAAGTCTGGTTGTTAGGCTTGACTGGTGACTGGGAAAGTCTGAGGGAACAGAAAATAACTTAGGGAGGGCATCATTTTGCAAGGCCGATTATAGTATTATTTTGGAGGTGACAAATTTAAAGAGATTCCATGATATATGGGAGATCAAAGCCAGACTGCAGGAGGTTGAGAAGTGAATGGGTGATTTAGAAGTAGAGACCTGGATAGATTAGATTGCTACATACACAGATTCAGAATGGATAAGATATGGTTGGATTTCATGACAATAATGTGTCAGATAAGGCACTTTGCTATGTGAGCCATTTTCTTTTATATTTCAAGTTATGTTATTTGTTGGTAAGCATTTTTTCTAATTCCAAAATATGCAAAGAAACACGTTTAAGTGAACACCCGGAGAAGATAGGACAGGGTGTGCAATTTACTTAGAAGACAGACATTCTAGAACTATTTTTAACTCAGCCCATCCCTTGCTTCACTGGGATGTTGGTGAAATATTCAGGTTGTTTATGAGGAGCCTGTGTATAAATACACAGTCATATTTTCCGTTCAAAATGGGAGGCTTTACCAACCTTCCCTCTATGCCATGGCACTGTCATTTAGTTCATGTGTTACACTCTGTAATCCGGCAAGAGCCTGGGCTGTAATTCCATATGGCTGGTCACCAGCTTCCAGCCCTAACTGACTTTGATGTTGTAGTACAGGAGGAGCCCCAGGAGGGCTGCAGGAAGAGGATCAGACAAATTGGGAGAAAAGGGGCCTCTGCCTCTTAGCCAGAGAGGTGATGAACTAGCAGGGGAGAGAACCAAGTATGATGGTGAAAATGTGAATCTATCATCTGAAAGGAAAAGAAAGGTAATACAAGTTTACCAACCCCAACCATTCCCACTGTAGTCCTATAAACACAAATGCTGGTGAAGTTTTTTGAGTTCCACTCTGCTGTGTGTGGAAAGATGGTTATGTTAATGAAATTATGCTTTAAATTAGCTGAACATATTTTCAAAAGAAAATTCTTTGCTGAAATTATATATTACAGGTTTTGTGGTACCCTTGTGCTGCAATTTAACAGCATGTTGTTATTATTTAGCATTTAATGAGTACCAGAAATTGCTCTGTGTATTCTCTGCTTGGTTCAGAAACAATAAAATAAATGGCCTATTTAGACTGCCTGGTATAAGGGGATCCTTCTGGTACTGACCACCCATAAGACTGATAAATGGGGGATTCCTAATGAAAGTATCCTTCACAGAAAATATGCTCTTCCTTCCTCATCTTACAATTCCTTTCCACGAAATCCTCAACTAGGAACACTCAAGAATCATGCAGTACCTGAAGTCCTATCCAATACCTCCAAATATAAAGGAACAATTTACGTCAGTTGATTTCTGTCCTATTAATATTGTTAATTACTAATTCTGATTACTGGCCTTGTTTCTTTAGAGGAAGTTATTAAGAGAAGACCTCAGTCAAATGTTTTCTTTCCTGTTAGTGAAGCCTCCAGCACTTTTCTGAACATGCTTGTTCATCTGATAATGGGGGGCAGGGGGACATCTTGTGACTATGAAGGATTTTTGAACAAACAAACATAAATCTCCCAAAGCCATGAATAAAATAGGGGAGGGGGAAGTTTACTGCAATTAGGTAATTTATATACATATTCTATATCAAAATTACAGCTCATAAAATTTTTGTTGGTCCCTCTTTAGACTTATAAAATAAAGGGATACATTTTATAGTTGTAGCAGCAATAGCTAAAGAGGTATTTGAAAACTAGTACTGGAGCATAGTTTCAATTTTTCTTAAAAAAAAATACAAGCAAACAAAATTGACTTGCCTATAGACTAATTCATTTCAGGCACAGCTTAATTTCTTTCAGATTTGGGGTTTATAAGCCCTGCCTAATTTGCCTGGTGCAATTATCTGTTATGTTGGCAACTGTAGAGCTCAAGAATCTTTTAAACAGTTGAAAAGCATCTTACTTCCCACATTTAAACAAGCAGATAAGGTACAAATAATAATACTAAATATAAATCCAGTTGTGAGAAAGTTGCTCTAACTCAGAGATTTAATCTCAAAACCTACTTTGTACCCATTACAGCCATCTGTTTGAGATTTAGGTAAACCTGTCAGAGGCGGTGGGCCTGGGAGTTATTGAGGAGGGTTGTACCAGGAACAAAAACAGAGGTTTGAAGCGGGGGGCCCACAAATGTGCTTTATTTAGGCAGCATCATGATTTAACCATTTTGGATGTGAATGTTTTTAGTTGGGGCACTAGTCTCCAGTTCATCATAACCACTCCCTATTGTCATATGCCTGTCTGCCTGGTGTATTTATGTCGCTGGTCTGGGCCCAAGAGATATTTGAGCTTACAGTACCTGGTATGTCTTATATACATATTTGTGCCATAGTTTCTGCTCTTCAGGAGGTGTCTACAATCAAAGGAATCCAATCCAGAGCTCAGAACCCTTTGGGTATGAGCATAATCTATTCGTCAGATACCATGTTAACATTTTTACATGCATGCCCACATTTAATCTCCATGATGACTCCATGAAGTGGCTATTGTAATTACCCATCCCCATTTATTGGATGGGGCAAGTGAGACTTAAAAACGTAAATTACTTGCCCAAGGTCACACTCTTAGGAATGACAGACAAGATTTGAACCCACACTTCAAAACATTTGATCACATGACCCAGAGCTCAAGACAGGAAATATAAAGTTCTCATATCCTGGACCTATAGATTTCCCCCCTACCTTCCACAACACTCCTCCTATCAAAGGCCACTAGCATATTTAAGAAGCCTAGATTTCATGATTCAACACTTAAAATGATCTTTTCAAATACCCTTGACTCCCTTCCCTCTTTACCTTCCATTGCAACCTCTTGGAAAATGCCAATTTTTCATCTGAGACAAACATCCATTATCTTCTCTCTTCCCTGTACCTTCAACCTCCCCTTATTTATCAGATGTATTCCCTTAGATATGAACAAAAGACCCTACCTTACCCGAGGTTCCTCTGGCTTTCACCTGTATTTCGCTTTTCACAACCCTTTACAACCAAGCTTCTGCAAAAAAAAATAGCCTATCTTGCCTACTTCCACTTCCTAACTTCCCATTTACTCCTCAGCCTCTTGCAACCTGACTTCTGATCCCACCCGTCCACTGAAACTACTATTTAAATTCCTAATGAGTTTCTAGTTGCTAAATTGAATGAGCATTTTTCATTGTATCCTCTTTAGTATCCAACACTGTTGAATACTTTCTCCTTCTCAGAATGTTCTCTTCCCTTGCCTTCCACGACATGACATTCCCTTTTCTCCCCCAGACCTCCTTTGCAGCCTCTTTTGCAGCCCCTCTTCCACCTCCAACCATCAGTGTTAGGACTTCAGTTTCAGTCTTCTGGAATGACTTCGTCATGACTCTCAAATCCACATTTTCAGCCAGCTTTCTCTTAAACTCCATCCAGCTGCCTGTTGAAGTCCCACAGGCTCTTGAAATTTAGCCTGTTCCCAACTCCTCATTTCCCCCTCTTCCTTATTCTCTTTATTTTACCTGTCCAGGTGAATACCTGTACCATAAACACAACTGCCCAATCTTGAGTCATTTCTTCCACATTAAGTGAAAAAGCCCCTAACGTCTTTTTAATAAATACTTTTCTCTCCTCTTCTCCATCCCTGACATTACTGCACCTATTCATACCCCATTCTTGTTTGTTTGTTTACTTTTCTTATTATGTATAGATAGTTCTATGAGTTTTGACAAAATGCATATAGTGTATAACCACAACCACAATCAAAATATGAAACAGTTCCATCACCTCCCCCCAAAACTCTCTCATGCTCATCTGCAGTCAACCCCTTTCCCTATCCGCAGCCCCCGGAAACCACCGGTCTGTTTTATATTCTGATAGTTTTTCTTTTTCCAGAATGTCATATATATGGAATTACGAAGTGTGTAACCTTTGAATTTGGCATCTTTCACTCAGTCTAATACATTGGAGATTTAACCATGCTGTTGTAGGCATCTGTAATTCATTCCTTTTTATTGTATGGATGTACCAGTTTGTTTATCTATTTGCCAGTTGAAGAACGTTTACTCTGTTTCCTGTTTTTGGCAATTGTGACTATAACCACTATAAACATTCATGTTTAAGTTTCTGTGTGAACATAGTTTTCTTTCACTTGGGTAAATACCCCCAAGTGGGATTGGTGGGCCATATGGTAAGTACGTATAACTTGATGATAAACTACAAAACTGCTTTTCAAAGTGGCTGGTCCGTCATGTTTCCTTACCAGTGATGTTTGAGAGTTCCAGATGGTCTGCATCCATGTCAGCACTCGGCATTGTCAGTTTTATTTTCTTATTTTTGGCCATTCTAAGAAGTGTGTAGTGGTATTTCATTGTGGTTTTAATTTGCATATCATTAGTGATTAATGATATTGAGCATCTTTTTCGTGTGCTTATTTGCCATCCATATAACCTTTTTGGTGAAGTGTTTGTTCAAATCTTTATGCCTTCCCCCCACCTTTTTTCCAAATGGATTGTTTGCTTTTCTATTATTGGTTTTTAAGAGTTTGTATATATTCTGGATGCAAGTCCTTTATCAGATATGTGTTTTACAAAAATTTTCTCCCAGTCTGCGTTTTGTCTCTTTATTTGCTTTAGAGTGTCTTTTAACTAACCTTTACTTTGAGGTAATTGTAGATTCACGTGCAGTTGTAAAAAAAAAAAAAATACAGAAAGAACTTGTACACCCCTCCCCCAGTTTTCCCCAGTGGTAACATCTTGCACAACTATACCACAATATCACAATCAGAGAATTGATATTGATGTAATCTATCAATCTTATTTGACTCTTGCCAGTTTTACATGCACTCATTTGTGTATGTGTGTATGTTTATTTTGTTCTTTGCAGTGCTATCATATGTATAGATTTCTGTGACCACACCAAAGTCAAGATACAGAACAGTCCATCACAAGGATTTCTTTCATAACCATACCCTCTACACCTCCCTGGCAACCACTAATCTTCTCTCCATCTCTGTAATTTTGTCATTTCAAGAGTATTATATAAATAGAATCATACAGTATTTAACTTTTGAGTTGGGCTTCTTTCACACAACATAATTCTCCAGAAATTCATCCAAGTTGTCACATGTATCAATAGTTCTTTCTTTTTGATTGCTGAATAGTATTCCACAGTTTTTTAACCATTTGTCAGCTGAAGGACATCTGGGTTGTTTCCAATTTGGGACTATTACAAATAAAGGTACTATAAACACTTATGTACAGGGTTTTTTTTGTGTGTGAACACAAGTTTTCATTTCTCTGGGATAATGCCCAAGACTGCACTTGCTAAATCCCATTTTTGTGGGATAAATGCCAAGAGTGCCAGACTGTTTTCCAGAGCAGCTGTACCATTACATAGTATATGTTTTACATTACACATTCCCACCATTTCTCTGCATCCTTGTCAGCTCTGGTGTTGTCACTATTTTTTATTTTAGTCATTATGATAGGTGTATAGTGATGTTATCATTGTGGTTTTAATTTAAATTTTCCTGGTGGATAATGATGTTGAATGTCTTTTCAGGTGCTAACAGTATTTAAGGAGCTCCTCCTTTCTTGACATGACCATTGCATGGGAAACAGTCCCCACCCTTGCCTCTTCCAAAACAGAGCTAGGCAGAACCTCACGTCTACTCTGACCATAGCATAGCTCTTATCTCTCAGTTGTGATTTCCTGTTGAAAATCTGTCTCCTTCATCAGACCATGATCTCCAAACGGCCGGGGCAGTTTTGCTCAGCTCAGAATCCCCAGCCAGAACATTGCATATCACATATCAAGTGCCATTTCTTTAATGAATGGATAATAAAAGGCAGAATGACTTCAGTGCTTTAAAAAAAGGTAAGGGCACAGAGAAAGAATGGATGAAGGAATGGGACAAGGCAGGGTGGTTGCTACTCCTTTAGCCACTGTCCAGGCCCGATCTGGAGCTAAACACAGAGCCCAGAACTTTGCTAACGCGCATGCGTAGCGCTTCCGGCTCAGCCCCGAGCCAGCCCGGCCCCCACCCCTCCCTTGGGACTGCCCCCTCAGTCAGTGACCAATTAGGGAGAGGAGGCGGGGTCTTGGGTGCCGCAGTGCTTCTTGGGTAGAGTCCCTAGTTACTGTTGCTAAGGCTGCTGGTTGCCGAAAGTGGTGGGAGTTCAGAAGTTTTGGGAGCCACGGCCTGAGAGTGCTCAAGGGTTAGTGCAGAGCCAGAGAGGACATGCTGAAGCAGACGATCCAGATATTCGCGAGGGTGAAGCCCACTGTCCGGAAGCACCAACAAGGGGTACGGGCCCAGAGCAGCCAGGGCGCCGGCGCGGCGGGGCTTCGGGGTCCGAGGGTGGGGCGGCACGTGTGGGGGCCGGGCCGGGGTGAGGGGCTCGGTGGCCGGCGCCGGTGCGGCCGGAATGCCGCACACAGTGACCGAGGCGCCCCCGCAGCCACGCAGACAGCCTCACAGTACTATCAGGGATGCGACCGATAGACACCCAGGCCACGCCCACCTGACACAGCCCTGCGGGCGCACGGAGCCACTTTTATGCTCCCGGGCACACGTGCTCACGTAGGGGCAAACTAGTGCGTGTATGGTATGCCTGTTTGCACACTCCAGTAGATTGCGCCTCAGTCACACACAAGCGCTTATTGTACCTCTCTGGGAAACTGTCACACTCAAAGGTAGGTTTTCGCACTCGGGCAAAACATGTGCAAGCAAGAGAAGCATGTTTATACATGTCTGAAATGATATAGATAGAGATGCACAAAACATGCATGTAGTCAGTATTTTGCAAGCCAAAGGTCCTCAAGAATTTTTACTAACTACATTGTCATTCTGCATCATAAACATGAACCTTGACATATACTTATTGCAGAAATAGATATTTATGCGTTCTGACCCAAAGAATACACATGCACACTTAATTCAGAAAACATTTATTGACTATTTACTAGGTGCTTCCCCTGGTGTGCTAAATTCAGAAGGGTACAGAGTAGGTTAAGACGTTGCCTTTACTCTGAGCAAAGATACTTTGTATGTTTCTTAAAGGTTTCAAAACATTGTTTTCTCTACCTAGAAGGAGCTTAGTCATTCTTAACTATGTCTTGAGAAATCTCCACCTGACAGGTGCTTTATCTGCATTATCTCTGATTCTCACAAGAACCCTCCAAGGCTGGTGTGATTTTCCTCATTTTACAGATGAGGAAGCTGAGGCTCAGGTTAAATTATGTAGCCAAGGCACCCAGCTGGTGAGTGGCAGACCTGTGATTTTAATTAAGGATCTTTGAATCCAAAGCTAGTCTCCTTTTCCGACAAATCCTTTTTTGCCTGCCAAAGTGAGAATTTAGGCAAGGGCAATTTGGGTCATATTCGTGAATGCCTGGAATGGGTATGTTATTAATATTAATATTTTATCTCAATCCCATATCTATACTGTGTATGTATATATATGTAACATCATAGCCACTCTCAAAATTTAGCATTTGCCTTATGTAGTTTATGTATTTAAAACAAGGAATAAAGCAGTGTGGAAAGAACCATGGGTATCTTCCAAGTTTCTCTTCCTATTGCAATCATATGAAGATTTTTAAAAGTGCATCATATGTAAAAAGTGTATTATATGTAATGCATCTGCCCAGATTCTTAGCTAAAAATGTTGGGCTTATCTACACAGATTCAGAAGTCAGAAGCAGATGCTGGGTTATGGTAAAGTGAGAGTATGGGTAGGGGAAGGCGAGGGGAAGGGTGTTGATTGAGAGTCTTGGATTTAATATTGGACTTTCTCTTGTCTTAAGATGCAGTGTTTGGTTATCGTAATGGGCCTCCTTTTGCATTTCTTTGGTAAGGCTGTGGATCCTCCAGGAAGTATTTTTAGGTGTTATACTACATTTTCATAATGTTAAATTATGAAAGATGTAACATTATGCCACATACACAAAAAGAAGAGAACAGGAATGAATAAATAGTGAGTTAGTGTATCCCTTCTCTCCCTTAGAAACACCATGTTTTAGCACCATATCTTCTTGCCCCCTCAAAGTTGTAGATTTTTTTTTTTCTGACTGGAAATGCTTTTTGTAGCATTAAATCAAGAGTGACTCGAAGGTATTTTTTCTTTCCCCTTCATTTCGTAGCTTCATTACTTTATTAATCTTATTCCTTAAGACATTATAAATTAGATCATAATGTATAGGTTAATAAAGAAGATACATAAAATGAACCTCTCTAATAATTTTATCAATGGTAATGCTTTTCATTTGTATACTGCTTTGTATATTTCAAAACATTTTCATATTCTTCCTTGCATTTGTTCTGGCTGTATTCTATTCTTTAAAAAACGACTACCTTATCTCAAATAATAAATACTTCTATGATGAAGGGTAGAAAGCCAGTATGTTAGACTAACCAAATGTTCTGGCTCTAAGGGACTTTTTTAATGCCTCAAAGAATGGCTTAATCAGAGTTGTGGGGGATCATTGTTTCTACTGCAGTTGACTTTCTTTTCTGTCTGCTGAGCACTGAGAGACAGAGATTTTTAAAAAAAATGTCTGAAACTCCTCACCCCTGTGTGTCTCCTGTCTCACACACCCCCTTCACTCACCTGTCTAGCTGTTAAACTTATTTTAATGTAGTGCTCTATAGAATATAATTTTTAAATGTCTCTTGAGAAAACCTAGCCAGGAAGCCTTGAACCTGATGCCACTGCTTTCTACAAAAATTTTATTTTGAAGAATGACTTTTCTACATGAAGTCTTCTCATTTTAAATGAGAGGTTTCAATAAAAATGTACTTAGGAAATTATTCAGACTTTCTGGAGATTTAGAAAGGCTTTTACTTGCTTAGGAATATGACCTTTTCCCTCCATAATCAAGCATCTAAATGGGTCTTAAACAGGAAGTATTGCCTGTTAGAAAGACAAGACGTCTTTTTTAAAAACCTCTAAATCTAATGACTAACATTTTTTTATGGTGCATTACGAAATACTTCCACTTCCATTACATCATTTGATCCCCACAGCAATCTTGTAAGGTAGGTAATTCTGTTTTCCTCATTTTATGTGTAAGGAACCTCGATTCTGAAAGTAGTGGCTGTTCACACAGCTGGTAAATTGAGCTCAGTGTTGGACCCAAGTCTGGACACCAAATCTTATGCTTTTATATTCCATGTGACCTCTGTATAGGCTTGACTCTTGATTTTCCTGGCCAATAAATGAAGGAGTAGGAAACCAAGAAGAGAATCAGCGAATGTTACAGGTGTGAGGGCATTGGTTAAGATCTTCCATTTCCATATCTGCTTAGAGAGGCTAAGTGATTTCTACCAGGTTGCTTGCTAATTAGTGGCTGAACTAGGATGAGAACCTTGACAATGACATCAAAGACATGAATTACATGTGTCTTTTGAAACCACATGTCTTTTATCAAATGCCTGAATATGTCTCATAGAATCTTGGGCTTCTTTGAACATAACTTGAATTAGAGCATTCTTGTGAGCTTACTGAGATGTCTCACATCTAGTCCTTTTATCAATGTGTCTTAGTAGTTTGTAAATACTCAGAAATGCTTATTAGTTATAGTAAAGTGTTAATTTCTGATACATAATACCAAAATAATACTTAGATAATATGTTGCATTCAAAACTATTGGTTTCTCATTGACAACAATGGGAGCATTCAAATGCTCAAATTTGAATATTAAATCATTCAAAGATGACCTGATTTTGATACAGCATTAATTTGGGTTTTATCTCTTGTTCAGTTGCATATATTTGTCTGAGTCCACACATAGTTCAAAGGGAAAATTATCCAAATTATATTACATTATGACTTTTTATCTTAAAAGTACAATTTTAATCCCATTGTATAACATGGTCATAATTGAAGCTGTAATTTTACCATTTATGTCCATTTGTTATATTCATATTTACAGATCTATTCCATAGATGATGATGAAAAATTAACACCTAGCTTGGAAATTATCTTACCACGTGATTTGGCAGATGGATTTGTGAATAATAAGCGAGAAAGCTACAAATTTAAGTAAGTTTATCTTTCTCCTTTTTCATTTCTATTTAATTACTGAATTAACTCTTATATTCTATTAATGTCCACTGGGAAATCATTAGCACCATTTCATATGGAGAATGCAATGCAGCTCTCTGTTTTATCTAGTAGATAGAACTCAAGTTGTCTTTTCACTGCTGTGCCTAAGATCGAAAGAGTGTGTATTTCTGTATCTGAGATTATATTCCAAGATTCCAGCCTTTCTTTACTACCTCTCTTTATCTAGTGTTATCCTTTTCCGACTTGACCTACTGTGGTTTAGTACTTACGGAAGTTCCAGTACATGACTAAACTTTATTAAAATAACTTAAGATACAATCTGTATGCTGTACAGGGGAGCTTTCTTCATAATATAAATGATATATGGACCTCATATGCAGATATGTACACTCTGTGCAGTCCAAAAGAATGTAAAATATCTCAAAAAATTTTTCATATTGATTATTGATTGAAATGATAAAATTTTGGAATATTGGGTTAAAAGTATATTATTAAAATTAATTTCACCTGTTTCTTTTTACTTTTCTTAAAATGTGACTACTAGAAAAATTTAAATTACATATACTCTCACATTTATAAATTGCGCTGTATTTCTAGTGAGCAGTGCCCAACTGAATGGTTCACATAAAAAGTACCAAACAGCCACCCTTGGATAGTCATCAGAGCCTTCGGTCTAAATTCTCTTCTAGTGCGTAGGCCTTGAATTTGGGGTTTATTGCTATTTCATACTGTATTTATTCTCCAGTTACAGATTAAGCCATTTATTTTGATCCCTACTTTTGATTTTTGTAGAAGTTTGAGCTCAAGTTAAATCCATATTTGATTTCTGGCCTGAACTTTGGTGGTGGATTTCTGGGTCCTGCTGAAGGATTCCTAATTGCTCTCTTGCATTTCTCTCTGGACTGTTTACAAAAGTCCTAGTTTGAAACTATTCCTGCCCTTGCTCTTTGCATAAAACTATCCCAGATATTTTTTATGGTTTTTTTGCCTCTCTCTCTTTTTTCTTTTTAAATTCTTATTTCCTCTTATCTTTTTGTCTCATATAGAATTTCCCTTGGTCTTCATAACTCTATCTTTTCTCTCTCACATATATATCTTTCCCTTTACCTCCACTCATCTTCTTATTGTGTCTCCTTTTACAGTAAGTACAAGCAGAGATTGGTAACACATGGTTGCATAGTGAGGTGATCCTCACCTTGTCTTTGTGACTCCCCTTTGCCTTTCATTATATCCTTTAAGGAGTAGCCCTATAATACATGATTTACTTTTTCTGAAGGGGACATTATCCCACTGATGTAAGCATGCTGCATACGTTAACAGCTATGACATGACTGCAGCTGGCAGTTTGCTGAAACATTTTTTTGAGCATGATACCATTTGATTGTTAAGAACAATTGACAATGTCTTTATCTATCCACCCTTCCCAAAGTATTCTTTACATTATGTAGATACACAGTGCATTTAAACATATGCTTATTGAAAAAGCACCATTTGCTTATTTTTAAGTCTCCTAATTGAAAAAATTGGTTTTAATATTTAAAATAAAAGATTAATAAAGTATTCAACTTATACATATGTTCAGAGAACATTTTAAAGCATTTTAAAGGCAATTTTACCCCAAGAAAACTTATTCAATCAACAAATATTTATTGACTACCCACTGTGTGCTGCTTTCATTGCTAGAAATACAGCAGGGAACATAGCAAGGTTCCTGCTCTTATACAGCTGGCGTTTTCGGGGAGGAGACAGATGAGAGGATCAATATGCAAAGTGTATGTCAGAAGATACTGAGTGCCGTGAAGAAAAGTAAGGCAGAGAAGGGAAAAAAGGAGTGCTGGGTTGATAGGTAGCGAAGGAGAGGGATGCTTGCAACATTTAATAGGTTAGTCAGGGAAGGCATTATAGTAAAGACAACATTTGAGCAAAGACTTGATGGAAGTGAGGAAGGCAGCTGTTCACATATCTGGGGTAAGAATTCCAGGCCAAGGGAATAGCAAGGGCAAAGTCCCTAACACGGGAGAATGCCTGGCACATTTGAGGAAACATGAAGGAATTTCTGTGGCTGGAGTAGAGTGAGCGACGGGGAGAGGGGAAGAAGATAGGTCAAAGAGGCAGCAGAGTGGCTAGATCACATGGAGCCTTATATGTCTATGTGAGGGATTTAGCTTTTCCCCAAAGTGCCCTGGGAAGGCAACGGAGGTTTTTGAGCAGAAGAATGAAATCATATCACTTATGTTTTAGCAGGACCACTCTGGTTGACATGTGGAAAATAGATGGTAAGAGGACAAAGAAGACCAGTTAGGCTATTGCAAGGGAGACCAGGCAAGAAATTATGGTAGCTTGGCCCAGGTTGGTGGCAGTGGGAATGTTGAGAAATAACTGGATTCTAGATGTAATTTGAAGGTTAGAGTTGACAGAGTGTGATGATGGATTGGATATAGAGTAGAAGGTAGAAAGGGAGGGATCAAGGAGGCCCTAAGGGTTTTGGACTAAACATTTAGAAGAATGGAGCTCTCCCTTTCTGAGATAAGGAAGAGTGTAGGAAGAACAGTTTGGTGTGGGAGGAGATCGGCATATGTTGAGTTTGAAATGGAGTTTCGAAAAAGCTCACACAACTTCCTAATAAATGAAAGGACCTCTTAGGAATCAGGAAACCTAAGTCATGTCTCAAGGAGTATTATTGATGAGGTCTGGGACCATGAGTGATTATTTTTTCTCTGTGAACCTCAGCTGCTTCTTATGTTCATGATTAGACTGAACCTGTTAAAATCTCTTGTGACTGTATTTTGTTCTTCAGTGGTTTTCAGAAGATAGCTGGTCAAAATGCCTTTTCAGATTACTATGAAACTATACTATATAAAATGAAATATTTTGAAATGATGATATCTTGATGTTGAATATACAATTAATGATTTATTGTAAACTTTGGAACTAAAATTTTCATTTGAAAATATGTGGGGGAAAGCCAATAAACAGAGGGACCTAGATTGCTTGTGGTTCTGTCAGCTGTTATTTTAAATAGTGGAGGATGTCATTTTTCCCCAAGGAATTCAATGCGCTTTAGAGGTATTATACTAAAATTACATTTTCGTCTAATTTAAACCTTGTTAGAAGTGCCTGGTACGTGGTAGGCGCTATGTATGTGTTTGTGGAATGAATAGATCAATTAGTAAATGAAAATGCTATAATTAATTTTACATAAGGTACCTTTCAGGATATATTCTGTGTGTGATTCTGTGCCTTCTTTAAAACTTCTGCTGTCTCTTTTGTTTATGTGGTAGTAGATATAATTCCTCTTACTTAAGGAAGTGGGGTGGGGATGGCTAATTGATTCGCTTAATCATCATCGATCTGGTAAAAGAAGTAAACCAGCCTTGTCATCATTCTTCTCAAAAGCACTGCTAAAAAACTGTGCTCAGACATCATACTAGACAGTGCCCTGAAGAACAGTTCAGCAGCCATGTGTTATGTCAATCTCTATGTTATGTTGGTGTTCATATCTAAAGCTGTGATACACCTATAGAGTTTGAAGGAGCAGTCTGGGCACACTAAACAGTAAATATTGCTGTCTAAAATATAATATTGCCTGCTAAATTGCATAGTAGCCAAAGTGCCTTAGAATATCTCTTTGTATAGTTCATTATTTGCTTCTTTAAAATGGAGGTAGATCAGATATAGGGATCTTTTGAAGTTAGTGTTGGCTAAAGATGATGAATTTCATTCTATTTTGTTTCCAGTCCAGCTCTAGATGTCCTTTTGAACCCCTCAGTAGTGAAAGCGGTTTACTTATAATCTCTAATTTAATTGAACATGTACTCAGTTCACTTGCATAGGCAGGCAAGTAGACCAAAGGTTCCTAAGCCACTCTGAAACTTGCTTAGGATGCTCTCAAAGTGTTTGTTTTAAAGTTTTTGCTTTAAAGTGCCTCCTCCCCTTTTTTATTTTGAAAAATTTTAAATATACAGAAAAGGTAGAAGAATAACCCAATTAACACTTATATACTCTTTGCAGGAGATTTGCCTTTTTGTTAACATTTTGCCCGGCTTGCATGTTCACTCTCTCGCTCTCTCTTTATCCTCGTGATGTTTTAATGGGGGCCATACTTGCTGGTTGCAGCTTACCACATTGTAAAATAATAGATTCTGTGTCTCCTACCCCAGGTACTCCCCTATGCCTGTGATTCTGTGCTAAGCTAAGTCAGAGTAGCATTGCAAGAAGAGTGGAACTGATACCATCCCACCTCCCCATGCCCCTAGCCATTGCCGATCTGGTAAAAACTTCTCTTTGCAGGACAAGTCTATCTTAATGTACTTTTTGACTTTTTTTTTTTTTTTTTTTTACTGGTCTTTGTTTTCTTGGATGCTTTATGACTTTTGACTCATGGTTAAGAAAATGGACAAAACCATCCAGAGAATTAAATGATTGATACTAGGGTGCACTACCTAATTAGTACAAAAATAAACTTCAGTTAAAAATATTAAAACTAAGTTCAATAGTCATACAATTCACAGTTGTGTTCTTTTTTCACAGGTCAGACATCAGAAGTTCTTTGGCTGTTTACATCCTGTTCTTGGGTTTCCATTTCATGTAGTTATCTAGACTTGAATTTCATGCCAATTGCAGACACTGTCCCTCTTGAGAGCTAAAAAACACACAGTTTATTATTTTGTTCAAAGCTACTGCAGTTTTTCAGAGGGATTTATTGTGCAGATCTTTTCAAAGCAATACTGTTTACCCACCATTTGTATACAGGAGTACAACAGCATAGTGTAGTTGGGACTACAGGGCAAATATTGTGTTAAGTTAGGTAAACCCAGTGATGTAAATATGGGGTAATTGACAAAGCTTTTAGAAAAACAGGATTTATTAATCCAATAGTGTTTGAAGGCTCAACCTTTAAATATTTACCATTTTCACATTGCAGATTTCAAAGGATTTTTGATCAGGATGCAAACCAAGAGACCATTTTTGAAAACATTGCCAAACCAGTTGCTGAAAGGTAGGATTTCCCATATTTTGTGCAGTGGGTTAGTGGTTTTTCATCTTGTCTTCAATTCTCAGTTAATTGTGGTAATATGCTTTAGTATATCAATTATATACTGAGGCTGCAGGGCGTGTAATGATGATAGCAGTACAATACTTCAAACATATCGTTAGATGGACAAAGGGTAAGGTGTGAGTGGCACCTGGGAGGCCTAATGATGGTTGGTCCTTCTCTACCTCAGTGACAGTTCAAAGCTTGACCCTTAGTTTCTCGGTCCCTTTGTTTCAATATATCCAGATAGTTCCAAGCGCTGACTACTAGAACCAAACTCACATGAGAATACTGAACAATTGAGAATGCCAATTTATTAATATGTATTGGCAAAGTCTCCTAGGGACTAGACACTCAAGCCCTTTGATAAGCACCCTGTCGTCTTGTAGGGAATCTGTACAGGAAACTGCTACTAATAAGGTTGCTTTCTGATCCTGAAATCATTTGGATGATTTTTATGACCTAATAATCCAGAGATACAGTCTAAATGAACCTAATTTTCAAGTCCACTGATCAGTATACCCTTTTCAATGGACATTACTGGAAACACAGTGCCACATTTTGTCTCTCAAACTCCTGTTTTATGAATCCTACTCAAACCAAACCTTTCTCTTTTAATATAGTCTTCTTTCATTAGGTAAATTACAATCAAGTAGGCTTAAACTATTTTAGTTATAATCATAATCCAATGACATCTCTTTGATTAAATTCAGGTCTCCTTGATTGGATGTTAAATATTTCTGAAATGTCCTTCCTTTTAGTAATCATTTAGGTTATATCATTTTTCAGATAGCTGGTCTCATGTGTTTTATTTTGAAACTTCCTAAAATCATTTGGAGAGGGAACCTTAGTTTCTGTTTCATAGATACCTGGGTTTTCCTCCCATTGCTGACTCTCTTTCTCTCATCTTGATCCTGCTTTCTCCTCCAGCTACTGCCCTTTTCCTCAGCTTTTCTTTATAGAAAATGTATGTGAAATGGTTAGCTTTATTCACTACTTCAGTTCCTCTCTTAAACCCTGTTCTTGTCAGGTTTTGGTCTCCACTGCTCCATTAAAATTGTTTTTGTCAAAGTCAGCTATGACTTCTATTTGCTAAATTTAATAATGGTCATTTTTTAGTCCTCATGTTATTTGATATATCCACTATCTTGACACAGTTAAATGCTCTGTCCTCCTCCAAACACTTTCTTCACTTGGCCCACTCTCCTGGTTTTCCACTTACCTCACTAGCCATTCCTTCTCAGTTAATTTACTTAGGTTTCATTGTATACAGTGACCATTTGCTCTTGCTGTTCCCTCTGCCTGGAATTCTGCTCCCTCAGAAATCTGCATAGTTGCTTCCTCAGCAACTTGAAGTCTTTGCTCATATGCCACTTTCTCCATGAAGCCTTTCTTTACTGCCCTATTTAAAATTTCCTATTTTACCCTTCCCTATTTTACTTTATTTCTTTTAGCACTATTACCATCTGACATGCTGCATAGTTTGATTATCAGTTTTTGTGTCTGTCTGCATCCACTGGAACAAAAGCTCCATGAAGGCAGGGGCTTTGTTTTGTTCACTGACTTGCTGAAACACTCAACTCAGTGATAACAAGATTTCAAAGATGACAGGCAAGAGCATTTTATCCAAGCAGCTCAAGTTAGTCCTAATGGGTCCTATCTTTTATCAGTAGGAAATAGTCCTCTTTGTCCTTTTTATTACTTTTCTCCTTGTATCTTTTTTTTTCCCTGAAACTTGTTTTTCTATTTTTTTCTTCTGTTAGCCTTTGTCTGGTTTATCTTTCTCCATCTCTTAGTTCAGCTGCCTTGTGACATTTTGTTTTTAAGTATGGGCCTGGTAAATAAAATATAGCTGTCTTTACCTTTTTAGCCAAACCCAGAGTCCCTGATCTTTAATTGGTTACTTTAACCTGTTCATATTTATTATGATTACCATAACAATATTTGGAGTTATTTCTCCTGTCTTATTTTATTTTTTTCATTTATTATACTTTCTATAATATTTTTTTCCTTTCTTGCTTTTCATTGGTTTGACTGTGCTCTTCATTGTTGTTCTTGCTGCTTCTATTTTATCCAAGTCGACCATTGTACTTCACCACCTCTAGTTTAAATTCAGATATTTTAACATTTGTATTTTCCTTAATATCTAAAATTTCTCTCTCTCTCTATTCCCCTCTCTCTTCCCTTCCTGCCTTCCCTCTCCTCTTTCTCCTCTCTGTTCTCTCCAGTCAAGACCCTTAGCATACTTTTGCTTTGCCTCTCCTATTACCCTACAACTTCCAATGTGGAGATCAGCTGTGATATTTCCTTCTGGATTGTCATTAATTATTTTTATTATCAACAATTATTTAAATTTATCCAAGTTATACGTATTGCTTTGCTCATCACTGTTTCTTGTACTCAGGTCTATTTCTTGGATTTCTTTTTGGTAATCATGTTAAAGCGAGTTCAAGACTGGTGAACTTTCTGAAGCCTTTCATTTCTCTTTGTAGTTAAGTGGCATTTGACTGGGTACAGAATTCTAGGTGAAAGGTTCTTTCCCCTCAGAATTGTGAAGATATTGCTCCATTGTCTCTTTGCATGCAGGGTTGTTGAAAAGATGTCAGTGCCAATCTGATTCTTATTTTTTTTTCAGAAATCCCTGTTTTCTAGATATTTTTAGGATTTTTGATTTTTCTTTGTTTTTATGAAATTTCATGTCAGTGAGTTTAGGTATAGATATTTTTTCATGTGTTACTATCTCCCATTCACCTATTTCAATCTGAAAACCCTTATATTCAAGTTCAAGGGTCATGACATTGATAATATCTTTGATAATCAAAAAAAATTTCCTTATCTTCAACATATCTATTCTTTCTTTCTGGAACAAACTACCAATTCTGTCCTTCAAATATTATAACTGTTGATACATAGTTCCCATCTCTTTGCCCTTTGTTTCTGAGTTCTGGATGAATTTTCAGCTCAAACTTCCAGCATGGTAATTTCCTTTTGAGTCATATGCATTCTGCTTTATTGCTTACCTCTAAATTTTTTATTTTTAAAATTTTATTTTTCATTTCTAGGAAATTAAAAAGTCTATTCTTGCTTATGAATATGATGTCCTCCCTTTCCCTCTGAAGATTTATTATTATCTTCTTTTGAAACATTGGGGTTTTTTTCTATCTAATTTTTCTTAATGTGCATGTTTTTCTACTGATGAGTTGGGTGCCATGCTTTCCTGGTATGGATTTTTCTTACATGTTTGATGATTCCTAGTGGTGGGCTCATCTCTGTCATTTTAGGGTGCCATTGTCTATTTGAACATGCCATCTCTGTTTACTGTGGCCCACCCTCATACCTGTAGGGAAGGGATAGCATGTGCTGTGGGCATGGTGTGCTTATCTGCTAGGTGCAAGGCCCTCTTTCCTCTGGTGTGTTAGGGGTCTGGTTACTGCCATTAATCCAAGCTTCTACTCTGCAGAAATGTGTACTACAACTGTGAATGGAAAGATGGGGCAGATTTACATTTTCCTTTGATTCATCTCTGAAGAAGAGGGCTATTAAGCAAATTAACTTATTAAATTAAGAGCCTCAAGAGATAAATCACTTTTTCACTGACTTTAAAGATGTCACATACAGTATGTTCATATTTTATGCAAACTTGAATTGTGTGACTTTGAAATGGTAAAACATAAAATACTAATAAAGTGTCACTTATATACAATATTTCAAGTAATATTTATCCCCGTAAGTTGCAAATCAATTTTCAAAGAATGATATAATTTAGCAGGCCTGTGAATGGGAAACTGTAGCCTTCAGGAACACATTCCCAACATAAAATAAACAGTCCCTTTAAAGTTATTCCACTGGGTTAACACATTGTAGCTTAATTCTGATTACTGTGTGCAACTAAAGCTAAATAAAATTAGTCACATTTCTTTCCAAAATTCTGTAATTCAGAAATCTCACTAATTTAGACTTATCTTTTCCTACTTAGTCCAAATCAGTGATATTATGCTACATGACTGTATAGGACTGCATGAATGGAGAGAAGTTATAAAGCTTTAATTTTGTATCATTGGAAATTAAGTAAAAGAATCTTTGTAGTTATTTATTATTTAGTAAATCTCCATTAGGAAATAATTCATCATGCTGCCTATTCTGAACTCAGGTTTTTCTGAAATATATCCTGTGTTTATTAGTAATGTGTAAAAACACTTTTTTATCACATGAATTTTGCTCATTGATTTTTGGACAACTTTTTATAAAGATAAAATTTAGTAATTCTATAATGTCTATGGTATTGCAGCATACAAAAGAGTAGTTTGTTGTTTTATTTGTTATTTTACCTGGTGTTATGTGTTTCAAATTGGAGTACGTCAATCTCTAGAGTAGGTCGTTGTCTATCAGAATACCTAAAGCTATAAGCTAACATGGTACATCATCCTGGAGTGTCAATTTCACTTAAAGATTTAGGGAGGAAAATTTTGAAGTCTAGACTTTTATGAGGTTTTATCACACATCCACAAATCTGCATAATTCCAGTTTTCCAGTAGAGCCAATCTATGTTTTACCTAAAAGTTTGAGGTATAGGAAATGTACTTTATGTGCAGTAAGTGATTTTGGAAAGATTTGGATATTTGGTGTTTTGGAGGAACATGGTGGTTTGACCCGAAATAAGTAAGGTGTACACTGCCAGGAGGACTGGTTATGCCATGACACAGGCCCCATAGCTGGTGTCGGACAGCTAAAGAATCTATATATACTACAACAAGGCCAATGAGGTTGGTTTTTGGAAAGCTATTAGTTGCCTAGTGAGCTATCACTTTTTAACCTTTGATTTCACCAATGATGAACAAGAGCAGCCTTTCAATTTATACGAAGAAGAGTAGGAAGGAAAAAATAAAGCTCCCAGGGCTGCCATCTCAGATGAAGAGAAGGATATGTTCAAATACTTGTGCAATTGTGCTCTGGCTGGGTAGGAGGCCAGGGCTTGATGGAGGGGATTTTCTCATGGGAGGGGCAGTGCCTCACTCTCAGTGGGGCCAGGGCCAAGGCCAGTAGGGCTTTCACCTGTTGCTCTTTAGGAAACAGGCTTTGCTGATAATGCTGTGGGTTGCATAGAACACCCTGTCCTGCTAATACAACCAAAGAAGAAATCCTGTACCTTCAAGACAAGGAGGCCAGAATGAAGAAGAAGACCCACAAAAGAGTATTTTTTAAGAAACTTATTAGTTATACACCTCTGTGTACTCATGCTTTTACCTTGTGTAGCTCAAAATATTTGGTATCAAATAGAATAATCCACTTCTGGCCCTAGTCCTATGACTAACTCACTGTGTGACTCTGGGTCAGATGTATCACTTCTGAATCAGTTATCTCTTATGAGAAAGGGGGATGCTAATAATACCAAGTTTACAAGGTTGTTTTGAGGATGAAAAGAAAAAATGCATATGAATGTACTTTATGAACTTCAATGCCCTATTCAATGTAAGGGGTGAAAAATCAGAAATCTTTATTTTCTTTGCCACTTTCAAAATATGACCAGTGGCTTCTGGTTCTATAGCAAGATGGAGCAGACATACTTCTCTGTATTCTTCTCACTAAGTACAACTAAAAACTCTGGGCATTGTATAAAAAGAAACATAAGAAGACTCTGAGAGGTGAAGAGAAGAAGGTAGACTAGCTAGGGACCTCAGGACCTGAGGTATGACACAGTGATGAGTTCCCTGGGTTGTTTTTTCCCCTCATATATCTCAGATGCTGGAGAAACTGACAACCCAGAAACACCAATGGGCTCCAACAAATGCTTCAAGAAGCGTCTGCTCTCTCTAGCCAGAGGGCCAGGAAAGGGGCAGCCTAGAAAGACAGAAAACTTTTAGATACTAGCTGCCCTATTCCATCGAAATAGCATGGGAAAACCCATATCCCCACCCCCATGGGTTTTAAAGAGAAAGTTACTTAAAGGGAAGTAAGGTTTCTACACTTCATTCAAACTGGCCAAATGTCAACACCAGTAGATCTCTGTGGATATGGAATAGTTCTGTATTTTGATTGCAGTGGTGGTTACTCAACTCTACACATGTGATAAAATGGCATAGAAATACACACAGGCATTCTACCAATGTCAGTTTCCTGGTTTTGATAATGTGCTACAGTTATGCAAGATGTAACCATAGGGGAAAACTGGGTGAAGGGTACACAGAGCCACTCCATACTCTCTTTGCAACTTCCTATAAATTTATAATTATTTCAAAATAAAACATTAAGAAATATTCCCAGACATGAAAAGTTTAGTGTTATTTGTTCTATGATGTTCTTCTATTCAGTGAATTGGGTAATCTAAATTATTATAGTAGAACTTCTCCCTCATGGGACTCAATAAAGCTAATCCCATTTGAAATTCAGAAAAATTTGCCTGCCAGTGAAATTTTATTTTTTTCTAAGTTGACTTTTAAGCGGGGACCACTGGTCACCACTGAATTATACAAAAACCCATTGGTTCCCACAGATCTGTTTAACTTCTGGCCACAATTACACTTCACCAGATGCATTGTTTATAAATATGTACCTGTACTTGTCTCCACTTCCTGTTACCCTGAATTTCCTGATAACATTGCATTACTAACTTTTGTGATTTTACTATTATTCTTTAATTTAAACATTTAAATCTAACAATTTTTAAATTATATTTTCAACTGAGAACATGGCTTTGTGCTTACAAACAAAAACATTAATGTATTAGCTTAAAACCATGTAATTATACAAGATGATGACCTTGAGATGTTCCACCAAGGTCTTAACATGGAAAGGGATAATATTGCCACTCCATCTACAGCTAGTGAATTTTGAGAAAGCAATGGCAGTTGATCTAACAAGCATAGATTGTATAAGGGGCCCATTTCAAATATGGATTTTATTATGGTAGGTAAACAAATGAGTCTAAACCTGGGAGTCTCTTCTTAAGAATAATTGAGCAAGAAATTGCATGATACCCTCATGTTTGCAATGACAACTACAAGTTAAAGCTATTTATAATTTTTGATAAAATACCTACAGAAAAAAAAGGACTGAAAAAAAAAGTATATGAAGCTGTTTGATTGTAGGAAATAGGAGTTCTCTGACAGAGCATGTACATGTGATGAAAATTACTGAGTCGGTGGTAAAATAAAAAGTTCTCTTGAGTTTCCTTAAGATGGTAAAAAGAGACTGACCACTGGATCAGAGATACACTGACATGAGCAATGTGACTCTTCAGCAAGAAAATACATGTCTTAGGCTGGCGCCTCCCCAGAAGCAAATCCTGAGACTAGGATTCTAGTGAAAATAGTTTATTTGGGAGGTGAGCCCAGGAGGCACCAGTAGTAGAGCGGGGAAGTGAGAAAGGGAAGGAAAGGAAGCTATTACTGGGCACAGTAAAGGGCAGGTTACTACTCTAAGCAACTGGAACTCAATCCCACTTGTACCCCTTGGGGGACTGCTAGAAACATGCCTCAGAGTTATCCCACCTGAGGGGCAAAGAAGCTGGGGTACCTAACCACTTCCGTCCATCCTTGGTTGAGGGCTGCCTCTGGGTGTTAACACCCTGGCACTCCCAGCCTTACCTAAGCATGACTTAAACAAGCACCTGTAGGGAAAGTGTGTGGGCAGGGAGCCACAGACGCTTGCAAAAAGAAGCCATCAGCGTGGATGGGAACAGGCAGTCCTGAGCAGACAGGAGTGGTGCTCTGCCAATTTCTGCTATAATACACCCACATTTCTCCCAGTTGTAGCCTGAAAAGTTCCGGGCTTCCCTCTTCAGCAATTACCCTGACAACAAAGCAGATTAAAACAAAATGGAAAAGAAGACAAAAACCGATGTTATTTATATCTGTATTATTATGTGAGATTGGGTCGCAAAACATTGTGGTACCGGAATGGAGAAGAGAAGTTAATCTGCGTACTTACTATGGGTGAGAGCTCTCCTCATTTCTTCCCGAGAGTCTGACATTCACATACCCAGGATCATTTTGCACATTAATTCTTGAAGATAGTAGGAAACTCCCCTCATTCTAAGTAATTACAAACACTATTTTTTTATATTGGTATTCCTCAAACACACTGAGCATGTTTCTACCTCAGGGCCTTTGCACTTGTTGTTCTCTCTCACTCTTCCTCCAGGTGTGCTCCTGGCTTATACCTTCCTGTGTCCTTCAGGTCTCTGCTCGAATGGCTTCTCAGTGGGACCTTCCCTTACCACACTGTGTAGAATAACAGCCCTCACCCCACACTTACCCCTTACTATGTTCTATTTTTCTTTATAGTGAGTATGACCAACTAACATACTACACACAGTATTTACTTGTTAAGTTTGTTTATTGTCTTCTTTTGCCCACTCAAATGAAAACTATAAGAAGGCAAGGACTGTTTGTTCACTGTTGTATCCCGAGCTCCTAGAGCAGTATCGGGTATATATTCGATACTCAATGAATATTTGTTGAGTAATAGAGAATGGGCAGGGAAAGGAGTATCCTTTAGGAGCTGTCAGGCTTCCCTTTCTTACGAAATGCACAGTGATGGGCTTTATTTCTTGGACTGGAGTTTTATTTCTGTCTCCTTCCTGAACTACTTTTTGGACAGAAGCCTTTTCAATGAATCTAAAATAACACTATAGATAGATGCTTTTTTTGTCTAGGACAGTGGTTCTCAAAATGTGGTTCATGAACCAGCAGCATCAATATTACCTGGGAACTTGTTAGAAATGCAGATTCTCAGGCCTCACCCAGACCTACTGAATCAGTGCAATCTGTATTTTAACAAGCCTTCCAAATGATTCTGATGCACACTAAAGTTTAAAATTCACTCACCTAGGCATAAAGCTTAACGTAGGTTGGGGAGTGATGCAGGCAGGGTCAGAGAATATCCATGGTATTTGTTGTTAATGATATCTTTCTCAAAGATCTGAGATGTGCTCTAAACAACTTTACAATTCTGAAATTTGTATTTATTTGTTTAAAATTTACATCCCATTTATTTCAAAAATAAAGTACCTTATCCCAAAGCTAGGGCTGGCTTCATGTGCATGAGACCTGTGAAGTAGCATAGGGCCCTATGCTCAGAAAGGACCCACTCTTGATTTAGTGTGCTGTTGTCAACATTCACGGGATGAATGATACGAAGTAACAGAGAAATCAGAAACTATTTGGACTAAATTAGGTACTTAACAGATTGTTAATATTTTTCATGAAGTTAAACATTTTCTCTAAAGAAATAATTGTGGGAGACTATATAACACATTGATAAAGACTATGGACTTTGGAGCCATATAAGCACAGTCCAGATCCCAACTTTAATACTTACTAGCTCTGTGGCCTTGGGGAAGTTACTTATTCTTTCTGTGTCTTGGTTTTTTATCTTTTTTTTTCTTTTCCCCTGGACAAGATCTCACTCTGCCACGCAGGCTAGAGTGCAGTAGCACGATCATAGCTCACTGCAGCCTCAAATTCTTGGGCTCAAGCGATCCTCCTGCCTCAGCCTCCCAAATAGCTAGGGCTAAGTTTTTAAATTTCTTATTTTGTAGAAATGGTGTCTTGCTATCTTGCCCAGGCTGGTCTTGAACTCCTGGCCTCAAGCTATACTCCTGACTCAGCCTCCCAAAGTGCTGGGATTACAGGCATGAGCCACCAGGCCTGGCCAAAGTTTTTAATCTTTAAATGGGGAAAATGATACTATACTATTGACCTCATTTGCTGTGACAATCAAATGAACTGTACATGAAAATCACATGCCCCTGTACATAGTATGTGCTCAATAAGTATTAGCTATCATCCATTTTTGGTTCTCCACCAACATTTTTATAGAAAAGGATTTTCCATTCCAATTCAGGATTTTACCAACTTGTGAATGTTTTTCTTTGTGGATTTTCCCCCCTTAATTGTTTTTAGATTTGGTTTCTCCTGAGGCACAAGTTTGCAATTTTATCTCAGATCTTTATTTCAGGACTTGAGGATGTGTTCACAAATGACCCAAAGACATTTCTAGTTATTATTATTTACCTTAATATCCTCCAAAAGAATGATATACAAATAAAGCAAATAGAATACAAGGCCTTCTGAAGAATCCTTCCTACATAGATGTGTAGGGATTGATTAAAACTGGCAAGATTTTTGCTATATATTTGTTATTTGAATTTATAATTGACTGGCAAAAGCACAACCATACTTAAAATATGTTGTTTAAATTGTTGGGGAAACTACCACAGTAAATTTATCTCATGCTTTATCACTTGCAGATCTAAATATCTTCATTCAAAAATTCCCTTGCTTGGAGCAGAGCTCTTTTAGCAGAATTTCTGTCATTCTCAGTGAATTTGAGCCTTGTTTTTATCCTTTGCCATGTGTTTTTGGTCAGAAGTTTTAATGTGCTTCTTGCTATATAACAGGAACAAATTTCCTTATTGTATTTGATAACACTAAGGATATATTTTATTTTATATAGAGCTTTGCCAATCTCAGAGCACTTTCACATATATAATATCACTCAATTTTTACAATCCCCCTGTTGGTTGATAGGTATTATTATTCCCATTTTAGATGAGAAAACTAGGGTTCTGAACTTTTAATTGGTTTCTGCAGGGTCACACAGTAGTTAGGTTACAGAGCTGAGATTAGATCTTCCTCTCATAGTCCTTTGATTCCTCAATGGCTTTATCACACCTAGCATTTATATATTTCATTCAGTTTCACTGAAATCATCCTAGGTTATTCATGTCACTGAATCAGTGGACATTTTTCAGTCCTTGTCCTATTTGAATATTTTTGGTTGTTTTTTTTTTTTTCCCAGAGACAGGGTCTCACTCTGTTGCCCAGGCTAGAGTGCAGTGGCATGATCATAGCTCACTGCAACCTCAAGTGAGGTTGGGCTCAAGTGATCCTCCTGCCTTAGCCTCCTGAGTAGCTGGGACTACAAGCACATGCCACCATGCCTTGCTAATATTTTTTATTATTATTTTTGTAGAGATGGCGTCTCACTATTTTTCCCAGGCTGGTCTCGAATTCCTCCCACCTTGGCCTCCCAAAGTGCTGGAATTACAGGCGTGAACCACCGCACCTGGCCCCGTGTGACTTTTTAGCAGGATTCAACAGTGTTAACTCTTTCCCCCTGGCCATTATAAATAGGCAAAATTGAGATGTTTGTTTTATCTTGGTCAATGAGGGGTAGGTATCGCAGAGAAGTGAAAGGCAGCTTTCCCTTTTACTGCTCACCTCCGGAGTTTTTTCCTGCTGTGCTCCAGATGTCCATGGTCTCTGTATGGTCCTTTAGCTATCGTATCCTTCTCCTATGCTCTGTCAAATTTTCATGTGCTCCAAATGACATTTCTTCCTTTTGTCCAGAAAATGTTTTCATTCAGGGTAGCTATTCTCAGAGAAAAATAATTAGATTAGATATATAGAAATTCATTCAGCTAATATTTCTGAGCGCTAGCTATATATCAAGCACTAGAAGTAAGTCTTAACTTTCTTAGAGGAATTTGTGTTATAAAAAAAGATCCTTGTTTACCAAAATTAGTCCAAGACTGATAGAATTTCAGGCACAATGATTCACTGAAATGAAAGCTGTCAAGCTATGCGGGAAGACATTTTGGGTGAGGGTCCAGTTATGTCATTGCCATGCCTACCATCCTTGCAGTTTCTGATAAGGGAAAACTGACCCACCCACAGTTTCCAATGGGAACCATGTTGTAACATTGTGACACTGTCCTTTGCAGCCGTGGCTGAAGGAATCTGAGTTAAGGGCAGCAATGCAAAGGCTACCTATGACTTAGAAGGTCAATCTGGGGCTAGAAGCATTGCCCAAATAGAAATGAGCTGAGGCCATCAGACTCTCTCTTGGCAGTGTGAACTGGGAAAATCTGGACAAATCAGGCTGTTAGCAAGAGGAGCAGAAGCTGAAAGGCTGTCAGGTAGAGACAAGAGTCTGAAGGGATCACTGTGGACAAGGGGAAGACAGTTATGAGTCAGCAAAGGTTATAACCTAAACAAAGGTGAACAAGGAGAAGGGTTCTAAGAGATCTGGAAGCCAGGAGGAAATCCCTGTTTCTACATGCTCTCGTATTCTTACAATTACCTTCCTTCTTGTCATTTTTTGTTCACTATACCAAGTGCATCTAATTAAATCAAGGCCACATTTTATAAGTAGACTTGATCTACTTTGTTTATACCAACTGTTGGCCTAAATAAAGATTTGGAAATTATTTTTGAGTTCATGTTGAATGTCCAAAAGCAAACTGATAGTTGTATAAATTAAGTTTAATGCTCGAATCAGAGGAGTTTATTGAGCCTAGTTCTCTACTGTGAAATTCAAAATCTATATTCATCTTCACTAGTGACTGCAAGTGAAGCATAGGATGTTACTTCTCTGCTCAGAACCCTTCAAAGGCTCCATATTTCACTTGGGGAAAAGGCCAGCTTCTTACAATGGCCTAGAAACAGCTCTGGCTGCCTGGTCCTGTGCCTTGTGCAGTTGCACATGGCCTTGCACTGAAAGGGGCCCCACACATGGTTTAATCCTCAGCTGTTGCTGTCTTGAAATTCTTAACAATTTTATCTTTGAACGTGTGTTTTGTAAGTGAAGTCCAATGAAACAGTGGAGCATGAGCCTGAACAGAGGAGATCTGTGGAGCAGCAGCAGTTTGTGCACACACAGGCTCAGGGACAGTAGGCAGTGTCCACACGCGAGCATTTGGCCTGCTGAGCTAAATGCGTACCTCCGTGCAGTCCAGGACATCACAGGAACCCCAGAGAGTGGGCATGCTGGGGCCTGGACCCAGATTGGCGATAGCAAATGTGATAGCATGGGCTGAAGTGACAATGAGGCCATGCCAGAGAGTAGGGCTTCCTATGGGAATAGGACCTGCCTAGGAGGCTGCTGTCCTATAGGTCCCAGAGCACCTGGGACCTCTTCTGCCTGAGCACCTGGACAGAAATTTCTGGTGCTCAGGCAGTAAACTTTATTAGTAAATTATTACAAAATTAAAGTGTGCACATTGACATTACAATAAAACATATCAAGGAGTTATTAGAATTCTTCAGAGTTTAGACTTTTTAGTTTTGAAAACCGCTGCAACTATGTAAAGCAAATATCCATAGGCTTAGAAGTTAAATTTAAAGATCATCACATTCAATGGAAAAGGACACCATTTTCATGTGAAACTTCAGATGACCAAATTATTAATGAGGAAGATAATTTTAAAATTAATTTTTCCTTGTAATTGTAGGTACAGTGATAAAATGCATAAATAGGCATTTTGAATTATGTATTTACCATGACCTCTTTCAGTTTCTTGTTCAACCTCCACAAGTTACGGGAAATATCAGAGGAGACATTAAAATGCATTGTATATATTTACATTTAAAATTAAATTCAAACTAAGATGAAACTGATTTCATGTGGAGTTAGAGTTAAATCTTTTTAGAAAATTATTTTGCAAGAATTATCAGCTTAGATACACTAAAATTTATATTTTGAAATAATTTATAAGAAATTTATCTCAATATTGTCACAGCCTATAAATACTCTTAGCTTCAGTAATAGTTCCTTCAACAGAAAGATCTTTTTCAAAATTAAAAATTGTCAAAAATGATTTGTGATCTTGTATTTACCAAAAGTTACTGACTTTGCTTTCAATTGTATCAATTGAAAATGAAGTTGCTAAAAATATAAATTTTGATGATCAAAATATTGGATATGTATAAAAGCCAGGAAATTTATATCATCAATCACAATATATTAATAAAGTATTATTGACTTTTAGATTATATAAAATTATAACACCAACATGTTATGTTTTTGCAATTTAGAAGTTTATTATTACTCATGTGTTATTATTATTATTCCTCTAATTATAAATTATACCTATTTTATAAGTACTAAAATATTTTTAAGGGGAAAAGTTTTATATTTTAGTACCTTAAGAGCACTTTTTCCCTGCCTTTTGAACAACGGGTCCTGCCCAAAAGGCCTGCTTCGGTGATCTGCTTCACCTTTGTAAACAAAGGGGCCCTTACCTTATAGCATTTTTTTCCATAATATTCTCCCCTTTACTTACTCTGCTTCAGGTTTTAACATTCCAGAAACCTCTAGCCTTAAGGCTTTTGCCCTGGCTGTTTTCTCTACCTGGAATATTCTTTCCCCCCAATACACATAGCTCACACTGTCATGTCTTTAAAGTCTTTGCTCGAATGTCACCTTCTTAATGAGGTCCACTCTGACCACCTTAGTTAAAACTGCAGCCCGTCCCTTCCCCCAACCACCACAGCACTTCTGACCCCCCCACCTTACTCTACAATTTCTTTTTTGTTCCATAGCACTTGTCATCTTCTGATATGTATTGTACTTATGTATTGTCTATTGTACATTATCTGTTTCCTCTGCTAGCATGTCAGCTTCACAAGGGCAGGGATCTTTTTCTGTTTTGCTCACTGATGATTCCCAATCACCTATACAGTGCCAACCCATAGTAAATACCCGGTAAATATTTATGGAATGAAGTCTGAAACTATTAGATAAACATGTAGTTCCTATGCAAGCCAAAATTATTCACGTAACTTCAAGGACTTTTTTCTTGTTGTGCAATAAGCAAATTAGATTCTTGATTCCTCAAATTGTTTACTGCTTATGCTTTTGTATTTCCATCTATTTTAATTAATGAAAATTCCCATTATAGAGCCATGCACTGAATTCATGCTAATTAGTGTTATTCATATAATTGTAGCATATTTAGAGCCATAAATGGCTTTCAGAACACTAAAAACTTTGTTATAAAAGCTAAAACAGTTGAAAAAGAAAGAAGACCACAGTGGCTGAATTCTTTATTTGCTTGTTAAGAATATTTATCTCTTATGAAACCCTATTTTGCCTTAAATCTAAATGATAATAGAAGTACAGTATATTTTCACCTAGGAGTATCTGTATTTTCACTCTGAATTTGGGTGCCTAGCCAAATGTGTTAGTAATTATTCTTATTCATAAATAAAATATTCTTCATCCATGGCTCTATAGAGATTTAAATGTATATTTACTAACTTGTGTTCACTCTCAAGCACTAGAATCTTTGACAATCAGCATTCCTTTTTCTTCTGATTTAATTTTGGTTTACTTTATCTTTTTTTTTTTTTAATTTCAGAATATTATGGGGGCACAACACTTTGGCTATATATATTGCCCATGCACTGCCCGTGTCAGAGCTACAATCGTGGTCATCCCCCAAACTGTGCTCCCCGCATCCATTCAGTGAGAGTTTTTCCCATCCCCTCCACCCTCCTCCCGCCTGCCCGCCCCCTGATGAATATTATTGCCCTGTGTGATGTAAGTGTTGATCAGTTAGTACCAATTTGATGGTGAGTACCAGTGGTGCTTGTTTTTCCATTCCTGTGACACTTCACTTCGAAGAGTGGGTTCTAGCTCCAACCAGGATAATACCAGGTGTGTTAATTCACTATCGTTTTTTATTACTGAGTAATACTCCATGGTATACATATACCACATTTTATTAATCCACTCGTGTATTGATGGGCACCTGGGTTGTTTCCACATCTTTGCAATTGTGAATTGTGCTGCTATAAACATTCGTGAGCAGATGTCTTTATTATAAAATGTCCTTTTTTCCTTTGGGTAAATACCCAGTAGTGGGATTGCTGGGTCAAATGGTAATTCTACTTTTAATTCTTTGAGGTATCTCCATATTACTTTCCATAGAGGTTGTACTAATTTGCAATCCCACCAGCAGTGTATGAGTGTTCCTATCTGTCTGCATCCCCACCAACATTTGTTGTTTGGGGATTTTTTGATAGGCCAATCTCACTGGAGTTAAGTGATATCTCATTGTGGTTTTGATTTGCATTTCCCTGATGATTAGAGAAGTTGAGCAATTTTTTATATGTTTGCTGGCCATTATTCTGTCTTCTTTTGAAAAGTTTCTTTTCATGTCCTTTTCCCATTTTTTAATAGGGTTGTTTGATTTTTTCTTGTTGATTTTCCTAAGTTCTGTATAGATTCTGGTTATCAGCTCTTTATCAGAGGTGTAGCATGCAAATATTTTCTCCCATTCTGTAGGTTGTCTGTTCACTCTAGTGATAGTTTCCTTGGCTGTGCAGAAGCTTTTTAATTTGATCAGGTCCCATGTATTTAATTTTGTTGCTGCTGTGATTGCTTTGGGGGTCTTCTTCATAAATTCTTTGCCTAGGCCAATGTTCATAAGAGTTTTTGCAACGTTTTCTTCGAGAATTCTTATGGTTTCATGTCTTAGGTTTAGATCTGTTATCCATTGTGAGTTGATTTTTGTGAGAGGTGAGAGGTGTAGGTCCAGTTTCAGTCTTCTACATATGGCCATCCAGTTTTCCCAGCACCATTTGTTGAATAGGGAATCTTTTCCCCAGTGTATGTTTTTCTGGAATTTGTCAAAGATCAGGTGACTGTATGAGGTTGGTTTTATATTTGGGTTCTCAGTCCTGTTCCATTGGTCTACGTCTCTGTTCTTGTGCCAATACCATGCAGTTTTGGTTACTATAGCCTTGTAGTATATAGTTTGAAGTCTGGTAGATAGACGCCTCCCAATTTGTTCTTTTTGCTTAAGATTGCTTTGGCTAGACGGGGTCTTCTCTGGTTCCACACGAAGCATAGAATTATTTTTTCTAGATCGGCAAAAAATGATGTTGGTATTTTGATAGGGACTGCATTGATTCTGTAAATTAATTTAGGTAGCAAAGCCATTTTTGCTATGTTGACTCTGCCTATCCAAGAGCATGGTAGGGCTTTCCATCTATTTACATCCTCTGCAATTTCTTTTCTCAGTGTTTTGTAATTCTGTCTCTATAGGTTTTCTTTAATGAGAACACCAAATTTTCTTCTTACTGAGACAGAAGTCAGGGTTAATGTTATAACTAAGAAGTATCCTTTTTTAAAAAAAATAACAAACTTCTGTTGCATGATACTTAAAAAAATGGAATTGTTTCTTTAATGCGGGAGATTGTACTGAAAGCTGCTGTTCTATCTTATGTTTCTGGTACAGGTAATATTTCTATCAGGGCAGGACAATAAAATCTGGATTTCCAAGGAAGCCACCAGAATAATGAAACACTGAAGTAGCACACCAAAGCTATTTTCTAAATGTTGGTATGATGTAAAAACTTGATTAGCTTCTTTAGAAATAATTAGAAGGATGAAAATCATGACAATAATTTCATATCTATATTAGATGAAGGCATGGCTCCAAAGATTTCCCAGTTTCCATGTGATATTAATAATATTATATGAGTAATTTTATATGAGTCAAAAATCTAAGGTACTAAGAAGATACTAAGACAGATACAGAAAAGTTGTTGACTCTGTAGTTTCCCAATCTGTTTTATCCTTAATATGCCAGTGAACTTGTTAGGTCACATGGAAAAATGACCAATCTAATGTTAGTCTCCAAAACTTTCTCAATGACAAGAGACAGAAACCCACCACAAAACAAAGTAAAAAAGGAATGTTTTGGCTTACATAACTAGGAAGTCTGCATATGTATCGACTTCAGTTTCAGTTTCCTCCATGTGGCTGACAGCTCCAAGTTTACAGGCTTGCAGAACCATGACCCTCAAAACAGGACATTGTCTTTCCTAATAGCTTCAGGAAAATGTCCACATGAGAACTCTGGAGTCACATCTCCACCCCTAAACCAATCACTGTCACTAGAGGATAGGGTACTCTGAATACCTTGGCCTTCCCAACCTGATTGTCAGCTCTACCTATACCACTTGGAGACAGGGAGAGGTTCTGCCGAAGGACAGTATGTTGGTGAGGCCAGAAGAAGAGGGATAAACAAGCTGGGTAGTTAAACCTCTGCCTTGGATGCATAAGCAAAGTAAACAAAGCCAAATCAATTAGAAGATACCTAAGCGATATTTCAGGGTTGAGGACAACTATAGAAAATAAAGAACAAGAGTAAGGCTTGTTCACATTTTGGCTGTACCCTCCTGTGGTATCTAACAATTAGTCGCTCTATTTAATAATGGGAAGTTTACGGATATCAGTGTATCTTGGGTTGGTTGTAGTTATATCATACTAGATAAAAAAGCAGTAACATGCACTAGGTTCCTACTATGTGTCAGGCTATAAATACTTTGAGATATTTTGCATATATATTGATACATTTTAGTTGAATCAGTGAGGTGTAGGTTCATCTGTAACAGAAAAGCTTAAGATAATAATGGCTTAAAGACATAAGCATTTATTATCTCACATAAAAGAAGCCTGGAGGTAGGCAATCCAAGGCTGTACTGGCAGCTCCTTGACCACCAAGGACCCAGACTCCTTCTCTTTTGCTGTTCCATGTCACCTTGTGGTACAAGATGGCTGCTTGAACTCCAGCCCAAAGATGCAACTTCTAGGCAATATGAAGGAGAAAGTAGGAGAAGAAGGTTGCGGCCCCTCCTTTTTAACAGGAATCATTAGAGCCTCACACAACATTTTCACTTAGAATTCATTAGCCATAACTTAGTTACATGGCTACACCAAGCAGTAAGTGAGTCAGGGAAATGTAATTCTTTTAGGTGGGTGGCAATGTGCCTAGCTAAAATCTGGGGTTTGGTTACTAAGGAAGAAGGAGAGAATGACTATTGGAAGGCAACCTGCCTCACACTTTACATATACCAGGCATTGGTTATGGAGCTGGAAAACCATGTGACCTGAATTAGGAAAGTCTTAATATCTCTGGGTTTGTGCTAGTTTGGTACCCTTAGCAGCTCTCTTCCTTCCCTTGTCTTGAGGCCTCAGATGTGCTATAAGAAGTGGCTCCTGGAGGATATTCTCAGGTACTGACTTCCCTGGGGCATATGTGTACATTGGTCTGCCCAGCATAACTCTGTACTAATTCCATGTGTGACCACTGCTTCCTCATATGCCCTTCCCATACTAAGTGAACCGATTCCTCCTTAAGGGAATCTATAGATGAGAGTTGTTTATGATAGGTATCCTTTTGATGCTGAGAAGCTACTTCATTTCTGTCCTATCTGGTGCATTGTTATGTCACTTTTAAAAGTGAGGCTTATGTATATTAAGTATAGTACACTCTTCTCTCATGAAAAAATATTGAGGATAACTTCTGTTCCATCTCATGTGTTGCAGATCCTTTAAGGATCAGTAAGAGTACAATAGGGTTGTATATTAATTAGCCTCAAGAAAATTTATTAAAGTGTTGGTATAGAAAAATACTTAGAGATTGCTTGACAAAATAAGTAATGAACAAAGGTTCAGAAATATCTCAGTAATATAACCATCATTCTTGTTAGACATAAAAGAAACACATAACATTACTTTATTTGAACTGTAAACATGTTCAAATATGTTTAAGGCCTCACCATAATGAGTCATATATCACAATTTTAGCATATTGAGAAAGTTTTTGGCAATTAACCTGATGGTATCAGCCTCTCTAAGATTAGAAGTACAGGTGAAAAAGCAGGTGTGAAACTTCTTCAGTGAAATTCTTCTTGAGCATGATTATGAATGATCTATTACGGTGACATTAAACTAAACCAAAATGCATACTGTCTCCATGTGGCCATTATGTTATGGAAAGAATGGGAACAGCTCCTTTGGGGCAAGTTGGATGGTTTTAAAAAATTGAGCATAGAAAGACTCATTTTTTTAGTTTTAAGTTTGGGGTTTTCTTGGTTTTGTTTTGTTTGTTTTTTGCAAATAAATATTAGAAGAAAGTGAGAATAACCAGGGTGAGACAAGTTTGTCTTTAAGTTCTTTGGAGGCCAGGTTGATATGTTCTGAGGGCAATGATGTATAGTTTTTCTCTACCAACTGAGGAGTTAGTTCCTGAATGTTGAGAAATTAATATTTTTATCTGGGGTAGTATCTTCCAAATGTTTTCCCTCATGTTGTTAACTAACCCAGGTTAGCCTTAGTTTTGTTTGTTTCATTTTTGTTTTTTAGTAGACATTTAGCCTGTTTTCTCTTAAATTGGCCACAGTGTTACACAGCAACTGTAAGAAGTAGGAATTCCTATCTCTCTACCACAGTCCTACAGGGACTGGATGGGTCTAGCAAGCCCGGGTTTCCCAGGGTGTTGAGAATGAGGCGCCAGAGAAGATGAATAGTATTTTTTCCTCCAAAGTGGCATGTTTTAAACTGTGACATGTTTTCAGTGTTCCATTTGATGCTAATATTTTCTTCAAGCAACAGCTTTTCTCTTAATGATGCATTTTACTCATGTAAACATTTTTTCTCATAAAAAAACAGTCATTTTTTATTAATGAAACTACCACCAACCAATCTTTATAAGATTGTCTCTTATTTGGCTGTATTAAGTAATATAGTTATGTTGTCATACATAGAAATTCTAATAATATACAAAATTGTGTAGCCAAAAACACTGAAAGCTAAGTTTGCCTCTTTCAGAAATTTATCTCCTAATTCACCTCCAACTAGGGTTGCCAGATTTAGTAAATGAAAAAATAGGACGTCCAGTTAAATTTGAATTTCAAATAAACAATGAATACATTTTTAGTGTAAATATGTCCCAAATGTTGCAAGAGTCATACTTATACTCAAAAATTATTTGTTGTTTATCTGAAATTCACATTTAACTGGGCATCCTATATTTTTTCTGATAGCTCTACTTCCAACTCTCCTTCCTAGAATCCTGTGTGTATATTTTCTTCACTGAAGTTCACATCTCTATCAGTGGGTTGAACTGGGTAGAGGACCCTCTTCTGTGGCTGCATTTTCCTCAGCCTGTGGCCATTTCCATCTGGATCTTGTTCTGTTCTCCCTTGTTGGTTTCTCAGCTTAACTTCAGCCCCCCATCTGCCTCTCCTGATCTCTCTCCTGTTAGTGGAACAGCAATGTTATGCTTTACACTTTGGGGTTAATTTGAGTCCTCCTCTACCCTTGTCCTCCACATCTAGCCAGTAACACGTCCTGTTCATTCTTTCTTCACAGTCTGTTTTTCCCACCCTTTCTCCTCCTCTCTCCCTCCTCCTCCCCCTTTCCCTCTTGTCTGTCTCTGCTGTTCCATTCCCCACACTACCCTCATTCAGGTCCTTGCCCACCTGCTCTAGGCTCTCCCTACCCAGGGCATTTTACACAGCCTTGTTAATCATTCTAAAATATTGCACCAGTTTTATTCCTTACCAGTTGAAACCTTCAATGACTTACTGTTGTCTACGGAATGAAGTGTGAGCCCCTTAAAGTCAATGTAAGATTTTTCAGAATTGTCCTCTGCCTATTTCTCTAGTGTCATTACATAGTTACCTTGCATCTGTGCTTACCACCCTTTCAGATTCACTCACTCTTTCACTGTTATGTAATATTGAAAACCCCTCTCAGGAAGTTTTAGATTATGCAATTATTTGGCATACAGATTAAAAGGAAGCATTACCTTAGTTTATATCATTGTGTTAGTAAATGTTACATTATACAGTTTATTCTGATAAAAACTTAATATTCTAATTATATAAATACAAAGAAATGTTTTTACTTTTTCCCATTTAACAAATGACACACACTTTGTTGGACTTTGAATTAATTAGGTAATAAAAATGTGATTTATTAATGAAATTTAAAATGGCACCTTGCATTGTGTTTGGCTTTGTGACCAAATGTACGTTGAAACGTACATTGTTATTAAATTATCTGATAGCATTCATGACCTGATATTTGTTAATTCTTGCATTTTGCATTTAAGGGCCAACTAATATATTTTCATATTTTTTACATTATATTTCTAAGTAATGAGCTAAGAAAGTAAGTTTCAGGTTGTTATTTCTAAACTCTTTCTACAGTGAATATGTTTCAGAATTACATAGTCTTTATTCACAATACATAAAAAGCTAGACTTTATACAGTCCTGCACTTCCCCCTCGTGATTCCCCATTTGTTCTAGTGTAGAAGCCGAAGGCTCTGGGGAATATGTCTCAGAGGTGTACCTTACCACACTTCTCTTTATGGGTTTGGCTCAGTTACAAAATACTGTAGCAGCTTCTTAGGAAATCTGAGAAAGGATACCACTGGTTCCTATACTTCTTTTCTCATTCTTTTCTCCTGGGCTGTAATAAATTGAATAAATAATGAGTTCCTGATCTCTGGTCTATATTTATCAAAATGAAAATAGGGTTATATTAGTTGTGAACTTCTGTCTAGCTGTGTTTATCTTCACAGTTGGTACTGATTGATATGATGTAATTACAGTAATTATAGTGGTGTATATTTATCAAAGGTAAGATGTTTAAAGTCATCAAATGGTTTCAGTACAGTGAAGTCCTTGAGCTGGATCTCTTCATTTGCCCTGGTAGATCTCCTGTCTTCCTTTCTCCACCTGCTTTCTGTCCTGGTAGGCTGACCTGTGTGGGCTCAGCAATCCGCCTCCTGCCCTCTGGCTTCCCAGTGGGGTCAGCCAGTGGAAAACCCCAGCAGGAGATCAGATGGGAGGACAGCAAGATGAAGATATTTTTCCCCCTTGCTTTCTCCCTGCATGGTCCCCTTGGATTGGCTATTTTCTTCAAACTGAAGATCCATTTCTTCTCAAGGAAGTCTATTCTCTATATTACTGCGGTCCCCAACCCTTGGGCTATGGCCTGGTGCGGGTAAGTGGCCTGTTAGGCGTGTGACTGCCTGAGCTCGGCCCCCTCCCCCAATTGTCTTCCATGAAACTTAGGAACTGGGCCACACAGCAGGAGATGAGTGGCAGGCAACTGGTCCCCATGCTCACAACGCTGCCTGAGCTCCGCCTTCCCCCCTCCCTACCGCCCCACACCCCACACCCACCTGCCCTTGTCAGTGGAAAAATTGTCTTCCATGAAACCAGTCCCTGGTGCCAAAAAGGCTGGGGACTGCTACTTTCTCCCTGTTTCTAGATTCCAGTAATCTTTCCTTCTCCTTGTACTTTCAGGCCTATGGATAATAACAAATCCACTACTGCTACCCTCAGGTTCCAGCACTATTTCTTGTAGTTCTTCTATATGCTCCCACATCTTTGTAACAAGGACCTCCATGAATGGAGTGTACCACCTATTTTCTATTGGGATCCTCATTGATATAGTGCTTTTTTTTTTTTCCTTTTATTTCAGAATATTATGGGGGTACAACACTTTGGCTATATATATTGCCCATGCACTGCCTATGTCAGAGCTACAATCATGGACATCCCCAAAACTGTGCACCCCGCACCCATTCAGTGAGAGTTTTCCCATCCCCTCCACCCCCCTCCCGCCTGCCTGCCCCCTGATGAATATTGTTGCCATGTGTGACATTAGTATTGATCAGTTAGTACCAGTTTGATGGTGAGTACCAGTGGTGCTTGTTTTTCCATTCTTGTGACACTTTGCTGCAAAGAAGGGCTCTAGCTCCATCCAGGATAATACCAGATGTGTTAATTCACCGTTGTTTTTTATTGTTGAGTAATACTCCATGGTATACATATACCACATTTTATTAATCCACTCGTGTATTGATGGGCACCTGGGTTGTTTCCACATCTTTGTAATTGTGTATTGTGCTGCTATGGAAAGTAATATGGTGATATAGTGCTTTACATGGAGTAACTGGCCTAATTCCCTTAATTAGAAATAGTATCCTCATTCTGTGAAAAAGGACAGCTACACTGAGTGACCTGCAAATGTTGCACGGCTGATATGTGATAGACTGGGATTCAAGCCTAGAAAGGCTGGCTCCAAGCTACATGATTTTAACCCAAATATGAAAATATGTGTAATATATTTGGGGGAATATTTACACTAACGAAATATATTAAAATAAACATGTTGATGACAGATAAGGTTTGATCAACGAAATTATCATTTTTCACCACCTGGTGCTTTCATCTGCATACTTCAGAAGATGCTGATTTTTTTTCTATTACCCAGGAAAGAATGAAAGAATGATATTCTTTGATGTTAAGAAATAAGAAGTTCAAATTTTACTTACTACCCTCAGCCCTTTTAGAGAACACTTCTTTGCCAACCACTAAGTATTCTCTTTAAAATATGAACTCTCAAAGGTTCAAATTAGCTTCTTTCTTTTCTTAAGAGCCTTACATTAGGAGTTAGTATTCATTTCTCAGAATGGCCTAGTTTTTACATAATTTTGGTCGTGTCAATTCATTCCCAGAACTGATGTAGTCCTCATCTTGTATGCTTTGTGTTGGGAGACATGTCTTCTTCTGCCCTGCCCCCTACATTCACCACTCATTATTCATTGTTCATTGTCCTCCATAGTCCTCTGTGGTGTAACCTGTCACATTTTCCATCCTCTTGGGCTTGTGTTGTGGTGCTACTACTGAATGCAGCTGCAGTGTGTTGATTCTGGACTCTAGGTCCTCTTGGTTGCTACAGTGTACAGCTTCTGGATGACGTATTTGGCAGTTGCAATTTTTTCCAACACAGCAGCTTCCTAAAGTGTAGCTTTATTTCTTTATGCTAAAATATTGAGAATAAAGAACCATCCCTGTTACAGTCCCTTTGGGATCTTTGGATCATTAAAATGTCATAGAATGATAGCCTGTAATTATACTGGTCTCAGGTAAATGCTAACTTTAAAAATGCAGTTGTTTTCTAGGAGCTCAGAGAAGAAAAACATACATTTATGATTCAGGTGTTCTTATTGTTAAAAATAGTATGTTTGAATGAGTGGTTGTTTATAGTTTGGGTTTTGGGTGGTTATTCTATAGTGAAGGTCCTGTTTTTGACAAATTTGTTCCCAGTCATTTTTCTAACGTGGGCGGTTTGGTTATGGGAGAAGGCCAGAGTTTCTTTGCAGTTCACTGTTCTTCTTGCCTGGAATCCCATTTGATTATTACCATGAGCTGAAACTGCCAAACTAGGGAGTTTGACTAGAAATTCAAATCCATGAGCACAAGCAATGATTTATATTTTCTTATACTAATTACCTTGGTATTGTACTTAAGATCTATTCTGAAATAAACTTTAGCTTTAAAACTATAAGAGAAAGCTGCTTATTAAAATGTTTCAGTTTAACCATGTCATTGGTGTAATTAGTAACTTTTCCATCAAATGTTTTTTCATGAAGAGAGTATATTTTAAGTGCATTTTCAAAGGTATGCTCAAATAAAGGGAAATTCTGGTTGCATCTACTTTTCAAGGAAAATTGCCAAAAAGAAAAAAAAATCAATATAGTGTATCTTTTGTTTAAAAATTACCATCTTATGAATATTTGAGATCCAGACAGATTATTAAGCTAAACACCTTACAAAATATGATCTCTTCAATTGTCCTGGCAAAGACTGAACAAGATACCATGTTGAGCTATTTTCTTTATTTTCATCAAAAGATTTTATCTACCATCCACATAAGAAGAGATATTTAAGTACAGAGATGTTTTAAAATCCAACCCTCAATATAAAAGAACAAAATTTCAAAAAATAGTCATTAAAAACAATTAAAATAAAAATAGATTTATGCAGCAGATTTTTGCACTGTATTCATTAAAAACTTCAGTATCTAAGAGTTTAATTTGCTACAAAGAAAGAGTAAGTACAGAGATTTTTCAAATGGTGGTGGAAAATAGGAGTAGAAGTTTTTCTAGAGGTTTGGAAAGTTGAAGGAGCTATAACTATTCAACCACAGTAACTGCCATCAGTTCTGTTGCTGGCAACTGCTGTGCCCCATGTGAAGTTGGACCCGTGGTCAAGAAACACCATTAATCCTTCTACCTCTTTCCCTGTCATATATTCAGCAAAATCCTTACTCTGGTTAAACCTGGTAATCCACCTACTCCATGTCTACACCTGGGCTGCTGAATATTGCAGCAGAGAAAAACATTAACTGTGGTGATTGAACTCGCTGTAAACTCATGCCTACATATCTCAAATGGGCACTCAATGTAGCCTTACAGTCCTGTTATACTTCTCTGTATTTTTGCTTTCTCACTCTCAGAGATGATGATTTCCCAATTTGTTTCTTCTCAAACTTCCTACATTCCTTTCCCTTTTCCTCACTCTCAGCTGCCTCATACTTCACTGAGTAAATAGACCCACTCGATCAAGTACTACCTCCTTCTCCCACTACCAAATCTGCCACCCTGCCTCTGTACCTAATTCCCTGGCTTCCTTCCTGTCGCTGTAATGAGAGCTCTCCCATCCCCGCCAAAGGCCAACCCTGCATTTGTTTCCCGTGGCCTTCTGTCTTGTCTTCTCAACTGTATTGCACTTGCGATTTTCTTCTTTCTGCAACATCACTGATTTTTCCAAATCTATGAGATCATTCTCATCAGTATATTCTAGTATCTCCTATCTTAAAATAAAATAATGACCTTCATTTTCTCACATCCTTTCCAGATATTTTCCATTTCTGTGTTCCCTTTTTCCAGAAAAACTACCTGAAAAGAGTTGTCTGTCCTTTTGTCTACACTTTATTTGCCATTCATTTCTTGACCCTCTCCAATTGGGCTTCGGTCTTCTCTGCCCTTCTGAGACTACTCTTGTTAAGGTCATTAATAACCTTCATGTTGTCAGAAACAATGGTCATGTGCCCATTCTTGTCTTACTTGATATTTAAGCAATATTTGACAGGGCTAATTTCTTCCTCTTCCTCTTTGAAACACTCTTTTACATGTGATTTTCATAGCATCACAATGTGGTGGCTATGGAGTTGGCCGTTTTAGGTTTCCCTTCGTGAGAATCTGCTACAGGGCAATAGCTGACTGACAGCCTTCAGCTACCCACAGCCCTAGATCTAACAAAGTGGAAACAATCCAGCCTTCCTTGGAGTGTTCCCAGTCAATAACTGAGTATGATGGAGGTACTAGAACTGGGACATTCTTTCACTATATGGGAATCCTCTGATGGGCAGTGTTGGGTCCAAACTCCACTTTGGCCAGGCCAAGTCTTTCTTAGAACTGAGCTGTGGCCTGAGGCTCTTGCTATGCAATCCTTCCTTCCCTGTCCCCTTTTACAGATGCCGGACCTACATCAGGTCTAAAGCTCTCTTCACCTAATTCTGCTCCCTCCTTTGTATATCTCTTGTACATCTAATTCCATCTTGGTGTCAGCTTCCCAGAGGATGACTCAAACAGACTCGCACACTGTCCTATTGCCTTACCCACTTTGCTGTTCCTTCTGTCTTTTTTGACTATTCCTCCTCTCCTTCATGAGCCCTTAATTCTCATGGCCCCCTCCTTGAACCAACTCTACTCTTCTCAATCCCTTTGTGATCTCATTCCGTGTCATCATTTTTTTTTTTTTTTTTTTTTTTAGAGACGGGGTCTCGCTCTTGCTCAGGCTGGTCTCGAACTCTTGAGCTCAAGCAATCCTCCCGCCTCGGCCTCCCAGAGTGCTAGGATTACAGGCGTGAGCCACTGCGCCCGGCCCCGTGTCATCATTTTGAATATAATCTTTGTGTCATTGACTCTCAAATCTGTGTCTCTAGCTCTGATCTCTCCCCAGAACTCCAGACTTCTATATCTACTCACATTCTTGACTTCTCCACCTGGATATTTATGATCATCTAAAAGGTAATGAGTTTTAAGGAACTCTTGATCTTCTTTATCCAAATCTGTCCTCCCTCAGTTGTCCTTATCTCAGTAAATGGCTGCAGTCATTCTGGTTTGCTCCCTTTTTCTCAACTTCCATAGCAGATCCTATTAATGGAACTCTAAAGTATCTCCCAAATCAATCCACTTTTCTCCATCTTCACTATTGCCACCCTAATCAGTGTTGCAGCAACCTCCTAACCCATCACTCTGTTGGCAACTTATAGTCCATTCACCACTCAGTAGCCAAAATGAGCTTTTAAAAATACAGGTCAGATCCAACCATCCCCCTGTTTAAAGTACTGTAAAGGTTCTTTGTCAAACTACATAAAACTCAGATTCAATTACCTTGTTTACAAATCCCTACACAAGCTGGCCTCTACCAGCCCCTCAAGACCTACCTCTTCCTCCATTTTGTCCTAGCCTCAGCAGCTTCTTTTGGTTTATAGAATAAGCGAAGATTATTCTTGCCTTTGGGCCTATTATCTCATCCCTAGGTGTTCTTCCTCCATACCACTCAGATGTCAGTTTAAATGTTACCTCCTCGGAGAGGCCTTCTCTGACCTCCCAATCTAAAGTAATTAGAAACTATCTGGTCACTTTGTAGCACATCACTCTATTTTCATTCTCTAAATATTAGAGTCATGAGCTACATAAAGAGGTTTTGGTCAATGACAGACCACATATATGACAATGGTCTCATAAGGTTATAATATTGTACTTTTATTGTACCTTTGCTATGTTTAGATGCACAAATACTTATCACTGTGTTACAGTTGCCTACAGTATTCAGTACAGTAACATGTTGTACAGGTTTGTATGCTAGGAGCAATAGGCTATACTATACAGCCTTGGTGTAGAGTAGGTTATACCATCTAGGTTTGTGTAAGTACACTCTATGATTTTCACACAATGATGAAATCACCTAATGACACATTTCTCAGAATGTATCCCTGTTGTTAAGCAATGCATGACTGTACTTAACACTTTCTGATCTTTTTCTTGTTCACGTATTGTCTGTCTCCCCAACTGATATGTAAGCTCCATGAGAATAGGGTCCTTTTTGGTCTTTTTATTATGGCATTCCTAGCACCTAGACCAGTGTCTTGTATGAGCTATGTAGTAAGCATTCATAAATATCTGTGCAAGGAGCGAGTTGACAGAATTCAGTATTTCACCTTAATGAACATATTTTTCTCTGAAAGAAAAAAATAGTGAATTTTCCAAACTCTACATTTCTAAACTTTCAGCTCTTCCTATATTCATCATTCCCCAAGATGTGCTTTTCCTTGAATTTATACATAATGCCAATACAGTTAAAATCCCATTATAGTGAATTCCATGGGGCATGCTGTTGGCCTTGTTATAGTGGAATTTGTCACAGGGCCAAAAATTGCTTTTCCAGTCCACAGAAACTGGGGAGGAAACTGCTGATTGTCCATTTCTGTGTGGAATTGGGAAGGGAAGAGCTCTGACTCTGAAACGAGGAGTGCTATCTATTGAACCTCCTGCCTCCTTTTTCCAGGCTCCCTGATATTTTAAATGGAATGTTGGCTTTGAAATTTTTGTTTCTGGCTGAATGATTTGAGTATTGGAAGAAGAAGGGGTAGTTGAGGAACAGAAAAAAAAAAACTAAAAGGCAATTACTATTTGGTGACAAGAAAAGATTCTAGAGTTATTTTTTTTAAAGTTAAGCTAAACTGTGTTCTCTCCTACTTTTTATAGCATAAAAATATACATCATCAGGTGCTGTTTTCATACATGAGAATATACATGAATAAGGGCCAGAAAATGAAACAAAAACAAAATAGAACACAATTCCTATAATGAAGTAGTTGGTGCTGACAATTTGTTGTAAACAGAGCAGCAAAGTTTTTTTGTTTTGTTTTGTTTTTGCTTTTACTTGGATATTGTAGTAGTATAATGGATAATGTAGAAACAGCTTTGTTATATCATGAAGATCTTTCTTGCATTGTGATGGTAATTGTTTCAAATCAGATCATCAAATTTTTGTTTTAATGGTTCAAATGTTATAGTGTAAAAATGTCTTAAGTTAATTTTTAAGTCATTTATTAAGAATTTTCTTGGCTGTCACAGTTAGAAGTATTTATACCCTCTTCCTTGTATCCAAAATACTTGATACATGGCCCTTATCATATTGTAATTGCTTTTATCTCTCTGAATCCTGTACAACGACTGCACTAAGGGCTGTGTTTCATTCACTCTTGCTTTCCCCACCGGCAATCTCCCTTCTGTTCTGCATTTTACCTAATACGATAGCAACTGGGACAAAAGGGGTTTTAAATACATGTTTATGGAATATTAGCACCTGCTTCTATAGCTACCTAATTTTATTACCTTACTTGTGTCATTCACTACATCTTATCCTGCCCTTATTAGCAAAGCTGCTTGCTTAATGGCCACTATGTCCAGTCTTTGTCAAGCTGTCAAAGTAGGGCAGGATATTCACTTGTACCTGCCTGTTACTTTGCATTCTCCCTCATTTAGTTCTTAGGTTAAGATCTTCATTGACAAGCCCATCTTGTCTTCTTCTACCAATAAGCACTATCTGTCCGTAAAAAATAACTAACCCGTTTCCCTTCTACAGTTTTATGTATGCTTTAGTGGATTTTGTGTTGGTGTTGTCCTATTTATCTTACTAAACTACAAGTTGTTTGAAGGCAAACCTAAACCAGTCAGTGCATACTCACTGAAAACCAGGGCTGTGATAGGTACTGTGGGAATTACTGACAAGTATTAAGGTGCTATGTCTGCCCTTAAGAAGCTGATAGTTTGCTTGGAGAAATAAAAAATTAGCTGTAGTTGCTTTATTTGAGATGCCATAATTTTTGAGATACACCATTAAGTTATAAATATTAATAGTTTCCGTGTAAGAAAAGAAACTCTTCCTTGTGTTATCTATGCATTGATTGTAAGACTGATCTCAAATTGAGAAACATGGGCATTCTGGATGATGTTCCAGGGAGATAGAATGACATGTGCAAAAGCCTAAAGGAATTTGAGAAAATGCCAAAGGATCTAAAAGCTCATTGGACAGAAGACTCTGCTGTTAATTTTCTTCTATCCTCCTTGCTCTCTCTCCACCATTCCATTCCTAGGCACCCCACCCCTGGTGGTAAGATAAGCATCAGTGAAGGTAATACCTCCCTAATGCTTCCCTTAAAAATGATATAAGGTAAACAAATTAACTGGACTCTTTAAAAAGGGACACTGAGATATCATAAATTTGCACATGTAAATTCATATATCAGTACACACAGCACTGTTTTCCATACAAATAGGTACTGTATGTACCAATTAAATGATGACTCCCTTTTTTGTCCTTATCTGTTTTTATAACACAACTTTAATTGTATATTTGAACTGATGTTTGGGCCAAGTCTGTCTTTACAAAGATGTTAGTTGTAAATTTAGCCCAATATATTGTTTCAACTTGTGCTTTGTAACTTATTTTTCCTTTTAAAACGCTGCTGTCATTTGTTGAACATCAATATGTAAATTCTTTTTTTTCCTCCTGTGGTGAATATCTGGGAGGAAATATTGCTGCCTGGCAGAGGGTACTGGGGCTTTGTGTGATTTATTTCTTCAATAATTTCATTCCATGGTAAAGACTCCAAAATGTTCTATTGTAAAGACTCCAAAATGTTATAGAAACTTGAATAGTTTCAAGTTAATTCTTTTAAAATCTAGCCTTTTGCTCATCTTTCAAACATAACAGGGCCCTGACATGTCTGAGGTTTAGGAAAATTTGGCTGAAGTTGATGAGGGGGTCTAAGATAGGTCTTTGTTGCTGAGTGAAATTCAGTGGTTTTGGCTCATGGGAATTTGTGCAAAATTGTTGGTTCGTTTGATTTGGTTCCCTTTGGACTACACCCATGAAGTTTCCTTTGGGTTTAGCTTGGTGATCCCCACCCCACACCAAACTCAAAGTGGAACACAGTGGGAATGTTGAGGTTTATACCTCAAGCTATAACTCATCCTAGAGCTTTAGCTAGTTTTGAAAAAAAGAAAAAACCCAGCCTAGATTTTAAATCTTTAAGTGAAATATTTATTGAAACTAGACTAAACAATCCCAGAGTTAATTGAGATCTTAGAGGTCATTTGACCAAACTCTCCATCTGATGCATGATTCCAAGAGTCAATTTCAAATTGTTTAAAGTGTTTTAATAACTAATTAACTTCCTGCAGGATTCCATATTTATCCTTTGAATCAAGCTTGTTGACTTTGTGGTCTAAGTTTGCTGTATCTGTATGAATTTTTTTTTTCTACTTGATCTATCAAGAACAAAGGGAGGTGTGTTAAAACCTCCAGCTGCATATATTTCTATTTGTGATTCTGTCAATTAACAGCTTATATATTTGGAGGTTATGTTTAGAATTGTTTCATCTTTCTGAAACTCTTTCCTTTTATCCTATAGTGACTGATTTTACCTCTAACAATTCTTTACATCTTATAGTCTAATTTGTCTAATTAAAAATATATATATTTTGTCTGCTTTGTCAAAGATCAGATGGCAACATGAGGATGATTTTATATGTGGGTTCTCTGTTCTGATCTGTTGGTCTATGTCTCTGTTCTTGTGCCAGTACCATGCTGTTTTGGTTACTATAGCCTTGTAGTATAGCTTGAAGTCTGGTAAAGTGTATCCTCCTGATTTGTTCTTTTTGCTTAAGGTTGCTGTGGTTATTTGGGGTCTTTTCTGGTTCCATATGAAGCATAGAATTATTTTTTCTAGATGTGGGAAAAATGACATTGGTATTTTAATGGGGATCGCATTGAATCTGTAAATCACTTGGGTAGTATAGACATTTTAACAATGTTGATTCTGCTGATCCATGAGCATGATATGTTTTTCCATTTGTTTACATCCTCTGCGATTTCCTTCCTCAGTGTCATGTAGTTCTCCCTATAGAGGTCTTTCACCTCCTTGGTTAAATATATTCCTAGGTATTTTATTTTTTTTGTTGCTATTGTGAAAGGTATTAAGTCTTTGATTTGATTCTCAGCTTGACTGTTGTTGGTGTATAGGAATCCTACTGATTTGTGTACATTGATTTTGTAACCTGAGACTTTGCTGAATTTATTTATCAATTCCAGGATTCTCTTGGCAGAATCTTTGGGGTTTTCTAAATATAAAATCATGTCATCAGCAAAGAGTGATAGTTTGACCTCTTTTTTCCCCATTTGGATACACTTGATTTCCTTGTTTTGCCTGATTGCTTTGGCTAGGACTTCCAGCACTACGTTGAGCAGAAGTGGTGACAGTAGGAAACCTTGTCTGGTTCCGGTTCTAAGCAGGAATGCTTTCAATTTTTTCCCATTCAGTATGATGTTGGCAGTGGGTTTGTCATATATGGCTTTCATAATTTTGAGGTATGTTCCATCTATGCCTATTTTGTTAAGAGTTCTTAACATAAAAGGATACTGAATTTTGTCAAATGCCTTTTCTGTGTCTATTGACAGGATCATATGGTCTTTGTTTTTGCTTCTATTTATGTGGTGAATCACATTTATAAATTTGCATATGTTGAACCATCCTTGCCTCTCTGGGATGAAGCCCGCTTGGTCGTGGTGGATTATTTTTTCATGTGCAGCTGAATTTGGTTTGCGAGGATTTTATTAAGAATTTCTGCATCTATATTCATAATGGATATTGGTCTGTAGTTGTCTTTTTTTTGTTGTGTCCTTTTCTGGCTTTGGTATCAAGGTATGATATTGGCCTTGTAGAACGAGTTGGGGAGAATTCCTTCCTTCTTGATGTTATAAAATAATTTCTGCAGTATAGGTACCACTTCTTTGTAGGTCTGGTAAAATTCAGCTGTGAAACCATCTGGTCTGGGACTTTTTTTTGTTGAAAGATTTTTTATTGCTGCTTCAATTTTGTTACTTGATATTGGTCTGTTCAGGAGTTCTATTTCTTCATGATTGAGCCTGGGGAAGTTGTGTGTTTCCAAGAATTTGTCCATTTCCTCAATGTTTTCAAGTTTATGTTTATAGAGATTTTTATAGTATTCAGAGATGATATTTTGTATTTCCATAGTATCCATTGTAATACCTCCTTTTTCATTTCTGATTGAGTTTATCAGGGTCCTTTCTTTTCTGTTTCTGGTTAATCTAGTGAAAGGCTTGTCAATTTTATTTATCTTTTCAAAGAAACAACTTTTTCTTTCATTAATCTTCTGTGTAATTATTTTGTTGTCAATCCCTATTCAACAAATGGTGCTGGGAAAATTGGATAGCCACATGTAGAAGACTGAAACAGGATCTGCACCTCTCGCCACTCACAAAAATTAATTCATGATGGATAACAGACTTAAACTTAAGGCATGAAACTATAAGAATTCTAGAAGAAAATGTTGGGAAAACTCTTATAGACATTGGCCTAGGCAAAGAATTTACGAAGAAGACCCCAGAGGCAATCACAGCAAGAACAAAAATAAATAAATGGGACCTGATTAAATTAAAAAGCTTCTGCACAACCAAGGAAACAATTGATAGAGCAAATAGACAACCTACAGAATGGGAGAAAATATTTGCATGCTATACATCCAATAAAGGGCTAATAACCAGAATCTACAAAGAACTCAAGTAAATCAGCAAGAAAACATCAAACAACTCCATTAAAAAGTGGGCAAAAGATATGAACAGAAGCTTTTCAAAAGAAGATAGACTAATGGCCAATAAACATATGAAAAAATGCTGAACGTATCTAATCATCAGAGAAATGCAAATCAAAAGAACAATGAGATATCACCTAACTCCAGTGAGAATGGCTTTTATCAAAAAGTCCCAAAACAACAGATGCTGGTATGGATGCAGAGAGAAAGGAACATTTATACACTGTTGGTGGGACTTCAAACTAGTACAACCTCTATGGAAAGTAGTATGGAGATACCTCAAAGAACTAAAAGTAGGTCTACCGTTTGATCCAGCAATCCTACTGTTGGTTATTTACCCAAAGGAAAGAAATCATTTTATCAAAAAGACGCTTGCACTCAGGTGTTTATAGCAGCACAATTCATAATTGCAAAGATGTGGAATCAACCCAAGTGCCCATCAATAAATGAGTGGATTAATAAAATGTGGTATATGTATAGCATGGAGTACTACTCTGCCATAAAAAATGGTGAGCTAATACCTTTTGAAACAACCTTAATGGAACTGGAGACCATTCTTCTAAGTGAAGTATCGCAAGAATGAAAAAACAAACACCACATGTACTCACTCCTAAATTGGAACTAATCAATCAACACTCACGTGCATGTGTGGAAGTAAGACTCAACAGAAATCAAGCAGGTGGGAGGAGTGAGGAGGGGATGAGTAAATGCACACCTAATGGGTACATTGCACACTATCTGGGTGGTGGGCACACTTACAACTTTGACTCAAACTGTACAAAAGCAATTCATTTAACCAAAACATTTGTACCCCCATAACATTTTGAAATAAAAAAATAAAAAGTATATAGATCTATTATATCTTATGTAAAGGCCATATCTAAAGCCCACAGTACAAAATATTACATAACAACACCAAAGGGTCTGGGCCAGCATCCAGTAATCAAACACATTGATATAATCACAACAAAATATGTGACTCTTCACTCTAAGTGGGATACATAAAAATATATTTTTCTGTGCTTTTACTTTCAAGCTTCTCATATTCTTATGCCTTAGTTGTGCCTCTTTGTAAATGACATATGGTTGATTTTTACTTTTTTATTCAAGGTTTAGTCAATTTAGTGGTTTGCCAACATTTGCAATTGTTTCTATCACATTTACATTCTATTTATCCTACTTTTTCTGTGCCTTTTTCTTTTTTCTCCAACCTTTACTACTGTTTTGCTGATCCAAATTTTCTTTATTTGTTTCTCCACTGCTTATTTGGAAATTTTATATTCTGTTTCTTTTCTTTTAGTGACTATTGTTAAAAATGTATTGTTAATATATAAGCATACTTGACTTTATAGAGTCTAAAATTAATATCTCTAATCTGATCTATATGACTAGACATACCTCTCATTTTATCTTATTGCTGTTAAATGTTTTAATTCCATCTTGTTTTTATATGAATCAAATTAGTAACTATTGTTATTTTATAAAAAATCAGTGCATGTTTAGATTTCTCCCATGTTATCCCAGTTTTTTTGTTCAGTGTTGCCTTCTTTTGCTTCTTTCTGGTTTCACTTTCCTTCTTCCTGAAGTACATCCTTTGATCGCTCCTTCAGAGAGAGTCTATTAATGGTAAACTCTTTCATTTGATTTACATATTAGCTGAGTATGGAATTCTTGGTTGACGGTTATGTTTTCTCAGTACTCTGAAGATACTATTCATCACCTTTCAGCTTTTGCTTCTGAGAAGTCTGCTTTAGTCTAATTGGTCTTTTTTAGGCAATGTCTTTTCTTGCATTGTTTTAAAGAGTTTAACCTTCCATTTAACCCTTATTTTGAGTTTTAAAAATTTTGTTGACTATATCTTCATTTTTAGAAGTTCTACTTGGTCATTTTAAAACACCGTGGCCCCAAGGAAAAAATTTTTTTTTCTAGTGTGGCAGTCAATGTGTTAACAAGGTATACATTATATTTTATCCAGAATCTCTAAGTAGATTTTAGAAGGACAGATAGTAGGAGAATTGGAAGTCTGAGTCATTTTCCATTTCCTTATCCTGTACTAATGCAATTGTTTTGTTTGTTGTTATTAACAAGCTGCAAGACTAGCTATTGATCCCTATTACATTTTTTATTGTTATTGTTAGGTTTGGTTATTCATTCTAGCTTTTTTAGTTTTAATCCTGACTCAGTTATCTACTATGTTAGCTTTACCTCCCAGCCCTGAGTCATTTGCAGATTTGATGTGCATACCGTCTGGGTCTTCCATAATTGTTTGGTAAAAATATTAAACAGGAGCAGTTCATGTACATAGCCTAGGGACATGCCACTAAAGATTTGTCAGTGGACATTGATCAGAACTCTTTGGAACTGTTACACATGTGTTCACTTCTATTGTGTGTTTCAGCTTACATTTCTACATTTTGCCCAAAAGACTTGTTCTCAGTGAATTTGCTCAGCTCAGTCCAATTAGGTTCAACCAATATTTCTCAAGTATACACTATGAGCCATTGTATGTACTGTATGCGCCAGAGATATAAAGAAGAAGGCCCATCTCCTTCCTTCATGATGCTCATAGCATATTAGAGGAAAAATTCAGGCAAGGAAAAAAGCTAGCCATGTGATAATCTCTTTCTGCATTTTGCTCAGGATTAACTTCTACCTGACAGATCTATAGTTTATGGCATCTTCTCTCTTTCCTTTCTTACTAAGTCATAGATATATCAGTTGAATTTATACAATTCATTTGTGGGAAAAGTTTTACAAGGCAGATTTCCATATCTCTTCTCTTTATAATCTGTTCTTAATTAATTCATTTTATATTCCTAAAATTTCAGAGTATCTTTACATCATTAGAGAGTACTAAAAATATTGGACATATATTAAGTTACTTTCAGAGTTTCTTTTCTTCTCTTTTTATTCCTATTCTAGCTATTTTCCCCCCTTGGTTAATTTTTTTCTCAAAACACCCTCTTTCTTCTCTAAACTTTCTTTTTCCCAAAAAGGCAGTACAATATAGATGCCTGATATCAATTTGGTCTTTTTTGGCCTAGTCCCTTGTGTTGACTTTCCTGTCCAAAATTTCCTACTTGTTCCAAGAATTCATCTCAGTTTTTATTATTGGTCTTTGAAAATGTTTTAGGCAAATAATTTTCAGTGAAAGAGCTTAATTTAGTTAAGCATTAAGTTTTTATCAGGGCTAGAAATTTTGGATTTGATCTTTTTTCTTTTCTTTCGGTAACCCTAATGTTCATTCATTAATTAGGAAGTCCTGGCAATATTTCTTCTTTGAAGCATTTCATGTCTGTTCCTGATGCCTCATTCCCACATTTAGTGCCCTAGTCTGTGCCCTTATCTTTTCTTATTTAATAATGGGGTAACCTCCTCAGTGTTTTCCATTTCAACTGACAGAGTTTGGCTTCTGGCGAGGTCTCTCTTCCTTGTAAACAGCCACCTTCTCACTGTGTCCTCATAGCCAAACCCGGTCAAACCATAATCTTGGACTTTCCAGCCTCCAGAAGTGTGAGAAATAAATTTCTGTTGTTTAAGCCACACAGTCTTTGTTATTTTGTTATGGCAGCACAAGCTGACTAATATACTATTTAAATCAAGTGGTGTTGATTCTGTTACTTGCTTCTAAGAATTTTGAAAATTTCATAGGGTTGTTGTAAAGATTAACTAAGATCATGTATATTATCTGTCACATGGGAAGTTTCCAACAAATGATTGTTACTCTACATTAAATCACAGGTTCTTGGAAACTGTGTCTCTTAAGTGAAACAGTATATAATGAAACCAATTTTACCAAAGGCTAATTGATATAAACAAGAGTTGAGTTCCCACAGCATATTTCTGGTCACAATCACCAAACATCTAAAACAAGACCAAAACACTTCTAATACTAAACATTGAAATAAATATAAGCTATATATACACTTAAGAAAGATTAATAAAAACAAGTAAGATAATTATTTACCCACTTATTCCAGTTCAGGGTTGGCAGCAGCTCAGGGTACACAGTGGGAACCAGCCCTGGACAGAACGCCATCCTATCACAGGGTGCTCTCACTCATACCCACACTCACTCAGACTAGGACCATTTAGACATGCCAGTGAACCTAACGTGCACACCTTTGGGATGTGGGAGGAAACTAGAGTACCCAGAGACAACCCATGCAGACATGGGGAGAGTATGCAAGCTCCAAAAAGACAGTGGCCCTGGCTGGTCATCAGTTTTTTTTTTTCTCATCGTGATGACAAAACAATGTTGAACAAAATGACATAATTTGAGGACCTGCTATATTGTCATTAGGGACAAAGGAGGGTAGAGTTTTAGAAAGATAGAACAAACATGTGGAGTCACCAAGTCTAGAGTAATGCCACTGAGGGAAGTCAGCTTGAGATGTGTGGGACGGTGTGAGGAGCATAGCAACAAGGGGTGCCTGGAGAGTGAGCTGGACAGAAATGACATCAGAATGGAGGCCTCAGCTACCCGTCAGAGACATAGTGCAGGGCTCCTTTCCTCTGCCAGCCTCAGCCTCAGGGACCAGTGCCCAGGGTAGAAGGAGGCCAGACCCTCACACCAATACCCACACTGAGACAACTAGGAAGATGCTAGTTGGATATTATCACTCAAGCCTGGAGAAGGCTATGGATCCCTCCAGGCATCACAGTCCTTTGGTGAAGAATAGCAAAACCCAATGTCTGCCTCCAGGGAAGGTTGAGACGACTGAAAACAGGGTGTTTGCTACAGATATTGAGTATGTAAGTTCTAGAAATCTTTTCAGGTCCTGCTCAAAGGACATTTCCTTATTGAAACCTCCGTTGTCCCCTAGTGAAATAAATTACTCCTTCTTTTGTACTCCCTTAACGTTTAGTTTGCACCTTTATCATAGCTTGTCTTATATGTGGAGCGTAATTTCTTTACCTCAACTAGATTACTAATTTCTTGAAGACAAGGATTTTGTCTTGATCCATTGATATATTCCCACAGAATTTGCAAAGTGCTTTGTACGTGACAGGAGCACAATACATGTGGAATGAAAACTCAAATTAGTGACTTTATAGATAAATGGTGTCATAATTGCAGTTGATTATCTATTTCCTAAAGCTGATTAACTGTGAACTACAGATGTAAATTATAGGTGGCAACTACATGCGCCCTCATATGGTTGGTTTGGGGAGGGTGCCAGAGGCCTAACTTTATTCAAAGAGCCAGAGCCAGAAGGTTTGCATATTGATATATTATTTCTAGGCAAAGAGAACTCATTAAAGGTAAGACTCACAAGGTTTGTGAGTAAGGCAGACCCTAAAATCAATACAAAGTACAGTTCACCCTTGAACAAAACAAGTTTGAATTGTGTAGGTCCACTTATACTCAGATTTTCTTCCACTTCTGCCATCCCTGAGACAGCAGGACTAATTCCTCCTCTTACACCTCCTTCTCCTCCTCAGCCTACTCAGTGTGAAGGAGGAGGATGAAGACCTTCATCCATCCATTTCCTCTTACTGAATAGTAAATATATTTTCTCTTTTTTATGACTTTCATAACAACATTTTCTTTTCTCCAGCTTACTTTATTATAAGAATATAGTATATGATAGATATAACATACAAAATATATGTTAACTGACTATTTATGTTATTGGTAAGGCTTCTAGTCAATAATAGGCTATTTAGTAGTTATGTTTTTTGGGAGTGAAAAGTTATATGCATATTTTTTACTGCACAGGGGTCAGTGCCCCTAATCTTTGCATTGTTCAAGAGCCAACTAACTGTACTTTGTGAAAACACCTTGCCTTAATATCTGTAATCCAAAATGACATTGTGATTAGATATAATGGTATCAACAAATTATTACTGTAGAGGCCCACCTACTCTTCTTGGATGTACCCCAAACCCTCTTTGGGGCTGAGGTTTCTGTTCTTTCTTCCTCCTTGAGTAGCCACACACTGTCACAGAGCCTCATGGCTCCTCAGAACATCACCATGGAGTGGAGACTTTCTTACCTATCTGAGCTGAAGCCTGGGGTAGGTTTTTCCACTAAAGGATCCTTTGCCAGTGACTTTCAGGAGAGTGGGCCATCTGTTTTTCACTCAGTCCTGCCTGGGCTACTAAGAAAGGCAGTTATAAAGAAAGAGAAGCAAACAACATGTGGTTTGCCATCACTGGCAATGTTTCCACAAGTCTGAGTATGCTGGAGTCCAGGCCCAAATACCCAGGAGCCAGCTCAGTCCGTACCTGCTCACCTCTGCCCTGACCCAGCCACACCAGTGACTGCAGTCTTCATGCTGTGTCACCAAAGAAGCTGCACACCTCGTGCTGCCCTGCGGAAGGTCTAAACACATTTATTCTATTCCCAGGAACTGTACTTCCTAACATCTTATTTGAGGTACAAAGCCTAAGTACCCTCATGACAGAAATCAGTCAAGCTATTAAAAAACCCTGAGAGTTTATTATTGCAATTAAAGCTTCTAAAGTAGCTGGCTATGAATGAACAGTAACATTTTCAAAAGAAAATAAACTGAGAATGGACCTGTGTGAGATGTGGAAAATATTTTAAAGCAAAGGAAATGATTCACCACCTCAAAGACGTGAAACTTAGATGAATTATGCAGGTCAGTTTTTAACTTCTGTGGAAAGCCTCTATGTTTTGGATAAATCCATATGTGTGTGCTTTGCAAAACACTCACGGAAGATTATTTAACAGAACCCCTTTGAATGATTTTAGCCATTTCCTCTAAGAATCAGAGTGGTGGTGGCGTAGGGGGAGGTAGCATGATTTGTGGAATAGAGCTTTGTTTACGTAATGGACCCTTTGTAAAGTAATTTAAAAGTGACCTTTGAAATATTTGACTTGATTTGTTTTGTTAGATTTTCTTATTTTTTTTTCCTGGAGTCTGTTTTTGCAACTTCACATAATATCTAAGTGAACGCTTTAAGAGGATATATTTTGTCCTTTGTTTCATGAATCAAATTGTTGTACAGGTGTTCAGTAAAAATAAATAAATAAATAATTTTGAAAAATATATTTATTCAAGTTATTTTCTAGTCATTAACTAAAATAAGGATTTTATGGTATAGTCAAATTTGCTCAATATTTAGTCATAGGAATAAATGCTTCAATAATTTTTATAATTTTAGATACTTTTTCAGATAAATTTCATTTTAGTAGATTCCATTTTTCTTTATTAAAGGGGCTTAAATAATATGTATTCATGTAATTGCATTAGTACCTTGAAACTAATATTAAATATTACTTAAAATAATAATGGAGGAGGGTTTGAATTGCCTTTATGTTTCTTATTGGAGAGATAATTAATAATTAATTTAATTTGGAGGACCTGATGAGGCAGAACAGAAGCAATCTGGGAAAGTTACCACGAGGGGGTCTGGAGTTCTAGGTGTGGAAGGCCTGTGCAGCAATTAAACTTGACCAATAGTGAAATGGCTGTTTTGTGAGGTAATGAGCTTCTTATCACACAAAGTATTCAAGCAAAGGCTGAATGACCTTATACCACAGATCCTGGAGTATAGTGGGTTTCTGCATTCTGTGAGGAGACGTTCAGTAGGGAGATACTTCTGAAGGCTCTTTGAATTCTAGAACAAGAGTTCTAAGTAGTTTAGTTTGTTGTGATTGTGTACTTTCTGTTGAACTGGTTCAATGTTTGAACTTATCCTATGATCATTCTTCTCTTGAAAAGAAAACCAGTAAAAGAAATTGCTCTTATTTATTTGAGATACAGTTGAACACTTAACTTTTCTAATTTTCAGAGCCTAAAATAAATGGGTTTGGATCATAATCCTGAAAGACACAATCCTGATCACCATAATAATGTTGAAATCCTGAAAGATCAAAATCCCTGAAGTCTAAATCCCTAAAGTCTAAAATCCCTAACATCTAAAATCCCAAAAATTACAATCACAGGATAGTTGCCTCATGTTAGGCAGAACTATTACTCTGTTATTGTCTTTATTTGGAAGTTAATATGGCTTAAGGAAATGTATTAATATATAGGTGCCAAGTTGACAAGGGGTAGACTTGTATACTTGATTTTAGGTGTCAGTTTGACTGGATTAAGAAATACCTAGAAACCTGGTAAAGCATTATTTTTGGGTGTGTCTGTTAGGGTGTTTCCAGGGAAGATTAGTGTGTGAGTGTGAGTGGACTAGGCGGGGAAGATCTGCCCTCAGTGTTGGCAGGCACCATTCAATAGGCTGAGGACCAGAAAGAACAAATACAGAAGGAGAATTGCTCTCTCTCTGAGAGCTGAGACAGACTTTTCTTCTGCTGTCTTGGACATCAGAACTCCAAGCTCACTGGCCTTTGGATTCCGAGACTTAAATCAGTATCAGTCTTAAGGCTTTTGGCCTGAGCCTCTCTGCTGATATCTCAAGGTCTTCAGCTCACAGATGGCCTGTCACGGGACTTCTCAGCCACCACAATAGCCTGAGCCAACTCCCCTAATAAATCTTCTCTCATACATTTGTATACATATCTTATGGGTTCTGTCTTTCTGGAGAACCCTGACTAATACAGATTTGGTATTGGGAAGCCCAATATCATTCTTTCTTACTGTATTTCTTACAACACAGTGGAGGATATCTGTGAAATTATTTCCTTGAAAAAAAAATCTGTGATAAGTGTATGAGGCAACTTAATGGTGGATGATAAAAGTTTAAAAGCTAAATATTATTGGTGCTGTAAAAGCAGAAAAGTGCTTAATTTTGATGGTCAAGCAATAACCATACTTACAAATGGACAGCATATACTTACAAAATTTATAGACCACTACCACTCTCTAAATATTAATACAAGTGCAGTGACTGGTTCGAAGATCACAGAAGTGAAAATATAGGCAAAAAATACAAGAAATCTCCCCTGCCCAATTATTCAATTGTGTATCACTTATGCCTTTTCACACATGGCACCATGCTTGTCTTCAAAAAACACCTTTTGTCAGAGAATAAAAAGAATTCGACAAGGTCAGCAACCTTCTGAGCCAGACATTTGCTAGTATTGACGTTCCTCTAGTGTTATAAAATACATTAAATGGTGAACTATTTTTGATTAGGACTTTCACTGTCAAAGAAGATAGACTCCTTATATTTACCATTAAATCTAACATGGAAAAACTAGCGTGTGCTTCACTTTGGCTAATGAATGGCACTTTCAAAACTGTCACCACTGTCTATAGTTTATCAACTATAGACAATTCAAGTCCTTGTTGGATCCAAATTCTAGCACTTATCTGCTCATTTATGTATTAATGACTGGAAAAAATGAAGTACTTTATAAATGCTTGTTTGAAGATTTGGTAGACTTCACAGAAGAAAATGGATTGCAACTGAATCGCTAAACCATAATGACAGATTTGGAATTAGGTGTGATCAAGTCTTCTAAAAATGATTTTCAAGGTGTTACCAATAAAGTTTGTTTTTTCCATTCAGCCCAATGCATATCGTGGAAAATTCAGATGAGTGGGTTGGCCATGCTATATGGCAACGATGAAAACTTCAGTTTAAAATGTGTCATCTGTCTGCATGACATTCCTTCCAGAGATGACATTCCAGGAGCTTTTAATGAATTAAAGCCACATTTGCCTGAAGAAGCCAGTGAAGTTACTGACTAGTTCAAAAATAATTAAGTGCATCGGAGGATAAGAAGACACGCAACGATGTTGCTGTTTGATCATAGGTATTGTTTCCACCAAATTTGTGGTCTGTATATGATTACATGTGGAATGGATGTCTGTGTACCCAAAACAACATAGAAGCATGACACAGAAAATGGGAAAACTTAATAGGAAATGCTTATGTCAGTGTACGTCAAATCATAGAAGAATTTCAAAAAGAGAAGTGCCACATGGAAAACGAATGTGAATGTATTCTCCAAGGAGAGCAGCTATTCGTGATGCAAGACTTCAGAATGCAGTTAGATTGTGAAAGTTAGCCAGCTCTTATGGACAGATCCGTGCAATTGCCTATAATCTATCCTTGTAATGCGCTTTTTCATATGTCGAATTTTCTTATTAGTTTTTCTTTTCTTTTTTAGTTTTATTTCTCTATTTTAAATTGTCAGCATTATTTTTTACAATTCATTATGTATTTCATCTTTGCATCATTTCTAATACTGGAGGTATAAATTGTGTAGAGGCTTTTAGAGAGTTTTGATTTTTTTAATGTATTTTTGCAAATTTGACTCCATGAAGGTGCGTTATCACAAGGTTGACTTTGTGTGTAAGCATTGTGCTTGTATGTAAAAACTTTGACACTTCCTCAGTAAATGAAGAGATATCCTTTTTGTACATTTGCTTTGTGGAAGATAAAATTTCTCAAGATCTAGGCTCTTTGGGCAACTGCATATGTAGTGGTGACCCATCAAGGTTTTTGATTGATCTTATTAAAAGACTTAGGTTGTTTGTCATGATATTTCAGATGACCGCAGTTATAAAACTGGGTGCACATGATTACCAACCATAGTGACATGTGTTTATACATTTCCCTTTCTGACCTATTTCTTTATGAATACAGTTCATATGCTCATAACTGTTATACCTGTGCTATTGTAGTTAGTAAACCTGAGCATTTATGCTTGCAAAAATATGTGTAATTGTTACCTGTTTTATTATGTAAAGTGGTCTGTGAAGTATTCTGTGATGTGTTTATATGTTTGTCAAATAAATTCCCTTTTAAAATGTAAATAAATATCTTTTAAAGAATTTTTTAAATTATTTTTTCCAGAATTATATTTTCAGGATCTTTGAGGATTTCAACATTTGGGATTATGGCATTCAGGACTGTGTCTTTTGGGATTATGATCAGCTCCCACATAAATCACATAGGGTACAAAAGATTTGAAGTTTTGAAAGGCATGCAAAAAGGCCTCTCAAACTTCTTACTCTCACAACTTTAACTTAAGCTAGAGAAGAGAAAAATAAATGTCTTAGCTATTTTTTGTCCTCCAGATCACCTGTACTTCAAGCAATTGAATCTTGCTCATAGCCAGTTCATGTTCCTTCTTTACATACCTAATTCACCACCAAATATATTCACATATATTTCACATATATTTAGGTAAAGTCAACTGTCATGAAAAACACTATATATTTTGAGTCCAGAGGACCCTGATTTATTTGGAAATACCATGAGAGGACATATAATGCCAGCTCCTTCCACATGTAGCCATCTGTCAGTGCGATGTTGAGGAGAAAAAGAATTTAATAGTTTTCAGTCTCAGAATCAAGGCTGCCATCATGTGGGGAAATTAGAGGTAATTGTCATGCCATTGTCTAAGACTGATTGCTATTACCAGACATGGTGACTCTCAGGGTACCCTACTTTCTCTTTCTTCTTTGTGATCTATACTACCCCATCCTAAAAACACCAAGCTTGAACTCTCTGACCTGCTCCTTCATTGTCCTGATAATCCTATATAATCTTTCATTCTCTCCTTTCCCTAGTTTCTTCTTATTTATACCAGTTGTCACCACATGAAATTATATTATATACAACATTCATTTTACTTTTTAAAATTGATGTTAGTTCCGATCCTAATTAGTTCCACTAGAACGTAAGCCCCATGAGGACAGGGACCCTGCCGGCCTTAGCCACTGCTATATCCCCAGTTCCTAGAGTAGTGCCTACTATTTTACATAGAGGTACCAGGAATAAATCTTTCAACGTGTTTATTGGTTCATTTATCTGCTTACGTGTCTAGTAGTGTTGATTAAATTGCTTTAGATTTATTTCTTAAAACTATACTCTCTCATCTGATATGGTCCCTTGCCCCTCCATTATCCTCTCTTTTGCTGTCATTGTAAAATGTTTTCTTTAGTCTGCACCTTTAAGGGAAGCCAAATTTCACAACCATTTGAAAAAAAAAAAACCAGCCAATTACTTCTTCAGACTTACGCGTCTTCTTACTTACTATTCCTTGTCATTCCTTTCCCTCATAGCTCACATCCCAGAAGTCATTGTCCACTCTGGGGCTTTGGCCCCATTCCCTCCAAAATCCTCTGCCGTTTGATTTGTGCTCTGTTCATACTTCGTAAGTTCCTCTCATCAACATACTTTTTCGTAAAGCTTCTCATAGCCACGTCTAAAAGTGCCTACATTGTGCTTATTCTGACCTTTCCCAGTTCACCACCATGCTGCTGATTTTGGATCAGTAGCATGTGGGACATCTTCCTGAGGGAACACTGGGGCTGGTTAGTTTCATTTCTGACTGCAATTTATGGCTTCACTTCCTACTTCTCCTCTTCCTATCATCCATCTACAATCACTAGCCAAGAAACAAAATCCTTATAGTCCCATACTTAACAGTTCTTACTGTCCTCAGTGTCCCTTGGAAATCTTGTTTCAGAATTTAAATTTTCTTATATCTACAAATATTCTAGAACACAGATTTTTCCATTAGTGTTGGTGTGACTGGTTGCTCTCATTTGATCTTCAGAAAGACATCAAGTTGCAGTAGACGAAACTGCTCCAAATGGATTCCCAGCTCAAAGCCCTACATGCACATATTCATTTGACAAATTTTTTTGGTTTTTTGTTTTTTTAAAAACATTTTTTTTAACATTGTTTTTTAGAACATTTAAAGACATTGTTTTAGGGTATGAGGACACTGGGGTAAACCAGGCAGAGAAAGTCCCTGCTTTCATGGAGTTTACTTTCAGTTTGAGTATTTTATTGTTCAAGAGAATTTTTAAAAGAACTTCTTACATTTAATTGGGTTTTAAATTAATATTGAATCTGTTAAAGCTGTGCATTCAGATACCTACTTCGGGCCAACTGCAGTGCTCACTCCTGTAATCCCAGCACTTTGGGAGGCCAAGTCAGAAGGATCGCCTGAGGCCAGGAGTTTGAGATCAGACTGGGCAACATAGCAAGACCCCATCTCTAGAAAAGTGAAAAAATTAGCTGGGCATGGTGGTCCCAGCTGAGGTGGGAGGATCTCTTGAGCCCAGCAGTTCAAGGCAGCAGTGAGCTATGTGGCTATATCATGTACTTCAGCCTAGGTGACAGAGCAAGACCCTGTCTAAAAAAAAAAGAAACTTACTTCAAACTACAATCTTATGATTCTATAGCTAGTCATTAATAAAAGTAAGAATAGTCGCTTTCATTTATTTTCATATAACATTTGGTTAATTCAAGTCTAACAGTTGAAATTTCCCTAAACATTTAGTTCCAATCCTAATTTAGGTAATTAAGTTCCATTAAACATTTTAAACCTCACTTACACATTTAATGTATCTTTCTCACACACCTCAAATGCCTGTAGGGAAGACTTACACACCTAACAAACAAATCCTTGTAAGCACATGAGCAACTTAAAAATAATAATAATCAAACATATACATGTAGTAAGTCAGCCTCTCAGTGCTCTTTATGTCAAAAATTAAGTCAAATGTGCATATCCTTTTCAATTTAATATCTCAGGTCTGAAACCAATTACATTTTTCAAATTAAAATCATAATCTCTTTAAGTATTTCAAACTCTTTAAATAAAATAGCCAGAATAGCCCAATAATATAAAAGGACTCTTAAATATATTCCATAAAAGTATTGAGAGTATGGGTTTGATTTACTTTATCTCTATTCTTAATTATTTAAACTTTCCTGGGGTGACAAAGTGTCCAACACAATTAAGGTAAGTAGTTTTACCATCCTTAGATTACTAGGTTGAAAAATCGAAATATCACTACGGGGAATGATTGGTCAGAGACTGGCCTGATTTATATTTTTCGAAGATGGCTCCTGGTTGCTGAGCGGAGAAGGATTGAGGTGTCAGAGGATATTAGTCTGCCAGTGACTTCTCGCTTCTGTGTAACTTATCAATTTTGGATGGGAGGGGACTTTATTTGGCTCTCTCAGGTTATTCCTTATTAGCTCCCAAGGCTCTGCTCCTTGCAGCCCTCTATTCTTTCCCCTACCGCATGCCCTTTTAATGCCTTTTCTGGTCCTTTGATTTTCATTTCCTCCCAGTTCTACTACTGAGGTGGTGTGGGATGCTTTCGATTCTGGGGGTGGAGGAAAATCTGGCCCCAGAAAAAGAATAAGTTAGGGCAGAAAAAAAAAGAAAAAAGAAAACATTTTTACACACAGACATAGAAAAAAATCTAAAAGTATATACAACATACGCTAACCTGCATTATCTTTGAGAGACAAGATTATGGAGGACTTTGACTTTCTACTGTATGACACAATATGTTTTTGATAAGGAACATATACTATTTCTATCATGAGAGAAATAAATATAAAAATAATTAAAAGAAATGCAAATCAAGGGATTCGTGTAGCAATAGGATTAGAAAAGTAGAAGTGAATCTTGATGAAGAATTGAGCCTAACCATTTTAAACAATTATTATTATTAAATATTTTATAAATACATAATTTTAGAGTAACAATAACTTTTGATATGGCAGAATTTGATGTGTCTTTTCAGCCTGAGTGATAGTCACTGTGAGTTAGGTTCTTATGTAGATCAGCCTTTTTGGAGTGATTGGTTCCATAGTGTAGTAATTGCAGTGGAAGTAAAACTAATTTGGATTTTGCAGCTTTCACGGAGAAAGCAGCAGCATGATAAACAAATATGTAAACAACAGATTTTTGCATGAAGCACTACCAGGTGCTTTCATAGAGATTTACAGGAAGTGAAAAGGAAACTATTACTTACCTTAGAAAACTTGGTATAATTATGGAATCATCCATAATGGCTGTGTTGACTAGAATAATTGTATTTTAACTATTTATTTAAGAAGAAAATGGTGGCTTCTGGGTCATATTAATCTATTTACACAATGTTATTTTCTCATGCTAACTGTTTGTATTTTGAAGTTGCTGTAAAGTTTTTTTTTTTTTAATGAGGGCACAGTGCTGAAGGTGTTCAGATTGATGACATTCATATCACTGAATTGAATAAACTGAATATTGAGGCTCCTTAGCTCCAAAAAGAAGAAAAAAAATTGAGCTGTTTTAGATGGCCTGGAAAAAAAGGGTACAGAAACCAAGAAGGAAAGCTGTTGAAGGAAAGCTTCATAGACAAAATTGTGTGAGCATTTTATATATCTGAACTTAGCAATCTGTACTTCAAAGTCTCCAAAGGGACACTGACAACACAAGACAGTTTATACCCTCATAAGTAGCTACTCACCCACTATCCTAATCTGATTTGATGATACCCCAAGTGGCTGTGCAAGATCCTGTGGTTAACACTTCCCATCTAAGTATAGACTAGGTTGTACACTCCATATACACTAGTACAGCACATGAATTTTACTTATTTGCATTATATTGTACCTAGAGCAGTGCTACAGAAGAAGGGGCGCCATACATGTCTATTGGAATGAGTGCATGAAGAAATGGATGAATGAAGGAATAAATAATAGGCCTTCAACAAATTTTTGATTGGAGATTTTAATGAAACACATTATATACTACATACATGGGTATACATATTACTTGTGGGTAGGTTGGCTAGTTTTCAGCATGACCAAATTTAAGCCCTCTCTTTGAGGCTAAGTAAATCATTCAAAATACAACTTTATTGATTCAGATCATTGTGTAGTTATGCTAATCAACCATGACTTGTTCATCCATTAATATGGTGAAAAAGCCAGTTTGACTGCCTACTGACCAGTGTAGTGGTGATATATAGCGTTAGACTTTTTCTATAATCTGCTGCTTTGCTGGCCTTAGAATTGTGGCCATATTTAAAGAAATAAAACCAGATTAATGAGATGATATTCCAAATACTGTAACAAAATAGGACATATATTTTCTATATGTAGCACTTTCTTGGCCCAGATACTCTTAAGTAACTGTTGGGAAATTGCTATAAAAAACATAGAGAATTGGTCCTATTGTATGCATCTTTATGATACAGTATAACCTTCAGGTTAGGAGACCACATGTTCAAGTCACATTGGGGCCAGTTTTCCAGTTTAAATTTCAGCACAAAGGATTTACTGGAGATATTGGGAAGATTTCTTGACAGAACTATTTAATACCAGAATGAATTATTAGGAGCAATTGTGGATTCTCTTGGCAGGTTCTAAATATAGTTCAATTTCCCCTATGTCTGGGATAGTCTGGGTGGACCTACCTGAGAGCAGAAGGACAAATCAGACTGGTCCTTCTAGCCCAAAGTTTGTGATTCATTATAACCCAAAAGAAAGCCTCAGTACTTAAAGCAATTTAGTAGTTCTTTTTTGTGTATTCAAATAAGAGCCACACACTATGTTGGACTTTTAAGCTCTAGCTTGGCTGACTGCCCCCTGCGTGAAGACCTTCATTATTGAGTTTTGTTTTCATTCACTCTAAACCTTTCCCCCTGGGTGGAAATATATGTGCTTGGCCTCAGCTCACAGGGAAATTATTTAATGTATAACTCTGAACTTAATATGCTGAGCTAAGTACGCATAGAATAAAATAAGCTTTTTTTTTCTTATTTGTGAAGCAAATTATGTTCTTCAAGAGAGGTGAGTGCTTATTTCCAAGCTGACAGAATTCCTTTGAAAATTTCTGCATAATGAGAATTTAGGGAAAAAATAAAATAATAAATAGAAGTGAAAAGATGTTGTAAAAGTGTTAGGTATGTTTTTGCTATTTTAACCATTACAGAATTTTTGAGATACCTAAAAAGATCATGTACTTCTCTTGCTTTGGAAATAGGTTCTTTCTCTATTTTTGTTTTAATTTTCTGAACAAAAAGTGTCCTGAAAGCGCATAGCAATTTTTAATGCAGTGTAGAGACGTTTTTAATGCAGTGTGAATATTCAACTTTAAACCACCTGAATATTTAAATGAAAAAGGCTCAGTTCCAACTCACCTTCTGTCTCCATTATGTATGTAGAAAACAGATCATATTAGTGTATAGTTCTTTTACAATAAAGGTAGACATCCTAAGCAAGATGAGAATTTGGACTATTTATATATGAATCCTTTTTGAGTTCCGGCTCAATGCTTAACCTTTTAGTATCTAAACACATGTAGCATATATAAAGTGGGCAAATTAACGTTATCATGACTGCCATAACTTCTCAGTTTCCTGTATGTTTAAATTTGAAACTTTAATGTTGTACTAATGGAATTTTGTGTTTTTTATGTATATGCACAAGTCTGCTAGACAGATGCTAAAAATGCCAAAATGGGACCAGTCAGAATCTAAGAATGTTCTATAAAAGTGACTATAGGGTTTAGGCATCTTGTTGAGGTCACTTTTTTGGTTTTTGACAAAGCTGGCATAGCTGAGTAGTCTTCAGTATGGGAGAAGAATGTTCATTTCTGCTAAAGGGCATCCTTCAGTCTTATTTGAGTACAGGTTGTCTTGACTTTACTAATTGCTGAAAAACTGTGTGAAAAGCAAATATTTTGTATGTTTTATCACTTATTGCCATCAAATTCCTTTATTATTTTGGAAATGAACATGAAAAATATATTGGCTACAAGGCAAAATAACCTTAAAAACCTTAACTTTAAATTTAGAGAGAACTTTTCTGTGGTATTTACTTTCCTGGTACAACTCTTATAAGTTTGTCAGGGAAACTCTTATGCAATTGTGTCCACATTATTTGTTAAAATACAGGACAAAGTTAACTCCATTCTCTCCTTGGGGACTTAGTTGTTTGGTCATGCTGGCTATGCTGTTATTTTAAATAGTGATCAGATTTCTATATGGCTGTAAACTCCCCAAGAGTAGAGGCAATGATTGATTTAATAAGCCCTCCCTCCTTTTGTCCCTCTCTCTTAACTTCTCTTCCTTCATTCTGTAGGTTTTCTTGAATGCCTACAGACTTCTAGTTACCCTGACCTAGGCTTAGGAGATACTGAATTGATTAATGTAGAATTTCTGTCTACAAACAGAACATAGTTTTATGGGTCAGATAGATAAGAAAATCAGTCACTTATTGATGCAGTGGAGGGTATAATGAGTGGAAGAGGGACATAGAAGAAGAGCCTCCATCCTTTCTTAGGATGGTGATGGGAAGGTGAGAGTGATGGGGGAGGTGGTCAGAAAGAGCTTTAAAAAGCAGGTAGCAATGGAATTGCATCTGAGATGTGGAGATGTAGGAGTTATCTAAGCAAAGGAATGTGAGGAAAAGAGAAATTTGGGTGGAACAGAGGGCTGGAGGATAATGTTTGTGATGGGAGGGGGTGACTTGGCCTTCCACAAGAAATAGAATGAACAACTTCAATCGAAGTATGGATGAATATGTTGGAAATCTATTGGGAACTGTAGACAGGTCAAATGGCTAGAGAAAAGATAATGTGGAGATAATGGGAAATGACATGTGAAAAATATTCCAGTTATGAAAGGCCTCATGTGGCCTACATAGAAAATTGGATCTTATCCTAAAAGCAATTGGAAGTTGCCAAATAATTTAAATCTAAGCAATGTCCCAGTTATACATGTATAGAGAAATCATTCTGGTGGCAACATGTTAATAGATAGAGGATGAATTGGAGGGACATAAAACTATTTAGGATGGTATTACAAAAACGCAGGGTTCTCAGAGGCAAAAGCCGTCCAGGTAGGTAGCACAAATGATTGAAATGGGCCAATTTCAGAAAATGGAGAACTTGGACTTAGGGTCTATATTAATAAAGGGAGCAGTCACCACTTGGCTTCAGCTAGTAGTTGCCATTTGGGAAGGCAAAGACACCCTACCACACATATATACACACACCCTGTTGCACATTCATTATTGACTTTTGGCTCTCAGATGGGTGTCAAATGTTTTTAAAAACATCAATGAGTCAACCCTATACTGACCAAACAAAATAAATCTTTGGGCCAGATACAACCTAAGTCAATGTATCACTGAAGTGTGTTCTTTTGAACATTGATCTTTGAAAAATGAGTTCTGTGGTCAAATAAATTAGAAGCAATTGGAACTTAACAAAACTGATTTTAAAATTCACAGGGAAAAGAAAATATACAAGAATAGCCAAGCCAATTTTGTAGAATAACAAAGATGGGTAACCTGCCCTACTAGATATCAAACCATATTATAAATCTATGATAATTAAAATAGTATGGTATTGGCACAGGAATGGACAAATAAATTATTGGGATAGAATGGATAGTTCAGAAACAAATTCATGTATATATGAGAATTTAGCTTATGATATAGGTGGCATTTAAAATGTGTCAGGGAATGATGTATCATTTAATAAATGGTACTTGAGAAATTAGCTATCACCTGAGCAGAGACAAAGTTAAATCCTAACTCTTATTAACAAAACATCAGATTAATTAAATAACTAATTGTAAAAAATTAAGCAATAAGTAGAGGAAAATAGAGAAAACACATTTATGATGTTGAAGAACTGAATGCCCTCTTAAGATATAAAATGCAAAAACAAAGAAAAAAACCAAATTTGACTTAAAATAAAATTTTTGGTCAACGAAGGCCACCATAAACAATATTAAAAGGTCAGCTACTATCTAGGAGAAAATATGCAACATAGACAGAGAATTAATATCCATAAATGGAAATAACTCCTCCCAATGAGTATGAAAGAGACAAACAATTCACTACAAAATTAGTCAATGGAGCGGGCATGGTGGCTCATCCCTGTAATCCTAGCACTTTTGAGGTTGCAATGGGCTATGATGATGCCACTGTACTGTAGCTGGGGCAACAGAGCAAGCCCTTGTCTCAAAAAAAAAAAATTAGTCAAAGGACATGAGCAGTCAGTTCTCTGAAGAGGAAATACAATTGGTCAATAAACATATGAAAGTATGTTTAATGTGAATATAAAATATGAATATTAAAATATTTTAATCACATTGCAATCAGATAAATGAAAATTTAGAATATGTTATATCTCTTGCCCTTATCAAATTGGCAAAATAAAAATGTGATAACATCAAGAGCAAGTGACAGTATGGAAAAACAGGAACTCTTTCATTACAGGTCTGAATATATTAATACATTGATAGGGCTGCTTTAGAGGACGTCATTGTCAATATCTATCAAAACTGAACATACACTTGCTCTATGTTCCAGAAATTCCACTTTGAAGCATCTACTGTAGAGAAACGGTAAAGACTTTTGTCCTTTCCAGCATTGTTTGAAATGGCAAGAAATTGGAAAGAATGCAGCTGTTCATCAGTAGAGGACTGCTTAAATAAACCATACATTTATACTGTGAAATACTATACAGACTTAGAGTATAAAAGAATGAGGTGAATCTACTGATGTGAGAAACATTGTTGAGTGAACAAAACAAATTGCCCAATAATACATAGAGTATTAAACCAATTATTTAAAAAGGGAAAAAGACATGAAACAATACTATATGTAAAAAAGTCTGGAAGGATGCGTACAAAAGGGATAACAGTGATTATGGTGAAGGTTTGAGGATGGGGATGAGAATTATGTTCAAGGAGAACTTAAATGTAATTTAAAAATTTTTAACAAGAATGTATTCTTGCATTTATGAATTACTTGTATAATCAAAAATAAATAAAAGTATTTTCAGTTATGGGAGAAACTTGAACCTGCTTGTTTTCTTAGGAAGAGCAATTAATAGAAAGGGAGAAGTAGAAAATACAGGAGAGGAGTTAATGGCTGGAGAAATGTCCCTGGGAGATAGAAAAGAATGCATACAATCTAGAATTCAGTTGGAAAAGATTAGCTTTGGATAGGAGGAGGGCCAATCTCTAGGACCAGAGGGGAGGAAGAGTAGATGAGACTAATGGAGATAAACTTATGTACGTGGGGTGAAGGTTGGGAGTAGAAATAGGAGCTGAGGAATTTCCTATATGATGACCTCCATTTTCTCTTCAAAGTAACAGTTTTTCCCCCACCACCCTGGTGTCCTGCTCTCCTTACTGTAGATATCAGTAAATATGACTGACTGGCTTTACCACCTGTTTACCTTAAGCACATTGAATGCTACTAGTGTCTTGTTACTATTGGGCTCTTTCCCTCTTATCATCTTTGTGAAGAATAGCTTGTTATTGCCATTGCATATGCTCTCCCAAGTCCTGCAATGCTGACCTGGAGACAACAAGGTCGTAACAATGGGCCATACTGGTGAACCAATTCCTATTGTTTAAAAGAACCTGGGTAACTGCTTTCAAATGGCTTGCCTTGGAGATAGGATCAAGGTAGACAACTAGATGCGGATAGTATATTCCATGAAGAGGAACCAGAAGAGTAAGTAGATACTCACATTTTGAACAGATCATCTAGGAGAGAACACTAAGATTCACCAGAGAAGTGATGGGAAATACCAAATGTAAGTAAGGAGAGGATTGAAGGCAGCTTGCCCAGCCAGAGACTGGCTGAGAGCTGAGAGAAGCTCCTGGATGCAGGGAAAGAGTAAGAGAGAAATCCCCAGGGCTTCTTACTCTGAAACAGGCTTTTATAATTTTGACTACAGGACAGCCCTTCAAATCACACAGGTCTCCAGCTTAACATAGAGAACTGCCTAGAGATTGCACAAAGGCATTGCTCCAGAAAGGGAACCCACATGGAATCCCACAGGCATCCAAGCCTAGAGCACTTCCAGCTGGGCACCATCTGATATCCTCAATACTGGGTATCTACAGATGCAGCTGCCACCACTGTGCTGCTCTGAGGAGGGAGTGGGGAGACTGTGGGCTCCCATACACCCTGAGAAGGTCCCCACCACCCTGCTGCAGGCTGCTGTTGAGACTGAGATGTCATGGATCACACTCCCCACAGCTTCTTGCCCACACTGCTTGCCTGAGAGGGGGCCCACCCTCTCTGGTTGCAGGCCCAAGTGCCATATTGAGAGTTTAACACTGGGCTGTGCCCCACCCTTGGGCTGAGTTCAGGCCAACATGGCTGCAGCCACCTTCTGCAGCTGAGGAGGGACAGGGAAACAAGGCTCTCTTAGGCATATATAGGACAATACCCACCACCCTGCAATCAGCTGCTGTGAGACCAAGACACAAGCTGACCACAATTTCCACAGCTCACCTGAGTGGGGCCCTTCCCTGTCTGGTTGTAGGCACAAGGCACCATTTTAAGAGTTTAATGCTGGGCTGTGCCCCACCCTTGGGCCAAGTTTGGGCTGATGTGGCTGCAGCTGCTGCCCAGCCAAGAGGGAAGGAGAAACCAGGCTCTTGGACACATACCTCGGACAATACCCACCACCCTGCTACTGTGAAACTGAGACATGAGTGGACTGCATGCCCCACAGCTTCTTGCCTATGCTGGTTGCCTGGGAGGAACCCCACCTTCTCTGGTTGCAGGCCTATGGCACCATTTTGAGAGTTTAGCACTGGGCAGTCTCCCATCTTTGGGCCAAGTTTGAGGTAAGGGGGTGTAGCCCACCTGGCCAGGGAGGAACAGGGAAGACCAATCTCTTCTAAGCATGCCTGGGACCATACTCACCACCCTGCTATGGGTGGCTGTTGGACTGGAGACTAGCCTGCCCAACCCATTACAGCTACCAGCAACACCAGCACAGACTCTTTGGGTACCAGTGGGTTGCTCTACCACTGCTACTGCCATCACCCACATCACACCAGCAGCCCAGAGGCCTGAGAACATGCCTACACTCCTGGCCTGCTGCTTCCACTGTTAGCTTCTGAGCAAGCCACCTGGAGGCCCAAGAACTGGCCTCCAAAAATCAACTCAAGATGGAATAAAGACTTGAATGTAAGACCTAAAATTACAAAAATACTAGAATAAAGCCTTGGGAAAACTCTTCTGGACATTGGTCTAGGCAAAAAATTCATGACTAAGACCTTAAAAGCACAAGCGACAGAAATAAAAATAAGCAAATGGGACTTAATTTAACTACAAAGCTTCTGCACAGCAAAAGAAATAATCAACAGAGTGAACAGACAACCTACAGAATGGAAGAAAATATTTGCAAACCATATATCTGACAGAGGACTAATATCCAAAATTTACAAGGAACTCAAACACTTCAATAAAAAAATACCCTAATTAACCCCATTAAAACATAGGCTAAGGACATGAATAGACGTTTTTCAAAAGAACACAAACAAATGGCCAACAAACATATGAAAAAATCTTCCAATCACTAATCATCAGAGAAATGCAAATTAAAACCACATTGAGATATCATGTTACACCAATCAGAATGGCTATTTTTAAAAAGACAAAAAATAACATGTTGGTGAGGATGCGTAAAAAAGGTAACTTCTATATGTTGTTGGTGGGAATGTAAATTAATGCAACCTCTATGGAAAACAGTATGGAGGTTTCTAAAAAAAACTAAAAATATACTATCATATGATCCAGTAATCCGATTTCTTGGTATCTACCCAAAGAAAAAGAAATCAATATATAAAAAAGATACCTGCACTCATATATTTATTGCAGCACTATTCATAATAGCAAAAATATGGAATCAAACTAAGTATCCATCAATGGAGGACTGGATAAAGAAAATGTGATATATATACACAATGGAATACTGTTCAGCTATGAAAAAGAAAAAGCTATGAAATCATGTCTTTTGTAGCAACATACATGGACCTGGAGGTCATTCTCTTAAGTGAAACAACTCAGTGAAACTGCATGTTTTCACTTATAAGTGGGAGCTAAATAATGCGGATACATGGAAGTAGAGTGTAGGGAATGTTGGACAATGTAGACTCAGTGGGGTGGGGAGCTAGGAAGGGGTTGGATGATGGGAGGTTGCTTAGTGGGTACAATGTGTGTTGCTTCAGTGATGTACACGCTGAAGGCCCTGACTTCACCACAGTGCAATATACCAATGTAGCAAAATTGCACTTGTACCTCTTGAAAATACACAAATAAGAAATTAATGGAGGGAAAAAAACGCTTACCTCAATTCTGGTGTATTCCATTCTGTATTCCATTCTCAAGAGTTTTTCTGTTTTCTGTGCATTCAGAGGACCACATTCCCCGCTTTCTGCTGAGAGAAGTCCACGAAACCACCCCCCACTGGCATTCTATGGAATTTCTTTTTTTTGCAGCCTCACAAAGCCCTCTGTTGTTCCTGTTTAACAGTAAGCTAACTGTGAATTTACAGAGAAGTGGTGGAGAGCACTTCTGCCCTTTCCCTCTCCTTTAGATTTTAAGAGCCTTCCAGCAGCCTGACCTTACCTTTTATGTAAAATATATTTAGCTACTCATTACAAGTTGTAATCCCTTTGTGGTCTTTGTGTTCCAGATAGGGACTTGAAAAGAGTTTTTAGACGTCAGGCATCAAAGGAAATTGAGGAAAATATCTGCATTCTTTCTTTCTCTGCTCTGAATCTTCTGACTTTCCTAGAGGCTGTCCCCCAGTCCCTGGTACTTTCTCCATTTGATATCTGCCTTCAGGAGGAAAACCCTAAAAAGATTAGTAATTCTTTTCTGTTTTCTATGCTATTAATCCTATTATTATAATAACATGTTGATGATAAAGGCTTGATCCTTTGCTTCTCTCTGAATAGATGATACAGATTTTTTTAGGTTAATTTTCTGTCCTGCTTTTAACCATCCTAGATAGTGGTAAGTGTTATAAATCAGTACTCTGCAGGATTTTACTATATAATTAATGAAAATCAATGTACCCCAGATAAAAGTATTGTAAATATGTAGTACATTCATATGTGTAAGATGCTCTACTACGTGCCATGTCAGTAACAAAGGTGTGGTTTTAAGATGAGAACAAATGAAAAATATTGGAATGTGTAATTTAATTGTATATAACTTGATCTGTTATATTAATCTTAATCTGTTTATTCTAATTGGCCCTCACATTTAAAAAAAATTAAGCCAGTAAACTTAATCTCTAAGACTTTTATGTTATTTTTTCCTATGAAATTCTGGGGAGAGCAACTTTGGGATGACTATTTAACTGGGTATAATTCTAATGAACACCCTTGGTTATTAGCTTTAAAAAAAAAAGGAAGGTTCACTCCATAACTTAATTAGCTAGTAGAAAAAATATTATATTTAGAATCAGATAGACCTCAATTTTAGTCTTAACAGTTATTATGGGTGACCTTGATGTAGTTAACTTCTCTAAGACTAAATTTTCTTTCTCATCTGTAAAGTGGAGGATAATAGAAGTCTCAGAAGAGATTCCCTAGAGAATGAAGGAGGAAGAATATGTTTAAGAGAAAAAATTTTGAGTTCAGTCTTGATCAAACAGAGTTTCAAGTGCTGCAGAAAATTTAGATATATAAATTTTAATTGACTGCTTCAAGACTAGAGATGTTTTAGTTTATTGAGACCATATTGTTAATAGCATTTGGTAAGATGATATTTCACCTCTACCATCTATAAACTAACAGTAGGATATATCGCTCACAAAATTTTGTGAACACTATTCCCTCTTGTTCTCCCATGTCTCTTCTCGTAGTTGTTCATAGAAAATTCCCCATATGGTAACTTCCCAGCCAAGACTGGCCTCCTCCCCTCTGCTCTCATGCCCCTCTGGTAACCAATAGTCAACACTTAACTACAATGAGCCTGCATAGACCCGTCAGTGCTCCCCATGGCCTGCAGGATGAGCTTGACATTACTCAGCTGAACAGTCAGCTAAGTCATGGTTCAGCCTATACATTAGGCCTTCTGTGCTGCTCCTTTCCTCTCATTCCGTATGAGTGATTCCAATCGGGCCGCGTGTTTCTGCTTCAGACTCTCAGCTCCTAAATCTCATTGGATCATTATGTATCCATGTTGTAAATAAAGCCACAGTGAAGAATGATTAGCAACTTTATGAGATGTATTTTCATTTATCATACTATTTCAAAGGACAGTTTTCCTCCTTGATTATTGTCCATTGAAATCAAAGTATGTTTGAATTTTTCCAAGAATGCGCAAAATTCATTACACACAAAACTGAAATCAAGTTAGAAGGTCTAATTTAGCAAGTAATTTTGAGACTAGAAGTATAGAGAAAAAGCTTTATAACTCAAATATAAATTAGAGCCCCATATGGTCCGGTCGGTGTACAGTGTCACTTTTGAAAGTATGCAAAGGTCAGACTGTATTGAGGCTCTCAGGAACTGCAAGGGGTAAGAGGGTGCATTTTTAATGTGTTGCAAACACCTTAAGTATCCTTTTGCCATTGCTGCTTCTCTCAGCATCCTCCACACTTACGGCAACTATCTGCTGCCCTCCCCTACCATCCTGCAGTTCTCAATTTTCCACTCTCCATTTTCTTTCAAAACTCTTCAGACAATTCCTCCCCATAAGTAGTCCCTTTTGTCTTTTCATTTCTTTCCCTGTCTTCCCCACTTCTTCGCCTGGATTCTTGGATCTCTGTTTTACCTACTCGAGTGGCTGGAGGACCAGAACTCCATTCATACTTGCAAGGAAAAGGATGGAGTCTCCAGGAGAATACAATTTTCTCACTTAACCTTTCTAAAGAGAAATCTTTGTAGAGGTCTTTGTATAAATTCTTCATCACTCTCCAGACACATTTATAAATAAGCCATTTGGGTTTTTTTTTGTTGTTGTTCTAGTATGTATAAATTAGAAGATTATGTAGGTATGATACAGGCACATGCTCATATATTTAAAGGTGCTTATCTTGCTAATTATTGTGTTTGACCTTGCATTGCAAGTTTCTTGAGAACAACTTTTTTTTCCTGTAAATTCACATAGCACACAGTGCTAGGCTTTTTATATAATATAATGGATGCTTAAGAAATGTGGTTGATTGATTTACTGACAAGAGAACTCAGTGTTATAATTTTAGGAAAAAGTATTTTCTATTTTCTTTTGTACCCCTACAAAAGAAACCCAAAGTAACCAGTTTAGATTTTATGCAAGATTCTGTCCAAATAAATTTCTATAGACAATGGATTTTCCCACATTATTGTATAAAACTTTGTTGCTTCATTTTAATTGCCTCCTTAGAGTGTCATCTGAAAATGATTATGTATTTAATTAATCTAAGTGTTTATTCTCAAGGGTCATGGAAAAAATATATGTCAGAAATGCTACAGTAACTGTATTTTTAGTAATGTAAATAAGAAAAAAATGTAGCCTTCGCTTTTTAATACTGTATTCTGGACTTCAAACTGAAACATAATTCAGAACTGAATTGTATTCAGAAGAGGTCATTTTCTTCTATTGAAGTTCCATGCATTTGTTATGTTTCCAGATTTTAAGCTGCTTATTATTAATACTAGACAAAATGGTTTCTTTAGAAACTTGGGGAATAATAAACAACATCATTTAGAGAGCACTTTGGCCTGGATTTGGTCCATGAACTTATGGACGTGAAGCCATTTAGTGTGCTTAAGATCTTGAAGATCCTTTCAAGAGAGACTGTTTGGATTATGTACCGCGTGATGTGTTTGCTTCTTGCAAAGCTTGGTTTGAAGTAATTGAGACAAGACTGTGAACAAAGCTCTGAGAATCATAGAGCTGGAAGGAATCTCAAGAGGTCCCCTTGCTTAGCCCCTGCATCCAAGGAGGGGAATTTGAAAATCATTCAAGACAGACAGCTGCCGATCCTGTTTTTGTGAGACGTCCAAGAATGGGAGTCCTGATTGTGCCAAAGTGACTGTTTTAGGAGAAGGAACCCAACATTCTTGTTTTCCTATCTAATTTTAAAATTTATGAAATGTGAGCAATGATGGGAGAGAGAGATATCCATTCTCTTTCTTGGGTGGTTGATGATATGAAGGGACTGCTTATGACATTTCAAAACCTGGAAGATGCTTATATTTAGTTTAGTTTTTTGTTGATATATATATTTTTAAATCAGAATGTTACTCTCTTAGCATTTACTGAGTCACTTTATACCAGGGGTTGCAAAACTCAGCATTCCATAGAGGGCAGACAATTGATCTGAAATAAATCAATGAGGGCCATGGGGAATGGTAGTACCTGTGCTTAATTGGGGAGCATAGGTCCTGTGGGCTAAGAGCATTCAGATTGAGGTGATTTTTTTTTAAAAAAAGACAGTGTTGACCAAACAATATGCTCTGCTAGCTATATTTTGCCTGCAGGCTCTTCTTCATGACTCTAGTCCAATAACCAATGTGCTCACAGGTTTATAAATTACCACTTAATCCACGTTTACAGTTTTATTTTTCTCACAAAAACGTATTTTGGATGTGTAGATTAACTCTTTCTAATCTGGATATTCTTGCCTTGGATATTCTTTTCCAAAAACTAGCTAATGATTTGATTTAGGTTGACTAAGTTTAGTCATGTAACCCATTTTATCAGGATTTACTAGATCAATGTATCACAGAAGTGAAGCTGTAAAGGACCTTGGGATGATCTTTCCAGAACATGCTTTCAGAAGGGACAGAATCTAAACCAGAAGAGCTAAACTCAAATGCCTTTAAGCAGGACCTCAATGTTGCACACCTTCAGATAGCATGATTTACAGTAGTCTCCTGGAACAGCTGGGCACTGTGCAGCTCTGAAGGAGCACTGGCATTCACATGGACTACAGTGTGACTAGCACTCTGTTATTGTGCAGTGATGCAGCCCTGCCTCCAAGTGCAGGCAGGTAACATACATTTGGGAAGCAGCTGAGTCTAAGACATTAGGGAGTGTTGGGGACCATGGATAACTGGAGAACACATGTCCCATAAAAAGGCATTCAAATTTAGATAAGTTTAAACATTCTTGTATGCTAGATTCACTGCCAGCTTCAGATCCCTGGTTTAAATCAATGGACAAGAGATGTCTTTCAGATTACTCTAGAAAATTTGTGTTAGAAATAACTCTTGGCTGCATATAACTGAATCCCAACTCAAGAAAAGAGAGGACTTCTTGGCTCACATAACTGGGTTAGTTCAAAGAATTGAAGAGAGTGATGTAAAAATCAGGGCCTTCACTACTTCAGCTGGGTGCCTAACACAGCTGTATTCCTTCACCCATCTGACCTTTGCTTGGCCCTGCTTCCTTGCGCAGAAGGGCAGAGGATATGGCCTCTAGCAGCCATGGTTCAGGGACCCCAGCAAAAAGAGAGCTTTTTTCCTTCTCAAAATCTATACAGGGACACTCTTATTTGCCCTTCTTGAGGCACGTATTAGCTTCTTGGAACATTAGCTGTTACAGACAGGGCAGAGGTTGGGGGGGGACGGTGATGGAATGAGGTGGTATTATTGGCCAGACCTGAGTCATGTGTTCTACACACCTGCCTGCTCCTCCTGAGCATGTAGAAGGGGGTGGGGAGCCTATTACCAGTAGAATAGGGACTAAGAAAGCTTTCTGGGCAGAAAAATATACCTCTCAAAGTCTACTACTCTCTCAGATTCCCCAGAAGGGTAGGATTCCCCACTTTTTTTTTCTCCCTTCTCTTTTACAGCATAGAGAACGCCCCATGACCAAAAGCTTGCTGGAAATTTTGCAAGTTCCATGTTCATTTGCCTTAACAGATGAGAAGATTATTTTTATATATAGCAAAACTGAGTTGTGTTAATTGTGTTAGTTATGGGTTGCTATTGTTTTTAGTTCTTCAAAACAAATGCCTCTTCAAAATTTAAGCTACTTAATTTATGCACTCTGAGATATTCTGAAAGTGAAACAGTTAAGAGTCACTTGCCATATTCCTCTATAAAAGACAATGGGCTGCACCATATCACCACTTGGGGCTGCTTATGAGGACTGAAGGACTTTATTCTAGAAAGGGGGCTACAGTGGACAGAAATTAACTGTTCTGAGGATTTCAAAATAACTGAATTTCACCTACTTGGACTTTCAGAACTGTATGAAAGGCAAGCTGGGGCAAGGGAGCAACTATATATTTAAAATAGGAGACCTTAATTTTTATTCTGTTCCAGATTAGTCTTGTTGACATTAAGCAAAGATTTTTACTCAAGTTAAACATAAATATAGCATATTTCTGTTAGCTTAAAAAATTCTATTTTTAGTTTGGTTTATTTGTGTTTTCCAAGTAAACTAATTTGCTTTGTTTCTATAAACAGTTTTTAAAAATATAAATATGTGTTTTCCTTTGAGTCTTAATTTTTCTAAGGCTAAACCATTAAATTAAAATGTTAAACTAAGACTAATCTTTTTAGGTACCACCTCACCTGCTCTCTCCTCTGAAAAATGAAGTCAGCTCTACCTGATTCTCTAATTTCAGCCTGGTCCTGAATTAAACAGCTGTTTATGCATAGTTTGTATAACTGTTTTTCAGAAATACTTGAAAAATCTCCTTCAAGGAGATTCTTCTGTCAGGCAAAAAGTAGTTATAAGACCTCTGATGATATCAATTCTAAAATCCATGATCCTATTACTGTACTTTTTTTTTTTTTTTTTAACCATGTTGTCTCTTCAAATTTGAGGGACTATAATTAATATCTTTTTTTTATTTAGTGAGCTAGATCATTATTACAATAATAATTTGTTATTAGTTACTTTTGTTTAGATATCGTATAGGGAGATTTTTAAGGCCTTCACATCTGGGGGTAAACAAAATGTGCAGATAGTCCAAACAGTCTTCCACTTGGAGTCTAGTTAAACAAATAAGGAGTAATAAAAGTGAAAAATGAAACTTTAAAATGATTTGTATTTTTTCTAGCATGTAATCATGATATGTATGGAGCAATACTTCAGTTTATAATCTCCAAGAGGGTAGAAGCTTTATTTTTGTTTTATTCATGCAAATATTAAAAGATAAAAAAATGACAAAATATCTTAGCTTTATAATTTAAACTTCTTGGGCATATGCATTTTGCAAAAGGAAGGAGAGGATTTCTACAATGGAAATTTCATCTGATCATCAAACTCTGGGTTTATAAAGGGTTGATTTATTTACATATCAGGACTATCCCTAGCTGAGATGGATTAAGCAGTAGCCTGCATTGTTGATTTTAGGAAGTTCAGAAATATTTCTGAACAAAAATGTTCATCCCATTGTTCATTGCTGAATTTTATCATTAGATTTTCTCTCCTTTGATTAATTACTCTTCCCTCTTTCTGTCTTTAAAAATACTACTGAAAAGGTGATAAACACATCTAGTTACTAAGAACTTACTATAGATTCTTCTTTACCATTTTATTATTATAACAGCTTTGTTGAGATGTAATTCACATACCAAAAATTTTATCCTTCCAAGTATACAATTTAGTAGCTTTTAGTACAAATGTGCTACCATCAATCACCATTATTTAATTTTGGAACATTTTCGTTACCCCAAAAAGAAGCCCTGTACCATACCCATTAAGCACCACTCCTTATTTCCCCTTTCTCCCAGCCCCTGTCAAGCACTAATCTTTCTATCTCTATGGGATTTGCTTATTGTAGACATTTCCTATAAATGGAATCACAATGTATGGCCTTTTGTGATTGGCTTCTTTCATTTAACATGTTTTCAAATTTTATCCATATTGTAGCATGTACCAATACTTTATTTCTTTTTATTGCCAAATATCCCATGGAATGGATATGACATATTTTGTTTATCTACTCATCAGTTGTTGGTCATTTGGGTTGTTTCCACTTTTTGGCTATTATGAACAATGCTGCTGTGAACATTCATTATAAATTTTTGTGTGGACATTTTTTTAATACCTCTGGGTATATACCTAGCTGGGTCATATGGTAACACTACATTTACATTTTGAGGAGCTACAAAACTGTTTTTCAAAGAAATTATACCATTTACATTTCTAGCAGTGATGTGTGAGGGTTGCAATTTGTCCACATCCTCACCAACACTTCTTTTTTTCACCAGCGCTTCTTATTGTCTGTCTTTTTTGTCTTAACCATACTAGTGAGTGCAAAGTGGTATCCCATTATGGTTTTGATTTGCATTTCCCTAATGGCTAATGAAGTTTAACATCTTTTCATGTGCTGTTGGCCCTTTGTTTATATTTTTAGAGAAATGTCTATTCAAATCCTTTGCCTACTTTTTAATTGGGTTGTCTTTTTATTATTGAGTTGTAAGAGTTCTTTATATGTTATGGATTATGGATATGATGACAAGTCCCTTGCCAGATAGATGATTTACAAACATTATCTCCATTCTGTGGGTTGTCTTTTTACTTTCTTGATTGTGTCCTTTGAGACACAAAAGTTTTTAATTTTAATGAAATCTAATTTATCTTTTTTTTTTCCTTTGGCTGTTTGTTTTTTGATGTCATACTTAAGAAACAATTGCCGAATCTAAGGTCACAAAGATTTACTCCTATGTTTTCTACTAAGACTTTTTTAGTTTTATCTCTTATATTAGGTCTATGATTTATTTTGAGTTAATTTTTGTATGTGGTATGAGGTAGGGGTTCAGCTTCATTCTTTTGCAAGTGGATATCCAGTTGTCCAAGCATCATTTATTAAAAAGACTATTCTCTCAGTTTATTGCTGTTGCTGCTTGTTTATTTAGTGACTTTTCTGGACTAATTCTGTAAAGTCTATATCTTTGTCATGTGCAGCCTCTCAAATCTCTGCTCAATGAGCTTTGTGGTCAGCTAATGATTGGACAGAGATTTCCTTAAGTGTCTTGAACCCATCAGTCTCCAGGCCCGCACACAAGGGGCTCTGCATGTGTGTCGAGGCATACCTTCAATGCTCTGAAAGTTTATAACTCTGTCTTACTGCTCACTTTCTTTATGCAGAGTCTCAGGGCCAGCCAGAAGTGAGATATAATGCCCTTCTCAAGTCTTTTCTGGGCATGCATACAGCCTTGCACATGTGTGTGGCCTTCTAGAGGCCTAGGAATAGGTCAGAGCTTTACAAAGCCTCTTGTAGACATCTTATTCCACAGATTTTCCTTTTAAGTTTTTGGTCACCCTTTTGTTTACCTCACTGGTATTGCAGCCTTGGGCAGCTGTGATGTTAAACACTTGCCACTGATTGTTTTTCATAAACACCGTGGGGACAGGGCTGCTTTCACTGAGTGAGCTCTGAGTCAGGTTAAACAAAGACAAGTACTATCAGTGGGGCTTTTCCAGGGAGCTGCCAGACAGGTCAGAGAATGACAATTCTTTGAAGATGGGGCTTTTGGAGGAGCTCCAAACCTGTGCTGCTCCCTTCAATGGTTGCTAGGCTGCTGGTTTTCACAGCTCCTGTGTTTCAAAGCTATTGTTTTTCAAGGGTACCATGGAGCTGGGGAGAGGGGGCAGGGAATGTTCAAGTTAAAATCCCACAAAGCTCACTGTTCCTACTGAGTTTCAGCTGTTTTTCTTGAATGAACACTCCTTGGATTGTTGTAAGCCTTTGTATAATTTTCAGAGTTCTGAAAAAGTTGATTTTGACAGTTTTTGCCGCTGATATCATTGTTCTTATGGAGGAATGGATTTCCAAAGATCCTTACACCACTATTTCTCTTTATTTGTTTTTAATTAGTATTATCCCTTAGGACAGATGAGACTAGAAGCGTATGAAAAGGCCTAGTGCCCAATGAAGAGTGTACACAAGGTTGAGTTGGAATAGAGGCTCTATAGAAGGAACTAGAAACAAATTTTGCCTGTTTACATTTCTTTATTTAATTTTTTAATTGTGGCAGTGTAATAAATAAATATCCATGGGAGTACACATAGGTGGAGCCTATATTCTTTTTATTTTGTACAGTGCTATGAAGCTATGCCATTTGGTTTTCGATCCCACAGCAGATGGGGGTAGGGGGAGCACATGTTAGAGGCAGATATACTAGGACAACTGGCAGTGGGAAAGAAGATTTAACTATAAAAAGAAGACATGACAATCAGTGGGTGCTAATGTAGTGTGCTGCAGCAGCGGTCCCCAACCTTTTTGGCACCAGGGACTGGTTTCATGGAAGACAGTTTTTCCATGGACGGGGTAGTAGGATGGGGAGGCGGAGCGAGAGATGGGAAGCCGCTATAAATACAGATGAAGCTTTGCTTGCTTGCCCGCAGCTCACCTCCAGCTGTGCAGCCTCCTGGTTCCTAAGTTTCATGGAAGACAATTTTTCCACAGATGGAGGTGGGGTGTGGGGGTGGGGGGGTGCTCTGTGGCCCAGTCCCTAACGGGCTACAGACCGACCAGCCCGTGGCCGGGGGGTTGCAGACCGCAGTGCTGCAGTATTCACTTTGCATAGGCTATATCTAGGTCAAAATGAAAATATTAATTTGTGCTCTGTATTCTTTGCTTTTCAAAACAGATATGTCTAATATGTTTTAGAATCTTTTCTATCAAGAATCAATAAAGTGTTTAAAATATGATAGTTAAAGTTATAGACCTCATTTACCTAGAGTATTTATGGCTGAGAAATGCCATATATCCAAATGATATTGCTATTGGGACACTGCTATTTCATTGGTAACAAATTTTGTTGAGGGAAAAGATTCTATAATCATCCGCCTAAATTCATCATGGTTGTTCCAACATCTTAAGAGCTGTGAATTTCAACAGTATGTTGTCTCCATATGAAGATACATGAAGAAAAATAATTAAGCTTCCAAAAGTAGAAAGGTGAATCACACAACACTAATACTTTTTTGTGCACTCCCTGTACTAATTCCTTTAATTTTATAAGCACCAGTAACAACTTCTACCTATATAGAAAAAGATGCATTGATTTGTTGCTGAAGATATTGTTGTTAGTTTAATAGCTGCATAAGGTGCTACGGACTTAACTAACCACTTCAGAATAAGCTCTGCCCAAACGTGTTTATTTTAAAGGGGCATCCATAATGATTGATCACTCAACATGTGGGTATGGAAGCATACAAAACATGGAACAAAGCATAAAACATAGAACATAGACAGAATCTCAGCAGAAGTAGTAGAGCAGGAATCCTAATGAGAATAGTGAGGGGTGATCTCAGAGGGACCATCTGTTGAAAAATCCACTTACAATGTGGGTACCATTAGCTGACATCATTCATAGCTAGTTTGATGAAAACATCTCAGCGATCAAGGAGCCACTTGTAACAAAAAAAAGTAAAGCTGCAAAAGTTTACTGTTCCATGTAGCATAGATAAAAGACCCCCTTTTGAATGTCTGCATCATGTCATGCAAATTATTAAAAACCTACATTACAAGTGGTGGTCTACAAAGGCTGAGAAGATTTAGAGTTCTTAAGACCACCATCAAATCAAGGGCTGTTCTGCAGGACTGAAGAACACATATGGACCAGCATCTTCTACAAAAAGTCATTCCAAGAAAAGAGAGGAAGGGAATTCCTAGAGGATTTTCAGTTGTTTCTGAGTATTAAGTAGGGCATTACATTACAATGTACATAGTGGCAAATAGGGTGTGTTCTAGGGAATGACTACCATGTGAGTATTTACCATGTGAGGTATTCACCATGTCAGGTTGACAATTTGCCAAATTACAGGTGTTTTTTCCCCAGGACTTTTTTCAATGTATTCTTTTATTCAAGTCCAGTATAGTAAAGATGAAAATATTTAAGATGACTGGACTCCATTTGAGTCTGTTACATGTCCTTTTCTTAGAGAAGAGGATTGATGTGGTGATGTTGCTGGATAAAAATGTAAATTCTCTCCATGAATTTCACATATATAAATATTTCTATAGATATTTCTATAAATTTCCTATAATTATCTATTCAATAGTGTTTAATAAAGTAGTTATTAGAATACAGGGTATATAATACATATGCAATTAGGCATTTTGATATTAAAAGTGTGTCATTTCTTTATTGCAGTGTCCTGGCAGGTTACAATGGTACCATCTTTGCATATGGGCAAACTGGCAGTGGTAAGACATTCACTATCACAGGTGGGGCAGAGCGTTACAGCGACAGAGGCATTATTCCAAGGACATTGTCATACGTTTTTGAGCAGTTACAAAAGGTATAAAACTAAGTCCATTTTATATTTGATATATTAAGCAAAAATTTACTGTGGGCAGAAAATTTATTATGACATTTTATTATATCTAAATAAGAAGTATTATTGTGTAATAACTCTGGCCTTTACCTTTAAAGAAAGGCTGGGATTTTGCTGGAGAAGTGGAAATTAAGAAGGTGCTTCTCATTAAAGGGCTGCAATTTCAACAAAGGCTCAAGGAGAGTTCCTTCTGATACACCTATGGAGGTTCAAAGAGCAGATAACACCTTTTACCACCTTATATCTTATATTCCTCATTAAGAAACTGAGGAGTGTCTTTTTGCCAAAACAGACCTTTCTTTTAGCTACTAAAGCACTGATGAGGATAGTATGATTGTTACCTTTTCACACTTTTGATGAAAGCCCAGAGGAATTTAACAGAGTATAAATCCATTAATGGTAACTAATATTACTATAAACAGGATTTCTTTATCTATGTTATATATATATTATTTATGGAGTGCTTCCAAATGCCAGTTGTTTTATCAGTATTTGATGCAACATATAATGCAACTAACAAGGTAGGTATCCTTATCCCCATTTTATAGTTGGAAAACTGAACTTCAGGTTAAATATTTTTCTCTGGGTCCATATCTTATAAGTAGCTGATCTGGAGTTCCATTCCAGGTCTGTCTGATGCCAAACTCTGCTTTTTACCATTACATATATACAACCTTTATACCTAAGATTGGCTTTATTTTGTTGGTTGTGTTTAAACAAATTCCCTATAAGGAGTCACTTAACTTCTCTTGGTTTCAGTTTTCCCTTCTGTGAAAGTAGACTCTCCAAAGGCTCTCCAGTATCCCTACTAATTCCAATAATTCTTCAGTTATATTAATTCTGTAAAACAAATGTCCTATCTAGATCAATGTAACAGTTACTCCAAAATTTCTTGACTGTATGCTGTTTATATTTTGAGTTGCAAAGATGAGAAGAAATTGCTTAGATCTGCATAATTCTAATTGCCCTCATAAAGTAGCAATTATCCATTCGTTCAGCTCATCTCTCACTAGCTCAAACATGCCAACTTTTCTTGCCAGAAAATTTGAAAGAGAAAGGCTTGAGTATAGTGCATATGTTGAATCCAAAGCCATTTTTTTCATTTAGTCATTTATTTCTGACATTACCTATTTTGTTTTGTTCCCACATTTCACAAACTAGAAATATAGTTTTTATTGCCATGGCCTAATGTGGAAGCCTGTCGTCTTGGAAAGATCACTGGAGTTGGTGCAAACTGACCTGGTTCTAAGAAAATGTACTTCTTACATCATGTGGCCTTGGGGAAGTTACTCAATGTCTCAGTCTTACAGAGTTGTCATAAGGGGCTGAACATACTGTATTTAAAGATATTGTACAGTTCCTGGCACACAGTATATGCTCAATACATGATAACTATTACCACAGCCATTAATATCCATGTATATGCATGTGGCCAAATTATCCCTGACCAATTTTAGGGAATCCTTTGAAACTCTCAGAAAAAATGAAGCCGGTTCCCCTAATTAAGTTAAACAGAATTTTAAAAATCCTTTCCTAATGGAAAATATATTTTGTCCTTTTAAAAAGTTCATTGATAGTTACTAAAATACAGCTCTAAAAGTCTAAATGTCCCCCAAATACTTACCATTTGTTAGGTTCATTGTTTTAGATTTGTTTGTCATTGATATTACTCTAAACCCCATTTCATTCTGAATAATCCTAAATAACTTACTGGACTTGCAGAGAGCCTATTGGACCCATTTATAGCCAAGGCAACTCTTTGTACATGGACAGATTTCCAGGATGGGGCACAACACATCCATTATAATCAAACTCAGTTGTGGTGCAGCAAGTCAGGCAACCTGAAGTGTATCATGAAGTTTGTTCACATTGTATAGCTGAAAAAAATGCAGACTGGTACTCAGAGATCCCCAGCTGATTGCCTTAGAGGGCCACATGGAGCTCTCTAGAATTCTTAAAGGAAACATTTGACTTATGCAAAGTCTTTATTTCAAGATAAAGTAAGAGCCCAGTGCATGCTAGGTCCTGAAATGCCTACAAGTATGATAGGAGTACAATTTCACTGAATTTAAGAGAAGAAAATTGATTCCATTTATTTTAGAAGTCCCTGCTCATTATTTTTGAGTATTGTGAGGTTCAAACTTGTTTTGGGGCAGGAGAAAAGGCTGTCTGCAAGAAACATGTGTGTTACATTAGAATCTGGCAATCCTAAACACTAAAAAGGAGTAATAAGGAAAGGTAGCTTGCCACATAGCTCAGTGAATTTTAAGTGTGCATTCCAATAAAAGTCCAGAAAATGCAGAAGCTGGATGAGCCAAAGGCATTATACCTATCATCTCAGGGCAGTGGACCTGCCATTTTCCTGACTTTTTATGATTTATTCTAATTTCTGTAAGAAGAGATTTTCTCCACTGCAGACAAACATATAAGTTGGATGTCCTTTTTGCTTTTCTTTTCCTTTCCTTTTATATTCACATACTGAATTCTCTATTTGAAGTCTTTCAGAAATAATAATAAAAACAATAACAACAGCAGTAATAATAGCAACAGCAGCAACAATGATTCATTGATGCCTATTATGGGCCACACATTTTTGGCAAGCTTTTAAATAGAGAGCCTTACTCTTCTGTCACAACAGTTATGCAAGATCAGGGTTATTTTCTCCATTTTCATGGTAAAACAACTGAGGATAAGGGTGTGGGATCACTCACTTATAAATGGCAGATCCAGTTTGTCTGATGCTAAGAAGAGCTCAGAACTGTTGCTAAAATTTCAAACCATAATCTCTGGGATATTTCAGAATTTTAGAACTATATTGGTTTAAACAAGATCTAAGAATGTTGCTGAAGGATCTCCCTGGGCCTTTAACATGCTCAGAGAATCTTCCAGAGAGGGACGGAGTGTGTGTGCTGACCATGGAACACTTTCTTACAGGAGTATTTCGTGGAATATTTTAGAAACACTGGATTAGACTAATGGCCATACAGAGTCTATCTAATGTTTATAATCTCTTGATACCTTTGCTAAACCAAGCTACAATGCAAAGAATTATGTTGAAATGAAAGATTAGGACACTAATGTAATCAATAGGCTATTCATCAGGATAAGCATCAGCAGAATTTTTAGCATTTGGTTGAGAGAAATTTGCTTAGTAATTCAGTCCATGTTGTCACCTTCACAGAACACCAGAACACAAATCTCAGCTGTGGCTTGAGTATTTTTATTATAGTCGTGTGCTGGCTGAGAGTTGCCTTAATTGTTCATGTATTATTTTGTTTGTATGAGATGGTAGTATCTTTATTTGGATAGTTTGAGCCATTTTATTAGACCAAAGAATCATTAATTTTAAACTGAAGACCGTGTGGAGATTCATTATCTAATTTCCTTACTTTAATGAGTTTGAAAACCAGGCCTGACATGGTAGGGGCTCACAGCTGGTAGAGTAGAAGTCCAGCTTTTGATTTGCAGGCTGCTGTTCTCTCCCCTATCGCTATGACTTGGTCCTCTCTCCCTTTGAGCAGCATCTGTTAAATGGATTGTCTTGGATGTGGGTGAGATTCAATCAGGAAGGTCATCCTAAGGAAATTTTCTCTGTTAGTATCCACTCTGCCAACCTGCCAACCTTCTTGCCACAAGACACAAATATAGTCTCCTCTTATGAGAAGCATGATAATATTTGCAGAAATAGAAGCATTTGTATTTTGGGAGGAATGAGAAGGTGGTGCTATTATTGGATATTTTGTATTGAAAATTTAACTTTCTCAAGAGCTGAAAAAATTCTCTATTGCATCTCAGAAGGCATGGGTCCTTTTTGTCTATTGGCAGAACTGAGACTAGGATCAGTCACTTTGATGTTTAGCCTCATTACATTGATGCCTATGTCATTACATTTCAGCAATAACCCACAGAAAACATCTGTCTCTAACCCATAGCTAAAAATCCCTGATTTGCCCACTTGGGCCAGAAAAATTAACCCACAGGCGAGGTACAGGCAGTGAACTATTAATGTCCACTCTTACCTGACTGATCTAAATTATTTTCTGTCCTCTGGAACTCACTTTCATTGTTACCTATTTATGCCTTCAGAAAATTTTGAATATTAGAAAAGTAAAAAAAAATTATGATTAAAGATGGAAACTATTTTGCTACTGAAATTTTTAAACCAAAGTAATGATCTGTGTTCTTTTATGAATAGACTATTCACAGAATGTAAGTTTATTTTTTTTAGTAACTTTTTTTGGGGGGGAGTCTGGAAAGTAAAAAATGGTGTGTTATACAGTTCTGCAACCAATTTGGCTCATTGTAAGTATATATTGACTTTTTATGTATAATGTGGAACCAATAAAAAATAACAGACTAAAGTTGCTTGTAATCATGGGTGTTGGCCATTAGAAAAAAAAATTTCATGCATATGGTAACTGGCAACTTGAAAGTATCACGAACTGAAAATATAAACCATATAAAGTGAGAGAGAAAAGGAGAGAAACTGTGAGGAAACTACAGTGATAAATGTGTTCATCTTCCTCTAAGCTGAATAATTTATAGCCATTAAATAATATCTTTCCCTTTTCCAATCAGGACAGCAGCAAAATATATACAACACACATTTCCTATTTGGAAATCTACAATGAATGTGGTTATGATCTATTGGATCCAAGACATGAGGCCTCCAGTTTGGAAGATTTGCCGTGAGTAGCAGAACAACAAAGAATGGAGGGAAATTACTTTCAGATGTTCCCTTCAATTGTTTTCTTTGAAATTTTGTATGTTTCTGGTCTCAATCATAATTAGCAAATATTGGATAACAGAATCTTTTTATAATATAATGGATTTCTTTTCAGTTATGACAAATGGACAGTAGTGATGGGAACTAAAATTGCCTATAAGTCATTTCTTAGGAAAACCTCTTTTGGAGTTGGCACGAGAGAGTGCAGTGAATGTTCTCTGAGAGTGGGTGCTCAGAGGATTGATGGGATATGACAGTACTACTTTACTCCTGCCACACAAAATCCTTTTACTCCTCTAATTTGGCCTTTTTCTGAGAAGTTATTCAAATTAGAGTTCAAGCAGCAATGAGAGAATCTGAAAGACAGAAAATAAAATTTTAAGTTTTCCCCAAATTCTTCTCTACTATCATTAATGCTAACATTGGCAATCATTCGATCAGATTGGCACTGATTGTTTCATGACTGAAATTTAAATAGAGTCTTCAGAGCTTATCCTTAATGGAGTAAGTTATCCTGCCAGCATTTATATAACATTGCTCAATGCTTGTTTGAATATCTGCCTAAATTAGACATATATTAATTGGTAATAGTTCATATACTTTTGTGTAGACATCTTCATATATCAGAAGTGGCCTACAGCCAAGAAAATGTATTTTTAAGATTTTTCTTATTAAATACTCTAAAATAATTTAGGAATACATATTAATTATCTACCCAAAGATCAACAACCAGTTGATTATTTTAATTTGCAAAGAAATTCAGAAGAAATAATAAGAAAAATAAGTTATACTCTTTACACAACCCTTATATGTATTCTTCTATTAATGTTAGTTGAAAGTTTTTGCATATCATCTCTTTTATGCTTACAATGTTTATGAGAAGGACTTAGTAAAGGGGACTATTGTTTATAATCTAAATATTTGTATACGAACTAAGAGAAAGGAAAGATCACTGACTCCATGGAAGAAAGTGACCTTAAAGAAACTATTAGAATTAAGTTTACCAAAAAAGGTAAGACTCCTTACATAGGAAGGATAAGAACAACATTAAAGGCATGAAGGTGTGGTTGGAAAGGCAGTATGTTGAGGAGTGCTATGGTCTGGATGTTTGTGAGCACCAAAACACATATGTTGAAGCTTAATCACCAATGTGATGGTAATAGGAAGTAGGGCCTTTGGGGAGGTGATTAAGTCATGAGGGTAGAGCCCTCATGAATAGAATTAGTGCCCTTATAAAATAGGCCCAAAAAACTTCGTTCACATTTCTTCTACCACGTTGAGGACAGAAGTTGGCAGTCTGCAACCCAGAAGAGGGCCCTCACCAGAACCCAACCATGCTGGCAACCTGATCTTGGACTTTCCGGCTTCCAGAACTGTGAGAAACAAATTTCTATTGTTTGTAAGACACCCAGTCTATGGCATTTTGTTACAGTGGAATGGACTAAGACAAGGAGTCATCGGAAATAAAAGCAGAAAGGCCAACTGAAGCCAGTTTTTGGAGGGACTTGAATAACAGGCTTTTAGTGTTTTAGAGATTGGTCTTTATTTTAATAAGTTTCTTATTAACAATTAGTTTTGTAGCCTCCAGTCTAACCTGTGTATCTCCAGGCTAAATCTTGCCTGAAATTGATTACAATAATTGATTCCACATCTACACCTAAGAGCTTGAAGGCTGTTAATAATAATCCAGGAATGAAGGGTTTGGCTATGATGAACATGGAGAAGGAGAGATAAATTCAACAAATATGCAAAAAAAAGAAATAAAATAAATTGATTTTACCTAGCACCTTGGATTTGATTGAATTTGAAAAGAAATGTGAATCATACAATGATCTCCTCATTTTACTGATTGAAGAAATTAAGCCCAGAGAGGTATGACTTGCCCAGATTTTCAAAACTAATTGGTTAATGGTAGAGCAAGGATTAAAAACCAGATACTCTCATTTTTGTGCCAGAATAGCAAAAAGAGCTTCAAGATTTTTATACTGGAGCCTGAAGAATTAAGGTGTCATTGACCTACAGAGATTTCCATTAGAAAACTTTATTGTGTAGTGATGATAAATTGTACATATATAACTTGGTGTCTGACAGTACTGTACTAGATGTTTGTATTTACAATAAATTCCTCAGAGGTAGGAAGTATGTCTTACTGGTAGTCTCTCTACTGCCTAAGCCACGGTAAGTCCTTAATAATTTTTAAAATTATTTAAAATTATCTGTTGAAACTATGGAGTAGACTTTTTGAAAACAAGAGTGTACAGGGAGATGGATGAGCATGAACTCGATTCATCTGAATCTAATTGATGTGATTAGGTGCAGCCTAACTATGGGAAGAACTAGGAATGGTAAAAGTCCATTGAACTCTAAGAGAGGTAGTATAGTATAGCATTAAAAATAGTTTATTAGAAGTCAGGAAATTTGGGTTCCAGTCACAGGCCTGTAGTCTTAGATAAATTTTTTCATTTTTCTGGGTTTCTCTGCCTATAAAATGTGGATTAAATAATATTTAACAACCTAACTCCAATGTCTAGAGTTAAAAGATTGTTGATCTTCACAGGATAGAACTTATTTGGTGACTTTTCTCTCCTTCACAAAAGAATAAAAAGTGATTTTGATATTTTCTAATGTCCTCCTTCTAGAAAAGAGCAAGCCTCTTGAGAGCAAGGACAATGCCTTGGTTCACTCTGTGTCCTCTACATTTCTCAGTATGGTTGGTATTTAGAAGTCATTCTCAGTGTAGCCCAATTTGTCTCTATATATATTGCTAGCTTTCTATCTTCTTTTCTCCTGTTCCTTCTTTAGCATCTTTGTCCTCTTGTTGGAGAATGAGTTTGCCAACTCAAGTTAGAAGTGGCCTCAGTTATAAAACAGATGTTTTCAACAAACTACCTCACACATACACAAAGTGGTCTAAAAGATGTTCTTCTTATTCTTAAATTTTGTACTATAATTACAAAACAACAAATCCCATTAAAATAAAAATGTCATTAAGAGAGAAGATTCCCATATCCATGTCTATAGCCTATTACTTCAAATATATTCAATACTATTTAATATAAAATTCCAGAACAATTCAAGAATTGGATAGTCCTTTGGTGTGGAGATAATGAGATTTAACTGGTATTGAGTCTGCTAGTTTTCTGGGGGTTTTAGAAGGGTTTGTCTTTTACAAACCCTTCTAAAGTAATTATAAAGTAATATTTTATAATGGAATGTGACTTTTGCTATGCCTGAATTGGATTAGGAGTATGCACTGTTAATCTGGTTTCACACTTTCTTGAACTGGGAAAAACTCTAATTCTGAAATTGTATCTGTCTGGTTGACTGGTTTCATTGTTGTGTGCTAAAATGTCCCAAACACTATGAATGTCTTCCAAAAATAGTAGGCAAAATGTCTATGACCTTGGTTCCTCCTTATAGTCATTCATTTGAAGGACAATGGCAAATGCCCATTTGATCACTTCTGCATTCTTATACTAAGCTTAACTATGTAAAATCAAACTCAAGGTCATTTTGATAGTGCACAATAAAGCCATCTGTAATGGCTTTCTTACCATTGAGTGACACAACTTCCCCAAACATCACCTGCTAGATGCTCTTTTCACATGCACTCTGACTTTCCTGATTTTCTTTTTCTTTTACATTCTAATGAGTTCTACCTCTTTGTTGTTGCAGAAACATTTGCCTATAAACTCCCTGTGGACTTTGTACATATGATGTCAGGGCACCAGGCTAAAGTCAATTGCTTTTATGAATATGTTTCTGTAGTCATTTGTTTAGTAAATATGAGAAATACTGACATCTAAATTAGCAATCAAAAGTAATTAAACCAAACTCAACCAAGATGAAATATATAATTGAATAGTTTGATGACTATTATAGAAATTGAATTCATAATTTAAAAGCTCCTCAAAAAGAAATCTCCAGGCCCACATGGTTTCACTAGAGAATTCTACCAAACATTTAAAGATGAATTAATGCCAATTTTACACAGTCTATTTCAGGAAATAGAAAAGAGAACATTTCCCAATTTATTCTATGAGGCTAGTATTGCCCTGACATCATATATACAAAGTCCACAGGGAGTTTGTAGGCAAAGATGCTACAGATAAAAAAAAAGAGACCAAATCCAGGCAAAGATAGTACAGAAAAAAAATGAAAGCTACAGAGTAATATTACTCAAGAACCTAGGCTCAAAAATCACCAACAAAATATTGAATCTAACAATGTATAAAATGAATTATATACCATGACCATGTGAGAGTTATTCTAGATTGGAAAGCTAGTTCACATTTGAAAATCAATGTAATCCACCATATCCACAGGCTAAAAAATAAAAATTATATGAAGTTCAGAAAAAGCATTTGGCAGCCATTAATGGTAGAAATCTCAGAAAGTTAGGAATATAAAAGAATCACCTCAACTTGTTAAAGAGCATCTACAAAAAAATGTACAGCTAACATCATATCTAATGCTCTCCTCCTAAAATCAGGAACAATGCAAAAATTTCCACTCTCATCCCTCTTATTCAACGTAGTATGGAAATACTAGCCACTACAATGAGGCAAGAACAAGGAATAAAAGGCATATATATTGGAATGGAAGAAATAAAACTGTCCCTATAGGCAGATGGCATGATTTTCTACATAGAGTATCTCAAAGAATTTACAATCTTTTCTGGAAAAAAGAAGAAGAGGGAACACTTCCTAACTTATTCAGTGTGGCCAGCATTATCCAAATACCAAAAGCAGATAATAACATTACAAGAAAGGAAAACTACAGACCAGTGTGTCTTGTGAACATAGATGAAAAAATCTTCCACAAAAAATTAGCAAATCAAATCCAATAATGTGTAATAATAATCATATACTACAACCAAGTGGGATTTATTACAGGTATGAAAGAATGGTTCAACATTCAAAAATCAACTAATGTAATCCATCATTTCAATGGGCTAAAGAAGAAAAATCATATGATTATATCAATAAATGCAGAGAAAATATTTGACAAAATCCAACATCCATTCATGATAAATACTCTCAGCAAACTAGGAATAGAGGGACATTTCCTCAACTTGATAAAGAATATCTACAAAACACCTATGCCTAACATTATACCTAATGATGAGAGGCTAGATGCTTTCTCTATAAGATTAGGAACAAGGCAAGGATGTCCCTCTCACCACTCCTATTCAACATTGTACTGGAAGTCCTAGCTAATGCAATAAGACAAAGAAGGAAGTAAAAGATACTGGGAAGGAAGAAATACAACGGTCTTTGCTCACAGATGATATGATTCTCTATGTAGAACATCCTAAAAAATTGACAAATAAACTACTGGAACTAATAAGTTATTATAGCAAGGTCACAGAATATAAGGTTAATGTACAAAAATCAGTTGCTTTCCTATATACCAATAATAAACAGTTGGAATTTGAAATTAAAAACACAGTATCATTTACATTAGCATCAAAAAATGAAATACTTGGGTACAAATTTAACAAAACATTGACAATATCTATAGAGAGGAAAACTACAAAACTCTGATGACATAAATCAAAGGAGATCTAAATAAAAGGCTATTCCATGTTCATGGATAGGAAGATACAATATTGTTAAGATGTCAATTCTTCCTAACTTCATTTATATAGATCAATTTAATCTCAATCAAATTCCTAGTAAGTTATTTTGTGGATATCAACAAACTAATGATAAAGCTTATGTGGAAAGACAAAACATCCATGATAGCCAACACTACAGAAGAAGAAGAACAAAATCAAAGGACTGAAACTATCCAACTTCAAGACATATTATAAAGCTACAGTAATCAAGGCAGTGTGGTAATGGTGAAAGAATTGAAAAATACATCAGTGGAACAGAATAGATATCCCAGAAATAGACCCACACAAATATAGTCAACTGGTCTTTGACAAAGAAGCAAAGGAAGTTCAATGGAAAAAGGAGAGACTTTTTTACAAATAGTGCTAGAGCAATTAGACATACACATATAAAAAAATGAATTTAGACACAGACCTTACACCTTTCTCAAAATTAATTTGAAATGAGTCATATAATTAAATGTGCAATGCAAAACTTTAAGTCTTCTAGAAGTTAACATAGGAGAAATCTAGATGACTTTGGGTTTGGCAATGAGTTTTTAGATACAAGACAAAGCATGATCCATGAAAAAAAAATTGGAAAGTTGAACTTCATTAAAATTAAAAATTTCTGTTCTGTGAAAGACATTGTTAAAAGAATTAAAAGACAAGTCACAGACTGGAAGAAAGTAAATACCAAACACATATCTGATAAAGGACTTATATCCAAAATATACAAAGAACTTTTAAAACTCAGCAATAAGAAAATAAATGACCCAATTAAAAAATGGGTAAAAGATCTGAACAAACACCTCACCAAAGAAGATATACACATGGCAAATAGCATATGAAAAGAAGTTCAGCATCATCTCTCATTAGGGGATTGCAAATTAAAACAATGAGATACCCCTACACATCTATTAGAATGACTAAAATCCAAAATACTAACAACAACAAATTCTGGCAAGGATGTGGAATAACAGGAACTCTCATTCATTGCTAGTAGGAATGCAAAATGGTACTGCCACTTGGGAGGACAAGTTGACAGTTTCTTACAAAACTAAACATACTCTTACCACATAATCCAGCAACCATACTCCTAGGTTTTTACCCAAATGAGTTGAAAACTTATGTCTACACAACAACAAATATATATAGCCCACAAATATATATAGTAGCCTTACTCATAGTTGCCCAAAACTGGAAGCAACCAAGTTCCTCAACAGGTAAATGGATAAACAAATTGTAATACATTCATATGGTGGAATATCATTTGGCAATAAAAAGAAATGAAGCTGTGTGTGGTAGCTCACACTTGTACTCCCAGCTACTCAGGAGGGTGAGGCAGGAGGATCCCTTGAGGCCAGGAGTTCTAGACTTACCTGGTGATACAGCAAGACCCCCATCTCTTAAAAAAAGAAAAGAAAAGAAAAAAATCTGTTAGATCTGTTAGATTAATTTATGTAAAACACTCTTGTAGTTTGGCTGCTATAACAAAATAGCATAGACTGGGTGGCTTTAACAACAAGCATTGGATGAAAAATTACTTAATGGGTACAATGTACACTATTCAGGTGATGGTTACACTATAAGCCCAGACTTCACAACTACACACTATATCCATGTAACAAAACTGCCTATGGTACCCTCTAAATCTACAAAAAAAAAAAAAAAAAAAAGCTATTAAGCCACAAAAAGACAAAGAGAAAACTTAAATGCATATTGTTAGGTGTAAAAGTTGTCATGACATTCTGGAAAAGGCAAAACTTTAGAGACAATAAAATGATCAGTGATTGTCAGAGGCTGAGGTGTTGAGGGGGAAGGGGGAAGGGTAGGGGAATAAATAGGTGAAGCACAGGGGATTCTTTGGGTGCTGAAACTATTCTATGTGATACTATAATGGTGGATACATGACGTTATACATTTGTCAAAACCCATAGAATTTATAACACAAAGAATGACCCCTAATGGAAACTATCGGCTTTAGTAAATAAAATAAGAAAAACAAAAAGGAATGAATTGGTGAGACAATTAACAACTTGGATGAATCTCCAGGGAATTATGCTGAGTGAAAAAAGTCAATCCCAGAAGGTTTATGTGCTGTATGATTCTATTTATGTAATATTCTTTAAGTGACAAAATTATAGAAATGGAGAACAGATTAGTGGATTACAGGAGTTAGGAAGGGAAGTAGGAATGGTCATACAAGGTCAACACAAGGGATCCTTTTGGTGATGGACTATTCTGTATATTTGTTACGGCAACTGAAATGAGATAGACTGGGAACACACCGAGCAGCACACGAGGACGTAGAGAGAACAGGTTTATTTTATACCAGTGGGCTCAGAGGGGACTCTGCCTCCAAATTCTGAGCATCGAGCTTTAGATGTAATGACCTTTTATAGAGGTCTATACCAGGAAGTGTACAGATAAGGAAGTTACTGTAATGTACAGATAAGGAAGTTGCTGCAAGGGAACTGCTGAAAGCTGATTACAGAAATGAGAGTTGCAGTCATTAAGCAGTTTCAAGGACAGAGGAATTTTCCATTTCCCCATCATTTCCCCCCTTTTGATGCTCATCTTAAAAATCTTTAACGATGCATCACGTCCTGTGTTCCATCTATCTCTATATACTCTTCTAGAGTGTGTAGGGGGTGGTAGCCCCTTATTAGCATCTGTTTTGCTGTCGCTTGTCTGGCTATTTGTTAGTGGTAGCTAAAACGTGGGCGTCCTGTTCTAGGGGGTGTGGGGTCAGTATGGTCAGGTTGACAACAAGCAGTATAAACATAATACAGTACCCCAATAGAGCAGAACGAAACCTGCCTTGTAAACCCATGGCCTTTCTCCTGGTGTTACCGCCCAGAGTCCAATGCCCAGTGATAGGGCCAGGAGTCCAAAGAGTCCAGGTTCAACGAGTCTGGAATTGCCCGGTCCTAATTGGTTCATCCGTTTGGGGCGCCTCCGTCCATCCTGGTTCGGTGTAGGCGGAGCTTCAGGGGGCTGTCTTGGACTGGTTGTACTGTCCACGGACTTTGTTGGTCCTCTGGCGCAGCCCTCTTTACTCATGTGTGGTGAATCCATGGCGTGAGACCTGAAACTTTAACAGCAGTTGGTGTAACTAGTACAACAGTATGTGGTCCTGTCCAGGTGGGCCCTAGGGGTATCTTCTTCCAATCCTTAACCCATACCAGGTCTCCAGGCTCGTGGGGGTGTACTGGCCCCCCCTTGGCCCTGGGGGCCCATTCTGCTGTAGCATCTTTGATAGCTGTATAAGCTGACCTTGTAAGTTCATTTGTCCTACCTGCCTAACATCCCCCTTGAGGCTCTGGTGATGGGGGGGGTCTTCCGTATAACATCTCGAAGGGTGAGTACCCCATTGGCCCTGGTGTGCATCTGGCTTTAAGAAGTGCTAAACTGAGCATGTCTATCCATGGTAGGCTTGTCTCTTGACATAGCTTGGCTAGGATGTTCTTAAGGGTCCGGTTCATATGTTCCACTTTCCCTGAACTTTGTGGCTGGTATGCAGCGTGAAGTTTCCATTTTATTTCAAGTGTCTTGGCTATAGTTTGAATTATTTCTGCCACGAAACTAGGTCTGTTGTCACTTCCAAATGAGAGGGGTAGGCCATACCGAGGAATTATTTCTCTTAGGAGAGCCTTTACTACCTCCTGAGCCTTCTCTGTTCTGGTGGGGACAGCCTCTACCCACCCTGAGTAAGTGCAGAGCATTACTAACAAGCACTTGTATCCCCGTCAGGGCTTCACTTTGGTGAAATCTATTTCAACATCTTCAAAGGGTGTGGCCCCTGAGTACTGAACACCGGGTACAGGCTTCGGCGGTGTTGTGGCGTTATTTCGGGCACATGTGTCACATCAGGAGCACACTGTTGCAGCTAGAGTCAGGAGTTTGGCTATGTAGTAGACCTTGGTGAGTAGGTGGGCAAGTACGGTTTTCCCGATGTGGCCTAAGTTATGGTGTTGGGTAATGACTGAATAGGCTATGTTTCCTGGGATAAGGGTTCTGTTGCCTTGTAGATGCCACCACCCATCGTCACTCTTTCTGGCCTGTTCTCATCTTGCCCACTGGTCCTCTTCAATTGTATGACACGGCCTGTCCAGCCACTCTGGGGCTAGGAGGATTTTACTAGAGACCAACAGCTCACCCTTGGTCTCTTGTTCCTGGGTTGCTGCTTGTTTAGCTGCTTGGTCTGCCAGACGATTTCCTGTAGCTATTGCAGTTGTTCCTTTCTGGTGTCCTCGGCAATGAATGACTGCTACCTTTTCAGGTTCCCACAACTGAAGGATTTCTAACAACTGAAGGATTTCTTCCTGGTTCTTTATCCCTTTACCTCCTGCAGTCAGCAGTCCTTTTTCCTTATAAATGGCCCCGTGAACATGTATGGTGGCAAAAGCGTATCTGGAATCAGTGTAGATATTTACCTTCTTGTCTTTAGCTATTCAGAGGGCTTGGATTAAGGCCCAAAGTTCAGCTCTCTGTGCAGACCACCATGAGGCAAAGGCCCTGCTAGGATGACTTCACTGGCCGTGGTAACCTGCGAACTGTTTCCCATTCTGGGCATAACTGCTGCCATCCGTAAACAGTTCCAGGTCTGGGGTCGTCAGAGGTGTGTCTTTCAGGTCTGGTCTACTTGCGTAGATTTCTTCCATCACCTCTGTACATTCATGATCTGGTGGCCATGGTTCGACAGGCAGGAGGGTAGTAGGATTCAGGGTTCGCACAGTCTCTAGAATAACCTGGGGATTCTCACACAACAACCCCTGGTACTAAGCCAGTCTACTTTTAGAGAGCCACCGATGTCCCACGCTATTAAGGAGGTGGAGAACCGCATGTGGTACGCGTACAGAGAGCTTTTGGCCGTATGTGAGTTTATCTGCTTCTCTGGCCAACAGGAGTGTGGCTGCCAGTGCCCATAGGCAGGGGGGCCATCCAGAGGCTACCAGGTCCAGTTGCTTAGACAGATAGGCCACAGGTCTCTGTCAGGGTCCTGCGGTCTGGGTCAGGACCCCCACTGCAACATGTTGCCATTTATGCACAAAGAGATTGAAGTCAGATCTGGCAGTCCCAGTGCAGGGGCCCTTTTTAGCAGGTCTTTTATGGCTTTGAATGCCTCCTCTCGCTGCTCTGTCCACTCAATCGACTGCCCCTCAGGTCCTCGCAAGGCTTCATACAATGGTTTGGCTATCAATGAAAACCCAGGGATTCAGATCCGGCAGAACCCTGCTGCTCCCAGGAATTCCCTGAGTTGTCTCTTGCCCTCAGGTCATGGTATTGTGCAGATAGCATGCTTCCACTGATGGCCCAGTGCTCGGTGTCCTTGGGATATGTGGAAGCCCAGGTATCTGATGTGTTGTTTGGAAATTTGGGCCTTCTTCCAGGACATTTTGTATGCAGAATCTGTGAGTAGTTGGACTAGGGCTCGAGTGCCTGAGAGACAGTCTTCTTGGGTGGGTGCTGCCAGGAGCAAGTCATCTACATACTGGAGAAGGGTGCAGTGGTCTTGTGAGTAAGTTGCAAGATCTGAGGCCAGCGCTTCCGCAAACAGTGTTGGTGAGTTCTTGAATCCTTGGGGCAATCACGTCCAGGTGAGTTGCATTTTTCTCCCGGTTTGGGGTTCTTCCCACTCAAAGGCGAAGAGGGGCTGACTTTGCGGGGCCAGTTTCAAACAGAAGGCGGCATCCTTTAAATCCAAACAGGTGAACCAGGCGGCATTCGGGGGAAGGAGGCTTAGAAGAGTGTACGGGTTAGGCACTACCGGGTGGAGAGTTACTGCAACTTCACTGACAAGCCACTAGTCCTGGACCAGGCGGTAACTCCCATCAGGTTTCTTGACCGGCAACAGAGGGGTGTTCCAGGGGGACTGGCATTCTATCAATATGCCCTCTTTCCGGAGCCTATCCAGGTGTTCCTGGATTCCTTCCCGGGCCTCCTTCGGAATTGGGTACTTGTTGTTTTCTGACAGGCTGGGTCCCCGGCTTTAAGTCTATTATTAGGGGCGCGTTTTGGTGCGCCAGACCTGGGGGGTGTATTCCCCCCATACTGTTGGAAAGTCCTGCCGGAGGACAGGCAGATTTTGATTTTCTTCTGCTTCCGTAAACAGCTGCCACTCAGTCTCCCGCAGGACGGTGACTGCTAGTATGAGCGGCCTTGTGGGTTTCAGTGTGAGATTTGCTGACCCTTCCTCACGGAAGGTGATCTGGGCCCCCAGTTTATGCAGGAGTTCTCGCCTAAGCAGGGGAATGGGGCAGTCTAGGATGTACAGGAACTCATGTTGCACCTGGTGGCCTCCCATCTGGCAGGTCCGTGCTTGGCAAAAGCGGCGTGCCTATTGGTCCCCAGTCACCCCTATAGTGGTGGTCTCCCGGTGAGTCAAGGGGACTACTGGTGTTGTGACCACTGAATGCTCGGCTCCTGTGTCTACCATAAAAGTCACTGGTTGGCCCCCACTTCCATGATGACCATAGGTTCCCAAGGGCAAAGGTCAAAGGAACCCGGTCAGGCCTAGTTGGTACTGGCCCCAGCCAGGCCTATGAGGTTTTGAGTTTCAGGCTGTAGCTGGTACCTCTGGGGTGGATTCCTTTTCCCATTGTCCGGCTTTCGATTTGGGCATTCATTTTTCCAGTGCCCGGTCTCCTTACAATATGCACATTGGTCTGGTTGCCTTCGTCCCTGCCGGGCCTCTGTTGGAGTGATTTTTGGGTCGCAGGGGTGGAGCGGGGTTCCCTAGTGCTGCCGCCAGGAGTGCTACTTCCTGCTTCATTTTCCGTTCTCCTTCCGCTGAGTGACCCGATCCTGGTTCCTATACACTTTCTGTGCCACTTCCATCAATTGGGAAATGTTCATGCCCGCAAAGCCTTCGAGCTTCTCCAATTTCCGCTGTATATTGGGATAAGCTTGTCCTACAAAGGCTGCATTCACCATGCGTTGGTTCTCTGGAGCTACAGGGTCGAAGGGTGTATAGATCCGATGTGGTTCGCAGAGGCACTCATAGAAGTCGCTTGGTGCCTCATCAGCCCTCTGAACAGTCTGGGCAACCTTGTTCATGTTGGTGGGCTTCTTGGCACATTCTCGGACGCCGCTCAGGAGGGCCTCTCGGTACCAGACCAATGAATCGCGACCTCTGAGAGTGTTAAAGTCCCAGGCTGGTGTGCTGTCGGGAACAGCTCACTGGGCCCATTGTTCAACATCCAGGATCCCTCCAGGAGCGTGTTCTTGGGCCCACTGGTGGGTTCCCGAGAGGATCCTGTGCTGTTCTTCTGTATTGAAGAGTGTCAGGAGGAGGTGGTGGCAATCCTCCCAAGTTGGCTGGTGGGTCTGAAAGATACTCTCGAGGAGGTCGATCATGGCTTGAGGTTTCTCAGAGTAAGGAGGAGTATGTTGTTTCCAATTCAGGAGGTCTGTAGTTGAGAAGGGTTGATAAGACAGGACTGGCTGCCCGGGATGAGTGGTGCCATCTTCTGCAGTGCAGGGCTGGCCTTGGACTTCATGGATTGGCATCAGTAGGGCCGGTTCTTGGGCCTGTGCCGAGTGGAGACGACGTGCCATGGGGGTCCCCGGGCCAGGTTCCGGGGATTGCTGGGGTGGCAAGACAGATGGTGGTGTGTCAAGAACCGGTGGATCGGAACTCGGGATGGCTGGATTATAGGGTGGTGGCAGTGGCAGTTCTTCCTCTTGGGGTTCTTGGTGGATAGGTGCTGGTGACTTCTTGGGTCCCAATTTTGTGGACTTGCGGGCCAGAAGAATCCTACTCTTTCCCTTTCCTGAACAGAACTGAACCCATGGGGGCAAGTTCTGGGCCTACCTCAAGCCAAGAATCAATGTAGGGGAATTGGTCTGCATGGCCTGGGGTCCCTGTAATGACATTCCAGACTGCTCTGACAAGTTGGACATCTAAGGTGCCAGTGTCTGGCCAACCTACTCCAAAAGAAGGCCACTCAATGTCACAGAGCTTACGGAGCTTCCCCGGTGTCATCTTAATCCCATAATCACCAGAGAACCCCTTCCTAAAATTTTTCAACATACAACTGAGAACAGTAGGCTAGACTCGTTCCCACCCATGTCTATAACAAATGTACACAAGGTGCAAAGTGTAGGGAGGGATGTCCTGCGGCCATTTGCTCACCTCGCTAGGTGCATTTAGACACGACTTCGCTTAAGGGATCCGCTGTTGGACAGGTCACCCCTTTAGGGAAAGTGAGTCTGTAGCCGAGTTTGGTCACAGATCCGATGGGAGCCTCAGAATCAGTAGCAGACCGATCGAACCACAGATGCACTTGACATTCCACCACACGACACCTGCTGGGACGTATGACATTCCACCCACGGACAGGCCTGCTGAGGGGTTCAGGACCCTTTACATCCACTTGGACAGGCTTGAGGTTGGTCCCGGCTCCTGTCCTAAGGCTTGCAAGTGTCCCGGCCTGTCGACACTCACTGTGTCGCCAATGGACTCGAACGGCAGCCAATGGGACCCCACTGAGTGCAGAGGGGATCCAAATAACTTGGGGTGCTAACTACCATGGTCGGTGCAGGCGCCCGCTGGCACTCTGCCCCACAGGGCTCAGAGGGGCGCTGGGGTTCCTGTCAGGGAACCAAATGTACGGCAACCGAATCTGATAGACCAGGAACACACCAAGCAGACACAGGGTTAGAGACAACAGGGTACTTACACCAGGACGGGCTCAGAGGGATTCTGCCTCCAAATTTGAGATCGAGCTTAGATAAGACCTTTTATAGAGGTCTATACCAGGAAGTGTACAGATGAGGAAGTTACCGTAATGTACAGAGGAAGTTGTTGCAAGGGAACTGCTGAAAGCTGATTACAGCAGCGAGAGTTGCAGTCGTTAGGCAGTTTAAGGACAGCGGAATTTTCCATTTCCCCATCATATTGACTGTAGTTGTGGATACACAAAACTATCCATGTGATAAGATTACATAGAACTAAATGTGAGCATACACACACACACAAGTGAGTACAGGCAAAACTGGGGAAATCTGTATAAGATCAGTGGATTGTATCAATGCCTATTTCCTGGCTGTGGTATTTTAATACTATAGTTTTGCAAGACGTTACCATTGGGAAAAACTGGGCAATGGGTACATGAGATCTCTCTGCATTATTTTTTACAGCTATACCTGAATCTACAATTATCTCAAAATAAAAGGTTAGTTTTAAAATTAATTGGCGATATATTTTTATGTAGACATATGTATGCATATACACACATATATGTATTAAACCTGTTCTGTATTTAGTAATTTAAAATGAAAATAGAACTTCTATTTCTGAAAGCTTCTTATGTCACTTGCTATAAAGGGAATATGGTTAGAATCTAAGTTTGTCTCATGAAGTAGAACAGTATAACTGTTGGTCTTAGCTGTAGGGAAAATAGTCATCTTACTTTAGTATAATTTTAGTTATTCCTAAATAGGGAAGCATATTCTATTTAAGACTCTAACAATTGTCATGGTTATTGCTATAAAAAAGAGTCCATAAACTCCAGTATTTAGTATTGAAATCTTGGCTGTGTTGTGTTTTTTGAATAATTTGTCATCAAAAGGGAAAAAGTTGCCAAATGGTAAATTTAAGTCACCACATTTCTAATACCTACTGGATTAAAAAATATCGCTAAGTGCTGCAGGAGTTACAAAGAAAATTAATGCACGGTCCCTGCCCTCATGGCTTACGGTCTAGTCATATGGATTCATTCATATATTCAACAGACATATATTGAGACCCAACTCTGTTCCAGACATTGTGCTAGGCACTGAGTTTACTAACATAGTCCCTGCTTCCCTGGAACTCATAGCAGAGTGGATAAAACTAACGCAAAATAGCATAAGGCAGAATATGAAAAACATCACAAGAGAGGCACAAAAAGTAGCAAGAGCTCAAACAAGAAAGAAATCACATGAGTGTAGAGGATCAGGTGAAGATTCAGAGAGAAGATGGCAGATGAAATAGTCCTTGAGAGACGGGGTAGAACTTGGGACAGTGGAGTGTGGCATTTGTGGGGAAACAAAGATAGGGAAGTTGAAAAGCACAGGACTTATTGTGTGACAGCTAATAGATCTGTTTGACTGGAACCCAGTAAGGAAGTAGGCAAGAACATTAAGAATGGAAAGGTAGGAATGCAAGGATTTGGCAGGCATAAAAATCCTTTGGGGGTTTTTATTCAAGGGCATACCATGATTGGAACTGCCTTTTAGGAAGAAAAATCAGTCAGTAGTGTATAGGACTAGAATCAGGTGGACAAGAGTCAGAGCATTGCGGGAAGTTATCAGAGCTATTTAGGTGTCAGTAGGAGTAAAAAAGAGGGGGACAATTGGAATACCTCATAATCCAGTGGCTTGAAATTTAACTATGTGTAAGAATCACCTGGAATGATTTTTAAAAATGCAAATTCCTGGCCTCCACCCCTAGAAAATTTGAATGTTTGAATTAGCATACCAGGTGATTCTAATGCAGAAGGTCTATCTTCATCCCTTCCCTTATCCACTTAGGGAAAGTTTTTTTTTTTTTAGAGATACCAGGAAAATCTCTCCAAAGAGGATAGCAAACCAATATTTATTGAGCACCTATTATATGCCAGTCCTTATGCTAGGAACTATATATACATTATCTCATTTAAAGAAATAGATATTATAATACATGTTTTTTGGTTGACTAAATTGAGGTTCCAACAGATTGTGTGATATTTTCCCAAGATTTCATATCTGCTATGAACTAGGACCAGGATATCAACCTTGGTCCATCAAACATCAGAGCTAGGGGTGTTGGTGTTCTTTTCCAGGAGATCCATGTCATATCCTGGTATTCCACCTGAGCTATGAGCAAGCTGTGGTTTCTGGGCTTCTTTAGGCCTCTGGAGCCACTTATGTCAGTCTGAGTGAGCTAAAGCTTTCATTCCAGTTCAGCTCTGTCTGTTGTGTGTCAGACTCTCTGCAAGGCTCTGAGTTACGTGTCCCTGACCTCAAAGGGCTCTAGTATTATAGAACAGACATACAAACTGATCATTTCAATCTCACATAGCAAGTGATAAGATGCCCTGGATTCTCTGGGAGCAGAAGGGAGGACACTGATTTCAAGCTGGGGGGTTCAGAGAAGGCTGGGGAAAACCTCTGTTACATTATGGTCTCCAACTTCCATTGGGCCCTCAGCCTGCTAAGCAAATATGTTCATGTGCCAAGTGCTTTTGCTCCCAGTCCTCTCAATAATTATACCAAATGTACATCTAACAAGTACTCCCTGCCCCAATTCTCTTTGAAGCCCATTGTTTCCCTACCTCAAAAAGAATATAGAAACTGTCAAACATGAATTTCTTCAACTTCCTGCCTCCCTCCCACTCATCTACGTTCCTCTAGTCTCAGGAACTCTGTCCTTTTCAAAGCCAATTTTCCACTTACTCTTTGGATCGTCCTTGCATCAGCCCCAATCCTGTTTTGTTTGGCCTACCTATCTGTTTAAAATTTTCAAATTTAGTGCTTTTAGATAAGGCATGCATCCTTCAGTTCTTATTTCTATCTTTTGCATTACACTTTTCATTTGTGTTATTGTTCTGGCTCCTATAGGCGTTCGAGAGGACTCTTAGGCCTATAAGCATAGATCTCAAAGTTAAAACTAACTCCAGTCTTTTCTTCAACTGAGTCAATTACTGACACAGCTGGGAGGCAGCCTCTTGAGAAGTTAAGGGTGCTGTCCTGCAGGATGATATGAGTAACCATGACCAGTGATGGTAAGTCATACTATATGTCCATCATGATTGGCTGGGGACTATGTTCCCTGAGAACCGAAACATTGCCAATGACCATGACAAAGGAAATAGAAAGCCCCTCTAGCCTGAAAATGACACACTTCCACCCAAAGCCTACACTACTAGAGTAATATAACAAGGGGGAAGCTGGCTTCCTCTGTTCTGAATAGCCAATTGAAAGAGATTATTCTTAATATCAAAAATGTCTTAGATAGTTAGGAGGTTGTTCTAGTCAGCTCTGGTCTCTCTTCCTCTTCTTAGAAAGACGCTAATCCCATCATAAGATGGGAGGCCCACCCTCATGACTTCATCTACACCTAATTACCTCCCAAAGGCCCCACCTCCAAAGACCACCACGTTGAGGGTTAGGGCTTTAACCTGAATTTGGAGGGAACATAAACATTTAGTCCATAACAGAGGTGTTAGCTTTTACGAACCACTGCCTAATAAGTAATGTGTGGAAGGGTGGGGGAAGTAACAGCTATCATATTTTAACTCATATACTTGGAATATAGAAATATATCTGAAATATTTAGGGGTTTTGGTCACATGAGATTAATTAATAACAGGAAAACATTGTCATTTCAGTCTATTCCATTTTCCTCGTGCTTTGTGTATAAACAAATTCATACACTTCTGCCATTAAGAGGTAAAATATACATTCTAAATTATATATTGGTCTGGATTTATTTTGCTTTGACTTATTGTCCAGTTAGTTTTTATAATTGATTTTATGAATTGATTTATTCTAATAGTGCATCACTTTTCAGAATCTGTTCTCAATTTTGAGTATATAAAGCAAAACCATAGGATTACTTAGAACAGTTTTGAATAATTCTAAGCTTGCTTAGTCATTTTATTCTGTCCTTTAGAAGATTACAGAGTTTGGAAACACATCTATTACTGCTCAATTGATAGAGAAAAATAAAATTAATTATGTTTTGAAAGTGTTAAGATTATGTATACCAACCATTTACCATATTGCAAGAACCTTAATTAGCTCTGTTGGGGGTGTTATAAAAAATTTACACTGTATTCTTATCTTCAATTAACTTACCATTTAGTTGGAAAATGGAACATGCCTGTGAAACACCTAAAGATACTTCTGTAAAACACAACTGCTGTCAACTATTTGGTTAATATATGTACATGCAAAAAAACACACACACATGATTTAGAGCTGCCATAGTTTCATGAAAGGAGCCTGCATCAGCCAGTAATTGCTTGTAACTACCCAGTCCAGTCCCTTTTCATACCACCGTCTCTGCTCCTACAACCCTCAGTTATTTCCTAATTTTACTGACATATGGCAGGACCAAAGTTCTGACTCAGCCAGGAGCTGACAGTGCTACCGAAGTGGGAGCAGTCTGAGCTAGCCTGAGAGAGGACGTGCGGGGAAGAGCTTTTAGAATGAAGTCTGGGCGAGGGTGGTGAAGAGGTTCCGTCGGGGTTATCTGGATCAGGTGATGGAAGTCACGAGCAGAGCGCTAATCGCCCTGCTCTGAAACTCCCATAGCAGCCAGCCCGTGTGTGCTTCAGCAGTTAATTGTAATTGGCCTTGTGTTTTCAAATTGAATCACAGGATAGTTGAAGATGTTTTACAAAATGAAAGTGAGTTCCTGTGAGCCGGAGGAAAGGCTGTCTGGGCGCCTGTGATACTTCAGTGTTCGTCTCACTTAATCTAAGAAGCAAGCCCCGGAGTAACTCAGCTGGAAAAGTGACGGCTAAACAGACCTCTTTTACAGTAACAGAAGAATGTAAAATGCTGCGGAAATGTTCAGGAACTCTGTGAAGAAAATAGCTCATTTTTTCTGTGATAAATAAGAGAAGACTTGAAAATAAATGGAGAGCTGTCAATCTGGTTCTTCGTGGGCAATGTGAATACCTTAAAGGAGTATTTCCGTATGAATGTATAGGTTCGGTGCAATTCCAAATAAAATCTTAAAGACTTTAAAAGACTTAGATGTGAGTCCAGAGTTTATCTGAGAAAGGATAAACAACCAAGAAGAGCAAAAAAAAATTTGAAACAGTAGAGAAGTGAGAGAAAATTAGTGATACCATATATTCAATAATTTTTACCTAATAATAAAACTCTAATAATGAAATAGTGTTATACCACTTCAAAATTAAACAGATGAGGAAAAGTGAACAGATTAAACCAGAATCAGATCCTATACCATGTAATTGTTTAATGTAGGTGGAGGGAAGGGTTTTTCTGTCAATAGTATTGGACGTTTTTATTAGTGAATTAACTAACAACAGCATGTAATGGCAGCCCAACTTACAATGGCTTAACATATAGTCATTGTCAGTAAAAAGATATGTTAGATAAAACTAGAAAGAAAAGATATATTTTTCAAACTGCTAGAAAGAGCTTTCAGAATATCCCAATAGTGGTTAAATATAGATTTCCATTGCTTTTAGCCCATTTTGTCTAGGTTGACACCAACACAAAAATGTATTGCAGGTTCATAAAACTCTCAAATAATATATTTCAACTGTTTGTATTTTATAACAGAGGAAACCTTTTAGAAGATTGCAATCAATTTAAAGAAAATCTACCTTTAAAATTGTTTAAATGAAGGAAGGAGAGATCCCTTTACATACGTCTAAAAATTCACACCTTTCCTTCTCCTCAAGTCTTCACCATAGAGAGCTTCTGAGAAAATGTGTTGGGGGGTGGGGAAAAAAGGAGATTGAGAACTGATAAACTAGAGAATATTATCTTTATTGGAATGAATGGTGTTAGAACTGTATTTACAAGATGTGAAACATGCCCAGTTATTTAGAAGAGGCTGGTATACCCCCTCCCATTTTCATGAGGCCCACTTGCTATTGATACTGCTCTAGGTCAAGGTATCTAGACAGGGTGATGTCTAGTCCATATGGCATCTAGTCACCTTTATGTGACTTATTAAAAGGCATCCCCACAATCTGTTGGAGAATTTTAGCGATATGCTGATTTTGTTGGAAGACACTTTGCTGCCTTCTGACAGACACTTGTCATAATAAATATACAAACCCATGATGTGAATGGCACCCCCTTGGACATGGTGCCATTGAGTACTGCATGACCTGCACAATCATATGGGACATTTACAAGTATACAAAAAGTAGAAATCACCATGTAAACACTTATCTGTAACATGAAAATGAGAAACCATATTCATTGCAGTAACTTCTGGCAAGTTCCTGTTCAGCAAGTTGGTGGTTTTGGAATGTTGTGGAGGTAGGGTGTGGGTGGAGAGGGTTCTTTCATTGATGGCTTCTATTATTGAGAACAAGAGCTTGGCTATTGCTCTTTATATGTCTTCCAGTCAGTTAAAAAGAGCCTGCAAATTCCAATTACTTAGCCAAATGGAAAAGATTCTCTGTTTACAGAGAAAACACAAAGCTTGCTTCTTCCCCATCATTAAGCAGGCCCAGTATACTTAGCAGAACTTTTCCACTTAGGTATCCAAGTTAAGGCTATCAGTGAATTTTTGCTTGAAATCTAAACATTTTAGAAACATTTTATAGGAAAAACTATTCACAGGCCTGTTCAAAAAGAATCAAATAAATAGTTTTGGGGGTTTCCATCTTGGAATTAGAATGTTTATTTAAGAAACTCTAATAAAAGCACTTGTTCAAACCCATGAAAATTATAGTCAGAACCAAGTGGTGGACTAAGGATTCAGGAAATAGCTATTGGGGTGTGGGTGTGTGTATGTGAGAGAGAGAGAGAGAGACAGAAAGGACCAGGGAAGGAGGCAACTTGATGAGAAACTTTTGTTAATGGTCCTTATTTCCCTCAACTTTGAAAAACCATTTCACTGGCAGTAGAATTTAAAACATTCTCACTCTGCAACTAGCTCTCCTAGGCAAGAGCTAGTACCCAGGGCATGGCTCAGGTTGGGCTTCTATACACAAAGGCATGAGAGAAGGTGGACCTGACACAATGGCCGCAAGACTTAGTGCAAAAAGCACTTTCAGTGAGGGGAGGTAGAACAATATGGGAAAGTCCAAAACCTCATTCCCAAGGGATGGGGCAGAAACCAGGAAAGAATCTCAGAAGAACTGGCAAGAGAGACCCTAATTGATGAGAGATTACACCTCAAAGATTCCAGAAGGATGCCAAAGGTGAAGCCTTTTACAGGGTGCCCATAAATGAGCCCTAAGCAGGAAGAGAGCCATGAAAGAAGCCAGACTCATTTGGACACCAACCTGCCTTTTTATTTATTTTGAAAACGTCTATGGACAAGAAATCAGAAAATAGTGAGAACACATGATACCAGAAATGAGTCAGAGAAATGCATAGGTATGGGTTATGAAAGACAACTGAAAGTTCTATGAAGAAAAACTGAAGGCATGTGCAAATTGTATTTTGATCAAAGTGACAAAGCTGGACAAGCACCTGGAAGTAAATTTAGAAGTATAATAGTTCTGAAGTAGCCACATTGGAGATCAAAGGCTCTGACTGATTTAGAAGAAAACAGTAGCATAGCCAAACACCATTGATGACATTTAACAAATGCTTTGTACCTTATGCTTGTAATTATTCTGTGTAATTACAGAATCAGTGACCCATATAGATTGTCTAATAAATGAGCATGCTTAGAATTCCATACTTGTTTGTTTTCTGCATTCCCTATTTCAGTGAAGTAATGGTGAGAGATATATGTGTAATGTGTCCTTACTATCACTTACATTTTTTAATTCAGCAATGATATAAGCCCTATGTATGTTTAGGTAGATCCATAATCCCCAGTCGAGCATTAGTTATTGTTGTGGTTGATGTTGTACGGCTTAGTTTACCTACCAGCTGCATAGACAGGGGGTAGAAAAAAAACTTCCCATGGATGGACGTTTTTTATGTGTGTGTTTTTTTTTAATTCACAGTGACTTTGCCTCTTAGTAGATGTGACTCCTTAGCGTCTTCAGCTACAACCAATAACATGAGTAACTTTCCCCTTAGGGCCTGGATTGGAACTGGGTGGAAAGTAAAGATAAGAAAACCAGAAACCTCCTTCTCATATGTCTACTTTGAAGGGTTCTTAAAGATGAAGTCAGTGGCTTTCCACCCTGGCTGCACACTAGAATCACCTGGAGAACCTTTACAAATTCTAATCCCCTAGACCATGCCCTACACCAATCCTTAGGATGGGACCTGGCACCAGTGTTTTTTGTGTGTGTGTCCACAGATAATTCCTTTTGAAAGCAACTGGATTAAATGAAATAATGCAGGTGCCTGGCATACATTTGGGGCCCATGGAGTGTGTGCACCCTCCTTTGAATCCTTTCCTGCTACTTTACTTCTCCCATTTCTGAACTTGCACAGGAATTGTATTGTATCGGTCTTGGTCTTGCAACATGTATTATAGGTGACTTGGCCTCAGAGTTGGAGACTTCATTTTTGACTTCATGCTGAGAAAGGCAGAGCTCTCTTCTTTTCTCACTTTAATATACCATCTCATCATTTATTTCGTTACTTTATTTTCCGATATTACTTAACTTCTTTCACCTGTAAGCCTTAGAATCTGTGGATTAAGGAAGAATTGTGATTTCTGTGTCCTTAGGGATTTAATTTAGTCAAACTTTCTTGAGTGCTTCAGAAAAATCAGCATGGAAATAAAGTTTAAGAAATAAAGGGGGTTCCTAAAAATAGAATACAACTCATTCATTTCAATTAAAAATGCCTTCATCTTTTCCAGGCATTTTTGAACTCTTAAGCATTTTTAATAAGCTCACTTAAGAGTCTTATTGAAAAATAAATAAATTACATTTGTTTTCATTAAGAGATCTTTTTCCATCTTTGCTGGTATTTTTGAAGGAGATGAAAAGGAGTCTTAAACTTGGCAAAGGACTACATTATTAGTGACATATTGGTCACAGATGTGCTGGTAGAGCTACATTTTCTTCCTGCGATTAGTATTTTAAGTGCCCACAAATTACATATGAAAGTCCAGATAACTTCCTTACAAAAGGGAAGGATGAAAAAATTATGGTATTTGCAAAATCTTCATTTTTAAGGTATTCTAAATAAGTTTTTATAAATAGGAAAATGACACAGGTCCATTTGCTAGTTATTATTTTAAAGAAAAAAAAGTGCTAGATGACGTCAACCTTTACTTAACATCATCAATTCCAAATGTTTTAAGCAAGTGAAGATACCTGGAGATGCTCTTTGGCAATACTTGTGAATGACAAGATTTTCTTTCTTTAACAATTCTTAAGAAAATCAAGAAGGCAAAGCTCAATAGGCAAAAGGGAACTTTCTTCAGTAACTTTATGGCTCAAATCTGTAGGCCTTTGAAGCAGAATATGAGGAGTTTGGCCAAGTTTTGTTCAGTTGCAGAAAGTCCTGAAAGGACTTTAAGGAGAATATTGACAAGCCAACTCTGGAAACAGGGTTAGGACTCACCTGGGAGGAAATGATGTTGGCACCAGGATGCCCATTAAGGTGGTTGTAATAGATGAGTATAATTCCAGGTCTAAGTCTGACTGAAAGGATGTAATGGAAGGAAAAGCTATGTTGTAAAGGAAAAAGGATCAAGAAACAGATTTGACAGACATTAAAATAATAATGACAAACTAAATCTTTATTGTAAGACTTCTTGAGAATTTTTTACTCACCTTGAGGAGAAAACTAGACATGGGAATAACTCCTAGAGGGATAACAGATGCCTCAATTTTCATCTTGTTTAAGTTAATGAGCTAACCAGTTTGAAATGTCATGTAAATTGAAAATAATATGAAATTTAACAGAAGGATTGGTGCATTACCTATGTAGGAAACTGAATTATGACACAGAAAAAAAAACCAATATGGCTTAGTTTCATGATATATAGATAGAAAATTATTACCTACTTGCATTTTTGATTCAGTAAGAATATGCATTTTAAAATAATTTAGTAATCTGATGATTACAATGACAGGTGGCTTTAAATCAGGAGCTTATAATATATTTTTCAGCCCCAAAGCTATTTGATAGTACTGTCAAGGGAATGTCAGTGTTTGATGATAATCCAGCGCTGTCTGGTATCTTGTGTGTTATTCAGTTTTACAAGTTCAAGACGTCATACTATACACCTTTTTAAAAATAAGCCTGTAGGGAAGACTTCAAGTTCCTTTCATTTTCAACAGTATGTTGTTTTCTTGCTTCTTATTTCCCTAGGAAAGTGACAATATTGGAGGATCCTGAACAGAACATTCACCTAAAAAACCTGTCTCTTCATCAGGCAACCACAGAGGAGGAAGCTCTAAATTTGCTATTTTTAGGAGACACCAACAGAATGATTGCAGAGGTAATAATGTTTTCTCTGCAAGCTGATTTTCCAATATTATAAGATATAATGGAATTTTAGGGGCAGCAATGACCATAAACATAATCTTTTCCAAATGTCATGTTGCAGATAAGGAAGCCTAGATCTAGAGAAGTGAGGAGACTTCCCCAAGGTCACCCAGCTAGTTACTGAGCAGGGACTGAAATCCAGATCTCTGGATTCTCAACCCATTGCTTTTTCTACTTTATCTACTGTATCATCTACCTTTTAGTTTTTACTTTTATATTTTTCAATTTTATACAAATTGATTTGTAGCTAATCAATGACAACTCATTAAATGTCTTAATTATAGGAAGTTTTTCATAATTCCTGAAACTTAAAAATACACAGTTCAATCTTCCTAAGCTCAAATCATCCATATATTGGCATATATTTGCATACCCATATGTTTTCATTTGGTTAGTGAGTTAATATTTATAAAGCATTTGGAACAATGCATTGAATGCAGGAAGTACTTTATGCATTTGCAGCTGTTATTGGCAGATCTGGGAACACCACCATCGTGTGTAGCATAAGTATGTCTCAGTGCAATATTTGAGACATACTTACACTAAAAATTATTCATTGTTAATCTAACATTCCAATTTAACTGAGTTTCTATATTTTATCTGGGAACCTTACGTAGGAGCCAGGATTGACCCAGCTTGGTAAGGGGCCCAAACCTTAACTGGTTTCTGATTGGAGATGAAGGGTCATGAAGTTCTCTCTCAGCTACATTGAGGTGAAAGGAATGGGGTGGTGGTGATGGTGGTGGTTGTAGTGTGGGAACAGTTAGTTCCCCGGATGAACAGCTTACCATTATCACTGGCACTTTCTTTTTTAAATCACATTCCTAGAGTTCTGAGTTTTACCTTATCTCTGATAACAAGTAGTAGGTGTGGACAGTAAGCTGAGAAAAGTCTCCACCAAGTGACCTTTTTTCAGCCTCATGTCTGCCCTCTGGAATGTACTGCGTTAGATGTAATGACAACCAAATTCAGATAGTGAAAGCAAGTGTTGACATCTGTTATTGTTTAGGGGCCTTAGTTTTTGTTATTATTATTGCTTACCAGTTCTATATCAATACTTTTCAATAGACTGACTAACATATAGGTTGAATTTATGTGCTACATATATGGATTTAAGAACCCTTAAATGGTTATTTTGAAGAAAGTTTACGTAGTTTCAAATTTCAGAATATCTTGTTACGCTTGAAAATATTTTGTATTTGTGCTCGATGCTTTAATATTTTTCCCACGTGATCATCTATGATGCTCCTTTTTGTCGTAATAATTGAAGATTAAGGCATAAAGGCCAATTAAGAATTAGGGCATGTAATGACAAAAGACTTGGCTTACTCTACTAAATCCTGTTCCTCAATACACAGTTTAATAAATAGAAAAGCAAGAGATACTGAATATAGATTGGCCCTGCCCACCAATGGATATAAAAAAGAAAAAAGATAGATTCATAAATGCTGGAAAACAAGGGGAGGAACCTGACCCTGCCTCAGTGCTAACTAGCCTTCCATTGGAAGTGACTCATCCCTAGAAAAGCACAGGCCTGATCCTTGCCGATTACTTTCCCTCATCTTGAGTGGGTTATGGAAGGCTCCTGATCTGTTTCACCACGACCTCCAGTAACTTAAAAGCTTGGCCATTTGATGTTTCAAAGTTATACATTAACTTCAGCTGACTACATAGTTTCAGTCTATTGTTTTGTAAAGTTTTGAGAAACTTCTTTTGTGAAGTTTACCTGTCATGTTTTACCACCTTACAAAATTCCAACTGTCTTTTCCTATTACTTACTGATGAGTGTCTAATAATAGTATTATAAATAGCTGAAACCTGAAGAAATCCAATCCTAATAATTCTGGTTGCGCATTTTTGTTTAATTTAGCCTTTTTTCTTGTGTGAAGCCTGATTTTTTAAAAACCAAATCTAATATGTTTGGATGTTTCTGCGCTTGCTTTTATTCTTTCTTTAGTAATAACAGTTGCCATGTTATATCGAGAGCCTGCTTAATAGACTTTGCATTGTTGTAGACAAGTTATACATATTATTTATGTTTCTTATTTTATAGGTAAAACTGAAGTTCAAAGAGTTAGGCTTCTTGCCCAAGGTCTCACAACCAGTGAGTGGTAGAGCTAGAACTCAGCTCCATCCATGTCTTACTGATTCAGAAGCTTGTATTCTTTCCTTACGCCACATTCCATGAGTATAGTAATCAAATTGACATCTGTCAAATGTTTCAAGTGAGGATATATTTCTGAATTATTTTAAAAGTATACCAAGTATTTGGCCTCTTAGTTTATCTTTTGAATTCAATGAAAGCAAATACATAAAAATATGAATGAAGAGTATCTGTCAAGCCCTGGAAATTCTTTATTATTCACAGTGTCTAAAAAAGCATGTTTTGGATTACAACCTACCTGTCAGAATGTAATTTGTCAGCACAGAACAATCTTACCAGAATAAAAATAACAAACTAATCATTTTTTTAAAAAAAATGAAGTTCCCCGCTTCCCATTTACACAGAGAAACCCAGAAGTTGCCATGGTAACCAGAAAACATTTGCAAAACAAAGTCCAAATATGTGGGACACAAAGTGGAATGCTCTCTCCTTTCATGTTCTTTACCCATAGCCAGCGTTTTAAGGAAAAGTTATTAAGAATAGCTTCATCCTTGTCTTATTTATTCAGAACTCTTGAATAATTTCTACAATCCTACTATTGTTTTGAATAAAACCTGATTATTCCATAGGGTAAATTTTTTTTAAGTTTTATTTCTGGGCCAAAGAGAATAAATATTGTGAAAGCTGAACTGTGTATGATCCAGTATCAAAGTCCACCAGTAGTGAGTATGACTTGATAGTTTTTTGTCTTATAGTTGAAATATTTCTATCAATTAATCAAATCTAATTGAACAAAACATTCTGCATTTGATTGTGAGCCTATGCACAGTCCCATTGATAGGACCATTTGCCTCCTATCTTGATGGCACGGCCCCACCCATGGTCTAGGCCACTAGGGCACCCTGTGCCCAGGTATGGTCCTAGGATAACCTGCATTAGAATACGCTGTGGTAATTAATAGATGCAGTTTCTTGGATCCCATTTCTGGTTGATGGATTCAGAATCTCTGCAATGGAGCCCAGGAATGTGCATTGTAGCATTTTAAATGTGTTCAGGCTAAAGTTGGGAGTAGTTTGGGCTTTACCATTAAGAAGGCTGGTTGAAACCCACTCCCAGGAGAGTACATGAGCAGGTCCATATTCTGCACTCTTGTCAACAACATAAAATTTAAAAGTTCTGCCAATTTGGTAGGCAAAAAAAATCTTATTTTAATTTGCACTTTACCAAATTTTTTTATATCTTTATTGACCATATTCATTTCTGCTCTTGTTTATGTCTTCTATTTGTTTTTCTCTTTAAGTATTAGGGTAGGTCTGATTGATTTGTTGATTGAGGGCTGGAACTTTGTCTTGATCACCTAGAAACAGAACCTGATATTTAGTAGGAATATCTAATATCACCTAGTATCAGAACCTGATAATTTACTGATTATTCAGTAAATAATTATTGAATGAGTGAACACTAAAGATAATAACTTTTTGTTTTGTTGTATATTAAGCAAATATTTTCCCATTTCATAAATTTTCTTTTAGTTTTCATTTCTTTTGGTTTTCTAAAATATAGTCAAATCAATCTTTCTCTTTTATGGTTTCTGCTTTTGATGTCATGCTTAGAAATGCAGGTGTTCACTGATGAATAATTCTAATTATTAGAAAGTTTTTTTGTTTTGTTTTGAAATTTGATGCCCAGTGGCCTTGTTCCTAATTTGGCCTGGAGCATGGAAAGGGCTGGTCATCTTCAGGTTGGAGGGAACCTTTTTATTAATTGACTTATTTATTTTTAAATTATAAATTCACAAATTATAGTTATATATATTTATAGGGTACTGAGTAATGTTATGATTTATGAATAAACTGTGGAATAATCAGCTCAAGCTAATTAACATATCCATCACCTCAAATTCTTATCTTTTTTTTGTGGTGAGGAGTAGATCTTCTTAGAGGTTTCTTGAGCATGGGGATTTTAGCTGAATCTTAAAAAAAAGCTTTTTAACAAAATTAGGGGTTCATTTTAATTAACAAAATCAGGGTTCATTTTGAATCCTTCCTCTAGAAATAATGTCTATTGGTAAAAATGTTATTTAAATATTCATTTTAAGGAGTTGTGATGATGCTCAAAGTGACTCATTAGACTAACATGGGCCTCTTTTGAGATCCAATTTGGAGAAGAGAATGGTATCTGGGGCCCTTTCTACCAAAACTTCACTGTACTGTCTGTTAAGGTTAAATTTTGTCCCCCTCCTGCAAACTCATATGTTGAAGTCCTAATCCCAAGAACCTTAGAATGTGACCTTATTTGGAGATAGAATCTTTATAGAGGTAATCCAATTAAAATGAAGTCATTAGGGTGGGCCCTAATCCAATATGGCTGGAGGCCTTATAATTTCCCCTATATATGGGGAGATTGCCATGTGAACGTGAAGACAGTTCATTTACAAGCCAAGGAAGGAGGCCTAGAACAGATCCTTCCCTCACAGCCCTCAGAAGGAATTAACCCTGACAACCTCTCAATTTTGGACTTCTAGCCTTCAGAACTTCTAGCCTTGAGACAATAAATTTCTGTTGTTTAAACCACCCAGTTTGTTGTACTGTATCATGGCAGCTCAAGCAAACTAATACAGTATCCAAATGACCCAGCATACTATTTGTTATGTAGTGTAGCTCTTGACCTTGATGGATTCAGGAGCAATAATATGCTATATCTAGTTTACAACATTTGCCGTGAAACTGCTTAAAAGGGACCTTTGGTGAGAAAAGAGCATTCTGTGCCAACACTGGGAAAGTCCAGGGCCCCATTGGTAGGTGGCTTGCTTTCTTCCCATCTGGCTTCCTTTCCTGAGTGAACCCCGATCAGTGTTGGTTCCATTCTGTGGTTTCTTCACCATCACCACCCATCCCTGCCATGTAGTGCTGAAGAGCATGAGCTTTAGAGACCTCCTTTTCTCTCCTGGCTCTACCTCTGGCCAAGTGTATGTCCTTGGGCAAGACACTTGACCAGACTGAACAGTACTTTCCAACCTGTAAAATGGCATAATAATATCTACCTCCAAGGGGTGTAATAAGAATTGAATTAAATGACATTTGGAAAGACCCTAGAGTTCTCAGCTTGCAACTGTTTTCTTTTTCTTTTCTTTTCTTTTTTTTTTTTTTCATTCAGGCTTCCTACATGAAGCTTGCAACTATTTAAAAACAAGACTTTTGTTCATCTCTATTCTCTCAGCACCTGGCAACTAGTAGGTGATCAGGCATTAATTAATTGTTTTGTTCAACTGATGAGAAAGGAAGACCTGGTGATTCCAGGCAATAAGACCTGCAGTCTCAGGCCCAGAATTGAAAGTGACTTTATGGTATGGTGTGCCCACTGGCAAGTACAGAGAATATCACAGGTGACATCAACATTTTTTCAAAAATTTGTGGTACTGTAGAACTTTTGGAACAGTTTACTTTCCAAATAATCAGCCTACCAACAAAGTTTATGGGATTTATAAATTATTTTCCCAAGAGTTATTAGAGGTCTTTATACCTAATTCTTTGCTTGAAATGAAAAATATACAGTCTCTGACGATGATTTACGATGGTATGAAAGCAATATGCATTTGGTAGAAACCGTACTTTGAGTATCCATACAGCCATTCAGTTTTTCATTTGCAGTATAGTATTCAAAAAGTTACATGAGATATTAACACATTATTATTAAGTAGGCTTCGTGTTAGATGATTTTGTGCAACTGTAGGCTAATATGAGTGTTCTGAACACATTTAAGGTACGCTAGGTTAAGTTATGATGTCCGATATGTTAGGTGTATTAAGTACATTTTCAACGTACGATATTTTCAACTTACGATGGGTTTATCAGGACATAACCCCATAGTAAGTTGAGGAGCATCTGTGCTAGATTTAGCTGAGTTGTGCTGATATGCCTTGCAAGCTCTCAGGCTTTGCACATTCTCAAACTTTTGGAGTAACTTGTATGACCTTGTGGAAGTGCAAAGCCATTGGGAGACAGGGTGTGAGTGGGGGTTAGTAGGTTTTATGCCAGAGTTATAGGAACAGCTGTTGTTATACATCTTCTCTGATAACATGAGGATAGCACAGGAAGGAAAGAGCAGCTTCCTTGTGTGATTGTGTTTGTTAATACCTCTCTAATCCCCTATCTCCTTGTATGGTATGTGTGGAAAACAAGAGAATTTTGGTTGTAATTAGTGTTCCAAAATTATATTTCACTGAACCATTGAAGGAACACTAACACATTTTCACAAATTTTCGTTTGAAATATATATTAGTTGTATATAATTAGCAGGTTTATTGTAAGATTTGTGAGCCTGGTTAGAGGCCCTGATCTTATTATAATACAAATAGCATTTTCTTGTTATTAAGTCCCAATAGGCAGCTAGAAGCCTTGGCAAAAGATGTGTTGACAATTCTAACCACTTCTCTTATTTATTGTATATAACTACTAGGTATAGAAAACAGGAAACTTAAATTTTCAGCACTTACTATATGCCAGGCATTTATTTCTCTGTCTCATATTTTATATATGAGATATATGAGAAATATGCAGTGTTCTTTAAATAATGTTTGTGTGTTATAACATAGTTTACATTCTGCTCTCATCTAATCTGATTTAGTGTTATTATATGAACCATGAGTTTTGATCAAAAACATTGATTAAAATAAATGAAGTGGTATGGTAACAGCCGTTATTAGAATTTTAAGATGTATATACTCCACATACATTATTAGAGGAACACAGTCTTTTTGGCTGTAAAAATTTAGTCCCTGAGTTTCTTCTGATCTTTAAAATTCTTGTCTCTAATCAAACATAGCATAAGAAAGTCATTTTTACCCTATTCCCTATTACTGAAATTCACCAACAGCAACAAAAAATGTAAAATAGAGGGGGGAAAAAGCCATCTTCAGTGATACAAGGAAATAACTATAACCTCAAACTATGAGAAAACCTGCCAAATACTATGAATTTGAATTATGGTGAGAGAGGGTGCTGAGAGCCAACACATATGTCCTCCAACCTCAGGCAGGATAGAGTTTCCCTTGAAGAAAGGGTCACAATTCTCAAACGCAAATCCAATGATCTTTTGGTTAGAGTGATGAGATCTAAGAGCATAGGCAAATATGGGAGAATAATCTGGAAATAGTATATAGATATTCATTCTATAATATAGAAGGTGGACTCAAAGAAGAGACCTTAAATACAGGCTATTTTTAAGATCAGTGATCTAGGCTTATGCCAAGAAAGATGGCCTTTGGTGAGCTTGTGATTTATGGAGCTTTATTTTGAGCCGTCCCCGATCTATTCATGCAAAATACTGAGGAAAGTTTATGCTCTCAAAGCTAAGGCCGTAACAGATATAATGTAAAAGTATTCAGGACACAAACCTAATATGAATATTTCCTCACCCATTCCCTACTACTCTTTAGCAAAGATATATTATAGTTTTGTTTAAAGATAAAATTATCAGAAAGAAAACAGCCCAAGACCTATTCATATATATTGTAGGAGTCAGGGCTAAGAAACATATTTGAAGGCTGATTACATCAGAGAGCAGAGGGCATGTTCTTCATAACCTTATATATGTTACTTAAATATAAACTTTGTTTTAAAAAACAGCTCAAAATTATAGAAGGGTTCAAAGAAAAAGATTACAAGAGAAGACAAAGAAAAGCAAACTTGAACTCAGAAAAGAAATGAAAGAGAAAAATAAATCCATTAAAGAGATGGAAGTACCATTAGAAGCAAAAAAAGGAAGCAGAAGAGTAAGAGAAGGGGGAGGGGGAGGAGGAAAAAGAAGAGGAAGAAATGTGGCTGAAAAATAACTAAGGACATAAAAAAAATAATGAGAGAAGGTGATATCTAGAAAGAGTGACAAAGGAGCATCCAATTATGCATAATTAGAAATCCTAAAGAAGAGGAAAGGAAAAAGACAGCAAAAAATACAGATAGATAGAAAAGTTCCCTGGGATTTGAAATTACTTGAATCTGCAGGTGAAAAAGACATACTGTGTCAAAGAAAAAAATTGAAAGAGCTCAACTCTAAGATATCCTCTATTGAAGTTACTAAATTCCAAAGCTAAAGAAAGAGCCTTATGGGCAGAAAATATAAGTCAACTATGAATGAAAATAAAATAGGTTGTGTTCTTAGACTTTTCTACAGCAACATTCAGTGCTGGAAGACAGACAATTCTGAAGCAAGGATATGTGTGGAGCTGAGCACAATGGCTCATGCCTATAGTCCCAGCTACTCGGGAGGCTGAGGCAGGAGGATCGCTTGAGCCCAGGAGTTCGAGGCTCCAGTAAGCTATGATTGTGCCACTGCGCTCCAGCCTGGGCAACAGAGTAAGACGCCTGTCTCTATAATAAATAAATAAATTAATTAAAAGGATATTATGTGTCCCAATAATTTTAAACTCAGCCAAATTGTCAAGTTGTTTTTAAAAGACAAAAGCAGCAGGTGAATATTTTTAAGCATGTATGAATTCAGGGAGAAAAAGCACCCAGTTATCTTTTTTGAAAATTGCCTGACAATGCAATGTAGTCTAACTAATTAAGAGATAAATTAAAATAAAGAACTCAGGAACTAACAAGCATTACAGAAGGACTAGTGGGAAGCATTGAATTTATTTAAATGTAGACATAAAACTAAGCAACTGTGTAAGGCAAATATTATAAACCTTGAAAATATAAACATAATAATAGATCTAATAAAAATTTGGAGTTAGAAAGAAGAGGTTTTGTAAATGAGCTATTTTTTCTTATATTTCATAGCAAAAAATGAGTAAATACTGTCTATACACCGTCTAGAACATGTATATACTATCTACTGTAAATAATGTCAACTATATAGTTAAAAAACATAATGACCTAAGTCCCTTAATGTTTTCCATGAGTTTTTTCTTAAATCTAAAGAGATCCTTTTAGAAAAAATGTACATCTCTTACCATGAAGAAACATAAATATCTGAAGCTCATCTATTCCTTTAGTTTTACTCATTTCTCTTTGTCTTCTATTAAACTGAAATAGGCTGGGCATGGTGGCTCACACTTGTAATCCTAGCACTTTGGTAGGCTGAGGCAGGAGGATCATTTGAGGCCAGGAGTTCGAGACCAGCCCAAGCAACATAGCAAGACCCCCTCTATAAAAAATACAAAAATTAGCCAAGCGTGGTGATGCATGCCTGTAGTCCCAACTACTAGGGAGGCTGAGGCAGGAGGATTGCTTGAGCTCAGGAGTTTGAGGCTGCAATGAGCTATGACAACACCACTGCACACTAGCCCAGGCAATAGAGCAAGACTCTTTGTCAAAAATCAATCAATCAATTCAAATAAAATTTAATTTAATAATTTTAAGTTAACAATGATCTGTGTGGTATGCTTCTGTTTTGGTAAAAGTACTTCTATCTGTTTCTTTTATATATGTGTGTGTGTATATATGTGTATGTATATATATAAATATATATATATAAAATGTGTGTGTATAAAGAAATGTTTAAACAATGTTTACCAAACATTAACATTGTCCTTTTTTTACAACATAAACTCTGAAGCATTTCTTTTTTGGCATCAAAGGCATAAAGGTAGTCAAGATCCAGAACCTCGTTGACAACATAAGGGGCGATGCTAGGGACACTTCTCATAAATAAAAAGTAATTGAAGGCTTAAAGCATATGGATTTGCTGGGAGGTGGTATTTGTTTAAGTTCCGAAGCACATAATGAAACCTAGCAAAAGGACATATCATTCCCCCAGAACATTGTCATTTTTGATTGGGAGACTTTCACTTTCATCTTTGTTCCTTTTTGTGGTGTTTGGATTTTTAAAATAATAAGTATGGCAGAGATTACCAGTGTTCACCAAAAGCTCTAGTTTATTTCTTGTAGCACATGATTCCCTGAAGTTAAGAGTGTTCATGTGACTTGCTCTAGCCAATGAAATATGAGTGCAAATGACTTGTTACTTTTGAACTGAAGCCTTTAAGAAATGGTCCGCAGTTCTCCTTAATCTCTCCACTCTGTTGTGGCAAACCCGGAAGCGTCAAGTTGAGATGGTGGCCTCACATGATGGCAGTGCCTCTCCCAGCCTTGGTATCTGAGCGTCAAGTACGTGGAGCACAGCCACCATTAAACTATGTTGGATAAATAATGTAAGCAAGGAAGAAACCTTTGTAATTTTAAGCCTCTAAGATTATGGTGCAATTTGTTAATTTGCTACTATAGTATAACTTAGTTCATCTTCATGAATATGATGAATATGTATCCTTTTTACAAAAAATAACTCATTCCTTCATAAAATTCAGATGTGAGTAACATGGCTTTTTTTCAGTAAGAAAACAATATTTATATTAGTTCTATAAATGTCATCTATTTCCCAAAAGGGTTTGAAGCAATTTACAATATTAAAACATATGTAAATCTGGGCAAAAATGTTAAAGAGAAAAAAATTTTCAAAAGGTAAACTCAATTTAAAAGAAGACAGAAGAGGATGATAGGCAACTGGGATAAGGTAATTATTACTATTGAAGGCAAAATTTAGCTATGATTCTTTGGGCAGACAAGTAAAAACAAAAAGAAAATTTTGCCATTTTGGGTTGTATAGTTTTTGTTTTTCAGAGAGCAAACTTCCAGGCATTGAACTGTAGGTAAAATGTATGTATAGTTGTTCAAGGGATCTTGTGTGACAAGATGGGTAATGTCTTGCATATAACTTTGAAAAATAATACAAAGACTTTATACTTCTATCAGTTCTCATGTGCTATCTGAGAACATTTATTAAATCATAGCTGAGTGTATCAGTGAAGATCCAACCAGGAAAACAAAACAATCTGACTATTTAAAACAGAGGAAATTCAATGCAGGTAATTTTGTTGCATAGGTAGGAAGAATCTGAGAAGCCAAACGGGATAGTGATGTAACCCTGAGATTACCAACAGTGGTAAACCACTACAGTCTGTAGGCAGAACTTGCTAGCAGGAGACACAGGCAGGAGGTTGGAAAGCCTGATGAAGGGAGAAGCCAGGGTATTCTTCCTGTCTCTGTCTTCCCAGTTGGGTGCCAGCTAAGGGGGGCTGTGGGGAAATGCTGCCTTTAGAACCCAGTGTCTTTGTGATGTAGAGCAAAGTAGAAGAAAGGAAGAAATGGATCAGAGGGCAAAAAGACCTAGGATTAGCCCAAGTAAGACTATTTCTGCAAGAAACTGAGATAATAACTCAGATATATTGCTTGTGGCTTATCTTACAAAACAAGAGCACACTTGGGGGAAACTGGTGGGAAGTTGATGTGAGCTTTCATTTTAAGTACAGGGGCTATTCTTCTAGCCGTAAGGCTGGTAGATATTTTCATTTCTTAGCAGGCTGACTTTTGTCTATTTCTTGTATTGTTTTCAAGCTAGGAGGGAGGAGACAAGGGTCTTATTAACCGCCAAAAAACTTTAATATGTAAGTTGATTATGTTTGAGATCTGCTATTTGCTGTCTTGCCAGTTTAACAGCAAGAAATCTTTATGGCCAGGGAGAAAACTGTAGAATCTTTAAAATGTGGAAAAAATGTTATTGGACTCTAACATAGAGTAAAATAATATACCTAACACTAGATGTCTGTGCTTCTGGAGGTCTTCCTTTAGCATCTTGATTCTGAGTGACATTGTTCTCAAATTTTGTTTGTTACGGATCTTGATTCCCATAACTCAAAGAGCTGTCATTGAGAGCTATCACAATCAAGTTTGACAGGATAAATTTCTTTCATAAGAACATCATTTTACAAATGTATATCTGAATTCTGCTTGGTATGTTATCACTACCTGTGCCCTAGTTGTCTATACACAGGATAGTAAAGGGTATTTTCAGCTTACCTATAACCTCAAGGTATGTAGTTAGTATGTGTAAAAAAGATTTTCTCTAAAGATGGTGTGAATAAATTGCTATAAATTCTCAAGGTCGTTAGCCCTTTTAACCCCATAATATTCCAGTTATGTGAATGGTCAGACTTGAAAATTTTTAACCCAGACTGAATTTTAAAAGAAAGAGAAGAGAGAAATAAAAAAACCTTAAACTCAATTTAAATGATGAAAATGGATATGATAGACAACTGTGATAAGTTACTTATTGCTTTTGAGGACTAAATTTAGCTATGATACTTCTTTCAGTCAAGTAAAAATGAATCCGAGGGAGCAGACATTTTGGGTTATTTAGTTTTCGTTGTTCACAAAGTAAACCTATATGCTGGTGGGTGATATGATGATATCCAGTTCAAGGATGATAAGCAGGGATGATAATTGAATGTAGTTCCAATTAAAGATATAGGTGAAATTCCTTCTCAGGTTTCCATATGTGCTACCATTTAGCAGACTAAGATTTTGATATAAATATGTTTGACTTTGATTTGCCAAATCCTGGAGAAATGACCCAAATGGGAAGCAATCTTCTAAATCCTGACATTCAACAAAGGAAGTATCAACTGAAACATCACTAATTCTGACATGCAGTTTTCCTAGAATTAAGTCAGCTAATAGATCTTTGAGAATGTGAAAATTAAAAATCCATCAAATTGATGCCAGACTTGTTAGTAGGGATACATAATAAAACATATTAGGCTACTCTTATCATAAAGATGAATCATAATTATTAGAACATTGTTATTATATGGTCCAGAGTGCTCTAAAATTTTATTTTAAATTTGAAACAAAAGAGGTATGCCCAATTTCTCTTTTACAAAATTACTTTGACAATATTCTGGATAAGGAAAGAACCTAGGATCCTCCAACTGGGTAAAATTGTTTTGATTACTTTTCCAAAAGCCAGGTATCTCATAAAGAGAAAAGTCACTGTAATCCCAGCACTTAGGGAGGCCAAGGCAGGAGGATCATTTGAGCCCAGGAGTTCAAGACCAGCCTGGGCAACATAGCGAGACCCCATCTCTACATAAAATTTTAAAAATTAGCCGAGTGGGTGGCATGCACCTGTAGTCCTAGCTGATGTGGGAGGATCACTTGAGCTCCGGAGTTCAAGGTGTGGTGAGCTATGATCATGCCACTGCGCTCCAGCGTGCGCAACAGAGCAAGATCCTATCTCTAAAACAACAACAACAACAAAACAAAAAACAAAAAGAGAGAGAGAGAGATGGAGAAGTCAGAAAGGAAAATGAGATGCTTAGATCATTAACTCCAATAGAGGGATATCTAATTGGAAATATTTTGCTGTTAAGCAGTATGTTCTAAAACAACTCCAGAAAAGATTGAGGTAGATGTTTATAGGGTCATGTGCTAAACCACTAAGTTTGTTCAGGCCTCACTTTTCCAGCCTGAGTGAGAGTACATCAAGGGCACAGTGGGCCTCCTAATTCAATCCATTTAATATGGGAAGGACTATATAAGGAATCACTTAACCGACGGGGATTAGGTAATCCTTATTTAAGGGTGAGGTTTAACCTGAAGGGCTAAGATATCAACCTAGGAACATTCAGAAAACCACATAGAGGTTAGTATTTTCAGTCTTAAATTCAGATAGAGCAAATGAGCAGAGAAACAGATCAATTAGGGTACCAGGTTCAAAAGTGTTATTAAACCAGGACAATTGAAGTGGAAAGCTAGATTCTCATTCTGTGGTTGCTGTTGTTGTTCTTAGTTGGTTTGCTTTAAGGAGACTCGGGCATGCACATTATAACATCCTAGTTCCTCTAAAAGAGATTTCCTTCACCTGACCTATTGTAGATTAGCAGAAATTCTTGTTGAGATATTATACTCCAAAATAGCAGAGTGATTGAAACAAGAGATTTTGGTACACAGAAATGGAATAAAAGTTGTAAGTTAGAGCATGAAATAAATAAGCATTCAAAGGATCCTAGAAAACCTTTAATGTAATATAAAGAGGTTATTTGAATCATTGAAGGCTGTATTAACTATCTATAATCATTCTTGATGTGGATGAAAACATATGAGTTTAAAAGTAGAAAAAAATTAATTTTACAAAAAACATAATAGTATATTATGTAAACGCACAAAAAATTCATATTTTGCTTATTGATTCTTGCCCCCAAAATAAAAATTTTTCAATCTTAAAAATGTCTGGCCACACACACAACACAGAAAAAAATGCATCACCATTTCTTTTCAAATTTCTCTTTCAGCCAAGGAGTATCTCCTGCTCTGAGAAAAGGATTCTTGTTCAATGAACTTTGCAGTTCCTTTACCATGTGCAATACCTTGTGAGAGTGGTAGCCAAGCCAGGCCGGTGGATGTGTTCAGGGAGGGAGGAGAAGGGGCCTCCGTGCTGCTCTCCAGTCTACAATGCAGGCATTTGATGTTTTCTCCACTTAATCCTACGTAATTCAAAGTGCCCTGACAAAGCAGCATCAGCCTCCACTACCACAGCCACATTGCTGCTCCAAGCCCTTTCTGTATAAACATGTTGAAGCCACCATTGTCTGACAGGGTCATTTTTGAGTCACTTTTTAAAATATGCACCACTTTGCTTGTACTGCACAAAATGGGCTGGCCACCAAACACTCATTTTCAGCCCAATGGCTCACACCATCACCCTTCAGTTACCCATTGTAGCAAATCGTTCATTACAGTGTCATAATTTTTTAAACAATGTTCCAAATTGATTTTTCAGTCAACATTTAAAAATCCATTTGGAACAACCCATCTTTTGGATTCTTCCAAGGTTGGGATATTAATGACTTTCTACTACATGTACAAATGTTAAATATCCTATCTGAATACAATGACTAATGGCAATTGGGGATAGTCCAAGAGAATTCATGAAGATAAATAATTTTGAGTAGGCTTATTTTGGGAGGAGGAAAATGGTATACCTGAGTGACAAGCAAGAGAATGTTCTAGGCAAGGGAAAAGGCAGTTGAAGATGTACATACAGGGAAGTGATTAAGAGTTCTGGAATCAGGCACAAAAAATAACTGAAGCCCAAGATAGGTAGGGAGATTTATGTCAATCTAAATGTTTCAAATAGTTCTAATTTTTAGACTCGAATGAACTATAGTCCATGACATTTAAAAGTTTGTGGATATAGTCACAGAATTATTTGGAGATTTGTGGAAATTATGGAGCGTGCCATAGAGATTCCAGAACATGAGAAATGAGCAAGAGTCAACAACTTAGCAAACATGTTTTAGCACTACTATGTTATGCTAGGGTTATAATGATGAAAAAGACACAGTCCCGGCCCTCAAGGAGCTTGGAGTCTAGATGGGAGGAAGAGGGAAGTGAAGAGCCTTTGTAAAAGAAGTAACCTTTCAGGTGGATGGACTTTCAGTGAGAAGTAAGGTTTTGGTACACTGGAGATAAGAAAGAGGAAAAATAACTTACATCAACCATAGGCTATAGATGTGGTGAATCTGTAAGGAATCCAGTGAGCCTGGGTTTTTAAACTTTTACCCCACAAAAGAAAATAATTTATTCTCAATTTTTCAGAAAAGAAAACATATTTGGAAAATAAAAAGTTAATATAATATTTCTGATACCAAACTCTAAATAAAGAAACTGATAAAAGACTATTAAATAATAATTGGTAAACAATTAGGAAAGAATCAGCATTGATTTCACCTTAAACTAATTTCACTTACTTCTCTGTTAGGGTTATAAAATTTTGTGGATCAAATGAATTCAATTTATTTAACAAAGTCTCTCAACATAACCTTGGGAATATAAAGAGAAATTGAAGATATATGAAAGTACTTGGATTGAAGCCAATTGTAAGATACCCATAACTGTTACTTAACAGGGTGGAAAGCAGAGGTAGTCTTCATGGAATGTTGTTCTGCCCTAGTCCTCAATGTCTTACAAATTGTTTGGATGAGGATATACAGGATATTTTCATTTGTAGATAGCACAAAATTGAAAAAAAATCAAGATCCAATAGATTATGATGTTGGGGTAAAAACTAATCAAATGTAGTCAGCACATAAACTGTGTCTGTATGTGTGTATGTTTCCCAAAGAAATTCCATAGCATGGGTAAAGGCTGGAGCAAATCTGGCATAATAACACTTCATGTGCTACTTACTAGCAACATTTGATTTAGATTGCCCAGATTCCAGGAAGTAATACATCCAATGTCCTCTGTTGTGGTTAGGCTACATTTGAAAGAATGCATTCAATTCAGATTGCCAGTGTTATATTCAAAGAGGATTTTGATAAATAGTTGCATAAGACACAGTTGAAGGAAATAGAGATATTTACTCTCAGGAAGCATGCTAGTTTAATTCAGGGACATAGATAGGATTGCCATTAATCAAATACACCTGTTAAAAATATTACTCTGAGAGGTAGAGAACAATATAAGGGGACACGGGTAAATATGGGGAGACTATAAAGTAGAGAATGCAGCAACCCAAGTGAGAGGTAAAGGATATTTGGTTAATGATGGAGATGGAGACAAATGGAGGTAAGTCTAACAGGAGTAGGATGGATTAGATATCTGTCCATGGGATACAGAGGGAGGGAAATTAATGTAGCTGTTTGGGGAACATTGTGTTCAAGATGCTGGCAAGACACTTTAGTGACAATTATCAGTCAAGTTGTTGGACATTCCAATCTGTTGTATAGAATAATTAAGGTAGGAAATAAGGATACAGGAGGCATCTGAATAGAGTGAATATCAACAGTGACATTAATATGACCTTTTACAGTTCACAGACCACTTCACCACTCAGTAACGCAATTGGTATTTAATATAACTTTGCAGCAAAGCAGGTCCAGAGACATGAAAATCAAAATTACTTCATGTAAATTTGCTTAAGCTTTCAACACTCATAAGTGGAGGGGTGCGGAACCTGCAGACTTGGTACCACATGTAGCCTTCTGGATCCTCGAGTATGGCCTTTTGACTGAATCCAAATTTTAGAGGACAAATCCTTTTAATAGAGGGATTTGTTCTGTGAAGTTTGGATTTAGTCGAGGGGGCCACACTTGGGTATTTATTGCGTATTATTCAATAAGGATTGGAGCTATAGAAGATGAGTTCCCAAGGCAAAGAAATACGGTGACCATAGCGTAGGACACACCTATTTTTAGTGACTGAAGAGAAGAGGGTACAGTAAAGGAAAAGAAGATAGAGCAGTTAAAGAGGGAGAAAGTACCTGGAGAGTATTTGACTCTAGAAACCAGGTGGTGGGCAAAGTGTGGAGAGCTTCCAGAATGAGGGAGTGGTTCACATGCTCAGGTATTTCCTAGAGGATCAGGATGCTCACTGCTGAGAACAGAGCACTTTCTTTACTGCATATTTTGCCTTTCTCTTTTCATGTTCACTCTCACTTTACATGTTTGGCTTTAGATCCTGACTAGAATTTAAGTTCCTTGAGGGCAAGGTCCATGTCTTATTTTCCTTTTTGTCTCTGTACTGCCTAACACAGTTGTGAACATAGACTGGTGTGAAATGTGAAAGCTCTCTGCATGCAGATGATTAATCATCACTAGAATTTTTCCAACGGCACAATCTGTAGTGCCAAAAGCACATTTGTTTAAAATGTGGGCTTAAATTTGAATGAATCTGCCTAAATGGTGCCATCTGTTCTTAGGCAGTTTCAGAAACATTTTAATACAATGTTACCTTTAGAAGGACAAATGTAAGGCTATGCCTATGAGACATAGAATCATCTTTAAATAAACACAGAGCAGGCACCAATACATCCAATCACACTTTAAAAGCTCCACGTAAGGAATGTTTTCAGAGGTTTAAAAAAATTTTATCTAAGAGGATACCAACTGCTACTTCATGCAGAAAATATTTATGAGAAGTTGCAAAACTGTAGTCATGGACTCCTACAGCACATTACTGCATTTTAATTACATACTCCAGAATATATAATTTTAGTTTATGTAAATCTCATATTCTTTTGAAATGAGTACACTCTTCCAATATTTGTTAATGGTCCACATTTTGTTGTGGTTTCAGCATATCAGTTTTGAAGTTGAATACAGCTGTTGAGGATAGTTTCTATGTTATTCGTTTATATTGATTGTCAATTTGACTTTCGTTACAGTACTGTAGGATTTATTGTTGTGTGAATATAACAGTGAAATGAAACCCATGTTTAAGTTCTGCAAATAACTTACAGTCACTTCCAAAACACCTCAACTTAGGTTCTAAATTTGAGTTTGCGGTTTTACATGCACAGTTATTTGCTGATCCACTTTAGCATGCAAAATCACACACTGGCTAGGTCTGGGTATAGTTATTGTGGCAACAAGTAATGGGTAAAATTTTCAGCCTATTTAACTCACTAGTTACATCATCATCACCAAAACTATGCCAGCATTTTGACATCTGTGTATTTTGCTAGTTGGTGTAAATCAACTATGGTATATATCAAGAATTTGTATTTACAGAAAGAATTTTTGGCTGAAATCGTATCCAAATATGTTACTCTATGTGCATACATGTGCATCCATATTGAAATTCTTTGGTTAAATCCTATTTTGCAAAGGTGGAGCTCTGAACATATTTATTCATATGAATATTCATTTGGAATATTTTTAGTTTTTTGTTGTTTGAGAGGATGATATTGCAAACTTGTCGCTTGCATCTTGAGTCAGATTAATTTCTTTCTTGTAAAAAAAATGTGAAACACAAGAAAGTACAGAGAATAATGTGACCAGCACCCATGTTTTTACAATCCAGGATTTGCTTCTAATCATTTTTAAGTAAAAGGATTAGCATATTGCAGATAAAGCTGAAGTCTCTTTGTTGGCCTTTCTCTTCCATCAGTCACAAAGGCAATCATCATTAATTTGCTGTGTCCTTCTGGTCCATATTTTTGTATTTTCAATGACCTAAGTGATAGCTTCATGAATAATAAGTAATAGTGCTTTTTAATTATATAAAACCTGTCATAGTGTTCATAGTATTCTTTAACTTGCTCTTTTTCCTCAGCATTCTATTTTAGAAATCTATCCATGTCAATCTTTCCAAAAGTTGCTTCATTTTGACTTCTCTATAGTTCGAATGATCCCAGTTCATTAATTTTTTCTGCCACAGATGTCCATTTAGGTTATACATCTTGGTCAAATTTCTTGCTATCCCAAATAATGCTGCAATGAATGTCCTTATATGTGACTCCTGGTATACCTGCCCAAGATTTCTCTTTAGGAATATACCTAGGAGTCTATAGCTGGGTTGTGGGTTATATGCATTTGCAACTTTGCCATATATTGTCAAACTGTTCTTAAAAATTATTCTTAATTTATATTTTCACCAGCAGTATATATTTCCCATTTCCTTATATCCTCACCAACACTTGCTTTTTAGACTTTAGCTTTTAAAGTTTTGCCATTGTGGTGGGTATGAAATAGTTTAATCCACAGTTCTAAGTTATGTAGTCCTGATTATTTATGCATTTGAGCATTTTTCAAATATTTATTAACCATACCTAGTTCTTCTTTATAAGTTGCCTATTCATATCCTTTGCCCATTTTTTTCTGAGTTCTTTATCTTTTTCTTATTGATTTGTTGGAGCTCTTTATTTCAAATATTAATCTTTTGTCAGCCTTATGTATTACAAATATCTTCTCCTAGCGTTTTAACCTTATGGTGGATTTTATCACACAGAAGTTTTTAAATTTTGGTCAAATATTTTAAATAAATTCATTTTTGTGTTTTATATCTTCTCTTAAAGTATCCATTTCCTCTTTGGGTTGATTACAGTGTGCTTCCATGTTTTCTTGTATTAGTGTTAGGGTTGTGTTATTTTACATTTAAGGCTTTAATCCATTCTAGAATTTATTTGTAAGGATAGTGTGAGAAAACAATCTAAATTTATTCTTTCAAGATGGATAGCTGGTTGTTCCAGCACCATTTATTAATTAGTGCATCCTTTCTCTGCTGTGGTATGATGTCGCCTCTATCGTACACAGAGTTCAGCATGTCTCATTGACCTAGTTGCCTGCTCCTGCACCACCACCACACTGTTCTCATTACTGTGGCTTTATGGCATACCTTGCTAGGTAGCAGGACAAGTCCCCTTCCTTGTTCTCCTTTCACAGAATTACTTCTCATTTTATTTGAAGATTTTCTCTTCCGTATGATTTTTAGAATCAATTTGTTTGTCTTTTTCTGTTAAAAAAAAAACCTGTGGCATTTTTATTTTAATTGCATTGAATATATAGGTTAATATATAGAATTCATGTATAAATTAACTTTGGGTTTTCCCATTTATGAAGTGGTATATTAATACCTAACACATAATTTATTCAGGTTTTCTTTTTGTGTCCTTTAATATTATTTTATCATTTCCCATATAAATTACATATCTTTTATACAGTTAGTCCCTTATTATCTCATTGCCCTTGTTGCCATTGTGAATAATATCATATTTCCTGATTAATTGTTGCTGGGTTATTAGATCTTCAATGATTTTCTTAATACATATTGATCTTACATCCAGCAACCCTGCTAAACTTTTTAGTTCTTAACAGTTTGTTTGGAAATGCTCTTACATTTTCTATGTAGACCACCATATTTTTCCATGCATAATGATATTTTAAGCTCTTCTCTTCCTATCATTATACCTTCTATTTCTTTTTCTTGTTTATCATATTGTTTAGGATCTCTGGTTTAGTGTTGAATAGTAGCAGTGATGGTAGGCATCTTTGTCTGTGTATCGTGTTTACAATTATGGTAATGAATTCTCTTGATACACATATTTTCTCACCTCTTTTCCCATGGATTAACATTAAACATTTTCAATATAGGTAGCCAAGGTTAAGGTATCAATTATAGTCAGGTCATGAAAGAAAGTTACCATATCAGTAAGAGAACTCAATCTTTACCTCATTAGAATTCTTTTCTCATTTTCTGAATCACCCATCCAGACTTGTTACCAGTAATCCAAAAGGTAATATGCTGAAAAAACTTACTTTAAGGGTCTCAATTATAAGTGTTTTTGCTCCTTTGACAGTGTTGGCTTCATAGGAAATTTCTTATCATTAGAAATATAAATTTAAATCTTTTGATATTCTTCAGAAATTCTCATTGTTTCTTTTTGTTTTGCAAATTTCTTTTTTATAGACTCCTATGAACCAAGCTTCAACCCGTTCCCACTGCATTTTCACTATTCATTTGTCAAGCAAGGAACCAGGATCTGCAACTGTACGACATGCCAAACTCCATTTGGTTGACCTGGCTGGTTCAGAGCGAGTTGCAAAGACTGGAGTAGGGGGCCAGCTTCTAACAGAGGCCAAGTATATCAACTTGTCACTGCATTACTTAGAACAGGTAAAATGGGCAGAGTGGGATGTAACTATAGCTATCATTTGTTGACCACGTACTATGCATCAGGCATTCTACTAGCATTTCTGTTTTGTTTTGTTTTGTTTCTTTTCTTTTTTTATTGTGGTAAAATATACATAACATAAAATTTACCATTTTAATCATTTTTAGTATATAACTCAGTGGCATTAAGTACATTCACAAAATTGTGCAAACTGTCAACACCATCCATTTCTGAACCTCTTTCATAATTCCAAACAGAAACTTTCCATTTACCTATACCCATAGCCCCTAATAACCTCTATCTGCTGTCTCTATGAATTTACCTATTCTAGGTACCTCATGTAAGGGCAATCGAGCAACATTTGTCCTTTTGTGTCTGGCTTTTTTCAATTAGCATAATATTTTCAAGGTGCATCCATGTTGTAGCAAGTCTCAGAATTTCATTCCATTTTAAGACTGAATCATATTCAATCATGTTGAATACATGAATACATGTTTTTTATCCTTTCATCCACTGACAGACACTTGGGTTGTTTCTACCTTTTGGCTATTATGAATAACACTGCTATGAACAATGGTATATCTACTAGCATATTGTACATACCATTTTTTTTTTTTGAGACAGGGTCTTACTCTGTTGCCCAGGCTGGAGTGCAGTGGCATGATCATAGCTCACTGTAACCTCGTATTCCTGGCAAGCAATCCTTCTGCCTCAGCCTCCTGTATATATACCATTTTATTTAAACCTCACAACAGCCCTGCATTGTAGGTGTTAGTTATTATCCCCATCTTAGAGATTTTAAAATTCAAGTTTTCCAAAGACCTTCCCAAGGTTACCCAGCTAATGGTTGGATGAGGATTTGAACCTAGATTTGCTTGTCTCCAAAGCCTATGCCTTTTTTCACTTATTGTATTATTGCCTTATTGTAAAATTAGTAGTAGGTATCAATACAGGTTATAAATGGCCTCATGTTGTCTGTTTTCAGGCTAGTAGATTAACTGTGGTAACATAACTTAAAATTGACCAGTATCATTTCAGTTTCTGGTAACTTCATCTGATTGGTAATTTTGACCCTGCAATTATTTTCTTAGCCTTAGCTTTCCCTCCCTACTTCTACCCCAATTGAATACAATCACCCTAGTATGTGCTCTATTTTTAATTTCTGAATTTGACTCCAAAGGCAGAGAAAGCTCATCTGAATTTAACTAAATAGATCTTCCGGAAAAAAATCTTCACTAAAATGAGTACATTGAATTAGATGGTTTCTCAAATTCCATTTAGCTCTGTGAGTATAAGTGCTATGAGCTGAATGTTAAAGATGGCAACTACTTTCAAATTCTAAAAGAGAAACATGATCAAAAATTGGAGTGGAGAAGTACAGAGTATATTGGTGAGGCAGAAGGACTTGTTAATGAATGTTGGAGGCTAAAAGATTTGAGAGAAAACAAAACTTTTTTTAACTACGTAATGAATTCTTTTCAGATTGATGTTGTCCCAACGTTAAATCCTTTGTAATGGTCATGTTGGCTGAAAAAGCAGATTGAGAGAAACCTAAGGGACTCTATCTGAAAAAGGTGCATACAATTAGGCTCCAACCAGATGAATCCCAGTAATGCAGCACCCAGAGATTAAGGCCTGCTTGGCATTCAGATCATTTTAGTGTTTTTGACAAGAGTCAGCATTCCTGAGCTCTTTCATGCTCAAATATTACACACTACTTACACTTAACAGAGCTTTTTACTTAATAGGACACTTACAGAACATTGATATGAAAACATAATGGACTATATTCAAAGTGCTTTATCTCAAAGAAATTTATCTACTTGTTTCAGATGGTAGCACTGTCTGTTTTAATTTCCATTATGTCCATATGTTCCTACAAAATTATATTCATCAGTTGAATCAGACTTCCCACCAGTTGTAATCACTCAAGAGAAATGTTCTGCTCCTGATCCTTTTTTTCTTTCCTCTGCATAACCTTTGCAAGCTGCTACTTGTCATTAAAGCTCTTCCTCTCTTCACATTTCTTCTCTTCAGAATTATTATAACATCAGTCTCATGTGAGTAGTCTTGGTGGCTGTGTGGCATTTGATTTTCTATATCATTAATTTATTTATCTAACAAAGAGGGCTGTGCTAGGCACTGGAGCATAGTGGTGAACAAAACAGAAATAGTCCTTGCTCCAAAGATCTCATGGTCCATTGTGGGAAGACGTGCGTTAAATAAGTAATCATTAAGTATGTGGCTGGAATCCAGGTGCGAGCTGTGATAAGAAAGTAAAAGGAGTGAGGGGAGCTGGTAATGGGAGATGTGACCTAGGCTGAGGAGGTGAGAGTTAAGGATGGTTCTCTGAGGGCGGGGAGGCTGGGAAGATGAGTAGGAGCGAGTGAGGTATGGATGGGGTTAGGGTGTGTTAGGCAGTGGGAACCGCGAGCCTCACAGCTCTCAGCTCCAGCCCAGGGGGATCGATTAGCTCAGGTCGCAGTGACTGTCACATGCCATTGGCCCTGGGCTCTCTGAATGTAATTTATCTGTTTCATTGTCACCCACTGCACCACTCCAGTTGTTCACTATTTACACTGATATACAAGTATCTTCACAGGAAAAGAGGAGGTTCAGCACAAGATAATGGAGAAAGGAGAAGAGATTAGCGTGAGAGGAAAGAAGAACATGAATGAGGAAAAACTGCAGTATGTGGATATGGATGTGCGAGGATGAGTAAGTCTAGGAGTAGCTGCTAGAGAGCAAGTAGGTGGGTAAAAGAGAGATTCTGGAATTTTACACAGAGAGAGATAATTGAGAGAGAACCAAGGAGTACATAGGCATGAGAATAATAATAATAAGAGTAGGAAGATACTAAATAAAATAACAGAATTCAAGGACTTTTATAATCAAACTGTCTTTATGTAATACTTTATTATGTGGCTAATGAGACTGGAAGTGTAACACGATTTAGTTTAACATCTTCATTCATTCATTCAACAAATGTGACTGAGTGTCCCCTGGGTGCTGAGTTATATTAGGCAATGGGGATAAATGTATGACTGAGAAAAAGGCTGAGTTGCCATGTTATCTAGCAAAACAGCAAAGCATACAAACAAATACTTAACAATACAGTAGGACAAAAGCTGTAATAGAAATCCACGTAATTGTTGGTAATTGATTACAACCTCTCTTTCTCAGTTTCAATATATAAGATAGAGAAGAAATGGGAAATAGTTTGGTAACCTGTCTGTCTTTAATCAATCTACACTGCTCAGAAATCCATGCAGAATTATAATTTCCCTTCTGGACATTACTGTGAGACCTCACATCCACTAGAAAGGTGCACACCTGCTAGAAGGGTGGAGTCTGTCTGAGTTGAATGCACTTTATTGTGCTCATAAGTAAATAACTTGCTGTTTGCCAGAGTATTGTTGGTTTTGGAGTTTTCCTTAGGTATGCAGTACTTTTTCCAAAAAATTCCCTCAAAAACATTTTAAGCCACAATAACAGGGTACATCTTGGCCCTAGAAATTGAGTCCAGGGAGGAAAAGGAAGGGAGATGTGCATACTTGTCCTAAACCTCACGAAGTGCTCCTGGTATGACCCGTGGTCTCTATCAGCCCAAACATCAAGTGAGAAACCACGGGAACGAAGAGTGTTTGCTCTCTGCCACTACAGAAATCAGAATTGGGGTTGCCTTCAGCCAGTTATCCTACATAAGTGGGACTTTTCCAGAGTTTCAGTTTCCATTTGGCTTCCACTGAATGTGTTGTTGCAAGAGAAAAACTAATGGTTCCAGTACCAGTTCTAACCACTCTGAATCTTTGCCAGTTTTCACAAGATCATTATCCATGCCCTTCTGAGCTTTTTTTTTGTTTGTTTCAGAATATTATGCGGGTACAAACACTTTGGTTACATATATCGCCTATGCACTGCCCAAGTCAGAGCTACAATCGTGAACATCCCCCAGACAGTGAGCCCCACACCCATTAGGTGTGAGTTTTCCCATCCTCTCCACCCACCTCCCACCTGCCTGCCCCTGACGAATATTATTTCCATGTGTGCACATAAGTATTGATTAGTTAGTACCAATTTGATGGTGAGTACCAGTGGTGCTTGTTTTTTCATTCTTGTGATACTTCGCTTCAAAGAATGGGCTCTAGCTCCATCCAGGATAATACCAGATGTGTTAATTCACCGTTGAAACTTCTGAGCTCTTTAAAAGACAGTCTCTTTAACTCATTAAATAGTAAATTGAATTATTGAATCCTGGCACAATTTCTAGGTACTTGGAGATATTATTAAGTACAATATGAGGTTCCACTCTTTGTCTCTTAAAGAATGCTTTCAGGAACATCTGCCATTGTATTTATACATGAACTCCAAAATGAAAGTAAACATAAAAAAAAATCAGGTTGTATGACTGCCCCCTTCCCCTGTGCCATTCAGAAGATCATTTGGTTCCTGCCAAATTTAAAGAACCACACCAGCCCCACAAAGAATGATCTACCTCTGCCTCTCTCCCAAATACCTGCCATTCCTGAGTCTCTCTGAAGATTTGTACCTGCTCCAAGTGGGCTGGGCTTATTATGGCACTCCTGAAGCTCCTTGAGAGCTGGCAGCATACCTGCTCAGGGTCCTCTTCTAAAGAAAGGGCCCAGGACTGAGTTTTTATGGTGAAAACTAGTCTCCAAAGGGATCATAAAGAACATTTCCTAAAGACTCCTCCACAACACTGAGTGCTTTTTGTTTTACTAAGAACTATCCCAGAAATTATCTCTATTGATCTTTAAAACATTTCTGTGAGATAGACATTCTAATCCCACGTTTACAGAGGAGGGAACTGAGGCTAATAAATTTAAGAGATTTGCCTAAGATCACACAAGTGGGGAAGCTGGATTCTGACCCCAAATCCTGGGTTCTTTCTTTTATCATGTACATTAAAAATAATATACCTATCTCCAGCCTGTTACTCTGTTTTTCTTCTAGTATTTGTCACTATTTAAAATTGTATTTATTTACTTGTTGGAGTGCTCCAGGGATCAGTTCTTGATCCTCTTTTCTTTCTTATCTACACTCTATCCCTATGTAATCTAATCCAATGCCCTGGCTTTCTTATGCATCTATATCCTTATGTCTTCCCAGTTTATGCCATCAGTCTCAACCTCTTCCCTAAGCTATCTCCCTGACAACTCTACATCTCCACCTGGATCTTCTCTCCTCTCTGCCCCCAAGCCTGATTCTTTCCTAGACCTTACCCATCATTATCAGTGGCCCCACAACCTACTTCGTTGCTCAGGCCACAACCCTGAACATCATCCTCAATTTACCTTCTCCCCCAATAGCCAATCCTTCAGCAATTTCTATTGGGTTTACCTACATAACTTAACAAGAATTGGACCACTTCTTAGCACCTCTTCTTACCACTACTGCAGTTCAAGCCTCCCTGGTCCCTTGCTTGGACAACTGCACAAGGCTTTGGATTAGTCTCCATTCTTCTACTTTTGCCTTTCCATGGTCTATTCTCCACATAGCAGCCAGAAGAATCTTTATAAAATGTAAGTCACATCAAGTCACTCCCCTACTCAGAACCTTCCATTTGCTTTCCAATACACTTAGTATAATAACCCAGCTCCTGTGTGATCAGGGCCCTGTCTACCTATCTGACCTCATGTCCTATCATGTTCCCCTTGCCTATGATGGCCTTCTTACTGGTGGCCCAACATGCCAAGCTTATCCCCACATCAGAGCCTTTGAACTTACTGTTCCTTTTACTTGGAATGCTCTTGCCCCAGATTTTCATGCAGCTTCCCACTTCTCATCATTCAAATCTTTGCTCAAAATTTGTTCCCTCACAAGGGCTTTCCCTGGACACTCCAATATATATAATTTGGAAAAAGAAAAGGAAACATTCATCAACTAGTTTTTGAGGAAAGATGAAAACCAGGAAAGTGTGGTGTTCCAATTACCAAGTAAATAAGAGTAGTGTTTCCCAGAGTAGGCAATGAGTACCTAAGTTGAGTGCTTATTCAACTCAGAAGTCTAGTAAGTTGGCAATCAACGATTTTGGTACAATGGAGGTTGCCAATGACCTTGGCTAAAAGCCATCTTGGTGTAGTACTGTAGTGGGCATGCAGAATGGGAATCGTCCAGATGAGAGAGAGAATTTAATGCAGAAGAGAGAGGAGGTAATTGTAGGAGCACAGTAAGTGAAAGCAAAAGAAGGATAGGATGGAGGGCTGGCCTTAGACAAGGGATTTAGTGATGGAGGCACAAGATAGTTCTGGTTAGGTTGCTTGTATCTAGTAGAAGTGTGACCATCGGCTCAAATTGAACTTGGTGAGAGGAAGAGAGGGTGGATAGCAGTCTGAATAAAAAGGAGAAGGAGTGAAGGCCTCATTTCTGAGAGTGGAAAAGTGACTTTTGAGAGAGGCATTTCAGGATTGCTGGATTGTAGTAACATCTGTGGTAATGAATTTAAAATGAGACTAGAAGTATAGTTGTATGTTTTTTCTCAAAACAACCTTCAAAAAACAATGCTCCCATCTTGTTTTGTAAACTAAAGGAGTAGAAGAGGTTCTGATGATGGGAATTACACACCTGGGAGGAAGAGGGACTAGAACAATGGCAAGTGTTGGCAGAGGTATTTTCAGGAGCCAGAATCTTATAATGCCCCTGAAGACACAGTCTGTGGGTAACTGATTCCTGCTACTTTGCAATGGGCATCCTAGCACTGGATTCATCTGCCCAGGATAACCCTGAGCCCTGGTGCCTCTCTCTGGGATGAGCCCAGCAGCCTTTCATCCACTGGACATCCACCCCTCTAGTATCTTCCTGTTAAGTACCTAAGAAACTCATGGAGAGTAAGATGAGCAAGCCAGAGTTAAAGGTAAACTACTCCATCACTTACAATGATAGCAAACATGTATATAGCATTTATTAGGGGCTATGTACTACTCAAAGTAATTTATACATTTTAACTCTTTTAATCATCCCAACTACCTATGAGGTAGGTACTGTTTTTATCTCTATTTTACAGATAAGGAGACTGAGGCAGAGATGTTGAGTGACATACCCTAGTAAGACTAGGACTTACCCCTAGACAATCTTGCACAGAATCTGGGATCTCAACCACTATCCTACACTTCTTCCCATTTATTTATTGTTCTGCCTCTTCTACCTTGGAGATAGGGTATATGGCCCAATTTTGGTAGGTTTAAATAAATCAGGCATGATTTACTCTTGTGTTTTTATATAAATTTTCAATAGCTGAAAACAGAATAATAGTGTATCCAATTCTATACAAGTTATTTCATCTGTCCAAAAATTACAGGGCTGACAATGCTACATTTACTTTATTCCATCTTCACCATTTTTGTATTGAATGTTAAGAAATTTATTCTGTGCCCAAGTTTGGAGTGTCACCCTGCATTTAGTTATATCTCTTTTTGTATTTTTATTGCTGTTGAAGCTCACTTGTTTGTCAGGTATGCATCTTCTACTAAGTTAATGCCATTATTTTTCCACTTTGTCACAGGTTATCATTGCCCTTTCAGAAAAACACCGTTCACACATTCCTTATAGGAACTCCATGATGACCAGTGTCTTAAGAGACAGTCTGGGAGGGAACTGCATGACAACTATGATTGCAACACTCTCATTAGAGAAAAGGAATATTGACGTATGTTGGTTTTTCTTTCTGGAGATCTTAACCTGGATTTTACTGCTCATTCGTGAGATAGAGTTGAGGGTCCTGAGTGGGTTTCCATTTTTTCAGCTGGGGTGAGATATTCTTTCAGAGGTAAATGCCTTACAGAGTTCACAGCTTTGGGTTAGTTGCCAGCATCATTATTACCCCATTTGAGAACTGACTTCACATAGCCCAGGAGGGTTTGAAGAAGCCTCATATACAAACCTTGGAAGGCCTGCTGATGGGTTAGTTACCTGACCCAGAGACATGAGAGAGGCAGCCCTTCAGCTTCTCTTGCTCGGTTTGGTCCTGATTACTAAAATCCGGATACCTTGGAGAAATCTCTGAGATATGAGTATGTTGTTGGGTGCAGCACCCAGATTGCTTTGGCAGGGGCTACATGCTGAATGGCTTTTCTGGGTTTCTTTAGAGCCAGCTAATGTTTCACGCATTTTGGTTTAATGTTTGGGGTTCAGACACTCTCCAAAAGAGGAAAACAGGAAGTGGCACGGTAATTCTCAAAACAAGGCCAAGGCCAGACATTCAAGGTCAGATGCCTTGAAAAGTCTCTCTTCTGGGTCTGTTACAAATACTTATTTTATAGTCTTTCATGTTTGTGGATTATAGTACCTGCTGTGGTTATGATTTAGATATATGGTTCTGGTTTAACAGATCAATAGTTGAAAACACATACTGTACTAGTTGCCATTTAAGACCTTAGGACTTCCAACTTTTTGGCATTGGTCATTTTATTAAGCCAAAGCAAAATTTTGATTAAAAAATAATGTCCTAGAGCAAAGCTTCCTAATTTGGAGGCATATGTCCTCATTGTGGTTTTTTATACATATCACCCTTTATGCGTGCATCTTTTTTCTGTGAATAAAAACAGTTTTATATAGTGAGAAATATCTCTCTACACCATATTATTTTAAGAAGTTATTTTGCTTTCTTAGGAGTCTATATCTACCTGTAGATTTGCACAGCGAGTGGCGCTAATAAAGAATGAAGCTGTTCTTAATGAAGAAATTGATCCCAGATTGGTAAGCAACTTTTAACTGACTACGTTAACATAATCAAAGTATATCAAAGATTAGCCAAAACTTGCAGGGGTACTTACTCTGTACCAGGCAATGTTCTAAGTGCTAGAAATGTATTAACTCATGTAATTCTCAAAACAATCTTATGAGTAGATGCTATCTCTCTCTCCACTTTACAGATAACAAAACTGAGGTGCAAAGATGTTAAATCTGTCTCAGAGTCACAGTACTGACTTCAAACCCAGACAGCCTGACCCAAGAGCTGATGCTCTTCTTACCTGCAGCTCCCCACTGCTTCACTAGGAAGATGTGCAGTGAGTCCTGAGGACTCATTCAGCAGAATCATACCAATTACATTTATATGTAGGACCTAGCCCTTCCGAAATACATCAGTTTAACTTTCTAGAGACAATAACTGGCATCTCTTATAAAAGCTTGTAAAGAAAGAGAAATCCTAATGGTTAATAAATAGGAACATTTTGCACAACTGTTCTGTTATTTATTCTAGAGATTTTAAAAAATCAGTTATGGGTTTGATCCATGGAACAATGGCCAAGCTTCTGGTTTTATAACAATAAATATTGCTTTATCAAAGCACCCTTTTTAAGCAAAAAAATAATTTACACATTACGTGATTCAGCTACTCATTATAAGTGCAGGTATATATTCTTTTCTCTGTTTTGTTAGTTTTCTATAAATGAAATGCAACACTGAATCAACTCATGCCAACACTGAAAATGCTGAAATAAAATATCTTAATTTTGTCAAATTCTATAATTAAGATTCTATAGGCCAGGTGTGTTGGCTCACCCCTGTAATCCTAGAGCTCTGGGAGGCCAAGGAGGGAGGATTGCTTGAGCTCAGGAGTTCGAGACCAGCTTGAGCAAGAGCGAGACCCCATCTCTACTAAAAATAGAAAAAGTTAGCTGAGTGTGGTGGTGAGTGCCTGTAGTCCCAGCTACTCGGGAGGCTGAGGCAGGAGGGTGGCTTGAGCTCAGGAGTTTGAGGCTGCAGTGAGCTGTGATGACCCCACTGCACTCCAGCCCAGGCGACAGAGTGAGACTGTCTCACAAAGAAAAAAAGATTATATTATTTTTCAAATCACTCAGCTTTTCTTATTTCTCTAGAAAATAATCTGTTATTAGGATTAGTAGTAGGCATCATTTTAAAAAAAAAGATGTGAAATCTTACCAACAGTGGTTCATTTACAGATTTCTCAAATTCAAAAAAATATTTCTCAAATCACTGTTACCCATATTAATTACTTCCTCTTGATTGTTTGCCCTTTCTCCTCTGGAATCATTCCATTGAAAGAAAGAAGGAAAGGAGGACAAAGGAGTAATGGGGCTACCTGTTTTATCCTGCTCACCGCAGGAAGCACCAAGCTCCCCTGATGGAATTCTCTTCTGGAGAAACTAGTGGGTGAAGCAGGATCTATTTCCAGTAAAGGTCCTGGTCAGATGCCAGCATCACACAGTGTTCCAGCTGGAAAAAGGAAACAGAAGGTGAAGGAGTGAGTCAATTGGGATTGAACTCCTTGGGCGAAGCTTTTTGCTGTCCCTACCCTTCCATCGGCCCTATGGCATTGCTGTGCAGAGTGAGAAAGACAGTAACGGGTGATTACCCTAAAAACAAAAATTAGTTCATAATTTAAGGAAAATAAACATATTAGCCACTGGAGGATTCTTTTCTTTAAATTTGGCCAGAGAGACTTTTCTTTGAAGGAACTTGAGGAATTTGAAGAAAGGTAAATATTATCCTGTGTGTGATGTAGGTCTATGAGAGAGTTAAAGAAAAGAGAAATCAGTAGTCAAAAGCTAATAGCTGATAATTGAACGAATGTTGAGGTCTTCCTGGTGCAGAATAATCTGGTAATTGACAAGTGTTATTTCCTGGTCTCTTTTATAATTGCTTCTAAAAACTGACATTAGTGTTCATTATTTTATGTGTGGAGCTTGTCTGAAGCACAAGTGACAATTGAGAATTTGTCCTACAAACCACCCAAGACAAAACTTGGTTGGGGATTTCCTATATCTTTCTCTCAAAATTTAATGGCAAATGTGGAGCCAGCCCTTTATGATCAGGATCACCAAGGATTTGCTCTGCTTTCTTTACAAGCATTGGTACCACAGAGAGACAACGTCATTAAAGAACTGTGAACAAGGCCAGAGTCTGTGGTGACTGGGCATGGGCCAAAATCTTCTAAGGATGGCTCTAATTCCAGAATTCCTGCAGTAATTTGATGGGAGGTGTGACTATACTAATCTCAAAACCATGAAAATTTGGCTTGGTTTTAAGATTTCTATTCAATAAGTTAGAAAAATAATTTGTTGTAAGATTTGACTTTAAAAGCCTTGGTAAAAGTAGAAAATATGGCATCAATATTAATTTAGTAGAAGAGGATAAAAATGAATGACTCACAAAGTTCTTGTCTCAGGATTTTCATTCTGTTTAGCTTGATAATACTGAGAATGTTTTTGAGAAGAAGCAAACAAACAAAACCCACACTATCTTGTTCATTTAAATAAAATTCTAGGGGCACTGACATGTTCAAAATACTCAGTATCATGTTCTTTGGGACTTCCGGTCCTGTTGATGTGGTTCAGATAACTTGAAAGTCACCTATATAAAATTGCACAGGTATCTTTGAAATACATATCTGAGGTTGAAAGGAAGTAAGGGAATTCTCCTGGGCCCAGAAGCAAAGCTGAGACTGCAGTTGTCTTAGAGTGGAGGGGTAGAGTTATAACAAAGGGATAGAAGTCAAAGGCCTGGGGCTTTGCAAGATGAGTATTGAACCTAAGCCATACTCTCCTCTCCCCAACATAAAACCAGTGAAAGGGTGAACCAGAAAAAAAGAAAAATCTAGCTACTGGCATAGAGAGATGTTAGGGCAGCTTGTCTGCCTTGGACTGGACTCCAGGTAGAGCAAAAAGTAGTTTCTGTGAAAATTTGAAACCCTAGGCTCTACCTCACATGGATTTGAAGTTCAAATTTTACAACTCTTTTAGTCTGGAAACCTCCAAGCAAAGAAGTTAGGAAATGAGCAAAGCTACCAAAAGGAGAGAAAGGAAGGGAAGGGAAGGAAAGGGGAGGGGGAGAGAAAGGAGGGGAGAAAAGGGAAGGAGGAAAGGAAGAGAGGAAAAAGGACTACACCTTTTTTTTTTTTAAGTTTTGAGTAATACCAAATATTCCAGAATGAATAAAAGGTGAATTCAGCCTGCTAATTTTTGTTTTAGAAATTTTGTCTTATGGTCATAAGATCATTAATATGACATGTGATATCATGACCTATTTACTACCTATGTGTAGCACAAGAAAAAAATAGGAAAAATAAAAACCAAATTTAGAATAATGGTAATGGGAAATTCATTTAGAGAAGGCTATACAGGGTGAGGGCTTCAGAAGGGTCTGTAATGTTTTATTTCTTAAGTAGTGGATACATGGGTGTTCACTTAAGCTAAGCAATAGGTACAAGGTGTTCTTTTATACCATTTTGTATATCTGAAATAGTTCATACTAAAAAACTAATCTCATGAATTAATATGATTCATCAGATTCACAGTTTAAAAGAGAAAATGTATGATCTCATCACTAGTTGCAGAAAAAGTATTTGAGAACATTAAACATTCATCCATACTTTGAAAAGACTCATCAAACTATGAATATAAATGAACATCTTTAAACTGATTAACCACAAATTACAGTAAACATCATTTTAAAGGTGAAATGTTAGAAGGGATAAAAACAAGAATGTCTTAAGAATTGTACTTAGAAGTTGTAGTTAGGACAATGAGTCAATAACAAGAAATAAAATGTATGAGAATTAGAAAAGAATAAAAACATCTATCATTACTTGCAGACAATTTTATTGCTATATAGAACATTCAAGAGTATTTATGATAAACAGAACCAAAAAAAGCTCAGAAAATTATTTGTTACATAATCCATACTTTAAAAATAATTTGCCTTCCTACACACCAGAAACCGACAATGGGAAAATATAATTTTATGGAAATTCCATTTACAATATCAACAAAAACCTTTAAATTCCTGGTATAAAGTATAATTAAAGATATATAAGATATTTATAGAGAAAATTATAAATCTTTGTAGAAAGGAATCAGTGGAAAGCTATACCATGTTTATGGATAGGATGATTTAATCATTAATTTGATAAGTCTTAACAAAGTAGACTTTTCATTAAATGCAATCCCAGTTAAAATTTGAGAAGGGCCTTTGGTAGAATTTGACAAGCTGGGTCTAAAATTTATATTAAAAAGTAAATTGCCAAGAATAGCCAAATCTATTTTGGAAAAGAACAAGATGACAGGGGCTTGTCTTATCTAGATGCCAAAATATCTCAAGAGATGGTAATTAAAACAGTATGGTATTGCCATACATATAGTCAAATGGGCAAATGTTTTTAACCCATAGTCCAGTAATAGACACATTTATATGTGTAACCATGCTATATAATATAATTATAATAGCAAATCTTGTATGGTTAGCCATATAAAAAATATATTAAAATGTAACCTCTATTTCACATCTTACACAAATAAAATCCACCTAAATATGAAAATCAAAGCTTTAACACTTTCAAAAGATCTTACAGGAATATATTTCTATGGGTTTCAGTAAGATAGATTTTCTTTAAGAAAACCCAGAAGTACAACCCATAAAAGAAGTTGCTATTTAGATTATATTGAAATTCAGAACTTTCATTTAACAAAAAGAACACCACAAAGTGAAAAAGATGACATAGATTGGGAGAAAACAGGTGCATTACACAAAACTGACAGAAAATTCACATCTAGAATATATTAAGAAGCCTGCAAATCAATAAGGAAAAGAAAAACAAGTCAATTGAAACATGGGCAAGAATGAATAAACAATTCTCAGGAGGAGAAACCCAAACTGCCAGTATACATATGCAAAGATGACCAACTTCACTAATAATCACAAAAATGCAAATTAGAACTAAAATGATATATTATTTTATATCTACCAGATTGACAAAATTAAAGTATCTGTCAAGATTACATAGTGACAGAAATGTGGGGAAACAAGAATTTACATATATAGTTGACTGGAATGTACATTTGTACAACTACTCTGAAGAGCAATGTAACAATATGTATAATAATAAAGGCAAGATGCACATACTACACAACCAAGAAATCCTAGTTCTAAGTGCATACTGTAGAGAAACTCTCACATATGTATCCAAAGAGATTTAGAATGTTCACAGTAACACTGTAATAGCAAAAGCAAAAATCCTAAATGTCCATCAACAAGAGACATAGTTGAACAAATTGTGATATATTCCTTTACTGAAAGACTATATATCCATGAAAATTAATGAATTAGAGCCACGTGAAGCAATATAAATACACTCAAAAACATAATGTGAGGGGAAAGAACAAGTTGCAGTAATGTAACATTTACATAAAATTTAAGGCATGCAAAATGATACCATACATTATTTATGGGTATACCCATACATATGGAGTAAACGTATGAAAACATGCAGGAAGTGATAGCCGTTAAATGCAGCACAGTGATCCCCCAGGAAGGATGGAAGGGGAATAGGAATAGGGGGTTCCTGTTACATCAGTGATGTTTTATTTGTTAAAAAAAATTCTATAACTATTTTGAAAAAATGTTAAGACTTAACAAAGCTGGCTGGTAGGTATAGGAGTGCTTTTTATATCATTATACATTTTTGTGTCTTTAAAATAGTTCATAATTTTAAAAGATGTACGTTCTCTGCCACCAAGTTCACCTTAATGAGAAGTTGACATTTCCTCTGCCTCCTCACCATTTGTAGATGATTATCCGTCTACAAAAGGAAATCCAGGAGCTGAAGGATGAACTGTCCATTGTCACTGGGGAACGGAGGACAGAGGCACTCACAGAAGCAGAGCTCCTTCAGTAAGCCTGCAGACTTTTTTTTTCCTTTTTAACAGTGAAAGTTTATGTTAACTTCTTTGTTGGCCCTAACGTTATGAATTCACCTCAAAGCATGAAGTTCTCCTGGGACAGTCTGAAATTGCATTTAGGCGCCAGTTAAGAGTGGCGGCTTTCCATGAAAAGCTGGATAAGGCTGGCAGTGTTTTTGCCACCTCAGCTTTGAGGAAGTAAAGAACAGAGTATAAAGAAGATGGGAATATCCTTCTCATGCCAGCTAAATAAAAGGGGTTGTATAATAGTCGGGCAATTTTAAAACACACACACCAAACACTCTTAAGCTGTGGAGCTCAGATCTGAAAGGAATTCAAGAAACATCTTTTGTATTAAACAGCATCTTGCTGCAAGCACCAATTTATCCCATGCCAAAGTAAGCTTTCTCCTTTCATAAATAGATGGCCCATATATTATAGCTCAAACAAACTGGGAATGAAAGCAGGTATTCAGGGCTTTATACGAGTGCAGCATCTTTCAGAGCCTTTAGATTTGCAGCCATATGGCATACAGTGGCACAATGTAGCTCTCCTTCTCTATCTGATCATGAGCCACTGTGGTGGGCTTTCTTGTCATTTCTGTGCTGCTTATTAAGCATTCATGGAGTAGTAAGAATGCACTAGGATTAGAGGGCAGTGGCATTCTCTATTTCCAAATAAGAAAAAAGCCACATGAGACTTTTCTAAAGATATTCTACCATTTCACCTAAGCCTCCCTCAACAGAGAAAATGGTAAATAAGAGAGACAATAAAAGTAGTTTTCTTTAAACTATTTCATGGTGGCCCCTGAGATGGGTCTAAAGCTTGAGAAGCCTTAAGCAAGGTTCCTGTTATAGTCAAAGCTTTCCTGTAAGATAGTGTTTCCTAATTCTAGAACACTGTTTAATAATATGATAGGCCCTTAAGGCTTTTCTTGCAAAACTACTTTGTGGCATATTTGCAGTTAAGGGGAATATATTGCCAAAAATTCACATTTTAAAAATTTTCATATTACTTCTTGAAATAACTTGGGATATCTTTGATATTGATATCTTAGAAAGCTGAGGCTTTCTTCACTGTGGTTCTCCTTTCCCCTCAAAGAAAGGAATTACCAATTATTACCTTAGAAAATGTCTCTTCAGAATTTTGATCTGTAAGTCAGGATCCAGCCAGGAAAACAAAACCACTCTAGGCCTTTCACCAGAAAGAATTTAATATAGGAAACTGATTGCACAGAAGATGGCATTGCTGAGATGCTAAACAGGAAAGGATGATCCACCCAGAGGTCAGTAACACCAGGAGCTCCTACCCCTAGGACTGCGGTGACCACAGGAGAAGGTGGTGTTACCAAAAGCTGTGGAGCTGACCAGCAGGAGCCAGACCACAATGAATGCTACCTGACAGTAGCTGTGGCCACTGAAAAGCCACCCACAGGTGCTGTTTAAGACATCATCTGGGGGCATCCTTGGCTTCCCCCTCATCCCCCTTCCAGTCTTCCACCAGCGCCTCCCATTGGCTGAACATAGCCAGAAGTCGGTTGTTAAAAAAGTCAGGGAAGCAGTTTCCTATGATGCAGAGTCAAACAGGGAAGGGTGGAGATTGTATCTAAGAGCAACATATCCAATAAGTACCAGTGTTTTCTCTAATCCCTGTACATCCTGTATGTTGCCCAGGAGGCTCAGTTAAAGGGTGAGATTCTGAATGTGGTGCTTTCAGTACATCAGACTAAGTAGATGCTGCAGCTTCCCTCCACTGCACCAAATCTAGAGAATTATAGAACTAATATACAGAAACACATGAATCTCTCGCCATACCTAAAAACAAGCAGCGGACCTCTCAAGGGACTAGAGGCTTCAGAGAATCCCTGAGAGACTGAAAGGTGGGGGTTGAGATGGGTGGGAGAAAAGGATAGAGCAAGACACTGGTGCGGCATGATGGCGGCCCCATGTCTGGAAGTGTGGAACCCTGGAGTAGGAGAGGCTAGGAACAGCCGAGCATTTGGCAGAGCAGTAGTAGTGGGTGCAGCTGGCTCTATGAACCCCTGTGCACTCCTCCTTCACAGTGCTGAGGATGAAGAAACAGGGAAGGGCCCTGGGTAGCTGGCAGAGAGGGGCCAGAGAAGCTCTGAAGACCTGCTGCTGTCTTCAGCTCTGCCCATCCCTGTTCTCATGGAAAACAACAAGGGACACAAGCACCTGCAGCTGCTCTAGCCCTTCATCCAAGTCTGGCTGCCCAAGCTGAGATACCTGAGAGTCTAGGAAAGATGAGCTCACAGTCAGGAATGGCTAGAAACAGAAATATGAGGACTGCCAAAAGTCTGAGAAAGACAAAAAGAAGAAGAATTTACAACTTGCAGGGCCCTACAAAAAGAGTGATTAATTTCTTTAAGGAAATAAAATATGGTATTACATCCATGAAACAAGAATGGGATTTGATTTTTAAAAAACAAAATCAGGAGGAGATCTTGGATATGAAAAATTTAATTGTTGTCATTAAGAACTTAATAAATGGCTCAATAGCAGAATAAAAAAACCTGAGGGACAAGTTAGTGAGCTAGGAAGATCAGGGCTAAGGAATTCTTCCAGAATGTAAGATAAATGGATAAAGAAATAGAAAGTTTAAAAGAAAAGAGTCATGGAGAACAGCTCTAGATTTATCCATATCTAATGAATAGGAGTTGTGGAGGAGAAAGCAGAGATAATGCAAAGGAGACAATAGTTGAAGAAATACTATCTAAGAATTTTCTAAAACTAATAGAAGGATGTACATCTTCAGAATGAAAACGTACCAAGTGCTAAGCCATATAGTCAAATTGTAGAAAATTTTCAGAACCTCAGAATCCTAAAATTTACCAGCGAGGGGAAAAAAATTACTAAGAGTCAAGAATTTGATTTACAGCAGACTTCTTATCAGCAGCTTTGGAAACAAGAACATCTAATGCTAAAAAACAAAACAAAACAAAAAGTACTTTAAATGTATGTTTTTCTGTATCTAGCCAAATTTGTATTCAAATGTGAAGATGAAATAAAGGCATTTTGCAGACATACAAATTTTGAGACAGAAAGGTTACCACCCTAGATCTTTTTTTCAAAGAACTACTACCAACTGTACTTTAGCAAAAAGAAAAATGCAATAAAGTATAAGAAGCAATAAGAATGAGCAAATTTTGTTATATCTTCTTTATGATACTTAATATTGATAGTATTTACATTATATCTTTTTTACTAACTTGCCATTTATTCCATAAGTGAATTTTTCTGTTTAAAAGTTATTGAAATAACAACCAAATTTTCCATTCACAGAAATTTGGGGGGTAGAATGAAGAGAAATAAAATTATTACAGTAGATAAAAATACTGAAGGACTTTTAGAGCTTGGATTGATTTCTTTTGACCCATAGGTAACAAATATACAAATGTCAATCTGAACAGATGCTACATAGACAATATATAGGGTTGCCATTACCTTTTTTGTGCAATTAGTTTATTTATTCATTCATTCAACATTTATTATTCATCTAGCATTCACAAAACTCTATATTAGGTCCTGAGAGGAATATAAATATGAGCAAAACCTAGCTCCCGCTCTCAAGAAGCTCACAATTTAGTGGTGGTTACAGACAAGTAATGAAGATACAATATATAAGCATTATGAGAAGATATAAAAAAACACAATGAGAATGCAGAGATAGTAATGATTACTTTTGAGCTCAGGAATAATGAAAAACTAGTTCATGTACTCCTAAATAAACTCCAACAGTTCCCAATGAAATGATTTCTCTGCTGTCAAGAGAAGTATGCTATATAACATTGTGTCTTATTGGTGACAGAGTGGTCACCAATTATTATCTGGTCAACAGTTACAGAGAACAAATGTTGCAAACCACCTCCACCCCGCCAAAGAAAAGCATAGGGTTTTACAATACAGTAAATTTGGTACTTGTTCACTTTGACAGTGTAGATTATTCAAAAAATGTGTTCTGTTTTTATTATTTTTGTTATATTGTTGTTACCATTATGTTTTGCCATAATTAGCTAGATTGATATCAGTACAACCTAAATTTCTACAGATTTAAGAGTCTTTTATCATCTTCAAGTAAAAGAGATAAATTAAAATTTGCCCCTAATGTGGCATTAGTCTGTAGTATTTTATCTTCGTGGGCCCCTGGACATTTACTTAGGAATGTGAATCAGCTTCATTCTTCCCCTTGCACCCAAACTCTAAGGTGATGGGGCAGGAGGTGGGGGATAGTGGTGTTGGAGAGAGGAAGAATTCCACAGCTTGGCAGGGCAGAGTGGCAGAATTGCTCTAGCTCTCGTCCATTTCTCTGTCCTGCGGGTTCCTGGGCTTATGTTGACTGGCATGGCATAAGGAAATTCCTGTCAGACATTCTCTGAAGAATATCAGAAAGCAGATATTTAGTAGATATGATATTCTATGCATTGGGCAGTTTAGAGAGGTTTGTTAATGTCTAGCCCTATCAAATTTTTTGAGCCATTTCCCAACATTTCAGCACGTAATATAAATATTTGTTGCATGGACTTGGATGCTTTAATTGAAGAGTTTAGATGTCAGCCTTCAGTTATTGTGATATTTTTAGTTTACAACTTTTTTTTTTTTTTGGCGTGGGTGAATTTGAAAAGAGACAGCTGGATAAAGTCTATATAGCCAAGTTAATGTTTATACAGAACTTCTTGGGTGAAGATTTGGTTGTGATTGATTCTCTAAACACATACATCATTGTTCCTTTGGTAAAACAGTAAGCCTGTAGACCTTTGACTGGGATGGAAGCATTATGTCCTGGACCAAATCGAAGTGAGTGGGATATTTTCTGTATAGCAACATTTTACTTCTGAGATGAAATTGAATCATAGCTCATGAACTCAAGTTTGCCCAAAGTATCTGGATACCTACAGACATCTGGATCCTTTCTAACAGAAAAAAAAGGCTGGGCGCAGTAGCTCACACCTGTAATCCTAGCACTCTAGGAGGCCAAGGTGGGAGGATTGCTTGAGCTCAGGAGTTTGAGACCAGCCTGACCAGGAGGAAGACCCCATCTCTACTAAAAATAGAAAAATTAGCCAGGCATGGTGGCACGCACCTATAGTCCCAGCTACATGGGAGTCTGAGGCAAGAGGATCGTGTAAGCCCAGAAATCTGAGGTTGCAGTGAGCTGTGATGACACCACTGCACTCTACCCAGGGTGACAGAGCAAGACTCTATCTCAAAAAAAAAAAAAAGCCAGGAAAAAAAAAAACTTCATGCAAATCAATTTGTCCTTCAAACTGAATTTATTGAGCACCTTCTAAATGCTAATCATTTTAGTAGGTGCTTTTGAGGGTTCAGGAGTATAGGATACAAAAAGTAATTCCAAGGAGTTACAATTTTATTGGGGAAATCTAACACACACAGAGATACACACACGTATATACACACAAATATATAGATACATAGATTATATACATATATATAAAAATAGAGAACAAGAGAATATATTAGTGAAAATAATAAATGGACACTGTGAATCTTAAACTTTAATTCTAGTTCCAATTCTACCCATATTTGTTTTTTAATGGGTCTCTAGATTTAAGTTTCCTTATGTATAAAGTAAAAGAGTTGAACTAGGTGATATTTATGTACTCTTTTCAGCTCCATGATTTTAAATTTAATATCAGTATATTACATATAGTTTAAAACATTATTTACTGACTGACTATGATAATAAAAAGCTAAATCATTATGTAGGAATTCAGAAATGGGGGAAGTCACTGCAGATATCACCCATGGAGTAAGCTGAATAAACCTTAAAGAATGTCAAGAGGAAGAAGACACCATTCTAGCACAGGTGCTGAAAGGGAATGAGGGTGTGGGGGACGGGGGGAGGGCAGAGACTAGCTGGAGACCAGCATGGGGGCTTGCATATAGCTAGCACTAACTAATAAGGATCTGTACTGAAACTGGCCTGGCAGGATCCTGCGGTTCTCATTGAGGAACTGAGGAATAGGACTAGACAGATAAATGGTGACCTCACGATGGGTTATGCATACCGTACATAGAGGAGCTAGTATTTTATTTAAGGGTGACTAGGAAACTTACTGTGGTTTAAGAGTATTACAGTTCATTCATTATTCAATAAATGTTTATTGTACTCTTTCTTTGTGCTAAGAACTGTTCTAGGTACTGGGAATATAGGAGTGAACAAAATAATGTCCTTGACCTCATGGAACTTACATTCTTGTGGGGAGAGAGATAATGCACAAAATAAATAACTAAAATATAGAGCATTTCAGACGGCAGAAAGTGGAAAAAGAATAAAACAAGAGTTACAGTTTTAGTAGAGTGGCCGTGAAAGGACTTACATGATGATTTGTTTAGGATTGCCGTGCTCATAGAAATGGACAGAATTGGCTGGAGTGAGAAATCAGAAGATAGTATAATCAGGTTGAGAGTGAGGATGAAGGAAAAGACTTGAGTGGTAGCAATAAGGATGGAGAGGAAGAGAAAAATCTGAGAAACCTTGTTGAGGAAGAATCAATAGAAGTGATGGTAACAAATATAAAAGAGGTAAAGAAGGGAGAATAGTAAAAACTTACAACTTTAAAACAGGTTATCAGGGGGTGGAAAAATTGGGAAAGGAAAGATAAGAAGTGCTAAGTTTTTTACATGAAGGAATATACGATGTATGGGTTGAATTCTGCAACGTTAGAGGAAGGTTGAAACTGAAGATTTAAATTTTGGAGTGACTGGTGTTGAGTTGCTATAACTCTGAGGTCAAGACCAAGGGTCAGCTTGGAAATTCTCTGACCTAATTTGAGGTAGGTAATAATCAGTATCCACAGGATCACATCTTCCTATACTCAGCTTACTGTAGGGGGATTGCCAACTGAATTTATCTTTTAACTTAGCCACGTTACCCCATTCCCTCCCCTGATATCTTTTTACATAAAATTAAATATTCCATTCATTGGATATTTTTAAATGGGGGGAAAAGAAGCTCCTATCTAATAGCTGGCGCTGAACTCAACATGCCCCAAAATGAACTCCTCTCCATCTTTCTCCAGACCTGGTCTTGGTCACTGTATCCCCCATCAGTCAGTGCCTCTCCAACCTTACAGCTGCCCAAGCCAGAAAATTAGAATTCACTTGTGAGTCTATCCTTTTTCTTATACCCCAAATCCAATCTGTACGAGGCATTTCTTTTAACAAGTAATTCTTTATAAAATTAAATAATTTAAGACTAAATGTAGTTTAAAACCAAACTCATAGTATTATAAAACCCACACAAAATTTGTTTCAAAAGAACATATCTGTACTAATAAAACTTCATTGATGTCCAAGCTTCTATTTAAATGCAAATAATTATACCTAAAGGAAGATTCTTAAATCCTCATTTTTCCATCAAATAAATCTCATTTTGAAACAAAAAAAAAATTTATATCTGTATTCATTCTTTTTAGTGGATAAATACTGACTGAGTACTATCAGCACCATGTTGGGCACTGTCTTAGGAGCTGGAGTCTCGGAGACAAACCAAACAATCCCACAGGAGGGTAGCCATGCAGGAGACAGGGGCATGCTTGTTGATGGTGCTGCCCTGCTGTGAAAGACACCCAGAGGAGAGGGGCGAAGGGGGTGTTTTGTGAAGGGCAGGGAACAGAGAGGAAAGACTTTATAGAGGAAGTGACATACAGAAAATCCATCAATGCTTTCATCCTTTTAAATCAGCGTTTAAAGGTGACTTCAGGAGAAGTCATTTCCACCATATTCAACTAGCAGTTCAAAATTTTTTTGTTGGCTAGTCTAATAAAAGTTTAATTGGATTCAGTTCCTCAATGTTTGAACTGGATTAGAACCATAGAACAAATTTCAACTACAGGTATAATGGCTCTCTTGAACCTAAAATTTGATACTGTGTTCCAAAAAGTATGGGACAGAATAATTAAAACCGAAACCATCTCATATAATTTGAAATATACCATCACAATTACTATGTGTCTTGTAATGTGATCCTCAGACTACTTTAGAAATGAAATGAAATGAACAACAAATAAATAAATAAATATCCTATAATATTAGAATTAATATAGTCCTAGTAAGAATTAGATATCAAGCCAGTCTTTTAGAGAGAGTCTCTTGGTGAGCATTTAATTCTAGATCAATAGTGCTTTATCTTTTTTATATTCAGTTTATTGTCACTGGCCTCCACAGTGGTTTTAATTATAAAACCACTATTAGAAACACGTTTCAAAATCACGACTTACGCTGTGCAAGTTCTGTGACATGATAAGCTCTCCTGATTGTTTGTTCTCTGGAAGTATCTTCCACTGTGGAGGTAGGAGGAGTGGATTTCAGGAAACTGTGCACCTCAAGGATGACAGAGAGAGAGAGAGACAGATAGGGCTTGGAGAGAGAGAGAGAGAGGGTCAGTCAAGCCCATGCAGGAGTCTGAACAATCTGTTGAAAATTGTTTGAAACAATACTGAACTCTGTTCCTACACAGACTGCTCCTTAGAAAATGAAAAATCTGACCAGGCACTGTGGCTCACACCTATAATCCCAGCATTTTGAGAGGCCAGGGTGGGAGGATCACTTGAGGCCAGGAGTTGGAGATCAGCCTGGGCAACATAGCAAGAATCCCTCTGCAAAAAATTTTTTAAAAAATTAGCGGGCATGGTGGCATGCATCTGTAGTCCCAGCTGCCTGGAGGGTGAGGCAGGAGGATCCCTGGAGACCAGGAGTTAAGGCTACAGTGAGCTATGATCATGCCACTATACTCCAGCCTGGGTGATAGAGTGAGACCCTGTCTCTAAATTTAAAAAAAAAAAAAAAAAAAGAAAGAGTGAAAAATCTCAAGAAATTTTGTGCCTAATTTCTTGTCATTATGGATAAAATTGTTCAAATGATACCACACCTCACTCTCCAGAACCCCTCTTATGATCTGCAAAGGCCCCAAATGGCCTAGCCCCTGACGTCTAGGGCCTCATTCCCTCCAAGCTTCCCCTCCTTCACCCTGGTCTCCTCACCATTTCTCCCCTGAAATACTCCTTCCTTACCTCCTTGCTCAGATATCTCGTATCACAGAGACCTTCCCGAGCCACCTTACCTAACATACGCCTTCCCTTATCACTCTTTATCCCCTTTCTGCTGAGTTATTTGCCTTCAGAACAGCAACATCCTGTTTAATGTTTCATTGTCCGTTGCCAATCTCCCCCTACTTTATGAGGGAGCTTCATGAGGACTGAGACTTTATCTGATTGTTCACCGTTATGTCCCCGGAACGTGAGACAATACCTGGCACATGGTAGGCCCTTGGTAAATACTTGTTGAATGAACTAGTGAGGGTTTCTTTCATGAATTATTTATTTCAAATCATTAGGACCTCTACTCAGAGCTGCCTTGGGGTGTTTGGTATGAATAAGGGTCCTCAGAACTAGTCTCTGTTGATAGAAAACACTACCTGACAGATTCAGTGTGCATTGATTTGGTATCCACTGTGTGCTAGGACTTGTGGATTTCATCTCAGGAGTGTGAATGACTGAGGAATTATCTGAAATAGTCAGAATTTTGCCCACAACTATTTTCTGAACTTTGTTTAATATCACCAAGATCAGGCAGAGAAAATTTATATGAACAGACTTAAGAGTCAAGAGACTTGAAATTCTGACCTTGTCTCTCCTAGTCTAAGGTGATTAGCTGTCTGACGGTCATCCCCTTTCTGTAGGCCTCAACTTTCTAATCATGCCTGGGCAAATTTTATCATCTCTATATATCTCAGGTACTCATCTGTTGTGTGACAGTAATAATGGTACCCATGGGCATTCCATCAGTATATCTATTATTATATTATTTCCCTATGATTCCTTAATACAATTTTTATTGTTGCTGAAGAATCTACTTCACTTATAGATTTTTTTTTTTCAAACTTCTCTACTGGAAACAAAGAAGCAAACCAGGTTTTGATGTCTCTCTTTAGAACATATACATGCTCATGCATACACACACAAAGAAAAAGTATGAGACAAAAAAACTACCAAAATGGTACTGGGATTAAAAGTGATTTTTTTTTTTCAGTTTTTACCTGGCTGTATTTCATAAAATTTCTACATAAAATTAAGGTTATCTTTGAAGAATTAATATCATTTGCTGATTTTATACCTCCAAGTGACAGAATAAAATTATTTCACTTAATTAATGAACAGCAGAAAAAAATGTCCTTCTTTGTGAACTCTACTTTTACACTAAAGTTCACAGCTGAATTAAAAACAAATGTTTTTCCTTAATAGCAAATTATTGTACAATATTTGTAGTTGGTTCTAAGATCTAAATTACATCTGCTTCTGGAATTTTAACTTTAAGTTATTTTCATAGTTAATATTTGTATTATTTTTGTATATGTGGGGTATAATATTGTGTATTGTTAATCAGTTATTTCAGAGTGGTGCTTTTCTTATACAGTTGATATAAGACTGTATGTCTAAAAGGCTAAACAAAACAAAAAGTACAAATGTGCCAGAATGGAATGTTCATAAAATGTTTCCAAATTGGAATTGTTTGCTTTGTATCTTACTGTCCACTTCCTTAACCATAACAGAGTTCCACATACTCCCTGAGTAAGAAACATTTGCTGAAACCTTTAAGATATTTTGAATTTGGAAATTCAAAAATAAAGTAGCAGCCTGAATAATAAAGACAACTGATACATAAACTTTATGTTTTATCATAAATAAAATGATAAATTTTAAAAATCTTTGCAAATATGTATATGTATGTTTATATAACCATACATATACATATTTATATAACATAATATAACGTAATATACGTAAGTGATATTTACTCATTGTAGAAAGTCTAAAAAAGACAGACAGAAATAAAAAAGAAAACAATATGTATATGCACGTGCTCACATCTGAGCACATGAGAAATATGCCGGAAGTAAAAGGCACATACTTTGTGCTCGAATGATGTTGGTGAAGACTTTTTTCCCTAGATGACTTTACAAGGGACTTATAAATGCTATGTCCAACATCGAGATGTGGAATCCAAGCCCCTGTTCTCTCTTCCACCCTCTTCTTCGGGATTTCTGTCAGTTGTAATTCTCTGCATCTCTCTGTAAAAGTTTGGCATGAATGCTTCAATACCTTAATGTCTCTTTCAGGTACTGCCCAGTTGTTTTTATTTTGAACTGTCTGTTCTTTCTTTCAAATGTTGGACATGTCAACAAAACCTTCTGTTTCCCATTTTCTGAATTTAGCATTTCAACACCTGTATAATGGTTGTACTAAAGATGCTCAAACATATTATAAAATTTTTCATGAATATTGTAAAATCTTATAAATGGGCAAGATGAATTGAGTTGAGATTGGTTGTTGTTGCTGTTGTTACTGAGAAGGATTTTGTTTGTTCACTTGTCTTTTTTTTAGGAGGGTGAGTGGTGCTAACTTTTTGTATGAGTTAGGAACCTAACCTTTGGGTGTATCTTCTAATTTATCTCATTTGCTTACAAATCTGTTAGCTAAAGAGAATTCAGAGAGAACAGTTTGTCTTAGCTTACTCCCCTGAGGCTTGGGAAAGGTGTTGAGATTTCTCCTTCTATTTGATTTCTGGGGCTTGCTGCCCCTGAAAACTTGAAATTCATATCTATTCTGGGGCCTCAATTATCAGTCCCTGAGTATTATTGAGCACCTCACAACACTTTGCTAGAAGCCATCAAAGAAGCAGAAGAAGCATAGAGGCTCCCACCACCGCTGTGGCATCTGCTTTTGGGGAAAAAAATTTAAAGATTAAGACAAGTAAATGATCATGTACAACATGGGCAATAAAGACTGGGAGTGTAAAGAACATAATGAAAGAAAGGTTAATTAATTACCCTAATAACAGTCTATATAGATCAAGTTAAAAAAAATTTTTTTTATTTCAAAGTATTATAGGGGTACAAATATTTTTGGTTACGTGGGTTGCTTTTATAAGGCTTGAATCAAGGTTATAATTGTGCCCATTACCCAGGTAGTGTTCATTATACCCATTATTCCCATTAGGTAGGTTTTCGCTCATCCCTTCCTACCCGCTCCCGTCTGCTTGATTTCCATTGAGTTTTACTTCTCTCTATGCACATGTGTGCTCATTGGTTAGTCCAGTTTAATAGTGAGCATTTTTTCATATGTTTTTTGGCCATTTGTCTATCTTCTTTTGAGAAGCTTCTGTTCATGTCTTTTGCCACTTTTTAATGGAGTGGTTTGATTATTTTCTTGCTGATTTGCTTGAGTTCTTTGAAGATTCTGGTTGTTAGTCCTTTATTGGATGTATAGCTTGCGAATATTTTCTCCCATTCTGTACGTTGTCTATTTGCTCTGTTAATTATTTCCTTGGCTGTGCAAAAACTTTTTAATCAAGTCCTGTTTGTTTATTTTTGTTGTTGCTATAATTGCCTTGGGGTCTTCTTCATAAATGCTTTCCCTAGGCCAATATCTAGAAGAGTTTTTCTAACATTTTCTTCTAGAATTCTTATAGTTTCATGCCTTAGGTTTAAGTCGTTATCCATTTGTGAGTGATGGGAGATATGGATCCTGTTTCGTTCTTCTGCATGTGGCTATCCAATTTTTCCAGCACCATTGATTGAATAGGGATTCTTTTCTCTGGTGTATATTGTTCTCTGCTTTGTCAAAGATCAGTTGGCTGTATGTAGATGGTTTTATATCTGGGTTTTCTGTTCTGTTCCATTGGTCTATGTCTCTATTTTTGTGCCAATACCATGCTATTTTGGTTACTATAGCCTTATAGTATAGTTTGAAGTCTGGTAATATGATGCCTCCAATTTGTTCCTTTTGCTTAAGGTTGCTTTGGCTATTCGGGCTCTTTTCTGGTTCCACGTGAAGTGTAGAATTATTTTTTCTAGCTCTGTGAAATATGATGTTGGTATTTTGATGGGGACTGCATTGAATCTGTAAATCACTTTGGATAATATGAACATTTTAACAATGTCAATTCTACTGATCCATAAGCATGATGTGTTTTTCCATTTGTTTGTATCATCTGCGATTTCTTTCCTCAGTGTTTCATAGTTCTCTTTGTAGAGATCTTTCACCTCCTTGGTTAAGTACGTTCCTAGGTATTTTATTTTCTTTGTAGCAATTGTGAATGGTATTGAGTCTTTGATTTGACTCTCAGCTTGACTGTTGTTAGTGCATAGAAATGCTACTGATTTGTGTACACGGATTTTGTAACCTGAGACTTTGCTGAATTTATTTATCAATTCCAGGAGTCTCTTGGTGGACTCTTTGGGGTTTTCTAGGTATAAGATCATATCATCTGTAAAAAGTGATAGTTTGACCTCCTCTTTCCCAATTTGGACACACTTCATTTCTTTTTCTTGCCTGATTGCTCTGGCTAGGACTTCTAGCACTATGATGAATTGAAGTAGTGGCAGTGGGCATACTTGTCTTGTGCCAGTTCTTAGTGGGAATGCTTTCAACTTTTTCCCGTTCAGTATGATGCTGGCTGTGAGTTTGTTGTATATGGTTTTTATGATTTTGAGATATGTTCCTTCTATGCCTAGTTTATTGATGTTTTTTAATCATGAAAAGGTGCTGAATTTTATTGCATGCTTTTTCTGCATCTATTGAGATAATCAAATGATCTTTGTTTTTGTTTCTATTTGTGTGGTGGATCACATTTATTGATTTATGTTTGTTGAACAATCTTTGCATCCCTGGGATGAAGCCCACTTGGTCATGGTGGATTATTTTTTTGATGTGCTGTTGATTTCTGTTTGCTAGTATTTTATTGAGGATTTTTGCATCTATATTCATAAGGGATATTGATCTGTAGTTTTCATTCTTTGTTGTGTCCTTTCCTGGCTTTGGTATCAAGGTGATACTGGCTTCATAAAATGAGTTGGGGAGGAATCCCTCCTTCTTGATGTTATGGAATAATTTCTGCAAAATGGGTACCAACTCTTCTTTGTAGGTCTGGCAAAATTTGGCTGGGAATCCATCTGGTCCAGGGCTTTTTTTTGTTGGAAGATGTTTAATTGCTGCTTCAATCTCATTGCTTGTTATTGATCTGTTCAGGAGTTCTATTTCTTCCTGATTAAGTCTTGGGAGGTTGTGTGTTTCCAGAACTTTGTCAATTTCCTCTACATTTTTGAGTTTATGTGCATAGAGATTTTCATAGTATTCACAGATGATATTTTGTATTTCTGTGGTATCAGTTGTAATATCTCCTTTTGTGTTTGTGATTGAGCTTGTTTGAGTCCTTTCTCTTCTATTCCTGGTTAATCTAGCAAGAGGTCTATCAATTTTGTTTATCTTTTCAAAGAAACCAACTTTTGGTTTCGTATACATCAAGTTTTTTTAACAAAATGAAAATAAGTGACCTGTTTCAAGAATTGTCCATATGCAGTTTCAGAGCAAACCTATTCACTCTTAGAACTGCTATCAAGTCCAGAATTAGACACTGTGCTTCTATTTTTTAGCTGTCTTCTCTGTACAACATGGATACCCATCCCTCTGATATTCAGGTAAAGATCTGAGAACTTGTGATAAAAACCCAAAGTTTTTCTTTTATTATGAAAGAACCCCAGTGCAGGACATCCTAGTGCTGATAAAGTTAACAAAGCTTTAAAATGGAACAGGGATAATTTTTGTTATTCATTGGGCTGTGAGATGGTATTATCTTTGTATTCAGCTAAGCATTGGGATAAATTCTACTTCTTTTTAATTTTACATCTATTAAAAAATGGTAGTTTGGCAGACCTTTCTCATCAGGCACAATATCATGGAGAATTGTCTCCAAATACCATGTAAGTCTGCATTGACAGTGTACATTCAGTTTCAACAAAGGCACACCAAAATAAAATGTAAGATATCTCATGAAACTATCCCCCATTTTCTCTCCAAGCTAACCGTAGCCTGAGCATCCGTAACCCTTTTCATCTGGTGTTCACAGGCTCTCTTGCAGAAACTCAGCTTTGTTGCCTGCCTTCACATCCTTATAGGCAAAAGGCAAACATTCCCCAAGACAGCCCAAGGACTGGTTCTCAGCCTGCTCTGATTGGCCTAGCAAATAATCTGTCCTAGTTCTAGTAATCTAAGTGTAAGGAGCTAAGCTCGGTGATAACTTCTGACTGGGTGTTTTTCTGCTCTGTTCCTCCAGGTAGTCCTCGTTCTCACCCCTATCCTTCCAGCCCAGTTTGCCTAGTGGTTCCCTCTCTGTTTATCATTAACTGAGCATACTTATGACTTGTGCCACATCCTGAAAAATTTGTCATCATTAATGTCAAGGTAGCTACTGCCTGGTGTATTGTTTCCACAGTTTACTGGAGAAATCAGATTTCCCCTTCTTTTTGATGACCCCATCTACTATTAGTGCTTTTCAACTGCTTTTCTCATTAATATGCTTTGTAGATCAGTCAACTAGCATGTGCTGGGCAGAGTACAGGACTATAATTCCTACTTTCATATTTGATCTGAAACTCCTAATTGAAATTTGCAGCCACATGTTTCATCTTCTTTCTGCATCTCACTTTTTCTTTTGTTCCCTGATACCCATAACTTTTCTTATTAGTTTGGAGAAAAAAAGCAACCATCAAGAAACAGAAAAGTTTTAAATTATCAAAGAAATGCAAATTAAAATAAGATGAAATTTTTTTGCCAATCTTATTGTTAAAAATGAAAAAGATGATGATACCCTGTGTTGGTGAGAGTATGGATGAGCTTACACGGCTGTGAGAATGTATGGGGCCAGTGAGGGGTGGCAAACAGGGAAGCCTGTTCCTGAGACCTGGAGTAAATCCTGTGAAAAATTTTTGGCCTGTTCCCCCTCGCTGGACAGCCCTGAAAAGCATTTGTACAAATTCTTTTAATGGATATGCATTTAGGCCCAGCAATTTTGCTTCTAGAAATTTGTGCTCCAAGGATACATGTACAAAGATGTATATACAAAGATATTTGTGACAACACCATTTATAATAGGGAGTTGAGTTATGGTACATTCATTTAATGGAATAGAATACAATTATCAATGTCAATAAAGATATATATTGAAGAATATATATATATTCTTCAGTGAATATATATTGACCTGGGAACATGTCCAAACTATATTGCTAGTTTTACAAAATGATATTGTAATATGATCTCACTTTTGTGTTGAAAAAATACACATATATATGTGCTTACAGACATGTCTGGAAGGATAGATACTACAAATTCACAGTATCATCTCTGAATTCCAGGATGGAGTAATCTTTTGTCTTCTGTATTTTCCGGACTTTTTGCAATGGACATGTATTACTTTATGATCAGACAGAATAAGGCTACTTAAAAATATGTTAGTTATACAAATGTGAAATATTCTCTACCTCATAACATTTTTCATGTTATAATCAAATAACTCAGCAAACAGGTAGTAATTATTATACTAATAAATGCCATTTATTGAGCATTTGCCAGTAGACATTGCATTAGATGTTCTATTTACATAGTCTAATAAAACTTTCACAATAACTTCATGAGGCAAATAGCATTCAGCTAACAAGATGCATAGTCAGAATTTGAATCCTGTTTTGTCCGTCGCCAAAGCTGCTTTTTTGTGGCTGTTGAGCCGTAAAAGTATGAGGTTTACAATGATGACTTAAACCTGAATCCTGCTTCTAAGGAGTTCACATGGCAAGATACAAGCAGTATTCTAGAACTGGCATGATTTTTTTGTGTGTGTCGCTCAGTTTCAGAAATTAAGGCCTATCTGGAATTCTAGATTTTCTTCACTGTTGTTTCCTTACTCTGGCTATGTCATTTAGAAATGATCTTTTCTGGGATGTCTGATAGGAGACAAGAAAAGGACTGGTATGTTTCCCCTGGTGAGGAAATGCATCCCCCTTTTCATTCTAAGAGATTAGCTTCTGAACTAAAACAGAGAACATGGCCATAAAGTAAATATCCACCCACTGCCTTTGGCTCATTTTTGGTGTGTTAGAAGTATATTAACCAGTGCTTGCTTTAATATCAGACAGTTTATGTAGAAGTAACCACAGCTGATAAAATTCAAGAGTTCATGCCAGTAATGAAATTCCTCACAGTTCAAGTAATCATGGGGCCACGAACCTATGAGGTAGTTACTAAGAAACACAGGAACAGATCTTAATTTTTCTTATTAGCCACCCTTTGGGTCAAATGACTGACTTTCCCAAAGTTTGTTCCTTCATTCTTTATTGTCATCAGCCAAAGAGGCATAGCAGAAATGTAGGGAACTGCTTGTTTGTTTCAGTCAGTAACCTTTCTTTCACAGAAACATGTTCTTACATGGCTTTTGTGGAACATGTCACACAACTAGAAGCTCAGAGGCGTGGTGAGGAAATTCTGGAATCACCTTATGTCGAACCTGATAAACACAGGACATAAGTTACTCTTTGGGGTCTCCCTGGATAAACCTGTCCTGTCCCTGGCTTCCCTGGGCACCTCTCCAGGTGCTGAGCAGAACTTTCTTCCTTGGCTGGGCTGGGCTTTGAACCTGCAAAGCACCATATTTCCTTACTGAGTTAGGAAAACAAAGGTTGCACAATATCTATATCTAAAAGGCTTGAGTTTGATATTCATATTTTAGCATTCTCAGTATTCTTTTCTTAAAAAACACTTTATGACTTGAACTCACTTCCATAAATAATCATTGCAAATAATGTGTAAGTTTGTAATAACGCAGCGTGTGGGGCTAGTTTTAGCTGTCAGTCCTCTGCTAGGGTCGTAGATTCTGGACTACTAAGGTAGTCTGAGTCTGGCTCAAGTACCTTTTCTTTCATAGTCTGGTTCTGCCTTGTCTTCTGACTCAGGTGGACCCTGTACACCCACACTGGCCATGCTTTGTGGTTTGAATGATGATCCTTGCTTTTATTGTAAAGGCAGATTATCTGCTTAGTCCATAAACATCCCCAATCAGCTTTCTACAATGCAGAGGCTTCCTACTGCAATTATACAACCTCGGCATTGTATGCAATAGTATTTTCATTGCTTTAGCTATTTCTATTCCTGTGTGCTACTGTGCAGATCTGTGCAAAGCAGGAAATTTTAGAGAGTCTGACTTGAATCAGAAAATGCTCAGCCAATGACTTCTGCAAAATGCCCCTAAAAAGGCTGCTTTCTACAGAGGCACACAGAAAAGGTCCTTTGTCAGTCCATGGGCAGTAAACAAAATGAGCTGGGATTATAGGGTGGGGATTACAAAGATGAACTAGTGACAGATTCTGGCTTCAGAGAGCTTCAGTCTTGTAAGGGAGACAAGCATGTGAATATCTGTAAGGTCAAAATTATACCTGCCACAAGAGAAGTACTGGGGTAATTGGAGAGAGCAGAAATTACTTCTGACTGAGAAGAACAGGGATGACTTTTAGCAGATCCATGAATCAAGACAAGATTCAGAAAATCTAAGTTGCATAGGGAGAACATTTCAGATAGAGGGATCAATACAAGCAAAGCTGTAGTCTGGTTTCCTTATTTTAAAGATGCGTAAACAGATCCAGAGAAGTGATGTGTGACTTACAGAGATTTCTGTCAAGTTGTATTCTTGCCTGAGAAAATCAGTCTTCACAAATTCTGGCCCCCTAAGGGCTCCAAACAGTTTTATAGCTCTCTGAATTATTAGCTTTAAAATCAATTGAAAATGTAGTATATTATTAGTGGGGAAACATTTAGATGCTGTGGGCAATGCTTGCAGTACTTTTTATTCTTTCAAGAGAGAACAGTAGCATTGAGACTAACTTCAATTTATTGCTAGTGAATGAGTTATTAAGTAACAGCAGTTGTTGAGGCCTTCCTGTGTGCCTGGATCCAACGCACTCCAGCAGTGAGCACCCACAGGTCAGCTCAGAGCTGGAATGCCTCAGGCTTTCTGGCTTTCAGCTTAGGGTGGTCAGATTTAGCAAATTAAAATGCAGGATGCCCACTTAAATTTGAATTTCATATAAATAACAAATAATTTTTAGTATAAGTATGGCTGATGCAATATTTGCAACCCTATTTCAGCTTTGTTTTATATGATCAGAGTTTTTATTTTTATTTGCATAATTACCTTGATAGTTTTGCCTTAAAAACAATTAGTTGATATTTGTAGTTATTCTTTTTATTTAAAAAAAGAAAAGTACCAGTGAACACCACCTCACAGATTTTGAAAGAATAAAATCCGGAGGAAGTTAAAGTGAATAGACTTTAGTGTGTTTTATTTATCTTTATATATCTAACACCGGGTTCATGATAGGCAGTCAATAAATGCTCTCTGAATGAATGTAAAAATAAATGAAATAGCACATTCTTAATTTTTATTCCGTCTCTTGTTAGAATCTCCCTTTATGCAACGGCAAATTTAAGGCCCAAATGTAGCTTTTTCCTAAAATGTCTCAGTGGCAGCGAATTGAGAAACATCTTCACCATGATCAGTATTTACCAAGCAGTTAATTCATACCACCTGAAGAGGACAGGCCCAAGTAATCAGGCAATCTTAAAAAAAAAAATTGACAAATTATCTGCTAACATGATCCTGAATTCACGTCTCTCGGCTCCAAGGCATCCTTCTTCCCAGCTTCTAATAATGTCTGGCTATAAAGCGATAAGCTAAACTTTGTGGATTAAATATCTCAAAGGTCATTAATAGCGAATGTGCCTCTCTCTCTTTTTATAAGAAATCATTTCTCTGAAATCATTCATTAGATATAATTCACTACAGATGAAGTTTCTCCACTTCAGTACAAAGTGTTTTTAGTCCTGACGCTACATTTTGAAGATATTAAAACCAAAACTAAAAGCTACAGCTTGTATTAATTATCCTGGGTAGTTTATGGAGGCATTTGAGTTCTTAAAAGTTATCTAATATGATTAAGAAGGCCTGTCTCCATCTCAGGGCTGTTTCTGTACTTTAATAATTATTTTATTCTCCTAAAGTTTAAGTGCTTTGGGTTCTAATAGGCAAATGAATTAATATTGAAAGCAAATTTTTAAAAAGTATGAGGCATAAATGGCAGTTCCATTTATTGGACTATGGTTGACACATTGGATTCTTTTGGCCTAGACAGTTCTTTCATCAGAAGTCCAAGTCCTTGCTTCTAAATTAGAAAGTCTTGAGTGTGAAAACATGAAAATACTGTTTCATCCTTCCAGTTATTTAGCACTTTCTCAGTGTTAATATCCTTTGCTCATTGGGTTTTGTGAGCTCCAGGAAATTCTTTCAAAGAAGGAATGAGACCCATCATCACAACCAAGAATATTTGTATTTCTCTCTTGCTTTCTCCAGTAGCCTTTTGACAGGAAAAGTTTGCATATACTTAGGACTGAATATTTTTAAGACTTCCTGAAACAAGTGTTTATTCTAATTACAGTTTTATATGGGTTATACCACTTAAAGAATACCCACAGTGTGAAAATGTGCACTTATGGAAATAATAAATCACACCAATGCCTAACACCTGGTTCCTGATAACCTGCACAAAGAATGGATACACAAATGCAGGAAGAGCCACCAACCACTGTAAGCAGGACCATAAAATAAGTAATTAGATCATATCAACAAATCAAACCATCTGGAAGCAACAGACGGAACAACTTTGGGTTTTCACTGTGGAGTTCATTTCAAGAACCTAACAGCAAGTAAGGTGTATCTGTCTCCCATAGCACTGTTCTTAAGGAAAGTAACTTGAATAGTTATAAATTACCTTTTAGAATTTTATCTTTGGGGTTTTTTAAATTTTGCTTTGAGAATTACAAGGGTTTCATAATTTTTTATTTTATAAACAATTCCTATTTATTGTACAAAAGTGATAATGAACAAAGGAAAAGAAAAAGGATAGAAATCACTTGTGATTTCACCACTCACAGGTAACAACTATTATTATCTGGTTGTAGTCCTTCAAAATTTTTAATAAATACATATAAGTATGTATTTTAATAAAAAATGGACTCATACTTTATTTGCTGTTTTTTAACCTGTTTTTTTCATTTGATTGCGACATCTTTCTATATCAATATGTATGTACATCTCCATACATACAGGGGTTCTGTATTTACCAAGGTTCACACATAGACTTTTAGGGATTTGTGGACCCCTCCACCCAAAAAATGTATACAAAATTTTGTGGGTTGAGTGTGTATGTGTATTTTTTTTTTTTTGGAAAAAAATTGCATTGGGGCTTTTATTAGGTTTACTTTAAATTTTATTGATAAATTTAGGGAGAGATTACAGTCCTGCATCTTCCCATTCAGGAGCATGATAAGACTCCCAGTGCGTTCTTGGCTTCTTTGTCTCCTCTTTTAATTTGTACTTTTTTTTATATAGGTCCTACATCATTGTTTTAACAATTTAATGATCATTTTCTTTTAAACATTCAATTTAAATTTTCAATATTCTTTATTGTGATTTCATTGCATCTTAGGATCTACATTTATCTTGTAAACCCATTTTCAATTTAATATAGAACTCAATGATAGTGTATGATTCAATTTACATAAACTTGCTTTAGATTCGTTATTACATGAACACATTTCCAAACAGCTATATACTGTTGTCCATATGACAGAATAAAATAAATTATTTGTTATCAAATGGAAACATACCTATAAGGATTTACTTTGTATTTTTACATAGCAAAATATTTTTAATCTGTCTTTTAAAACTTCTAGAAGTTTTCTGTCTAATTAAATATATATATATATATATGTTCTGCATTTTTGTATATAAACCAAAGATGTTATTTAAAATTTTTCCTAAAGGAACCAACTGAGAAATGTCTATTTCTGAACTTTAATGTTGTCCACAACTTTAATTTCATATAAGACAGAACTATAGAAAAAAAAAAAACAGTTTAGAGATTTGGAGCAAAGGGCAGCCCCCAGTTCAAACAGTCTGTGTCCCAGCCATACAGGGCATGTCTCTGTCAGTCAGAAGATGAGAACAGGCACATCTAAGAGGTAATAGACACCTTCACTCTCATCCAGGTTGTAGATGTAACCATGGTCTCCAGGAGATGGAGAAAGACAGAGGAGGGGGGCAAACACTTCTGCAATCAACTCCTCCAGCAGCTCTGAGCTCATGCATTCTTGTATGGGATCCAAGAGGGACAGTTCTTTGGGTAGTTCCAGAATGCCTGTGGGGTCTGCCTTGATGGGCTCAAAGGAGATAAAAGAGTTGGGTCCCAGTGAATTGCCATTACTGCTCCTGCTACTACGGCTGCTGCTGCTGCTGTCCAGCAGGGCAAAAGACTGCAGTGGCTGGGTGTCCAGTGCTGCCGAGCCCAGCAGGAGTGATCTGAGCTTTGGTGTTGTCAGGGTCAGAGGGGAGATTGGGGACTGCTTAGGCGTGAGGCTTCCTGGGGCTGGACCAGAGCAGGCTTGGGCAAAGGCAGAGGGGCAGAGGCAACAGGTGGTCTCTGGAAGGTAGCAGAATAGGCTCAGCCGCAGGCAGTGAGCTCCATGCCTCCTTGTTCACCAACAGTACCTCGATGGTGTTGCTTACGCTCTTCAGGTGAATCTGGTACTTTTTCTGTCCACAGAGGCCCTCTGGGATGGGCACCTGCAGGCTGGTACCCTACAGGGTCTGGATCGCCAGGAGGGTGTCTGCAGCAAAGCATCTGCAGATGTCCTCATGATGTAGCCCAAGCAGCTGTTCTGTACATCGCCTATGATGCGACTGCTCTGCTGCATCCACACCTTGTGCTGGTCCACTTCTTGCTCTGGCTTCTGCGGTTCCTCAACCTCTGCCTTGAGCTCAGTTAGCTTGTCTGCAGTCTCCCAGGTATTGCAGCCAGGCCTCATGCTCTTTCCCTGGATTCCATTCTTAGATTTTTTTTCTCCGTCAGCTGGTGCCTTCCAGCACATTGGTAATGTCATAAACCCACTGTTTCTGGCGCACAGGTAGGGTATCGGCTGGCAGCTTGAGGTCAAGCATGCCTTCCTTGGCCTCCTGCAGAAGTGGCAGGAGCTTGGTGGTGAGAAGTCCCAGGCTCGTCCTCATTCCCGACTTGGGGTTCCCGGAGACAGTGGGACCAGTGGCCTGGCCTCTGCCTCCCCTCAGCCAGGCCAGCTATTTTCATCTCTTATTTACGTTTGTTCTAAACCATGGAGCCTTTCTGTGCCTGCTGAAGTTATAATGTTTGATCATAAAATATATATGCCTTTAAGTAAATTGGATACATGAAAATCTAGATTGACAAAAACAAAATTAATTGTTATGACTTTTCAAAACCCGTCATCACTGCATTTTAAGGGAGCTTGTAAAGTGTGTCTTTAGTGTCTTTAAATTGTCTTAGTTTATTTAAAAATTATTTCAAAATAGTTTTTAAAATTCCGTAAATGAACATATATGGCCATGAATGCATATTTCTATACATAGGCCATATCTTCACCATTGAAGAGGCAAACCAGTCTGCATTTTAATTTTGATGTTTTACATTTGCTATTTCAAATCACTGAAAGTTATCAAGAAGTTGTGCATCTCTTGAGCAATCATATAAATGTGCTTTTGTGGAGGTGAAGGAAACACACATTACTAAGCTCAATCTTGAAGGAAAACTCTGCATAGGAATTTCCTCTGTATCACCAAAACCATGAACTTTCTGGCCCTTTACTGTTATTAAAAAGAGTTCATTCCAACAGAGCAGACGCCATTGAACACAACTCCTTGCACGTGAGGGTCCATGTCTTTCACTTACTGGTTAGGGTTAGGAGAGCGTATAATGTATACAATACTTGTCATAGACCAGGGAACTCTAAAAGGAAAAACTCTTGAAGTAACTACAGTTAAGCCAATTGGGAATGGTTCTTTCAGCAGAATCTAACAAAAAACAAACATGAAACTAATGACCCCAAAAATATTTGTGTAGTGTTCTTTGGTCATAGTCCTGTTGGCACAATCCCAGCCAACTGTCTCAGAACAGTTTTTCATGTCCTGTGTATTATAGTTAATCATAATTGTGAATTTATTGTTCTTATCTGACCTTTCCTTTTGTGAGTTACATGCTATCTCAACACTATGTTTTAAAGGGTCACATCCCACAGAAGAAGCCCATCATGTTTGCAAAGTCAAAATAAGGACTTCCTTTGCCCCCCACCACTGGGTTGCAAAAGCACCCACTGTTGCAGCCTGTTAAAAACTCTTTTCTTTGAGATGACAGACACAAAGTTTATTTGATGATCTCATTAACCATGTTGTTTGCATCTCTGCTCTTTGCTCGATAAAAGAATAGTCCACAGGAAAGTTCTGAATTAAAATACAAATGTAGTATGCCATGGATTATGGCAAGTGGAAAACACTTTTCTGAGTTGAATGAAATTCTATGGAAAGAGTGGGGATTCCTGATTCAAAAGACCTGTTTTCAAATCTCAGCATTTCAGTTTCCTGCCTTCATGACAGTATGCAAACTACTTAACTTCTCTGAGATTTCCTGTCCTCATCTGTGAAAGAAGGATAACAATTTATAGACCGTGGGACAGATGAATAAGAAAATACATGTGAAAGTGCCTGACTTTTTTGAATGGATCTTCAGTGAAAGTAATAAAAAAATAATTAGGAGAATGCAGTAATAAAGAAAACTGACTATGAGAGTCCCTTTAGTTCTTTTCCCACTTCAACAAGAAAACACGTGCGAAGACACTAGCACAGTGCCCAGGACGTAGGTGACCATCAAGGGATGTTAGTTCCTCTTTCATTTGACATTTTAAATCACTTACTTGTTTGGTTTTCAGAGCTGAAAAGATGTCTGTATATTCTTATGTCAACGTTCAATAGCTAATTGCCTTGTTGCAATGCACCTTCAATGCTAGCATGCATACAGATCACCTAGGGAATTGTGAAATGCACACTCCGCTTCAGTAGGTCTGGGACGGAGCCTAAGATTCTACGTTTCCGAAAGGCTCCTGGGTGATGCCTATGAGGTGGGCCCAGTATTCACACTTTGAATAGAAGGGCACTCAGAGGTCAGGTGATATCTTCTCTTTGTTTCTTAAATTGTCTTATTTCATAGAGCTTATAGTTTAGAGATGGTATTATGTCACGCATTTCACAGATGAGAAAGTCGTGACTCTCAGAGGTTGGTGAATTAGTTGAGATCACTCAACCCAATCGTTCAGCCACACTTCTTATCCCACCACGATCAATTTTTTCAGTTGTGTGACTATGCTCTCATTCTTCCTATTTAGTTATCATATTCCTTGACAATAATTGTTACCAAGTTTCCTTTTATATCTTTATCACTATTTTCCAGTTCTTTTACAGATCTTTGTTCACGTAAGATGTGACTGTGGTGTGCGAGCATCCTCGTGCCTAACCCTGTCAGAGACAACCCACCCTTAACAGAGCCATCTTTACTGACAAAATGATTGGTAGTGGTCAGGCAGATTTGGAGACTTTTTGGTGTAATTAATACCTCCTAGGTTCATAAATCAGAACTGCTTCCTATCTCTTTGGAATGAACTGTCTACTCCTCTCTGAAAACCAGCGAGGAGACAGATGAGCTAAGAATCATCAGCTCTGGAATACCAGGCGCTTCCATTGTTCCACTGCAGAGCAGCCCTAACCCATCGACTAAATATTTTTTATCCAGTTCACTCTTTCCAGCTGGATATCAGGGCACAAGGTCCCATTGCCTTGTACCTCCCTAACCTTGTTTTTAGTAAATTCCCTGGAATAATACTGTGCTGCAGCATACTTCTGTTGTCTCTGCCATGACTGTAGAGCCAGGCTCCCCTCCCATTCCTGGGGGCACACCTCCCACAGTTGTCCCAGTTGTTTGGAACCAGCCAGGGTCTCTACGCCCCAGGTTAGGTTTGCTCTTCTTACTAATGCCCCATTCCTCTTTTCTCCCAACTTTCCCACAACTAGTGCCGTAGAGACATGGTTTCTGGCTCACTTCTAGAAGCCTATGCTGACAGGAGCATGTTCATACAATTTTTTTACAAAGATTATTTGTAAATAATAATAATAAATCATAATATAATATAATAATAAATAATAATGAGAATATCTTAATCACACTCAATGTATAAATGATGAACTTATTTTAATAAACAGTTAAAGGTAACATAATCCTAAAAATATCATAGAAGTGTAAATTTGGCTTGGATTACTAGTCTCTCTTTTCACAGGGAGATGATAAAAGTTCTTGAGCCTTTAGGCAACTAGCTGGCCAGAAGTTTCAGGATTGCAGATCTGTTCCCCTCCCCCACTTCTTCCTTCCTTCCTTTCTTTCTTTATTGTCTCTTGTCTTCTGTCTTCTTATGAGTGTTACAGAGTACTTGCAGAATCCCTGCAAAGGTATTCTTTGTTAACCTATCCATATGTATCATAAGTACTTTTAATGTCAATAGATATACCACTTCACCATCATTTTGAATGGCTGCTTAATTGTATATATAACTATGCTCATGACTTATTTAACTAATCTCCTAATATGGACTATTCTGATTCTTTTCCAACTTTTTTGGTGTTACAAGTCATGGTGGTCGATGACCTTGCTAAGATCTGAGCAACTGCTACTCAGTTATTTCCTGCTTGTTCATCCATGTATTTGCCTCCTCAAAGAATTCTTATAGGTGTGGGTTTTTCCTTTTTGAAGTACCTTGCCCAACACAGTATTCAAATAAATTTAGTAACTTTGCTATAGTGTGGTAAGCATAGTGCTTCAAAAGTTGGATTGTAAAGTCAGCCTACCTGAGTTTGAATCCTAGCTCTGCCATTTGCTTGCTGTGTGACCTTGGGCAAGATATTTAATCTCTCTGTACTTCAATCTCGTCACCCATGATATGAGTACAATAATAGTGCTTATCTCATAGGGTTGTTGTAAGAATTAAGGAAATGATGTATGCAGATAACATAGTGTGAACTAAAATTAAATAAAAGCCTTCCCCCCCACCGGCTGACTGAATGGACCCCTTCCTGGCCAAGAGGATATCCTAAAACTAAATTGTCTGCCACGAGGAGGAGGTCAGACATGCCTCACCATGCACCCCTCCCTTCTTGGAGATATCCTTTGTAACTCATTAACAGGCCTAAGGCTATGCAAGACAAACCTGCAGGTCCCCAATTTATATAACATATATATCCGGTGACTTGTCTCTTATCTAAAACACTCCAAGCCTTTAGACAAAGCTTCATTTTTTTTTAACCAATTGCAAGTCAAGGAGTCTTTAAACCCACCTATAACCTCTAAGCCCCCCTCCCTTTGAGATGGCCCACCTTTTAGGGCCAAGCCAATGTATGCCTTCCATGTATTGATTTATGACTTTACCTGTAATCCCTGTCTCCCTAAAATGTATAAAACCAAACTGTAGCCCAACCACAGTGAGTCCACTTGCTCAAGGCTTCTTGGGTGTGGCTCCAGGTCATGGTCCTCAAATTTGGCTCAGAATAAACCCCTTTAAAGCTATTTTACAGAGTTCGGCTTCTTTTCCGTCGACAATAGAAATCTATCTAACGTTTAGTGCATGCTCAATTAATATTGGCTATTGTTAATGATAAAAAGCTTGCTTTGTCTTTTTATTCATGCTATTAAACCTAAGTTTCCTTCTTTGGCAAGGAATATAAGGAACAGAAAGAGGGGAGTACAGTGGTCTTAAGAGGGTAAAGCACATATTAGGAAATATGGTCAATTCTAATTATGTGGCCAGTTATCAAAATTTATAATATGATGGAGTTACTGAACTAGGCCACAGGCTGCCAGAGATATCTCATTAGCAGTCAATTTGGTGGAGATATGTATAGTCACAAAACATCTAACATTCACCTACCATCAGCCAGGTCATGTGTTCAGACACTTAGATGATCTATGTTTCTTGTCCATGTGAGCTAGAACTGAATGGTATACTTTTATTTTTACTTTCCCCCTAGGATTCTTTTTTCTTCCTTTTTTTCTCCTGGTGAAAGTAGAGAAAAACTAAAATTTTTTGTCGACTTGGCTTTTCCTAGAGAATAGACATTATTGTACTCACTTGACCTCTGGTACTCACTTTGACTCTTCTCTGTAAACAGTTCTTCACTGTCCAGCAGGGTTTTGGCAGCTAGGAGACCCCTCAGTGGGAGCAGGGACTAGGTATGAACTTGGGAACTATTTTGGGAGATAAGAAAATGTGGGGAATTTGGGGTCATTTGTTCACTCTTAACTACTAGGGGAGTACATCAAAAACATCTAAATTAAGCATTTTTCTGCATTTTAATTATTAGACCAAGTTCTTGCTTGATAAGAAAATAAATCCAACAATAAATCAAATGTATGAAGGAAAGAACAGGCATTTTTCTTATCTCTGTGTTCTCAAGTGCTGAGAGCAAAACTGCATGTCAGAAGGCCTGATCTTCATTCTTAGTTATATACCAGACTAATCAAGTTCCAGAAAGAGTAAAGCAATCCTATTCTTTTACTTAGGCAGAAATTCTTACCTATTTCTTTGGATCATGTCCCTGGTCCTCCCTGCATCCTATACTGTTACTGTGTGGGACAGGAACCTTGATGGACTAGCCAAAGCCCAGTGATGTTGCAAGTGTCTGCAAGTGGTCTGCAAGTGGTCACTTAGCTAATTAGCGTTATCTTACAATGCTTTCTTGTGACACAGGAGACTATTAGGTTGGAGCCGAGAAGACGACACTCAAACCTGAGACATAGCAAAATGCCATTTATTTTGGGCACCTGGGTGCAGGTGGGTGGAGGCTGTAAAGAGCATCCACACCAAGGAGGGGAGAGTGATGGGTTTTATAGAGGATTTGGATAAAGGTTAGGGGAGGGTGAGTCTTTTCTTAAACAGCCCGTAGTCCCTGCTGGTTCCACCGCCACTGTTTATGGTTGGAGTTGTCTTTACAACCTCCCATCTCTCCAGACTACTGTGGCTGTTGTTTCACAATCCATGTGGTCCTTATCTGAGTTCTTCATCTACCCCATTCCCAAGCAGACCCAACAGAGACTACTTCAACCTTCCTTCAGAGAATGTTTCCTAGAATATATACTTTATGATCAAATTATACAGAAATTATTTTCTAAAGAAAAGGCAAGAAGGAAGAATTGATTAACCGTTACTTCTATCTTAACATTATCTGTTAGAAATTTTGGGGACACTGGAAACCACAAAGTGCTTTCATTCCAGAGAACACTTTCAGAATTTCAAAATTTCTGCCAAGTATTCAGGAAAAATAAGAGTGAATAAACATTACTATTTTTTTTGAAGCCTCATTAAGTTGGGATTGTAGATCCAGGCCTCCTCCTGGGTTACAGAGGAAAGTAACAAGTGTGAATATGTCACCTCAATGTCCATGATGAGAGGAATAGAATATCTATAGTATGGAATATTATATAGCCATTAGAAACAAAATAGCTATACTGCGTATATACTGATGTGGAAGATCATCTGTGATACATTCTTTAGAAAAGTAATGGTGCAGAATACTATTCAGAATGTGATTTCATTTTTGTAAAAACAAACAAAATATATAAATGAACATATAGATATAGGTATGTGCTTCATTAAGAACTAGAAGAACATATTTCAACTGTTAACAGTGGATTACCAGAGTTTACTTTTGGTAGCAAGAGTAAAGAAAATGGGAATTGTGTCAGGAGAGTGAGGAGAGTTTTTACTTTTTAATTCATTCACATCTGTATTGTTTGGAATTTTGTTCATAAACATGCATTTTTATAATATTTTATAAAAATTTTTAAAAAATCTTTGTATCAGAAATAAGTCTTTCTGTGTATCTGGTGGTTTGAAGCTCTATTCCATAAGGAAACATAATGTCAATCAGCAAATGATGCAATGACAAGTATACCTGAAGAAACTCCTTAAAAATTACAATGTAAATTATCTCACACTTGTAAACATTAGCTGTCACATGTCAGAGATTACAGGAAGAGATAAGAATGAAATCCAAAGCTGCTATGTGATAGAAATCATTGCATCTTCTCTGAGTGGGTTGATAGTAACAGTGGAAGGCAAATGTGTACAGTTTTAAAAGATGCTGAAAGTATGCAAATATTTTCAAAATAATGATATAAAGATGTGCTGCTACTGTATTAGGATACCTAGCATCTTACATACTGATTGCCATCCTTACACCTTCCTCATCAAGAGTTCCATCTCCACATAGAGGGGAATAATTTATGTGACAATGAATCAATTAACTAAGGACTATATTAATATTTGTATTAAGAACCTAATATGGGTTGGGTGGGAGGACACAAAGACGAATGAGAGCCAAGAATTGCCTCCTGTTACTTACAACGTACTAGGGGAGCTAAGGTGAGTACAGACTCCAGAATGCAACATGGGCACATGATGCTACGAACTAAACTAGGACTTCAGAATAGAGTGGTTGGGTGGTCCCTCCAAAGGGAGGTGTTTTGTTTTCTATTTTTGTTTTGTTTTAGAATAGGAAAAACATGAAAATCATTGTAAGCAGAGAGGAAAGAGTCAGTGTAGAAGGTGATGAAGAGGTGAGGCAAGAGAAAAGGTATAATTAATCAGGTAGGCCCTAGAAGAAGCAGAGAGCGAGGCCAGGGGAGAAGTTGGCCTTGAGAGGAAGGAAGGATGTTATCCAGAATATATAAAAGTGAAAAAAGGGCCTGAGTGGTGAGGCAGAGACACTCTGAGGTGAAGGAGAAGGAAACCAAAGGAGTCTGCCTGACTTTCTCAGTCTGGTGAAAGGCAAGTTTATTGACAGAGAGGGAAAGAGCGGTGGTAGGCTTGGAGCTTGTAGAAAGATTTGGCATAGCCACTGTGAAGAATAAAAGTCAATCTGAAATGATTAAAAAGATAGTGGAGCACCATTAAGGTGCCAGCTGAGGCTGCGTAGCATGAATTTTTAATGAAACTAATTTAAAAAATTATTTTTCATTACTTTCTCTAGCAATATGGCAGCCAGGTATAGGGGTAAAAAAAATTCAGCTTGGCTGGAATGGATGGATTGTAGAAATCAAATGATTCTTATTGAACACTGCATATGAAAATTCATTGGAAATTAGTCAAATAATTGCATCATTACAAATTTTGATTTTTCAATCTGTTTCTTTCCCCTTAATTTTTATAGTCAAATCAGATAATTACATATCTGTAAAGAGAGAGGAAAAATATCCTGTACTTTTAAATGTTAACCAACCAGGTGATGCCATTAGAATTTCTAAAGTTTCTAGCTCACAGTTGCTTCTCATACATTATGTATTTTTAGGCTGGAAAAGTTAATAACATCCTTTTTAGAAGACCAGGATCCAGAGAGTAGACTAGAGGTTGGCGCCGATATGCGTAAAATTCATCATTGTTTTCATCATTTAAAGGTAAATTTAAATGTTTCATCTAGTAGAAGCCATTTCTGCCATGGTCAAGCTGCAGTAAAAGCTTTTCTAGTTGGCCAATCCCTGAAAAGTTAGGACCCAGCATCACACATTCAGAAAATGGAATGATATTTGAACCAATGGTGTGATTATCGAGTTTCGTCAGAGGCCATATCTTACGTGCCAATAAATAAGCTCAGACCACGGAATTCTAATTCTTTTGCCAGGAACCTCTACCTTCTCCACAGTATAGTTCCATATTCAAAGAACCATTTATTTTCAAGCTGTATCAAAAGAGTTGTGTCCAGTATTTTTTTCAGCAATTTTGATTTATTCATATAATCCCTCAGTTTTTCTCTGCCTTGGGTTTTACCTTCTGTGATGAGAGAGTGGGAATATCATTAAATTTTCCTTTTACCTCACTAATATATTTGCATAATTCATTAAGATAATAAACATTAGTTGTGAGTTACTATGGGCCCGGCATAGATAAGGCAAAGTTGAGTAAGTCGGTCATGGAGAAGACAGCTGTGTAAAGAATAATTATAATACATGATAAGTACTACAATAAAAACGTGAGTTAAGTGGTATGGTGTATAGAGAAAGGGAAAGGAGACCAAGAGGAGAGAGTGTTTGAATAGAAATTTCCCAATTTAGGGAAGGAGGGATGAGATAAAGGAGGGAGGAATGCGGGAGGAGAAGGAGAAGGAGGGAAGGTGGGGGGAGAAGACACACCAGGCAGATAAAAGCAGCTGCGTTTGGAGGACCAGGAGGCAGGAAAGGGCATGCGTGCCTGGTGTGTGCGGGGAATGGTTAAAGGAACAAGAATCAAAGAAACAAAGAAATTTGGAATAGAGGTTCTTATTTCATCTTACAGAAACTACTGAATGACAGGAAGACCCTTGGAAACAGTACAGTCTCCTCTGAAGGCAAAGACCAAGACTGCCAAGAACCATTAAAAGAGGAAGAATATAAAAAGCTACGAGATATTCTAAAGCAGAGAGATAATGAAATCAGTATCCTTTCTGAAAGGATCAGAAACTTTCCCTCTACTGGCTTGAAAGAGGGAGTGTAAACAGGTAGATGTGTTCCCCCAGCCGCATCACGGAGCTCCCCACCCTGCTTCCAATTCAGTGTTTCTTTCCAGTGAGAAGGAAAACGTCCCTTCAGCAAACAAAATGTAGAAACTAGTGAAAACCAGAATTGCTATAAAAGAAAAAGATTTTGCTCGTTTTGAGCCTGATATAGTTACTCTAGCAGAGAACATTTCAGTTTATTGAAAAGCATGGGCTTTTTTATACCATCTCTTAACATTAAAATGTTTTAAATATTTTTTTTGTCTACTCTGTGGTGCTCTTTCTGTTTTAGTCCTGAGCCAGTAAATTAGCTGGTTATCTTTAGCTGGCTGACCGGACACCGGGCTGACCACAGCCTCACTATGGCCCAGAATTTGTGGCTGGTGCGTGGGTGAAACTCAAATGATGGCTGAAAAATGACAAATGGTGTTTAGCTTAAGAAGAGCAGAGATTGATTTAAATGGAACTTTTTATTTAAAAGCCAGATCTACTGCTTTGGGTTCCACTTACAAATGTTCCCAAATTTGGAAGTAAGTATAGATGAGTGTTCAAGACAGAATTCTTATTGGCTCCGGGATGCAGTGTGTTTTGGGTGCTGAAAGTGGTAGCAGCCCATGGGAGTGTGTACGGCCTCCAATTGCAGACTAAGTGGTTACTTCCAAAGAGCCCCTGCTGGGTTGGTTAGACCTCAGGACTCCTCAATATTTCTTCAGTATTATTTCTCATTTTATCTTTCAAGCTTCTTATAAAAGATTTGACATTTTCATTACACTTGCAGAATTTGAACTCACACAAGAAATCATTTTGGTCAGTTCTTTATAAGCAGATATTTTTGTTCATTTTTAAAATTAAGACACTTTGCTTCAGCTATTGTGAAAAATGCATAAAAAATAGTCTACGTAAAGGAAATCCAGTAATAAAGAGGTAGAAACAAACCAAATAAGAGATAGGCATGTTGCCTAATTAACTTCAGTCTCTAATTTTAGTTGATTGTTAGCAGAGCCTGGGTGTCAGATTCGAGTGAGTTTTACCTGCTTTATTATCTAGCCAGTAACAGTAGGTTCAGCTGTAAATTCCACTCACACACAAGCCCTTGTCTGTTAGCACTGCCCACAGATGTTGTCACCCTTGCGTTCCTTCTCCTTCCTCTTACTCTATCCATCTCTAGGGATGGTCTCAGCCTGGACCTCAGTCCTGGCCCCAGCCCCCGTCTGAGCTCTGCTTCTTTTCCTGGCCTTGATCTTAGTCTGGGGTCTTCTCCCCTAAATACTCCTACCAACTTCTTAATCCCTTTCTGGGCTTATGAATGTCTGTGCATTCATATGGGGGAATGAGATGAGCTATAACAGAGAGAGACAGTCTGGGCTTGTCTATGTGTGTTTATTTTTAAAGGCGTGAAAGAGAGACATGCATCATCTCCCTCCTTCACTGTGGTGCACCCACATACTGCTGTTCATGTGGGGCTCCACTGGATTCTCTACTGACTGAACAATTCAAACAGGGCCCTCCATCTGAGACTCAGATTCAAATTGATGGTGTGTAAAAGGGTCATAGTGGAAAGAATACTAAACTTAAATCCATGCCTGCATTGAAATCCTGGCTCTTCATTTATTAGCTCTAAAACTACTCAATGAAGCTGTTGTCTGCTCTTCAGGAGCAGAAGCATAAAACCCACCCTTCCAAGCTCACCATGCTGAGCAAAGCTAGTAAGTGCTTTGAGCACTATAGAGTGTTCTATAATGGAAGCTATGACTATGTAGACAATGAGTAAACCCAGAGGAAGGAAAAACAGCAGTTGAGATTTAATCATCTCAAAGCTTGTGCTTATCAAAGGCTAATAACCAAGAAAGTCTCCTGAAATTTTATAGTTACACAGAGTTGGATTGGAGGATATTTTTGTCTTTCTTTATAGAACCCAGAAGGCTAAGACTATGACAGGAGGAATGGGAAACATACAGCTTCCAGGGAGAAAAAAAAAAAAAAGATTATACTTGAGCCTAACAAAAGACAGTAATGCAACCAAAATGACTGTGAACAACATTGAACCTTCTTGGAAAGGGAGGGAAAATGTGTCATTTAAGTGACATCATCAGTTTGAATAAAGTTGAGACACCCCTTCACAAAACATATAACAGAGTCATTCAATACCCGGCACAGCACTTGGCACAAAGCCATTCCCTTAGATGGGAATGGGGAGGGAATAAGACAGAGGAAATATAAGAAGAAGGACAGCAGCAAAGAGGATAGATTTGTATTGTGACCTTTAGGAAATATAAATCAGAACAGGTCATTTGATTAAAATCTTCGAGGGCTTTCCCAGGATGCTTAGAATAAAATCCAAACTCCTTGCTCTGGTTTTCGAGGCCCGCCATGTTCCAGCCCGTCCTCACCCTCTGGCCATGTATATGTCATGCGCAGTCACACTTACCTTCTTGTTGTTTTTCTAACACAGGGTTCCTCAGCCTTAGCAGTATTGACATTTGGGGCTGGACAGTTCTTTGTTGTGGGGGCTGTCCTGTGCGTTGTAGGATGTAGGGTCACAAGATTGTGGCATTGGGAGCCACTGCCAGGCACATTTCTCTTTGGGGATTTAGCCATTTCCTCTGCTTAGATGCTTTTCCTCTGGCTGGTTCGTCTTGTCATTCAGATCTCAACTGAAAGGTCACTCTTATAAAAGCCTTTTTTAGTGCCCGATGTAGAATAGCCACATAGTCACTCCTGACCTTTTTAAAATTAGCTGTCTGGCACTGTCACTCTTCAATGATGTGTGTGTGTGTGTGTGTGTGTGTATGCATGCATGCATGTGTGAGATTTGTCTTTCCTCAGTAGGACATCTGCTTCTTGAGAGCAAGAAACCAGTCTGCCTTTTCATTGTTCTGTACCAATGCCTAGAATAGCGCCTGGCACATAGTACAAGCTCCAACAAATATCACTGAATGAGTGAATGAATGGATATTGCCATTGCAGTCAGGAGCCAATAGAAGTATATGATGACATTGGCAATCAGTTCGATACAAAGAGGAGTGGATGATCTGGGCAGAGCCCTGTTCTTCTCTGCCATGCTAATACTTCCACACTAAGAAGTTGTGAACGTCTTTGGTAAGTACATGGTTGGTTGGTTGGTTGGTTGGTTTTTGAGGCAAGAAATGGAAGCCACATCAGAGGCTGTGAGAGGAAAGGTGACTATACTTCCAGAAGTCACCAAGTGGGAATTAAAGCTGAGGAGGAAGATGGAGGTCAAATGAATTCCATGTTACTTGCCCAAGAATAGGTGTAATCTGGGTACCTCTTCTCCTTTCTGGGTAGCAGTCTTCTCTCCCACACTGTCCCCATGTTTCCTTAGACTCTTATTTTAATGAAGCCATCTCTGGGGATGGTGAAGGCCTTGGATTCATCTTACTGCATGTGCAGTTAGAGGTCTGAGATTCTCAAGAGAGGTTATAGTCCTTCCTCCTAGTGGATGGGGCAAAAATCTCTTAGAGTTCTGGGCATCTGGAGCTCAGAATGAACTCCAGTGACGTAGGGTAGAATGTAATGGTTTTATCACTTATCATCAATGCTCCTGGCATATCTAAATGGCCCACAAAAAGTGCATTTTAAAATGATATATCTATGCTAATAATTCACTTCTTTTCAGTTCTATTTGAGACCAAAAATAGAGGCTTAAAAAAACAAAAGTGACTTTCAGCCCCCATTTGAATATACTCTAAGTAAACATTTGCTGGACATGGGGGTGCTCTGGCTGCACATCTGTCACCACACGGGCCACCAGGATTGAGCTGTCTGATCTGTCAGCTGGGTGGGGCTCACCATTCTCCCTCTCCTCCTGCTGCCTCCTGAGGAGATGCATGATCTCCCCAGATAAAAGATGTACTTACTCACAGATATATACATAGCTCTATTGCCTACCACTAGTCAGTGTTCATTTTACTTGTTATAAACCCTTTCATAAAAATTTTAAGACTTAACTGGTTTAAACTCAGAACATTTTAAAGACCTTTGGGTTTTCTAATTTTTCATATAATGGTGCCATACTGAAAGACTAATAGCCTCCTAAATTATCCATAGCTGTAGGTAGGGCTTCAGGAAGTTGAAGTCTTCCTTTAGTCATTCTTTACCATGTGATAAATAGCAATTATTGGGAATATTAATTGCATTTGGGATACCTGTGTTTTGATTTCTATAATCTATTATGAGTCATTAAATCCTTAAATCAAGTTTCAGATATTCTGGTCAACATGTTAAAAAAGGAAAAGAAGAAAGCTCAGGATGCTCTCCACTTATCTAGCATGGATAGAAGTGAATTCAGACACTCCCAGAACTCACCCTTCCCACCTGGGAACCCAGAAGAAGGTCAGAGAATGTTGCTATCCTCAGCTCCCACACAAGCCCAGGACTTCAGCACTTTGGGGTACAGATCCAGCTTGCTCCACAAAAAAACAGGTCAGTTACCTAAATTTCCAGTATTTCTCATTGTAATGAATTTCAGTATAGCATACTTTAGTTTTAAATGTGCAAGGATTCATTTGTTAGAATTATTTTTCATAACTACCAAATCTCTTAAATATCCATTTCCCAAACTGATGACTGAACTGAGAAGAACCAAGTATGAATTTTCACAGAGTTTAGAGGCAGAAATAGATGGATCAGGGCAACAGTAGAAAAGTTAACTTTAGAGAAAGGCAGTAGAAACCTTTGTCTGATCATCTGGTATAAGAGGGAAAGAATAAGGTCAGATGTCACATTACTGATGTGATGATGCAATGTTTATTTCTAAATCCACATGAGCTATCTGCAGTAAAATCATTTAAAAATAGTATCACAACCTTAAAGGCCTGATACTAAATTAGCAACACTTTGTCAGATAATAGGATTTGACAGGGTTGGGCCAATTCAGAGGTACCTTTCCTATTTCTAGCTTTTGAAAAGCATGTCATTACCTCTGCTGAAGAACTTCCCTCAAAGCCCAGGTTTGTTTGTGTACGTTTCTCTTTCTGTTAGACCAGCACTGCTTGATGGACAGTCATGTGACTGATGCCTTTTCCTTGAAAACACTGAGAAATCTGAAGTATGGGACATATTAGAATGAAGGAGTAAAGAGCTTCCTCTTTGGCAACATAAATTGAAATTTTCTGTATAAACATTTTTTGGGATGGACTACCTGACATGCATGGTTTTCTAAAGGATTTAGCCTGGAAATAATTAAAGAGTATGGTGCTCATTAAGAAGCACATTTTTTAGTTAATAAAGACAAGATGAGAAGCATGGAAATATATTTGTGATATTATATTCCTTTATCTCTTAATTCCAAATATCTTGCTTTGAATATTTCTTCAGCGGCACAGTAGAATGCATTCAAAATCTGAGAAAACCAAAAATGCTATTTTTACCATTTGTCGGTAGCAATGAACAGTGAAAATCAAGGATTACTCTCTGTGATTATTTCTATACAGCTTTGCCATACTCTCTTATAAAAACAGCTGGTTGGAAAAAAAAGGAGGCCGTCTGGATTGGTGAATTCCTTAGTTTATCCATCCATTTATTCATTCACCTTTCATTCAGTGTGTATTTATTGACACACACTTTGTTCTAGGCACAGTGCTAATTATTATGATTATGACCAAAGCTTATGTAGCCTGTAATACCAGGTACTATTCTAAATTCTCTAAAAAATTCTCATTTTTAATCTTAATCCTGTAAGTTTTTGTTTTACTCCCATATTATAGATGAACACATACATGGAAAAACACAGCCTCTGACCTCACAATGCTTATGGACTGACAGAGAAGAGAGCCACTGAACAATTGATTATAAAACTAAACCTCTGTATTACTGAGGGAGCACATTCCAGGAACCGTAACTCCTGTTAAGATCAGAAAGATTCAAAAAGGGGAGTGAGGGTAGAAGGGTGGCTAGAAGGAATACATCAAGCAAACAGAATCAATGGCTTGAATAGCTTTCCAGGTCTTTGTGGTGGAAAGGAGCATTTTAGGAAGTGAAAAAGCCAAGTGTGGTTGGGATCTGAGGAGTGAGAGGCTGGGGAGACAGGTTGATTGACTTGTGCAGAGGGATTGGCAGAGGACGCTAAGACTGCTTGACCAGTTAGGAGGTCATTGCGGTAGTCCAGGCCAAACAATGGGGATGATGAGGGAGAGATGGGGACATCAGAAGCATTTACAAGGTCCAGTAGACAGGAATCAGTGGACAGGAATCAGTGGCTAATTGGGTGTGGGGGGTAAGGGTAAGGATTGGCTCCCAGGTCTCTGGGTGGCTAGTGAGGCCCTTCATGGAGATAAGGAACAGTGAGTGCCTCCCTGGCCCCACAGTCCCCCCAGCTGGCATTGTTTGCTATAGAGAACACAGTGTTGGCATCTCTGCTGAAATGAAAGTCACGATCAGTACCCATGTTAGAACCCCATGGCTTGTGACTTAGAGAGCTGTTGTCTGGCCTGTTCCAAAGACACACTATTGTACCACTGCAGAAATGGCCTCAGATATCACTGCCCAGTCCCGTGTTGTGTGCCAGACCTTCTCTATTTCTATTTCTTCTTGCCCACACCATCTCTCTTCTCATAATTCTTCCCCACAGCATCTCGTAATCTCTCTCCTCCCTTATAATTACAGTCAACTTTTTCAGTAACTCTTTTCCTCCCTTGATATTGCTATTGAGACTGACTATAGTTTTGTTTGGAGAATAAATTAAGTTTACTTGAATAGAAAATCACTGAAAAAATAATGGAAATTGTTTGTAAAGTCCAAGTACAAATGAAGTAAACGTTTTGGAGAAGAGCCTTATATTTGAAAGGGCTTTTGAGTTGTTTTAACTGTCATTGGATACATTTCTAGCAATAACTTTAAGTAGGAGCAGGCTCACAAATGGACTGATAATGATCTAACCATTTGGGGGAGGGATTGATGGGGGATTGATTTTATTTTTTGGCAAAACTACAAATAGGATGAAAATTATTGTGGGTGAATCAATGCAACACAACAGGTAATGGGATAGTTCATTACAATATTTAAGATTTGAGGAACTGATTAGGCTTTTATTATTGCATTATTTTAGATACAAGAAGCTTATGTAAACTAAACCAAATACAAAAAATGAATAAGCTTGTTGTTTTGAAAGTATTTCTGCCTTATATAGGTGTTGTCAGTTTCTATTAACCATCACTGGGGCTGTTTCTAATGCAGAAAGCTAGTAAATCTGACTGTCTCTGAGACTGTGGTGCTTGTGGTGAAACTGTCTCCCCTTCATGACCCCTCTCCCCCTTCTTCCACTCACCTCCACTTTATGCTGAAAATAAGTCCCTTTAAATTAGAAAATGACACCAAATCCATTGCTCACTAGAGAGCCCTGCAGAGTCGTTGTGTAAGCAGCCTGCCAAGGCAGAGGAGGGTTAGGGGCTTGGAGGCTTTTTGTTGTTGTTTTGGAGTTTAAATGTCTGTTTTGGTTTCATTCAAATAGTGAGAGGGCTTGTTCAGCTCCACAGTTTGAAAAGAGTCATATTGTTCTCTTTATAATAGGAGGAGTTTTAAGGTTAGGTTTTTGGTTTTGTTTTTGTTTTTTTCCTTCTTTCTGTTTTAGTTCTCTGTGAGTTCCAGATAGTCACCTGGAACCAGTCAGTATTCCAAAAGCCGTGATGACTCACCAGATCCTTTAACTCTTGGAGATGCTAACAGAACCCACTCATCACAGGTGATGCCACTGGCATTTCAAAGAGGCTTCAGCCCCTTTTGTCCTCCTCCCTGAGAATTTGTTGAATCCCCACAGATGTGCCTGGAAGGACCCAGGGTACGTGTTGTAGGCAGTACCACGATGAACTGAGAAATGGTCTCTGGCTTGGGAAGCTTACATTCAAATAGTGGAGGCCGGTTTTATACCCAAAGAGCAGAGAGCTGGGAGAAGAACACGTGAGCTGGGAAAATGCTGTGGGAAGTCAAAGAAGGGAAGAGCTTGAATAAGAATGATGTGAACATTATTCTTATTTCTTGTACTTTGCAATATATTGCACAGCATAGTGAATATAATAAATAATAATGTACATTTCAAAATTGAAAATAGAGTAAATTTCAACTGTTCTCACCACAAAAAATAAGTATTTGAGGAGATGGATATGTTAATTAGCTTTATTTAATTATTTTACATTGTCTTCATAAATCATGACATCACTTTGTACCTCATAAATATATACAACTATAATCTGTCAATTTACAATTTAAAAAATAAAAATTTTTAAAAAGAGTAATATGAGCAAAGGCTTGGGAACAAGGAAGCAAGGAAAATCATGTAGAGTTGACAGAGGTATTTGTTTAGCTGGGGCCTTGGAGGTGTACAGGAAGTCCAAAGAAATAAGGCTAGAAAAATAAGTGGGAAATTGCTAGGATGGTTGCTTCAGGGAGAGGGAGAAGAGGAATACATGGGAATTTCCCCTTTTAACTTTGTATGCTTTCATGTTGTTCTAACTTCCTACATTTCTCTATTGAATAGATGGGACCATGCTATGGAAATCCCTGAATGCCAAGCCAGGGAATTTTTTTCATTTGGTTATAAGGGAACCACAAAGCAGAAGGGACTATGGTAATAGTTGTGCCGTGGGGAGGTATTTTTGAAACAACCCTTTAGGGTATATTGGATATGAGGTTCCTAGAGACCAAGTCAGTGGTTCAGGAAATATAATAGACCGGCGTGGGTGTGAAGGAAGCAGAGAAGAGGAGAGGAGCATGAAGAGGTATCGTGGGGGGAGCCCAGTGCAGGTCTTTATGGGGTAAAGGAAGACTGTTTCTTTGCTCTCTTCCCACTTTCCAAACACTCCTGGAACTTAGATTCTAACGATGCAGCTGTCCACACAGGCAGGAGAGCAGGGGAGCTGGTGCTTCCTTGGGATGCTGCTTTATACCTTGAGTCACTTCCTTGAGTGTGTTTTACTGTTGCTCAAGGGATGCTGACAAGACCAAAAGCTAAAGGCTTAGTATAGCCAATCTTCCACTGAGTTAAAAAGAAAAGCTCAAGGAGAGGTCAGTGGAGGCAAAACTTGCTCATAAACAACCAGAGAAAAAGAATAAAGATCACATTATTTCTAAGGTTCTTTGCAGCTTGCTTTGTTGTAGGCCTCAGGCACAAATACCAACCTCTGCTTTTCACTTCTCTCATGATCCTTTTCACTTTCTCTTTTGGAACTGACTACACTTTCATCTTTGCATTTCCCCATGAATGCAATTAAAGAAACAGTCAGTAAATGGACCATTGCCTTCTCTATAGCTCTGTGGCCATTAGCACTTCTGCAGAACACAGTACTGACCAGTTAGTCAAGGTTTATTCTAAGTGCTGCCTCAGAGAAATGCATCTTTGCATCCTTCCTATTTGAAGGGTCTATAGATTAGATGAAATGAATAAATTATACCTGAAAAAGACAAGGGGTTGGGGAGGAGGGAGGGGGAGAGAGAGAGAGAGGAGGGGACAGAGAGGATGCACATGCCAGAGTGAACGAATACACAGATCGCTGCTTTCAGGTCCAAACTCAAGACTTATACTCACTCCTGAATGTTTGTTTATCTATAATAGTAGCCTTTGTGATCCCAATAAGGTCTTCAACTTTAAGTCATCATCTTTGAGTTCCTCAGAATGTTCAATCTAGTGGGGGAAATAAGTAGGTGGATACAGCTGTCTTTTAGTGTGATGAATGCTCAAGAAAAGGGCCTGGATAGTTGAAGATTCCTGCAAAACAATAGTCTAGTGAGTCATCAATTCTAGACTCTTTGGGGGAAAGAGGGCATGATCAGAAGGAAAAACACAGATTCTAAACTTGCGGAAGATTCAAAGAACTAGAGGTATCAAAGAGTCAGAAAGTATTACAGTTTGGCAAAATGTATACCTATTCCCTACAGACAGTAAAATTGCCCCAGGTGATAGCTGGGTTGGACATACTAAGGAAAACCATGACTCTGATATCTAGCAGGGAAATGACTAGAAGGGAGGTCCACTGATGACAATGAAGGGGAGAGTGGAAAGGAAGATGTAGCCAGATGGAAGGAACCTGAAAGGGAAAAAGAGTTGCTTGTGTTGTGTTGTTTACTTGTTTGTTTATTTTTATAAGCCTGAATGAGTATTGTTCTAGAATCACCAAGAGAAAACAGGTAGAATGCAGACCAACATCCCCCTCTTCCCACCTTGTTGTAGGAAGAATTACATATCCATTTTCTCACATCATCCTGAAGTTTGAGGTGAAAGGCTATATTTATATTCAGTTATGTCCATACAGTAAGTTGGGTATTGCCTGCTCAAGCAAATGAATTCTTCAGATAGGAGGGATACCTTCAAACCTCCTTTCAAAAACTGCTAGGGAGAGGGCACTCCACTCAGGGCTGGTAGAATACCCTAACAAAACAGTAATGGAAAACCAATTGCCCAAAGCGATTTACTTGTATGCAATAGAAAAGTTAACTGTGGTTCTGGGCATGGGAACCCTATCTTTTGGCTCTAAGATAAAAGATCATAAACATTAAGACTGAGTCAGAACGCAGATCGTTTTCATTTTATTAAGTATTACATTCAAAATTTACTTTGTCAGTGTATTATTTTGAGCTCAGCTTGCATTTTCCCACGCATAGGCAGGTCAGGGTCCCTGGGGAGCAAAGTCTGAGCTGGATGTTTATTAGGGAATGCCCCTGGGGCTAACACCTGTGGAAGAGAGCCAGACTTGGAGGGAAGAGAAGATGAGCTGTGTTGCAACTCTTCCAGCTGACAAAGGCCTCAGTTGACCTGACAAGGGGGCTCTGGAGCTAGGCAGGCCTTTCAGAGTTGCACTGAGTTGAGGCAAGGTGACAGGGCTTTTCCACCCTCATGACCATCAGTCATTGGATGTGGGCCTGTCCCTGTAAGGAGCATGGCTTTAAGTGAGACACTTCTGCCAGCTGAGAAAATCCTCAAAGAGGGTTGACAGTGAGGACTTTCCTCTAATGTGCTCCCCCCACAGCTGGAGAAATAAGTTCTTCATTCTTGAACGGGTATCTGGATAGCATATCACAGTATCCACACAGCTAGTAAGTTTTCCAGGATTTCCAAGATACTAGTGTAGTTCCTAATTTAGCTGAATTATGTAACTTTAAAGCCCATAATATAACTCTATAGTAATATGGCCCATAAAGTTCAATAAATATAGGAATTGTATAATTTAATCACTATTTTTATCATTGTTTCCATGAAAAAATATATTCTGCATTCCAAATTTGGATGCCAAGAGCACAAGCCCTGTCCGGAAATCGAAGGTCTCTCTCCCCCCTTCTCTCTCCTCTCTCTCTTCCTCTTTCTCTCTCTCTCCTTCTCCTCTCTCTCTCTCTTTCTATTTCTCTCTCTTTCTCTCTCACACACACAGCCTTACCCAGACTTAGGAAATAAAACATTATTTTGTCACCAGTCATATATTTACTCTGTAGAATACATGAAGTATTATGCTATTCTAGATGAGGTGGGGACTATAAGATATTCTACTACAGAAGCTCTGGGTAGCTTAAAGGACTACCCTTAGCTGAAGGAGGAGTGGCTCCTATTAATTCATTTAATAAAAATTCATTGAATTTAAGCTAGGTACCAGACATTGTACAAGGTGTTGGAGATTAAAAGGTGAATGAGCCCCAGTGCCTATGATAAGGGGCTCACAATCTAGAAGGGCACCTATGGTGCACATGCATGTAGGGTGCCATGGGACATGGACCAGGGATGTCAACTCTTCCTGGATAGGTTTAGGAAAACCTGTCTGGAAGAGGTGGTAGTTGAACAGCATTTACAAAGAATAATTGTATTTATGTGTGGAAAAAGGAATAGGGGACAGAAGGAAAGGAGAGAGCATGGAGGCCTGGTGGACTTCTGAAGCAAAGGTGTAGAAGTGTGGGACATGTGGTGGGTTCATGATGTGGCAAACATTGGGTTTGGCTGGATCATGGGGTTTGTGTGGATAGGATGGTATTTAGCAAGAAACAAAGCTGAAGAGGAACCAGTTCATGAGAAGTTTAAAAGCCATGCTTCCAAATTTAGAACTTTATTTTCTTGGCAGTGGGGAGCCATTATGGTTTTCTAACAGAAGAGTAGCATGGTCATACTTCTGTTACAGAAAGATCACTGGTAGCAATGCACAGAGTAAATTGGATACTGGCGGGAAGGTAGATAGGATGTTGTAGCAGCAGTCAAGCTAAGAAATCATAAGGCTGCATTCTGGAATCTGAAAAAAAAAAAAAAAGAAATCATAAGGACTTGAACCAAGCCAGCCACAGTAGGGATTGAAACGATGAGACAAGTATTTGAGGTACATAGCAAGGAGAACTGATTAGAATGGGAGAGAGACAAACAATCTAGGATTACTCCCAGGTGTCTGAGTGGATATGATGCCATTTACCAAGGCAGTGAATCCATAAAGAGAAGCAGGTTTGGAGGGAGAGTTGATTAGTTAGATTACCTGTATGTTGAGAATGAGTATGAGGTGGGAATGTCTACACTAGTGAATGTGTAACTTCAGTGCTCAAAGCAAAGGGTTAATTAGAGATATGGATGTATCATTGACTTGTTGTAGCCATGAGAGTGGATGTAGTCCAGGGAGATGGGTAGCAAAGAAAAAGAGGAAAGGAGGACCAAAGGCAGAACACCTAGGAGCCCCAGTATTGACAGAGTGGGCTGAGGTAGAAGAACCAGCGAAGGAGGACCATGAAAGGCAAGAGGGCACTGAGAGACAGCAAGACCTCAGGAGCCAGGCGAGAGGTGGAGTTTCAAGGAGATGGATGTGGTTAGAAGTGTTGGACATTGCAGAGTGGTTAAGATGAGAACTACAAAAAGTCTGTTGATTTGCATGGGAAATGACCCTTTGCCAGAGCAGCTTCAAAGAGTGCAGGGGCAGAAAGCTTGCTGTACCAGATTGCAGAGTAGAGGGAGAGGAAGTAGAGACAGAAGTGGTCACGCAGATCATTGCAGGTTAAGGAATATTGAGGCTAGAGTTGTTAAATGGAGTTCCTTTGAGAGTGTAGAAGTCATTCAAGATATTGGCAATAAATGGGGTGGGAAGGAAAACTGTGAGCCAAGAGCCCAAGTCAGCTTGGGGTAGCTGAGTGATTTGTTCACTCATTGAAGAAATATACGCTGGGCAGCCTTAAATTACATCATTGCCGAGAGGGTAGTGGGACCAAATGGAACAAATCTTAAAGGAGGAAAAGCTTTGGGTTTGGTGTTAAAAAAACAGTGATGCAGAAACGGTATCAGGGAAGCAGAAGCAGGCCGACACTGTGTCTGGCCCCTCTAATATTTACACTGTGGGAGAATGAATATCCTCCACCTGATAGGGCTCCAGAGAAGACAGTGTCCTTGAGGGGAAAGTCAGATTTCAGTGAAGGGAAGAGGTCGAAGGAGAATCCCATGAAAATATTGAGCACGTGGGAGGGCTTAATTACAATGGAACGAGGGCTCTGGACAGCAGAGTGGGAGAGGTTCTCGGGGAGGCTGGTAGTGGAAGGAGAAGGGAGTGGGATGAGGTTGAGGCGGGGCAAGGAAGTGGAGAATAATACGTGAGATGACAGTTGCCTGGAGGGGCTTGCATTTTGTGGGTGGCCAAAGATGACAGGATAAAAGTCATGGTAAGATTGATTATCCTTGAGGGTACAGGCCTGGTAAGTGCGGCAGATTCAGTCTCTTACTGGTTTTTTAATGATATGCTTCTGAGAATTTCCTTTGAAATAAACTCTTCCTGGATGATGTGGTAGAATGGGGTGGAGGAGATCAGCTGACTTCCAGAATGTTCCACTCCCACTGAAGTCACAGGATCCTATGGAGGTTAAGACCAAGGTAGCACATGGAAAGGCTTGGGAAGGCATTGGAAATTCCCTCTCTCAGGTAGAGTTTTCCCCTACATTGTTGGAGAGGCAGTTAGAATGGCCCCCACATGCTCATCTCTTGATGGAATTGCTTCAGTTTGGCTCCAGAAGCTGCATCAGCTCTCCTAGGGATGGGGACACTGATTTAGGGGCTGTTCTTGCATCAGTGGCAATAGTTTTGTGGCTTCATAGATATGGGTCATTCCTAACTCAGGTGTTTATAAAACTGGTGTTGTATTTCCTAAATTGAAAGTTCCTAGATTTGTCTTCACTATTCAGAGGCTCCTCAGAGCCCCCTCTGGAGGTAACATATAGACACTAAAGCAAGAGAAACAGAATTAGGTCAAAGAGATTCTTTTTATGGTCTGTTTGATTAGGGTCAAGCATAGAGCAGAGAATACTGAAACCTCCTATCTGACAATGTTAACTGTCACTTCCCTCTACCATAATATAATCAGACTTCATCCTGTGATGAGAGATAATAATTACCCGGAACAACAGCATCTCCCTTTACCCTAGAGTTGGAGAATTCCATCAGCACTTCCTTTTTCAAATATGATTTTCTTGGATTCATACCAACAAAGATGAAAATGGTTTCTGTCAGTGTGTTCAGTAGGGAATGTATTTTGGAAACATGATAGATGAACTCTGACTTTATTTGTAGCATAAGACATGATCTTTATAAAACATCTATCAATTGCTCTGACAACCCAAACCAGAATTTACCACTCTCCCCCTACAACAGTTAGGTTTAGCTGGTTTTCATGTTTATGATCATGTTATCAATATTTACTACATGTGTGTGAGAGGGAATGAGTGAGTGTGACCAAAAAGGCCAACTGGGAAGCAAAAAGCCTTTCTCCACTACAACATGTAAAGTTTGTCTTTTGATTAGAACCTCAGTCATTGTTTGAAAAGCCTTCTGTCACCATAGCACTGCCTCTTCACCTCCCTCAGCCAGAAAGCTTTGCTCAGAGATACGACTTCACCCCCTCTAGCTGCATGTCAGGCTGATCTGTCTTCTCACTTTCTGATTCCTTAATTTCTAGTTATATGACATTGGTTGAAACTGTGCTTCGGTGAATCTGTTAAGTTCTCAGCTCTTGGTTATTCTACTTCATTTTGGTAAGTAGAGATTTCTTGGGGATTATATAGCCATCCATTTTCCAAACGTCTTGGGCCTCATAAAATTGTGTGTTGTGTTGACCATTGTCCTGACTCTGATGGACAGGCTATGCCCTTTGGCTGGGGCTACCAGATTTAGCAAACAAAAATAGAAGACACTCAGTTAAATTTAAATTTCAGAGAAACAACTGATTTTATCTTTTATTGTACGTGGGTCCTTTGCAATATTTGGGACATGCTTATACTAAAAAATTATTCATTGATTATCTGGAATTCAGAGTTAACAAGGAATCCTGTCTTATCTGACAACCCTCCTCCATTGCCTTGACGTTGCCTTGCTAAAGGGATTGGTAGGTAGCCTTTAAGAAACTGCTTCAGAAGGGGAATAGGGAGGTCTGTGTAAGTTGATTAGCATCATGACATCTGAAGGGCTCTTTTTTTGGGAGGGGGAAAGGTGGAGCTGATCTTCATGTCATATTAGCACCAAACACTGCGGCTTTCTATTCTTTGTCCCTTGTCTATTTCTTCCTAGACTGGAAGAATTTCAAGTTTCTGAAAGCAGGAAGGAGATAGGGGTTTTATAATACATAGCATTTCTCAAACTTTTGCTTCAGAATATCTGTAAACATCTTACAAGATGCTTATGTTCTGTAGAACACTGTTTAGGAGAACCTGCCATGCAGTATTACCTATGAACACTTTTTTGCTACATGCAGACTTCTCCTGGTAGTACTATATCCAGCTATTTATTCTTCATATTTATTGTCAATGCCTAGGACTGGCTCAAACCGTGGCATGATAAACTCTGTATCTTGTGTGTTCCTAGAGTCCAGTCATTTGTATATGGTTATTTTTGGAAATAAGTTTTATAACTAAGCTGTTCATCAATAATGTGGCCTATTCAATTAGAAGTTTTTCAGATGCCCAGAAATATACTGAACCCAGTTCCCTCAAGCTGACAAGCCAAAATATAAGTATTATACATACTATTGTATTCCACTGAAGTACCTTCTATGCAATCAGAATAGCCTAAGGGTGTTTATGAACTTCTCAAGGCAGCCAGACTTAGTAGTTTCCAACACTCAGTTCTGTGCATGATGTCAAATGCCTTTGTGAAGTTAACAGATACAACAAAGAGATATTAATATTTAACACTGTAGTTCTCCCATCTTCACTGTGTGATGAAAATCAACTCAAGGCTGCTCTGAGTTTTCAGATAATGGAGTTCCCTTCTCCAGTTGTGCCCTTGAGATATGCTTACACATCCCTTTTTAGGAGTTTTGTTTCTCTATAAGCTCAACATTTACCATTTGAATGGTTTGAGTGACATTTTGCAGCATATGAATGATCTCACCCACAAGAGTTCAGTGGGTGTCAGACAATGTCATTCCAAGAAGTGCCATGTAACAATTAGCTCACTCTTCAGGTCTCATTACCAAATAGTGATCTAGTTGATGTGTAAGTACCATCTGGACTTTGAATGTATGCATGGTATCTTTTTCTTTTTCTTTCAGCAGAAATTTATATTAGTGATCACAAGCTAATACCTGGCATATTCTTTTTACAAGGCTATACTATAGCACTTCATATTACAAGTCCTGTGTTGTGCAATGATTTTCCACCATATTACAATAAAACTCTCAGTGAAATATGTCACCTCAGAATTTTACAATCCACTGACATGACATGAGAAAAAGCAATTGAGTCTTTTTAACCATTAGCCTGCAATGCTCATCACTTAACTCAGATAACACAGAGTGACTCTAAATCATTTCAATTACAGCTGTGTACATACTTTCATGTACACACACTACAGACACACAGTACACGCAGTGCGCGCACACACACACAGACCACATGTACACATACCAACTTTCATTTTACTGTGCTTTTCTAGTACATCTTACTATACTGTTCTAGTCTTCTTAGATTGTACTAAATTCAATTAATTTCCTGCCATACTTACTGGTCCAGAACTACCTAAAAGCTTGATTTACTGATCCAAAGGTTAAATTTCTATTTTCTTCTATTCCATTAAGTCTAGCAGCTACTAGGGTGACATGTTCCAACATTTCTCTTGCTCTTTATGATCTCAATAAATTTCTTTGACCCACTTTGTTCTGTAAACATAAGCAGAACCAGACAGCATTTGGTATGTATGAGATAATGGAAAAGTGATGAGCTGCCTAATGTGGGTTTTTGTGATTTTTCTCACCAAGGCCCAAGATAATTTTTTGATAGTGTTCTACAAGGAGATAGACAGGATTTAGCAGTCTATTATTCTCTCTGAACTCATCAAGGTCTGTTTAACTGATTATATTAGCTTTGCTATAAAGCAGAGAGGCTCTTTTTTAATTTTTTTAAGCAGAAGCAAAAAACTAATTGATTATTATATTCATTTCATAACTTCACTGCTCATTAGCCCTCTCCACTTTAATTACATATGCAGTGTGAAATAACCATAACATAATAATTCTTGCCATCAGCAAATAGAACCCACAGGACCTCATTATCCCCAAACTCATTTCTTCAGTGTTCAATTAACCATTTTTGTGGAATAGTTTTGTTTTACAGAAAACAGGCACTGGGTTTCAAACCCCATTTTTCACCAAATGGAGGCAGGCAACAGTGCCATAGATGGTGTCTGTTGTGTCCAAGGAGAGGAATTCCCTCCAATCTATGGTATTCACTGTTACCGTATCTGCCAAAGGTTCAAATGCAAGATGGTCATCTGATCTCTGCTGCAACCAATATTGGATTTCTCATAAATACTTTTTTCTTTCCATCTTTACCTAATCCCCAACAGTCAAAAACCTATTGTGGGAGTCAGGGCTGCTCTACCCCAAATATCTTCCTTCTCCCCTAGGCTTGAAATTGCCTCAGTTATAGTTTCATTTGGGTAAAGGAGATAATAATCTTAAAAAGGTTAAGCTAGAAACAGTCACCATTCTACCTCAGTGTGTTTCATTTGGTCAACTCTTTTCTTAGCGATGATAAATGATACACTTGGATAGAGTACTGCAGTACGGTATGGAGGCCTATTTTCTAAAGGCCTGGAGAACAGGAGCACCAGTCAATGGGAGAAGGATGGGGGCACAGTTGGGAGGAAGGAGAATGAATTTAGCCACTCTGAAACATTGCTGTTCTTACCTTCCTATCCTCCCAGGGCTTCTCCAAGTCTGGTACAGCTGTCATTTAACTGAGAGTTAAGTTCTGGGATTGTAGAAGTCAGGAAAGAGCAGGAAAAGGGCGGGGGAACTAAACATAATCAGCTGGCTTCCTGGTAACTGACTCAGAAATCTAGGGAGTGCATCCTTAAGACAGACCCACAATTTGCTATGTGCAGTGGGTATAAGGGTTTTGTAAGATTATTCTGTGTTGCATGTGGCAACATATCCACGTAGTTTAGCAAGAATGAGGCCATAGAAATTTTAATTTTTAATTTCACAAGTAATACTTGCACATATTTTCATTTTAAAAAATTAAAACCTTATAAATAACACTAAGTTTCCTTTGACAACCCACCCCAGCTCCCCAGCTCCCCAGCTCCACATGTATGTGTACATGTGGTCTGTGTGTGTGTGTGCGTGCGCACTGTGTGTGTGCGCACCGTGTGTACTGTGTCTGTAGTGTGTGTACATGAAAGTATGTACACAGCTGTAATTGAAATGATTTAGAGTCACTCTGTGTTATCTGAGTTCCCCAATAATAACTGTGGATATAAGATCAGTTCCTTTACTTTTTGTTTATATTTAAATAATATATATTATTTTTAATTTAATATTTATTATTTATTTTTAAATATATAAATAGTATAAATATAAATAAAATTATATAAATAATATAATATACATAATATAAATATTTATATTATACAAATATATAATATAAATATTATAAACTATTATTTAATATATAAATATTTATATATTTATTTTCTATATATAAATATGTAATATATAGTTTTTTCTTTTTATATATCCATAGAAAATATATAGCATTATTTTATGTGAATGTATTTTTTTTTTTATAAATTCATTTGTTCAATATTCAGCAAATGTTTAAGTGCCTGTTCTGTAGCAGAGCTGTTCTGGGTGCTGGCAGTTGAACTCTGAATAAAACAAAGATCCTTGCCTATTGACACTTACACTGTAGTACCTACAGATGGAGTATCCATTATCCAAAATGCTTGGGACCAAAAGTGTTTCAAATTTTGGATCTTTTCAGGTTTTGGAATATTTGCATTATACTTACCAGTTGAGCATCCTGAATCTGAATATCTGAAATCCAAAACGCTCCAATGAGCATTTCCTTTGAGCATCATATTAGTGTTCAAAAAGTTTCAGATTTTGGAGCATTTCAGATTTTGGATTTCTGGATTAGGGATGCTCAGCCTGTACTATCTTTCTGAAACTTCTTTTTTTCACTCAGTATGTCATGAAGGTATATCCATTTTCATACATATATATTCACCTCAGTCATTTTAATGACGGATAAACATGGTTATATCACAGCTGACTTAGATATTCTCATATTGATGGAATTATTGTCATGAAATTTTGACCCAGCTATCTGATCTGCTGGGCATGTCTCTGGAGTTGGCTGGCAGTGGAGAGGGCCCCCTGGAAGCTTTTCTTCCTCCCAGTGGCGGGAGGGATGAAGTAACTGCATCTCCTACATGACTTTGTGATGATCTGTCAGTTGTACTCTGGGTTGTCAGACCAGACGTACTGTGCAAGAGAAATGTTTGCGATGGCTGGTCAGGAAAAATTTCTTTTTCTACTTAGGATAATGCATCGAAGACTTAAGGATAAGAATCAAAACCAGAGTGGTAACAAGGAGAGTAGAGATGGAAGAGAATCACGGGCAGGGAACCGTGAAGGGGTGGTGGTGGAGGAGAGCTGGGAGGAATACCTCTGGGCCATAACAGCAGGCAAACGTGATCACACCTGAGGAGAGGCGAGAGGGCCTGTTTTATGTGGGGACAGATCAAACGCTAGGGGAAGATCTATCTTGGTGTTAAACGCCTATTTTTCAGTTTCCAATATGGTTCCTATTCATGAAGTTACCTAGTTCTCTTTTTAAATCCTCCTGAACTATGAAAGCCTACATGCCTGTTCCTAGACATTCAGGTTTGATAAAGATGTGGAAAAAACCCTCTGTCTGAACAAACAGAATGAGGCTTGCAAGAAGATATTCAAATATAGAATGAAATCCAGTCCTCGTAATTGAAATGTTTTCCTTACCTCACTCTGATCCACATGAATTTAATATACATTATATATAGAAGCTTTTTCATATAGTTTAAAAAATTAGTAGGTTTCACAGTTTTCTCATTCCAGTTGAGGTTTCAGAGTATCTGTTTTATTATAGATCTACTTCATCACACTTTAATGTAAAAAACATTACTTAATCTTTTCCTTGGTTTGTTCACTTTAATCATCAGTGAAAACAATGCTGGTCTTTCATATCATTAATCAAATTTTGATGCTCAAATTAGTGTTACGTTATTTTCCATTTGTCCATCCATTCCTTTAACCTGAAAACGATTAAACCAAATTGTAGGGAAAATCATCTCCAGAAAAAAATGTCTTGGATTTGGATGATTATTTTTGGAAACGTCATCCAAGTAGTTTCATTAAAGGGATAATCAAAGATGTATCATTACATCTCTCTTTCTTCCTATATGACTGTGATATATAGCTCATATATGTGTTTTTTAGCAAGGAAAATATTAGTGGACTTACTGATGTTTGAATAATTTAATTTCTTTGTATTCCAGGGTTATTCTAAGGAATACAAAAATGAAATCTTACACACCTTATGTATATGCATATATGTGACTAATAGACAGTGAGAGAACACATTTGCATCTTTTCCAACTCTGTGCCCTCCATTAAAGAGGTGTTTCTGACCCTTTCAATTTCTCATGTCCTCCTGTTTGCTTAAGTGCTTATGGACACGGGATGGGCGACGCTAGATTGCTGTTAGTACCAGGGAGTTAAAAGACAGGGATTTGCTCTTCATTTGAGCCATTTAACCTCCCAAACAACAATAACAATAATTTTTTTTTAAACTTTTCACAAGTCATAGCCCTAAATCTAGACAGCCATTTTGCAAATGCCACTATCAGGGGAGGATCCAGGTTTCACAGGCCTGAAGCTTATGCAATTTTGGGGGTCCTCTTTAAGAAAAAGAATACAAAACTATGAATTCAAAAGTAGATATGAAGTTGAATATTTATGTAAATCAGAAAAGAAATTTATCACAGCAAATTACAAATTCTAAAAAGTTAACAAAATCCAGAGAAAACCCAACATTTTAATAAATTAACTGCTTAGTACATCTCTATAGTACTTTTTCTCTACATTTTTGCTGCCTAATCTTTGACCACCATTTATATAAAAACCATTTTGTAATATTATTTTCCATAGAGAGAATAGAAAGATTATTCAATTCTTCTTCTAGTGTAGTTGGCCAAAAGTTGTTTATAGACCCAGGCATTCAAACCTTGTTACTATTACAACACCAAAATCCTAGAGTGCTGGGTGCCACAGGACATGTTCATATCACAGGAGAACCTCTAGATTACTATCTTCATGTTGCAATGCCAGGTGAGATGGCACCATGGGTGAAATGTAACACTGGCAATAACTTAAGCATAAATAGAAGCAACTAAGAACTACACAAATACATCACTCTAAACCTAGATTAAATGCTCCCCTTAGATCCTAAAATTGACCATGGCCACTCAACATTCCATACTTCCAGACCAGAAGGGAAATATGAGGGAGGGGAAGTCTGAGTGAGAAGATCCAGTGGTTTTGACTGATTGTGATTAAAATATCTTATTTTTGAAAATTTTACATGTCATGACCATGTGCTCATACTACTAAGACCCTCTTAGGGGCCCATGCAAGTAAGCGGCCCTGAAGCTTAAGTTTCATCAGCTTCAAGGTAACAATGCCTCCACATATCGTAGATCATGGCAAGTGGGGACTGACAGTGTAGAAGTAATCAGCCTGCTAGTACCTACTACTTGCACAATTTGGGCAGGCTCAGGCACACAGGGGTCTGGTAGGAGGAGGAGGAAGCCTGATACAGATGCCACAGGCACTGGGAGAAACAAACCTAGCTGCAGGCTGGCTAGCCTAAAAGAGGCAGCGAGACCACCTGCTATAGGATCTCAAGTGTTATGGCAAACTCAGATGGGAAAACCAGCAGAAGGCCAGGTGTTGTGAATGGAAGAAAGAACATAAATTTTGTAGTCATGAAGACCTGGGTTAGAATCTTCATCTATATGCCCTCAGTAGCTGTGTGACTTTGGGCAGATTACTTAACCTTCCTGAGCCCTACTCTCTTATCCATATAAAACTCAAGATGATACCTACTTCTTTGGGTTATTGAGGAACTAACTGGGGGGCAAAAAACCAAACATATAGATGTGCCTAGTTCATAGTACCAAATTTTAGTGGACTTCCTTCCAGAAGGCAAGCAAAATTCAAAGTCAGAAAGGGAACATTCCTGTGGATCTTTATAATGAGTCAATTTGCAATAAGACCCTAGTCTCTGGGTAGAGGTCAGGAAATAGAAGCTAGGCCTCTGGTTGAAAGAATCTACAGGAGCCAGGATGGATGTCAGGGTCCTAGCCAAGGTGACTGAAGCTCAGGGTGGGCCTGCATTCTGACGGGAAACTAAAGCAGTTGGCAGAGAAACTCACACGTAACCTGTGCCATCATAGAAGGAGGAAAGGAAAGACTGAAGAGAGACACATGAGAGCCTAGGCTTGCTGCTGGGCACGTAAGAACTCTGACTTGGGGGTAGCAAACACTAGCCTCAGCAGCCAAGGCTGCTAATGAGCAGCCTGCCATGCTCAAGACAGGTAGGTGTGGGCTGCAGGTGGGAGCCTGCATATGGGTGAATATATATATATATTTATATATTTATATTTTTATATATATATATAAATATATATATATATATATATAGCCACTACCCAGGCTGTGTACTTCTGGAGTACGGCCCACCAAGGGCCTGGAAAAAATTACCAGATGAGGCCTACTGAGAATGTCGTGACCTTCTGAATCTGCTTACAACTCCACAGATCCTCAGCTCCCACATCTTTGGTCATCTCCTTCTACCTTAAAAGAAAAAACTATTTTTCTATATTCACACAACACTTCTAACACCAAATGTGTGGAGTTTGTTCATACCAAGCAATTCTCCAATTCTCTGTGGACCAACTGGGTGTCTTACAATTCAACTCAATTCCAACACTGTCTACCTGGAGTTAGTGTCAGATCCTACAAGTTAAAGGGCTCAGTCCCACAAGACTGCCCCCACTTCCGATGCCAGTCACAAGTCACCTGTATTTGTAACTAACCTGCTGTAAATCAGAGGTTCCCACGACCCCCTCCTCTGTTTCAATAATTTTCTAGAAGGGGTCACAGAAGTCAGGAAGTCACTTCACTTACATTTAATGGTTTATTATAAAGGATATAATTAGAAACAGCTAAATAGAAAACATGCATAGGGCAAGGTATGAGGGCAGGCGGGGAGCCTGCATGCCTTCTCTGGGCATGCCACTCTCCCAGCACCTTGATGTATTCACCAGCCTGGAAGCTCTCCAAACCCTGCAGTGTAGGGATTTTTATGGAGGCTTCATCACATAGGCATGATCAATCATTAGCCCAATCTCTAGTCCCTCTTCCATTCTGGGGAGGTTGGGAGGGGGGTCTGAAAGTTCCAGTCCTCTAATCATGGCTTGGTGTCTCTGCTGGCCAGCTCCCATCCAAAGCAATCCAGGAGCTTACCAAGACTCACCTCATTAGAACAAAAGACGCTCCTATCACCCAGAAAATTCCAAGGGATTTAGGAGCCCTGTATCACGAACCGGGGTCAAAGATCAAATATTAGAGCAAAAGATGTTCCTAGCACCCCTATCACTTAGGAAATTACAAGGGTTTTAGGAGCTCTTTGTCAGGAACCAGGAGCGAAGAACAAATACATGTTTCTTATTAAGTCACAACCCCCTCTCCCTATAGGATTTCAGCCCTTCTCAGAACCTCAGTACCTTCTCTATGGGAACAACTTGCAAATCTCTATCTCTGGTTCTGCTTTTTTCTTCAACTACAAACTCCCATCTCTATAGAGATGACCCTATGACAACATCACTGTCAACATTTGTTGAGTACTTTGTGCCAGGTTCTGTGCTCGCTCTTCACTTGCACTACCCTTTCATCCTTGTAGAACCCTGTGAAGTAAATAACATTGTTGTCCCCACTTCACAGATGAGAGAACTGAGGAGGAGAAAGGTTAAGTAAGTTGCCTCAGATCATAACACTGGTAAGTAGCACAGCCCAAACCGCCTAGGTATGCCAGACTCCTGCAGTGGGACACAGCCCCCGTTGACCCACGCCTACTCCCCTCTCCAGCCTTGGGCTCACCACTTTGCCATTTCGCATCTTCACGCTCTTGCTTGCGCTTTTGTCTCTTCTTGTAATGCCTTTTCTCCCTCCCTGTTATTTTTAGAAAATCTGGCCAACTACTCTTCATCCTTCAAGGTGCTGCCTGTGTCACCACCTCCAGGAAGTCAGTTTTTCCCTTAGCAGCTATTTTCTTAAATAAATTTTTTTAAATGCAGTTAGAACCCAAGACCCTACCATCTCTTCTTCCCCTACAATTTAGTTTAAATATATTTATTATATTGACTCTACAATAGGCATTAACAAACTAAGGCCCACACACAGCTACGGGCCAGCCCCCCATTTTTATAAATAAAGTTCTATTGGAATACAACCATGCCTATTTGTTTACGTATTGTCTGTAGCTGCTTTCACACTACAACAACAGATTGAGTAGATGCAACAGTGACCATAAGACCCACAAAGGAAAAAATATTTACTATCTGGCCCTTTACGAAAAAAAGTTTGCTCTAGAAGAAGTTGTGAAGCAGTCAAAATTTGGGGCCATCCAGCCTTCTCTTTTCTGTCATAGCCACAATGCTTGAGCAGAGCATTCATTGTCCTGTCTCTCCCTTCACCTTCTACATGACCAGCTTTCTCCACCCCCAACTTTGTATCATCCAATGGAGAAGAATTTCTGCCCTGGTGGGCTTTGGAATTCTCAACAGCTGATTAGGGAGCTATGTGGAGGGAGATGAGGAAGCTGTGTGGAAGCTGTGTGGCCTGTGTTTTTTAAGTGAGGTCTGTGGCTCAGCTGCATCGGAATCATTGGAGGAGTTTTTTAAAATGTAGACTGTGCAGGACACAGGAATTAGGAGGGAGGGAAGGCCTGGTCTCCGTGTAGGCCAGTGTTTCTCACAGTGCCAAATCCTGAGTTCTAGGTGGGCAGTAGGTGAACAGGGGCCCCACTACAGGCAAACTGAATTTTTACTAGTTCTTTATGTGATACAGATGCACACTGAGGTTTGAGAATCATGGAATTCATCCTTCTGTAAGACATCCTAGATTCCTAGTTTATAGAATAGAACCTTCTTTTAAAGATGAACAACCGAGAATAAGTTTCAAAAATAACTAAATTGACTCTCTAGTTACCGATAGTTTATAGTCTGTTTCTTAGATATCCACTTTCAGAAATGTGAAGAGGAACAGAAAGGGGGATGGACTACAAGGTAAAGAGGGCAAGGAAATGGAGTCTGAAGAACATTATAGAAAACTTAGGAAGCTTGAGTACCTGGAGGCAGGGATGGGAGGGTAATGGCAGAAGAATGAAGAGTTGTCAAAAGTGACTTCAGTATTGCCCCTGTCTAGAAGTCTGGCCCCATAGGACCACATGGAAGCTGTCACTATGGATAAAATTTCACACTTTTAAATGTATGAAACAAGTTTGGGTTCTGAGCCTGCCGTAGACTGATGGTTAGTAGTCCTGAACACTGTGCTTTGTGCTAGAATTGACTGATTGGTAAATGCATCAAATCATCAATCCCTTCCTCTCTACACAAACCATCTGCCTGGGATATTGGGAAGTTACAAATAAGATCTGGTGAGCCCAAGCCAGGGGTCTGTCAGAAGCCTGCAATTCTTAAAGTCTTCCTCAGACTTGGCTAATGACAAGGGACTTAAACAGCACTGACTTCTCTATTTGACAGCTATCCCAATCTTCATGCTGACAGATCTGTTTTTCTTGGCTCTGGAAAGTCATCTCTGAGCAGGAATGGTGGGTAGCAGTGTAACTCTAATTCAGTGCATTAGCCGCAGAATGCAGGGTGTTTATGTTGGACCAGATCCTGTTGCTGACATTTTGGCAGGCTGGCTCGTGTCACTGAAGAACTTACCAAAATTGCAAAAGGGAGTCAATGTAAGACGAGCAGTTTTCCACTTTTAGTGTAGTCCAGCTGCTGCCCCGTGGAGGAGGTGGACATGGCCACGCGGCCTCTGCATTCAAGTCTGCCTTGCAAAAGCATGCAAGGCACCTAAAGACAAAGTTGTAAGACACCAGTTTGGAATCTGTATTTTAGACTCTAGCAATTAATCTAGCATGGTGACAATTTTGTAAATCTGGTACAAGAGTTAAACTTTTAAGTAATTTGATTAAGCACTATAAATCAAAGTAGAAGTGTCTCAAAAATGTAAAGATGGGTTCCTGGAACATAATAGACTTTGACTCATTTTAGTCATATAATAAATTAACTAAATTTATACTCATTATTCTGGGTTCAGTGTGAAAATGTTAATAATTTACCATTATTAAGTGGCTTCTGTTGGCTTTAGACATTGAGTGTCATGGGTAGTTTCTCTGTAAACAAGATTTTTGAATAAAAATAGATTAACTTTACCCTATGGCCACCTCAGGCTTACAAATGAGGGGAGGGTCACTTTTCTGTAAACTTCCTTCCCTCAAGAGAGGATGAGCAGGAAAAACAACAGTGTAGGGGCCTGGACTGTGCCACTCACAAAGAAAGAAGTAAGTTACTTATCCCTTCACAGGGTTACTTTGAGTCTTAAATCTGTTAATATTTAGTGTTAATATGAAGTGCTTAATTAGTGGCTGTGCAGAGTAAGTAGTCAAAAAATGTTAGCAGTACTATCACTATCACTATTATTATGGGAGCCACTCACGCCACTCGAAACACCTGGTCTAGATGTGGGTGGCTGTGCCTCCCCCATAAACGTGCATCCATCCTGTGGTCATGTGGCAAATGAACTGTGACGTGACGGTAAAATCTGAGGGACTTTAGGTAGATCTCCTTCAGTAGATGGCGGTCACTGAAGCCAAAATGTAATGGATTGTGTGGGATTTGAAGAAGCAGAGCAGGCCGTTTAGGGGTTTAATATTAAGGGAAAGAAGAAAAATGGGCTGGCAACTTGAGAGAAAGATAGAGTCAAAGAAATGATTGGTATAGGGAGACTCTGGCAGACCACAGCAGCCTGAGATGAAATGGCTCTCACATTTGGCTCTCACTCCTCTCTCTTATTCCGGGTCCCCCGCCTCCTGAGGTTATCCCCTGTCATCAATTTTAAGAGTCTGCAGAGAGTATTTCACATTTGCACATGACCAGGGGCTCTCCTGTGTCCCCCCAACCCACATCATGGCAGCTGTTTTTCTCCTCTCTGTAAAGGATAGTCCTGGCAGAAACTCCATGAGAGAGGGATTCTCTGATCAGAAAAGTTTGAGAGATGCTAAATAGTACATCCTCCCCCTTAAAAAGTCATGCTGTGCATAAATTGACTAAAAGGAAATTAATCCTTTTAATTCCCCCATACAACTACTTGTTTTACTTAACCCATCATTTTCTAGGCTTGTTTGATCACAGCAGTGCTCACCCCTTTTACTTGCATAAAACCTTTCACGGCCCAGGGAATCACTGCTCCTTGTAACATACTATAAGGAAGGCTGGTATAAGGCACAATGGGGGCTACTGAGGAGAGGGGGACAAAGTATAAAGATGACAGTCACCTCGCTTGCCCTCAGGAAGCTGACATGTCGGGTGAGGGTGGGCTGGGAGAGTGGAGTGCTGCTGAGCCAGTGCTTGGTCCCTGCTGAGCCCACTCCCTCTCTCCTGTTTGTACCCAGTGCTCCACCTTCCTCCGACACGTGGCTGCTGTACTTATGCTGCTGCGAATTGCTAAACTAGAAACCGAACCTTGTGTGTCTGCCCCATTCTAACTCCCCTTTAGTATGGAGACGTGGCGAGCAGAGCCCAGACCGAGTCTTCCACGCTATCCCTCCACTGGTGCCCTAAAAGAACTAGGACTCTGTGGAAACAGTGTTTTAATTACAGTAATCTGTCCATTTTGTGGCTCTTTGGGAATGCAGTTATCTCATCTGCCGAAAATGTTGGTGACTAGTTAGTTCTGGAGTGACCACCAACACGGGGTGTGGGAGTTGAAGATGCAGATTTTTTCCACCTGTATTTCCTTTCCCTGAATGAATTTGGCAGTCCTGAGGCCTCTGATGTCCCCATCTCCACTTCCCCTGTGAAACTCCCCTGATGTGAAAAGTATATTTAGAAGCTGGTTAAAAATGAACCTGGCAACTACTTTGCTGTTTAAAAAGTTGTTATGGATTTACTATGTTCATATACTTTTTCTTATCTTTCTTTGTCTGTAAAGTTACAGAGATTTTCTCATAGTTTTTAACTATTTGGTTAAAATAGTGGGAATACCTAACTATTCATTCATCTTAATATTTTTTCCTACAAAAAGGACCAAGGATGGAGAATAAGAAATTATCACAATAGTTTTTCTATGAATAAAATACCCCCATTGTTTTACATCTGAACATTAGATTTTCTTTCAAAAATTCAGAATTCTGGAGGCATTGATTTGTTTGTTACCAAATATAACATACGATTTAGTTCCATGTTTCTTTCACAAAAATACTATTGCAAATGTCTGCCTCTTTTCTAGTGCTCCAAAAGTGCCTATGGTTATTTAGCCTTTGAAACACAATATTTTCCTATTTGGTGCTGAGTATTAATTTCTGTCAATTTGGCACTTTTTGACTAATTAACCTTCAATTTTAGAAGCTTCTTAAAGTAGAGGATGTATCTCCTTAACATATAAACATCCTCATGACTGGGACAGCTAGTCAACTGAATGAGTGTACAATTTTATACTCAAAAGATAATATAAAATTCTCCTGAGTGTGTGATAACAGACTAGGGACTACCCAGAGTTACTCATCAGATAGAACCCTTACTTTCTGAGCTATATATCAAGTCAATAATAAACATTAGAAAACAAAGAAAGTGGTAAGGGTGGAAGAACCCACATTTCCACACTTACAATCCCAAAGGATTAAAGAGGAAGTGAGTTCTTTAGTGAGATTTTTTTCCAAGAATATCAAGAAAGTTCTTAATGTTCTTGGAAACAGAATATTTCTCTAGTAGGGAGTTGTGCAACAAGAGGTTTAGTGCCAGGAGTGGGGAAATTTTTGGTGAAAGATGCCAAGACCTCACCAAACTATGTATAGAAGGAGACCAAAAGAAGGCTCTGCAAGCCACAATCTACAATTTGAGCTAGTGACAGGTTTGGGGAAAGGCTAGGAAATAGGCCAAAGCAGCTGGTAAGAAGGATTGCTGTAAAATTTTGAATTAAATGAAATGTGTGCAATTTGATAGTGGCCATGTCAGCAAAAAAAGTATTCTATTTGAAAAACAGCCAATTTACCTAATTCTTGATTATCTGTGGCAAGGTGCTATGAAGGTCTCTGGCATAAATAATCCAAACTCACAGACAGTACTATGCCACAGGCAATAGTTTTAATGTCTCTACCCATCAAATCTTTTCTAGAACTACTAAGAAGGGATTCAGTAGATTGGTTTGAATGCTTCCCAATTCTACTTCCTGATTCTGTTGAACGTCATCTAGTAAGTATCAAAGGGAAACAGAGAAGGAAAGAATCTATCACATGCCTTACAAATAGCAGGCTCTCAGAAAAGTTTATTGAGTGAAGGAATGGAATGACAGGAGGAATTTCTAGTCTTGGCTCTGTCATTAATTACACGACAACGTTGGGCAGGTCACTTAACCACTTTATGGTAAATCATCCCACTGACCAATAAAACCTCAATGCCCTCATCTGCAAAATAAAGGGGGTTGAACTATTGGACCTCTAAGGTCCCTTTCGGCTCTAAAATTCCAGCATATACATGGTTTATTGTGCATAAATAGTTTCTGAGTCATTCAGGATCAACAATGTAGGAACTAAGAATTCTACAGCAAGGAGGAATATAGTCTCTAGATTGTGCAGAAGGAGGAGGAAGGGTATAAGGCTTTCATCACCATTTTCACTATCATCAAGCATGTAATGTTTGCCTAATAAATAAATGTAAGACCCTGAGCTACCTGCTGGAGAAATAAAAGCTTCATTCTTGCTCTAAAGGAGCTTATTTTCAGTCATGATGCAGTCAGCTTCATGGAGGAAGTAAGACCTAAGTTAATGGTTTAGATGTCAATGATAAAACAAAATCACAACATTAAATATGACAAGTTATGTGCTTTTGTCTATAATTTTTTTCTATAAAAATTAAGAGCCTATAGAAAGCCTTAGGCTCCAGGTCCAGGATCTAAGTCAGGTCCAGGTGTGGTTCCTTGGGTACTTTGCCTTGAGCACCATACTTCACCTACTGGAGACCGATAGAGACAAGTTATAATACCACACACATATAACATACAATGGATATTCTGAACTTAGTACCAAACTTAGATAACTGCAGTAGACACTCCCATTCAAAAAGGGGGGAAATGGGAGGCACACAACAGTGGCTGAGTCATAGCAATTATAAAATCTATCCAGGCACACATCTCCAGGTCCTTCCCTGGAACTTAGTCCTACTTCCTGGGAGTTGTTTTCCATGGCTGTTGGTTATGCCCTCTGGGTCCTTGGTTCCAGTCTCTGGGTCATCCTTTTTGTTTCATAAGTGGCCCATGTTTGCAACTGAGCAAATTTCTCAGCTTACTTCCTAGCTGCAGAAGTTTGGGATTTCAAAGGTTTCTTTACATTTTGCACTATCTCTGTCTCCTTTAGCCCAAACTGATACATTATCCTTAAAAAATGTATGGGCTTCCTGCATGTCAATATGTAATCCATTCCATTAGACAAAACCCATGAATTTCTTCAAGATAAATCCTTCTCTACCTTGGTTCCCTGTGACCCTGCTGTGGGACAATGCTCTTAAAATCATTAGAAGCCCTATTGTTTAACTGTGAGCATCTGTGAGGAATGATCTTATGATCCTTTGGAGAACTTTGTCTGTCTGAAAGAGTCAAAGAGATACCACCATAGATCTTTATGAGATCTTAACAAAGGATCTTACAGTCCCACCCTGGATGTCATCTTTCCCAGGAAGCCATGTCTTCTCAGTCAGGAAACTGGCTGAGAAGGCTATTATGGACCCTTTAAAATTCACCCAACTTCTACTCGAGAACTGAATAGTTAATTCATTCCTCTTATTTTAACATAGGCGACTAGAAGAAGCCAGACAGCACCCTCAACACTCTTCTTAGAAGTTTCCCTAGTTAGATCATTAAGTTCATTAGGTACAATCTTCATTTTCCACATTATTGCTGGTGACAATTTTGCTGAACTTCCTACTACTATATAACAAGAGTCTCCTTTCCTCCAGCTCAAATAATATTTCCTTCACTTTCCTTTAAGCCTCACCAATAGCATCCTCAAGGCTTCTGATAACAATCTCTTGAAAACCTTTTAGGCTTTCACTAACAGGCTCTACACATCCCTTCTGGCTTCTTACTGCTGCCTGATCCCAAAACCAATGCCACATGTTATAGGTTTTTGTTTACAGGAATACCTCAATTTCAGGTACCAAAAGTACCAAAATCTGCTGGTTAGCTGTTGCTAAATAACAAATCACTACAGACTTAGTGGCTTAAAATAACAACACTAATGTTATTGTCTCTCACAGTTTTTCTGGCTCAGGAATTTGGGAAGGGCTTGGCTGGTTAATTCTGGCTTAGGGCTTTTCATGTGGTTGTAGTCCAGTGGTAGCTGGAGCTGGACCAGTGGGGAAAGGGTATGCTGGAGAAGTCAGGAGTTGTCTGGGCATCTCTCTTCACATTGGCTCAGGGCCTCTCCATGTGGTCTCTCTGTGGACTTTCTCATAATATGGCAGTCCCCAAAATCAAAGCAGCCAGATTGCTTATTTAGCCACAAAAGACTTCAAGAGTGAAGTATTCCAACTAACAAGGCAGAAGCTGCATTGCCTTTTAGGACCTAGCCTGAGGAGCCCTGCAGAATTACTTCTACCAAATTCTGTTGGTTACAAACAAGTCACAAGTCCACCTAGATTCAAGGAGAAGGAAATTAGACTCCACCTCTTGATGGTGATGAGACAGAGTTCTATAAGGGCATGTAGAATGGGATATATTGTTGTGGACATCTTTGAAAAATACAATCTATCACATCTACTGTGCAGACTGTAATGAGGGTTAGGGAAGGTGAATGTAAAGTGCCTGCCACACTGCCTGACATTTGTGTAGTAGCTGCTAAATTATTTTTATTATTACTCAGGTCATTATTATTACTTTTATTATTCAGTATGGGGGTTTGTTTCTGAGAATTATCAGAATCTTCTCAGATGAAGTATTGTTTTAACTTCCTTTATTCCTCCTTTTTAATTTTTATCATAGTCTTTAATTACTAGTAGAGCACTTTTATAAATAATCTTATATCTCATAAAATCACAGAATATTAGGTCTTGAATATGCCTTATTTATCCTATCAACAACCATTTTATTTTATAGATGACAAACCCAAAGCTTAGTGTAGCAAACTCATTTGTTGTATTCACAAAGTCACACGCTTTATTGGTAAAAGACATCAGACTCAAAAACCACTTGTTTGGTTTCCCAACCTAGCCCTTTTTCCCAGTAGCATTCCTACTTCTCTCATCAATAAATATGTGATAACTCACTTTTTTGCCTTTGGAATAAAAGTCCATATTTTCCCTCATTTGATGGTTTCATAATCCATTCTGCTTTCACATTGTCTAGGACCCTTCTGCTGCAGGGGATCGGAATGTTTACTTGGAATAGAGTATGCTTCTGTGCACACATTTAGGCATCAGTGAGGACATACTGCTGTTAGGGAGCACAAAGATGGAGCCCCTCCAAAGGAGAAAATAACGCAGTGCTTCCTCTGTCTCCCAGCATTTCTCATCTGAAACAAGAACTCTGATGGCCCAACAATCATTTTCACTTCTATTCCTTTATTAATATCCTTGGAAAGATACTACGGGCCAAATTTGTCCTTTGAGCAGGCACATTTAACTTCCATTTAATTTAGTAAGAACTTTTACATATATCCAAGGGTGAAATTTGGCCAGAGGATAAGAAGAACAAAAATGTCATGGGTCAAATACGCCACCAGTAGTTCAGTTCAGAATGCATTTTCCACTTTCTGTTTTCTGTCATTCCCTAGACTCTGTGCATTGCTCAAAAGAAGACCTCAATATTTCTTTTTGAAATGACTGATAACAATATAAAGTCACAGTGCCTCTGGGTTTGTATTGAGTAGTTTTGTAAGGTTTGGTTTGCTCATTTATAAGATCTTTATCCTCCTACTCCTTCTCACGTGGCTCTCCCTAGCAGCTATTTTCTTGGTTCCACTGGAGGAAACACTCCATCCTAAAGATTGTTGCTACTTGAAGGCACTGAATTACTGCTGCTCTTGTCACAGTTATCATCCCTTTCTGTTCTTCATATTTCCTGCTTGAGGTTTTTGCTCAAGTGCTAGTATTCTTCATTTTCTATCCTGGTTGGAATTTTGGACCATTACCCCTCCCTCGCAACAAGAAAGAAATAACTAACACAAGGTTATTTTTTAATACCATTAATTACACAGGTCCATGCAGACCTAAGTTCCACCTGGGTTATCTCTCAAGTCCATTGCCATGCCCCTTTCTGATTCTTAAACTGACAGACATATTCATTGAACACCAATTAATGTAATTTGAGACAAAAACAATTTGGAAAATTGTTAATGGCCTTCCTTAGAAAAAACTGAGTCTCAAAAAGGAAAAAGTAAATCCCACAAAAGAAATCCAAATCTTCAAGGGCAATTTAGAAAGCAGATTTTATACCAAATCAAGAAAAAGTGGAAAATACCTTACAACCTATTTCTATGGCTGTATCACTTTAATTCAGATGAAGATATAGAGAGCAGCTATATTCTAAAGAACCTTAGATTTCAAATATTGTCCCTGCATTTAAAATTGATGTCAGAGAGCGAAACAGGGATATCAGAGTCAAAGATGGCTGCCATCAAGGTTTTCCTTGGTTTTGTGAGATATGAAATGACTCTGCAGGTGGTTAAGGATGAGACCATTATGTGTAGATCATACTAGCTTCACTACCAGAAAGTAACCCATGTCTCAGTGCTGGGAGCACCACAGCAGGGCCCTTTCTACTAACTATACTCACTGACAGTGGGGCAGGGGGCAAGTCACTTAACCTCACTATGATTTCATTTCCTCATTTTTAAAATGGAGAAATCTTCAGCCAAAGGTAGAGCTCTGGACGAGGCGAATTGCTGGGGAGAGGGAAGCTGATAAAGAACCCCCATGGGAGTGGTCAGAGTACAGAGCAGAGGCCAGAGAAAGGGGCCCAGAGGGCACACAGTGTAGACTAGGTAAGAGTGGCTTCCCTGGGGGAGGCAAACCCAAACTGAGGAGGGGCAGAGATGATCACAATCACAGATGCAGGCTGACCATCTAAGCTGCACGAATGCCCCATAGCCTGGCCTATATATGAAGGAATAGTGATACTTTTACTTACACAGGTCCAATCCATAGCAAGGGGAATGTAGCTTAATGCAGACAAAATTAGCACCAAAGTTTACAATCCAGGTGGCTCTCTTAATTGCTTAACTAGTAATATTGCCAAATTTGCACGTATCTGAGACTCTTGAAATTAATCATTTTCATCAATAAATCAACAATAGACTTTTTCTTACCTAGAAAATAAAGTTCAAGGTCCTTAAGGTAGCCTTGGCCTGTTTACATTTCCAGCTATTTCTTCCACCCATCTCCCACCATCTCTTGCATGTGGTCATGTTCCATACTGCTCCATGCTCTTTCCTCTCCCTCACCACCTTCCTTATCGATCCAAACAGAACTGATCATTTCTGGCCCTGTATTCCTACAGTACTTTTGTTTGAGTTGCTTTTATGACCCTTTATCATATTATGCCTCTGCATTCACGGAACTAAAATCTCCTTGAATGTGGAAATGAATTTATTTATCATTGTAAGCCTTCTCTACTTTGTGTTTTACACCAGGTACCAGCTACTCAATAAATATTTGTAGATCTAATTATTTACTAAGCATCTGCCATGGAGCAAGCCCTGTAAACAAACAAGTAAGTTGAAAATGTGGTCCCTGCAATATAATAGGGAGGTGAGATAGAAATGCCCATGTGCACGTGCAGGGTAATGTATAGTAAGTGCAAAATGGATGATAGCAGCAGTAAGTCCCTTGAAGTCACTTTTGTAACTGTTCCCGTAGTACTCCTTGGTCCTCACCTCCATTATCATTTGTCACACTGTACAGAAATCACCTGTTTACGTATGTGTATGGCCTCCCTCACTTCCCATGAATTGAAGAGCATGGAATATGGCTGACTGATTTTTTTATCCCTGGTCCCTGGCCCTCGGTCAGAATTTAATATATGTTTTTGGAATGAATAGAACAGCTAGTCACCAAGAAATAAATGTCACTTTTAGATACCTTGTCTTCCATCAGAGCTTGTCTCATTTCATTTACTGATCCTGAAATGCTGGTAGGCTTTTTTCCATTTCCCTTTTCTCTTAGGGCTAATATCCTGGGTATTACAGTAACAGTCCTTGAAGTCCTTTGAATCCCGGAGAAAGGCCTGGAAGAGCAGCAAAACATCCAAGTGCCTGTACCCTTACTGTTAGGGTCAAACTTTTGATCTCTTTCAGATGCTGGAAATGCGCTAGTTTAAAACCTGTTGGATTGCAAATTGTTATCATGAGTGAAAGACTGCCTTTTAAAATGCTAGCAGAGAAGACTTGGCATGTCAGACAAAGGTACACCCCAGTGTGATGACTCATAATATGATGCGTCAAGTGGGAAATCTTAAAAAGTCACTATTTCCTCATAAGCCCAGCTGCAGAAATCAGAGGCAGACCTGGGTGAGGGTTGTACGTGCTGGAGTCGGAAGAAAGGGCTTCAGGAAAACAGCAGTTGTGGACAGGAAAGGATCTTGGTGCATACAAGAAAGCTGATGGGCGCCATCGATTCTAGACTATTCAACCAGTTTGTGCACTAGCCAAATATTTTCCTACTTGTTTCTCCTTCAGACTGCCTATATTTTATCCATTCAATTCCCTTTAGTTCCTTCCCCAAAGGGTAGGCAGAGAGCAGAAGAGAAAGGAGGAAACTGTCTCAAATATGTTGAGTATTTTCTGAAAAGCTAACTCTTAGTTTCTTTTGCAGAGGGGAGAAGGGAAGGGATGGAAGATTAAAATACTTGGCTAAAATCAAGGTTTGGGTGATTTGTTATTTTGATTATCCTTACTTTTCCATTCATGTAAAAAACAACCCAACCTGACTGGGAAGGAGAAAGCCTGGGTAGGGAGAGCCTGAGTTCTGGTTCTAGTTTGGTAGCAAGACTTTGTGCAAGTCACTTCCCTTCTCCGGGTCCCAGTTTGCTTGTCTGTAATATAGGAGCAAGAAATCCACAGAAAATGTGTTCTCACACTCTGAGCCCTTGACATACATCTGTAATGGATTATGGTACTCTCTCCCAGTGAACTGGGCTTCAAAATCTTTCTCAACGAGACTCCAAGCAGCCACTGCCCATTGCTGGAAGGGAGTCAGCTCTCCAGATGTAACATCCTGGCCATTCCTAACACTAGCTCTAAAATTCTATCACTCAAACTATGTGCTCATTATCAGTGACATCGTAGGCCCAATACTGCTTGAGGAGCTTGTTAATGAATATCAAATGTAAGCTGAATTTCTCAAGGTGTCATCTATTGGGGAATGTAGATGAGGTTACACCAACAGAAATAATCCAAATTTCTCTGGCTCTTGCCACTACCCCCACCCCTTACATCCTCAGCCTCTTGTAGAACTCCCTCTGGGCTCAGCCTGCAGTCTCTTGCTGCACAGGGCTCAGACATGCACTTAAAGGGACTGGGAACAGACTCTATCCTCTTCACTCTTGGAGGCCTCAAGTCTCCCAGCTCTTCCCTTACCTGGTGGTAGCAGGAACCCACATGCAGATGGAGCACCATATGGGACTACCCTCCAATTCACCAGACATAACTATTAGTAGTGGTGTTTGAATTCCAATTTGGTCTAAGGTAAGGTGTTATGCAGGTGCCTGTTATGCAAAATAGTTAACAAGGTGCCTGTTATGCAAAATAGTTAACAAGAATCTGAGAATTTGGCTTAGTGTCCCTAAAGCTTCATTCAGAACATCAAGTAGGGGATGGGTTGGGGTCTAGCCATTTCTTCCAGCTGTGACCTGGACAACTTCTTAGTAGGACCCAGAAAGCTGGAGATGTGTGTGGTTGACATTGTTGCCTGCCAAGGGTCCCCGTGGGGGAGGGGGTGTGTGTATGCATGTGTGTGCATGTAAAGGTTCCATTGTCTTTATCTCTAAGGAACTAACAATCTCTCTCCAGAATGAGAGTTAAGCATGGAGTACTGACAGTAAATATCATGGAGGTCACATGAGGCATGGATCAGTATGGGCTCAAAGGTAAGCTTTTAGGCGAGAGTGTGGTCTTGGAAGACAGGGAGGCTCAGGATAGGCAGAGGGGAGAATAGAAGTCATCCCCATAGATGGGAAATAGCTCAAGCAAAGGCACAGAGATGGAAATGTTCAAGAACAATGATGAGCCCAGCAGGTTGGGAGCAAAGGCGCAGAGATGGAAATGTTCAAGAACAATGATGAACCCAGCAGGTTGGGAGCAAACGATGCTGTTGGAGATCTCAGTTGTGGACATTAAATTGCATTGCTTGGGTGGGGTGAGTTTGTGGAGAGCCCTAAAAGTCAAACAGAGATGTTTGAATTTGATGCAGAGACCATAAGGAATCATTTCTGGCAATCTGTCTAAAGGGGTATTTGGGAAGATTAATCTGGCAAGGATTTATAAGAGAAATTGGAGAGGGAGAAACTGAGAGATTAGTTTAAAAGGCTCTTATGTAATTCATCCCTCAAGGAGTTTCAAATTTAATTAGAAAATAAGGCAGCAATATGTATTGTAAATATTATTGGCAGATGCATGTATCTTCCCTAGAAAAATCTTAAAAACATATTTATTTTGTACTTTGGAGAGGTAATATATCCAAATGGCTTGTAAATCAAAACAATGTAAAGAGGTGTACAGTGAATGGTTTTGTTTCCACCTCTGTTCCTATCTGCCCCATTCCCACCTGGCACTCTATACCTCCCCACGACCACCACGCCTAACCACTTTCATTATTTCCTTGTGTATGCTTCCAGAGTTTCTTTATACAAACACAAGCAAATATTAATTAATATATATTCTTATCTTCTTTCTTTTTTTACAAAAAGATAGCATGCTCTACACATGCTTCTCTGGACTTTGGTTTTCTCACTTATAAATATATCTTGATGTGTGATAGGTATGTTCATTTACTTCACTATAGTAACCATTTTATTTTCTATATGTATCCCATAATATCATGTTATCTACCTCAAATATACACAATAAAATTTATTTTAAAAAATAGATCTTACAGATTTTTCAATATTGTTGTTCTTGTCAGTTGCATAGCATGACATTATACAGACAGCCAGCCCCTTATCAATGGATGTGTTTTTTAACATCTTTTGCTATTATAAATGGTGCCGCAAAAAATAACTTTAGGACTTTATATCATTTTGTATGTGTGCATGTGTCTCTGTAAAATAAATTTTCACACATAGACTCCCTGCATCAAAGTCTACATGCATTTATAATTTTAATAAAGATTTCTGAATTGCCCTCTTTGAGGAATTTTCTGTACTAATTTGCATTGCCACCAGCAACATCTGAGATTGCCTGCTTCCCCACAGCCTTGTCAACACAGTGGCTTACCACTTTGGTGGTTTTCTACATATAAGGTGAATCTCTGCACAGCTCTGACTTGCTTTTCTCTTGTTATGAGTGAGGTTGAGCATCCTTTCCTGTGTTTATGGGCCCAGTGAGTTTTAAACTCCGTTACTTAGGGTGCTGACTTCCTCATTTCTCCATCCCTCCAAGAGCCTTCCCAAATGCCTTGCTACAAAGTTAGATTTTCAGTCAAGATTTGCAAATCCAGTAAATGTTTATGTGAATGAGTAGGTAAATGATTAGATAAATGCTCATGCTATTGGAGTTATAAATCTTAAATTATATATGATCCTTCCCTCAAGAAACATAAAATATGATAAGCACACAATGCAGTTATAAAAGCTGCACATATATATTTAGAGTTACATGCAGTATTCCAAAAGTGAATAAATTATTTTTGTTAGGCTGAAAAAGTGGAGAATCTTAGGTGAAATACCTTATTCATCCCGAGAAAGGTGAAGGACTGGGGGAGGAGGAATCCCATACCTCTTTTCCATGGGTTCTTGTTTGTCTAAAGAGTGGTTTTGAGCTGGTATCATTAAGTGGGTTTTATAGAACTAACTATTTAGTAGATCAGGAGGAGAAGCAAAATAAGGCCCTAGCACATGGGTTCTTCAGGTTACTTCCAGCTTCGTTTCTTCTCAGAATCCACCCAGAACTCAGCTCCTTCTGGTGGAGGAGACTGTCGTTGGCTGGAGTTCAAAGCCTGAGTTTCTTTGCTTCTCTGTTATTTCTGTGTGTTCTTGCATCAAAATACCATCAGCCACAGGCAAAGCATCTTGATTATCTGTTTGTTAGTTTTATGAACTTTATGGTATTCCGTTCTCCAGGAGCACATCTGCCCTCTGCTTGTTTTATGCAATCTCCAGTCAAACAGAAGCTACCGCTAGACAGGTGCAGGGAGAGAGCATTATCAGCAAGACCACAGCAGAACATTCCATGGTGCACCGTTACCTGAAGTGACTTTCTGACAGCTGTGCTCCAGCTGAACTGTGGCCCCCAAAGGAAAGCCTACCTCAAAAGAAGCATGAAACCCCCCACCTGCTTATGGGGGTACCCTTTCCCCCTGAGAGAATGAGAGCTGCCTCCACAGTCACAGGAAGGCTTAAAGCTGAGCCCAGCTCCACACAAAATCACATCTAGTCCAGGACTGAGTCGGGAGCAACAGCCCACACTAAGGAGCAGAGAGGCAGAAAAGGGGCAGGAAAAGAAGAATGAGAAGGTAGAACCTAAAATTTCAGGTTAGAATCCTGATTTCAGATCCTCTATGACTGAAAACAATCCTAACATATTTCAGGCACCTAGGAAAATAATGCGAGTAGGGACTCTACTTGATATTTCAAGTAGTCCTATTGACGGAAATTAGCTGTTTAAAATAAGGAGACTTGCAAACTTTCCATCACTGCTTCTTTTCCTTTCTGTTGTTATTTTTGGTGCTTGTGTGTGTGTGTGTGTGATTTAAAATGGCAGGTCAAGAAGAAACAACTTTACCATATGTTCAGCATTTAACAGTCGATTTAGTACATCTGTGCTCATCATGTCACTTCCTCCCCAGAACACCCTTGTGAGGTAAGGAGGGTCAGTCATTTCCATCCCCACCTCCCGCCCATTTTGTAGACAGGGAGGAACCAGACCTAGAGAGGTTGACTGACTCACCCAAGGTCACATGAGGGGGAGCCAAGACATTGATTCGGGCCTTCTGAATCCCAAAATGAGGCTCTTTCCAATATTTGTTTCTGAACTCATTGCAAAATTAGTTTAAGTGAAAGAATTCTGGCATTGAGAAGTACAAGAGAGGAAGCATCATCTTCACTTTCAGACCATCATAAAGTTGTTTTTGTAATAATCTGAAGTTATAGCAATCATCCTAGATCCATATACAAGGATAAATGAGTAATCAATATGTCTGGATGCTTATTATGCCACAAGGCAAATAGGCTCGCTTAGGGCAGTTCAACTGCAACTTAGACGTGGAACCACTCTATAAGGATTGCCACTTATCCAGAGATAAGCTCGTTATGTCAAAATTCACAAATCACATTACAACACACAGTCCTCACTGAGTATTTATTTAGCCCTACCACATACCCACAGTTCCTTGAAAGAAGTAGAGAAAAAGCTTAAGACCACAGTCCCTTCACAGAAAAGGTTGACAGTTTAGCCCCTTTTTTATGTTTTAATGATCAGTTATTACCTCCATGGAAATAGTCAAGAGTCTGGCATTCTGACATGAAATACAAGGTTTGTAGGGTATCCTTTATTCATGCAAGTAAAGAAGGAAGATCTATTGAGCATTTACTATGTGCCAGTTACGTTAGTTACTGGATACCTTCAATTGAAGACACCTCGTAACTAAGAAGAAAAAAAAAATTTGCTTTGAGAATAAGTATGTTAACCCCAAAATAGATATCTTTATTATTTTTGCTACTTAACATTTAGTCACACATCATGACTTACATATAACCAAAGAATTTTAAGTATTTCAAACTCTTACAAATAACTGTCTCTTTAAACATTGCCTTGCCAAAGACCCTCCCAGTTGTTACCTATTTTTAGATACTAGCTTTTCTACAGAGTCACATAGAAATAATATGAAGCCTCTGAGGAAGTACACATCTATTTCCAAGGATTGGATTTTCCAGAGACCGAATAAAGAACAGAAGTAGGTGGCATTGTGATGGTCAGAATCATGGTCCTGGATCAAAATGCAAATGCATTTTCTACAAGAAAAAATTTTCACTGAAAAAGATATATCCTGAGTTTTCTACCATACTCAGGTTACCAGATTAGTCAGTGAAGCACCTCAAGAGGGGAAAATAAAGCTAGAAGTCAAGTTAGAGACAAATATACCTAGTGTTATAACCCCACTTTCTAGTTCATTTTTGGCCTATACTTCAAGTACAGTCATTTATCCTGTACTGGTGGGGAATGAAGTTTTTCAGATAAGGGAAATTTGCCAAAAAAACAAAAAACAATAAAAAACAAAACAACAAACCTGAAGCTTACTGCTTTCTTTTTCATTTTACCCAATTTTGATAAACATCATTCTAACAGTCTATTGCATAGTGCTCTGTCAGGGTAAGGAGAGTATAATATTATACAACATTTAGTCTCTTCCTAATGATATCAGGCCCTGCTTCATAAATTTGATATCCACAGATAAGCAGCCTAGAATCTAGGGGACTCAAAGCCGCTAGATAAACATGGAGCAAGTCTTTGTGGATCATCCATTAAACCAGAAAATGTATAGGGAAAAAGTATAAACCTCAGCTCTCTTAAACAGTTTCATCACACATGTGCAGAAAAATTAGCAAAATCTAACTTTTCTGCCTAAGTCAATTTTGTGTTATGCTTTTTTTCTTTTCTTTTTCTTTTTTTGTGAATGCATAGAATGTAGAATTTTTTTACGCTCAGTAAGTGATTGGAAAATGTGCAACATTTTTGTTATTAGAGAATCTGGTGGCATTAGCACATTAGCACTGTAGTTGCATCAAAACAAAAGGAGTATGATGATATATCAGAGAGAGTGTGTGAATCCCACTGGCCTACCATAAAAGCAGAAATCCTGGAATGTTTGATTTCTCAGCAAGGTCAAGAAAGCCAGGCAGATACTTTTTTTAAAAACTAGAGTGTAAAATTAGAATATGTTTGTGTATGTCGGGGTGGAAGGTGGAGAGGTATTGTTAGTTGTTTTGGTTTTGGTTTTGACTTTTCATTATGCAAAAGCACCACAAATCTGCTTGATTTCCTACTGCAATTGACACTGGCCATAGATTTTGTTTATAACATGCAACTGTGTTTAGTTCCCCAATAATACAAAAGGCAGAAGTACCAACAATCTTTTGGGGTCATTCATCATTTGCCACTTTAAGGTAACAATTTTTGAATTATATATTCACCTGGGGACATGAAAGTTTCTAGCTAGAGAAGAAGAAAGAAAAAAATGCCAGCATTTAAGGAGAAGAGCCTTCCATGAAAACTGAGCAGGAACAGATGAGGAGAACCAAGAGAAGGGAGTCAGGATTGGTTGCTGGTATCAATAAAGATAAGGCAGTGGTGGGTGACCTCGGAAGAGCAGTGTCAGTGAGGTGCTGAGGACAGAAACCAGACTAGTGGGATGAAGAGTGAAGAGTAGCTAAGGAAATGGAGCCAGGGAACACTGACAGCTCTTCCAGAAGTTTGTTTGTGAAGGGGAAGAAGATGCAAGTCAATAGAGGAGTGGAGGGGTGGGTTCCACGGAGGGACTTTAGGCTGCTTCTTGCATCGGGGCACAGTGCTCTCAGACATAAAATAGACTCTAAGTGCCGCAGGTGCTGGGATTCCTAACCTTAATAAAGGGATTTGTTCTGTGAAATTTGGATTCAGTCGAGGGGCCATACTTGGGGATCTGGAGGGGCACATGTGGCCTTCAGGCCACAGGTTCCCCACCCCTACCAGGATCAGCAACATCAGTGGCTTAATTTAAAAATGGAAGAAGTAGAGGAACGTGTATTTACAATTTAATCCACTCCCTATGGTTTCCTTGATGTTTGTCCATTCTTTGGAAAGGCCATACATATATCCGCTCAGTTTAGATGCTCAGCAAATAGTTCTTTCAAGATCAAGGTACATATACAGGGAGAACTCCCTTTTCCTAGAGCTGAGGTAGTTCCACTGGGAGAAATACAAGAGCTTGAGTTACTTAGACTTTTTCTATCCTGAGCTGGTCCCCAGATGTGCTGGGGGAGGATTTTAATACTCCTTTACTCCCCTCCTGATGACATTGAGGGCCAGGACACCTGAGGCCCTTTGGACAGCCTATAGCCATCACAGGTACACATTTGCTGAACACACGTGGCTTCATGAATGGAGGGCCTATGAAATAACCACAGATAAGTAAAACCCAAGATGTGGAGTGTCCAGCCCTGGCCATGTGACCAGTGTCCTTGCCCAGAAAGAGTATAGAAGATCCATATGGGCAGCTGGCCCAGAGGACAGGGAATGCTCAATCTCATGGCCAGACAGGAGGGCAGTGAGAAGGCTGGGTGTGGGCCTCAGAGGCATAGAAAGAAACGTCAAGGAGTCAGAGAGGAGGGAACAAACAGACACGCAGCAAATGCACTGTACTACGTACAGCAGAACGTTTCCTGGGAAGAGGTGGGTCCAAGTGCTGGAGAGGCCACCTTGGGAAGAAACCGTGGAGACTATAAAAGATACCAGGGGAAAAGAAGAACAGGAGAAAAGGAAATGAAAACCGAACAGAGGAGTGTCACATTTCTTTGGGCATTTAAAACACTTCCAGATTGCATCCTTAAATTTTGCTGGACCAAGGATTGCAAACTTCTGGCAAACTCAAGGCCTTTGCTTTGGCATCCCTGGCCTTGTAATATCAAATCATAGCTCAGTGTAAAGTTTTATTATTTAAATGAATGAAAAGTTCAAGGGGAAAAAGAGCTCTGTGGTGTTCCATTAAAGGAAAAATCTGATTATCTTAAAGCAATACGATCTTAAGGGAGCCCACATTTAAAAGGGCGGTGGATAGAGGAGTATGGGCAGTGTGTGCTTGTTACTCCCTTGGAGTACGTTTGCATGCTGGGAAGGGTGTTCACTTTCACATTTTGCAGGAGCATTAGAAGGCAGGTCCTGCTTAGTGGTCTTTTTCCAGCCTGACGGCGTTAACACTTCTCCTTACAAATGTTTGATTTACAGGGAATAAGGGGAACATCTGTCAGTAGATGGTTACACATTTAGGTAAAAAATGGCATATTACTCCTCTTTCCTACCCTAAAATATGTTTCCTACCCTAAAACCTGATCCTGTGAGTGTTCAACATCCACCACATAACTTGGGGAGCATGAAAAAAGCTCCCTCCTAATAATCATCCTTAGATAGTCTCGAGGACAGTCATCTGGTGGATTCCAATTTGCAGTGCTCAGAGACCAGTTCATTAAGAAGCACCATCAGATGTTCAGCAATGACCAGCCCACAGTGCTTCTGCAGAGAAGTCTATGACCTCCTGTGTCATAGGCAGAGCTACTAGGCAGGCATTTGGGTTGCACTTAACCGTATTATGTAGCTCAGCCACCTGTCAGACTGTGAGCTGCTGTTATTGCATTGGTCTTTTATCCATATAAGATAGCTCTTAGACCTCTGAACTTTGAACTTCAAACTCTGAAGTTCCCTCCTCTGCCTCCTTACCTATTATTCACTGTGCCCTGTTATCCCAACTCTTGGCCCTTCTTGTACTGTGCTCTATAATCCACTTTGGCCTTCTCTGTTACCAGTCTGTGATTGAAGAACATACTTTGTATGATTTTAATCCTTTCAAATGTATTAAGGCTGTCTTGTGGTCTAACATATGGTCTATACTAGAAGATGTTTTGTGTATGCTTGAGAAAACTGTGTATTCTGCTGTTGCTGGACAGAATGTTCTATAGAGTCTATTAGGTCTAGTTGGTATATAATGTTGAAGTCCTCTATTTCCATGTTGATCTTCTCCCTAGTTGTTCTATCCATTATTGAATGTGGGGTATTGAAATCTCCAAATATTATTCTTGAATTATCTATTTCTCTCTTTAATTCTGTTAGTTTCCTTCATCTTTCTTGGAGCTCTGTTAGTTGTTTATATGTAACTGCTCTATCTTCCTGATGGATTGACCCTTTTATTGTTATAAAATGTCCCTCTTTATCTCTAGTAATTTATTTTGTTTTAAAGTCTATTTTATCTCATATTGGTATAGCCTCTTTAGCTTTCTTATGGTAGCTATTTGCATGATGTATCTTTCCCATCCTTTTACTTTTGACTAATTTGTATCTTTGAATGTAAAGTGTGTTTCCTATAGCATATAGTTGGATTTTGGTTTTTTAAATCCCATCTGAGAATCTCTGTCTTTTGATTGCATTTTTAATCCATTCACATTTAATGTTATTATTAATATGGTTGTATCTGTATCTGCCATTTTACTTTTTGTTTTCTATGTATCATATCTCTTTTTGTTTCTTTCTTCCTCCTTTAATGTTTTATTTTGCATTAAATGAATATTTTCTAGTGTAGCATTTTAATGCCTCTAATGATTTTTTATTACTTATTTTGGAATTATTTCTTAGTGGTTACTTAGGGCTTAAAATATACATCTTAACTTTATCAGAATCTACTTCATATTAATTAATATATGAATATACTAATTAATTCCAGTGAGATATGTTAATCCTGTATAGCTCTATTCCTGCTTTCCTTTTTTGTGCTATTGTTTCACATTTATATGTTATAAATCCAACAATACATTGTTATAATGATTCCTTTATGTAATTTTGTCTTTTAAAGAAGCTGAGAGAAGAAAGGAAAATAATTCTATAATTATCAAGTTTATTATATTTCTTATTTCCTGTTTCTGGTTCTCTTCATTTCTTCCTGTGGATTCAAGTTACCATCTAATGTCATTTCATTACCCCAAAACAGCTTTGTTCCTACTCACCTCCTTTGTGCTACTGCATTTCTGTATGTTATAGGTCCCACAATCACAATACAATTATATACATACTGTTTTATACAATTGCTTTTTAGATCAGTTTAAAAAAGAAATATGCAATTTTACTGTCCTTTATAATTACCTACATAATTATTTGTGCTCTTTGGTTTTTCATGTAGATTTAAATTAATGTTTGGAGTTGCTTGCAGTCAGCCTGAAGAAATTCCTTTAGTATTTCTCATAAGGCAGATCGCATAGCAATGAATTCTCTCCATTTTTGTTTATCTAAGAATGTTTTTATTTCACCTTAACTTTTGAAAATAGTTTTTCTGGATACAAGATTCTTCATTGACAGTTTTTGTTGTTATTGTTCTCTCTCAGCACTTTGAATATGTCATTCCATTGCCTTCTGGACTCCATCATTTCTGATGAGAAGTCAGCTTTTGATCTTACTGGGGTTCCCTTATACACGACAACTCATTTTTCTCTTTCTGCTTTTAAGATTTTCTCTTTGTTTTTAGTTTTCAACATTTTAACTATGCTGTAGCTGGGTGTGGATCTCTTTGTATCCATCCTACTTAGAATTCATTCTTGGATGTATAGGTTAATGGTTTTCATCAAATTTGGGGTGTTTTCAGCATTATTTCTTTAAGTATTTTTTATGCTCTTTTCTGTTCTCTCTTCTCCTCTCCTTGTACTCCCATTACCCATATGTTAGTGTGCTGAATGATTTACCACATTTGAGACTCTTCATTTTTTTCTTCATTTTTTTTCCTCTCTGTTCTTCAGATTACATAATATCTAATGATCTGTCTTCAAGTTCACTAATTCTTTCTTCTGTCAGTTAAAATCTACTATTGAGTCCTATGGTGAATCTTTCATTTTGGTTATTGTACTTTTCAACTTCAGAATTTCCACTGGGTTCTTATTAATAATTTCTATCTTTTTATTGATAGCCTCTATTCGATGAAGTATTGCATTATATCTTCCTTTGCTTCTTTAGGTATTGTTTGCTTTGGTTCTTTGCACATATTTATAATAACTAGTTTGAAGTCTTTGTCTGCTAAGCTGACATATATGCCCTCTCAGGGGCAGTTTCTATTGCCTTCTTTTTTCCTGTGTGTGTGTCACGCTTTCCTGTTTCTTTGTATTTTTTATAATTCTTTGTTGAAAATTGGACATTTTAGATACTGTATTATAGCAAATCTGGATATCGATCCCTACTCCCTCTCCTCCCAGGTTTGTTAATTGCTTATTTATTTGTTTGGTGACTTGGATGGACTATCTCAATGAAGTCTATTTCCCTGTAGTGTGCAGCCTATGATTTTGCTCCTCAGAGGGCGTAGCCTTGGCACATGCACAGTTACCCTTGGAAGACAGTGATTTTAGTGGAGCTCTCTTTGTCTCTTTCCCTGATCTCTCTGCTAAGCTGTCTGCCTTTGTTGGTGTCACACCTATCTGTTAGCCTCCACTAATTAACAGCTGATTGCTTTATTGCTTTCAACAATGCCTGGCCATAAATTGCTTTTTGATGCAATTAAATTCATCCCTTTTGTAGGAGTGGTCTTGGAGGCCAAACTTTGAGGCTTGCTTCAAACCCAGGAGAGCTCTTATTAGCTGTCTCTTTTTCTGGTTCTCTCTTTTAAGCTTTTAGCTGATCTTTGTTAAACTCCAGCTTGTTTAATTGTTGGTCTCATAGAGCTAGCAGTGTCCTTTTAATTGCTTACTACCAGAATCTCCATTGTTTTCAACAGCACCTTTACACTTGAACTTTCCCATACTCTCTGTTGCAAATAAAGTCAGTTACTTGGGGAGAGCTATAAAGCTCTCTGTTGATGCCCGCCCTCCACCCCCACCTCCCACCCCTGAACAAACCTCTCAGCCACTGCTCTGCAACTGACAGTGGGGATAGTGGTCTGCTTCTCTTGAAGCAATACCGCTGCTCTATGAGTGAGGTGCTGGGAAGGGGCAGTAGCTTTTTGCCTTCTCAGCTTGCCTCTCCCAGCATGGAAACATCATGTTGTGAGCATGCTTGGGTAAAGGCAATCAGGACCCGGTATTCTTGGCCTGCTGTACATGGGGTGGAGTTTCTGCCTTACAAGTGCAAGTGGGGCCTGGGTAGAGGAATGGAGCATTTGCTCTTGCCTGGACTAGAGCTTATGCAACACAGAGCTGAGAGTGAAATACTGGTAGCCTGCTCCTCCCAGGGAGATACCACAAACCTAGACTTGGAGCTGGAGGGAGAGGGAGCCTCATGTTCTAATTTATACTCACCCAGAGTAGAACTTCCATTGTGCAGAGGTGGCAGATGGGGAGGGAGCAAGTTGTGGCTCAAATGCCAATAAACTCTCACTATTCTTACTGAGATGTAGTAGATTTTCTTGAATAAATATTTCCCTATTTGCCGTGTGTCCTTAGGATGTTTTCCAGAGACTTTAAATGGCTGTTGTTTGGTTTTTTTAGTAATTTTCACTAACTATGGTTGTTTCACTGGTAATTGGGGTTCTCTGAGATACTCATACCACCATTTTGGAAATACCAACTCCTTTATCTTTCATTCTTAACTGAGGAATCATTGTTATATGTTTCTCCAGAAAATCCAAAAGAGTTCTGACAGTTGGTGTTTGTTGGCAGGAAGAAAGGAAGGAAGCAAGGAAAGAAAGTTGGCCTATTGTCACACAAAACTGTTTATCAGAATAACTTCCTACACCACCATATTTATGTATTCAGCAAACATGATTGAACATCATACACATGAGGCTCTGTGTTACGTCCTAGAGTACAATGTCCTGAAGTCAAGGAGCTCACAGAGAAGTCAAAGAGATGGACCAAAGTAAAGGAGCACTTGCCACGTAATATGGCAGGGATAACTGGTGCAAGGGCCAAGTGCTATGCCTTGGAGAGGAGAGAGTGACATTCTACCTGGAGGAGTTAGAGTGGGCTTCAGTGGCAGCCATATTTCAGCTGCCTATTAAAATAAATTCATCAGACAGCAATGAGGGAGAAGAGCATTTGAGAAGTAGGGAACAGGGATGGAATTGGAGACCATCATCCTAAGTGAAATATCACAAGAATGGAAAAACAAACACCACATGTACTCAACTAACCAATGAGCACAGATGTGCACAGAGGAATGTAAAACTTAGTGGAAATCAAGCAGAGGGGAGGGGGGCTGATGGGGAGGGCAAAAACCTACCTAATGAGTACAATGAAAACTATTTGGGTGATGGGCACACTTATAGCTGTGACTCAAGCATTACAAAAGTGACCCACATGACCAAAAACATTTGTACCCCCTTAATACTTTGAAATAAAATAAATAAATAAATAAATAAATAAATACAGAATAGGATGTTCAAAGAGAGCAGAGACATACAAAAGCATGGTATGTCTGAAATGTTTGGAGGATGTCAAGTGGTCAAGTGTAGTTAAACCACAAGGTGCCCTATATGGTGGGAAGTGGCAGAAAAAAAGGTTTAGGGTGAGGCCCAATTGTTAAATATGTAAGGTTTGGACATGATACTGTAAACACTGGGGAACCTCTGAAAGTGTTTAATTATCAGAGAGAAACTTCAGGTTTATTTTGGAAGGATATTTCTGACAAGCATACAGAAAGGGTTAGACTAAAGTCAGGAAGACAAATTAAGAGGGTGTTACAGGAATTTGGGCATGAGATGATGAGGGTTTGAACCAAGACAGTGGTTTTGGGGATGAAGAAGAGAAAGGTAGGAGAGATCAAGGTGAGAGGAAATCAAAAGGTCTTTGTGACCAATTAAATGCCAGTGAAGAGGAAGGAGAAGAAAGAGTTAAGAATAATTCAGAAGTTTCCCATTTGGCAACTATTTTCAGTTACCTACTGCTGCCTCTTGATGATAATGTCATTGCTTTGATTTTTTAAGAGTCCAGAGTAACTTGTCCAAAAGTGTTCTTTTGCCAAAGATGCATCTGTGTCACTGTGTGTGATAACATCTGCCTATCCCTTCTGCCCTTCCTTGATAACTTTATGGCCAGTGATGCCATAAAGAAGGAGAGCAGGGCTTTCTCCTTCAAGGTTTATGCATACATGGGTATGACCTCCCTACCCACCTACTGAAGCAGCAGAGTTTGTCCATGCCCCATTCTGGAAATGAGAAATACATTGACATCTGGTGATGCCATAACTGTTTGGAAAAGTGAATTACTAGGAAAGAAATCCTGACAAATTAAAATTTACAGATGTATCTTAGAGCTGCTAACTCCCATCCAACATTTTGCTCAAATGGCTAGCCAGTACAAAACCTGATTTACATGTAAGCTTTCTTTTGTCATAAACTGAGATAGCTATGCTTTCAGGAACCTGAAGTCTGTTGTACATTAACAAGGGTAAAATGATCAATTTAAAAAGGCAGTTTTTGAAAGGCCTTTAATCCATTGTAGGTATGTCACTACACTGAATTCAACATGTTGTAATGATCTCCCACAGTCAGGAGAACAGTGGATTCCTGCAGGGTCTTGTTAGCACGAGTCCCACTCCACTGAGTGGTGCTTATAAACATTCCACGTGGCCCAGCCTGGCCACCTCAGCCCGTTAGCATCTAAGCTGTGTCAGGCGAGCTGCCAAATGATGGCCTGACTAGGTGAGGAGGAGGAGGTAAGTGACTGGTTTGCATTCCCAAGTCCACTTTTAAACAGACGTCCATGATTTACTATTTTAAAGGAATAACTATGTGAGATAAAGAAATAGTGGATCCAAAAGTAGGGACACTTCACTGGGACCCTTAAGTTAGTGCACAGGTTTATAGTTAACACACTGACTGATCTAAAGCAGACACTGGATTTAATTGAGATCATTTTTTTCCCAAGAGGAGGGTAAGCCTCCCATACGCACATGGTTCCCTCATCCTCCAGATACTCAGCAGCCAGAATAAATATGTTTTCACTTAGGCTGGAAATGCAGATGTCCTGGTCTATCTTGCTAATCAAAGCTGAGCCAACATAACCACCCTCTGCTTCTCAGCTCTGAGCATGAGAAGAATGCTGCCTCATACCTCCCTTCCAGGGCTGACCACCATGTAAAGCACGACAGAGGTCAAGAGAAGTGGCCCCCATCTGCTATCTGTGCTCCTGCCATTCTTGGTCCCACCACGCCGGCTCCTGCTGCTCTTGACCCCACCACACTGGCCCCTGCCACCCTGTTAGACCATGACATACATGTGGTAGAAACATGAATACAGTCAGCTGCAAACTCTCATAAATGTGTACACCAAATAAACAGGGATATCTAACAACATAAAGAGAGAGACAGTGGAGATTATTGCAACGACACCTGGGGTAAATTTTAAGGACAGCAATGAGTTAACAGAGATGTAGGAGGGAGAAAATGAGTAATGGCTCAGAGGACAGGAAAGTCGTATACGGGAAGAAGTGAGCCGATGTATTTAGGTAGAACGTGAAAGGCCAGCGGAGGATGGGGCACATGGAGAATGACAGGACCTGAAGGGTCCAAGATTTGGAATTTTTACTTAATACAAAAGACATTGACAATCTTTGTGAGGAATCAGAAAAGAGAAGTGATGATATAAAAATATGATTAAATAAATTAAAGAATGACCGTCTGATGGGATATCATAGTTATTTCAAAAATGCTTTTGAAGGATTTTCAATTGCACAGGAAATGTTTCATGATGTGGTGAGAAATGAAGAAGATAAGTGCAAGTTTTGTTTGTAATACAATTTCAATTATGTTACATGGATCTAAACATGCATGGAAAAAATCTGGAAGAAAATACATAAAATATTATAGTTGTTCTCTCTCGGTAATCAGATTAGAGATTATTTTTTCCTTTTAAAAGTTGAAATATTCAGATGTTCTGTAAAGAATATATTATTTTAAAATGTGAAAAACAAATGTTATTTTAAAAATATTTTCAGAGAAATTAGATTGGATGGTAGGTTGGGATTAATGAGGCTGGAGGCAGATTGGCCAGTAGAGGTTGGCACAGTATTCAAACTGGGAGTTGGAACCTCGTCTCACACTGCGGAAGTAAGATACAGGAGAGAGAACTGGGGAGCTTAGTTCAGAGGAATAACGGAAAGGACACCATGAGGTTACGTGTTACACATTCAAAAATATGAAAATAGAAGCCAAATGTCACAGGAAGGATAAAGGTACTACCAGTAATTAAGTTGAAAATAGAGAGGGTTAGGCAAAATCTAATTCAATGTGGTCCTTTTGTTTTAGGTGTTTATGGGATATAAAGTTAGGCCAAGGACATTCTATTTGACATATTAATACAGGAGCCCTGAATTGATTTTCTCACTGAGGGCTTTAGTTTGCTGAGTTTTCTTTAATGTTAAATATTTGAACCATGCTGAAGACCTAGTCTTGATACCTGCAGCTCTATACCTAATCATCAGCTAATGAATATTTACTGAACACTTTCTCTGTACGAGTTCCCAGCCCTTATAATCTAGTAGCAAATATATATATACGTGTGTGTGTATGTGTGTGACATTTTAAAGGTACTATTATATTGTCTTTTTTATTTCCATTGTTGTTATTGGAAGTATGCTGTCAATGTAATTGCCATTACTTAGTAGGCAATATACCTTCCCCCTGGCTACTTCTAAGATCTTTTGTTTTTGTGCTCTCAGTATCATTATTTTATCTAGGAAATGAGTTTTGTTTTTATTTTTCCTGTTCAGGATTTATTGTGCTCCTGGATATCAGCTTCATATGTTTATTCTTTCTGGAAAAGGCAGGGCCAGTTGTCTTTTCTAATATTGCTGCTCCCCCATTCTCTGTATGCCCTTCCTTGGAAGCTGCTGTCACATGTGCTGGGTCTTGTCACTCTCTCTTTCACATCTCAGTCTCTCATGTTTCCGTCGCTTTACGTGACTGGGCTGCACTGGAGGGATTTTTTTCAGATCAATCTTTTCTCTCTTTTTTTTCTTTTTGAGTCTTTGTATCAAAAAGTATCTGAGGCCAGACATTTACATTTTCAATTACCTGAACTAATACATTCCATTTTTTTTCCTGGATTTCTTTTATTAATTTTTTAAAATTTCAATACATTTAGGGGGTACAAGTTTTTTTTGTTACATGGATGAATTATATAATACTTAAGTCGGGGCTTTTAGTGTACCTGTTACCAGAATAGTGTACATTCCAATTTTTAAAAGCCAGATTGAAATTTAGGTTTCCATTATTGCAATACAAGAATTCTAATATATACTCACAAAGCTAGTTAGTCATCACGTTCCATTAGAAATGCCTACTGTATTCCACACTTCCTTTCCATTCCCACCGACCTCCTCATTGTTAGCTATTCACTTAGATGACAGGCAGTGTAGCAGTCAGAGACATAGAATATGGACAGAACTATGCTAAGATGCCAGAGAAGAAATTTTTAACAATCAGAGACTATTCAAATACCACAGAGAGGCCAAGAGGTATGAGAATTCAAAAATGAGCACTCAAATTGCCAATTGGCAGGTAATTGATGAGATGTTCTGCCTTTATTTTTCATGACCTTTATTGATTCTTTATCAGCTACAGTGATTAGCAGAAAGCAGAGAAGATGGAGATTCAAAAAATATTGAGTAATTAATTAACGGATTTTGTCTTGGGGATTTGGGAACATACAAAAATATCCATTTGGTAACCATTGTTTTATGGAAGGGACAAAAAGTAATGGATTCAAGAAATAAGGAAAGCAGTTTTAAGTTGAAAGTAATTTGGAAAGGATGTAAAATTTGGAAGTCAGACAATTTAACCCGGAGCCAAATTCCCCATGTAGCTTATGGCATCTTCTCCAGTGGTGTAAATGAATGGGCAGCAATTAAAAAGAATTAATTGGAAATCTCAGATCATTCTTTCAAAAATCACACTCTTAGACCACATAGCCCTTCAGTCCACTCTGGGCCCATTTCTACATATTGTGGTCCTGAGCAATGTTAATCATACCTAGGGCATCAGAGAAGAAAAATTGTCTTTTCAGATCTGTTACTACTCTTGCAACTGGCAAAGAGGTAATGATCATTTCAAATGTTTCTTTAGCCAAAGACTGTTAATGTAGCAGGTGTCCTAAGGAGGAGGCTCTGTAACAGAAGGCTTTGGGTTTCTTCGTCCACCATAGGCCCATCTCTAGATCACATTCATTTAATATGATTGCTATGTCTATCAGTACATCTGTCTGAGTAACTAGCTTTGGACGACTCAGAGGCATCTGTCACCCCTGACTCTTAAACAAAGTTGTGTGTTAAATCATCCCAAAGAAAGATATTTCTTCCTTGACCTCAATTCCAGTAGGTCCAAGTGAGTTGGAAGACTGAGTAGGGGAGGAGAGAATGCCCAGGAATCATATAGCATTATAGGAATCTTATGTTGTTGGCTGCAAAGGTTGATTTTGCATTTGTTCTAAATGAAGTTTCCTGGTCGTTTGCTTTCTGTGCCATTTTTACTATTTATTTTGTTTCTTGGCTTACACTGGGCCTGAGCTTGACTTTGGTCCATATGTCTGGAAAGCATAGTGCAGTTTACTCCCCTTCTACACATCCTGCTCTTTTAATAAAAAAAAAAGTCCCTCTTTTTCTTGAATAGAGAATGGTTGATCACAGCATTTGGTAACAGGACAAAAACTGATAATTTGCTTAAAATGAGTCACTTTTGCACCAGACTGGGAGCCCCATGACTCATAATTACAAGTTCAAAGACTAGCTGTTTGTAACAAGAGGAAGCCCAGCCAGAGGGGCTTTCAGCCTGCTCCCTTTTTGCATTCTTTATATCCAGAGAGAAAATTACTGCCCAAGGCAACTCAAAGCTCATTAGTGAACCCAGTGAAGTGAAAGGCAGCTTCCTGAGCTTGGGCTAAGAGGACAGTCTTTCTACCAAGCACTCCAGCCACAAACAGTTAACTAGGTCCTAGAGCATCTGCCAGTGAATGTTTTCTACTACAGATGAATGCAAATCTGAGTTTTTAAGCAGATCAAATTTAGATTCTTCTTCTTCATGCTCCTAAACTTATAGCACCCTTTCCTTTCTCTTCCTTTTCGTGCCATATAGAAGACGGGGGCAACTGGGGCCCCATGCCCTTGGTATTGTTTTCCACAATGCAGTTCTGCTTCTGGCTTAAAGAAAAGACAGGATTTAAAAAACGACAACAGTAAGCAAAGAAGTCAGACAAAAGCTATTAATGCAAGTACTGAGAGAAAAGCTGCGCCTGTTGTTACCACATGAAGAGACACTCGGCAAAGAAAATGGAGGATCAACACAGGTGGGAGCTGTGAGGCCAGGAGGTCGGGGGGCAGATCCACACTTCCACTAGGTGCCTCAAGAACAAGGGAGCCCCAGGTGTCAGTAGGGCTGTAGGAGGGAAAGGATGATACTAGTTAATGTGTGTGTCCCAACCTGTACACTAGGCACTACATAAACAGAATGTGCCAGGCCCCCAAATGGTGCACCTTAAAAAGAGCCTCCAACTGGCTCAGAAAGTTACGATGGAAGGGTGTGTGACAATTTACTTAGAGCTCTCTCAATGCTCCAAATCACTGTCCTACCTCTTACTATCCCAGATCCTTTTGTACCTAATTTTGTACCTAACATTGCAAGATGAGGGAGAGAAACAGCATTTATCAGGGGCATACTGTGAACTAGATACAGTGTTGTGTTCTTTATATTTCTATCGCTTTTAATTTTCAAAACAGCCCTATGAAGCAGACATCATTAGCCCCATTTCATGAATAAGGAAACTGAGGATACCACCTATATACCACCTATATGAATTCCAGCCTCACCTACTTGCAGGGGTTTCCGTCACCATGTCTGATTCACAAATCACAAGCCACACTGAGCTGCTATGTGATCAATCATCCAAGACCTTTCCTTCTAGCCACCCAGTCTCGATAAGCTCTTCTAGACAGGTTGGGTGCTTCCTTTCATTCAGTATATATTACTGACTACCTAATACGTGCCAGACAGAGTAAGTGTTCATGCCATACCTTCCAGAACCATTTTCCAGTTAGATTTTTATCACCCAGAAAGCCCTGCACACACTTCACAGCCTGATCATTCCCTTTTCACAGTATGTGTTGCTTTCTGACCCAAGTTTTCTGGGATACAAGAACATTTACATCCCATCCTCACAGCCACCCCAACCCTCACACCCCCACTGCACACACATACACATAGAGGTACACATACAGGTGTAATTATTTCCACTTCACATAGGAAAACCAAGGATCAGAGGAACTAAGTAACTTACTCAAGATCATGCCCTAATAGGGTGCATTTTTGTAATAGTCCTTTCTCCAGAACTGCTGTCAGGGAGTAAACTGGCTTCCTAGAAGCAAGAACTTTAATTCTTCCCTCTAGGAAACTAGCCTACAAAATAATCTGAAATGCTTTCGTACAAATACCCTTCCTCAGAGAGGCCTTTCTCTAATCTCCCTAACTAAGATAGCCTCCCGCATCATTCATATCTTCCTATCCTTTTATTTTACATCATCTCTTTTCATAGAGCTAATTATTAGTATATGTTTATTTGCTTGTCTGGTCTGTTGCCCTCAATAGAATGTAAGCCCTCCAGAGGAAATAAGCCTTTGCTCACCACCATGTTCCCAGCTCCAAGAACAGTAACTGGCATATAGTGGCCACTCAGTAAATACTTGCTGAATTAATAAGTATGAAATAAGATTTATGCATCAAGACATTCACTGCAGCATTATTTACATAGCATATGTATGAACAACGTAAAAGTTCAATATTAGGGAATGGGCTATAATGGTAAAATATTATACAGCTAGAAAGTAAAATTCATGAAGATTTTCATGACTTACAAAAAAGGATTATGAGATAATGTTAAGTGAAATAAACAGGCTACAAAATTGTATATACAGTATCATCTTAACTATGTAATAAAACAAAGCATAGAAAAACTAGAAGGAAGGTAGGGGGATTATGAGTGGTTTTTTTCCTGCTTCTTTATACCATTCTGTATTTCCCAAATTTTCCTCAATGGGCAAGCTATACTTTGATAATTAGAAAAAGTAGAGTAATACCTTTTACATGTTCTTCCCTCATCAGGCAAAGGAATGGTGTTGACATCTTTAGGACTTGCCTTCTGCGTCAACCTATTTCTCTCCGAACTTCTATAGGATAATGTATCTATGAAAGCAAAACTCTTGAGAACCTTCCTGAGTGGCTTAACGTAAGCCGTTCATAATGGTAAATTACTGCTCTCTGTTGAGGATGCACAAATGCCAGGCACAAATATTGATTTGGATGACCCCATAGCATTCTGAAATGATGATAGACATCTGCAAATGCTCCCATCTGTCTCTCTCTCAAGAATAGAAGCCCTTGCCAGGAAAAGGAAAGGGAGCAGCTCTCACAAGCCACCTTGCCATTTATAGGTGGCATTTCATTTACTTCCCTTTAAAAATAATTATTTATAGGATTAAAATACAAAAAATAACAACAAAACAAGCCACAACCACAAAAGTGAAACCTAGCGGGAAAGAGGTAGCAGAGGAATGAGGTGACGAGGGTAGTCAGCTGCAGGCTGGCAAGGGCCTGTGGAAGTTGACCTGGGCCAAGTGCGCAGGACAGAGGGCTATTTTTAAAATTCTGATTGTGGGTACGGAGAGGAGAGAGCTCAATCCCAGGGGCCAGCATCTTTGTAGGAGAGCAGTTTGGGCTTGATGTGGGCAGGCAGGGGCAACGGTGCCTATCTGGTACCGATCAGAGGGCCTGTCTCCAGTGGGACTGAGACGCCTCTCCCCCTCCCTTCCTCCCTTTCTTCGTCCCTTCCTGGCACTGGAACAGGAGCAGTGAACAAGACAGGTTAGCCTTCGTGGAGTTTTCACTCTACACAATACCTACATACATGTAGTTTCAGATGGTGACTAATGCTAGGAAGGATAGAAAACAGAAAAATAGGGTAGAAAATGATTGGGGTGGGTTGGGGACCAAAGGTGACAAGTGAGCTGAGAACTGAATAATGAGTTGATAATCATAAAGATCCAGGTAAAGAACATCCAGATGGAGAAACAAAGAGCAAATACAAAGGCCCAAAGGTAGGAACACTATTGGCATAGTTGGGGAGCTGACAGGTGGCCAGGCAGCTGAGAAGGCATGAGCAAAGGGGGAAGGAGGGACATAGGCGGGACCAGATGATGTCAGGAGACCCTGCCTCCTGGGAGGCCAAGGAGGTTGGGGTGTGTTCAGGTTTGAGTTTGTCTACGGGAAGCCACAGGAGAGTTAAAGCAGAGAGTGACATGATTCTGTTCTTAAAAGATCACTCAGGGTGCTATGTAGAGAATATATTGCAGCAGGGCAAGATGGAAGCTGGCTGGGCAGTCATCAATGGCAATGACTAGGTTGGGAATTAAAAAAGACAAAGAGAAGTAGAGAGGCGTGAGGCATTATTTTGAAAGAATTGCTGACAGGAGCTGCTGCTAAAGCTAATGTCATGTGTGGATTGAGGAGTCATGGAAGAGACCTAGGAGTTTTTCTTGGACAAATGATGCCATTTACTGATATGGAAAAACAGCTTGGGTAGTGTTTGGAATGGAGTATGAAATTAAGAGTTCTGTCTGGGGCATGTTAAGTTTGAGATGCCAATTAGAGATTGAAGTAGAGATTTCCACTAGACTGCTGGATGTCCCGATTTGGCCCTCAAAGGGGAGGTCGTTTTGGAGCCATTTGTATATAATACATGGTAAAGCCATGCACCTGGATGAAATCGCCTATTGAAAGAGAAGTGTGCCCAGAGCCAGCCCTACTGCACCACGATATATGGAGGTTGGAAAGGGAAGCCAGGAAGGTAGGAGGAAAACCAGGAGGGAGTGGCATCACAGAAAGCCAGGGGAGGAAGTATTTCAGGCAGGAGAGAGCTGGTCAGCTGTGTCAGCCGCTATGTATTGGGCAGGATAGACTAGGTTATGCTCTGGTGATAAATCAACATGAAATCTCAGTGGCTTATAAGAAAACGTATTTCCGATTCACATTGCATGAACAACGTGGGCCAGAGAGATAGGAGCTCACCAGGGACCCAGGCTGATGGAGACTATCTCTGGGATGACCCCCAGAGAAGAAAAAAAAACTCTCTTAACAATATCCTCCCTTCACCCCATTAACCTTCCAGTTATCTTTCCATGTCCCTGGTCCTTTTTCATGGAAACGCCTCAACAGCATTGAGGGGAGAGGGAAGGAAGAGAGAGCATGGAGAATTGCACAGGGACTCTTCGACACTTTAGCCAGGAAGTAACACACATTACTGCCTAACTTTATTGCTCTACCATTTACTGAGAGGCCAACTAAAATTAGAACAGAAAGCTGACCACTGGTTTTGAAAATACAGAGATTGCTGGGGATCTTGAAAGGACACTGTCAGTGGCGTATAGGGGATGAGATCCCGCTGGACCACATTGAGGAGAGATGGGAGGTGAGGGAATTGAGGTGGTGAACATAGACAATGCTGTTGAGGCGTTTCCATGAAAAGGGACCAGGGCATGGAAAGATAACTGGAAGGTTAATGGGGTGAAGGGAGGATATTGTTAAGAGAGTATTTTTTTCTTCTCTGAGTATCTCAATGTCCTCAAGTCTCCTACTCTGCCCATCCCACTATAAATAGATGATCTTTTCTCCTATTCCATTGAAGAAATTAAGGCCAGTGAACATGAATGTTTTAACCTTCCATTTGGTACCTACAAATTCAAATATATTTACCTTTGACTATAGCCAATTCAACATGGATTTTAAAATAAGGCTCTCTGCTGATGGAAATAATCCAAGGGGAAAATTGTTCAGGCAAGAGAGAAGGGGTAAGGGGAGAAGGCCAGGAGAAGAGTTTGGGAACAACAACCCAGTGGAAGGGTTGGCCTTTGGTAAGATGGTGGATGATGTTCTATTGTTACCAGAAGGAAAGCCTGGACTATGGGTATATACGAGAGTCTGCTGTAAAACATGGTGGTAGGAAAAGAGGAAGCTGCTGTCTGTCCTATTGCATTTATTTTCTCAATGAGATGAGTTTGTTGCTGTGGAATGAGCCTGACTGGTGTGGTCAGGAAATAGAGAACATAGAAGCAGTGGAGCCAGCCTGACCATGTAAGCTGCTCTCTCTCCCTACATTGCTAACCCATAATTTGCAACTACCTTAAGAATTCTTCTACTGTGTTAAAGTAGCTCTTCCACTCTGAACAGCTTGCTGCGGGTGGGTTTTTAGATGACTCATTATTACTTATGATGATAATTATAACTGATTTTAACACTTTCACTTTTTATAGTGTATTCCAAATTTATTCATTCATTCTGTCAGAGACTTTTAAGTAAATGATTCATAGCTGCCATACTCTGTTTTCTTTATTTTTATTGTAAAATATATACACAGAAAACTGCATTAGAGATCTATGCTCACCTGAACAAGTAGTGCTTTTAAGAAAAACAATTCCACTAGAGATACCTCATCCTTGCTCATCCATTCAGTCAGCAAAGCTTGTTTGGAGTGTCTGCCACATTCCAGGCAGGGAACTTGGAGCTAAAGTAGCATGGGGGTTCATGGACTGAGGGGTGGTGGAGGTGGGGAAGTGAGGTAGTCATGGAAATACTACATCATTGCAGAGGCATTCAATAGTTCTAAAATGGAGATACGCACACGCACACGGTGCTGCCTACTCTTGTTAATCCTTCACAATGTCATTAAGAGATGCAGTGCTTATCAGCTTCATTTTATAGATGAGGAGTGTGAGACTTAGAGCAATGTAAACAGCAGGCCCTGGGCCACACAGCTAGTCATTGAAACCAGCGCTAAACCCATGGCTTCTGACTCCAGGTCCTATCTCCTTGCCCCAACCACTGAACAAGAATCACAGAAGAGTAGCCTGGTGTTACACTAAAGCAAATCTTCTTCAATCATTTGAGGGAAGGAGAATTGCCTGACAAGCCTGTGGAAAAATCCAGTGGGCCTCAGCCTGGGAATACCTTGGCAAGCAGCAAACTGGTTGAAAGTATGGTGTCTGGTCCTAGCGGTCACTCCAGCCGAATTCCCCCAGCAAAGGAAAACCTGAGGTCCTGCCCGTCAGTCTCCGAGCGGGGCCCTGTACCCAGAGGGCTTCTCCCTATCGCTATGGCTTTGCCACTCTGTTCCCTATGCCGGGTAACACCCACCCCCTTTCCTCCAGCTTCTGCTTCTCAGTTCCTCTAAACCCTGCCTCCGGACGTTCCCTGAGAAACCGCTCTGCAGTCTGCTCATGCCCCTCCTTTGCTCACTCACAATTGTCTACACCGTCGGAACCACGTGACCTTTGATGCAATGTCTATCAGTTTCTCCTGCTTTTTAACTTAAGCTTTGACCTTCCCACACCCTCAACGCTGAGCTAAATTGCTCAGTCAAGGACTGTATTTCTTTTGTTTGTCTCCAACTAAACATAGGACAGGGTTGTTAATAGAGTAGATACTCAGTACTTGTTAACAGATAGTCTACTTCACCAATCCACTCATGGCCTGAGTGAATAAACAAATGTTATGCTTAAGCAATAAAATGCTTTCCAGAGGAGAAGCTGTCAGAATATAGGGAGGTGAGAGGGAAAATGATGGCTTCCTGGGTCCTTCTCACCTCTTTGAGACTACTCATTGTGAGGTGGGAGTTTATCCTCCCCCAAACCCCATCCTCTTAGAACCTGGACCCTGCCACTTTATCTTCTCAGCAGTGTCCACCCCTCCCTGACTTCAGTCCAACATAGCCATTTTAAGTGCATAACCATTTTATTGTGGAGACTTTTCAGAGCACAACCTCTGTATAGATTAGAGAAAGACAATTACTATACTTAATTGAACCTGACAGAGTTCGCTAACCAAAAAGTCCATAGTAGCAGAGAGTCAAGGCTTCACTAAAGACCAGCCAACTCCTTTGACCTCTGATCCTTACCCCACCCCACTTGGTAACCAGGTGAAGCAGCTCCCCCAGGCGCCTGATGCCTTCCCCAGTTCACAAAGATCTCCAGCTCTTCTGAACTGTCATATGCACTGATGCATTTCAGTCCACATCCCAGCTCACAACCCTCCAAAAAGTTCCTTTTTTTCTTGACCATCTCTGCCTTCTGACCCCAGAAGTCTCACACCAGTGGTTTGCTGGTATTTATGAGATCATTTCTACATGACAAGTTATTTTCACTTGGCAGCACAGTATGCAAAGGAACGTTTTGGACAAAGTTGGACTCAAAGAAACAGAGTAGAATGGTGGTTGCCAGGGGCTGGGGTTTGGGGAAACAAGGACATGTCAGTCAAAGGAAACAAACTTTTAGTTATAAGATGAGTAGGTTCTGGGGAATCTAATGTACAGCATTGTGACTATAGTTAATAATACTGTATTGTATACATGAAATTTGCTAAGAGTTCTCACCATGAAAAAAAACAGGTAACTAAATGGGGTGATGGATGTGTTAACTAACTTGCTGTGGTAATCATTTCACAATGTATATGTATATCAAATCATCACATTATATACCTTAAATATATACAATTGTATTTGTCAATTATACCTCAATAAAACTGGGAGAAACAAAGTTTGCCTTTCCACAAAAAAAAAAAAAGAAAGGTTTTAGAGTCACACAAACCTAGCATCAAGTTATGGCTTTGCCACTTACTAGCTATTGATTTGGAGTCACTTTTAGCCTCTTTCAACCTTAATTACCTTGCCTATAGAATGGGCCCAATATTACCTAGTTGACAGGGTCATTGTGAGAATTAAATGAGACAACATAAATAATGCATCTAGCACAAAGTTCTTAATAAGCATTAGCTCACCACCACCACCAATAGAGTTGTTGTGAAGATTAATTGAATTAATATTTGTGAAATATGGACCGTGCCTGTCACATGGAAGGCACACAAAAAATAAATTTTCCTTCATTTTTTTGTTTTTTGCCCAAAGAATGAATATCAGCATATCTAAAGTCCATTTTGCATTATATTCACTTCCAAGCTAGTGAAACAGAATTTTACTTAAATCCACATGTATTTCAGGGACGGGGTGTTTTTGCTATTAAGCTGCAATGCAGTTCTTTAATTCCCTCTTTTAAATGTATGAAAATAAATGAGTCTAGAGTGGAATCCATTCCTAATTTAGGCATGGACAGAAAACTTGCCTCATTTTTCAGGCAATAGGACATGTCAACAATGCGTCAGCTACTGCCTCTGAAACACAGGCCAACATAAGAACTGAACTCATCGGGGCGGAAGCCAGTCAACGGCACCCTGTGAACCAGGTCCTTTGGAAGTGGTCAAGGGCATCTCAGACTCCGGGAATCCAGTGTTTTGCAGAATCTGGAACCTCTTTCTAAGCTGAAGAGGGATGCTGCCTTTCTGTTCAGTGGGGCTGTCAGTTGACTGTCCTTTAACCTACAGAGTCAAGACACACATGTCCTTCCACCCAGATTCCCAGGGTTGGTCCAAATATTGGGCCTGGAATTAGACACCAAGGATCTTTCAGGGTTGCCACATCTATGGGCTAAAATCGATAGAAAAGACTCAGTAAATCCAGTTTGGCCTGCCAGCAGGAGCCTCAACATGATATCTTATTTAATGGAAACGTTGCTGGCCTCCAGATTACTGAGGTGACTCCAAAACGCAGAAATGCCAACATGACCCAGGCTGCTTTCCAAGCTCAGAGATTGTGTCTGTCCTTAGGTTTCTCTAAGTGCTCACACGGACACTTTGTCCTGAATGAGAACACTCACAAAATAAAAATTCCAGAGATGCTTGGGTAGGAAAATGAGTATTTTCTGCAGGTGACCTTGAGGACCACTGTTTAAAGGTCTTATGTTATTACTGGAGACAGGAGACTCGCCTGAAGCAGCTGCCATTCCTCCAGGGGCTCCAGGCCGGCCTACTCAGTCAGCTTGCCAGGCCTTTCTTCACCTGCTCAGGGGAAAGTCCAGGACACAGCCACAGCCGGAGGGTGAATGAGATGCGGTTACCAAGACGAAAGGAAAACACAACCCGCCTTGAGCACTGCCCCCTAATTCCACCCAGCCTGCATGGTCTGCGCTGCTGGGCCTGCGTGGGTTGCGGGTGGGATGTGTGATTTCTGGCACCAGGAGTTAGGAACCCATTTGATTTATTTAGATGTGGTGCCACCGTTGGGTGGATCTCCTAAGCTTTCTGTGGCTTTCCACTTCAGATTTTCCTTTCGCTCTCCTCCCTAGGGCCCCTGCCAAGCCTACCATACTTTGGCCTGGTCCAAGCCAGCCCTAAGAACCAACTAATTAAAGGTTCCTTTGACATCTTTCATGTGGCAACTTAGGAAACTCCAAGGCAAGTCCTAATCTGAGGACTTCAGCCCAGGTGATATCATGTGGGTTGAACACAGGCCTTTAGCCCCAAAGCCTTAGGGCACTAGCCCATTTCAGAAGTTGTCAATCAAAAGCAGGACGTAGGTTGGGTGAGTGTCCTTGGTTACCCCAAAAGATCTGATCTCTGGCCTTCACATCTGTAGTCACTTTGGCCATGGCTACGTGGTTTTTTCTTCCCCTCATCCTTAGATTCCATACCCTGCGGTACCCTCCCAGCAACCCCTCAGATTGTAGCTGGGCTGCTCCACACCCTTTAAAGTCAACGGAACCATGGCAGATGGCACTGCTTTCTATGGTGACCTCCATCACCCTGGTGGTGGAGGAACACGGACAGAGGGCTCCTAAGCAATGCAGGCATACTAAGGCATGACGCTGCTCCCTGGGGGAGATCATCTGCACATCCACTTCTCAGGCGATGGAACCAGGTGGCACAGGAATGCTGACAGTAACAGCAGTAACAATTATTAAATGGCAGTTGTCATTTAATTGGTTACTAACCTGGAAGCCATCTGTTAAAGGAAGAGCTTCTATGACAGGGATGATTGACTGGCAGAGGCTCCCCAAAGAGTTGTGCTGAGAACTCTACAGCTGTCATTAGTTTCCCTAGCAAAGAATGCTGGGATCAGTCAGCGATGTCTTCCAGGGGAGTGAGGAAGGAAAGAGGTAACACAGGGGCTGCATATTCAGCATCGTTGTCTTTCACGTACCTCCTCAAAAACTCCTCCTTCCTAAATGACAGCATGCTCCCCACCGTAGGGGGAGGAAGGTAAAGACAATATCTCAGTTGTCCCTGTAATCTTTATAGGAGATGGTCTATTTCTCTTTATAAGCTCTTTTAGCACTTCCCCATCCCGTACATGTATTCATCAATAGATCCTTTGCTGTCCATACTAGAAGCTGCTGACCTCTCCTTTACCTCAGAGTTTCTGGCTGTAGCCATCATTTCCTTTCTATGGCCCCGGGGACATCCTGTGCCAGGCACCATTCCCAAGAGTGCTGGACCACTGACCTTCCCTCTGATCCTCACATCCCTCCTGACCCTTATGTTTCATGTTACACCTTGGTAGATTCTCTCTCCTCTGCCTTGTCTCTCATCTAAGTCCTTCCTTCCTCTTCCTCCCGTTCATTTGAACTTCTCCACAAACTCAGGGATGGAATTCTCTCCTAATTATTTTTGTGAGGATATTTTTGTATATTTCACCCAAGTCAAAACTTACTGAGAAATTTCAGTGCAAATAGAACATTGTGTCAGATACCATACAAGAAACGTACTCTATCCGTGCCCATGGCTTCTCATTCTTGTATGCACGTCCATGTTCTACATATTGCAGGTATTCATCATATCCCTTATCAGAGCTGTTCCCTTACTCTCAGTTTCAAAAGCTTCCATGTTGGAGCCACAGATGGTGTAATCATCCTCCCATATGATCCCCATAGTGAATCATCCCGCTTCCTCCCTGACTTAGCACCATATGACCCTCACCCAGCTCTGAGCCTTCTCACGCTTTTAGTCCCGAACAGTGTGTTCCGAGCCCCTCCCCTTAGAATCCACCCTCCCTCATTTCCATCGCTCCCTGTTGGTCTTTTCTCCCCTCTCTTCTTCAGTTGGAGAGAACTGAGGCCCGGCACGAGTAAATGTCTCCCAAGGAAAATATATTTTTGGCTCTGACTAGGAAATCATTTTTCAGCATGAATAGCATAACTCTCCATCATTTTACTTTTGTCAATTTTTGAGCAATAGCTTAAGCAGCAGTAAGTTGTTTGGGAGCAGCCAAGAAAATAAGCTCTGGCCCACATACCCCAGAGTAAAGGAAATCAGACAGTAGGCCCAAAAGCAATAGCATAAACTCTCCACTTCCGATGTTTTTCCTTTCCATTTGGTTTCCATGGGACTCTGTGTTGAGGGTGGGGAGGGCTTCCAAAAATACTGAATTGTATTCTATAGCAAAATGAGGAACTAGATTTCAGGCTGACAAAAAAGAGAGCATTAAGAAATAGGTAAGGGACCAGTGCACAAGAATTTGGATGCCTAATGTTTTCAGAAACCCAAATCCATGGCTAATTTTGAAAGCCCATTTTTGTCTACTATTTCTACCTAAGTACTATTTGATCACTATCAAAATCCAGAAGAGGTCACACCTTTGGGACTTGTAAATATTTTCCATCCAACCTACAACCTGAATTGCAATGTCGTGTTTTGGGGACTGAGACTCAGAAACTACTCTCCTTTAGGTTTTGAATGGCCCTGTGACTCAACAAACCAGCAGGCTTCTCTTAGTCATTTCTATTTTCTGGGATTCAGTCTCGGTACCTATGACTGAAATTTGATAAAAGCAAACAACCAAGAGCTAGAAACGAGCATGGCAAGTGAGAACTCCTAAGGTCCTAAGCTCTGATGAGGAGCTGAATCTGACAGACTAAACAAAGTTGGGAAGAAGGTAAAATTATGTCTTTGCAGTACCTGTTAGATAGTTGTCAATAAATTATGGAATTTTTCTTTGCTAGCCCTAAAATAGTGATAACTTCAAGAGTACAGTTCTGTGTCACTTAATGACTGGGATACGTTCTGAGAAATGTGTCATTAGGCGATTTTGTTGTTGTGCAAACATCACAGAGTGTACTTACATAAACCTAGATGGGATAGCCTACTACACACCTAGGCTATATGGTACAGCCTATTGCTCCTAGGCTACAAACCTGTACAGCATGTAGGCAATTACAATACAATGGTAAATGTTTGTATCTAAACATATCTAAATATAGAAAAGGTATGATGAAAATACGGTGTAAAAGATAAAAAACGGTACACCTGTATAGGGCACTTACCATGAATGGTGGTTGCAGGACTAGAAGTTGCCCTGGGTGTCAGTGAGTGAGTGGTGCGTGAATGTGAAGGCCTAGGACATTACTGTACACTATGGTAGACTTTATTAACACTGTACCCTTAGGCTACACTATATTTATTTTAAAAATGTTCTTTCTTCAATAATAAACTAACCTTAGCTTACTATAACTTTTTGATTTTATAAACATTTTAATATTTTTAACTTTTTGACTTCTTTATAATAACACTTAGCTTAAAACATAAACACATTGTATAGTTATACAAAAATATTTTCTTTATATCCTTATTCTATAAGCTTTTTTCTATTTTTAAAACTTTTCTTTTTTTCACTGTTTAAACTTTTTTAATAAAAACTAAGACACAAACACACATTACCCTAGGGCTACAGAGGGTCACGATCATCAATATCACTGTCTTCCACCTCTACATCTTGTCCCACTGGAAGGCCTTCAGGGGCAATAACAGGCATGGAGCTGTCATCTCCTGTGATAACAATGCCTTCTTCTGGAATACCTCCTGAAGGACCTGCCTGAGGATGTTTTACGTTAAGTTTTTTTTAATAAGTAGGGATACATTCTAAAATGGTGATTAAAAGTATAGTATAAGAAATATATAAACCAGTAACGTAGTCATTTATTATCATCAAGTGTTATGTACTGTACATAATTGTACATGCTTTACTTTTATATGATTGGCATCATGGTAGGTTTGTTTACATCAGCATCACCCCAAACAAGTGAGTAATGTTTTGCACTAAGACATTACGACGGCTACAACGTCATACGGGATCACCATTGTATATTCGGTCTGCCATTGACCAAAACATCGTTATGCAGCACACAATTGTAGCTGCATTTTTATAAAAGCCTCTTGGAGTTGGAATTCATCTCTAATGGTGGGCTGTTAAGTGTGGTAACATGTAGTGGGGAGAAGATAGTGGTGAATTTCTAAAATCTTACCATGTAGGAGATGAGCCTGCCCAGTAGCATGGTGGTGGAGGGGGAGAGAGCGATGGATGCGTGCTTCACTTCACCCACAGCGTCACAATGTGTATAACAAAAGGAAAAGCAGTCAGCCTCTGAAACACTCGTCCATTCACTCACTCATTCAAAAGATATTTGATTGAGTTCCTCCTGTGTGCCAGGTACAATCCAGGTGCTAGAAATATTGCCGCAAACAAAACTGACAAAAATCCCTGCCCTCATGAAGTTTACAAATTATATTATAGAAATAATCATAGAACATATTAATATATGAAGTAAACTATGCAAATAGTAAACAAAATTCATGGTTCTGTTTTTCTGTCATGCTGTAAAAAAATTCAAGGTTTTGGACAGATAGGTGCTAATAAGAGTACAATCTTATGGGTAAATCTACAACTACCAGGTTATTTTGAGCCCCACCACCCTGCCCTCATATCAGGCATACTTTCCCTGGATAAAATGATCTAAGAACAGAACCGACTGCCTCTAAAAGCTAGCAGTGTTCACCCACTTATAACCATTTCTTTAACTGAGCCTCAGTTTCCTCATCTAGAAAATGAAATTATTAACAGGGAGCACGGAGAAGTTTAACTGAAACAATGTACAAGAAAGCATCTGCTACCATGCTTAGCATAGAGTACGGAAGAAACTCATTAATTCATTTTTTAATCATCCACAGGTCATCTCCACTGGGTGGCAGAACCGCCTGTATTAACCACGTTGCCCTTTTAATCCACACTCCCACTCTGCCCCTCCACTTGGGCTCTTCCCCCGGCACATGCCTGTCCACCTTTGAGACTCCTTCCAGCTGAAGTTCACACACTCCCTCCTCCATGCAGCCCTCTCCCACTCTCCCGCCCCGCCCCTCCACTCCGGTTCCCAGTGCCCACACATGCCTCTCCAGCAAGCAGCAACCTCCCCGCCATTGTTTGTTCACTTTGCTGTCTCCCTTACTCGACCTGGAGCTCTTAAAGCACAAGGATCAAAGCTTTAATCTTGTCGCTTTTACATCTCTGTCACATGCCCAGCACAGATAGGCATAATTAAATACTTCTTGAAAGAATAAATAAGTGGATGATTGTCTCATTAGCAAGGTGAGCTTTCTATCACACCTTTTGCTCCACGTGCCCTTTTTCTACTGTGTTGCTCAGGCTGGTCTCTAATTCCCGGCCTCAAGAAATCCTCCTGCCAGGCCGGAGGTAGTCTGTAATTCTAGCACTCTGGGAGGCCAAGGTGGGAGGATGGCTTGAGTTTGAGACGAGCCTGAGCAAGAGCGAGACCCCGTCTCTACTAAAAGTAGAAAAATTGGCTGGGTGTGGTGACTCATGCCTGTAGTCCCAGCTACTCAGGAGGCTAAGGCAGGAGGATCGCTTGAGCCCAAGAGTTTGAGGTTGCAGTGAGCTATGGTGACACCACTGCACTCTACCCAGGGCAACAGAGCAAGACTCTCTCCAAAAAAAAAAAAAAAAAAAAAAGAAAGAAATCCTCCCGCCACAGCCTCCCAATATGCTGGGATTACAGGCGTAAGCCACTCTGCCCGGCCTTGCCTTGCCCCTCTTTGCCTTCACCTTGGCACCTTACCGTGGCCTCCCTGAGCAGACACTTAGGAATCTGCCTGACAGGATTATAGCCACCATACTAGTGTCCATGACCTGTGGTCACCACAGACAAAGAACTCCAATTCCAGAATACTTTCTCCATGATAGCAGGAAAAAAACCAATGTCATGTTCCTGACGATAAGCCCATGGCACTGCAGGATCCCTAAGTGTCTTTTAAATCACCAAAAGTACTAAATATTTCCAGTGTAACTTTCTCATAACATGTACTTTATTAGATTTTAAATCTTTGAAAATTGATTATTTGTGTAAAACACATTATGCTGCTGGCCCCAGATTTCCTAGCAGGATCTCCAAGATTCTCTGCAAAATGATCCCAAATTCCCTGGACTTATCTCCTCTGCAAACTCCATGTGCTTTCTGCACCCACTGCCCAGGCCCCTGCACACCTCAGGAAAGACCCAGAGAGGTGTTCAGTTGATTGTAAGTTTTCCCAGGACCTACTGCCATAACAGTGCCATGGGCTTTAGCATGGCCCTTTCCCCAAACTGTCAGTTGGGACTATCACCTCTATAGAGAAAGCAGAACTTGAGAGAGAAAAGGTCATGAACCCTGCTCCTTCATTGCAGCTTTTGAGCAACCCACCATCCCCCCACCCTCACACCTACTGCCACCTGGATGGTAGAAGCCTTCTCATCAGCTCCCCTGTGGAAGGCAATTCAGGGCTCCACAAGCAGGTTCCAATGTGGTGGAGCTTTCCTCTTCCCTAACTCTGTTCCAGAGAGAGTCATGCCCTCCACCCTCTGTTATCATTTTATTAGTCAGCAAAAGGCATACATTGTTAGAACTGCGTAAAGATCAGGTACAGGGGAGAGGCAGAGAATGAATTCCTTGGCTCCTGGTGGGCTCTGCTGGTGAAAAGTGCCCCTTGTTAAAGCCTCTTATGCATCAGTGCTCGTCTTTCCAAGTCTCACACAAACAGCTTCCCAGGCCTTCCCCATTCTGGAGTGTGCAAGGCAGATGTGGAGACAAAGCTGAGCCATGCCCATTTGCTTCTGATTGGAAAAGGGTGAGGTGTCCTTGTGTGCCTCACCATTCAGACATTCTTCATGGTGCTATTTTTATCAACAGTAACCATTAAATTGGTGTCAGATGGGCCAGTCCAGTTCCTCACCCCGAGGATGGGTGATGGGACTCTGGGTTTTTCCAGGCAGGAGGAGATGTTATATGCAGCCCATATGAATGCATCTCCAGAACCCGGGGCCTCACAGTGCACCTCACTAGGCCTGGACCGTGTTCCTATGGCAGGAAGAGCAGGCTCATCGCCACTGCCACTCCATTCTCCACCCAATTCACAGACACATGTTGAGCACCTTCTAAATGCTAGACATTGAACAAGATACTAGGATTCACAAAAAATACCTCCCTGAGAACCTTGCATTTCACCAGAAAGGATTGTCATGGGAAGTGACAGTGTCTACTGGGCTGTGCATGTTACGGGTGTATTGATAAGGAACATAGTGGAAGGAGGATTGGTTCTGCCTGGGCTTTGGGAGAGCTCCATGGAGGTGGTAACATTCAGCCAGGGCTTCAAATATAAGTTGAGTTACTGGATGAAAACATGGGAAAAGGCCTCCCAGGCAACGGAACCAAGGGCAGAAGCATAAAAAAAAAGACTGTAGATGCATCCAAAATTCAGCTGTGAATTTAGTTCTCACTGAGGGGTCCCAGGCACATTCCTGCACTGACCCTCACCTGGGAGGTTGTGAGGAAGGGGCCTGGTGCGGGAGTGCCACCTGGCTACTACAAGGGTCCTGACTGTTCTGACTCTAGGTTCCAGAATTTGAACTCTGAGCTGGGCCCAGCAGTAAGTGTTGGCTTTTAGTGGCAATAGCAATGCAGATATTGAAGTTAGACATAAACTAGGGACCACTGCCACAGTCTGCTCATGGTTCCTGCAATTGAAAACCTCACTCCTGAGTATGAACCGAGGCCCCTCACGAGCCACAGGAAACAAGGATGAATCATTACATAGAGACTAAGAGCAGAATTTTCTAGATTCTCTTTCAGTTCAGATTATAATTTTTTTAACTAAATGCCTGGAAATTCAGGGTGAACTTTAACAGAAAACCAAAATGGGGCAAAACAGGAAAGCAGGGGGAAATGTGGCACAGAATGATGCAGAAAGTGCATTTGCAGATGTCCTCAGCGGTCCAGGGCTTGGCGCTCTGGTTTTCATTTCCTCTGACCAAACATTCCACAACCCACCCTTCACGAGTCACATGGATGTGCAGGCACGGCCCTGCAGGGTGTGGCGGGTGTCCCTGGAAGGGCCTCCTTGGTGGGTTGGTGGCCAGCTGGAAGAGCCTGGGGCCACCTGTCTGGTCAGAGCCTCTCTGCGGAGGGCCTCTCGGAGCCAGGATGGCTTTGTGCTCTGACTAGAGTGACAATGAAATTAATAGGATCCCAATGCTGTGACTGAGGCCATTTCCCTGTGTCCTCAAACAGGAATGAGAGAAGAAATGTCATTAGGATGCCAGGAGGCTTTTGAAATCTTCAAGAGGGACCATGCTGACAGCGTTACCATCGATGACAACAAGCAGATTCTGAAACAGAGGTAAGGTGACCTCGGAGAGCAGGCGGTCCTCCAAGGCTTAGCCAGGCCAGCTGAGAGGAGATTTGCTACTCTGTCCTCCTAATCTGCCCAGCCTAAGTTTTACAAGCACCTCATGACATTTATTCAGTTGCACATTTAATTTTGTCCACCTGGCATAATTCTGTCTCATGCGTGTGAGCCTCATCATGCCAGCACTATTGGGGAAGGCAACCTTAGGGCAGGGTCTGTTACTGACAGTATCAATGTGATATACAATTCTCACATCATACATTAATGGTCATCAGCCTGTGACTCTATTGATGTCTCTTACTGTTCCAAAGGCAGGGAAAAGAAATCTATGGATCAAATTATATTCTTAGAACTCCAGGCACTTCAGCTGTTCCGGAGAGCAGTCCTGCACCTCTTAGTCAAAGGAAATATGTACACATCTTGTGACCCAGAGGCCTCTGATGAGTTCTGCAGGCCAAAGTCAGAGCAGGCAGGATCATCTGCTGACATGTTGTCAAACAAGGCTGTGTTCTGGACCCCTTTAGAAAAAACTTAGAGATGTGTAATTTGTTTAAGCTAGTCTGTGAATTGGACGCATATCCTCAAACTGTAGCAAACAGAAAGACTGCCAGATGTATGTGTCTGGAGCTCAGAAAAAATTGTTCTAGATTGTGAGCTCTGGTTTGTCACATGTGACTCTGGATCTTAGCACACAGGAAGTTTTCAAGAACCATTTATTGAATTAAAATGAGATCCAGGTTTGAGAGTCATCTGCTTATAAATGACAATGCAAGGAAGCCTAAGAAGTAGACAGGCTGTCAGGAGAGCCTGTGGAGTGCAAAGGCCTAGAGGGGAAGCCCTGAGGGAGAAAGCCTTTCCAGGGAAGGGAGAGGGAGCAGGGAGAGAAGGGTGGGAGAACTGGGAGGAATAATGTCCCGAGGGCCAGGAGGAAGCAGGTTGTCAGTGGTGTCAGGTGCTACAAGGAAATAAGCAGGAGGGAGCTGCAAAGTGCACATAGATTGGGCAACTCGAACACCGTCAGTTGGAGTGTTGGACATGAAGTCGCGAGTTGGAGGAACTTGGGGGAGCAAAGGAAGAGTGTGAACAAGGCATTCAAAAAGTTTGTGATAGATGAAAAACATTTTTAAAAAGAACAAAGGGAGGTAGCTTAGGGAGAAAATAAGCTGGTTTCAGGATGGGAAAGAATTGGCCAAGTTTGTATACCACAGAAGCAGCCAGTGGTGAGAGAGAGGTCAAGAAACAAGGGGGACAGCTGACATGGCACCCTTCCAGAAGGCAGGTGGGTAGGGAACCAGATGCTCAGGGGGAGGTTAGCCCTGGAAGGAAACATGAACAGAAACAAGTCAAGATGGGGCTGACGTTGGTGCATTTAGAAGAAAAGGGAGAAAATTAAAGACGACCTATGTTTTTTGTGTGAAAAAGAAGTTGAGGTAGAATAAGGGATTTGAGGATGGTGATGAAGGTTTAATAGAGCTGCCTCAGGGAACAGGAAAGGCGGCAGAACCGGAAGAAGAAAAAGGAAAGGCCAGCAGCATTGAGGGTCGAGGGCCCAGCCTAGACTGTCAGAACAGCTTTTACGCTTTAGCAGGGGGAAATCTCAGATAACCTCAGGAATCCAGTGAGTACAGCCGTTCTGGAGAGCAGTTCAACCCTCCTTAGCCAAAAGAAATATATGCACCCCCTTGTGACCCAGCAAGTCCACTTCTGAGTATATTTCCCAAGAAGTTCTCATGCGGGTTTGTAATGGGACATATATGAGGCTGCTCACGGCAACACTTATTTGCTGGGTGTCCATCGCTGTGGAAGTAGACAGGTAAAGTAATGGGGAAGCCCCATGAAGCAGGGTGCAGCAGGTGGGAGCAAGGGGTTGGAAGTGTGCACAGCAACAAGGACAGATCATATAAGCACAGCACTGAGTAAGAGCACATCAACCATGTAAATTACAAACAGATGCACATAAAACAAAAACATGCAAACAAAAATAGAAACAGTACTTTAGCATACTTTAATTATCAGAATGGAAGCAGGACATGGGGATAAGAAGGAATGAATGAGGAAATGAGTACAAGGGAGTGGGGGAGAAAATAAAGTGAATCTAGTGAAGCTGAGGGCTATCTCCCTAGAAAAGTAGACATACGCACGTCTGCACAAATTTGAGCATGTGAATTCCAAGGGTTTCAGAAACCTCCTAACGCTTATCCGTGTTGTAAGCCATGTATTTTTAATATGGCCAGTTGGTTAGAGCAAGATACCTTATTTGTTTGAAGATAAGCATGTCAAGCTTTGTGACAGCTGCCTCATCCAATAGACTTCCAAAGAGCCTTCAGTCATGTCTATACCGGAGGTTTCTTAGCCTACACCAGGGGCTCATATCCCTGGCTTCTTTTAAAAGCCCATGGAGCTTTTAAAAGCTCCCAAAGCCTGGGCCCAACTCGCCAGACATTCTAATTTAATTAGGTGGGGGCTGAGCATCCCTTTTTAGAAAGCAGATTCCAGTAGCAATCAAGTTTGAAAAACACTGGCTTAAACAGTGTCCAGAGACCTTGATATCAGGACCTCTGAGGTAGGATCCCCAAAACACTACAGGTTAAAAAAATTACCAAGGGATTATTTTGCACATTCAAGTTGAAGAACTACTGTCTTAGGGAGGACATAATACTTCGTCTTTCTTACTCTAAAATTGGCACAGTTCCTGGGTCGGGTTTGTAGCCTGAGTTTAGGTCTGTTTCCAGCGGGGAGTTGGGGGAGGGGGGCACGAGATGAGGATGTTGTGGTCTTTCGAAGCCTTCTAATACAGAGCTCACTTAACTCTAGTACAGTAGAGTTCTCATAACCCATGTGACAAATGTGCTTTTGGGTTTAAACATATCTAAGTTACGCAGGATGGGCTGGCGATACTGATGATCCCATCTTCCATGTGGCCATAGTACAAGGAAATTAATGAAACTTACACAAAGCTTTCCTCTGAAAAGAGGTTTTCCCAGCAGTAAATCAGTCTTTTTAAATCAAATGAAAAGTCAGGATACCAGCCACATTTTTAAAAATTTCTACATCTGTTTAATGTTACTGTAATACCAATCATTAAAGGACTATTTCAATCTCAGGATTGGAGCTTTTATTTGCATTCATGGAGGTTATTCAATTATTAGTAGTAGTATTATGTGTTCATAACTGCTTAAGGCAAGGGACTAAGAAAAATATTTTTGTATGAAAACAAATAACTGTACAACTAGTGTTCCAACAGCAGATATCAAAATAAGGCCCCACAGATGCTCATAGGGGTGACTTCCACGCTGCCCTTATTTTAGGAAATGCCCTTCCAGTAACTCTAACCCCTTCCACACATTTGCTCCCATTCCCTCTAGGGAGGGACAGGGAGGACAGGCCAGTCCTGGGAATACAGCCATGGACCAGAGGGGCTTGATCAGGATGGCATTCAATCACTGCTTCCTACCTCTGCTCTAAGTTTCAGCTTTCTAATAGCCCTCAGCAACCAGGACCCACCCACCCACCTCCCATTTTACTCCGCACTTCTCACATCAGGTAACTTTGTGGTCTGATGGTTCTGGTGTTGTGACATCATGTTGGCAATGTGCCACAAAAGAGGGGCTGGAACTAATTGCCCCCACACAAAAGCCCTGGGCAAGTTCAGCCTCTCTAGCCCATAGTAAATAGGTTCTAAGCACAAAGAGAGGGATTATTGGTGAGCCACAATCCTTCCTGACTCCCTCAGCTCCCCCAGAGAACAAGAATTGATGTAGAGTTGCAAGAGGGGACAATGAGTGGCTCATACCTTCCATGTTACTTAACAGAAGGGTTTTTCTTCCCATTTTACCTGCAGCCTTTGCTGCCCCCACAGGTAACCTCCAGCATCTCTGAGCTCTGCCCCCGCTGGAGGAAGTTGTGCTGCCTGTCTGTGACAACAGAAATAAGATGTTGGCACGGTAATAGGATGTTTGCCCTTCGATGAACTAGTGCATGTGAGCCAATTCTTGAGCTGGATTTTTCAGCAGAGGACAATTGCAATTCAAAATCACTGCATTTTCCAGGCGTGACTCAGCCTCATAGTATATAATAATAAGACAGGCTGGAAACCCCATGCTTGGCAAATACCGGTGCCCAGGCACTGCTAGCTAACTTTCTTTGTGTCAGATCTTTCATAGAAATTGAATCCCTCAGTCACAGAGTTCCATTAAATAACAAAAGAAGAAATAAATGGGGAGATTAACTGCAATTGGAAATGAAGGTGTTGATAATGTGAACTAAACAAAGAAAAGTGCCCCTTCACTCAGTTGGATCCTTCTGACATAGAGTAGAACAAGAATCTGAAACCAGTAGAAAAACTGGACCAAGTGTAGAGAGAAATCTGTGGCACCATATGAAAGTAACGCCCATAACAAATAGGAGTTCCCTGGTTCCTATTAGACTTCAATTTTAACCTTTATGATTTTTCCATTTGTTTTTTGTATTTACACCTTGTCTGCTGAACTAGAATTATAAACTCTGAGAGTAGAGATTAGATTAGAATCTTGCCAGCCTCCCCATAATTTTTTAAACAATGCTAGCCACAAAAAGGGTTCTCAAAAAACACTTTTTTGTTCGAGAATGACAATTTGAAATTGACTTTGAGAAATCTTGGCATCCAAGAAAACTGCTTGAGAATACTTACAGCTTCCTAGGAGCACGGGAATGCAGCAGCAGGCTTCTTGAGAGTCAGAGAGGGAACTGCCGGACAGGAGACGAGAGAGGGCGGCCACCTTGCTGGGGGGAAGAGATGACATAGAAAAGGAATATTGGTGTTTAAAAAAAAGGGTAAAGGGAATGAAAGGTGGATCTTCATTGCAATACAATGGAGGCAGCCAAGGCACACGTACAGGTTTACAGAGGAAGGAAATGTTACAATATAGGGCCAGTCTCCTGTCCTCCTCTCTGATGGAAAAGAGTATTGGATGTTCACTCTATGAAAAATCAGCATATTAAATTAGTCACTCCAGACAAGAATTCTAGGAAAGATATTGTAGAAGCAACATATTTTTCCCACTGGCCCAAAGAAACACTTTCAGCTGCCATGACAGGGAATATGAGTGCAGACGCTCTTGGGGACTGAGTGGCTTATGAACACCAGCTCCTCTCCTTGGCCTGTAGGTTAAAGCAGCTATTGCGCGATTCCTTAGTGAATTGTGTGGGGTTCTGACTGCCCTGGGGCAGAGCCACATGCTTCCCCAGTGATGGTGAATATCTCTGCGTGACAGCTTCCCAAGGGCAGGATGGGATTCTTTCAGGAACTGGTCTTGAACATTACATGGGATTCTACCTTAATTCCCCCATCCTTTTCATTCCCACTGAAGATGGGAAACTTGGCGACCATCTTGAGGGTCCTTGACCATTGCCCATTCTAATCCTGTGGTTTGCTGAGACAAACTATTGTCTGTAGTTACTGCTTCCAACATGCAATCCCACCTCACAGTTCATCACATCTCCACGGGGGCTCCTACACTACCAGGCAGTGCTCATAATTCACGCACAAAAAAACACTTTTGCATGTAGGAGCTTTCCACGTCAACCCAACCCTGAGAGGCATCTCACCCTAATCTTAAAAATGAGGACTCTGAGCCCCAGCTGCTAAGAGGTGGAGGAGTCGCTTTACCCACGTCTTCTGACTCCCAGCCTGGTGCTCTTCACTTGCACAAACTGCCTTTGCAACATGCTTATCTTCTTTTATTCTACAAATATTTGTGGAATGCTTACTAGGTACAAGCCCCTGTTCTAAACTCCAGGGATATAAGAGTGAATTAAATAGATGTGGACACTGTCCTTCATGGTGCTTAAGATATTGAAAGGGAAACAAACACATAAACAGGCAATTCGCATATAGTATGCTATCTGCCTGTGACAACAGAAGTGCAAGTTGCTGTGGAGCACGTGGGGGCATCACCCACTGCAGACTTGCACAGTCCTGGAGAGATATCCAGAGGAAGACATCACAGTGGAAACTAAGGGGTTAGGCAGAAATTAGCCAGATGAAGATAGAGGCTCCAAACAAAGGGAGTATCCCCAAGGTGACAGTGAGTGTGACACCTGATGGGACTGAAGGCCATTCAGGCCAGCCTGGAAAGGTGGGTGGGTGTAAGAACAGAAGCTGGAGAAGGCAGCAGATGCCAAAGCATGAAGAGTCCACTTTGCCATATTGAGGAATTTGGAGTTTCTCCTGAGGTCACTGGGGAGCCCTTGAGGAGTTTTAAGCAGGGGAGTAACAGGATCAGGTGTGCATGTATGAAGCACCGCTCAGGCTAGAATGTGGGGACTAGCCTGAAGACAGGTAGTACAAATGCAGAGGAAGGAGCAACAGTGGTGCAAAAACCTGCGAGAGAGATAGCAGCGCTCTGCTGTAAGGCAGCTGGAGTAGCAATGGAGCTGCGTGGGATGCTGTGGGAGATGATGAGGACAGAGAGTGGCTGAGACGCTGGGATTGACTGAAAGGCTAATGGAGAGAGGGGCAAAGAATGGTGTGTAGGTTCCTGTCATGAGCCATGGGTGAGTGATGGTGCCGTGCACTGAGAGAGGAACAACAGGAGGAATGGGGGAGGTGATCTGTTCTTCACGGACACAGTAAATTTTAGTTATCTGCAGGGCATCAAACAGGCCACTGGATTCATGGGTCATGAAATAAAGCAGGGCTGGGCTGGGGGTTTGAGAGGTGTCAGTAGAGATAGCAAAGAAGACACTGGCATGATGAAATGCCTATGGAGAGTAGGTAAAGTGAGGAGAAGGCCTAGGACAGAATCCTGAGGATTACCACCATTCAAGGAACAGCTGCAGAAGAAGAGTCTGCAAAGGAGACTGAGAAGGAGCTGCCACAGAGAGAGGGAAAAAAACAGGAGAGCCGGGGGCCATGGAAGCCAATGACAGAGCACTTCCCTGGTGTCCACAGTACCTGTCTCATGTGTTGGATGGGGAGGGCTGGGCGTCATGGGAAGCCAGGCTTGTGAGAGAGTGGCCACTGCATTCCTTATCCCTTCCAAGCCCAGTCCTTGTCCCAACCTAGAGATATTTCTGTGCAGGTGAACACAGCAGCCTACCAGCATCCACACTGGGACTGCACCCAGCTATGCTGTGCTCCCCAAAGTGAGCCACAGAGCTGGTGACACCCTGATAGGAATGCTTTGGCACCACTAGTAAGAAACCCTTGGGGGCTCATGGTTGGTCCTGGCTGAGGCACGGATCCTCCTCCTAGCCCCTCCCCAAGGCACAGCCTCACCCACATAGACCACGCCTCGTCAACAGTGAGCAGCAGCTCAGGATGTTGTCCGGGGGTGCAACGTGCCCTGGGAAAAGTCAGCATAGTTTCAACCACCTTGGACAGAGCTTGGCTCCCTGAGCCATCTCATCAAGGGGGATGTGCCTCTTATAGAAGTCAGGAGTCGGGAAGCTCCCCCCAGCGAAGTCCAGGTGAGCAGCACTTAGACTGGGGGCAAGAAGAAGGGAGGGCGTGGGGAACGAGGGAGACTTGGGCTGGCTAGGGAGGCGTGGAGACGCAGGCCAGGAAGGACATGGCAGAACTGGTGGGGTCACCCTCTTTCTCACCTCTTTCCTAGCCTCCTCCTTTGTCTTCGCATCTCTCCCACATCCCTAGACACTTTCCCTTTCCCTCTCCTCCCTCAGAATTGGGATTTTCAGAGTTTGACTTGACAACAAGGGATCAGAAACACATGTGGGTGGGGTGGCCTGGAATGGCGACAACTTCCAGAGTGAAGGGAAAATGGTCTTATGAAGATGGCACAGCCCTCAGACCACACCTCTCCAGTGGGAAAGCCCTTTTTAGCTAAAGAGACTGGAACAGCTCGTGGCTTCCCCCACAGTTTCTGCCTGCTCTGGCCTGGGGCGGCTCTTCAGAGAGCGTTGACCACAGCACCAAGCAGCTCCCTCTGCCAGGCCCCTGTGGACATCTGGGTACTGCCAAGGCTGGGGGACTCCATCCCAGGCCTGCGGGGCTTCTCTGGGCGGTGCTACAGTGGAAATTGGCTCTTCTCTTTATAGTATTTCCCTTTTCTTTCTTTTTTTTTTTTCATTTCAGAATATAATGGGGGTACAACACTTTGGCTATATATATTGCCCATGCACTGCCCGTGTCAGAGCTACAATCGTGGTCATGTCCCAAACTGTGCTCCCCGCATCCATTCAGTGAGAGTTTTTCCCATCCCCTCCACCCCGCTCCCACCTGCCCGTGTATTTCCCTTTTCTATCTGTATTCTGGTTTTCTCCAATATTGATGTTAATTTCAGCAGTTTTGCAGCTTTGCTTGTATTTTACTTATTCCAAAGAGTCTAAAGCTTCCAGAACTCTGTGGAACAGGCAATAAGAGGAGTCATTCATTGAGCAATGCGTGACTATCAAATCCTATTAAATCTGGGAATGGATATAGCAGTGATCAAACAGTCCTAGTCCCTCCTTTGGCAGAACATACAGTATGAAGATAGTCCTCATCTTCTGAATGGCATGAAACAAACCTCAGATTATGCCTGCCCAGCAGCAAAGACAGTCTGAGCTGACAGGGCCCAAGCACAGTGACCTACACAACATGTCAATGTTCAAATTGCGTCAAATGGAACTCTACTTCTCTCCAGAAGGTGACAGGACCTCTCTGAGGAGAGACATACATAACGTACAATGAGCCTGAACAGCCTTAATAAAGGAGCCAGGGGTGGAGTCCCAAGAAACCTAACTTTGAGAGAAAATTTAGTCCCTTTCCCTGGAAACTTCCTGTCTACAGTTCCAGGCCAAGCAGACAGACTCAAAAAATAGCAATGACATAATTCACACTTCTTTTCCATCAAGCACAGAGCAGTCGTGGCACTCTGGCCTTTGCTTATGTTGTTCCCCTGCCTGGACTGCCCTCCTCTCCCCACTTCCTCTAACAAAATCCTATGCAACTGAAGTATTTAGGGATGAAACAATATGATATTTGGGATTTGCTGGGATCCAGCAAGATTTGGAAGGGGGGTAGTGGGAAGGGGAGAGGGGAGAGAGCAGACAGTTAAAATAAAATTGGACAATTAATAAAATATGGTGGGTATTTGGGTTCATTCTACTATTCTCTCTATTTTGTGTATATCTGGAAATTTCCATAATAAAAAGTTTTCGAGAAACTCATATGCATCCACAAAACCCAGGTCAATCCCACCTTGTACGTGAAGCTTTCCTGATGACTCCCACTCATGAATAGGCCCCTCCCTAGTGACAGTCTAATGGCATGACTAGCATTATCCAAGATAGCACAGTGGTTTAATTTAGCCATATATTATGTATTTTGTTTCATGGACTTTCAATTTCCTCTTTAATTTTATGGCAGAAAGGAGAGTAAGTGAAACAACTAACATTTTGTAAGGGTACAGTATGTGTAGGGGACTGAACTACATGTTTCTCATATAGGCCTTATTCTATACTGCTTCTCTAGCACAAATTTGGGCTAATAGTAGGTGTCTCATAAATATATATTAGAAGATATAGAGCAATCATTAACTAAAGATCATCACAACCATCTGGTAGACTAGTATGCAGCTATCAAAGATAAGAGTTTCTAATGATATAGGGAGGGACTTACAATGCTAAGTGAAAAAAATAATCAGGGCACAAAATCATATACATAGTATGATCTCCACCCTATAAAAACTGGCTAGAAAAAAGATTGGATGGATATGCATATCAAAATGTGCTTATTTCTGCGTAGGCTATTATTAGGGATTTTTTTCTTGTTTTTTATTCTCAAAATCTAGTTTAATAATCATATATAACAGGAGTTGCCAAACTTTTTCTATAAAGGGCCGTGTAGTAAGTATTTTCAGCTTTGTAGGCCATGCAGTCTCTGTCACATGTACTCAACTCTGCTGTTGTAGCATGAAAACAGCCATTGACAATACATAAATTAATGGACATGGCTGGGTTCTGATAAAACTTTATTTACAAAAACAGGCAGCAGGTTGGATTTGTCTTATAACTAGCCATAGCTTTCCAACCTCTGATATATTACTTTATAATCAAGAAAAAAAATGTTACTTAAGTATGTATTCTTTGACTATAAAATCTTAGTACTATAATTAATAGATCACAGTATAGAAACCTTACAGCCATGCTTTATTCTGGTACCCTTGCATCATAAAACAATATAATTAGAGAATATGAGAATGAAAATTCTATGCTGGATAGAGTAAAATTTTACAATATCTGTAATTAATACAAATTTTTTCTCTATTTTTAAGCCTGATATATTTTACTTATTTAGATTTTCTTTTATGTCTTTTAATAAAGTTTTATAATATTTTAGCAACCTCTCAGAAATCTATTATTTTTAAAACATAATACAGGATGAAAAGAAAAAGTAAAATTTTCCTTTTTTTCTCCAGATTTTCTGAAGCAAAAGCCCTGGGAGAAAGTATAAATGAAGCAAGACGTAAAATTGGTAAGCAGATGCCATTCTGTGATCCTCTTTCACAGACCATTCTCCTGGTGAAAATCAGGTCATGATGTGCCTCCAAATATCCATGAAGCCTAGTTTCAGGAGAACCACTGCCAAGGAAGCTGCTGTGAGAGCCTTTCCTTGGAAGTTTGTCATCTCTCCCACCACCCATCAGGAAAAGCACTTTCTTTTGTCTAGAACTTGAACTTTTTATCCTCGTGCAGGCCTGAGCTCCAGCATCCCAATGAGAAAGTTCTGCTTTTCCCTGGTTTTTCAACAATAGTTCAGCTAGTCATAACCACACGATTACAGTGACATCATTTTGCATTTTCAAGTACTGTGGAACACTTTTACACCTCCCAAAGCTTATACTTAGCATTTTTGGCACAGATATGCATTTTTCAGCACCATTCAGTAAGCCAGTGAGAGAAAGAGAAGCAAAAATAAGCCACTGTGCCTTCTCTGGGGTGCAGGCTGCTGAATAGGGCTCCCTCACTTAGGTGAGCATCCCTGAAAAGGTGATGTAAAGGCACTCAATAAAGTGTGCCTCAAGTCTTTCTCAATGCAAGAGGAAAATATTTCTTTCACCCCAACCTAGAAGACATAACAGAGACCCATCTCCCAGGCTCGGGGCAGCTTCTCAGAGGAGATTCCTTGTACCTTCACCTCTGTGCTCCAGAAGGCAGCAGTTACCTGTTCACAGCTGGCTCCCTGGGTACCTCTTCTCCCCATCTTTTCTCCCTCTACACGTGAGGATGGGACAGAGGCCACTGTGAGTATCCCTTTAGCTTTCCCAACAGAATATGGAAAATCACGATGGCCTCGGGTTGTCTCAGTTGGGAAAACAGGAGCCCCAAGTTCCCCTCTGTGGCCTAAGGCAGAAAGAACTGAGGCAGCCAGGCCCTCAGCCACACCCAGCAACCACGCCCAGAACCCTGTGTCTCAGGGCTTCTTGACCCGAGGTCCAGGAGCTTGGATGGGAGAGAAATGCCCCTATATTTTCACTAAACTCTAACTGAAATTTAACACTATCTTCAATGCTGAACACAGGCAGCAGACCCCAGAAAACTGGCAGCACCCGCCAGCAGGGCAAGTCACAGGCACTTTCATATCACATCACACAGTGTGACAGACATCGCAAAATAGCTTTTATGCTCATCAGTAGAAATTTACAGTAGTTATAAGACTCACCATTGGATCTTGTTATTTAATGCATTTATATAAAACCACATAGCTATTTTTATATGACAAAAAGTTTTAAAATTTTGGTAACTATTTCAGTATAATTCGTTTCTCTTAAAAGTCTATATGTTTTATTTTATGGACCTAAAATCATTATTCTGAGAGGGAGTCCATAGCATCATCAGACTGCCAGAAGGTCCTGGCACAAAAACAAAAGAAAAAAAGATTACAAACCCCTCCTGGGCCTCCATTCCTGAACACTCTAAAACTGCATGAAAAAGACTGGGGGTTAGGAGTGTGTGCATTTTTCTAGAGATGACATCTATAGCTTCTCCAATTCTCAAAGGGCTCAGTGACCCAAACCGCAGGGCAGTGACGGCTTACCTGGCTTCAGTCACCTGGAAGGAAGGCACGGCAGGGAGGAAAGGGGAAGCAGACTTCAGTGGATCTGGGGCCAATTGGTCTGCATCATCTGACCCCAGGGAACCCAATGGTCTATTTGCATACTTGGAGGGATAGGAGGGAAAGGCCTTTTATAAACTGCTTCTCCCTGAGAAATAATATAAAGTTTTGCTCTTGAAAAATATTTAAATCTGTAAACCAAAATAAAACTGTTCCAACATTCATGAAATAGACTAATGGTGGAAGGCACCAATTGACAATACTAGTATACTTAGTTTTTTACTCTGAGTATAATGGGAATAATTATAAATTCTCCATAATTTTGGTGCAATAACGTATGCTGGTAGATCCAGTTTGCCACATTCTCAAGAATAGGCAGGTTGGAAGCTGCCCTACACTGCACAGGTTGTGTCCTGCCCGAGAGCCAGGGGCCTACTGAGTGAGGGCTGTAACGGATCTGCCCAGAGAGGGTGTCTGTTTGTGATTCACACACAAGGAGTCCAGATATGCTAGCAAGTAAATTTTTGTTTTTTCCAAAAAACAAATAGAGTTCACACCAATTTTGAGATTCAAGCTTCTGTTGCTACCGAGAAAGTGGTTAATTCATTGGTGCTAATAAAGCCACTATCAGTCTTCACTTCACTTTATTCAAATAGCAAACTAAGACCCATCTCCTGGCCACCCACCTTTCAAATTGTGTTCTTGATACAAAGGCGGCCAGGTGAGAGGATCACTGAAACTCAGCCCCGTTGAATAAGCCCCTCATGGTGCTTGACCACAGGGAGTAGCCCATGATCAGGGCATCTCAGACACCACATTAAAATTAAGGAGGTATAAGATAGAACTTGTATATATATTTAAAATTTCCAAGGCAACCTTGAAGGAAACTGGTTTCAGGAAATTTGTGACATCACTGAGTGCATTTTTTCCTATGGAGAATTTAAATCAAATGGAATCCCCAAGGAGTCCTTTAGTGAATTTAGGAGGCAGGAGGCAGGAGCATGGCACAGATATACCATGATATGTGTGGGATGGTGACTGAGCTCCACTCCCAAACTGCGTCACATCCTACCTCTGCACCCTGAGGTGCACATGTAACTGGCCTGCAGAGAAGAAACAAAGCCTGTATTTGTGAACTACAAATCAGCTAGCCCACATGTTCAGTTTGCCACTGCCTCCTCAGGTGATTTTTATTTTCTCTGACATTGTGATTTAGAGCTGCCTCTTGAGTTTCATTCTCAAAATCCTTAAAAGCTATCAATTCAGTAGTGACCACATAATATCTAATTTTTACATGGTGTAATCAGTCAATCAAAACTTCCATATTATTTCCTTTTCTCATAAGTAGACAACCCAAGTAGGTAAACTCTTGCCACAAGCTCCTTTTTGTCCTTCTCTATAAACTATTTATATCAATTCTGATATTGAAACAAGTTGAAATCAGAAATGGAAGAAGTAACCAATTTAGAATCTCCCTGAAAAATAATAAGGCCTTTGTTTCTGTAGGACAGCCATTTTTATTGTATTTACCTGTCACATACATAAGAGCATTAGGCTGCTTTTCATCACATGGGCTATATTTTGAACACATTCATATACACCCTACTTCCATCCATCATGTCTCCAAAAATGCTATTGAGCCCAAACTGTGAGAAAAGTAGACTGCTTTAGAGGCAGTGGCATAAACCAGGCATTTTTTTCACTTAGTACAATTCTGGCATTAGTTTTTCTACATCAGTGTTCTACCACTGGCAGCATTGTCTTTGGCAACAAAGGACAATGAATGGCTGTTCATTGGCATAAGGCCCACTCCTAGACCAATCCAGAAACCAGCTGCTTTGGAGGCAGGTGAAAAGAGTTTGAATGGCAACTCCTGGCACTCTTCACCCCTCCACAGACCCCTCCAGGCCTAAATAAAAACTCACATCACAGGAGGCTGCACAGAGGGTTTTCAGTGAGGCACTCAGCAATCAATTCAAAAATCACAGGGAATGTAACAGAAGAAGCTGTTAGTGAGAGATGAAGAAAAAAAACAAACACTAGAAAAGCTAGCAAAACGTTCTGCAAGTTTTCTTTCCCCTACTCCAAATTCAAAGGAGGACTGCAACCCACCATTGGACCAATACCCTTTTAAAAAATATTTTTCTTGTACATTAGGGGTTTGGAAAAATCGTGTCTCAGATCTGGGTCTCCATCAGCAGAATAAAGAGGACTATTTTTTCTATTTGTCAGTTTTATGCATGTTCTGTACTTAATCTTCATTTGAGGTTTACTTTTGGACCTACCTTCTGCATATTGGCTTCTCATACCTTATCCTGGAGTAAGGAAAAGACAACATCTAGGTTGTTTTGCTAGAGTATGATGGTCTGAGTCAAGTATATCCTTCTGTTACTATTGTTGCCAGAGCTAAATAACAAGATGACAATAGCAGCCTCCACCATTATTGAGCACTTACCCCATATTGGGCTGAGAATTTGACACCTGTGATGTCATTTAATCCTCACAGGGAAGAGACATGACCTGTAAGGTGGGTACTACCATATATCATAGATCCTAAGATACACAGCTTTTGCACTCTTAACACCAGTGCCATCAGGATACATTAACCATCCCATTTGGCCATTTCTTCCCATTTTAAAAACCTCTTTATTGAGAATTGGTCTTATAGTGACATAGTCTTAGATTCTGTGAAATATGGTATTTTCGTTATCTTAGAGATTTTTTTAAAAATGGAGTTTCAAATGGTAGGTCAACTTTTAGTTCTCTGAGGAATGTCCATACTGTTTTCCGTAGAGGTTGTACCAGTTTGCATTCCCACCAACAGTGTATAAGCATTCCTTTCTCTCTGCATCCACACCAGCATCTATTGTTTTTGGACTTTTTAATAAAAGCCATTTTGACTGGGGTAAGGTAGTATCTCATTGTGGTTTTGATTTGCATTTACCTGATGATTAGTGACATTCAGCATTTTTTCATATGTTTATTGACCATTTGTCTATCTTCTTTCAAGAAGCTTCTGTTCATGTCTTTTGCCCACTTTTTAATGGGCTGGTTTGATTTTTTTTCTTGGTGATTTGCTTGAGTTCTTTGAAGATTCTGGTTGTTAGTCCTTTATTGGATGTGTAGCTTGTGAATGTTTTCTCCATTCTGTAGGTTGTCTATTTGCTCTGTTAATTATTTCCTTGCTGTGCAGAAACTTTTTAATTTAATCAAGTCCTGTTTGTTTATTTTTGTTGTTGCTATAATTGCCAATTGGGGTCTTCTTCATAAATTCTTTGCCTAGGCCAATATCTAGAAGAGTTTTTCCAACATTTTCTTCTAGAAATCTTATGGTTTCATGCCTTACATTTAAGTCCTTTATCCATCTTGAATTAATTTTTGTGAGTAGTGAGAGATATGGATTCTGTTTCATTCTTCTACATGTGGCTATCCAATTTTCCCAGCACCATTTATTAAACAGGGATTCTTTTCCCTGGTATATATTGTCTGTTTTGTCAAAGATCAGTTGGCTGTATGTGGATGGTTTTATATCTGGGTTTTCTGTTCTGTTCCATTGGTCTATGTCTCTATTTTTTGTGCCAATACCATGCTGTTTTGGTTACTATAGCCTTGTAATATAGTTTGAAGTCTGGTAATGTGATACCTCCTGATTTGTTCCTTTTGCTTAAGATTGCTTTGGCTATTCGAGCTCTTTTCTGGTTCCACACAAAGCGTAGAATTATTTTTTCTAGATTTGTGAAATATGATGCTGGGATTTTGATGGGGATTGCATTGAATCTGTAAATCACTTTGGGTAGTATGGACATTTTAATAATTTGTATTCTACCGATCCCTCAGCATGATGTTTTTCCACTTGTTTGTATCATCTGTGATTTCTTTCCTCAGTGTTATGTAGTTCTCTTTGTAGAGATCTTTTACCTCCCTACTGGGTATTTACCCAAAGGAAAAGAAGACATTTTATGAAAAAGACACCTATACTAGAATGTTTATTGCAGCATAATTCACAATTGCAAAAATGTGGAATCAACCCAAATGCCCATCGATTCATGAGTAGATTAACAAAATGTGGTATAAGTATACCATGAAATACTACTCAGCCATTAAGAAGGATGACTTAATGCCTTTTTCAACAATTTGGATGGAACTTGAGACCATTATCCTAAGTGAAGTATCTAAAGAATGGAAAAACAAACACCACATGTACTCACTATTAAACTGGAACTAACTGATGAGCACACATGTGCATAGAGGGAAGTAAATCTCAAAGGAAATCAAGGAGGGGGAAGGGGGGATGAAGGGATGGGCAAAAACCTACCTAACAGGTACAATGGACACTATCTGGGTGACAGGCACACTTTTAACCCTGACTCAAGCATTCGAGCATTACAAAAGCAATCCATGTAACAAAAAACATTTGTACCCTGATAGTACTTTGAAATTTAAAAAATAGTAAAAATAAAAATAATTTTTTAAAGGAATGGGCAGATTTAGTGTCTGGTGAGGGCTACTCTTTGCTTTCAAAGATGGCACCTTCTTGCAATGTCCTCAAATGACAGAAGAGCAAAAGGGATGAACTCTGTGTCCTCACATGGCAGAAGATATGGAAGAACCAGGCAAATCTCTGAAGCTCTCTTATAAGGCTGCTAATTCCATTCATGAGGGTTCTATCCTCATTACTTAATCACCTCTTAAAGGTGATTAATACTATCACATTGGATTAAGTTTCAACATATAAATTTTGGGGGATATATTTAAGCTATAGCTTTTACCATGTATAAAAGATCATGATAGCATAAAAGGCATCAAGTAAGTCCTTGAAGTATTGATGGAACCATAGGATAGGGAATGCAAATAAAAAGAGAGTTAAAAGATTAACAACAACAACAACAAAAGCAGTTTCAGTGGCTAGTAAGTGGCCAAGCTGGAATTAAAATCCGTTTCTGTTCAACTCCAAAACTTTTATATACTTTATACTGTCTCCACAAATTCAGATTCACCTGACTTTGACATTGTCTTCTGAACTTAAAATTTCACTAAGCTATTATTCAGTTTTCCTGAATCTTTGTCCTTTCTCCTACATGATATGCCCCACTAAAGGATCAAAATAGACCCCAGCTCAGGGGCTTTGAGCATAGCCCAAGAACGTTAAAAGGGTCTTTGTAAGGTGATTTATGACAAGTCATCTTTAGCACGCTGGAACCCAAATATGGGTACAAGTAGGGCTGAAGCCCAGCCAGCCCTTGCCCTCCATCCCATGGGCACCAGCTCAGGCTTGCATCTGCCCATAGGAAAGTGCACTTTTTCTAGTTATGCAAAGGTGTCCTATGGACTTGCAGCTGCCCTGGTAGCATTCAGTGTCCCACATGGGTTTCAACTATCATTTTCAGTGGTTTGGAGAACAGAATCGAAGGGCTATATTTTCAGGCTTTATACAATTCCAGCTGAGTAGGTTTACTGATGCTTCAGAAAACACAAGAGAATTCAAAGCACAGACTTAGATGAGGTTTAGTAGGAACAAGTGCAAAGTAGTATTTATGCTTAAGTACCCAAAGTAGCACAGATAAAGTCTGCAGAAATCTGATTAGGGGCAATCATAGAAGTCATCAGGGACCAAAAAATAAAAATGTGTCACCGTAAAGTAAAAAAATACTACACTCTCAAAAGTAAGAAATGCAAAAGCCAAGATGTCATTCTTTCCCTCTGCCCAGCATTTCCATGCTTACACTGCACTGCTTTTCCTCAGTAGCTCCAGCTCTCTACAAGAAGAGAGATGATTCAGAGAGAAGCAGCTAAAGTGATGACTAAAAAGTTACAAAGTAGATTTTTGCTTTATTAAGTGATTCACCACATATTTTTTTTATTTCAGGATATTACAGGGGTACAAACATTTGGTTACATAAATTGCTTTTATACAGTTTGAGTCAAAGTTGTAAGTGTGTCCATCACATAGATAGTGTGCGTTGGACCCATTAGGAGTGAATTTACCCATCCCCTCCTCCCCCCTCCCACCTGCTTGAATTCTGTTGAATTTACTACTATATATGCACCTGACTGTTGATCAATGCATTCCAATTTGATAGTGAGTACATGTGGTGTTTGTTTTTCCATTCCTGCAATACTTCACTTAGAAGGATAGTCTCCAGTTCCATCCAGGTTGTTACAAAAGGTATAGTTCACCATCTTTTTTATGGCAGAGTAGTATTCCATGGTATATGTATATCATTTTATCAGTGCACTCATGTATTGATGGACACTTGGGCTGTTTTCACACTTTTGTAATTGTGAATTGTGCTGCTATAAACATTCAAGCACAGGTGTCTTTTTTATAGAATGTCTTTTTTTCCTTTGGATAAACACCCAGTACTGGGATTGCAGGATCAAATGGTAGGTCTAGTTTTAGTTCTTTGAGGTATCACCATACTGCTTTCCATAAAGGTTGTACTAGTTTGCAGTCCTACCAACAGTGTATGAGTATTCCTTTCTCTCCGCATCCATGCCAGCATCTGTTGTTTTGGGACTTTTTGATAAAAGCCATTCTCACCGGAGTTAGGTGATAATCTCATCGTGGTTTTGATTTGCATTTCCCTGATGATTAGATACATTAGCATTTTTTTTCGTAGGTTTATTGGCCGTTAGTCTATCTTCTTTTGAAAAGCTTCTGTTCATGTCTTTTGCCCATTTTTAATAGGTTTGTTTGATGTTTTCTTGATGATTTGCTTGAGATCGTTGTAGAGTCTGATTATTAGCCCTTTATCAGATGTATAGCATGTGAATATTTTCTCCCATTCTGTAGGTAGTCTATTTGCTCTATTGTTTCCTTGGCTGTGAAGAGGCTTTTTAATTTAATCAGGTCCCATTTATCTATTTTTGTTGTTGCTGTGATTGCTTTTGGGGTCTTCTTCATAAATTCTTTGCCTAGGCCAATGTCTATAGGAGTTTTTCCAACATTTTCTTCTAGAATTCTTATAGTTTCATGCCTTAGGTTTAAGTCTGTTATCTGTCGTAAGTTGATTTTTGTGAGTGGTGAGAGGTGCGGCTCCTGTCTCAGTCTTCTACATGTGGCTATCCAATTTTCCCAGCACCATTTATTGAATAGGAATTCTTTTACCCAGTGTATGTTCTTCTGTGCTTTGTCAAAGATCAGATGGCAATATGAGGATGGTTTTTTATCTGAGTTCTCTGTTCTAATCCTTTGGTCTATGTCTCTGTTCTTGTGCCAGTACCATGCTGTTTTGGTAACTATAGCCTTGTAGTATAGCTTGAAGTCTGGTAAGGAGATGCCTCCTGATTTGTTCTTTTTGCTTAAGGTTGCTTTGGCTATTTGGGGTCTTTTCTGGTTCCATATGAAGTGTAGAATTATTTTTTCTAGATTTGCCAAAAATGACATTAGTATTTTAATGGATTAGAATTGCATTGAATCTGTAAATCTCTTTGGGTAGTATAGACATTTTAACAATGTTGATTATATTGACCCATGAGCATGACATGTTTTTTCCATTTGTTTACATCCTCTGCAATTTCCTTCTTCAGTGTTTCATAGTTCTCTTTGTAGAGGTCTTTCACCTCCTTGGTTAAATATATTCCTAGGTATTTTCTTTTCTTTGTTTCTATTGTGAAAGGTATTGAGTCCTTGATTTGACTCTCAGCTTGGCTGTTGTTGGTGTATAGGAATGCTACTGATTTATATACATTGATTTTGTAGCCTGAGACTTTGCTGAATGTATTTATCAATACCAGGAGTCTCTTGGCAGATCTTGTCTAGATACAAGATCATATCGTCAGCAGAGAGTGATAGTTTGATCTCTTCTTTCCCCATTTGGATACCCTTGATTTCCTTCTCTTGTCTGATTGCTCTGGCTAGGACTTCCAACACTATGTTGAACAGAAGTGGTGACAGTGGGCAATCTTGTCTGGTTCCAGTTCTAAGTGGGAATGCTTTCAATTTGTCCCTGTTCCATATGATGCTGACTGTGGGTTTGTCATATATGGCTTTTATATTTTTAATGTATGTTCCATCTATGCCTATTTTGTTAAGAGTTATTATCATAAAAGGGTGCTGAATTTTATCACATGCTTTTTCTGTGTCTATTGAGAGGATCATATGGTCTTTGTTTTTGCTTCTATTTATGTGGTGAATCACATTTATAGATTTGGGTATGTTGAACTATCCTTGCAGCTCAGGGATGAAGCCCACTTGATCATGATGGATTATATTTTTTTGATGTGCAGTTGAATTGATTTGCTAGGATTTTATTGAGAACTTTTGCCTCTATATTCATAAGTGATATTGGCCTATAGTTTTCTTTTCTTGTTGTGTCCTCTCCTGGTTTTGATATTAATGTGGTATTGGCTTCATAGTATGAGTTGGGGAGGATTCCTTCCTTCTCTATGTTATGAAATAATTTCTGCAGTATAGGTACCAGTTCTTCTTTGTATGTCTGGTAAAATTTGGCTGTGAAACCACAGTCTGGGTTTTTGGTCCAGGACTTTTTTTGCTGGGAGATTTTTTATTGCTGCTTCAATTTCCTTACTTGATATTGGTCTGTTCAGGAATTCTATTTCTTCCTGATTGAGCCTAGGGAGGTTGTGTGTTTCCAAGAATTTGTCCATTTCCTCAACATTTTCAAGTTTATGTGCATAGAGATTTTTGTAGTATTCAGAGATGATATTTTGTATTTCTGTGGTGTCAGTTGTGATATCTCCTTTTTCATTTCTGATTGAACTTATTAGCGTCCTTTGTTTTCTGTTTCTGGTTAATCTAGCAAGAGGTCTGTAGATTTTGTTTATATTTTCAAAGAACCAACTTTTTGTTTCATTTATCTTCTGTATAATTCTTTTGTCATCCAATTCATTTAGTTCTATTCTGACCTTAGTTATTTATTTTCTTCTGCTGGGTTTGGAATTGGTTTGCTCTTCCTTTTCTAATTCCTTGAGATGATTCATTAGTTTGTTGATTTGTGATCTTTCTGTCTTTTGGACATAGGCATTTAAGGCTATAAATTTTCCTCTTATGACTGCTTTTGCTGAATCCCACAGATTTTGATAATTTATATCCCCTTTTTCACTTAGTTTAAAGTATCTTTTGATTTCCATCTTAATTTCCTCTTTGACCCAATAATCATTCAGCAGTAGGTTGTTTAATTTCCATGACTTTATGTAGAGTTCAGTGAGTTCTGTTGGAACTGATTTCTAATTTTATTCCACTGTGGTCTGAGAAGTTAAATGGTATAATTTCTATTTTTTTAAATTTATTGAGACAGGTTTTGTGGCCTAGGATGTAATCAATCTTAGAGAATGTTCTATGAGCTGATGAGAAGAATGTATATTCAGTGGTTTTTGGGTAGAATGTTCTGTAAATGTCTGTTAGGCTCATTTGTTCTAGAGTCTGATTAAGCCCATCATTTCCTTGCTTATTTTCTGCTTGGAGGATCTTTCCAGTTCTGTCAGTGGGGTGTGGAAGTCCCTGGCTATTATGATGCTGCTGTCTGTCATTTTGTTTAGATCTAGTAAGATTTGCTTTATGAATCTGGGTGTACCTGTTTTAGGTGCATAAATATTTAGGATTATTATGTCTTCTTGTTGAATTTTTCTCTCCACCATTGTATAATGACCATCTTTGTCTTTCTTTACTTTTGCTGATTTGAAGTCTATGTTATTTGATATGAGAATGGCTACACCAGCTTTCTTTTGGTTTCCATTTGCATGCAATATTGTTTTCTATCCCTTCACTTTGAGTCTGAATGAGTCCTTGTGGGCTATATGTGTTTCCCAGAGACAGAAGATACTTGGCTTGTGTTTTTTTAAAATCTATTCAGCCAACCTATGTCTCTTTAGTGGGGAGTTCAAGCCATTCACATTTATTGAAAGAATTGATAGGTGGGGTGTTTTTTTATCATCCTCTTGAGTAGAACTTTATTGCTTTGTTTTACCTCTTGAGCCATTGTGGTATCTGGGCTCTGACATTTAGCTTCTGGGTGATTTTACATTGGTGTGTGTCTATTGAGCAGATCCATGTATAATGCAGTTCTGAGTACTTCCTGCAGGGCAGGTCTGGTCTTGACAAATTCCCTGAGTGTATTGGCTTGTCTGAGAAAGTCTTTATTTCTCCCTTATATAAGAAACTTAGATTTGCAGGATACAAAATTCTAGGCTGGCCATTATTCTGTTTGAGAAGACTCAGAATAGGGCTCTAATCCCTTCTGGCTTGTAAGGTTGTAGTTGAGAAGTCTGAAGTTAGTCTGATGCATTTTCCTTTGTAAGTTACCTGATGCTTTCACCTTATGGCTTGTAGGAGTGCCTCTTTCATGTTTACTTTGGCCAGTTTGATGACTATGTGTCATAGTGATTGCCTCTTGGCAATGAATCTCCCAGGGGCCCTTTGAGTTTCTTGTACCTGGATATCTAGATTTCTAGCAAGGTCAGGGAAATTTTCCTCAATTACTCCCTCAAATAGGTTTTCCAACCCTTGTATATTTTCTTCTTCACCCCCAAGGATGCCTCTGACTCTTATGTTAGGTCTCTTTACATAATCCCATATTTCTTGTAGGTTTGGTTTGTTCCTCTTATTTCTCAGTTCTTTCTCTTTGACTGACTTGTTTAACTCAAAGTTGCCTTCAAGCTCTGAGAGTCTTCTGCCTGATCTAGCCTACTCTTAAGGCTTTCCACTGTGTTTCCTTAAATGAATTTTTCATTTCCAGAACTTCTGTTTGATTTTTTTTTTAATAATTCTATTTCCTTAGTAAATTTTTCATTCATTTCCTGCTCTGTTTTTGTGATTTCTTTGTGTTGGGTTTCTATTTTCTCTTGTATTTTATTGAGCTTCCTTATAATCCATATCCGAAATTCTTCATCTGTCATTTCAATCTTTTCGTTTAGGTTGGTATCCATTGGTAATAAGTTATTGTTTTCTTTTGGGGGTGTCCTTTCTCTGATTTTTCATGTTTTTGGAGTTCTTTTGCTGATTCCTTCTCATCTGGCCTCTTGGTTGAGACCTGGGGGTGCTAGGCCTGGCTTATGGGCCTGTCTCCAGGTCCCTGAAGATCAATCCCTGAGCATGGCAGGGAGAGGAGTGCTGGTCCTGAGTTGCCTATGGAGTTTTCTAGGAGGTTAGGTATGCCTCTTGGATTACCTCTAACCTGCTGTCTTCACCTCTTCCCAGTGGTGTATAAGGAATTAGGTCCTCCAGCTTAATCTCAGTGATGGTGGGTGGTACTTGTTAGTACGAATCAGCTGCTCTCTGTTTGCTTGAGTTGGAAGGTGCTATGTTTAGCTCCAGGGTTGTTCTCCCTGTTATTGATTAATGTTTGTGTGGAAGAGCCAGCTGCTGAGATGGTCTTTCATACTTGTGATAATCTCTGGTCCCCCTGGTAGGGCATACGAATTTCCCAAGCTTTAGCAGGATCCCTGTAGCTCCCAGGGATTTGTTTGATCTCTATTCCCCCTGTGGTTGGGGGAGGAGCAAGACAAATCACGTCTGGATTGCGAGAGCCAGAGAGTCTTTGCAAGGCCTCCGTGGTCTCAGAGGTTGCTTATCTGGCCACTAGGGGAAGCCACTGGTATGAAGTTCACGGCAATCTCTCCAGGCCAGGTAGGCTGTTCCCAAGGGAGGAGCCTAATCACTTGAGTGCTAAGGCTTCAGACTTGGCTGTTTCCGCTCTTGTCCACTAGTGAAGTTTCTCTGCAGGGTAGGGTGGGCACCCTCCCTATTTGCTCCCTGTAACTCCACAGCACTCTCCCATCAGATCGATCCTCATGAGTTCCCTTACCGCCCGAGACCAGTTCTCAAACTATCCCTCGGTCCATGTGTCTGACCCACTAGCATGCATCTCCGCAGGACACTGGCAGGTGGGGGGGGATCCCCAGTTGTGCATACCTGCTCCACCACAAGACCCCAAGGGGAGAGAGGTAGGCCTATGTGTCCACAGGGGCCTCTGCCAGGGGCATGCTCCCACTTGGGAAAAGCAGCTGCTCCTGTGTTCCCTGGCTCATGCTGCACTCACTATTGTAATGGGTGAGGAGAGGAGCCACTACTCTTGTTCAGCCTGCCTGCGGAGGCATTTTGTTGTAACCAGGGGCTATGCTAATTCACTCCAAGTGCCGCACTCCTATCCAATATGGTGATTCCCCAGCAGGGGTGGGGGATAGGCACACTCACAGATCCCCATTCCTTAGTATCCCTCCATACTCTTGGATGTGTCTGCAAGGCCTTCCTCACCACCCATGTCCAGGACCAAGATCTCTCCCCTGTATCTCCCTGCACCACTCTCATGTCTGGGAGGGCACCAGTTCTGGCCCACCTGTCTAAGCTGCCAGTGTGGGATCCCATGAAACACCTGTTGGCAGGAAGCTTGCAAATTGTGGTAGCCCCGCTGTCAGTGGCAGGCTCTGCTGTAGCGCATCTGCTGTGGATACGCAGCCATTTGTGTGCTACTCGGTTCAGAGTATTCTTGCAGTTGCAATGGGGGGGGAAGGGCTGCATCTACTAGCCAGCCCAAGAGCTAAAAGTACTCTTTCTAATGCTGAGATTGGAAAGGGTGCAGAGGAGGAAGTGTCTAGGTATAAGACAGCCAGCACTCTCTTGTGGCACTCTCCTGAAAAATGTCCCTTTTGAACACCCGAACTCCTATGGATCGCTGGTTCACCCTGCTATTCCTATTTAGCCGCCATGCCTGGGCTCGTGGAGGGCGGAAGCACATCCAAAATGTTTTATGTTCCGATGCTCACTGAAGGTGCCTATGTGGGGGAGGGGAAGCGCCCCCTACCCTTTCACTAGGCTCCGAGCCTCTCTGGGTTTGGACTGTACTGCTGTCTTCTCTTCTCTATCTTCTTTCTTAGCTTTGCAGTTTTTCTAATTTGGGTATCCAGATGTCTCTGTTGTCTCTCCCTGTGTGCTCCACACCTGAGCTGCAACTGCTCTCCACTTTCCTCAGTCCAATATTCTACCTTCCAGCCAGGACAACCCTAAAAGAGATGTCTCTAGTCAGCCATCTTGGCTCTCCCCCCACATATTTATTTTAAATAACAAGCTCTGCTCCTGCATTAGAGTATGCAATTTGATTTTTTTAAAATTATGTTTTAAAAAGATTCAAATAATTTGCACCCAATTTGAATTGGTCAGGATGTTTGACTGTGAGCATAAAAGTCACATGTAACTGGGAAATCTAAGGAGTACAGCTGGCTTCAAATGCACCTCTCTCTCCCCTCTCCTCTATGCTCTCTCCATATCTCAGTTGTGCTTGACTAAGTTGTCTGACAGCCTCTCCCCATTTAGTGGGAAAATGACCCTAGAAACTCCAAGTTTATATGGTCTGTAGAATTCATAACTCCAGTAAAAAGGATCTTTCCCAACAATGTTAGCAAAAGTCCCCAGAGGGAGGAATGATTGACTTGGCTTAAGTTGTGTGCCCACCTCTAAACCAATCCCTACATTGAGGGGAATGAAACACCCCAATGGACTAGACCTAGATCATGTGCCCAGTCCTTGGGTGGGCACTTAGCCCATCTGCGCCACATAAACTGAACAAGAATTTTAAGGAATGGGGGGCGTCTTTCTCCAAAGGAAGAAATGCTGAGCATACAAAACTTATGTCAGTACAGATCTATCTATGGCCTGAAACAAGAGACATCTGTAAAGGAATGGTAGTAGTTCTTATGAAAAAAGATAAGAGTTAGACTTATTTACCTTGGAAAAAAAAGAAAGTTATGGATGGGGATCTTAAAAATTAGTTTTAAGTACAGGTGTTTCTGCTATAATGAAATAAATGCAAAATGGCAGGCTCAAAAATAACAGGGATTGTAGGAAAATTAAGATTGGGGGCAACCTTTCAAAACCCATGGTACTTTGTAACTAGAACTCTAACTAAACCAATACAATCCTTATAAAAATAAGGATACAGATAGACATGTTAAATTCCTAATACATAAGGAAACATGATATAAAACATCATCATATTTTTTTATTTCAAAATGAGGATATTATGATAGAAGAGGGTTTAAGGAAGGGTTGAGGCTACTGAGTTATGGAGACATGAACAACATGCACAAAGGTGGGGAAGAGCAGCACAACAAGTACTTCTGAGAGAGAGCACATGGTTACACTGCACCACGAAGAGCAATGTAGGGAGGAGGCCCTGGTGTTCACTCCTGCATTTCTCCACAGCTTCCTGGACTTCACTGTGCTAGCTTACTTTGTATTCAGCTGCTTTTACTTGGTGGTGCAAAACTTTAATTTACTAGGGAAAAAAATCCTATGTGAACAAATGAGACTGCTATATTTTACTGACATCATTTCCCTCTTAACCAATTGCATATGAGGTGATTCCTGTTAAAGAAACATAGTTATAAGAGACTGACTGTATATTCCTTGATGTTGTACAGAGGGACCAATAAATTGTAATTCAGCTTTAAAGAGACTCAAAAAGGAAGAGACAATTTTCAGTTGTATTGAAAATATATTTGATCATGTGAAAGAACATTTTTTTCAAGAAAATAATTAAATGGATAGAGATCCTGGGAATCTTGAGAAGCAAGCTAGAAAAGCATCTTTTTGAGATGACTCAGGGTATCAAGAGCAAGGATGACTTCTTAAGGTCCCTCTGCAACAATTCAGGTGTCACTGAAATTGCAGAATGTTCCAAGACAGGCAGTTATCTGAGTAACAGCCCATAACCAGTATGACTGATGTCTTCATGAAATTGATTGAATGTTTTGCTGTCATAGTTTGGAAATCAAACCAAAAAAATGATTTGATGCAAGTTAGAGGGCTATAGAGTACATTCACTGACAAGAGGTAACACTAATAATTGTCATGTATAGAGAAGGAAGCAATGATTTGATTGGAATGTCAGCCAAACAAGATGGATGGCTGCCTCCCAAGAGTCCTGACAGAGGAGTCTTACCTCAGTCAGTGAACTGAGGTCCAGGACCCGGCCTCAGCTGGGAGGACCTATGCCAGTCAAACCCACTGTAAACCAGAGAGGCAATCTATTAATTTACCATGGTGGATGTTCTGTTACAGACAGGAACTCTTAAACTGACTCCATCCAGGTCACCTCCTCCCAGGGAACAAACTAGATTAGTTGTCGAAAGGCTGATAAATGGGCATCTCCAAGTGCAAAGGGAATCAAAACAAAGAGAAGTAAAGAGTTTTGAGAGCTAGGTTCTCGCAGTCATGGTGGAGCCTCACAAGGTGTCCATCACCCACAGCAGTGAAGATGCCTGCAGCAGTTACAGTCTTGGGTCCAGCCTCTGTCTCCTCTGGACACTGCTCATTCACCAGGGCCAACCTGACTCATCCATGCTCCAGGCTGACCAACCCCCTCCTGCACACAATACCCCTTTCTCCAGACAAGATAAAGCACCATTCCTTACGTTTCTTCTTATTAAACCTTAATCCCACTCCTGCCTCTCAAGGATGAACCCCAAGTCACTTTGAATAGCATTTTGGGTCACAGAAACAATCACTTTTAGTTTGACTCTTTTGATTTTTAGAAATAGAAATCCAGTTGAGCTAGCTGAGACTTAGGGTATACATGTGGTGATGACGAGTCTCTCATCAAGAGACAATAATAAGATCTGGGGCCTCTCCCAGCTGGAATGGGAGCTGGAACCAGGACTGGGGAGCTGTCAGGAAAAGGGTGGCCCAAGTCCAGTACTCTCTGTCTGTGCCTCCCTCACACCTCTTGCTCCTCTGTGCATGTCTCCTTTGGCAGCCTGTCGGCCCTGCTGACCATAGGGCCTGCTTTCTCATGGCTTTGTTTGGCCCTCATCCCAACTGTACCCAAAAATGTCCTTTTATATTTGGTCCCCAAGGCTAACAATTATTTGCTTGTTTCTTAGATCAAAGTTATGAGAAAGAGAACTTGACTGGCGCAATTTATGTTTTCTAGGCCTTCAGGACTGTAGCTGCTAGCAGGCTTGAGAATGTGCTATCTTTGGATCAAAAACCCACCACTGGTGCAGGAAGATGTGAGCAGAAAGGAAGAGAGGTCTTGTGTGTCAGCAAGTGGCTGCCCAGGCAGCAAAGGGTGTGGCAGGAAGAAGGTTTCTCTTTTAAAAAGAGAATGGGTAGAGTAGGCACAATGATTGATATCTAGCAGCCTCTCGGTTTTATCTCATGGAGAGCTGTGTGAAGATTTGTTTCTAGTTCAACTTTTGTAAGGTGACATCAATTCCTTCATTTCCAGGTTCTCAAAGAAGCACCTCACCGTTATACCTTTGTTTTACCAACAATAGTAGTGACTAGTCTTTGTAAGGTGCATTATAATTTACAGGTGCATCATTATTTTCATATAGTCAAATCCATTGCTCTTTTCTTTTATGACTTCCTCCATTGCTTTTGTACTTAGAAATGGTCATTGTAACAATAATGATGGTGGGTTGCTTGTTGCCAAGTATCTGTTTAATACTTCCCTAAATTTACTTATAGGGCTTTTTTATTGTTCTATTTTTGACACTCAACTCATTTAGGATTTATTGTAGAATATAGTCTAAGCTGAGGCTCTAAGTTGAATCTTTTTCGAGTAACCAATTTTCCCAACACCTACTTCATTTTAATGAAATGCCTTAAAATAAAATTTCGTCCCCTTATAGAAGAGTCATTTCAGATTTTCAGAAGGCAGCTGATGCATTTTAATCTCTAGCAGTAATGTACATCCTTGACATGATCATTTTCATCCAAGTATTTCAAAAATAACTTTGCCAGCAGATACTATTATCTAGGTATCAGAATAACCCTGCAGAAAAGCAGCAACTTTATGTAAACCAGGAAGCTCGTGGATGCAGAGCCGCAGTGGCATATCTGTGAGTGGGTGGTGCCTCCAGGCTTAGGGCTGTCTCAGCACTCGCTAAAAAGAAGGAGATTGTCTTTAAATACACCAGCAAGACCTGGGCTCAACCTACTGATTTGCCGATGGAAGATAACATGTTGTTTTACTTCTAAGGAGGAAAAGTGTGTTTCGTTGTCTTATATTGATTAGAAGGGTGAACAATTGTAAAACTGGAGTAGAAGTGGGCTAGGGGGGTTATCAGCGATGCTGTACAGGGAAGAGCTACAAATAGCACAGGGTTTTTCTGTATCTATGTTGACCATTCTGAAAACATTGATGAGTCCCCGCTGAAATCCACCTAGAGCTTTCAAAAACAGAGAACACACAGGGTGGGAATACCCCTCCCCCTGCAGAAGCCATTCCACTCAGGGTGGAGACATCCTCAGTTTGGTTCTGGCTTCACGTGGTAACATGACCCCATGGGCCAGACTGGCTCTCTAACACACAACCTGCACTACACTTATTTAAGCCAGCCTAGAAATGTGCATGTGCAGCCCCATAGCAAGCTGTGTCCATTAAAGCACAGACCTTCAGAGAAGGGGATGAAACACAATGCAGAGACAGTTGTCCATCCTCAGGGACTCAGCACTCCCCTTCCAGCAGGTAAATGTTTGCTACTGGGCAACACTTAAAAGCAGAGATGTTCCTGAGCACATCTAGGCTGCATCACTAATCAGACATCTCATGAACAGGCTGTTTGTATGGGGAAAATAGTATTAATAACAGCAGGACACTGGCAGCTGCCTGAGCAAGGCTAAAAGGGTGGCCAGGGGCGGGACAACTAGAAGTAGTGCCATGGAGACTTCCCAAAGTCTAGTGTCAATGCTTGGACAGAGCTGGGATTACCTAAAAGGACTGGGAGTAAACAGAGAAACCTGTGGCCAGCCATCATGTGTCTAAGCATAGACTGTAGGCCAGCAAAAGTGAGGTAGAGTCTCCACCGTAAGAATAATAGCTAATTTTGATAGAGGTACTATTATTATACCCTTATTATAGATGAAGAAACTGAAGCTGAGGGAGGTTAAGAAACATGCCCAATAATACACAGCTAGTAAGGGGCAGAGCTGGTACTTGAACCCCATTTCTGTTGTGCTCAAAGTCAATGTCCTTGGTCAGATGGTAGGAAAAGTCACATCCCAACTAAGAAAGAGACATTAGGCCACTACCATTTAGGTGCCAGGGAAGGTCACATGTCTTCTTTAATTCAAGTTGATGATTAAAAGAAGGAAAAGGGTACAGTGAAGGAAGACTTTCCTCCATGTTCACTCCCAGGAGGACAATGAAAGAAGGAGGCAGAGAGGTTGATGGGAGGTGCAGAAGGACGAAGTCAGTCAAGGGAGGGCAAAAGCCTTCCTTCCTAGGGCCTCTTCCAGGTCTGGAGTTAGGAAGTCGTGGATTCTTTAGGGTGGTAGTTTTTGTCTCTTTTTAATTGCACAAGTGATTCTTGGGTGCATTTTGCCATAGTTCAAACAATAAATTAATATACATATCAAAATGTAAGAGCCCCCTTCATTTCCTCTCCCCCCATACCAAACATGCACCTGTCCCGGGGGGAGTAGCCACTTTCAACAATTTGATGTATCTCCTTCCATCCTCTTCTGTGCATGTGTAGATAGATAGAGTACAAAGATATCTTGTTTTATTGCATAAGTGGGACCATAATGTACATGTTATTCTGCACCTTGCTTTTCTCATTTAACAGTGAGTATGGGCCTACTGCTCACCATTTTTTAATTTTTTTTTGGAGACAGGATCTTGCTCTGTTGCCAGGGCTAGAGTGCAGTGGCATCATCATAGCTCACTGCAGCCTCTGACTCCTGGGCTCAAGCGATCCTCCCACCTCGGTTTCCCAAAGTGCTAGGATTACAGTCATGAGCCACCATGCCTGGCCTCTCACCATTTTTGATGGTGAATAAACTATGTTCTATTTAATTACTCCTGTGTAACAGACATTTCACTTTTTTCCAATTTTTCTCTGTTACAAAAGCAAGGTACACATTTTTTGTGTACAAATGTGAATGTTTCTTTGAGATAGATGCCTAGAAGTAGAATTAGGAAGCACAACAGCATATGTGTATTTTTATTAATTTAATAATTTTCATGAGGACTCCTCAGTTGCCTTCCCAAAGGATTTCATTAGTTTATATTCCCATCATTGTGTGACAGTACCCATTTCCCTGCATCCTTGCTTGTACGTGATTATATCAGCCATTTTAGTTTTTGCCAGTTGGAGAGCAAAAATAAATGGTATTTCATTATTGTTTTAATTTGTGGTTCCCTAACAGCTGGTGAAATTGAGTGCTTCTTCACGTATCTCGTATTTTTTGCCCATTGGTTAGTTGAATTTCTCTTTTTGATTTGTAGATGCTGTTTGTATCCTCTGGATAGTGGGCCTTTATCTATGGAATAGGTAGCAGATGTTTTCTTCCAGTCTGTCACTTGCTTTAATTTTCTCTTTAGATTTTTGGATGAACCCTAGGACAGTTGCTTTTCTCTATTTTCCAAGTTGTTCAAAATTAGGAGTTATTGACCCTACCTCACCATAACACTGCCCCAAAGAAGATATCTAAAGTAACTTTGGTCACACTGCACAGATTGTCCCTAAAACATGTATGGGTCAAAACTGGAACTGGTGATTTCAGATCATTTGTCTTGTAACAACTAACCACTACATGAATAAACAACTCCTGCATGCAGATGGTTAAACCTTTTACAAGAACACAAATCTGATGATTTTACTACCTAAAATGTACGTTTTGTAATGAGCTAAAGACTGATTTTATTAATTTAATCTTTATTGAAGACATTGTTAATGATGCCTGAATATTTTTAAAATTTAATTATGTTTTGCAAAACAACTTATTAACACATGTTAAGATGATGCTGAAGTCTAGAAAACCTCCTAATAAATAATTGGAATGTAGCAGTACCTAGCAACTCATTAGCAAATACTAGGGTCCTTGAGTACTCCCTTTTGTTGGAAGACAAAAGGAAATAATTAAGGAATGACTACAGAAATGGATAATGTACCAAATAAACTTAACAGGCAAAAAGACGTCAAGGGACATCTTAATAGGCCAGGGACATCAAAGACATAAAGTTTATTAATTGCCTGCACCAGTAATCTAAAGCAAAGCCAGGTCTATGTTTGAAGGTTATGAAACAATGTATTCCTTGGGTAAATGCTGCAGTCTTGTAAAAAGGAAAAAAAAATACATCAAAGAGAAGAGTTGTGAAGGGTTTCGCTTCATCTCATCCCCAACAAGATACCTAGAACAAAATCTTTACTAACTCCCATAAGAGAGGTGACGTCAAGATAAAAAAGCTCCATCACCTAGAAGGCCAGACACCATAGCCGCAGTGGGCAGAGCTGAATTGAGGGAGCTCTTGGCCTAACAGCCACTAACTGGGGCATGGCTGTGACTTCCTAGGCAATCTGCAACAAGACAATAATGGCAATACCAGGGAGGGGGAGGACTACAGGGGAAGGACTTTAGAGTCAGGGTGGACTCAGACTACTGCCAAAGCCACAGAGTTGTTCAACTGCTAAAGAAGAATCCAAGGACAATGATTCCAAACAAGAGAAAGCCATTGAAGGGAAGTATTGGTGGTGAGGGAAACAGCAGATTTGGCAGGAGTCAGCCAACTGGAATTTGGACACTTTGAAATTAGAATTCTAGGTAATGAGTAGTGAAGATTACATTATAAAGATGAATGTCCCCAAGCCACAGCTCCAGTCAAGTCTCTCTCCGCCTCACCCCCACTCAAAAACCTCCGAGGCCTAACCCATGCCAGACAAAAACATTCACACCCCTTCGCCTAACATTCTAAATCCATTCTGTGTGTCGATGCAACATGCACATACTTATTAATATATGGGGGATTGGCTTGCTTATCTTAAAAAATGATAAAAAACAATCATATTATATAAATTTCTCTACATCCTGCTTTCTGTTTATACATATATGTATGTGTATCTGTGTTTGAAATTCTACCAAATCAACTGGTGTGGGTATAATTCATTCCTTTTAGTGGCTGTATAAGATTCTATGGAATAGGTATGCCACAACATAGTCCATCATTTTCCAGTTGACAGGCATTTGCTTTAGTTTTATTTTTTCTGCCATATAAAATATGCTGCAGTGAACACTCACACACATGTATCCTTATATACTGGTGCCTTTACTTCTAAGGAAACTTTTTCTGTAAAGGATCAAATGGTAAATATTGCAGTCTTTGTGTCTCCTGCTGCTGTTGCTGCTTTGTCTCCTCCTCCTCCTCCTCCTCCTTCTTCCTTTTCTTCTTCCTTTTACAACTCTATAAAAATATAAAAGCCATTCTTAGCTCCCAGTTCACAGCCATACAAAAACAGACTCTAGGACTGGCCTGGTGGGGGAATCAAAGGATCACACACGCACACATGTCTGAGATTTGAGACGAAATTAACTACGGTATAGACAGAATAAGCTAACAAGCTGGGTGAAGGAGAAAGATTAAGTTGTCCATATGATGAGAAAGGGAAATGAAGCAAATATTATGGATCAGACTTTTTAGGCCCTAACTGCACAACTGGCCAGGGACATGGACAAAAATGTAATAAAAAACCAGTGTGAGGGTCTGGACCTGGACAAGGTGGAGTAATCACAGTCCATCCTGTCTCTCCAAGTGAAGGCAGCTGTAAACCCTGGACAGAATGCATGGAGCAGCTGTCTGAGAACTCTGAAAAGTAAATGGTAGCAGGCAGCTTAGGGAAAGAGACCAGAACTCAAACTACCACCAAATTGGCACCCCCAGGAAATCATCTGTGGCAATGACAGCAGCAGCAGTCAAGCAGAAACCTAAAATTCTGATGGAAGGGACTCCTTTCCTGTGACCACAGAAGCTGTGGTACCAGTAACACGGGAAAAATTTGCATTGCTTTTTCTTCCTTATGTCCTCCCACTGCTTGGCCCCAGATGCAGGCACAGTCATAGGAATTGCATGGCAGAATATAGAAATTAAAGCCCTGGCTTTCTGTTAAGGGCTCCAGGAGTGGGGCCTCAGAGAGTCAGAATGTGTCAGGTAGATCACAGACAGGAGGGAGATCAAGACAGCAATTCCATAAAGTTGTTTATATAAACTTCTGGCCTTACCTTTGAGTTGAGCATGTGTGAATTTAAAGAGAATGCCAATGGCTTTGAGAATTGAGCTATAAGGTAGACCAACACTTGGGTCCCAGACTGGCTACTGGGTGGTATGCACATGGGACAAATCTAAATAGCACTGCAAAGCCTTTGAAAACAGAAATGATTTTGGAATCACAGCTCAAGGAAGGTTTATTGGTATTTGCACCCTGGACTTAACCAGGTTGGTTGTCTGCTAAAACAAACCAAAAAAAAAAAAATTCAGTAGTCTTCTAAGGATTTAAATAAAACCCTGAAAATATTCAGGGTGTAATCCAAAATTACTTGGCGTAAGATGAACCAAAAAAATCTCAATTCACAAGAGAAAGGACAGTCAACAGTTGCCAGCCCCAAGATGACACACTATTAGAAATATCAGACAAAGACTTAAAACAACTCTTAAACCATGCTTCAAAGTGATGATACATGCTACAACGTGGATGAACTTTGAAAACGTTATGCCAAGTGAATGAAGACAGTCACAAGGACCACATATTATGTAATTCCAGTTATATGAAATATTCAGAATTGGCAGAGGTACAGACACAGAAATTAGATTAGTTGTTGCCTAAAGCCAGGGAGAGATAATGGAGAGTGATTGTTAATGGGTATGGGGTTTCTTTAGGGGGTGATAAAAATGTTCTGAAATTATATTTTGGTGATGGTTTACAACTCTATGAATATATTAAACACCATTAATGTGTATACTATAAATCGGTGAATTGTATGGTATATGGATTATATCTCAATAAAGTAGTTTTTAAACAATGAACAGAGCCTCTGGGGCCTGTGAGACAACATCAGAAGATCTAACACAGGGGTGGGGAACCTTTTCATGTTGGAAGGCCGCATTTATTTAGCTGTAATCAAATAAGGCCACATTCAAGAAACTTCAATTAGATATACTTAAAAATGTACATTATTTTGTAAAAATCTAACTACTATGCACTTAATAATCAAAAAATGAAAACTATTGGTTAATTTTAAAGTTAACTAACTTTTTAATGACTTTGTTGTGCTGCTTTTTGTTGGAAAGCATTTGAATATTTGGTTGCAGCATGGAGGTCTGCAGTTTCCGTTGATCCTCTAAAAGGGTATCAGTCATTTTCGACCTTAAGGGCGTCTTCATTTGGGTTCGGTAGGAGGATGTAGATTCACAGCAATAAGCGGTTGAAAAGCAAGAAAGCATTTTTCGGGCATGTTGCCAAAGACGTGGGTATTCTACTGCATTTTTCCATATTTCAATTGGATCTTTCTTTGCATCAAACAATGGATTTAAAATGTCATCTACTGAGAACTCAGTCAATTCCATCTGTAGTTCACTAGGTGCCTTGGTCATATCAACTAGGTGAGGCTTAAATGCTAATTTGAGTGTGATGTCATGATTCTCAAAGTCAGTGAACCTTTCATTGTATTCTCCAATTAATAGGTCTATAACAGCTGCATGTTCTTCAAATGATTTGCATATATCACCCGGCTCATCAATGACCTTTACTAACTGGGGAAAATGTTCATCCAAAATTTCCTTTTGAAGAAGAAGTGTTTTGAAAAAAGATAGCTCTTTTTGAAATGCTTGGATTTTTTGCTATATATCATATATAGACTTAGTTTTACCTTGTAAAGAAATATTCAAGTTGTTTCAATTTGACATGATATCACACAGAAATGCTGCATTCCTACAGAAATCTTCTTTCAATAATTCACATTGCTGATTCTGTTCTTTGTAAAATTTGACTATCTGTTCTCTCAGAAGTAAAATGTTGGCTAACACCTGTCCCTACGATAGCCAATGCACTTTAGAATGATACGGCAAATCCACACTAAATACCTCATCACTCAACTTTAGCATGTTATGAAACTAACAATGCTGTGTTGCGTTTACATGAATATAGTTAACAATACTTATAACTTGTTGCAAAGTGGCACTTAAAACAGCTTTGGCACATAGTGTTTGCTGATGCAAGACACAATGAAAAGAAATGAGAGCATTTGGATCTGTTAATACTTTTTTTTATCTGTGCAATAAACCCTTCGTGTTTTCCTGTCATGGAAGGTGCACCATCTGTACATACATTCACTAAATTTATCAAATTCAGTCCAACTTCACGACATTTATCTTGAAAGTTGTTGAAGATATCTATTCCCCCTGTTCTGTTCGCAAGAGTGCCAAAGCAAATAACTCTTTATGGCAAAGAAAATCTTCTGTTATGACCTGAATGAAGTATAAAACCTGTGCCAAGTCAGTAGCATCAGCTGATTCATCCAAAGCAATTGAATAATATATTTTTTTGTTTTGAAGTATTGCATGAAGTTGTTCTGTTAAGTCAAAGGCTAATTCATGCTGCAGATCAGTTATGGTTCTCCTTGAAAGAAGCAGTTGTTTGTACTTTGAAACATTATTGGGGTCTAAGCATCCTACAACTTCGACAATGCAGTCTTTCACAATTTGTACATCACTGAATGGCTTCCCTTTTTTCCCAAGTATATAAGGTACTTTATAAGTTGCTTCAGTGACATTATTTCCAAGTCTAATTGCTGCTTGAAAGAATTGTCTTTGCTTTTGCTTTTTATCTTTTAATTTCTGCAATACAACCTTTTGTGCTATGCCTCTCCCTCTAATTTAAAATATTTGTGGTCCTTATGAGTGTTATAATGCTGATGAGCATTGAATTGCTTTAATGTTGATATTACAGTATCACAAAGCAAGCAAATCATCTTATTGTTAGCAGAAACAAGATAATATTGCAATTCCCAAACCTCATTAAAAAATCTGTTTTCTTCCTTCAGCATTCTCTTGGTCTTCTTTGACATGATGGGCTGTTAAGCAGACAGAGTTAAAAAATACTGTCAAGCTTTGCAGCTATTCACAAATTCCACTTCAAACAGAAACACAGTACACAGTTGTCAAAAGCTGATAACAGACTGGCATATTTGGCCCCCATAAACTCTCGCCAACCAGCCTCATGTGGTAGTAGCGCCAATCAGGCAGAGGAAGTTAGAACTAAATCATGAGCATAACAGCCATCAATTTAGCCCTTATGGCAGATTAATGTTCTAATTGTGCCAGTCAATCTGGGAGGATTATTTCATTGAAACTTATTTTATTCTTTGGTAATTTAAATGCATTCATTTTTAAAATAAAATAAAAATATAAAAGACAAACAAAAATGTATTAATAAAAATAAAAGGATTTGTTCTGCTAAAATTTGGATTCAGTCAAAAGGCCGCACTTAAGGACCTAGAAGGCTGCAGGTTCCCTACCCCTGCTCTAGGTCTTAGGTTTATTCATTCAGCCATTTTTGTGTATCTATTAAATTTGAAGCCTGGTGGGGAATGCACAAAACCATAGGAGGGTCTCCTGCCTCAGGATACTTATAAGCTGTCCTATCAAGAAGATGGGACAAAGAAGACTCCTCGGACTGAGCCTGCAACTACTCTGCAGAGACCCCTAGTAAACCAGACAGTGGGGCTTCTCAGCCAGGCCTTGTTGGTGGAGTAATAGGTCACTACAAATAAATGTCCTATAAAAGATTTGGGGACATTTTACCTGAGATAATCATCTATGGTACAATTTTCCCTTCTGTGGTCAACCCAGCAAAATCTATGGGCTTCTTAAATGTGCCTGAGGAGATTTTCTGATCCCTGTCCCACTTAAAGACAGATTGATTATTTTTTAGTCTCTCTCCACATAACAGTATTTCATCAGGCTACCTGCAGCCAGAAATGCCTTTCCCTGACTTCCTAAATCATTGCAAGGTTCTGCCAGGCACAGAATGAAATGAGTGAAACAGACTGGGGACCCAGGCCTGAGGAAGGTGCATTGTTTGCATTGTTCTAGGAGGAGTCCTTGATATGGCCTGAGTTCCTCATGCCCTGCACATGATGTCCACCCCTGCTAGGGTTGGTTAAAGTAGTGCTTACTGTCATAGCAACACGAAGTCACCTTTTCACTGCACCAAGTAAAAGCTAATCTCAGTGGAAAAGAGTTAAGAGCTTCTGAGGTCAGAGCTTCATTTCCAAGGTGTCACTCCAAAAAGGAGAACAGAGGCAGCGAGAGAGAAGGTAGGTCACCCAAGCATGCAGGAGGTGAGCCAAGGCCTACGCAATCTGGTTTCTATTAAAACACAGTCAGTAGAAAGCCATAGGCTACTACGGCCACTCCCATTTGCCAGGCCAAATAACAAACCCGACCCCCAAAATACGAGCCAGACCTATAAGAAATCAGGCAATAGATCGGCTAGAATGTTTAATTTCCTTTGCCTCTCTCTTTGCTAGCTTGGTTGCCAAAGAATCAGCTCTGTTTGTAAGAGACTATTAACTGTAGGCAGTAGTACTATTTTTCAGACAAGGAGGATGAAGAAGAAATAAGGGATAGAGCAGATGCAGTCAGAGCCCCACCCACACCTCTTCCACATAGGATGCATGTGCACACTGGCATGACTTCGTCTGCTAGCACCTCCCACACTCCCTGGGAGCATTTTCTGGCTATCTAAGAGATGCGCATGGAACAGGCTAGTGCTGGGGAATTAACACCCCCACCAGGAGGCATCAACCAATGACTGTTGGAGGTTGGTGTATACAGACCCCAGGAGTGCCACCTCTGAGCTGTGTGTCCTCCATGGGCTCCCAGAGTCCCAGTGGAACTGAGCTACAGTTGCCCACAGTGGTAACTGTCTTGCTCTTGCCCCCTGTATTGGCTGCCTTCCCCCCATCTCACTTCCCTACTCTCTTACCAGTGTTTCCAGGGATCTTTTCCCAAATAAACTATTTGTACTAGGGTCTGCTTCCAGGAGAAACCACACTAAGACAGAGGGTAACCAGATGGTACCCTCTGAGATAACTCAGACGGTGAAGGGAAGACAGAGGAAACTGGGAGCTGGATTATGCAGGCTGGACCTGAGAGAACTAAAGTGAGGTGAGAAATTGCAGGAAGGCCTCTGGCCCCTGTGACAAACTCCTAGAAGTCACTGTCCTTATGGATAATGTCACATTATTAGGAATTAGGGGTACCTGTTTGCCATCCAGACACTTAGTTCTTTTCCTGCTGTATATGCAAAATCTTAGCTCCCCTGTTATTTACCCATTGTATTAGCATAACTGATGATTTCCTAAGATCCAGGTAAAAACCACTAATTCCGCTAAACACTCTCACATTGTTAAAATAACAACTCACAAAGGATCATTGACATTAGTTGGCTGACATGTAACCAATCTGTGGAAAACAGATTCCTGTGATTTCTGTGGTACAGGAAATCATTACATCAAGCACATTGTCTCCCGCAGGCAACATCCCAAGGCCCAGAGTGAAGGACTCACCAGAAACTGCATGTCACACACACTAGCTCTTCCCTGCTTCCCTTGACTGCAAAGAGCGATGATTACAAATATTCATCACCATGAAGAAGGAGTCAGATCTGTTTCCAGTGACAGGTCAGAGTCAAAATCCTTTTCTAGGAAGCTGAATGGATTCCTTGTCTTCTCCCCCACAAGTCCTCTCCCCTCTCCTTGCCACACAATCACACAACTCCTCCAAAGCAAGCGCCATTTCAAGTTGAGGCCTTTTGGAATAAAAGAACAATCCTCAGATTCCTTTAGTAATTCCTTGGCCACTTCTTTGGACGCCTAATGCTGACCAAATCTAGATCAGGTGTGTTTGTTTTGGACCCCACGAGGCCTGGCCAGCATGGCCAGTATAGCGCTGTCTGCAAAATATTAGCTTTTGATATTTTTAAGAAGGGCAAAAAAGAACAAATTTAACCAGATTTCATTTCTTCAGCAGTTTGTGAGTTAGGATTGGCATCAGTTAGGAATATAATCATCCAGCCTGTGTTTGAAAGAATGCCGTCCTTTTCCAGTTTGCACGGCCTGTAGCCTCTCACCCGCCCTTATAAGCCACCCGTTCTTGTACCTGGAAGGGTGACAGCATTAAAGGAAACTTCTTCCAATGAGTCCCATATGTCCCAGGCCTCATCAGCCTATGACAGCCAAACAGGGCTGTGCCTCCTTTTTATTCCCAAATTATTATGGCCAAAGTCCCTACTGGGTTTATTGCTGGAAATTAGTCCAGTCTCAAAGCAAGTCCCCATACTGTTCCTGAAAGGATCTGCAAGCACTGCCTCTTAAACGCTCTGGAGTACATGCCTGGGCTCCCCCCACCCCCTGCACCCCCCAACTCTCTGCCTTCCTCATCTTCCTCCATGCTGCAGGAGCTGCGATCTGCTGGGCATGCTGTCCTCTGATGATGCCATTGCTACTGGCCACTACCAGGTCTCAAGGACCCTGTGTTCCTGGTTACTGCATGTAACTAGGCAAGGCAGACTTTAACAAGACACTGATAGAGGGTTGGGGCTAACTGAAATGCTCCTTGGAGAGTAGCTATAAGCTACTTCTGGAAGTGGTGTTTTTGGAGGGCTTGGACCCAGTGGCTCTGGGGCCTCATTCTTGGAAGCCTCCACCTCCCCTCAGCCAGGCCTGCTCCAAGCAGCAACCTGCTTTGCACTCAGGGCCCAACTGCCTATTTCCGTACTCACACTGTCCAGACTCATAGCCCTGACAAGGTAGTATATAGCAGTTTGTTTTCCAGAACTCTGGGCTATTCAGTCTTGAATGACACAAGCATGTCCCTAGTCTAGGTGGGACTGCCCCCAGTGACCAGCAACTTGGCCCATCTTTCCTCAAATGCAGTATTTCTCAATGGGGATGCCATTGGCCTGTTGAGACAGGCAGTTATCTATTATCACAGAACCAGGCCCAGTTCACTAAATGCCAGTCATGTCCCTTGTTGTGACCACTATTCAGTGCCTGGATAAGAACCTCCATTCACATGCTAGGTGAGGACAAGATTGGGTCTGCATGCCCCTCCTACCCTGGTCTGCCCTCCGTTCCCAAAGTGCTAGAGCAGATGCTTGGACAAGAACACACACCACACCATCTGTATTAGGCAGAGTTCTGCAGAAAACAGAACCAATGGGTTGTGCATAGATACAGAGGGACAGATTTATTTTAAGGAGTTGGCTCATGAGATTGTAGGGGCTGGCGAGTTCAGATTCTACAGGGCAAGCCTCAGGCTGGATACCCAGGGAATAGTTGATGTTGCAGGTCAAGTGCAAAGGCAGTCTGGAGGCAGAATCCCATCTGCTTGGAGGACTTCAGTCTTTTTTCCTCTTAAGGCCTTTGACTGATTGGATGAAGCCTACCCACATTATGAAGGGTAATCTGCTTTTCTCAAAGTCTACTGATTTAAATGTTAATCACATCTAAAATACAACATCTAGACCGGTGTTTGACCAAACATCTGAGCCCCATAGCCTAGACAAGTTAACATGTAAAATTAACCATCCAAGCACAAACACTACTTTTTAGGCATAGGACAATCTACACACAGATTTTTAAAAATTCGCTAGCTCTGTGGACACATAGTTTTGCTAAAGAAACACCCAATCTGTGTTTCTAAACACAGAATACTAAACAAAACATCTAACTCTTACTTTGAAGCACCTACCTGCATTTGGGTTATTTCATTTTTAGAGGTTCCCTAAGAATAGGGTCTTTACCTTAGATGTGCAAACCTCAAATGGTCCATTAAAATGATTAGATTATCTCAAACAGAGCTGTGTTCGCCTCAAAGATAGTATCGCAACTCTCTCATAAAAGACAGAAGCTGCTCCTGATCCTGGAAATTTTATCTTCCTAAATTCAAAGAATGTGAAGGCCTGGTCTCCTCCTGGCACATGTTAGACCACTGGAGCAGCTGATGACCAATATACTCCACAAGCTGAAAGGAACCAGCTTCAGCTGCAATGAGGATTATAAACAATTGCTGTGCCCAGAGATGTATACTATCAAGTCTTCTAATTTACAGGGTACGGTTATCCATCTACCCCTAGCCATGAAGGAACTAAATATCCCTGTGATAGGAAAAGCCATAATTAGGGTTTAAGCCTTTATGTGAAAAACAGGATTGAGTTTGCAAGTAAACTTATGAAAGTCCCTACTAATATTTTTTTTTATTCACCGAAACAAAACACTATGGTCCGTATACTGAAGAACTACAATAACATTTAATTCATCTTTAGTTCGTCATGATGGGTTCTGTATATTTAGCTTCCATTTACCATCCCTTGGACACAGAAAATTTTTCAGGATTTCCCCTGAAGTTTCAACGTGAAGCTTGTAAATTATTTTTATCTTTGCATATTGTGGCAGTCCCTTCTCCGTGTCTGTTTTTCTTCTCTCTGAGTGTTCACTGCCTTCCTGATGCTATCCCTTGGAACTGTTGACTCTCCAGAGACACAGCACCCAAACCTATGCCATCAGCCCTGTTGACACATGTTCCTGTTCCCTACTCACCCATTTTGATGGATGAAGAAGTGTAGCTCTCAGGCTGTGTGTACTTAACTTCCTTCATCTCTCCCAAAGCTTCATTGCACAAACCTCCTTTCCAGCTCTGCTATCTGCTTTACCTTTTTTTTTTCCTAGTCCTAACTCCTTGGGTTCTCCACTTATCTCCAAAATGACCAGCTTAAATCCACTGGGATTGAAATGTGTAAGAAATAGAGCCATGTGTGCTAGAATTTCATGCAGGCAGAACTCAAGTTCAGGGTGGGAAAACTCTGTTCTTCTTGAAATATGTCATTCCTTAAAAGCATCAGCTGTAAAATGGTGGGTAAGTCCATCTCTGCCTCTCTCCTTCCTCTTTCATTTTTGAAAATATTTAGGGAATACTAAGGGAAAAAAAGGAGAAACTGCTCCAGTGTTATTTTCTGGAAGAAAAAAAAAAATAATAGGATGAGGATAGACATCATCCCAGGCTCTGAAAACAGGACCATTACCACCAGCATTTCAAGCAAGCTTATTAAAAAGTCATTTACTTCTAATTACAGAAATCAATCATATTTGACTATCACAGAGTATGAAAGACTCCATTACTAATGAAAATAATGGTGAAGTTGAGGGTGAATAACTGATCAGAAGGCAGAAGGTTTAGTAAATATAAACTAAATTTGTAAAAAGTTGTAGTTGGAGTCGGTGAGTGCCAAAGGGCCACAGCTCTGTTTTGTGAAACGCTGAGTCGAACTATTGTAAGGACTTATGACTGCCTCCCCACCCCCACTCAGGGAGGGGATAGAAGAACTTCAGTGACGTCTACTGGGCCCATGATAACTTGTTAATTTAGGCCTGAAAGATGCTTTCCTAAAAGAGAACAGGGGAAAATGCAGGTGTCATGCCATATTTGAATGTAATCAAGCCCTTAGAAGCAATTGCAATGAGTTTGCTTTCTTTAATCCTCCATGGAGTAATATTATATTTGTAATCCAGCCTCACGATCATTACTCTTATTAACACCACCATCATTACTACCACCATTTATCGTGCACCTACAACTTGCCAGGCACAGTGCTGGGTGCTTTATATACATTTGGTCTAATTCGTGCAGCAACCTTGTTGAGGTTGGTTTAATGAAGAAACTGAGGCTCAAAGGGGTTAGGTGTCTGGGGTCACAGGTAGTACATGGCAATGCCAATCACCTGCTCTCAAAGCCCATGTGCTTTCCCTCACTCCAGGCCCAGGATTCCCTCTGCAATTGCTCATGCCATCTTCCACTGCACCTCCTGCGTCTGAGCCTTCACTGCTGTCCAGTGGTCTCTTAAGGCCAGCCTCTCTTCTCTCGCTCCCCACCTCCACCATAATTTCCCAGTGTTCCTGCTGGCTCCTTCCCTGGGCTCAGGCCCCTTTGGCTTTCTTGGATGGTTCCCCTGAGTTGCACTAATACATCCCAAGCCTGTGCCCCCAACTTCATGTAAGTGACTGCAGAGACAGAGCACAGGAACCCTCAAAGATTACAGGGAGGGCCTGGCCCATTGCACCAGAAAGAAGCAACATGTATATGCACCATAAAAAAAAATGACTTTTGAACCTTCAGTGGTTTGGGAAACCATTTCCATTCAATTTTGGTTTTTATTCACAAACTCATTGACATGTTTCTCCTAATCTTCAGCCTCTTCAGATGGAGAACAATTCCTACATCACAAACCACCAACTCTGTGTTAGGCAATTATTTTACAGGCAAGCTGGAAGTTTGACCAGCAGTGAGCCTTAATTGGGGCATGTTCTTTCCCACTGACTTTTTTTTAAGCACTAGCTGATTTAAAATTAAGTGAATAGAATCATGTTTTATTTTGGAGTGAGAGAGTTTATTATATCAAAAAGCCATGTAAAACTCACTGTTTCCATGTTGTAATCCAAATATTAAAAACTATATACATTGCAAAATCAAACATCACGTGCTTGGGGGTTGATTTTATACCCCGTAAGTGAACTCTGCCCTCCACTTCCATAGTTGGTGAGGGGACAAACCAGCCTCCGTTGTGAGTAGGGGAACGTGGGAACAAATAGAATACACCTTTCTCACCCACACTGGAGCAGAGGGGCTTGAATGCCCCCAAGAACCCCTGAGAGTGTCCCCTGTGCAACCTCTGGGGATGCATGGATGGAAGTCAGAGGCCATAACTACACAGGCCCTGCTCTTGCCCCAGACAACATTTCTGGCAACCAGGGCCACAGCTTCAAACAGAGAGCATGATTGTGAACTACAGACTCCTCCAGGGCAGGCCTTGGAAGCTGGTTATATCCTTTCCTTGCTGAGATAAGAACTTTGAAGCATCTAAAGTAACATCTTTTGAATAGATGCCAACACAATCATGAGCCCTAAGCTCCCTGAGATGTTTAGTATTTAACAATTCATGCTGGTTACTGAGCTGAAAATTTTCCTTATGCTTACCTACTTGCACCTCCACATTTGTTTGAGCTTTTCACAAATGTGCTTATTTACTTAATTCTCTGAATATTTTTATGTAATATTATCACATACTGAAATAGTGATATCAATAAGCTTCTTAGTTTAATTAAGCATATACAATAGCCAAATGCCTAAGCTTCAGACAGAATATGCTAGTCTTGTACTATTTTGATTACTTGGGTAGCCTGAATGAATATCCCATAGCAAAAGAAATTGGGTCTCCCAGACATAGTATAATTTGGTCATTTTTTATAAATGAGAGCATTACCCAAAATGCGGTCATCATGTACTATCCTGATAATAAGAAAGGAGCTGTCTTGAAAGCCCAGACTACTGTCTGGTGTTTTCATCCTGTGCTGAAATGCTCATAAATTACTGGTCACATCCTCCTCTACAAGATAAGGCCAAGGTGATGGGGAGCTCTTGAGAAAATTCCCATGGAGGGAAATCAAGGAAAGTTTCAATTATGTTTTTCTTGAAATTATTGATATTTTTTAGAATGAGCTGCCTTTCTCTCTGTGACTTGATTATGTTATCAAATATGATGTTTATCATAGTAAATTGGAGAAGAATCTTGAATCCTGAAGAATTGAACTGTCATTCTGAAATACGAAGGCTTAAAAATATTTGTCCAGCATTTGAACCATTCCTGGTCTCCCACTCTGTGTTCTGTCTCTGGACCTTTCTCTTTTGGGAACCCAGGGAAAGGGCCTGTCTTCCTGACCCCAAGAAGGGCAGAAGACTTCTCAGAGGCCTCCCCCTGCCCCACCCCCAGGCCAGTGGCAATCCCTTGGGTTGCTGCTGCTGCCCGGGCTCCCTCTGGCTCCCTGCTCTCCACCTTCACCCCTTCTTAATCAGGCTACTGGTGACTAACAGAGCCCTGCCAGATAATCTGACACTGAAATACTCCTCATCTCCCCCAGCCCTGGTGCTGACACTTGGCTTATTAATATTTTCAGTGAGCACACATGACAGATGACATCACATGTGTGGCAGGTGCCCAAGCACAATTTTCAGCATGCTATAGTAACATCACATTTCACTCTCAAGAAAGTGTAGTGGGTTTTTAGTTCTTATTTCTTTTTATAAATATATACAAATATGCTTTTATATAAACCATAAATCATATGCCCTTATTAAAGTACAATTTCTTTTTTTTAATCTTGCTTGGCCACCCCTCTCCTGCCCAACTCATCCTCCATCCCACTTCCCCTCAGTAACATTTCATAACAGCTTTGCAGATCTCCACTCATAAAACCGGCATGCTCATGTATATATATAATATATGCACATGCTCTCACACGCACAGTTATATACACACACATGCATGTAAGCCTTTTGCCCTTGTTTGTTGGACCAAACACAGGATCATTTATACCCTTCCCTCCCCCCATTCTTTTCTTTGCTTCATTTTGTCTCCTTTTCTGCCTTCCATTGAACTGTTAAAATTTTGGTATTCCTTCTCCACCACACACCTCCCGCACCTTGTTTCTGATCTTCTATTGATTTGGCTGCTCTAGTACGTATTTTTATTCTTCTAGAGTTAAAAAGTAACTATAACAATGTCTGTAGTTATTCCAGATATATCCTCCTCACAGCCACATCCAGGCTCATAGCTTATTTTAACTCCCCATTGTTATTGCTTAAAATTTTAGTTTTCAGACACACATACACACACACACACACACACACACACAGAGGTTTCTTATGATCAATAGTTAAATATTTTTACTTAAGTATTTTGTTCATATTTTATGCTCATCATTGTTTCTTTTATCCCACCTCTTTCTGTGTGTTTATTTTTCTTCTTGCTGATCATAACAACAACTCTTATACTTACACAGTTCTCATTATATGCCAGGCTTTCCTCTAAGCACTTTATACATGTGACCTGATTCAATTCTCACAACAGATACTATTATTATCCCCATTTTGCAGATGCAGAAACTGAGGCACACTGATTCAGTAACTCGCGCGAGGTTGCACAGTAAGTGGCCCAGCGGGTATGCAAACCAGGGAGCCTGCTCCAGAGTCCACGCACCTCCCCTCCTCGCTTGCTGCCTCTCAGTTGAGCTCTTTTAGAAAGGGAGGGTCTGTGCATGGTTTATGCTCTTTGTTTTTTTATGACTGATAATGTCTTTATTGTGCCCTCACCTATGAATGACAGTTTGACTAGGAATAAAATTCAAGTTGACAGTTACTTCCCTCCATCGCCTCCTGGTACCTATTGTTGTCATTGAGGAGTGGGCTGTCATCTAAGTCTGTCCTTTGTAGGTTTCCTGGAAGCTGTTAATAGTGATTCTTTTTCCCTGAAGTTCTGTAGTTTTACTATGACATGTCTGGGGGTGGGTTTATTTTTATTTATCCTGCTCAATACTCAAAGTGCACTTTCAACCTAAGGATTTATGTTTTTCTTCACTTCTGAAAAATCCCAACTGCTACTATCTCTTCAAATATTGCTTCTTTACCATTTGCCTCTATTCTCTTCTTCTAGAATTCTTATTCAACTTGATGCAGTCTCTCAGGTTCTTCTCTGAGATTGCCCATTGTTATCTCTTTTGCTTTCTGTGCTATGTTTGGGGTGAGTTTTTCCACACTATCTTCCAACTAAATCCACTTTTGAAACATGCCTGTCTAGGGTTAATTCCCTTATTCCCTCTGTTGTATTTTTTCTGTTTCAATGACTATTTTTCATTTCAAAATTTCTTTCCTATCCACCTATTCTTATTTTGTTTGTACCTACTTGTTGCATGATTTCTTATTCTTTTGTAAAGAAAACCTACGCCTTCACACTTCTTTGAGTATCCTCAACATACTTTAAGGCCTTTGTCTTGGGCATCTAGACTTGCACAATTATTATGAGGTGCAGCACTCAAATTAATTATATGGATCTGCTGAGACCCAGCAGAGGACTTTTGTCACAGACATATAAGACTTCATGGTCAAGGATGGTCATCACAGCACTGTTTGTGTTGGCAGGGCTGGAGGACAATCCAGTTTTTCAACCATCAGGAAACAGAAGTAAAATGTTGGGGTATATGCTATGGAATGTATGTAGCAGTAAGAAATGGAGAACTAGAGGCACATACAGCAAAATGGGTAGATGTCAAAAACACAGTACTGGTAAATAAATAAGAAACAGAATGAGATCTGTAGCACAATATTACTCCCACAGCTTAAAAATTACATAGAAAACTAACACAAATTGTAAGAATATATACAATAAAAGGATATACATCAAGCCAATTAGAATGGTTGCCTGTTGGAAGAAGAGAATGAGAATAGGGCATGGGGCATGAGGCATGGAGAGAAAAATACATACATAGTAGATGAGCAATAACTATTTATTGCTTGATAATGACATAAACATCCTCAATGAGGCACAGCATCACAGCCTGCAGACAGTCATACTGGGGGAGTCATAAGTGAAAACTGCTTGACTGGCCCAGAACAACTTCAAACTAGCATGTATACAAAATGAAGCTTAAAGAAAATTGTTTTATCCATAAGACTGAATATAAATGTAAAAAATCAGTTTTGATTCTGCGTGATGATAATACTTTTCCTATGAACTACTTGGCAACAGAGAAACCATGCACCATACAGTGCACCACCTCCACACACCCTGCTCATGGTTGCTTGTAAGGTCACTCATCTCCTCTAGAGCTTTCCCATGGGTGGTTTCAGGCTCTGCCCCCTGCTGCCACCCCCACTCCATCAATTAAAGAGTGAGAAAGGGAGAGAAGGTTTTTCTAGCATGTACTGTGGCAAATTACTGGAGGAAATATTGCTAATTACCAACACTCACCTACAAGCAGAGCTTTCCTTCCCTCCCCTGCTCTTTTGCTTTTCAACCCCAATTTGGGCTCCCTGCTTCCCTCCCAGACTGTCCCCCGCCTCAGGCTGGGGGTTCTCTGCTTCCGTTTCATCCCTTTTCCATACCTCTGAGTGGGGACGTGTCCAGGAACCCAGGCCAAAACCGGCAAATTTATCACCGTGGTAATGACAGCAAGCTGCATGCTGAGTGAATTCCGCAACCCCCCTCAATTCCTTCTTGTGCCAAAGCCTGTGGAGCTGCAAGATCCAGCAGGTCACACAGACTGTTATCTGCACGTGAAGAATGGCTCTGTTAGAAGATGCAATCAGGGATCAGCCATAAGGCTATTTTTGGAAGTTTGTTTGGGGAAATCTAAAAAAAAAAAAAATTGCCATATGGTGAGAGTTGTTAGTCAATTCACCAAAATTGAGCATCACTCGCCACATTTTAAAACCACTTTTATCAGTATGTAACATTATGAAGATCCATCTTTTGTCCCCCTGGGATGCCTCATTGTTCTGAAAGTCAGTATTTACGTCTGTGGAGTTTGTAGAACTCTCAGTCCTGGTGGCAAAACCTCCCTCTTTATTTACATGAGCAGCTCTTCCCAAGCCAGTGACTGTGGAGAATCCTTAACCCTATCATTCCAAAAAAAAAAAGCTTCCCTAGAGTTTGGGAAAAGAGAACCTGGTAATTCCAATAGGATCAGGGGAAGTCATGACATACCAGGTTGAGCACCTACTATGGGCAAAGCGTGGACAGGGAGGCTCATTCATTGCCAGGAGGCTCACTGGGAGGGAGGTAATTTTCCAGGGAGGAATGTAGCCCAGTGTGTGCTCTAAAGGAGCAAGCCACCATCCAGCCTCATTAGGAAGGCAGTACCCAGGCGTGGGGAAGCTCATGGTGTAAGGCACTGTGCCAGATACCCAGGAAACAGGCAGGGCGCCAAGGCATCAGTGGTTCTGATACTGTCGGGATGAGAAGGCCCTTGATGACCCACTCTAGATCTTAGATGTTTCTAAATGGTGCGTTGTATTTGTCACTGCACTTATCTCCTTTCATATGGAGCATGCATGTGGTATGCTTTTTTAAAATTCAATTCAGCAACGTTTGATGCAGACTGGAGTCTCAGTCCAACACCAGCATTGTGCCCCTGACTTCTTTACTCTGCTGACATGGACAATGAGGCTCATGTCGCACAGCATGGGGAAGAGATCCCATCTGTGGCTGTGGCTGGCCCAGGGGTCGGGTCATTTTCCCGTTGGGTCCAGGTTCACCAGCACTCATCACTGGGCCAAGTTTCCACTTCCCCAACTCCCCCTCAACACACTCCCAAAGTTCCCACCCTTTCCCACTTGGAATTAGGGTGCAATCATTGCTCAGGCACAATTCTAGTCATCCTCTCTATGCATAATCCTCTCCAGTGGGGACACATGGAAGGCAAAGCACAGACAGGCAGTGCCCCAGGCCCTCACCCAAGATGATGTGCCTGGAGACAGTTGCCTCCAAGGGATCACAGAAGGACTGGTGATGTTTAATCCAGAGAGGGCAAGTCTACGTGGAGAAATCGTAGCATCCTCAGATATGTGAAGGGCTCTAACTGCCAACAAGAGAGGATCTTTTTCTATGCTGATCCAGAGAACAGACCAGTAACTGGAGTTATAGGGCAGCAGGTGTCAGCTCCACCTAAATAATTCCTTATATACAACTTAATCAGTGGAACAGCCTGAATATATACAAGTTGGAGGGGAAATGCCCATTTCATTCTGTAGAAGGGAATCCTAAACTGAATGCAAAGTTAAACTGAATGACCTCTTCCATCCTTCCCAATCATAACATTGTGACTAGAAGAACCCTTCTAGAACTCTCTGCGACTGACAAGGTCTCCTGTGCCTGCTTTGTTGTCTGTTCATTTTTTGAATACTCAGTTCAGCTGTAGCCTTGGAAGTATAGGATGTTCTCTATGTGAGGAAAGAAATCCATTAGACACGGGAGCAATGACATTCCCAGGCTTTCTCAGAATCCCCCAGTGGCCTGATCACAGCTCCCAATGGGACATGTGATGCAGACAGCACTGATATTTTAATAAGTGTGCTGAGCCCTGGACATAAACAAACTCTGGGGCTGCTGTTTCACCCATTCCTCAAGCACGAAACCATGGAATTTTAGAGATGGAGGAAACCTGGCGGTCACTGCCTCCCAAATCCTACCCGGGGCAGGAACTCTCACGCTAATGACCCAACAGATGGTCACCCAGCTTCTGCTTGGGCACTTTCAGGAAGGGATGTGCTGCTTTGCCAGGAGATTTAATCCACTTTGAGACAACTTAATCCATTTTGAGGCAGTCCTCATTGTGAGCTGTTTCTTCCTCGTATGAAGCCCCAAGTCTGCATTCATTTGACTTGATTTCTACCGTCAGAAATAAGACAAAAATAAATATTTTCTCTCATCCATATTACAACATTCAGATATTCAAAGACAGCCATTATCTCCATACCTCCTCTCCCTCTAAAGTCTTGTCTTCTCCATTTAAACATCTCACATCACCTCAAATATTTCTTATATGGCATGGTTTCAGACCCCTCACTACCCAGTCATTATCTGCTGAATATTTTCTATTTTGCTAATGTTCCTTATGAGGAATAGCTCCCAGAATACCAACTGTGGCCTCATCACTGCAAAGTACACTGGAACTATCACCTCCCTTAATCTATACACTATATCTCTATTAATGCAACCTAGAATTATATGATTTTCATAGCAAATGGCAAACTGTTAAGGTTATAGTCAGCTAAAACCACCATATTTTTTATCTGACACAGTTTCCTAAAGCTTAAAGAAAGAAGTAGATTTAAAAGTGACCCTAAAAATTATTAAAAGACCAAATCTTTTCATTAATAAAAGACAGAACTATTTAAGAAACTAGGGCCCTAGCAAAGGTCTGAGTGACAGAATAACATCATTGAACCCTAAGATAATTGAATCCAAAGATGAAATGTGTATATGCATTGATATGCCAGCATCTAGGCCTTTGTAACCTCTTCTTCCAACACAATCTAGGGCATGAAAGGGCTCTTCTTGGACGCTATGCCCGCTTTTGTCTCCCTTACTCTACCTTTATTACTTTTTAGCCTGCCACATGCTTCTGAGTCAAGGTCTTCCTCCAGCCCATTGGAAACTCACTGGTGGTTTTCCTTTGTGTCTTTGACAGGTCACCTGAAGGAGGAAATCACCCAGCGGCATATACAGCAAGTAGCCCTAGGTAGGTACAAAGTAACCTCTACAGGAAGAAGGTGAAGGTAATGTAAGCTGACCTGGTCTTGGAAACGCAAATCCAGCTAAAAGATAGTCCATCTAAGATCCTCAGGAAGGTTAAGGAAGGCCAGGGTTGCTATCAGTGTAGCTTTCTCTGGTTGTTCCTCCTCTGTGGGACCAGTGTCCCCAGCCTGTGTGCTCGCACCTGGCTTTCAGCACCTGGCACCCTACCCTTTCAGCTGCTGCCTCATCCTCCTGATGTCTCCCACCCCACAGCCCCACTGAAATTCACCTCCCTGTGTCTCAGCTCCTCAGGGTCCTTCTCTGAGCTCTTGAGAGCCACTACTAACCAATCCTAACAGTGACATTTAATGATGAAAAGGTGACCATTTACTGACCCATCTCTGCTCATGACTTTGTGCACCCTGTCTCCTTTCATCCTCACCACAGTCTGAAGAGGTAAGTGAATTTATCAGATGAAGCAGATTCAATGGCCTGCCCAGCGTCACATAGCTAGTGAGTGTTGAAACGGCTTTGAACCCAGTTCCCTCTGAATCCAAAGTCGGTGCTCTTACCCCTCATGCTGTTTACTGCCCACGTCAATGATCAGCCCACTTCAACACACTAATCATGCAAACACTAAACCAATACAGTCATATTCTAAGAGGCCTTTGGCACCTTTTAAGCAGTAGACATCTGCAGATATGTGACCCAGTGAAGTTACCCGGGAGGAGAGTGTAGCTCCCGGGAAGACTGGTAGAGCAGGCATCCTGGGCAAAACCACCTCGTTTCCTCTTCACTAACCTGGGGCCAACCATCCATAGAGCTTTGATTAAATAAGAAATGTGTGTGTTCTGTACAAAGGGCTTCCCCTTGAGATGGCCTGGGCCCTGCAGTGACCATAATTGGAGAAATCCAGCACCCAAGGCCCAAGGCGGGGAAATAGAGGAGAGCCCCTAATGCCATGAGGATGACCCATTTGACCCTAGGAATTTGGATTATTAGAAAGGTTGGTTGTTTTGTTTCAGTAATAATAAGGATCATATAAAATAACTTCTGATTAAATCCGAAACATAAAACAAGGAAACCTAAGCCACATTGACTAGAGCTCTGAGCTCCCACACTGGCCCTGGGACTCAGGGGTCAGGTAAACCTGCCCTCCCGTTGCCAGAGACTTGGGCTCACACTTGGAGTTGGGACTCTGCCAAGTACCTTCCCCAGCAAGGAGCTAGGGCTGTCCCAGGGCCCTAACTCCTTGGGCCAGGCTCGGGAAGGCAGAGTACCTCTGCTGGGAAGCTGTACCAACGGACCTTCTGGGCCTCTGTGTCCTGCTCCATGCTCACCCTCGATGCAGAGTCATCCCTAAGGACTGCCACCTGGGCCTAAAACATCTGGCCTCTTCTCTAGCCTTCATGATACTGGTTCAATAGAAACAATGATGTGAAAAATACCACTCAACTCCAGGATCAATTTTCATCTTGGGCCTGGGAAGCCATGTCCATGGCTTTGAGGGCAAGAGGTGTTCTATCCTCTCTGCTATCCAGTCCCCTCAGTTCTCCCAGGGCTGGTCCATCCAATCAGGGGCAGACATTCCCTGGGCCTTCAGAAAACTGTTACATGTTCTCCACTGCAGGTTTGTGCCTTAATTCCTCTGCTCCTCTCTCTGGGAGCCTTCTTCTGAATTACAGCAGGTGTCAAGTTCAGCAGGGCCCAGCTTTGCCTGAAGTAATCAGCAAACTTCAAACAGAAAGCACTTTGGCTGGAAGTCTAATTAAGAGCATGTGAAATACCTATTTATTTTAAAAGCATACTATCCCAATTAGAGAAGAAGTGTTAACATCTCCCAGCTGCCATTCTGAGATTAACTGTCATGTTGTCATCCAAACTCCTTAGGAGGTTGTCTGAGGAAGATTAGGAACTGCCAGTGTTCATGTGTCCCAGGTGACCACATTTCAGATGGGAATTATTCTCATTGAGAGAAAACTCTCAACGCAACAGATTGTTTATAGGGCCTTAACCCTCACCCATTGGGCTAGCACTTGTGGGGAAGGCTAGAACAGAGGGCTCTGGTAAGACTAAAAGCAACTCACTCAGTATATTTGGATTCCCTGATGTCCTGTAATTTGGGCTTCAGATGTAGGAATAAAGCAATGACTCAATGTGATGTGCCCCCTTCCAGCCCTTTGTCTTTTTGTGTGTCTTGTACTCCCTTCCCCACTTTTTGTTCTGTTCCCTTTATCTACTTCTGTCCACTTTTTCTCACTCTCCATTTTAAATATTTCCTCTGCTATTGTTTTTCTCTTTTGCCTCCATGTTCCTAAATTTCCATGAAAGTGTAGATGTGGTTGGTTTGGGGGTTTATTTGAGGGGAGTGAGCATGAGCAAGTCTGAGCGGGAGAGGTTTCCTCATACATTTTGCATAAGAATATGTGTCTGTATAAGTAGATGCGTGCCCAAGGAAATTTGTATAAAGGCAATCCCATATCCTAAAAGAACAAAGATTTAGTGGTGATATAACAGGCACCGTTTGGAAGGGATCATTGATTGATGGTGGGAAGCTGCTCCCAGTGCTGTGCTGGAGCCAGCTCATTCCCCATCGTAAGAGCCAATTGTTAACATTTCAGAAATTTTAGAAGCCATTGTTAAACAATGCTGTTATTAAAATTAAATTATATAAGCTTACAATTAAATAAATTATATTAAAAAAACAAAAGTAACATATATTCAAAATTTATCACTTTCTAATTAATTGACTGCATTTTCTATTATCTGCACTCTTGAAGCTATTTACACCTACTGTATCTGTATGGTGGGAAAACTGTACAATGCTGTGCTGTGGTGCATCTCTCCCCAAGTCCACATTTAGTGACATCACACTGGTAGCTTAAAATCAGCCATGGCAGGAGCATTTACCACCAAGAAAATCGGCAAATGTTGTACATCAGGGCCTTTTTTAAAAGAGATCAGCTGTTAAACATTTACTACCATAGCCCTGGCACATGGATGGCCCTTTCCTGGCCAGTTGTGTGTGTGTGTGTGTGTGTGTGTGTGTGTGTGTGTGGACACCCTTACGAGGACTTGTACTCCCTTTCCTGGCTGAAAAATCCAGACTATGGTTCCTTCATCATTTAACACCCACCCAAGGTACATCAGGAGACATAAACATCTACTGAACTCTGGGCCTTTTGAAAATCGGTGGACACGGAGACTAATGGAGACAAAAGTGAGGCTGGAGAAGCACTGTGCCCCAAGAGCTCCTAGATGTAACAGTCAGAGCTGGGGGAGGGGTGCCTTTTAAGAGAAACATCAAGAACCAGTTCTAGGAACATCATAAACAAACAAAAGTTACTGAGGGACTTCAGAGGAGGGCTGACTCTCACACACTATTTCAGGAAACAATAAAACAATGTTATTTTAAAATTAGGCACCATTTGGAAATGATACTCCTTTAACCAGATTCGGCTAGCTGAGCTGAGAGTGCTTTGCTGAGCTCAGTTGTGTGTGTTTACCACTCTGTTGTACTGTCAACCCTAAATGGTAGACTGTGGTTAATACTGCAGATAAGACTAGTCGGCAGACGTTTCTTGAGTACTTCCCCATGTGTCAAGAATGATTCTAAGTTTTCTACGTGTATTTTCTTCCTTAATGCTCACAACCTCCCCATGAGGTAGATACTACTACTATCCTCACTTTACAGTCAAGGCCCAAAGGGGTTGAGTAAGCCCAACACGCTCCCTGCGGATGCAAGGCCAGGCGGCCGGGCTCCAGAGCCACACTCCCGCCGCCACACCGCACTGCCCTCAGCATTTTGCCAGACATCATGGAGTCCACAGAGGGGTGTGGGTCCAGTGCCTGCCAGTGTAACCAGGGTGAGGGGACACATACATAAAAAGATAACTCCTGTTTTAAATTTCAGATTCAGATACATGTGTTCTTCCAGTCACTATCCTTTTCCCACTGCAGCCACAAAAACAATTCAACCCTGACCTCCTCCACAAAGCCTTCCCTGACCCCTTCTCCCCAAGTCTGCTTTTCCTCCAGCCTCATGCATCTCTGTTAGCACACCAGCCTTGTTTTGTAATTATTTCCATAGCTGTTCTCCATGGTAAGCTGTGAGGTCCTAGAAAGCTGGGTGCAGCGGAATTCATCTTCATATCCCTAGCAGCCACATGAGCAATAAATAGGCCAAATCAATGGCCAAATGAATGCTTCCCCAGATGACTTCCAGACTCACACATCTTGCAAAAGTACAATGAGACATTTGAACATAAAATAAAATAAGTCCATTTAAAAGAAGTGGAAGGCGTAAGTGCTTTTGGACCCCACAGCTGAGCAAATTACAACATACAAGCAATAAATTTGGCTCTCTCTTGTCCAGCTGCTAAGCAAAAAGAAAAGTACCCAGAGTTACATAGTTTTCATTTTCTGACAGTAGGAAGCATACTAACTAATTTATCTGTAGAAATAGAATTTCTTCCTGGAACTAAACACAAGCCAGAAATTATCGTGTGGATCCTTATATAAAGGACACTGAGTGACACCGTGAACGATGTCTTCAACTGCAGTTTTACAAAAGATACTGAAATGTTGCTCAACCAGATGATTCTCGTATCGACCCTCTATAAAAGCTAGAGGCCTGGCATTAAAGCATAACTCACTGAAAGAGTTTATGTGAGCAGCCAAGATAATAGAATCCAGGTACTCTGCTTTCTGATGGTCGCACAGAGCAGGAATAAAACTGGAAGAATCCAGCCCCAGGAGCGTGGGCTGTGGCCTATCTCTCAAATATCTCTTCTGAGCAATATTTGATCAGGACTGGATCATGTTCAGTTCACAGTGAAAATTCCAACAAGTGCCTGTGATTAAAATTTATAAGATACATCACACTACCAACCAGCATGTGAAAAATGTCAGGTGACAGGAACGGGCTATCAGAGCTTTGAGAACTTACCAGGAGTGGCCCCTGTGGCCCCTGGGGGTTGTCGCTAAGACCACAGGCCTGGGCTGAGTCTTGAAGAGTGGGCAGGATTCAGAACCACAGAGAAGAGTGGGGAATAGTTTGGGTTAGTTGGGGTATGTATGTGTATGTCTGTGATAGGTGTGTGTGTGTGTATGGTGTGTATATGTGGCATGTGGTACGTGTGGTGTGGGTATGTTGTGTGTGTTTGTATATGTGTATATGTGATGTGTGTTGGTGTGTGTGGTGTGTATATGCAGTATGTGTTGTATGTGTGTGTGGTGTATATGGGGTGGGTGTATGTGTGTGTGTGTTTGTGCTAGGGGAGAATAACCCTCTTGGGGGAGTTGATCTGAAATAGTTGAGGGAAAGACTAAAATGGTAGGTTGGGCCAACTCACTGAGAGCCTCAAATCTGAGCTTTTATCTTATAGGCAGTTGAGCCATTGAACATATTTGAGCAAGGAAGTCTTGGTCAAAGAGGCCTTTTAGGAAATAGACACTGGCACTAACCCTAATTCCGCAGCACTGGCTGGCTGACTGATGAGTAAATAATCTCCACCACCCCACCCACACCCTCGCTTCACACCTGCACTGGCTGCCTTCTGTTAGTGTGCACACTGCCAGCCTAAGCCCAGGAGGACCCTTGAGTTCTCCTGGCCCACTCTAAGTAAACCTGCTGTGGACATTGTCCACCTAGATCTGACACTGCCCTGGGGAGTCCCACACTGATCACATGCCACGTGGACCTGGCCTGGCCACTTGGGGGTAAGTGGTCAGTCCATTATTTTGTTCTGTAGCAGGGGTGGGGGGTGTCACTACCCTTGAGAAGCTCACAGATGTGCCCGACGCAAGCAGTGCATGTTGGAAAGCAGCACACCTTTCTCTTCATTTATCCCCTGCCCCAACTTCTGTGAAAACATAACTTACTGGAACATTCCATTTCCTCTACTTGCAGGCGTGTTTCATATACTGTTATAGAAGATAGCAATACTAATAGTGATTAATAAATAAAAAGAAAATATCCACAAGCATAAGACTGGCAGGTTCTAAACAGCATCTGAGATTCCCCCATAAATACTACGTCTTGGATACTGGTCCTTCTCCCGTCTTGCTCCTACCCGCCTCGCTACCCCAGGAACAAAGATCTCCTTCAATAAAAGCACACCCAAGCCATTTGGCTGTTGGGGCCCTTGGTTTGCCCCTGGCTGGTGTGAGCTGCCTGGCTCTGGAAATCAGACGGAGACAGCACCAAGCCCCTCATCCCCTGCAGGGGCCTGAAGGGGCTGGAGAGAGGCTCCGAAGCTGGTGGCTCCCTGTTTTACTGCGTTGTTTTAGTTTAGTCCTCTGCAGGGCTAGTTCCCCTAAACAGCATTCCTGCAGTGACCTCTTGTGGCATCTCTGCTGTTCTTCAAAGACAGGCCTGGGCTGTTGATGCCACTTTCTCCCATTTGATGTAAAATTTTTAAGACTGAGTTTTGAAATGCTTTTTAGAATTCTGCACCTGGGGACAACAAATTTGAGAGAAAGCAAAAGGCCAGCCTGTCAACGATGTATTCCCCAGACTTCACTGAATATTCCAGGATGTGGAGAGGAAACACTGATCGAGACAGAGCTGAAGGGACCTCCCAGCATCATCTAGGCCAGTGGTTTGCAAAATCGGCCCTGTGGGACCTAGGTGAGGGAGCCAGCATGTGGACAGTGGGGTCCCCATATTTTCACCCACCCCAATTCAACAGAAACAACTTTGTCTTTTTGCTGTTAAGCTTGTGTTTAAAGAGAGTTCTACAACCTTTAACACATCTTCCTCCCTTCAGACCTTGTGGGTCTGCTTAAAACATTTCCAAAGGGAGATGGTCCAACTTCCCTTCCCCCAGAGCTATCTCAGGTCCCCTCTGGGCTCACACAGAACTCTGCATATACCTTCATGATGGGAGTTACCACACTGCTCAGTAATTGCTTAGTCTCTTATCCGTCTCCCCCACCAGACAGGGCACCTTTCTTTCCCCAACACTAAGCACAGTGGTTGGCACATAGTGGGTCCTCCATAGTGTTTATTGAATAAATCAGTTCCTTTGCATACGCACTCAGAAGTGAGGTTGCTGGATCATATGGTAATTCTACTTTTACATTTTTGAGGAACCTCCATACTGTTTTCTATAATGGCTGTACTAATTTACATTTCCACCAAGAGTGTACAAAGGCTCCCTTTTCTCCACATTCTCACTAACACTTATCTTTCATCTTTTTGATGATAACCATTCTAACAAGTATGAGGCGATATCTTATTGTGGTTTTAATTTGCACTTCCTTAATGATTAGTGATGTTGAGCACTTTTTCATTAACCTGTTGGCCATTTGCATGTTTTCATTTAAGAAATGTCTGTTCAGGTCCTTTGCCCATTTTTTAACTACGTTATTTGTTTTCTTGCTATTGAGTTGTTTGAGTTCCCTACCTATTTTGGATATAAATTCCTTATCAGATGTATGGTTTGCAAATATTTTCTCCCACTCCGAGTTGTCTCATCACTCTGTTGATTGTTTCCTTTGCTGCTCAAAACCTTTTTAATTTGATGCAACCCCATTTGTCTATTTTTGTTTTTGTTGCCTGTGTTTTCAGGGTCACATAAAAAAAAAATCATTGCCTAGACTATTGTCATGGAGCTTTCCCCCTATGTTTTCTTCTGGTAGTTTTACAGTGTCAGACCTTATATTTAAGTCTTTAATCTATTTTGAGTTTATTTTTGTATATGGTGTGAGATAGGGACCCAATTTTAATCTTCAGCATGTGGATATCCAGTTTTCCCAACACTATTTATTGAAGAGACTCTCCTTTCCACATTGTATGATCTTGGCACCTTTGTCAAAAATCAACTGGCCATAAATGCATGGGTTTATTCTGTTCCATTGGTTGATATATCTGTTTTTGCCAGTACCCATGTTGTTTTGATTACTATAGCTTTGTCGTATATTTTGAAAACAGAAAGTGTGTTGCCTCCAGCTTTGTTCTTTTTGCTCAAGATTACTTTGGCTATTCAGGGTCTTTTGTGGTTCCATATGAATTTTAGAATTGTTTTTTCTATTTCTGTAAAAAGTGACATTGGAATTTTGATAGAGATTGCATTGAATCTATAGATTGTTTAGGGTAGAATGGACATTTTAACAATATTAATTCTTCTAATCCATGAACACAGGATATCTTTCCTCCATGTGACCTCTCTTTCCCTTACACATGATAAAAAATCACCATTTGTGCTTGGCATATCTCAGCCCAAGAAAGATTTTGGCATTTCCTAGGAACCACTCTGTTGCCTGTATAATGGAACTGGATAAGTCTTTCCCATCTCCCCAAAGAAGTTGATGATGAGTTTGGGAAAGACCTACCAACAGGAAACCAGGGATGGCTGTGCTGAAATACAAATGATGGATGCATGTGTTCTAAATAACCAACAAAAAGCTTTAAGTGATATTTTGAAAATACTGATGTATATTCAGGAAACCATGAGGGAGCTGTTGTAAAGGGGCAGGAGCCCACCCAGGATATACAATGTAGGAGTACTTAAGGCAAAGCTGTGGGCAGGTGAGACCCAGAGTGCTGAGCTGAGCAGGTTCTATTCCAAAAAAAAGAGGAAAAGGAAAAGAAAAGAGAAGAGAAGCAGGGAGAAGTAAATTTTAGTTAAAGTCTGTGAACAGCCAATTGGGGATGATTCTGGCAATATCTGGTAGAGCTGAAAATATGTAAACTCTGCACCCCAGCAATTCTGTGCCTAGGAACATAAACCCAAGAAGGTGTCACAAATGTGTCCAAGGACATGCTTATCACAGAAATCAAATAAACAATCAAAAACAAAAAACAGGAGACAAGCCCAAGGTCCCCCAGTAAGAGGGTGGATAGATGTGCTATAGCTATGACATCTTGTACAATGGAACACCATAGAGAATTTAAAATGAGTCAACTAGATACCCATGTAGCAATATGAATAAATCTCAAAAACACAATGGTGATTGAAAGAAAGAAAATTGCTGAAAGGTACATATGGAATGATACCATTTATGTAAATTCCAAAAGTTTCAATGCTATTTATCAGGGGAGAGTGGGAGCTTTTTACCTTTTATTGTGAAAGATGACATGAATACAGAAAGATGCTTAAAACATATACATACAGGTGTATAGTCCAACAAGTATTTACAAAGGGAATACCTATGCAACCTCCTCCTAGTTAAAAAACAATAGCTTTGTTATGTTTAAGGGGCATCAAACATGTAGAGGAGAATATAAAAACACAAAGAAAAGGCTACATACCATCAGGATAGCATTATCTTTGGAGAGGGAGGATAGTGGATTGTGGAGGAGGCTTCCACTAATTCTGTAATGTTCTATTTTTTAAAAAACTGAAAAAACTGTAGCGAACTATTTAGATTTTGCAATATATAGAGGTAGGACATGGGTGTCTTTAATATCGTTCTCTAAACTTTTTGTTTGAAAGGGTTTATAATAACTCCCAGAACTCTATGAAGGATTAGATTCCAAGGGTTCATAGATCAAACAAAAATTACCGTTTTAATGGAATCATTGTGATAGGAGAAGTGGTAGTAAAAAGTGAATCCCAATTCAATTCTGATTACTCTTAATTCTCCTCACTACCATTTATGTTAGGATCATTTTACTTAAAGGTAAAAACAGAAAACTTACCACCTCTCATTTTCTTCTCTAGGCACATTGTAATTTCTGGTAGGGACTTAATAGCTGCAGATGGTGTGTCTGACATGTTGGACCAGGGAAGTACCCATGTAGGTTACTTTAAATCCTCACAGGAGGGACAGTTCTTCTTCTGCCCTTGGATGGAAACTGACCAACCCCATAGCTGAATTGTTAATTACAAACAACAAAAAAATGGCCATTTTATATTATAACTGCAGTCTTAATAATTCAAATGTCACTCAAAGATAAGACTTCTCTCCCTTACCCCAGCTAAGGCCTACTGTCAGGAGAAAAGGGATATGGCCCTCAACTTCTCTCTTTCTAATTAACTTCTTCCCTCAGCCTGCTAAGGCTCGGTTCCCCCAAGAAGGGCAGCTGGTAAAGATCTCACTTAAATGGTGCTGTTGTAACAGAGCTTTGGACTCTCTGGGCCTGGTAGATGTTCAAATCTGACCCTTTCTCATTTGGGGTACTTTCATGAGTCTCTGGAGGTCCCTCACCAGCAGGTCCCTTAACCCGAGGGAATGCACCTTATTGGGACAGTTGCTTACCCACTTTGAACCTGTATGGCTCAGGGTGCTAACAGGAAGCAGATGGCAGTACTCAAATTAGGTATTGTGAGGAGGATTGAATAAAGACCTACATGCAAAGGTGTGAGCAGAGGGTTGGGAAACCACAAGGGAGAGTGCAGTACCCCAGAGGTAGTGAGAGCAGCATGGCAGGCAGCATTGCTGTCCCTAGGCCTGGAGGGCAAAAGGAGCGAGCAGTTTTTGGGACTTGAAGACAGAAAGGGCTGTGCAGAAAGGTCCTGGCCATCTGCCAGGAGCTGTGGCTCAGTCAATCCACACAGCCTGCTTGTGAGCCCATGTACCCTCTGCAAAGCTGTCTCAGTGAAGAAATAGCTCGGCCTCTCTCTCCTCTTGCCCTCCCCACCCCACATTGCTTGCTGATGTTCCCCTCGGCTGAGCCCAGCCAGGTGCAGAGGGTAAGGAAGCCCATTGTTATAGCTGCTCACCCCCTGGGGCACAGGCAGAGGAAGGTAGGAGAAGGTAGAGGGCAGACTTAGAGAAGCAGACAGAATAGGACTAGGTCCAGCACACAGCCCCCAGGCATCCTGTGGCCCACCTCCAGGCTTCTTTCCCCAAAGGTCCCACCGCCCCTCTAGGTGTTAAAGGAGCTAAGTCTTAACTGCTATGCCAGAGGACCCGAGCAGTGGGCTGGAGCCAGCTCACACTGGCTCGTAAGGGCTGGCTGTGCATCTCTTCCCAACTCCGAATTCAGGAACATCATATTGGTAGATTGAAATTGGCTATGACAGGAGTATTTACACAACAAAAATTGGCAAACACTACAAATCAGAGCTTTTTTTCCTTCCAAAGAGCTGGTTGTTAAACACTTACCGGCACACCGCAGATCCAAGGTAACCCTAACCTGACTTTCTTCCATACTTGTAGCCATGTTCAGTCAACAGGAATGCAGCAGTAACCCTTCACTCTTTCTCCTAGCAGATCATCAGCCCATGTCCTACCCTCTAGATCTCCTGAATGGGAATCAGACATCAGTACACGGTGGCCCTTCTCACCCCCTCAACACACACAGAGATGCCCGAGAATTTTTATCAAGCTTTCTGAGTGGTCTCTTTCAAGCCTCCCTCACTGTCCCCAGGGAGGGAGATGAGGTAGGCTTAAGGCAAACTGCTAGCCCTTTTAAATTCTCATCAAACATTTATTTTGGCCCTTTTCTAACATTGATGTGAGTATTTTGGTCGTCTAGCCAGCCCTTGCCATTTTACTTTGAAAATGTGCCTGTTCTACTTTGTGTTCTCTGTGAGAACTCACTTTTGACTCCAACATATAATAAATTATTGCCAAGTGAATAGATTAATTTACAAATTGGCTAGTAGTGGGTTTGTTTTCCAAAAGTAGAGGGAGACAGCTTTATTAAGGATCTTCAACTCAATTCTTAAAAGTCCTGAAATTTCTCTAATAATCCAGTCAAGAGAATTGAGCAAACCCCACTAACCATCATCATGAGAGGTTTTCATAGGAGGAAGGCCCCTGCTTACTCTTACAGGTACAAGAAAAACTGCCCTCCCCAGAAAGTCATACGTGTCCTGAGAATACTCCACACTGGCTGGGTCCAGTGTGATAAAGATGTAACTGGGTTTTAGGGATGCCAAGGTTCCTACTAAAGTCTCTCTGAAAAGCCACTGAGACCAAGGCATGTGGTTACTGCCAGTCTGTGAGGCTGAAGTGACAGGAGGGAGAATTGCCAAGGTACTCGGGGCTCTGAGAGAAACCCTGAGTTCAGAAGTACAAGCACACTTCCCAGGGAGGAGCGAGACAGCCACAGTGGGCTGCAAGGCGGGCACAGACCTGCCTTTGCAGGGGCGGGCTGGGAGGGAGAGGTGCCCTGAGCTGGGAAAGAGGTTGGATCCAGAGGTCATCATGCCAGGCGCCGAGTGGCTATGATAAAAGAAATGTAAACTGGAAATCAAAAGACGGATCTGGGGTTCCAGCAGAAGGGACTGTGGAATGATATGAGGAGAAGCGAGCTCCTGTTTGAATGGAGGTGACCACAAAGGGAATGCGTGCCAAGCTCAAGCGAGTAATGAGACTAGAAAGGTCCTTCCTGTGTATGGCCTATGCTCCTAGGGTCTCCCCTCTATTGCTGACTGGCCCTGGGGCACGCCGACCCTCTGATGGCCTGTATCCTCCACAGGGAATGCAGTGGGGGAGAAGGAGAACATCCAAAGGAGAGAGGCCACCATCCCAGGGGCATGATCCTACACAGAGAGGCTCAGAGTAGGAGCGGGGAAGATTATTCACGCAGGTAGAGTCCGTGGACAGCCCTCTATGAGGGAGCTGTCAGGGCCTGTGTTTTGCTTCAAGCAGGCACACAGCACATTTCTGATTGTACTAAAGTGTGGCCATTTATGCTGTCAGAGGGTGCCCTGTTCTTCCTGAGGGGAAGATAGAGGCAGTGCGTGCAGGGACAGAGGCAGTAGGGATGAGCGTGCCTGAGAAGTCATCAGGCCCCGCCCGGTGTCCGCAGGGTCATCCAGCACACGCTTAAGTCTGGGCACGCCCCGGGCAGCTAAGGTGTTACACAGAATCAACACCAAGATGGATGGTGGCACTGAGCACCCGTCAGCGTGCGATTACTCCAGATGACAATAAATTTGAGCCACTAAACAGGAAATGGTCTGATTGGGAAGCCAGAATCTTTGCCTCTGAACTGCTGACCATTGTGATAATTGAGTTGCTGACACCATCAATCTCCGTAAGAATGGACACTTTGACTTCTCAAACAAGGTGAGGCTGAGTGATGGGCGGTTCTGCCAGACAGCGTAGCCCCAAGGAGGCCCAGAGTGGGTGTTCAGCAAATGAATCATTAGTTGGATAGCTGAGGCGACCAGCTGGATGCCTCCCTGGCTCTAGATGTCTTGTCTGCCATGGTGGAGCCACGTAACTCACTGCCCCCTCCCCCCAGGGCACAGGCTGAGTGACGGCCATATTGGGCTCCACTGCCTTTGCTCTACAGAAGCCCACAGGGCCCCTTTTGCCTTTGGTGGGTGGTTGGAAATTTCAATACTGCCTTCCTTGGATTTCCTAGTGTGGTCGAGGAGATGGACCAGACTGGCTCTGGGTATTCTGCGGGCTGGCCTTGGAGAGTGGCAGACTCTAATGGGTAGACAGTTTCTCACACCCAGCAGATAAGCTGCAAATGCCAAGTGGGATCGGGGCATGGTCATGGATTTTGGTTAGTAAAGGGCAGTCTTCACAGGCCAGTCCCCAGGGAAGAGACTGAGACATTAGCTCAGCCCCAGCCCCAGATTTGAAAAGCATTCATGGAAAAGGGCATCCCCTTCAAATACCAAGGACAAGTCAGTACGACTTCAATGATCTGCCTATGGCTTCCTTCATTATTGGAATCACTTACAAAGAAAAAAAGCACCAGCTTTGAAGTCAGACAGAGCTAGGTTCTCACCCTGTCTCTGCTTACTAGCAGTGTGCTTCTGGACAGAGCAACCCCTATCTGGAGTGGGGGTTGTGGAGATTGTATAAGACAATGCACACGAAGTACCTGGCTCAGGTAGCAGCTCTGTGGTGGACTTGGTTATTCAGATTTTATTGAGCACCCACAGGGCCAAATGCAGACAGCTCCAACATTGCAGAGAGTGTGTCGTCCTTGTTGTAAACCCCTGAGCCCCTTTACCCCCTTTATGCAGTGGCTCCCAAAGGTCTGGAAGCTGGGCAGGGGTGTGGGGGCCATACTGGCTCCCATATGCCATCCTATCTAAACTTACGTGGGTCCTGTCTTCTCAGTAACTCCTGCATGGAGCACTTGCATTGAAACTGGGCTCAAAGTGGTAAGCAATGTTTCTTAACAAGGAGTGTGCATCAAAATTACCAGGGGACCCTACTGGCAAATTTTAACTTCAGACCTACTCCAGTAGGGCCCAGCTGTCTCAGAGCTTTTACAAGCTTCTTAAGTGATTCTGATGTACACCCCTAATTGAGAACCATTGAACCAAAGAAATTATTCTGCACATTTCAGACATCAGAGATCTCCGTAGAGGGGGGAGAGAGTTTGAGAAAAGGCTATGGGGAAGTGGGAAGAGGAGTTAGAGAGATCTTTCCAGTTGAAATCATGAAATCATGTCAGGTAGGAGGGGGTCCATATCGTGGCTGTCCTTCTCAGCAAGCGCCCCTCTTGTCCTTGCACTGCTAATTCCCAAACACCTGAAACTTCAGAGATAAGGTCAGCCTGGAACCTTATCCTCCCCTACTTGAAGTTTCAGTTACTATAATATTTGACTGCTCAGGGCTTCCTCCTTATGTGACATTCAGCTCTACAGCCACTGAAATGAAACCCTTTTCTCTTGCTTTTGTATTCCTTTGGAGCTAGCTGCTCCCACAGATTAACAGTGTGACCTCACCAGCTACTCAGGGCTATGACCTTCTGTGCTGCTGTTCCAGCCAGAATCCTGTCCTTGAAAGGAGGGCTCCCTGTGCCTCCTGTCAGGTGACTGGCCAGAGTCCCAGCGAGTATGGAGATCTACAAACTCAAATGCCCTTTGTTTACTCCCCTCTCCCTGTTCTTGTTCAGTAGCTTTGAGTTCGCAGCCAGCCTCTGTTCCTCTCCAGAGGGCACTGCAGAGCAAGCCTCAGAACACTTCCCAGCAGCCAGGGGCTGTCTCCTGGTGGGGTTACAATGCATTTCACTAAGCAAACATCACCTCGGGCAGTAGGCCCATTTGATTGTCATGACAACATGGGTAGCTTGTGTCTTGGGGGTGTGCTGTGCCCTCATTCTGGCTGCCCAAAGTCCCTTGCCCCTGCTTTATTTCCCAGACCCTTTTAACAGGCTCACAGCATCCTGGCGCCACCCTACACTTAACTATTCTTCAGTTTGTGTAGCTTTGTCTCAATCAGCAAAAAACAGCTTGACTTAGCTATGAAAGGAATAGATCAAGCCAATCCTCTCCTCAAAACCCTCCAGCCTCTCATCTCCCTCACAGCCAAAGTCCTTACCATGGCCCCCAAGGTCCTGCACAGTCTGGCCTCAGTTTCCCACCGCTGTTTCCTTTACCAGCCACTCAGCACCCCGGCCTTCTCACTGTTCTCCGACACACCAAGCAGGCTCGCATCTCAGGCCCTTTGCACTTGCTGTTACACTACACCCTGTGCCCTGATTTCTGCGTGCTTGTTCCCTCCCTTCATTCAGTCTCTGCTCAAATGTCCCCCGCCACACAGGCCCCCAACCACCCTACCTCACATGGCAGCCCTGTATCCTATCCTATCGTCCTCTACCTTTTTACCCAGCTCCAGCTTTCCTCATAGCACCTTTCAATCCCTGGCATTATATTGCAGACTCAACTTTTTTGTTGGTTTAGTGTCCATCTTCCCCACTAGGATCCTCCTGGAAGAGGGGCAGGCACAAAGTTGATGCTCAATAAACATTTGTCAAATAAATGAATGAATGACTAGACCTGGATTCAAAGCCTAGCCCTGCTATTTGCTAGCTTTGTGTTATTGCACAAGTCACGTGGTCACCCTAAGCCTTGGTCTACTTGCCTGTAAAACAGAGGGGATAATATCTGCCAGCTGCAGTGGTGAGAATGAATGAGGTGGGACACAGCGCCGGGGCCCAAGGGACTCCACAAATGGTAGCTGACATTATCTTTCCAATGTTTTATCAGCTGCGCTCAGCGCTCTCCTTGCCTCAGGCCTCCTTAACACGCTTAACACGCCACACACTTCCAGGGCGCCTCTAACTCTGTGATCGGCCAGGGAACCTGCAAGACACCCAAGGAAAAGACAGCCAGCCATGGGGAGAGGCATGAGCCTCTGTCCTACAGAAAGGCTCTACATTCATGCTGGGGCAGCCACGGCCTTCATGTGGAAGACCAGTCCAACTCAGCCTTCCCGCTCCCTCCTGTCCACCGCTCATGAAGCCCTTGAGGCTGCCTCTGCCAGCCAAAGACACGCTCCCTGTGCATGTCCAGCTGCCCTTCCTTCACCTGCCTCCAGCAGCCCCTTGCACTGTGCCAGTCACTACAGAGCAGGGCTTCACTGGATTTCTCAGGGGTGCCCCTTGGGGCGGGGTCAAAAGTATTAAAAGGAGGAAGTGTTTCTTTTATAGCAGGCTTAAGACACATGGACCCATTTCTGAAACTTATAGGGAAGGAAATATTCTGTCCATTTGAAGTCCTACTGTTATCAGTTTGATGTTAAAATACTTCCTTCAGTTTAGCATATCTGATATTTTTCAAAGAAGACAGGGCTAGCAAACATGTGTGGCATTGAGCGTGCCCTGTGCATGGAGGCTGAGCAAAGCACTGGGAGAAGATAGAGCAGAAGGACCCAGTCCCTGCCCTCAAGGGCTTCCTGTGCCTGTGCCTTGGGGAATTTGGATAATGTGACAGGCAGTCTGCCTCATTAGGGCCCAGACAATGCACCCACACAGATGACAGTGTAGTCTTCAGTTGGGAAGTCTGTGGTATCTGCATTTCCTGTGTTTAGATAACAGAAGAAGACACCTGCTCAGTCAGTTTACACTTGTCACTTGACACAAGGAAGGAGGGACAAAGAACAAAAGACAAAGGACAAAATCTTGATCTAGTTAGCATATTTATCAATATGTTAATGACATAAAAGACACAGGTAACAAACTGATAAGGGAGCTAAAGGGGAAAAGAATAATGCATGAGGGGACTGCCAATAAATGTGAAGTGTTGCCTCTGGGATCAAAAGGACAATCACACTGAAATAGGATGCATTTTGACAATCACTCATAAAAAAACATGAAAGTGTCTAAACTGACCACCAGCTTAACAGGGGTCAACCACGGCAAAGCTGCTAAAAAACACCAGCGGTGCTGGGGAGGCTGGCCCCGATAAACATTTAGCTCTTTGGAACCAGAAAAAAGAATGGGCTCAAATCCCAGCTCTTCCTCTTACTAGCTGTGCGAACTTGGATTATACATGGCCCTGTCTGAGACTAAGAATCTAAGTGAAATGACATGGTAATGCCTTCCCTGCAGGGTTAGTCTGGGAGTTAGCAATAAGTTAAGTAGAGGACCTAGCCCCGTGCTTACTAGAACTCGGCAGAACCTAGCATGTTATAGAAGGCACTCAATAAATGATCATTGTTAGTAATTCACCTGCTATAGAAATGTAGAACTTAAATTTTCGAAATCAAAGAGGAGTCCTTCTCTACCCTGGACTTTTCACACCTATCTGAAGTATTATGTCCAGATCTAGGCTATATATAAGATAAATTAGAAAGTAACCAGGTCACTGAGTCCTCAAATGAGGGAATTGGGCAGAGTCAGCCTGAGAAAAAAGGTCCAGACACATATCATATGTTGATGTTGTTATTGTTCAGATATCTAAGGGACCATCAGATTAAGAAGGGCATGCTATGTTGCTCCAAGGAGCCAAAGCAGTGATGAAGTTAGCGGTGAAGGTCTCAGCTCAAAGTAAGAGGGAATACAGCTGTCCACAATGAAATGTACTATCCTGAAAAGCAGTGAGCTCCCCATCACTGGAAGTATTTGAGCAGAAAGCAGATGACCAACTGTCAGAAATGTCACAGAAGGAATTTTTGAATCCAAGGGCCTTGCAACCAAACAAATCCAGGTTCCTAAAGTTAACAGGCTTGAGCAGCCTAACCTCTTCGAACGTCAATGTTTTTATCTGTAAAATAGGAATAATAACACTTATCTCAAGTAAGTACTATAAGTCTGAGCATGTCCAGAAGCACCTGAACCAAAGTAGATTCATTCTCCCAAGTAAAAAGCAGGGCTGTGTGACTTCTAAGATACCGTCTATGGAGCTAAGAAATGCAGTGCAACCTCAAAGAGACTCTTAGAGGATAAACAGACCTCACACACCAGGCCAGGAAAGGACAAGCTTCAGAGCACACTAGGCACAGCGGGCAAGCGGGCCACCAAAGGCAGCCATATGGGGGCCAGACAGAGGTCGCATGAGTGAAGACACAGGACGTGGGCACCAGCTGATCACTGCTGACATGCTGAGCCCTCCCCCAGGCCTCGCCACAGTCCTGTCACCAAGGCTTGTTCTCAGCCCTGGTTGCACATCAATGTCACCTGGGTTGATCAGGCTTGAAAACCACTGCTGTAGAGGGAAGTGAAAACAGGGGACATGATTCTGAGGCTACAAAATTCAGCACTTCCACTCTGCAGAGAAAGATCTGGAACGGTTTAGAGAGGTTTTTTGCTTTCTGAAGGGCTCTATATCGGAGAGTGGGGAAATACTATTTTGCATCTTCCCTGGGGACTTGAGAGGAAATGAGTGAGCTTAGTAGTAAAAGGATTAGTAGAGATGGAGAGAAGAATTCCCTTCCAGTGGCAGGTGTTGAACAGAGGGAGGGTAATCCTAGAAGCCTCGCCTCTCAGGGCTTTCGGCTGAGCAGAGGTTGCCACCCAGAGGCCCCAGAAGGAATTCACAGGGTCCCCTTTCACCTTGGGATGCACTTGAACCCGGTCATCTGCCCTAAATGTCACACTTTTCCTTTTACATTCCTTCTACAGGGATCTCAGAAAATATGGCCGCGCCCTCGATGCCAGACCTGCAGGAAGAGAAGCTGCGATCACAACTGGAGGAAGAAAAGAGAAGGTGCCCTTCCTTTTTGCCACACTTAGTCTGACCCCAGCCTCCCAGGGCCTCAAGGATGACTTGCACCTGCCCAGGGCAAGGCAGGATAGAGTGACAAAGCCCCAGGGCTGAAACTAATGGGTCCAGCATCTGCGTCCTAAAATAGCAGGAGGAGGTACTGCCTTTGGGCAGGCAGGTATGAAAAGCAGGACCCTAGGCAGTGTGAGGTTTTATTATTTTTTAATTTTTAGAGATGGGGTCTCACTCTGCCACCCAGACTGGAGTGCTGTGGCGTGATCACAACTCACTGCAGCCTCGAACTCCTGGGCTTCAGCGATCCTCCCACCTCGGCCTCCGGAGTAGCTGGGACGACAGGCCGCTCTGGCAGTATGAGGTTAGAATGCAGAACAGGCCAACCCAGGCCAGGGAAGCGGCCGGGCTTGTCTACTGCTGCCACCTAGGGGAGCCAAGAAGTACGACCACAGTGGTCTTCCTCATGCCTGTGGCTTTAGCTCACTTCCCTCCCGAGTCCTAAGGACCTTACACCTTCATGCAGCCATTCAAGGTCCCAAAATGATTTTACTTACAGAGTGAGGAGCCTCAAGCACAAGCAGACATGTGGCCATTACTGATACACAGCATGGTCACAGAATCTCGCTCAACACCCCAATCAAACTGCTTAGTTCATTATTTCATGTATACATTCAACACATGCATGCTATCTCCCCCATACCCTGGGTAGGTTCTGGAGATGCTAACCAAGTCACCTTCCCTGCCTCAAGGAGCTGATGGCGTCATTGCAACACATTGCTCCCCGCCAGCTGGCTTGGCATGCCCCCCGCCCCCACCCACACCCACACCCAGGAGAACAAAGCCCCTGGCGCTGGCCTCCAGGTTACCCTTGACAGCCGTGCACTGTGCCACCTCCTTCCAGAATGCCCCGACTGCCCCACCACACACACCACTGTCGCTCTGCACCCCCTTAGGGTGCTCCCCAGTTGTCCACCTTCTCCCTTGTTCCATTTATTTTCATCAGTTTCTTTCTAACCCCTTCTTCCTGTGTCCCTTACTCCACCCTCAGTTTGTCCCCTTGGTCCACACTTCTAATCTCAGTGGCACCTCAGAAGCCAAGTTGTCTCTTCAGCTTGGCTGGTGGACTATTTCCTGTTCGATAACGTCTGACTCATTATAGCATCCCCAGACCAATATAGTATATGCATAATGAACAAATTGAGTAGTGTAACTTTGGATCCTCAGCATGAAGGTGAACCAACAGGACAGTGAGAGAGTTAAGACTGCCTGGGTTCAAATCCTGGCTCCTTGCTAGCTCTGTGCTTCTCCATGCCTCAGGTTCCAAATCTGTAAAATGGAGATGATAATAGCTTCTCCATAGGGTTGTGAAGAGGATTAAATGAGCTTATATATGCCAAATGCCTACAGCAATGCCTGCCCCTTAGTAAGTGCTCAGTAAATGGCAGTTCTCATTCTTGGAGGAGGGGCTGTTCATCTCACACATACCTCCCGGGGGCCTGCCGGACAAAATGCCTCACTCTGTTTGTCCATGATGGACTCAAATGCTGGTGCCATATCCTGGCCTCAGCACTCTCCTGTAGGGCCCCAGTCCCCGGGGCACCAGGGCAGCACTGCCAGGCTTCTGAGGCATAGGCCCTGTCCACTTACAGCCCCGCTCCGTGCCAGGGCTTTCAAGACAGCAGCACACTGACTCTTCTCTGATTCCTCTGTAGGTATAAAACAATGTTCACACGCCTGAAAGCCCTGAAGGTGGAGATCGAGCACTTGCAGCTGCTCATGGACAAAGCCAAGGTGAAGCTACAGAAAGAGTTTGAAGCCTGGTGGGCAGAGGAGGCCAGCAACCTGCAGGTACGGTCTGGAGAGCATCAGGACAGCTGGGGAGGGGCCAGTCACGCCACCCCCGTGGGGCGTCAGGAGACAGAGTGGGGGCTTTGACCCACAGGCCCATGTGTTCTCAGCCCCCGCTCACGAAGCAGGTGCTCTTGTAGTAACAAGGACTACAAAAGGTCAGGGAGTAATCGTTTCCTTGCTCTAGTGCCTAAAATAACTGCCTGATGCACGGAAAGGTGAGGGATGGAACACGTAGCTCCCAAAACCAATGGGTGTGCCACCAATGCTTGGTGTGATATCCTCCAGTGACAGCATATTGACACCAGTTATTGTTTTTCTTATTACAGAGTCATATATATGTGCATATTATTTATAGAAATTTTACTATGCAGAAAAACACAAAGAAATCAACATAATCCCTCCACTTAAATATAATCAATATTAACATGTTGGATTACATGATTTTATCTTCATTTCTATGCATATCCGTCCATATATTTTTATGAAAAATAGAATTATATTGGTGTTCAAGTATCACAAATGGCTTTTTTTACTTAATTGTATACCATGATAATTTTTTCATGTTATTATTCTACAGCTACAGTTCTAAAGGTTGTTACTGTTTCATTGTATGGATATATTTTAATTGATTTAACCAATCTCCTATTATTGAATATTTGGGTTGTTTCTAGTTTTTACTGAAAATATATTTGTAGATAAACTTTTTTGTATTTCCTTGACAAATTCTTAGAAGTTCTCTGTAATATTATAAAGGTTAAAATGACCTGTTGAGAAGCGTTAGTACAAAATCCCAGTTTCAATCGTCCTCATGTAACTCCTCAGTCGTGGTACAATGGAAGTGACGAAATACACATAATCATATCGCTTGTGTGGCTGGCAGGAGCCTTAGTGATTGCCTAACAGGCTGATCCCTTCATTTTATGGACAAGGAAACTGAGATCCAGAGAAGATATTTGCCCAAGGACACAGGCAAGCAATAACCATGTGCTACCAAGTGCCATGTGATGGGGCAATAGAGAAGAATATTTGGATAAAATTAAATACACAAGATTACAAAGAAAACCAATTAGATCGAAATAGTTATCAAAATACTTTAAAAACAAAGTTATGGTATAGTAATATATAGATCACTTTTAAAATGCATTAATTTATAAGATCTAAGGGTGGGCCCAACATTTACCATGATTTCAAAGTAATGATGAACACAATATTTCAAGATTTCTGCACCAACTGTAATGTGATAAGAAAATACGCATGATTTCTATAGGTGACAAAGTCACAGGTATTGCTAATACTACTGTGGTTTGTTGTCTACATTTATTATTGAAAGAAATGCTAAATTTCAGGTAGAAGCCAGAAGAAATAAAGATGTAATAGGTTCCTATCCACATTCACAGAGTCCCTGGATTCTGTCTGTGGACTCCAGGTTAAGAGCCCTTCCTAGCCAGTTCATCAGGAGGTGAGGTCTTCGGCCGCAGCTGGTGCCCGAGGGAGTGTGGCCACCGAACAGTAGACAAGGGTCATCCACAGTGACTCAGGAAGTGTCCAGGCAAGGCTGACAGATTCAGACAGTATATTGCTCACATAGTGAAAGGCGCAGTAGCCAAAGGCGTCAGCTCCATGTGTCCCCCGTCCTTCAGGATGTCACTGAAACAAAAGGGACCAGATGACAGCAACAGGGATGATGGGACACCTTGTTACAGAGGAGCCAATTCCATGCTGCCCCTAAGCAATTTCAAAGCCTGTGGCTCTTCTCTGAGTGGCCAAGGCAAGAAGCCTCAAACCTTATCAGAACGAAGGAGGCAATGAGAAACCCTCCTGGGACAGTCTCCCGGGAGGGTGGGGAGGCAGGTGGGAAACAGCCTGTAGCAACGACTCACAGCTTCCTGTGATCTCAAGGGGAGGATTACAGGGCATTCTGCCAAGACTTAGATCAGCTGCGATGTAAGCCCTGCTCATGAGGCATGTGTGGAGACATGCGAGGTGTCCAGGGCACCATGGCGGAGCCGTTCCCCTACATGAAGTGCTCCATGGATTTCTTCTGACTCTACTGGGGAGTATTTGAGATAAGAAGCAAAACCAGAAAGCATTTCTGGAGAGTTGTCAGATAACATTTCAAACATTTTTTTCTAGCTATAAAAAGCAATACATGCTCAATTTGGAAAACTTGGAAAGCACAGAAAAGCACAAAGAATAAATCAAATGTTACCCATAATTTTACCATCCAAGGGCAATATTTTGTTGCCCATCATTATGGTCATTACATGTCATATTTGTTTTTGCCATAAACGTTCTATATACCAACTTTCATAGCTGGCTTTTCCTCCCTTAAGAATTACATCAAGAACATCTTCCCATGTCATTAGATTCAAGCTAACATTGTGAAACTCCTCCTTGGCCCAATAGGTAAAATCTCCAGCAGTGAATTCATTGGATCACATGAAGCCATTTCCCCAGATATCTGAATCCCAGCATGACCAGTCCCACCTTCTCTCTAACAAAAGGTAAGGAGAGAACACACCAGCAGTGTTAGGTACCCAGAAAAGGTTCCCTACCTCTCTCCTTAGCCCCTTCCTGTGGCTCTAAACATGAGCCAGGAGGATGAATTACTTTTACTATTTAATTAGCCACTCAGGCCAGTGGCTTTCAAGCTTCTTTGAGCACACAGCCCTTCAGTCTCTTGCTGTGACAGCTGGTAGACCCACTGCCATGGTAACAAGAGGCAAGAAGAGGTTTAACAATCAAGCCCTGGTCCTGCCCCCTGAGTGGGAAGAAAGGGTTGGTCGGAATGGGAGGGGGTCATAGCATGGGAGAAGGAGGGGTATTGGGGAAGGAGGGGGATGTTGGTGGTAGGACAGAGGGTAGCTGGCCTGCTGAGATACAGGGGAGCTCTTTGTCCTAGCAAGGATTGAGGAGAGATGTGGGCAGCCTCCCATAGCACCACACAAGGACGGCCCAGAGCCAGTTTCCCTAAATGATGGGATGATCCAGCAGAGACTACCTCCCCAGGGACCATGTTATTTCCAACCACACACCCCAGGTGGTAGAGCCATTGACGTATGCCTCCTGCCATCCTCCATCCCTCAGACTCAGGGCTGTCAGGCCAGAAGCCAGGGCAGCATACATGGGGCCTCTGTCTACCCCACTGAGGAGCAATCCTTTGGGTTTGACGGGGCACTGAGCGCTCACATTGGAAATGTAAAATAGAGCTTTTAAAAAAAGGTGCCAGACAGTATCTTTACTATGATGTGATGAGAATGGCACTTTACCTCTGTGGTCTTCCTTTCAAAAACCCATAATGCCAGTCAAAGCATGAGGAAAACATTAGACAAATCCCAATTGAGGAACATTCTACAAAATACCTGGCCAGTACTCCTCAAATTGTCAAGGTCATCAAAAACAAGGAAAGTCTGAGAATCTGTCACAGCCAAGAGGAGTGTAAGGAGACACACAGACTAAATGTAATGCAATGTGCTGGGTGGAATCCTAGAACAGAAAAAGATGCTAGGTGAAAACTAAGAAAATTCAAATAAAGTATGGACTTCAGTTAATAATAATGTATCAACATTGGTTCACTAATTGTGACAAATGTACCACACCAACACAAACATGTACAATAGTGGAAACTGGGTATGGGTTGCATGGGAACTCTCTCTACTATATTTTCTGCAACTTTTCTGTAAATCTAAAACTATTCTTAAAAAAAAAAATCTTATCTTAAGAAAAAAAAAGGCCAGCCAGTGAGCCCTCCACACCAGGCTGATACTTTCCTAGCACTTTCCCACATCCCCCAGTCTGTCCCTCAGTGCTATATGTCAGCTTGTATTCCAGTTTTAGGAAACAGCTCCTATGTGAGCTCCTAAGCCCAGGTTCAACAACTGGCATGGTGTGTTTTGTTTGGCTACCTTGGTGTTTTAAAAAGCAGTGTAGATTCATGAAAGAAAAAAATGATAAGTTGGATTTTATTAAAATTTAAAACACTACTCTGCAAAAGACACTGTTAAAAGATGAAAAGACAAGCCACAGACTGGGAGAAAATATTTGCAAAACATATATCTCTATCTGATAAAGGGTTTGTATCCAAAATATAAAAAGAACACTTTAAAATTCAACAATAAGAAAATAACCCAATTAAAAAATGGGCAAAAGATCTGAACAGCCACTTCACCACAGAAGATATACAGATGGCAAATAAGTGCATGCCAAGATGCTCAACATCACACATCCACTAGGGAGTTGCAAATTAAAACAACAATGAGATACCACTACTTATCTACTGGAATGGCTAAAATCCAAAAAACTGATAACACCAAATGCTGGTGACAATGTGGAGCAACAGGAACTCTTGTTCATTGCTGGTAGACAAGCAAAATGGTACAGCCACTTTGGAAGACAGTTTGACATATTCTTACAAAGCTAAATACAGTCTTACCATACAATCCATCATTTGCACTACTCAGGATTTACCCAGTGGAGTTGAAAATGTATGTCCACACAAAAATCTGCATATGGTTATTTATAGCTGTTTTATTTATAGTTGCTCAAAACTGGAAGCTACCAAGATGTCCTCCAAAAGGTTAATGGATAAACAAACTCAGGTACATTCACACAATGGGATATTATTCAGCAATAAAAAGAAATGAGCTATCGAGCCGTGAAAAGTCATAAAAGAACCTTAAATATTGTTTAGTGAAAGAGGCCAATATGAAAAGGCTATACAACTACATGACATTCAGGAAAAGGCAAAACTATGGACACAGTAAAAAGATCATGGACTTGTGGGGAGGGATGGATGAATAGGTGGAACACAGGAAATTTTTAGGGCAGTGAAAACTATTCTGTGTGATATCGTAATGGTGGATATATGATATTATGCATTTGCCAAAATCCATAGAATGATACAGCACAAAAAGTTCACCCCTGTATAAACTGTGGACTTTAGTTCATAATAATGTATCTATATAGATTCATCAATTGTAACAAATTAACCACACCAATGCAAGATGTTAATAATAGGAAAAAACTGTAAGGGTCAGGGGAAGGGAATCTATGGGAACTCTGTACTATCTGCTCAATTTTCTGTAAACTTAAAATTTTCCAAAAAATATATTCATTTTAAAAAATTAAAGGCAGGTGCATTGGTGTGTGGCAATACAGGCAGCTTAGCATTAGTGTCCTGTGCCTGCCCACTCTGGGCATTCACTTGGGTACCTGCCAACCTGTGGAGGTGTGTGAATTTGAATTTGCAACCTCTGAGTGTCCCGAACAGTGCTTGTTAAGACACATCAATTGTGAGTGACTAGGTCCCCCAAATTCCCTCCCCCACAGTAGTCTGAGTGCCAAGATTTGTGGGTGGGAAGGTCATCCTAGGCAGGTGAGAAGAAAAGCGTCCCTGCTAGAGATTGGAAAGGGAGCTGCCCAGCAGGGGTGGGGACCTGCAGCCTTCTGATTTCAAGATTGTTCTTTTTTAAGCACCAAAGGAGGCAAGAAAAGCTTCATCTTTCTCTCTGCACCCCTTTTAACAAAAGGATTTGTTCTGTAAAATTTGTTAAAAGGCCTCACTCAGGGATCCACAAGGACACATGTGGCCCCAAGGCTGCAGATTCCCCACCCTGATTTGCTTTAGAAATCTGGTGGTAAAGCGCTCACAAAGCTCTGCTAGGGTGAGGCAGGGAGGAGACCCTGTCCCAGGTCATCACAGCATCTCAAACATTCTCTGTGAACAGCCCACAGTGGAGGATTAGCTACTGGTGTTCTTAAATTCTCCAAGGAGACAGCATTGGCTTTCTTCTCTTACAGTGATAATAGCCCCTGTCATTTACCGAGGGCCCTTATGGGCCAGGCGCTGAGCAAATGTGCAATGTGCATACTATCACTGTCCCCCATTCTACGGATGAAAAACCAGGCTCAGAGAGATCAAGGAGCTTGCTCAGGGTCACCCAGCTAATCAGTGGTGAGATGTGAACCCAGGCCCATCAGAGTCTTGCCACTGTTCTCAGTCCTCAATGCCATTTTATTTAGCATCAGGGACTGCCCTTTCTGGACACTTGTACATGATGTTGTTCTGGCCTTGGGCATTCCTGGACATTCCTTAGGTATTACAATTGAAGATGATCCCTGGTTGTGCTTGCCAAGAGATCCTTAACCCTGCAGTGGAGAACCTTGGATTTCAAAGGTGTACATCAGATCATCGTTGGCCACGTTCAAGGAGTCCCCTCAGCACAGGCCTTCACAAAGGGTGTCTCAAATGAATCCCAGTCATAGCTCTTCCAAGCAGCATAACCTTGGGCCAGCCAGCTCCCCCTCTGGGATTCCCTCACCTTATCTGTAAGGTGTGCCAGGGTCCCTCCGACACTGTCCTTCTATAATCAGATAAATGTTCCAGTGTCATTTCAGAGCTGCTGGAGCAAGAGAGCAAGAGCCCAGCTGGCTGTTTCTGCCTGAGCTCCAGAGCGGCCGCTCTTGATGGAATCACTGCAGGCCAGGGGCCTGGTCCTCTGCTTGTCAGGTTCTGAAAGAAATCTGATTCATCACTACCCCAGGGGTGTTCAGCTCCTGGAGGCTGATTGCACTAAACACTCTGATTGGCAAGCCAGGAGGCCTAATTATTATTAATATTGCTTATTAATCCTTATTAAGAAAGAGATAATTCATTCTGATGGCTGGCGTGCTCTCTCTCTAGATGTCAGCATGAGAAATGAATTTAGCGTCAAAGGCTGGTTGAGCAAAGAGAGAGGGCAAAGGTCATCTGTGGCACAATCCTGAGGGTTACAGAAACCGAGCTGTGGCATCCAGGGACACTTGAGCAGCTTAGGGGTTGGAGGAGTCAATTCCCTCAGGAGCTCCAAGCTTTCACATTGCGCCGTCCTCCTGCATGAGCTGGTTGAGGCAATAGGTTGGGCAGCTGGGCCTCTGCAGGGGGTGCTGGATGCCCCCATCTGCCCCCATGTGATCACCCCTTCTGCCCTGCCCCAGTCGGTCTCTCCTCCTCTTCCACCCACTCCCAAGCCTCAACAGTTTGGCACTTGTGAACTCTGGAATCTGAGCAGAGCTGGACTGGGAAACTATTAAGTAAATGAGCCTTTTGTGTACAAATGACTTGGTCTTGCAGACTTGCCACAGCTTCCAGACTGACTTTGACCCACTGTAATGGAGGCACCTGCAGGATGGAAAGCACTTTGTCCTTCCCTTCCCCAGGCCTGCACCAGGAACCACACAGCAGGAGCCCTGAGAATTGGCCAGTTTTCCAGAGAAAAACATGCACAGCCTGCCACCTCGTGGCCGCCTCTGGTCCTACAGCCGTCCCCACCAGACTCAGCACAGCGATGCTCCATTCTCCCGAGGGCTGGGTGGAGAGTCTCTGGAATGCTAGAAAATGGGCATGGGGTGGGGAGCCCCGGGTTCTAGTTTCATTTCCTTTAGTCTGACCCACAGTCATAACCTGTGGAGGCCCAGGGTGAGAGGCCCTGCCACTGGCTGAGATGGGAGTGAGCAGAAGGCTGGAGCTGGGGAAGGGGCCATCCTCAGGGGTGCGACAAGCAGTTTGTCAGGCCTGTGGAGTACCTTGGACTGAGGATGCAGACTGGGCAAAGCCAGCTGACCTGTCTTTAACCCTAGCCTGCCTCTCAGCTGAGTGTTCCTAACTGTAAAAGGAGGGTTCTAACCAGGTGACTCCTTAGGCCTCTTCCAGCTCTGACATTGTCTCCAGGCAGGACCATCCCAAAGTAAGGAAGAGGATCCCGCCACTGAGTCCTTACAACACAATTTAGAGTAGGGACCTTATCTTCAGAGGCACATGGAATAAACTGGCAACCCACCAGCTGTGTCCACGCACCTCTTCACCTCCCAAGAGGAGCTGCTAGGCTCCACTGCATGCAACCAGGAATCCAAGGCAAGGTGCACGCACCAGGCAGCCTAGGTAATGGCACAGCTGCATCTGGTGAGCTGTTGGATCTGACCCCCTGACTCAGGGAGCACAGAGTTGGTCAGCTGGGCCATCCAGTGGCAGTCAGTGTGGTCAGGGGTAAGCCACTACGTGTGTCCTAGCACGCCACAGAGATGAACCCAGTTAATAAAGCACTGTGGCTGACAGCACAGGTCCTGAAGCCTCACAGTTGTGACTAGCTCCAGATTCTGTCACTTACCAGCTGGGTACTTTTAGAATTTCTTTAACCTCTCTAAGCCTCCGTTTTCTCATCTATAAAATGGATTTTGGGAGGGCACATTCAGTCCATAACCGTCCCTAAATATAAACCCTCAATTTCTCTTCTATAAACTTACCCCCATACATTTTGCTTTTATTGGTTTGTGTTTTGCAGTGATGTATATGCCAGGAAAATCCTGCCCTCACCTTGCCCCAGCCCATGCAACCAGGAACGGAGTAGCACCAGCACCCCTCTGGGAAACAGGTCTGTGGTCTTCTCCTCCCCCTGACACCTGTAACAGCCTCTGCAGTGGGCAGAGTGGGCCAAAATCACCAGTCTGCTCCCCGCAAGAAGCCCCTTGTCCAGTAGCTGCACAGACAAAGCCCAAGACTGGCTATTGTCCTGGTCCCCTGGGAATCCTCTGGACTCTCTCATATATGCCTACTCTCAAAGCTGGGGAATTTTCTCCCAGGGTCACTGGGGCCCCATGGAGCACACATCTTCTTGTTACTAGATGTTTCTGGGGGCCATAAAAGGAAAGAGCCAGCCCAGAGGCAGTTTCAACATAGCCCACTAGCCACACATCAAGACACATAGCTGACAAGCCCAGCCTCAAGGCCCGGGATCATTTGCTTTGGGGCTGAGCAAAGTGGATAAGGCCTCTCCCCAGCTCGTGCTGTCTGTGCCCTCTGTGTAGAATTCCTGCTCAGCCTTCACCTGGCCAGCAGGTGCCCAGGGCTGATTCCCCAAGCACCAAGCAAACTGAGGGGATCCAGCAGCCCCTGCCCTCCCTGCCACAGCTCTGCCTTAGCGCTTCTGGCTGAGCTGGAGCTGGAATGCAAACGCCAAAAGTTACTTGTGACAGTGGACAACCCTTTGTTATACACAGTCCTCACTGCCTTCTAAAGAAGTGGATACTGTCTCCCAGTGCGTGGAGTGATAGGTGTGAGGGTGTAAGATTAGCACAGCAGGCAAGGGTGTTGCTCTGAGTTTTCCTAAGGGGAACGCTATGTGTAGACGTTGGATGGAGAAAGAGGAAGGAGAAGGGCACATACATCCCCCCTTTCTAAGGGGGTTTCCTGGAACTCCCACATAACACTTCTGCTTACAAACCTCATCGGCCAGATGACACTTCTGCTTACAAACCTCATCGGCCAGAACCTGGTCACCCAGCCACACACAGCTGCAAAGGAGGCTGAGAAAGGCATTAGTTTTTTTTTAGTTGTGGCAACTTAGCTAAATATGGTTCTGTTTTTAAAGAGAGACAGGAGAATAGTAATCTCTGCCTTGAGAGCAACTAGCTAAACCACGGTAGGGGGTGGGGATGCACTGGGGAGATGTCCCAAAGCAGTGGTCCCCAACCTTTTTGGCACCAGGGACCAGTTTCATGGAAGACAATTTTTCCACAGACAGGGGTGGCGGGGAGGTGAAGCTCAGGTGGTGATGCGAGCGATGGGGAGCGGCTGTAAATACAGATGTAGCTTCACTCACTCACCTGCCACTCACCAGCCCCCCACCCCCCACCCCCGTTCCTAAGTTTTATGGAAGATAATTTTTGCATGGATGGGGCAGGGGGCAGGGGGCAGGGGGCAGCACAGTTCTGCAGCCCATTCCCTAACAAGCCACGATCGGTCCCCAGCCCAGGGGTTGGGGACCACAGTCCTAAAGGATAGGACATCTAAGTTGGATGCAGAAGGAGACAGTCCAAAAGTAAAGTGGGGTTGGTTTGGGTGAGGCGGGGATGGAGGACAGGAGGGGCGGTGGTGAAGGGATGGAGACAGTGGTGACCTCAAGCACATTCAGCTATGTAAAGGTCTTGGGGGAGAGCAGTCCAGGGAGAGGAAACAGCTAAAGCACAGCCCCTGAGGCTGGAAGGAGCTTGGTATATTTAAGTAACAGAAAGAAGGTCAGGGTGGCTGGAGCCTACTGAACCAGGGGTCAGGTCACACAGGACCTGGTGGGTCATGGACAGAGTAGGAATTTTGTTCCAAGAGTAATGAGAAGGCACTAAAGGGTTTAAGGCAGTGAGTGACATGACCCAGTTTGCATGATAAAAGGCTTGGTGTGGCCAATGCACAGAGGTGGGAGGGAGGGAGAAAGAGGCAGCCGTGTCACACAGCTTCCTGTGTGAGATCAGTCACCAAAAATGGAAAAGCATTTGGAAAGGTAAGTGCTGAGTCCAATCATAAGGTGTAGTAAAGTGTGACATGTGGTTGTCGCCAGCATCCCCGAGAGGCCGATGTCCTCCGTCCCTCTCACCGGCGACAGCCAGACGGACTCCGACATCCTGGCATTCGTCAAGGCCAGACAGAGCATTCTGCAGAAGAAATGTAAGTGTGCCTCCCTCAGTGGCTCCCCCAGGGCCACAGACCACCTAGACTTGGGGGGAGGTCAGGGAAAGGCTAAAACAAGCAGTGAGGTGAGAGGGAAGTAGGGAGCTTCCCACATGTTCCTGAAGCCACGGGACTAGTCTTCCAGTCCCTCCACGTGTGCTCTGCTTCCTCCTGGAGAAAGCCCCAGGGGCAGCATCTGAACCGCCAAGACAGGCCAAGTGGGTAGGCAGCCCAGCTGCTCCTACCCCTCTTGGCAGAGCTCTCTCTCCCTCCTCCAGAGCTTTAGCTCCTTTTGTTCTCTGTCCCCAAAGCCAGCTTTCTGCTTTGCCCAGCCTTCTCCAAACAGGAAGGGGCTGAGTGATGATTTGCTAACTTGTTTAATCCCTGGCTGGAAATCTCACCCTCCTATTGGAGTGTGGTTCTTGCCAATGAGCTGTGAATGTAAACACCACTTGAAGACCCAGGCCTGAGGACGCTGTAACAATCACAGAGGAAATGCCAGTGGCGTGTCAGACCACAGGAAGAGAAGTCACTGGCCTGCCCCTCTACCTCCTGGGCCTGTCCCACTTCCTCCTGGCGGCTGCCCCATCTCCCATCTGCTGTGGATGAGCCTTTACTTCTGCCTTCCATCCCCCCAACACCCACAGGGACAAGCCCTGGGGCCCCTTACCCCAGCCCCGTGGTTAATCTTAGCCTCCTCCTAAGAATCCAAAGGCTACTAGACAGGCTTAACATTGACTTCACATGTCACAAATTGCTCTTCCTTGATGGTGTGAAACAGCAGACTTGGATTCTATGACTGACACCTGCCCTGAGGGGCCTGCACTCATCTTCTCGACCAATGTCCGCAGCTCAGACAGTGAGAAGTTTGCGCATGGATGGAGATTCAACTGAAGGATGGCCTTTGCCGGGCTGTGCTCAGCTCGCTGGGCTGCCAGCCTGCTTACTGTTCTCTCCCACCACCAGGAACAGCAACATCAGCATCACTGGCAGGTCTTCTCTGAGGCCTGAGACAGCACAGTTCTGCCACCAACTTGCTGTGACATCTTGACCACCTCTCATTCTCAGGTTCCTTGTCTAAAAAAGAAAAGAAAACTGGATTCATTATCTCCAAGACCCCAACTCTGCCCCAGATACCCTAAAGATATGTGCAGACACTGAAGAGTCATGAAACGCTAAATACAAATGAACACTGTATTTATCGGGCACCTCTGTAGGCCAGGCACTACTCCTAGCACTGGGGCTATGGCAGGGGACACGACAGAGTCAAGCCCTGGAGAAACTGGCATTCTTGAGGGAGGAAGGAGGCAGACGATGAACACATCAACAAATAAACAAGATCATTTGAGGGGCTAATAAGTGCTATGCAATAGCTAAAATATGTAATGTCGTAGACAGGAACTGGAAAGACTACTTTTAGCTGGGAAGATGGGGGGCCTCTCTGGAGAAGAGAACTTTAGACTGATAGCTGAATCATGAGAACGGAGCAGCCATGCGACGTTCCGGGAGCATGCAGCCCAAGCAGAAAGAGCAGAAAGTGAGAAGTCCTGAAGGGGAAGGAGTTTTGCTAGGGGTGGGAAGGAGGCCAGAGTGGCTGGAAGGCAGGGAGCAGAACAAGAGCCAGATCGCACCAGCCTTATGGGCAAAGGAAAGGGGTCTAGATTTTATTCTAGGGGTCGTGGAAACCAATTGAAGTATTTTAGCCATGAGAGTGATATGATCTGATTGATGCTTTAGAAAGCTCACTCTGGCTGTCCTACGTAGTGTAGATTGGAGGGGCCAAGAGTAGTCCGGTCATGGGGTTACCCACCATGAAGGGGCAGGCGAGGGCTGAGAGCGGCCTGGGCTCGCCAGCAGGGGAACGTGAGGTGCGAGGGAAAAAGGACAGTCAGGGCTTCTGATCTGCAGAACTGAGAGGGCGGTGGTGCCATTTGCTGAAATGAGAAAGGCGGGAGGAGTTGATGTCAGAGGGCAGGAGCCAGAGGAATGGAGCCTCCTGGGGGCCCATTCATGGTCTCAGAGGACGTCCCAGAGGAGATGTGGAACAGACAGCTGGGCACCAGTCTGGAGCTCAGAGAGAAAGTCTGGGCCAGAACAAGAAACAGGAGTCACCATGTCTGGCTGGTATTTAAGGCCATGGGACTGGCATAGTCTCCTCTGAAGGGTGCAGATAGAGTTATTCTGACTACTGAGAACAGCCCCTGGGGCACCCCAACAGCTAGAGGTAGAGAGGAAGCTGAGACGGGTGATCGTGGCCTCAGGCAGTCTGCAGAACCAGTTCTGAGGAGAGCCCTGAGCTGCTGAGCGGTTGAATGCAGAAGGATGGCTTGTTGACCACCGGCCATTCTGCAGGGGTGGGGGGCGGTGGACAAGCACCATTTAGGCAGGAGACTGGAGTGGCTGAGGAGGGGAGGGGGGAGACAGCTCCTCCAGGAAGTTTAGCAGAGGCTGGAGCTACAGGGAAGCAGGCACCCAGAGGGAGGGCTGTGTTTGTTTTAAATGGGTCCTCATTAAGATGTGTTTATTTCCTGAAACATGTGGAAAGAAAGAAACTGACACTGCAGTGGAAAAGGGGCGCAGAGCTGCAGGAGAAACTTCCTTTAGAAAGTGAGAGGGGAGGGTGTTCAGGACACAAGGCGGGTGGCCTTTGCAGCTGGGAGACCCCCTCCCCGTAACATATCCATAGAAATGAACCGTCATCCCTCCCCTCAAGAATCCTACAAGCAAGCATTATTTTTTAAGTTATGTTCAAGCTGTTGTACATAAGAGAGATGGTATCATCTACTCTTTCAGAAGAAAAGAGGCATAAGCCCACAATCTACGTCAGAATGGCGTCCTGCCAATGCTGTCCCTGGACAGTGCCGGGGGCTGGGCTTGGAGGGGGGCACTCTCAGTAAAATATGTATGGAAGATTGACATTTATACAGTTTTTCATTTATATTATTTCATTTGATGCTCTCAACATACAAAGGGAGCAGGAGAACAAGATACAAAGCCAGAATTACAAGCCCCCTGTCAACAGGTGAGGAAACTGAGGCACACAGAGGTTGAATAACTTGCCCAAGGTTACGCAGCTGATAAATGGCTGAGCCAGGATAACCCAGGTTTTCTGCTCCCCCCACTGGGCCACACTGTCTTGAACAGCTGCAACTACCAGCTGTGCCCATTCTGCTGTCAGGAGTTTGCCTCTTGGCCTCAGGAAAAGGGACAGCACCTACCGAGTGCCCACAGCCTCTGCCTGCCCTGCAGCCGGGGAGCTTTGTTCTCCAAACAAACAGCAGCCTGGAAGTAATTTATCAGTACAAACAAAAGTTTCAGGGTTCCATTTTTCTTTCTAAAGGAAGAAAAATAATCCTGGCCAACAAAGGGTCCCTCTCCCACCAGCTCCCTCAGGGCCAGCAGGCATGACCTCTCCGGACACATGACAGATGGCCCTGGTCCCACCACACAGCACTTTATACGCAGCCCACTTATCAGGCCACCCTGTCGGGCAAACACACAGGCCGGAGCCCAGGCACCTTCCCAGCCAAAGCAAACACTTCCCTCGTCCTGCCTCCGGCTCTCACCACTCCTAATTCAGCTCTCAGCACTGTCTTGGCTTCTGCAGGAGTGCTCATTAAGGGGAATTTGTGACTACCAGCTCGGGAGCAGGGGCCCAGAGAGGGTGATTTAACATAAGCCTCGACAGCTCTTAGGCTTCACCAGGGGCTGGGATGAATCTACATGATTTAGGATTCATGGAAAAGCTGTGGAACGTTTAAATCCCTGCCAGGGGCACATGTGGACAGGTATATATTCCCCATAAGGGGTGTTAGTCATCCATGGAGTCAAATCTGCCTTTTCCAACTGCCAAGGACAGCTTTTACCTCTGAGAAAATGAACTTAACCCCTTTCTAGAGGGCCTTTTTGTTTTTAATCTCCTTTAATCCCTAAATTTGGAAGTATTTCCAGCTGGAAAGGAACCTTGGTGTGACCCCCATAACCACGAATCTGTCTTCTGTAGGAGGTGCCAGGAAGAAGCCCTGCCTCTCCCAGCCCCTGCAGCCCCACTCGGAGAAACCCTCCTGGGGAAGGTGAAAGAGCAGGAACTGGGAGGAAAGAGACCTAAATTCAAGGGCCATCTCTGGCCTGTGTGACATTGGGCAGGTCACCTCCCCGAGCCTCCTTCTCAGTGTCTGTCATGTACAGATTCCACCCTTGCCCAGGCTATGAGCCTTCCTCAGATAATATCCACAAACGTCCCTCATAAACTGCCAAGCACCAGGGAGTTGTCAGTAGGGAGGTTGGTCCCCCATAGTGAGAACTGGCCCAATACTATGAGGTGTGATTTTTTCTTTTCTTACGGTATATCTGTTGCAGGACCCTCTGTTCTGGGAGCCTACAGTAATCAAAATCCCAGTACAGACAGAGCTTCATCACTTAACTGGGGCTCATAAAGTGAATGAACTAGAAATAGTGCCTTTTATTTTGCGTTGAGGTCTATGCACATGAACAGCTATGTCTTGGAGTACAGTGTGCTCTCCCCGCCCCCACCCCAGCCGTCACTACGTGCACGTGTCTGTGGAGGTCAGGGACCATCCTGGTGGGAGCTGGCTCAGCTTCTGTGCTCTCTACCACCAGCAGCGCTGACTAGTCCTGGCCTGGGCAGTTTGTCAGCAGTGCAGAGGAAACAGGCCCCAGATGTTACCCAGCCATGTGCCCAGTGGTCCCCAGGTCCTGCCCCACCAATCTTGGGCCAGAGAGAAGAAAGCAGGGGTTTTAGCCCTAGCTGTGCATCAGGATCACCCAGGCTCACCACCTCAGAGATCTTGATTTAATGGGTGTGGGTTTAGCCTGGGCATCAGGATTTCTAACGGCTGCCCAGGGGGTTCCAAGGTGCAGCAGAGCTGGGAACCATGGGCCCAGAGTGACTGGAACACAGTGCCTTTATAAGCTGTGATGTGCCCTGTCTTCTTCCTTCCTGTTCTAGGATTTAATTAGGACAGGTCAGAATGTCTTAAAAATAAGGACCATCTCTGTTTGTTTAAACAGCGAGGCCAGCCTGGGGTCTTGCACACAGAATTAGACCTGAAGGACCAAGGGCTCACTGCCTTGAATTATAATATTTTCAACCTCTTCCTCCCCACCACCCTTCATATTCAGTGTGTCACCGAGAATGACGGATTCTTCCTTAGCAATATCAAGCAGACCAAGCCCGCACTCTTCACCCACTGCCAGGACCCGTGGCCACACCTGAATGGCTGCAGCTGCCTGCTCACCCGTCCCTGACCAGGTTCACCCCTCAGTCTCTCTGCCCACTGCAATTTTTCCTAAACATTGCGTTCATTACTTCACCCAAGAATCTCAGAATTTCCGTTTTGCTCCTGTTTATACTATATTAGCCAAATTTTAAGCAAAGTAACTGTTTATCACCTGTACCAGTTCTTCTCACACTTTAGTGTGTCAGTGAATCTAATGGCTTTGTTAAAATGCAGATTCTGATCCAGGGTGGAGCCCAAGACTCTACATTCCTTAAGAAGCTCCCAGGAAATGGCTATGCTGCTGGTCCATGGACCACACTTTGGGAAGTAAGGAGCTATGCCAGCTACCTTGCTTTTTCCAGATACCCTAACTGCTCTAGCAATTTGGAAATGAGGAATGTGAGGCCCAGAGAACTGAAATGATTTGGCCAAAGTCACACCATGGATTGGGGACCATCCTGGCTAGAACTCAGGGGCTCTGGTTCTTGATCCAGAGAAACTTTCTCCATGCCCAGCCATGGGAGGTGACAGGATGGAGGCCATGTGGTCATGAGGGGCCATCCTGAAATGTAATTAATATGTGGAGCAAAAAGCAAGGAGAGAATCTCTCCAAGGATTAAGTAGGAGCATCAGTGAAAACCTCAGGGTTGGAAAATGCATGTTGGTCCTGGGCCTCAGGGAGATGGAACTTTTGCAAAAGGCAAAGGAGGCATATTCCTTCACAGCTCGGGGGGTAGATGCAGCCCATGGGAGGCAGGACACAGAGATCACTGCCCAAGACCCAGGGGGCGTGGCCAGCAGCCTCCTCGCCACCTTCAATCCTGGGAAAAGTCAGTGTCCACATGCACAGCCTAACCAAGAGCATCCTGTCTCCTTTCAGGTTTGGGAAGCAATTGAATTTCCAGTAAGGGTCCAGCCGTGCATTGTGCCAGCAAGAATGAAGTACAGATGAAGGCACCGCCCCTCACTTGCTCTGGCTTCTGAAGTGATCTGTGGGCTGCTGGGAGCAACTAGTGACTTTGATTCCAATGGACGGGGCTGTGTGTCCTTAAGGATGGTGCTGGAGGCCACCAGAGAGGCTGGGGCCAGGGCTGACGGTGACATCTTTCCTGTGGTTGCTGGAGCTGCTGGGTGCCAGGGTGCTAGGGGCAGGATGAGGACTCCAGCTCACTATTATAGTGATGTTCACATAGATAATTATAAAGTTTGGTGATTAGAAAATAGTACCATCATAATGTAGCGTCTGCGGGGAAGCTCACACTGGTGGAATCAGGGGAATAATAATCAGTTATTTTTAGCTATTTACTGTCCATTTCCTTGGCCCACCCCTTGGTTTAGAAGCCCAGGAATGGCAGTGGCAGGCCAGGCAGGACAACTGAGCCACAGGCAAAGCAGTGGAATGCAGGACATCTTGAAGGCTACTCCAATCTCCCAAGCCAAATCCTCCCCCATCACCCTCAGGGCCTGGATGAGCTGTACGCAGTACGTGAGAGGCCGTGTTTCCAGGGAGCCATCCACCCTGCAGAGTCTAAGCATATTGCAGCATCCAGAGAACAGTGGACAGTGGACAGCTCCCAGGAGCTCTGCAGAAAGCTTGAGAGAGGGGAGTATGGGCACCTCAGGGCTTACAACCTTTACCTAGCCACTTGGGGCCTTGCAGAATTTGGGCCAAAACTCCCTACTCCCACAGGGAAAACATAGCTGCCTGGGGGTCTTGTCTCAGTGGGCCCTCTCAACACTCCAGCCACTGGCTCAGCGACACAGATCCAGGGGAAGGTGGGCCTGCCCTCAAGGAAGCCCTTGGAGAACTGCCCCCTGGGTCAGGGGGTTCCAACCCAGCTGCAGTTGGGGAGAAGCACTGGAGGGTGGGAGGGGATGGCACCTGGGAATGAAGCTAACTGAATAAAAGTGCTTGTCCACTGCTCCTGCCATCTCTGTTCTATAAATACAGGATCCCATGACCCTGGAGGGCGAATGGAGAGATCATGTAGTATCATTGGCTTGGTTTTTTTTTTTTCTTTTTTGCTACTGGGTAAAGGGATCATGCAAAAGATAAAATCATTACATTTCAAAGCCAGGCAGGCCCAAAGTGCTCCTCTAATCCACACCCCTAGTTTTTATAATTAGAAGACTGAAGCAAAGGGGAGATCTGGCTTGCTGTTACACAGCTAGTTAGTGGCAGATGTCCCGTCCTCGGGGGGCTTTCCCGGACCACCCCCAGTTACTCTCTATCTCATTACCATTCTGCTTTCTTCATCACTACCTGATATTATCTTTCTTGCTTAATTTTTTAATGACCTGCAACCCTCATAATACTAAAAGCTCCATGACAACAGGGACCTGTTGGTCTTGCTCATTGCTGTGTCTCAAGCACAGAGCACAGTGTCCGTGATTGAATCGCACGGGGGCAGGGCAAGTCTCACTGGCCCTCACAGTTCTAGGGAACATAGCAATCCCTCAGTAAAGTCTATAGAACAAGGGGAAGACCAAATTCTGATTCTAGAAGCCTCCCCAGGAGTCCACAGGACACACATATAAATGCGCACTTATACACACACACACAAACATACTCTCAGGAGTCCTGAAGATGGCGTGGAGTTTGCCAGAGTCCCTCCCAATGAAACTGCAGCCATGTCCCTGGCACATCTTAGTGTCATCAGCCCTCTAGGGCTGGTCAGAGTCTATTGACTTTAGATCTCCCCTCCGAGACATTATCTCCTGGATCCAAAGGCCTTATTGACAGATGTGTAGTATGGCCCCATGCAGGGTGTGAACCAGCCTCCTGAAGCATCATTAAGGCCAGAAAGGAAATGAAGAAAACAGAAAAACAACCCAAGAATATGGGGCCATATGTCCTGCTAAGCAGGTCATATGCAAAGTGTGTACAGCAACTGGCCAGGGAGCCTCCTGCTCAAAATGTCCCCTTCTGGTGGAAGCTGGGCCTTTGGTATGAACACATGCTTGACTACAGCACACCTTCCCCAAAGTTCATTGGCCTCTGCAGATGGAAGAAATGGATGGAATGCTTTAACAAGACCCTCAATGCACCTGGGCTCAGTGGAGCCATGGATGACAAGTATCTGAGTTCACTCTAGGCCAGCAAGTGGCATTTTCTAAAACATTTTCTGGAAAGCAGCCTGGCCAGTGACTCAACCCAGTCCCTACTAGAATTCAACTGGCTCTACCATCCCTTTGACAGTAAGTGAGGTGGAGGGAGGTTGAAGGGAAAAAGTTGGAATGTGGCTTGCTCAGATCTTACAAAAAGGGATTTTTAGAAAGCAGATAGAGAAACAGTGGTATATTGAATAACTGGTCTTAATTCTTCACCTCCTCTAATAGAATTATACATCTAAAGTTTGTCATGCTCTTATGGAGGCAGAGTATACTTCTCTATGCCTGAAATTTGGCCTTGGCCCTGTGATGTGCTTTGACTAATGGAATGTTGGCAAATGTGATGCAAGCAAAGGCCTGAAATGTGATTGCATGGTTGGGCTTGCCTCTTGCACTCCAGTGATGTGTCTTGAGATGATCATGGCCTGGGTAGCTGCTGCCCCTTCACCCTGTATCCTGGAACACAGAAAGCAGACCTGAGCCCAGTCTACAACCTGGAGCAGAGCTTCCCAGTCAAGCCCAGCCCAGATCAGCTGAACCACAGCTGACCCAAAAACCTATCATCATGGGAATAAATGCTTATTGTCATAAACCACTGAGACTCAGGATTGTTTATACATAGCATTAATTGTAGCAATAGCTGACTGATACAAAAATTGAAACCCAGAGAGGATACATGACTAGATCCAGAATTTCTCAGTCCAGAGTTCATTCTGTCTCTCCATGCTGCCCGTTGAAAGGCACTAGAGAGTAGACTTTATAGAGAAATGTGGGACTGCCACTTACAGCCATGATGGAGCAAGAAGGACCTGATTTGCCCTCCTGTTTTAAATGACTAAAAATCAGGCAAAATGCTGTATATAAAACAGCATTTGGTTTTCAGTCATTGTATAGTACAGGGCATTGATCCTGGAGAGAAGGGAAACAAATGAGGTGAGCCCTGTAATTGCTCCAACTTACTGCCTGCAGAGTCCTCAGGCTGCAGCTCAGGAAGAGGGAGCTAAGTGGAGCCTAGCGGCTTCCCTGAGTTGAAGAAAAGGAGCTGGGAGTCCAGGGAGGCCAGAGTGGCTTAAATTTGTAAGGCAGTGTACCAGAGATGAGAGAGAGAGAGAGAAAGAGAGAACATGCTTTGGAGATCTTGAGAGGGTTACCCTTGTGTCTTCAGCTGACTACGGATTGGCACACGCATGTCAGGGAATTATCCAAAGCAGGGGAAAGAACCACCAGAAAGGAGCAGCTGGAATAATTTCCAGAGGTAACACAGGGCTGGGAATAGTTCGTGTTCCCAACAGCCAGAGTGAAGAAACCTCCTCCCAAAAGTGTCACTGAATAGAGACACAGAAGGTTATTGCCTCAGAAGTGGGGCCAAATTAGCCCTAGATGAAAGATCGCTCTGGTCCCACCTAACAGACCTTAAAAAGTAAGCCTCAAAAGAGTCAAATTGTTTCCATTAAGTTTCCAAGTAACTTCACTGAGTCCCAAAACAAAGCTCAAAAAATATTTAAAGGAATACCAAAAAGAAAAAAACAAAACTAGCATCTAGCAATGGCGAATTCACAATGCCTGGCGTTCTATTAAAAAAATTACCAGGCATACAAAGAAGCAGGAAAATATGGCCCATAATGAGGAGAAAAAAACAATCAATAGAAATAGAAACATCCCAGGAATGACACAGATGATAGAACAAGTAGACAAGAACATTTTTTAAATGCAATGAATGTGTGTTTAAAATATAGGCAGAAAAATGCCCCTTTTGATTACTTAAATGAAAACATAGCTCATTCATCTGGTCATTCTTTTAACAAGGATGTGCCATCCACGATGCTAAGTTCTGCAGAATTGGAGGTGTCCAAGACAGAGAAAGTGCCAGCCCTCTGGGAACTCACATTCTAATTGGGGAGAGGACAACAAAGGAAGCAAGAGAATCTGAATCAAGAAGGAGTTGGGGTGGGAAGGAAGGGCCTGAGCTCACTGCCAAGGTGGGTAAGAGTGTGAGAGCAGGGCGGGGTGCAGACAGGGAGGCAGAGGAGGAAGGTCTAGGACGACAATGGTGGGTCAGGTGTTTGGTGCTGGGGGGAGGCATGAGATGCGGAGCGTGGCTGAAGGGAGATGTGTGGGGATTGTGAGCACGTGGGGGAGACAGCGTTCCTCCCACAACATGTGTCCAGGGACTGCCAGGGCTTCAAAGCACAGTAGATGTAGAAAGGTTGGGAGTGAATGTTGGCAGTTGAAAATGCACGTGTAACATGTGGGAGGGGAAACTAGTTTCCTTTGATACAGGCTCCGCCTTGCCGTGTGAAAAGTGGCCTCTGGAAGTGGCCCTGGATGCTTCTTGCAAGGAATGGGAGGAGTCAGCAACCCTCTCTAGAGTTAACTGCTTTATTTTGGGTTTCCATGGCCCAAAGCCAGCCAGAGGGCTGAGCCAGTTTCACCCACACTAAGGGGGACTCGGAGCACAGAGCAAGCAGCAATTCACTCAACTCCTTCTCGCAAATAGGCAGCGCTTCCCCAGGCCAGGACCAAACGCCCTCTGGCCCCAGCTGTGTGATACTGCTATTGTCTTTTCTCTGAAATAGCTTCTGGGTTTGTTTTTTCCATCACTGTCCTTAGACTGAAGCAAGCAGTTCCCCTGCCCTCGGCCCCATGCCTCAGAGGACCCTGCACGTTGAAGTGCTTTGCTAGAAACTTTCTAAGTCTCCTTCTGGTGCTGGGACCAGCCATGACCAACAGTGTCATCCCTGCGGGCCACCCCTAACCCAGACCAGGCCCCATGTGGGTCTCAGTTCCATTTTCTTCTCTCAAGGAGCTCTCCAGCCCATTCATGGGGTCGACCAGATGTCCCCAGGTGCTGTAGGACTCATGCATGTGCTTGTGCAGCTGCTCTGGGGCTTCTTGGTCAGTCCCTGCTTCCTGGGCAGCAGCCTGAGGGGGAAATCCCTGCTGCTGGCTGGTGCAGCATTTCTTTTATTGCACTGCTTGAGATTGGGCCATCTGACTGGTGTTGACATGCTGATTTAAATGACTTTTACAGTCCACTGTAGGACAAAGAATCTTCATGTGAGCTAATTAGACAATAAACAAATCCATAAGTAGCTCTTTTCTATCATTATTCTAAATCTACACAAATAAGTCACTCTACCTCATATGGGCTCATGAATTTGGTACTATATTTTTTTCATCAAATTTATATACACAGAGATCCACAAAAAACATTTGCCAGGACCCTCACACACCCAAGAGCGACTCTGGCTCCATCTCTGCTCTTGAGTCTCTCGGTTCATGGTCTGTCCCCGGCCCTGGAGAGGCTTTGCTCCTCCGTGGCTTGGCCCACACCCCCCATCCACATCCTGTTCCATGGCAACCTGGGCTGCTCACTGCATTAACGCCAATGCCTCTTGCAACTCTGGGTCTTTCCCATAGTCTGAAGAGGTGAGGGGATTCATTAACAAGGGGTGTCCAGTGGATCCTTTGAAAATCACCTCTCACCTTCTTCAATTTTAGTGGCCATTAGGAGTGAGGGGCATGGTCCTCCCTCTCTTGTCATGTTTCCAAGGACATTTTCCTGATGTGCCAGGGCAAGCCTACTACCCCGCCATTAAGGTTCACAGATGGGCAACTTCTCTGCAGGAATTACAAACCACAGTGACCAAGAAAAAGGAGAACTGAGTCTGTGACAGACACTGTCAGCACCCTGCCCATATCCCCCTGCCCAGGTGGAGGTCACACGCAGCTCTAGAGGGCAGTCCCTGTCTATGCCAAGGGCTTCCTGTCCTGAGCACCTACCTCTCTCGATCTGAAGGTGCTTTCTGTCCCCAGGAGCACTCTCCGCCCGTGTGCAGGGCAAACTGGCAGTGCAGGAGTTAACTACCCCTGGAAAACGCTCCACCTCATAAGGGACAGGAGTTGGTGGATAAATACCTCAGCTTCCTTGTCACTCTGTGGGACACCTCGAAAGTGCGTTCTCTACAGTGTCCCAGAGGTCCAGAGGGACAGAGCCCCAGTTGCCCACAGCAGTCACCTCTCAGTAACACACCCTGAATTGGCTGCCTTCCCTTCCCGGTCCTCTTCCCCGCTCCCCTGCTTCTGCTTCCTGGAATCACTTCCCAGATGAACTACTCACACCCACACTGTGCCCCAGGATCTGCTCTGAGGGAAGTCCAACTTAGACTAGGGCAATCTGAGCAGAGAGACTCGACACAGGGAGAAGAGAAGACAGCCATCTGCAAGCCCAGGAGAGAGGTTCAGAAGAAGCCAACCCTGCCAACACCTCGATTTGGACTTCTAGCCCCCAGAATTAGGAGCAGAACACAAAGGAGCAGGATATTGGCAGAGATCAGCCCCCACGAGGCCTGGAGTCCAGTGCGAAGGGTAGGTAGAGCTGCTCATTTCTCCCTCCCCCACAGCTCTGGCAGTCAGCGGGCTCCCGAGCTACCCTCACAAGCCACTGAACTGGGAACTTCTTGAGGATGAAGCACCAGGCAGCCAGCGCCCTCGGGGTCACTCCCCGTCACCACAGACCCCAGCCCAGACGGCAGGCCCGATATCGCTTCTCCACCCACCAGGCACCTTTGTCCTCCCCACGGGGCCTAGGCCCTCAGTTTTCATCTCGCTCGTTCCCACACGAACATTTCCCTACTCCGGCCCAGACCGCAGGAGCCACAGGGGGCCAGTGGGTCCCAGGGGGCCTGTGAGACCACAGGGTCTGGACATTCTGGGGGGGCTGCCTTCTGGAGAGAGGGACAGAGACCACCAGAGTGCTAGTTTTCTTCCATTCAGACCCTCTTCCTCCCTTTCCCCTGCCCTGCCCCTGGCTGCTGAGAGACAGTTGAGCCAGGGCTGGCAGGAACTGCTTCTCCTCTCCATGGGTGCATCCCCCACACCGGGCCTTCCACAGAGAGTGGGGCTCAAACCTTTCCAGACTCTCTTTCTCCCCGTCCACTCCCCCACTTGCAACTGCCAAGAGAGATAACAGAGCCACCACACTCAGGCTTCCACAGAGAATGGGGCTCAGACCTTTCCTCTAGGGGTCATTTAGTGGACTGAGGGGTGCTTGGACTGTGAGCTCCCTGCCTGATGGCCTTCCCTGGTGCTGCTTGCCCAGTGACTCCATCAGTGCGGGGCACACCCCAAGGCAGAGGGACATCAGACCTGCTTGGGCACCTGGTGGGCAACTTGGGACCAGCATGCTTCTCCCTGGCATGGTTAGGAATCGATCTTCGGGGACCCAGGGACAGGCCCACAGGCCAGATCCCGTACCTCCAGCTCTCAGTTGCATTGCTCAGGGGCAAGGAGGGGAGATTTGTGACTGGGTGAGGCCACTACAGCCCCTCCTGGTGGCTTTGCCTAGAAGCTGGGAGCAGACCTTTGACCCCTGCTGCAGCAGATCCCTTGCCAGCTTTGGTGGAGCCTGAGGGCAGGCTCACCCAACCCAGCCCCACCCAGACACACTCCCCCACCTTTGTCTGCTGTGGCAGAGAATAAGGACTCACCTGGAAGTTCCTGGGCCCCACCCACCCCCTGGGGCAATCAAGTGCTTCTCTGGAGGGACTAGAGCTGGTCACAGGACCCCAAAACAACATTGCAGCTTGTTCCTTCTAGCAAGCACCACCTACTGACAGGAAGGTCAATTTGGACACCCTTTACAGCATTTACTGGCTCAATCATACAGGGTGTGGTTGGGTCTCACCCACAAGCACCACTCACTGTCTCAGAGATTAAACTGGGTGCACCATTATAAAATCAAAAGAAAATCCAAAAACAAGAAGCAAAAGCTGCTCTAGATGAGAAGGAATCAGTGAAAGAACTCCGTATACATGAAAAATCAGAGTGAAAGGACACCCCCAAAAGAAAATAACTCTGTACCAATGAAAACCAACCAAAATGAGAATACTGAAATGACTGATAAAGAATTTTGAATATGGATTGTAAAGAAGCTCAATGAAATATAAGAGAAGATAGAAACACAACACAAAGAAACCATTAAAAACAATGCAGGAAATGGATGATTCATTCACTAAAGAAATGAAATTATTTTTAAAAAAGCAAGCAGAGCTTCTGGAAATAAAAAATTCATTCAAGGAAATATAAAACACTGTGCAAAGCCTTAAGAGAAGGCTAGATCAGGCAGAAGAAAGAATATCAGAGCTAGAAGACAACACCTTTGAATTAAACAAGCCAGTCAAATAAAAACAACAGAGAAATAAAGGGAATGAACTAAGCCTATAAGAAACATGGGACTGTGTAAAGAGGCTTAACATAAGAATTATAGGCATCCCTGAGGGTGAAGAAGAAAATACACAAGGGCTAGAAAACCTATCTGAGGGAATACTTGAGGAAAATTTCCCAGGTCTTGCTAGAAGTCTGGACATCCAGGTACTAGAAGCACAATAGACTCCTGGGAGATTCACCACCAAGAGGCAATCACGATGACATATAGTCATCAGACTGGCCAAAGTTAATAAGAATGAGGAACTCCTATGACCCATAAGGGGAAAGCATCAGGTAACTTACAAAGGAAAACCCATCAGACTAACTGCAGACTTCTCAACTGAGACCTTACAAGCCAGAAGGGATTGGGGCCCCATTCTCAGTCTTCTCAAACAGAATAATGGCCAGCCTAGAATTCTGTATCCTGCAAAACTACGTTTCTTATATGAGGGAGAAATAAAGACTTTCTCAGACAAGCAAATGCTGAGGGAATTTGTCAAGACCAGCTTAGACTAGGGCATCCATTTCAGAGTCATGGGTATTGTACTCTTGCAATCAAGCCCTCTGTGCTGTGAAAATGGGAGCCCACTGCCCCCACTTCAGCCAGAGCCCCACTGTTAACTGTTGGGTGCAGGGATAGATTTCACATAAGAAAGGAATCCTGCTCCTTAACAAAAAAAAAAAAAAAAAAGAAACACCAAACCAGTTTCTGAACAAGATCAGTAACAGGTGTTTTTGTTTGTTTCAAGGCTTTCCCTTGAATCACCTCTCAGCTTTCTCTGCCTGCCCTCCCTGCTGGTCACAGATAGTCTGGACCTCCTCTGAGCTCTTACTCTGTGTCCACGAGCACAGATAAAGACCTATACAAACCTGTGCCACCCCCACCTCCCCATAGGATGCTCTCCTACACCGTTCACTGTGGAGAGACCTCCAGGAGCCCAAGCACCCACAGCCAGAACTAGCTGCTCCAGCCACTTGGTGCCATCTCTTGGGGGGCTCAGTTGGGGTGGCAGGATCTAAAACCAGTGCTTTTTCTCTCCATTTGCCCTCTCTGCTGCAGGGCATATACCTGGGACAGGTGGGCCTTATCTTCTCCCGTTGGTTCTGGTTTGGAAAGCATCTTTTTTCACCTGTGTGGATACGTATCTATTGAGTGACTCCCTAAGTGAATACCTATGTTGGATAAGCCTGTCCTGTCCTTATCTCGGGGCTCATTCAGATGGAAAGAGGCCCGTGCCCAGCTGCTCTGTTTGCTCTGCATTCTCTGTCCATTGTACATGGAATTGATCTGGGGGGGTTTTGTTTTTCCTCTTTTTCCCCAATCTCCTTATTAGTTCAGCCTCAGAAAGTCCCTTATCACCTCCGGATGTCAGGCCACGCTCTGCCATCAGGCCTGGTCATGTCAGACTCTCCATTAATTGATTTTGCCCTTCCCCCTTAGGAAGCACAAATTGGCTCTGCCCATTAGCAGCAATAATTCCCTGAAAGGGGTTATAAATCATGCCTGTGTCCATCCATCGCTCACAGCAGAGTGGTACCCACGTGGGGAGATGTCAGGCAGGGAGGTCTCTGCAGCCCTGCAGGTTCTCTCCTAAACCCAACCAAGTGCTGATCTCACAAGACCACAGGAGACTAGGAAGAGCAACTAAAACAGGTCCCAGCACAAAGAGGGTACTCAAGGAGCACATGGAGAATGAGTACAGGAAGGAAGGGAGGGAAGAAGAAAGGGCTTCCTCTCTGGCGCAGAGAGCTTTCAGGACCTCTTGAGCTGAGGTCTCCCCTAAAGTCTACCATTATGTTACCACTTCATTGGCTTTTGTGGCCTTAGGGTTTTCAGAAGTCCCCCATTAAACTGGATGTGCTCCTGAGAAAGACTCTATTCTAAAACCCAGGCAGGTTAAGCATTGCCAGGCTTTGGGCAAATGTGAGTGCATGAGGAAGATGTGAAGGATGTAACCAGAAGAAAGTAGAGAGGCAGGAGCACCAGAAAGGGAGAGAAAGAGCAGCCAGGAAAGGCAGGAGGCCACTGTTCAGGCCAAGGTTGCCAGCACATGGTAGGTTCTCAGTAGATAGTCCATAAATGAATGGGGTGTTTGCCCCTGGTGAATCTGGTACTGCTTCCTGCCCCGGAGGTTGCTCAGTCCTTCCTGAGGCCCCCCAGACATCGCTGATGAACCCCTAAATGGTCCATGAGAGACCTCTTCACATATTGAGCTTCTCTAAGGCAATCAACTGGGGTCTGATTACCACACAGCCTTTCAGGTATAACTCCAACCCTTGTTTAAAGCTAGGAATTGGTGAGTCTGTAGTAGGGATGACCACCAGCACTCTGTTGCCCTACCTCTCCAAAAACACAAGGAAAAACCAAGCAAGCGTGAATTTTGTGGCTCCAAATGCTTTCTTCTCCCTCCAAGACAAGCCCACATCCCAACAAGGTGCTGTCTGGGAAAGCTCCAGGACCGTGTGAGTTGGGGCTTGGACAGAATCACTTCAGAGACCCTCCAGATGGCCTCAGAGGAATTCAGAAGCCACAGGATTCCAGAGAAGAAGGGTTCCCACCACATCACCCCCAGATGGGGCCACACCTAAACCACAGGATGGATGCAAGGCCTTCCTCAGCACTTGCCACAGCCTCGGACGTTCTTAATGCACAGCCTACACAGCTCCACCTCCACCTCGACTCACTGTGATGTGGTGTTGTTTTTGCTTGGTTTGGTTTTGGTTTTGGCCCTAGAGCAGATGAAGAACCCTATGTTATTGCCACTCTCTTGATCCTTCATGATACCTGAAAATAGTAAAATTCTCCCCCTTGCTTTTATTTTCATTTTCTATAAGCTCTCTTGTTCTCTCACTCTCTCCTTCTTATTACAGAAACAATTGTTGCTTGTCCTGGACAGACCAGCCACAGTATCCATCACACCACAGCACCTTCCAAGTGATGCCCGCATGTGTGATACCCCCGCCCCCTTGGCTGGGGCAGGTCAGCTGAGGGTGGCACTTGACCCAAGGCCAGCCCACTACAAAAAGGTACTATTGGACACTCAGCCCCTCCATAGAAGATTGAAGACAAGAAACACCCAGAGAAAGAAGCGGAGGGCAGCAGGGGCAGAAGCTGACCAGATGCCAGGAGGTCAGCCTGCAGCAGGGCCCTGGGCAGAGAAACGGCGGGCAGAGCAGAGGCTGGGACGGACGGGTGGAGGGGACGTAGTTGAGGAGAGTGGTCAGACCACGCTAATGGTTGCTGCTCCTGGGTTCCTAACAACTTGTCTCTATTACTTGGGATGACTGGAGTGTGTCCCTATTCCTTCCAACTCAAATAAGCCTTGAACAGTTTTTTTAAAAAGCACCATTGGGGAGTAACAGAATGCCGACCAGCGGCTAAAACAAATAGGGTTTATGTTTCTAACATAAAAAGAAATCTAGAGATAGGTGTGTGCAGGAACTGGCTGAACATCTAAACAATTCCCTTGACCTTTTCATCATGGACACAAGATGGTTCTGCAGGTCCAGTCAGCTGTGCCTTCCGGACAGAAAGAGGGAGAAAAGTGGGGCCAGCTGCAGCCAAAGCTTTTGTCAAGTAAGAACAACTTTGCCCCAAACCTCCAATTGCTCTGCCCAATTATGGCCAGAATTAGGTCACATGGCCACCCCCAGCTGCAAGGGGCCTTGGGAAAGTGGGTGCAGAGGTCACGTCAACCCCCTCATCTCTTCCCCAGGCTTCAGTGTGGTTTTCCTCTGTGGCCTGGCCTGCACCTGGGGCTCCCCTTCAGCAGACTGTCCATTTTGCCTGCACATGCGCAGAGCCAGAAGTGCCCGAATGACTGCCTGGTGTGGGTCCCCTGCCTCCACTTGGGACTAACTGGGGTGTACTTCACCCAGCAGAGCTCCCCAGGACCCAGGCCGAGGCTGGGGCTGTGGTGCCTCGTCCGGCTTTCTCCTCGGCCAAGCCCTGCTTGCCTGCTCCCCTACAGTCTTCACTTACTCTACTGCTTGTACACACATCACCTGCTCCCGGGGAACTCCGCCCAAGACAGAGGGGAACAGGATTATCATGATGGGGTAGGCCAGTCATGCTCCACTACTGGGGTCAACATGTACAAAACTGGGGTTCTGCTGGCTGGGGAACTCACAGTGTCTGCAGCCACAGCTCATTAAAGAAAGCATCAGAAAACACAAGTAGAGAAATCGGAACCCTCACACTGTGTTAGTGGGAATATAAAATAGCACAGCCACCTTGAAAAAGAGTCTGGCAGTTCCTCAGAAAGTTCAACATAGAGTGACCAGCAATTCTAGTCTTAGGTATGTACTTGTAAGAAATGAAAACATGTCCACACAAAAGCTCAAATGGTCCTAGCAGCATTATTCATAATAGAAAAATAAAAACAACCCAATGTCCATCAACTGGCTATCAAATGGATAAATAAAATGCAGTATACCTATACGATGAAATAACACTCAGCCATAAAGAGGAAAGAAGTACTGATACATGCTACAACATGGATGAACCTTGAAAATAGTATACTAAGTGAAAGAAGCTAGACACAAAAGGCCACAAATTGTATCATTCCATTTTTATGAAATGCCCAGAATGGGGAAATCCACAGAGACAGAAAGCAGATGAGTGGTTGCCAGGGGCTGAGGGGGGTGGGCTGAGGGTTGAGGTGTTGATAGCTAAAGGGTATATTGTTTCTCTTTGAATTGATAAAAATGTTCTAAAATTGACTGTGGTGATGCTTGCACAACTCTTTACATATACTAAAAAACATTGAATTGTACACTTTAAATGTGTGAATGATGTAGTATGTGAATTATCTTTCAATAAAGTTGTTACATATAGACACACACACACACACACAGAAGCAAAGACGAGGAAGAAAGGAAAGCATCCTCCATTCTACCCACTCAGAGATAGCCACTGTCCACACCCCAGGACCAGGATATACTTTAAGTTCCTTTTTTATTCACACATACATTTCACCAATCAATATATTACCCTCTGACAGTAACCTGCTAAATTATCAGCAAAAGTTATAAAGCAATGCATCCAATTTATTAGCAGCATCAACCCTGGTACTGTTACTGAGCAAGACTATCATTTGTCTATTTACTTTGCCCTGATTTGTCACCCAGATTACTCATCCTGGGGTTCCCCCAATAGGCAGGTCAATTCTCCTAGCCCCATTTTGTAGCCAAGGCAACTGAGTAGAAGGTTTATTCACACTCATTCTGATCTCTTCCCAGCTCCTAAGCTCAGGGGCTTGCAGCCTTCTTGGGTGACGGAGCTAGGAGCTGCTGAGCGGGCCCATTCAGGCCCAGGCAGAGTGGGTGCACAGATCAGATTTAGCCTAGAAACATGCATCTCCTTGAAGGCAGAGGGTGAGACAAGATGAGCTCAGGAGAAACCGGTAGGTCTCTTTGAGGGGTCCACGACACTGACCTGCTGCTATCCATGGAAAAAAAAGGCCGGGTTGGGGGTGGCAGGCCTGTTTGCACTCAGGGCACTTAGTGCAGCCAAGCTGAGCTGCACTGTTTAAACAGTCTCCCCAGCTCAGACACCTGTGCCGAGGAGGAAGGCAGGGCAGGCAGCAGCCTGGGCGCAGGTCCCTGGGTGCTTACTCCTTAACCTGCTTCCCACCTTGCCCCCACAGCTAGCTCCAAGGCCCTGGCAGGGTCCTGGCCGCGCCATGCCCAGGGCTGGGCTCTGCGGCTGCTGGGGTGGCCGGGCGCTGCCCCTGCTGCTGGCCTACGTCTGCTACCTCCTACTTGGTGCCACCATCTTCCAGCTGCTGGAGAAGCAGGCAGAGGCCCAGTCCAGGGACCAGTTTCAGTTTGAGAAGCTGCGCTTCCTGGAGAACTACACCTGCCTGGACCAGCAGGCCCTGGAGCAGTTCGTGCAGGTGATGAAGGGAAACGATGTGGGAATGGGAAGGAGAGGCTCAGGAAGGTGGGAGGAATGGGGGTTCTCATGGCAGGTCCAGAGCCACCACCCGGGGACTGATGCCCTGTTTGGAAGCTGAGTGTGGTGGGAACAGAGCCTGGTAAGACCTAGTCCTGGATTCTGACTCCAGGTGTACAACTGGATCACTGTGTGACCTTGAACGGGTCACTTAACCTCTCTGGACCCAAATGTCCTCACCTATAAGGCAAAAAGAATAATCACATCTCTGCTGCAGACATTTGACAGCAGATTAAAAGCATACTCTAAGCTGTCACTTGCTGCATAAACGTGAACTGTGTGTCAGTGTTATCAACACTGTCCAAATTTCCTTCCCCCGCACTCCACACTTCTCCCTGACTCCAGGACTGCGACTCCCTCTCCCTTCTCCCCAGCTCATGTCCCTGGGCTGGGGGCTGGGGGTGGGAGACACAGGGAAACACCAGGAGCAGCCGCCAAGCTGGCCTTCCCTGGCCTCATTCCACCTGGAGCTGGGCTTGGTGGGCAGTGGCCAGGGTGACTGAGCCCTGCCAGCACTGCACCCATGAAGGGCTCTCTCTTGGTGGCAGGTCACCCCCTGCCTGGGCCCCTTCTGCTTCCCTCTCTCCCAGAAACAAGGCAAAACCAGGTGTCATGGGGGAAGGTAAATACATTTGAGGTGGGGGTTGAGCAAATGACAACAACCACTGCAAAGGAACAGACCAAGTGCAGAATCATCTTGATAATTGGTACTTATGTAGCATTTACAATGTGCCTAAAACAGTGAGGAACAGGACCATCGTGATTGGCTTAATCCAATCATGACCCATTGCCTGGCACAGCACTGCACAGGTGTTTTCTCATAATTACCTGTTACTATCACTATCTCCAGTTTGTGATGGGACCTGAGGCACAGAGAGGTGGAGTATGTTGGCTGAAGCTGCACAGTTACTGGTAGAAACAGAGCTGGCTATGGAGCTCTTGTTCTTCAGCACATGGATCAGCATAAGTGCCACGGTCAGGATAGAGCCTAGAGCAGCAATTCACAAAGTGTAAAAACCCTCCCACAAGCAGCAGCATCTGGGAGCTTGTTAGAAATGCAAATGTTTGGGCCCCACCCCATACCTACTGACTCAGGAACTCCAGGGGTGGGGCCGGCAGGCTATGTGTTAACAAGACCTCCAGGTGATGCTGAGGCCCCCCCCCCTCAAGATTGAGAACAGCTGGCCTAGAAGATGATGTGTGGGCTGGGTGGTCAGAGAGAACTTTCTGTAGCTGTGAGAGACCTAGTCTGGCTCTTTCTTCTAGGAAATGAGGCCTCTGGCTTCAGGCTTCACCTCCTCGCTCCTTGGTGGACAGGGTTAATCAAGGGTGGGGCCACGGTACCCATGTCGGGGTTAAGAAAGGTTCAGGAGCTTCCCAAAACCCCAGGGTAAGGCAAAGACACTGGAGACCGCCTCCTTCCTCAGCCCTGGGTTAGAGACAAGAGCCAGAGAGCGTGGGAAGGACTTCCAGAGCTAGCTGGGATCTAACCAGCTCTGTAAACCAAGGAGGGAGGCTGTGGGCTTGCCTGCAGCCCAGAGGAGGCCTCCCCGGGGAAGACAGGACACCTCTTTCCCTGAGAGCCCTCAGGCTCAGGAGAGACCTTTACTTGCCAGGGGAAGTTGAGCTGGCAGCAGAAGAATGCTGGGGTGAGACAGATTCTGGGGGAGTGCACATTACTGCTGAAATCACCCACACACCACACAAACAACCATAAACAGTATTAAAAGCAGTATTAAAACTTGATTCCATGAGGAAACAAGGCTTGCCCGGGTTCACAAAACTGGGAACTCTGCCTCTTTCTCTACTATGTGTGATTCTTGGAGAAGAAAATGCCCTGCCCCTGAGTCCACCCACCTGCTCTCAGCACCCTCACCGATGTCAAGGCCCTTCTCAGAGGGAGAGAGAGCCTCAGGCTTGCATGGGGGATAGCCCAGGGCTAGGGTAGTGCGCCCCACAAGGGTGAGGGTCTCCAGGGAGCAGGCGTGTTAGGGAATGTTTGGCCCGGCCTCTCTGGGTGTGTGGGAAAGAGAGGAAGGCCAAAGTCCACATCTTAAGAGGCCAGTTCCTGCCAAAGTGAGGAGAAGCAGACAGCCTGTGACTGAGGACGCCCAGACTGGCCCAGCCCACCAGGGCCACCCCCACCCTGGCCAGAGCACACTCACCCAGCCAGTGGGAGATGGTTCCCACAGGAACTGGAAGCCAGAGCTGCCGTGCCCACCCTACCCCTCGCCACCCCTTGCCTTTGGGGCTCTACCAGGTGGCAAGGCTGTGCTGCTGCCCTGGGACAATTCACAGCTAAAGAGGAGAGGGCTGGGGGGCAGGGGAGGAGGGGAGGAGGGAGCCCTGCCTATCTCCAAGAGGGCTGGGCCCAGGGATTGGGAGTGGAGCATGTTAGGTTTGAGCCTGCAAAGCTTCAGGTTCTGTAAACACACATGAAACACACACATAGGCACAAAACATGCACACTTGCAACATACAGTAGCCACACACACAACAACATGTATACAACACACCATATATATACACCAACCACCGCACACACACATGCACATGCAACCTTTGTCCTGGCCTCTGATGGAATTTCTCCTGTAGGCTTGGGCTGGGGCTCACTAGAGGGCAGCAAAGAGCAAGGCCACCTGCTCACCTGGAATCTCAGAGAACACAGGGTTCTCTGTCCCCCTCCATCAGCCACTGGGGTGGGCAGCCCCAAGGCTTCCCTGTGGTTCCCAAAGCCCATGTTCCCCAGAAAACCCTTCTGGGCACATCGAACCCTAAATCCCCCCATTGTTCTAACAACCCATTTGTGTGTCATCCTCATGGCAGCATCTCCCACTGGGACCCATCCTTAAGCACCCCCCATCTCACCCTTTGGGCCCATTTCCCCCCAGCATCCCATGCTTACAGCCCACACTTCAGTCAGCCCTGGCCAGTGGAACAGGCACTGGCTTGGAGTCCAGTGACCTTGTGCAAGACACTTAGCCAGTCTGAGTCTTCCTTTCCATTTCCATGAAATGGGAACAATACTATCTAAGAGTATCATGAAATGAGATGACACAAAAGCACCCTGCTGAGAGCATGGTGACAGCTGTTGCTCAGTAACCATCAGCTCCCTCTTCTTCCCCTGCTGTGCCACCCCCCACAGGTCATCATGGAAGCCTGGGTGAAAGGTGTGAACCCCAAAGGCAACTCCACCAACCCCAGCAACTGGGACTTTGGCAGCAGTTTCTTCTTTGCAGGCACAGTCGTCACCACCATAGGTAAAGGGCTGGGGTAGAGAAGGGCTTACCCAAGACCCCTGTCTTAGTTTGGCCTTCCCAAAAGCAGATGCTGAGACAAGGATGTGTTTTATCTAGGAGATGATTCAGGAAGCACAGGTAGGGAGTGGGCAAGTGAAACGGGAGGAAGAAGATGACAATAAAGTTTGCATTAATGAGCAGGCTGCTGGTTCAGGTCACCAGACTCACTCTGCTTGAGACTCTCCCAGAGGCCAGGTAGAGCCCATCCTCAGAACAGTCCCAGCGAGGGACAAGAATGAGGGGCTATTTAGCTACCAACTCCTGCCCTCGCTGGTTAAGAGCTGATCGTGAGTGTATTAACTTTCCAGCATTTTGAACCTACCCATAGACCAAGCACACTCCTGCAGCCACAAAAATCTCTCAGGTAGAGACAGATGAAGGGACTGGGCAGCGGCATACAAGAACTGTCCACTGGCAGGGGATATCCCCGGTGTTCCAAGGGGACAGGGCACTGACAGCATCTGCTACACCCCCTCAGCCAGAAAACCCACTCCATCCCATCCCCAAGGAAACCCCAGGCCCCTTCTAACCTAGGTCTCCCCCGTCCGTTCAGTTAAGTCCAGTTCCACACACCTTCCTTGAACTCAGGTGACATTCCGGGTAGAGTGATGGACTGGGGGTGGGAGATAGAAACTTGGATCAGATCCAGGCTTGGCCCCAATCCAATAAAGAGGGCTACAATAAGTGCACCAAAACAAACATATAAGGCAAAGTAGATAATTAGACAGGAAGGACACAAAACTACAGGGAATCACATCCAGTAGGGAGGAGGAGAGTGGTAGTCAGGAGGGATTCGATGAGGCAGTGTCATTTGAGATGGGACTTCAAAGATAAGCAGGGTTTCTAAAAATAAAAATCATTCTAGCAGAGTTCAAGGGAACAGGGGAGCTTCCCCACCTCCCCCCAGAGGTGGTAGAAGATGAACCTCTGTCAGAGTCTGGGAAGGAGGAGTGTATGCAGTGGACTCTCTCTTCCCCATATTTGCACACTCCCCCTTCCCTTGCAGGATATGGGAACCTGGCACCCAGCACAGAGGCAGGTCAGGTCTTCTGTGTCTTCTATGCCCTAGTGGGCATCCCGCTCAACGTGGTCTTCCTCAACCACCTGGGCACAGGGCTGCATGCCCACCTGGCCACCCTCGAGAGGTGGGAGGACCAGCCCAGGCGCTCCCAGGTACGGCCCCTCCCTCCCTTCCAGCCCTGCTGTTGACGGATCAGTTGCAGGTTGAGTCCTCTAGAACAGTAGTCCCCAACCTTTTTGGCACCAGGGATCAGTTTCATGGAAGATAATTTTTCCAGGGACCGGGAGTGGGGGGGTAGTGTAGAGCTCAGGCAGTGATGCACAGCCCATTTCCTAACAGGCCATGGACGGGTACTGGGCCGCAGCCCTGGGGGTTGGGGACCACAGCTCTAGAAGCAGATGCTGAAACAGAGTTTGGCATGCAGGGTGTTGGACGTAGACACCTGTGGAAGAGAAGGGGCAGATGCAGGATTGGGCAGAGGGAGGAGTTGAATTTTGATGCAGGCTGGACCTTGGCCTCAAGGAGCTCTGCAGCATGTGTGGGCCATCAGAGGTGCCCCACAGTGGGCTGAACCAGCTAGGCTTTAATACCTGCCTCAATCAGGCACCAGGTATGGCCTTCCCAGGAACAGTGTGCCCTTGGGCCAGGCAGTTCTCTGCTGCTGAAGAACACCCTTTAGGAGCTGGCAGCTGGCCAGCAGTCCTCCTTTGAGGGGGATCTGGGCAGTGCATCTCTGTGGTCATCACAGAGCTCCAACATCCTTTTGTGCAGTAGAAAACAAGCTCCAGGCCACCCAACACAGCCCCAGTGACCACCCTGGCCAGCCCCTTGTAGGCCAGAGGCATGCTAGAAGGGCAGGGGTACAGAGCAACCTGGGACAGTTCAATGACAGTTCTCTATCCCAGATATGAGTCCCCAGGGGGCCTGTTCAAGTGTGACCCCAAGCCTGAAGGGGTCTCCAAATTCTTCCTTGCCCCACTACCACAATCCCTCTGACCAAATTTTTCCCTGGGTGGGGCAGGATCACTCATACACGGATCACGCACACACTCCCGCCCCAAAGGTCTGCAGGGCAGGGAGGCGCCTGGCTACTCGAGGCCCTACTCCCAGGTCTGCCACAGACACCCCCAACCCTATGCAATCCAGGAGCCTTTCAAGTGGACTCAGGGGCATACTCCCTCCCTCACAGCTCCTGCAGGTCCTGGGCCTGGCTCTGTTCCTGATCCTGGGGACCCTGGTCATCCTCATCTTCCCACCCTTGGTCTTCAGCCACGTGGAGGGCTGGAGCTTCAGCGAGGGCTTCTACTTTGCTTTCATCACTCTCAGCACCATCGGCTTCGGGGACTATGTTGTCGGTGAGAACAAAATAGTCATGTATCGCAAGGTGGGGGGCCCACTGGGATTCAGAAGATGGAGAGATGTCAGCTGAGGATAACTACTGAGGGTCAGAGAGCCCCTGGTTATTCTGAGGCCATTGTGGATTCTCAGCAACATCCTCAGAAGGCTCTGTTTGGGACCTATGGCCATTTCCCCCAAGGACCTCCACTGCCAGTCCTAGTTATGAGGAAGAGGGAGAGCATCCTGGCTGGTGAAGGTGAAGGCCCCTATGGAACCTGGGGTGGCTGTGCCCTCAGACCGCTGGCATTGATTCTGTCCCTTTCCCTGGCAGGCACAGACCCCAGCAAGCATTACATCTCGGTGTACCGGAGCCTGGCAGCCATCTGGATCCTCCTGGGCCTGGCATGGCTGGCGCTGATCCTCCCACTGGGCCCTCTGCTTCTGCACAGGTGCTCCCAGCTCTGGCTGATCAGCAGGGGCCTCGGCCCCAAGGGCGAGGCAGCCCCTGACCCCAGGGGGCTCCCCAGACCTCAGAAGATCCCCATCTCTGCATGAGGCCCCTGCGTGGCCCCAGCAGCCCCTCCCATCCTCTCCAGCCCACCCTATATGCCCTCTGGATTCCTGCCCTGCCCCAACCTCCCCTCCCCAACCACTCACTTCTCAGCCAGGGCTGGTCTCAGGAGCTCTCCAGAGAGAGAAAGGAGACAGGTGTGTCCAAGAAAGTAACAGAGGGGAGACAAAGAGATGGGATCAAAGATGTGTGTGTGGACTGAGGCATGCACCCTCATCCCAGAGCCCCTGCCACACCCTTCCCCTCAAAGGTAACCTGGAAAAGTCTAATCCAACAAGGGTCATTGTGACCAGATCTCCATTCCCAGGAGAGCTTATACAAACAACAAAGGGTCACTTCATTTTTGTCTCATTTGATATGTGCACAATGTGCATTTGCCAAGCCCCCACTATGTGCACGCACTATGCCAAGCTCTGAGTATACAGTAGTGGAAGTTCCTGCCCTTGGTGTACCTTTAGTCGAGTGGGAGGACTAGACAAGTAGAGAGGCAGCCCCAAGACAGTGCCCAAGATGCTATGACGGGAACAGACTCAAGAGATGATGAGAGCCCGTGGGAGTGGCTGGCAGGGGGCTGGGCACAGACTTTGGGACAATCTAAGTGAAAACAGGATATCTGCCCTCAGGAAGCTCTCCACTGAGGGGCAGGCAAACAGCCTCTCAAAGCTTACCAGCTCCCCTTGCCTAGAGGTCTAGGGCTGAACAAGGCTTAGGACCTCTTTGGTGCCCCCCCATTTTCCTGGACATGGCCTCCCCTGATCCCCACAGGGTTCCCCCTTGACTTCATCACTCCCTCTGGACGCCTGCTTTCTTAAGAGCCTTTCCAGACACCCCCTGGGAAGCCAGAAAGCCAGAAGATCCCAGGAGCCTTCCAGAAAATGAGCTCCATGGAGGTCTAGCCTCCCTTGGGAATGTGCTCTCCAGGCCTGGCCTTTCTGCTGCCAGATTGCAACATCTCTGGCCAGAAGGAGAGGAGAGATTTAGACCAGTCCATCACAAGGCCCAGTCTCACCAAGAGCTGGAAACTTTGGCCCCGACCTCCCTCACCACCCAACAGCAAGTAGGCCCATGGGTGGCTGCCTCCTCTGGACAGGACTGAAGCAAGGCTGTGGAGCAGAGGAGGCTCCAGGCAGGAGACCCAGGGAAGGGTCTACCACAGCAGGAGGAATCCAGCTTATACCCTAGGACTTCCTGACATCCAGAGAAGACTCTTCATACACCCTGAACCCTTCCTCTGTTCTGGGTGGAGGAGGAACTTACGGGGGAGTCTCAGAAGCAGGGAAAAGACAAGCCCCCTGCTCAAGGCTCCCCTTGCCTCCCAAGCTCATGTGCAAGTTGCAATCAGCTGGGGTCCTTTTGGGGGACACAAAGGAAAGGAAGACAGTGGTGTGAGAAATCCAGGGAGGACTCAACAAACAGCAAGCCCTTGGAGATAGCCCCAGAGTCCAAGGACTTAGGCAGGGGTCCTAAGACAATAAACTTGGCCTCCACTTTCTCTTCCCCCTGAGTGCGGTTTCCAGGAGTTCCTCCCACTATTCACTGCAGGAAATGCTGGGGGGCTCTGGGCCCCTTCCCTCTTAGAGTTTGTGGTCACACAGCAGCCCTCTCCCTGGCCTGGGCCTAGGGGGTGGGCACTCCACACACACTTGAGGCGGGGCCAGATGCCTGCACCAGAACCTCTTTTTGTCCCTGGGATTGGATCCCAGGGCGGGGTGGGACAGGGCTGTCCCATTCCCCAGTACTCCTCTGCGGGGGAAATTGCACTGGGAGGCATTTGCTAGAGGAAGGAACAGCCGGGCTCCTACCCCTTCCATTCCGCCTCAGTCCTGGCCCAAGGCTCGGCTCCCGGCAGGCTCGGGCTCCCGGCCTCTACCGCTATGTACGGACGGCGAGCCCGGGCGGCGCCCACGGGCAGGGTCTGGGTCTGCGCGGTGCGGAGCACCATGCTCCTGCTGCTCGCCTACCTGGCTTACCTGGCGCTGGGCACCGGCGTGTTCTGGGCGCTGGAGGGCCGCGCGGCGCAGGACTCCAGCCGCACCTTCCAGCGCGACAAGTGGGAGCTGTTGCGGAACTTCACGTGTCTGGATGGCCCGGCGCTGGACTCGCTGATCCGGGTCAGGGGCGAGCGGGGCCGGCCCGGGCGCCGTGGGATGGGGCAGGGGAGCGCGGGGTGCACCGGCCGAGGGCGAGAGGGCCCGGCAGGCCCCGGACAGGGACACGCCGGGAGCATGCATGTGGGCACGACGGGGCGGGCGTTTCCGCGTGGGGGCCGGGCGGTGGGGCAGCACCCCCACGGAAAAGGCCCCGGCTCTAGCGACTGGCTTGCGCGGCGCCGTGCTCTGAGTCCTCCTTCAGGGGGCGAGAGGGCATAACTGGCCCCGTCGCGAGACAGATGAGGGGCGCAAACATCCGAATTTGGAGACGAGGACGGCAGGGGCGCGCTTCCCCGGGTCAGAAGCTCGCAGAGCCGACCAGGTCGAGCCAGAACGAGGAAAGGGAGAGTTGGGTCTGCTAGCGGGAGGTGGCAGGTCGCACCGGGACGCGCGGCGCCGCGTTGGGGTCGACGGAAGGCGAGGAACGGAAGGGCACACCTGGCCCCTTCCGGAGCGGGAACCCCGGCGCGAATGTGCGCACTGGGGGCAAGGACGGCAGAGGACGCTGGCCCGGCCTAAGGATGAGCCAGGCCAAGGGCAGGGCCCTAGGAGCCTGCGGGGAAGGGGCGCACCCGCCCTGAGGGTGGGTGGAAGCGGGCCGAGGCGCGCTGCCTGGCCCAGCGGCAGCGGAGACGGGGGGCTCGCCGTGCGCAGGCCCGGGTCCGAGAGAGGGAGGGCGGCTCCAGGGCCGCTCTTTGGCTGAGCCCGCTTTGCTCCAAGTCCCCGGACTCCCAGGGCTGGCTGCGCCGCCCCAGCCGCGAGGCCGGGAAGGGCTTAAGGCGCGGGTGGGGGAGGAAGCAGAGGTCTCGCAGGGCCGACCCCTCAGAGCGTGGGCACTCAGCGGGGCGGAGCAGGCAGGTTGGTTCTTGGGGCGGGGCATCCCGGATGGATGGGGGTCTCTTCCGACCCAGGCGAAGCCACACTAGCAACTGCCCGATTTGGCGCATGCATTAACGTCGCAGGCCCTGGCTCCGTCCTCACATCCCTTCCTCCGAGAGCCCAGAACCCGGGCCTAGACGGCTGCCCACCGGCCCAGAATCCCTGCCTGGCAGTCCCGGTGGCTCCTCCGCGGAGGAGGCCAGGCCCTGCGCCCCAGGCTCTCCAGCCCAAAGCCAGTCCCCAGAAGGTAGCAGGGACGTGTGTTGGGGTGGGAAGGGACCGAGAGCGGAGTGGAGATGGAGTTCTGAACCCTCCAACTAGGCAGATTTGGAAGGGTCTGGAGCTGGGCGGGGCATGAATTATCTCTGCTACGCACCTAAAGTGATTCCTCCACCCCCCACCTGCAAACTTCTTTATATGTTAATACATCAGCTTGGCCCTGATGAATTAATACATTCCCCTTGCGAAGGCGGAGAACTACAAGGTGCCTGGGCCCGGGAAGATGACTATGATTATGATGTTAATATTAATAATAGTAAATGCTTCTGTGCAGCACTGTGCCTAGTGCTTTACCCATATTGTTTCAGTCTCACCTCCCTCGTAGGTAGCTACTGTTATTATCATCCCCTTTTTAGAAGTGAAGAAACTGAGGCTCAGACAGATTAAGTAGAAATACATGGCTACGCAGCCCCAGGCTGGGGCTGTTAGCCACCATGAGTACTGCTTCTAGGTGGACCTGGTGCCCTGCCGGGCTCTCATCCTGGTAGGCTTCCCTCCAACCCACTCCTGCTCCACCCCCACCTCACCCCCTTCCTGAACCCTCCTGTGGCTTCAGCCATGCCCAGGAATAAGGATGTGGTGTCCAGCCCAGATCTTCCCTCTGAGTACCAGACATGTATGTGCAACTTCTCAAATTCCTCAAAGCCAAGAGCAAGCAGTCCTCCTCCTCTCGGCCCTGCTCCTTCACCTGTTCCAAGTCTCTGTCATTTGTCCCATGTCCACACACCCTCACGATCCTCTGGGATGCCTCCCTCGCTGCCCATATGCTGCCCATACCACATGGGACCAGAGGCCTGGACTTGTGAATATCTCCTCTCTGTTCCTCTGAAACACTCTGTGCCAGGATGCAGGGCAGGCCCTCTCTGTCACTCACCCCTGCAAGAGTCTCCCCCTTTCTGATCTGCCAACCCCTTCTATACTACCAGCTGCCACAGGGCAAACAAACCTGATCCTGCCTCCCCTTCGCTCAATGACCTTAGATGAAGCCTGCCACTCCATCCCTGGCACAGCAGAGCCAAGCACAGCTTGGACCCCAGTCACCTGTCAGACTCCCGAGTCTAGGAGTCTAGACTCCTCACCTCCCAGCCTCTGCTGCTGCTGTCCCACCTACCTAAATGTCCTTCCACCAGAAGCAATCCTATCCAGCCCTCAAGGAAGATCCAGTGAAAACATCACCTCCTCCATGAAGCCTCTGCTCCTACCCGCGTGAGAATGAACACCTTTCTTCCCCATATTCCTACAGCATGATAATGATAGCAACCACTGACATTCACCATGTGCTGGGTACTGTTCTGTGTTTACATATAATACCTCGTTTAACCCTCACAACAACTCTAGGAAGTTGGTATTATTAGTGTTCCCATTTTATAGGTAAGGAAACTGAGGCATAGAGAAGTTGAGTAACTTGCCCAGGATTGTGCAGCTGTACTGCCTCCTTAATGCCCAAAGCGGCATTGAGTGCATCATATTAGAGTTAATTAAGTTTATCTCTATACCACTGAAGGCTGAGGTCATGTCTCTTTTATCTTCATGTCTCCTAAAAGCACCACGTGTCATGCGTGGCCTAGTGCTTGTTGCAAGAATGGAGTGAGCAGGGGAAAAAGGAATGGTTGGTCCACTGGCTGGTGAGATATCAGACTCCATCCTGACCTGGGCTCTGGGGTAAAGAGGGGAAGGAGCTGTCACTATGGGAGCCGCCCTGGAATCCCTGGTTGGAGGGGTACAGCCTCTTTGCCCTGGCCAGGCTGGGATGGAAGAGAGATTGTGAGGACTGTGCATGAGTGTGTGTGTGTGTTGGGGTGCAGGATGCAGTCACCCCACAGAGCCTGGTGGTCACTGCAGCCTCTCCCCTAGGACATCATCAAAGCATACAAAAACGGGGCCAGCCTCCTCAGCAACACCACCAGCATGGGGCGCTGGGAGCTTGTGGGCTCCTTCTTCTTTTCCGTATCTACCATCACCACCATCGGTAAGGGCGGGATGGGCCAGGGTGGATGGGGCTGGGGCGGGTGGCCTCTCCCTGAGGGGCAGTGGGGCTGGTTGCCCTTTGGAGCGGTTTCCTAGGGCCTCGTGAATCCAAACATCATAGTGCAGCTCTGCAGCATGGACACCACCTGGGAATGGAGTCTTGGGCCTCACTGCTGACTCAGTTTCTGCATTTTCCCCAGATTCCCAGGGGATTCATGTGCAATGTCCAGGTTTGAGGGGCACCGCTCTAGGGTATTCTGCCTCACACAGCCTTTCAGGAAGCAGAGGTCTCCAGATAGAGCAAGAAAGATGCCTCTGGGCACTACCAGCGTCCCAGTCTCCTCAGCTTAGCCCACCCAACACTAAGCCCCGGGGTGGTAGGTGGGGGAGGTGAGGGGAAAGTTGGAAAGGAAGAAGGGGCAGAAATCTAAAGAAAGAGCCTTTAGACACCCCGTTCTCAGCCCCCTGCCTGCAGACAAGTGCACTCCGCCCTCAGAGGCTGCTCCTCAGCTCAGTAAAGCCCCTCATTCCCCATCGCCATCTTCCCCACACACAGGGACACCTGGGCTAGCCCTGCCCGCAGGAGAGAATTTGTCCCAGGAGGGTGTTTGGGGGCTGCCGTGAGGAGAGGGAGAAGAGCAGGCTAGATCCCTGTGGCTCTGAAACCCAGGAAATGGTGCAAGTCCAGCCCCAGCCCCTGCCCCTGCGTGACACTGGACTCACCACCAGGTGGCAGGAGGACACCACCAGTGACTTGGGCTACCGCCTCCCAGTGCCTGACCAGCCTGGATCCTCTCGCCGTGACACAGTATCCCAGAGGGGTAGGGTGAGGCAGGAGCACCCACGGGACTCTCCATCTAGTCTTAATCAGCCAGTGCTTCCAGGAGGCGGGTCTCAGGCTGCACAGGAGGTGGGCAATCCTCAAGACAAGTGTGCCTGGGAGGCCCCTCAGATTCCATGGACCCCAAGTCCCTGGAAGCACTGGCAGGATGGTGCTTTGTCATCTTTACATCCCCGGGGTCTAAAACAAGGCACAGCACACAGTGAGTGCTCAATTAATGCTGCCATATTAAGGAATTCCATTAAATATGTACTTGAATGGTGTGTATCGAGTTCCAGGGCAGCAGGAGATCTGGAAGCACAGTTACCATGGGCCAGGCCTTCCAGATGTGTGGGGACCTTTAGCCTGTGAACCCCACACCTCCCATACCCGCTGCACCAGGCCTGTGCTTTCAGCCCACCAGATTCAGAGTCTCGCAGCCTATCTCTTCCCTTCTCCACCGTTCCTAGCCCAGACTATTCCCCTGCTCCTTCCTCTCCATTCTGTTCCAGCCATCTCTGAGGGTGGGGAGGGCAGAGGAAGGAGGACTCTGCTCCACCACACACACACACAGTACAATAGGATACACTTGAGGTCTTCTTGTACTAGGCACTGTGCCGGGCACTTTGACATTTGAGATCTCAATTTGTCCATATGGCAACCTCCAAGGATAGGGCTTACTATTTTCATGTCCCAAATGGGGAAACTGAGGGACCAAGATGCTATGGAACTTCCCCAAGGTCATATAGCTGGTGAGCAGCACAGTTGCTAGGGGACTGCATTGCTCTTTCCAATAGTGTCTGCCCCTGGAGGGTTTACAAGATAGGGTGGGAATTCTAAGCAAAAGGAGATAGGCACTGTGGACTGAATAATAGGAGAGTTCATGATTCTGTGATTGTCACCCCCCCACACACACCTACATGCATACACACAGGGAGAGAAATCAGAGAGAGCAGGAGGAGTGGGGAGATGGGAGATGGGGTACATCTGGGATGCCACAAGGGAAGGAAGGGGTATCTAAGAGGCACAGCAGAGGGCAGCCTCTTTGGCAACTCCATCACCCTGGGACCAGCATCCTGTAAGGTCTGTACTTTCCAAGCCCTAAAATGATACAGGGTCTGACAGGCACACAAATACTTCTGGGCCAGTAGGATGGGCCTGAGTCCAGAAATCATTCATCATCTATAGACTGCGTTCCTGTCTTGCTTATTTGTTCACTCATTTGTCCATCCATTTAGTCAACAAATCAATTGAGTAGCTAGTGTGGGCCAGACTGTTCTAGGTGCTGAGGATGCAATGGTAACCAAAACTAGCAAGCCCTGCCCTGGGGAGCTGGCATTCTAGTGTGAGGGGACATGCAGTAAACAAACAGATACATGGATAATAATCAGGTGGTGGGAGGTGCTTAGAGAAAAGTAAAGCCAGTTGAGGGGGTCTCATAGTGATGGGGGGCTACTCTAGATGGGGTGGCCGTGGAAGGACTCACTGATACAGTAACATTGAAGGAGGGACATGAGCAAAATAAGGGAGCAAGCTCTGTAGATATCTGAAGAGAGACCCTTCTGTCAGCAAGTGCAAAGACCCTGAGGCAGGAGTGTGACTGGTGTGTTTGGGGAACAGTAAGGAGGTCCAGGTGGCTGGAGAGAGTTGGAAACAAGGGTTGAGTTCAGAGAGAGTGCAGGAGAGCCCAATCATGCAGGGCCTTGGAGGGTGCCCAGACCTTCTAGCAAGGTAAAGAGGGACAGTCAGGAGATATGCTAAAGTGAGAGGTGGCTTGGATGGGGCTGTGGCTACCCAGCGTCCAAGAGGTGGGTGAGGGCTTCACTGACATGCACTGATTTTGCTGACCCGAGGGATGACTGAGGATGATGGGGGGGGAGAAAAACCCATTTAATGTCAGCCTTAGCAAGCTGCAGGCCTCCATGGGGCTCCTCTCAGAGCTGGAATCTACGTGCCACCATCCCACTGGCGAGAACTGAATGCAAGAACCCGAGGGACAGAGGATGGAATCTAGGGACCCACAGCTGGAGGAGAGATAGATTGAAATCAAGGGGTTTACCTCTTGCTAAATGCCACCAGGAAGGAGAACCCCCTCCTTTAGCAGAGGAAACCTATAAAGGCCAATGGGGAGAAGCATGGGGCTCAAGAGGCCTCCGAGGTCCTCAGACCAGAAGGCAGTTCAGTGGAGCTCCATCATTCGTCCATCCATTCATTCAGCAAACATTTGTTTAGTACCTTGCATATACTAGATGGTTGAGGGCTCACAGTCCCATCTACAGCACACCTCCATTGCCTCATTTCATCCCCACACCACTCTGTAGGTAGATGTCAACATCCCCATTTTCCAGACAAAAAACAGAGGCTCAGAAAAGTCAAGCCATTTACCCAGGGTCCCACAGCCTGCAAGGGGCAGAGCTGGGATTCAAACCTAGGAAGTGCATCAGACTCCAAAGCCCATGCTCTGGACTCGTCCTGCATTGGCCTCTCTGAGGACCCCTCAGTGAGGTGGGCAGGGCTGGGGCAGGGGTGTAAACCACCAGTTTCACGATAGCACAGGTGACCGTAGGAGCGTGGGTGCACTGACCGCATCTGAGGGAGCAGGAAGCTTAGGCAATGACACGGGGCAGGATGGGAGGCATTTGTTCGTTTACTTACACATTCATTCCTGCCTTTCCTCACCCATTCATTCATTCGACATTCACACTTGTCCTTACTCAACACACACGTGGTGCTAAGCACCTGTTAAGGGTCGGCTCTTGTGCCAGCTGTGGAGAATGTAAAGATGGTTAAGACCCAGCCCCTGCTCTCGAGGGGCTCACGATACTTGAAGGAGGCAGACGTGGAAACAGACCATTCTCACCCAGTGCAGTTGCCCTCCGAGCCTGGGCGGAGTGCTGGGGGAGCCCTGGAGGAGAAGTTGCTCCACTGGAGAGTCGGAAGGGTCATTTATGGGTGGGCAAGGGGAGACACGCACTCTTCATAGTGGGGGAGTCATGTTCAAAGGCACCAAGCCATGAATGGGCCTGGGGGCTCCACAGGGCAGGAGTGTGACTGGAGTGGGAAAGTGGGGGCACAGATGAGGCTCAGAGAGAGGCTGGGAGAGAGTTTGGACTTTTCCCAGCAGACGTGAGACTACTGAAGGGTTGTAACCCGGGTAATGGTCTAATCAGGTTTGCATTTTAGAGAGACAAGACAGTGGTGGTGACCAAGAAGGTTGGAAACAGAGGTGGAGACAGAATGTTCAGGCTGACGGAATCCTTTGTGAACATCTCCCCTTCCCTATCTTCTACCTCCCTCGGGTCAGCTGATGTTCCATCTTCTGCCTCTCAGTCCCACAGGGCTTGGGCAGGGAGCCCAGGAAGATTAGTTTGGGTCCTCCAGGAATCAGATATCCAGACACAATTAGATGTGCAGGAGATATGCTGGGTGGGGGGCTTTGAAGGATAAAGGAGAAGGAGCAGGAATAGATGGCGAGAGCCTCACACTGCAAGGAGGTCTGACACGTGTGAAAGAGAGAGGACAGGAAGGAGGCTTGAGTGGGAGGAGCCGCAGACTGCAGTGCAGCTCTGAGGGAGTCTTGGCCAGGCCATGGGGAGCCCCCAGCAAAGGTTTCCTGCCAGAGGAAGTCTGCCCTGGGCAGGGACAGCCGCTTTAGTGCCCCACTGTGCCAGCCATGGCTGGGAGCAGCTCACAGACAGCACGGCCTCAGCTTGGATGGTGCGGTAGATCCCCAGGGTGCAGCAGCTGGAGGCTGTCCCCTCCCTGGCCCTCTCCCGCACCCCTCTCCCCTCCCAGAAAGGCAAGAAATGAAGAGAGGAAAGATGAGCCCCTCACCCTCAGTGGGTTTGAGCTCATGCAAGCCGCTTAGCCTCCCAGGGCTTCCACTCTCAGATCTGTAGACGACGGCACATCATCCCGACTTGGAAGGGTGGTTGTGAGGATGAATGGGGGGTGAACGCACAGGGCCTCTGCACAGGGCCCGGCACAGGAAAGGAAGGCCTTGGGGGGGACCAGCTGTCCCCATCCCCAGTGGGTTAGGAGGAGGCCGGGGGTCAGCTGGGGATGGGGAGTGTGGTGGTGGCTGGGCAGGGCCCTCTGGCAGGCCCCTGCAGTGCCCCCTCTCACTGCAGGCTACGGCAACCTGAGCCCTCACACGATGGCCGCCCGACTCTTCTGCATCTTCTTTGCTCTCGTGGGGATCCCGCTCAACCTCGTGGTGCTCAACCGCCTGGGGCATCTCATGCAGCGGGGAGTACACCGCTGCGCCCGCAGGCTGGGGGGCACCTGGCAGGTGAGGGCGCTGCTGGAGCGGGGGATGAGTTACTTCAAGAACGAGGGTCTGAGGTGGGAATTTGGGTCACTGATGGGGAGGGGTGGGAGCAGGAGTTACTGGTGGGGATGGGGTGGCACTGGGGGGTCACTGCCCAGAATGGGGTCCTGGGTAATAAAGGGGCGTCAGTGGTGTGGACGGCGTGGGACCTGGGAGACAGAAAGGACACGGGGCAGCAAGCACACAGGCTCTTAGCCAGAAACCCAGAGAACACAAACCAGGTGAAGGGGGCCCTGGGCAGCTCCCTTCTTACTGGAGGAAAGCTCTAACTGCCTCCAGCTCGGCACCTCAAATGCTGGCAGAGGCCACGAGCTGGTGTGTGTGTGTGGGGGGGTGTGCCTGGGGGGAGTGGCTGAGGCACTGTGCACACCCACAGGACCCCAGGAAGGCGCGGTGGCTGGACAGGCTCCAGCGCCCTCCTCTCGGGCCTCCTGCTCTTCCTGCTGCTGCCACCGCTGCTCTTCTCCCACATGGAGGGCTGGAGCTACATCGAGGGCTTCTACTACGCTTTCATCACCCTCAGCACCGTGGGCTTCGGCGACTACGTGATCGGTGAGTGTGCCAGTGGGCCGGCTGGCTGGCGGGAGGGGCGGTCCGGACATTCAGCTGCCTCCACTTCCCAGTCACCTGCTCCTGCAGTCCGGGGGACGTGGTCCTGCCCACCTTTGTTGTGTGATGGGCTAAGGTCGCTCCTGCACATCTTGACCTGTGCTGAAAGGTCCTCACATGTCCACAGGCTAACCTATTGTGCTTAGAGCCCTCCAGATAAGGGGAGTCCCTGACCTCCCTGCCCTGTCTGTCCTTGCCCCAGGGTGTCCCCTCCTCACTTTACTCCCCCACTCCATGAAGTGCCAACCCATCCCACAGCTCCTGGGCTGAAGGTCACAGCCCTCGGGATCAGGCAGCAGAGTCTGGAAGACTCATGAAACCCCAGCCTCCCCGGAGCCCTGTTGGAAAACAATTGGCAGCCAAATTCTGAGTGCCAGCAAGAACTGCAAGAAAGGGCCTCGTGGTCCAGAGGACCCAAGGTGGGGTTTAATCAGTGGTCACTACCCAACACAGGCAAACCAAGGGCCTCAGAAGCCACTAACCTTGCATAATAAAGCTGAGGTGTATGCCCAGCAGGTGGCAGCGAAGGGACATCCTGTGCAGTGGCAGGGGTGGCCAAGGCCCAGCTCAGCCTCATCATCCCCCTCTTCTCCTCACCCCTGAAGGTTCACCATAAGAGCGGTGGCACTACCGCCACGCTGGCCTCAAGGGGCCTTGTACCCTGCCCGGATCCCATGGCCCTAAAGTGGGGAGGAGGCCTTGCTCTTCCTCACCCCTTCAACAACAGAATCCAACCTGGAATATCGAAAGGAACTTTTGCCAAAGTAACAGTCAGTTAACTTCGTCAGTCAACCTAGAGTGATGGTTGTCACCCCCATTTTACTAAGGAGGAAGCTGAAGCTCAGAGACGCCAAGCCATCTGCCTGAGATTGCACAGCCCGTGAGATATGCATTCTGAGTTCAAAATTCATACCCTTTCCAGAGCGTCTAGAATGTGCCTTTTCTGGGTCTCTGTGTCCCTGTCTGTAAAATGAGGTTATTGCTAAGACCCCTTCAGTGCCTTCTGGCCTCTGTGCGCAAGGAACCCTTCCTGAACCTCTCCTTCCCAGGAAGAGAGATCTGGTGCTGGGGGCCTTATGCTGCCCCCTTCCTGATCTCCCCAACCTTGAGAGGAGGGCTATTGTTCCAGAAGGAAATCCTTCCACCTGGGGCATGATCCTACCTTTACGCTCAGAGCAGAGAGATGTGTCTGAGCAGAGCAGACCCTGTAGCTCCAAGGGCCACACCTGCCCCCCTCACAGCTCAGAGAATGATTCTTGGATCTGTCTTCTCTTCTCTATTCTCTCTGTCATTTCCCTTGTCCAAGCAGGGCTATTGCATACAGTTGTATAGGTTGGGCACTGCACAACCCTATAGGTTTGCCATTCACACAGAGAATAATGAGGATGGCACCCATGGAGTTGTGCAGCCCTCTATCCTTGTTCCCCTTTGGCGCTCATGACCTTTAAAAATTATAAATGCTATCATGTCACCTGCCTAGCTCCTCTGAAAACCTTCATTGTTTTCCCATAGTTTTAGGATGGAGTCCAAAATCCATAACTGGGCCCCCGAGGGCCCTACCTCCCTCTCCAATCTGAGCTCTCTGCCTTCCACACTGCATTCCAGCCGCCATAAATACCAGAAATACTGTTCTGGCCAGCTGTAGCAGCTTCAACCCAGGGCTGTGTGGTCTGACGGGTCCTGCAGCAGCCTCCCCTGGAAGCTGGCCTGGGGAAGCCAATATGCAGTCAGTGGGAATCTCTGTGAGGATGTCCAGAGGCCTGGCAGTCCCCTGTGGCAGAGGAGGACAGGGCAGGGCAGAGGGAGGAGGGGGCAGCCCTCTCTAGACATAGGCACTCAAAATGGGAGGAAAGGCCTCAGCCAACAGCAAGGAAGAGGCAGCGACATCGCACAGCCAGTCTACAAGGAGGGCTGATCAGGGTCCTTGCCACCGCTGGGAGCTGGAGGGTGGGAACAGGCCTCCAGAACCCCCTACCAACACACCCTGACTGGGAGACCTGGTCCCCCGCAAGGGCCCTTTAAGCCCAGAGGGGCTGCCCAGGCAGCCCACTCCTGCCCAGCGGCCCCCTTCACCACATCTCCAGAGATCTGCTACCCACTCTGGGTCCCTCTGCAGCCATTTCAGTGCCTCATGGCAAGTAACAACACTGAGAGCCCCACTGCTTCCTCTGCAAGAGATCTTCCTTATACTGAGGGGGAAACTGAGGCCCAGAGAAGGGAAGGGAGTTGAATAAGGTCATGAGCAGGCAAATCAGGGCAAGTCTGGGATAAACTCCCAAGCCAGGGCTCCTCACACCACCCATGTTCCAGAATCTTCCACACCTATTCCTCAACTCTCTCAGCTTTCCTTGTCCTCCAGCAACAGGGTCAACTCCTTTCTTTGATGGGGTTGCTGAGGTCCTCCACCTGGCCACTGGACGTCAGCAGGCACGGGCGCTGTCTTCACAGCCACTCCTCTGCCCGAAGGCTGTGGCCAGAGCAGCCCCAGGTCTCAGCCTCCTGCTTCTCCCCGGCCCATCGCCCTTGCTTCCCCCAATTGCATTTGCGGCTCAGTCCGCCTTGCCAGCTGCCAGGTCTTCTGCCACTTGTGATTTCAGCTAAAAAAATGAAATAAAGGGGGAGAAGAACGCCTCCTCCCTTCTGTTACTAGGAGCAAGCCGAGCCGGCGGGTGGCAGGGCCAGAGAGCTGGCTCACCACTGATCTCATTTGGGACCGTCAGCGGAATCATGGCCCCGTAACCCAATCAGCCTAATCCAATCCCAGCTCCTGCCCCACAGCAGAGGTCAGCTCCAGGGCTGCGTCCTCATCCCCAGCGGGGGTCCAAGAGAGAGGCCCTGTCTTGTGGGACCTGGATAGAGGGGCTGTCTGGGGCCCGGCAGGACAGGACGAGCAGTAGACAGAGGCAGCTACAGGGAGCCGAGGCGGAAAAGGAGGTGGGGAAATTAGGAGGGCAGATCACCCTTTGGATGATCCCAGTCTGATGAGGGAGGCAAGACAGACCCCCAGGGAGTGAACTAAATTATAGATACAGCATGCCCATGACAAGAGTTATCTGAGACTCACAGCGACCCCATCTGCCCCTTCCCCCAGCCGTTATTACCCGGTAGGGACTGCGTTGGGGTATTTGATGGGGAGTAAAACAATCAACCAACTGCAGGTCTTGGGTACCTGTTACGTGCCAGGCACCATTCTGAGCACTTTAGCTGCATCACCAGTGTGGTCCTCCCAACAGTCGCAAGAGGAGAACTCCTATTGTCTCCATCTTACAGATGAGGAAGTAACTTGCCCAGCCAGAGCACACGGGCTGTGAGGGAGTGCATCAGCGGAGCCAGTCTAGTTTCTAGGGAGAGACATCTGAGCTGAGATCTGAAGGACAAGGGAAGGTAACCAGGCCAAGAGGAATTGGAAATGAAGAGCATTCGGAGCTGAGGGGACAGCAAGTACAAAGGTCCTGAGGCAGGAAGGATGATAGATGTGGAAATGGGGGAAAGAGTGACAGGGCAGTCAGAAGGGAGAGGTGTGCTGCAGAGGGAAGGATTTGGTACTTCATCCTAAAAGCCATGGGGGAGCAATTATATTTCCCTATGGGAATTTCACAGGAGAGGGATGTTCAGACAGATGGCAATCACATGCCACTAAGAACTGAGGTGGGATACATACTCCAGTGGTTTTACCCATTCTTCCTAAATCCCCTGGCTCCAGCAAGCTGCCTCCTTTCAGATATGAGAAAACCAAACACAGAGACAGGCAAACAATAGAGCAGGCATCAGAATCTCCTGGAGGTATGTTAAGATACAGATTGCTGGGCCCACCCCCAGGGGGTCTGAGTCAGTAGGTCTGCAGTGGGGACCCCATCAGTTGCATTTCTAACAAGCTCTCGGATGATGCTGATGCTGCTGGTCCAGGGACCACACTTTGAGAACCGCTGGGATAGAGCATAAACAGAATCCCTCAGGGAAGACAGAGGAAATTTAGCTTCCAAGCCCAAGCGCCAATCCAGGGAGGCTTCTTGGAGTCCTAGGGAGGTGACCATGAGACCAGGCATCAGATCAGTCTGTATTGCCCATATTCTGTCCCACTGGCCCCTCAACTTGCTCATGTGAATCAAGCCATGTATGCCCGCTTCTGTTTGAGGAATGTGGTCCTGACTTTCCCAGGCCTCCATCCTCTGACCCCGGCTCTTTCCCAGGGATGAACCCCTCTCGGAGGTACCCACTGTGGTACAAGAACATGGTGTCCCTGTGGATTCTCTTTGGGATGGCGTGGCTGGCCTTGATCATCAAACTGATCCTCTCCCTGCTGGAGACCCCAGGAGGGGCATGTTCCTGCTATCACCACCGCTCCAAGGAGGACTTCAAGTCCCGAAGCTGGCGGCAAGGCCCAGGTGGGGAGTCCGAGTCCCACTCCCCACAGCAAGGCTGCTATCTCGAGGGGTCGATGGGAATCATACAGCATCTGGAACCCTCTGCTCAGGTCGCACACTGTAGCAAGGACAGCTAGTGATACTCCAGTATTTGTTCGATCTTCCTCCTCAATAACAAGAGCTCTCATTTTAAGTTTGGCACATGACCACCCAGACTAAAGACTACATTTTCCGTCTTCCCTTGAGGCTCAGTGCAGCTATATGATTAAATTCTGCCCAATAAGATATACAGAGAAGTATCCTGTGTGACATGGAATGAATGTGACTTTCAGTTGGGGGCAAGGCATTCTCCTCTTCCTCACTTCCTTAGTCTAGCTGGCTGCAATGCTGATATGGTAGCTGGAGCTCTGGCAGCCATGTTGCAACATGAGGTAGAGGCCGTGTTTGAGATTGGTGGCATAATAAGATAGAAAGGGCCTAGATCACTGATGACTGCCAAGCCGTCATAACAAACCTGAACTGAACACCACCAGATTTCATTTATGTGAGAGAAAAATAAACATCTTATTTAAGACATTATTATTTGGGTTTTTCTGTCACTCACAACCAAGCCTAATTCTAATTGATATACACACCCAGAGATAAAGATAGTGTCTGAGACTGGAGTCTACACAGAGGGAAACCACCCCATCCCCAGTGAGTTTGTCCAGGACTGGTGGCAAGAATGGATTGAGGGCTGGACTGCTGGCCCCCTACACCCTGAGAGGCCCTCCAGGTAAACTCGCTAAAGATTGACTGATAACTCTCAAGACTGATACAGCCAGAAGTTGGCTGGTCACAGGTCAGCTGCTGAATCCTTGCTATATTCGCTCATTCACACCACAGAAAGGCCTGAGGCAGGCCAGTGGGCTCCTCCTGCCTCACCCTGCCCTCCTGCGTTTGAAGGCTCCAGCCACAGTTTGAGGAGCCAGGTAGGGTTTGAGGAGGCCACTTCTGTTTGCAGAGCGTCTCATCTTGAGCATTTCTGTCTCTCACTCAGGGTTGCTACTAAAGCAGCACATAACCTAGTGGTCCCCATCACACACACCCACACACCCAGGTCCTAAAGCCCAGCCAGGAGCCCCTGGCTATACCAGCCAGCACCTGAAGGTCACCTGAGACAGCTGGGTTCTCGCTCTCAGTGGGCACCCATGACTCTGTTCCCTCCACCCATCCTATGGGTTGCATCACAGGGACCCAGGGAGCTCCATGTGACCCTTCCCTGTGGACAAACCCCGCAGCCTTGGAGCCCTGCTGGAACCGTGTCAGGGGTAGCCTTTTGGCCAATGAAGAAGTGAGGCTGTTACACCATCCTGCTTGCGCCATCCAGCCTAAGTGGACCTCGGCCAAACCCAGGAGCAACACCAGAGAGTAAACAACAGGGTCCGTGCTCACTTCCTAAGGCTCACAGGCTGGGCAGAGGAAAACAGAGGTGATAAGGAGGTTGCAGGAAGCCTGGAACTGGCATCCTTTGTACTCAACACACTCCAGAAAGAGGACCTAGTAATTCAAAACTGGGAGCAAGGGACAGGCCAGCATGCTGGGTTGGCCACTGTGATCCCAACTCTATCTCACCTCGGGCTCCTTTCTCCTCATGTCTGGCCCCCTGGACTCAGCCTCTCTCCCCCATCAAGCCCTTCACCTCTCCATGCCCACCCCTACCCCCCTGCTGGGAAATGCTTGCCCCAGAGCTAACCGACCTGTGGTGCGCGAGGGAGCCCAGAGCAAGGCTTCCGATTGGCCAGTTCCTCACAGAGGTCTGCTCCATGGCCAATGAGGAGAGTCGCTGGAACTCTGAAGTCCAAATCCGGGGGGGGGGGGCTGTGGGTGTGGGGGGGGGGCATGAGAAGCCATGCTGGGGGCCACCTGGAGAGGTCTGGATCTGGGAAAGGCGCAAGCCAGAGTGTCGGACCTCAGTTCAGAAATCACAGACTAGCGTGGACGGTGAGCTTGCCTGTGAGCAACAGCGAGGGAAAGTGGCGTGAGGATGACACAATGGGGGCAGGCTGAGAAAGCCGCCTCGTGGTCTGTGGGTAGGGAACCTAAGCATCCACGTCCCACAACCTCAGCCAGGCCACCAGGCCACCAAAGGCCTTGAGGAGGGAAAGGGGGCACCCTCAGAGTGTGGCCCTTGAGGGTGCTGAGTTTGGAGCCAGCCTCCCAGTGTTGAAATCCTGGTTCCACCGCTTGCCAGTTCTGTGACCCTGGGCAAATCTTGCATCAGCTTTGTCCTCTGCAAAATGGAGATAAGAGCAGCTCTGATCTCCCAGGACGAAGTGAGTGACTGTATGCGAAGAACCGAGAATGGTGTGTATCAGCCCAAGGAAGCGCCAAGTGCATTTCAGCTGTCAGAGTTCCACAGCCGGGCCCAGTGCACAAGGACGAGGGCAAGGCAAATGCTCTGCGGCCGGCCATGACGTGGCAGGCAGCACCTCCACTGACCCTCTCCTAGGGCTGGCCGGCAGGCTGGGCTGAGCAAGCGGTGACGGTGACGCAGGACTGAGCCCTGCCCTTGAGGGGCTCCCAGGCTGATACCATCACACTGTTGGCCAGGATAAGGGGACTGGACATACATGACTCACAGGGGAACCTCGAGGCAGAGACCAGGAAGAGCATGCCGACCGTGCAAATGCACGGCCAAGGGACTGTCCACTGCTGCTGCCACGATGCCAGGGCAGGCAGACCTCTGCCAGCAGTGGCTACCTCTGCCCGCCCTCCCCCGTGACTGCCCTGCTGTGGCCTCAGTGTGGTTGAGGCAAGATCAGATTCAGCATCACTGGGCGGTTCCCTTTATAACAGCAGCATCTTTTATCTTTATTGTCATTCTTATTAATTATTGTTACTTCTTAACATTTATTGGATGCTTATTATGTGCCAGGCACTGTTCTAAGCTTTTCACTTGTGCTAAGTCATTTACTTCTCCCATCAACTCTGTGAAAAAAGAACTATTATTTTTCATGCTGTCTTACGATGGGGAAAGTGAGATCTTCAGGGAATGTTAAGACCAAATGGTAATCATAAGGGTTGCCGCCGGCCCTGCGAGAGGGGGCGGGGCAGCAAGAGTTCCTGGCCTGACAGGCAGGGAGGCTTTTCCTTTAAGCCCTGGGTGATCTTGGCCAACCACCCCTCTTTCTGTGCCTCAGTTTCCTCACCTGTAAAAGAGAGAGCTGGTTTCAGGGAGTCTGAATTTCACTACTACTTCTAGTCCCTCAGCCTCGGACTGGGTTATTCTAATTAACCACATTTCAGAGAGGGCAGTTCCCAACCCCACCCGTTTCAGTCCTCCTGGGGCTGTCTTAAGCGTTTGCATCCAAGGAGGTTCTCTCTCTCTCTCTCTCTCTCTCTCTCTCTCACACACACACACACACACACACACACACTCACTCACAGGACCTAGAGCCAGAGAAGAGGAATCTGCATAAAATTCCCCAGGCCCTCAGCCCCACCCTCACGGCCTCTGCAGTGCTGAAGGCATGGCTGAGGGAGGGGTGTCCACTTATTTCAGCAGCCAGACCAGGAAAGAACTTGACTCAGTGGAAGCCAGAGGACTCATCAGTCAGAGACAACAGCTGTACTGAGACTCCCCCATCCCCAATTCCCCTTGGCCCTTACCTCACCCGGCCCCCACCCCTGGGCTCCTGGCCCAGAGTGTGCTGCCCTGAAGTAGGCCCCACTGACTGCCCCTCCTCCACCCTCCCCAAACCACACACAGCGCTGGGCCCCACCCACATTGCTGGTCCCTGGGCCTCCCACCCCACTGTCCATCCCCCACCCACATACACTGCTGGTCCCCAGGCCTCCAGCCACACTGACGCTCCCTCCCCCTGCCCGAGCAGACAGTGCTGGACCCTGTATCTCCTGCCCCTCCTTTGCCCTTTGCTAGCCAAAACCCATCTCTAGCTAAAATTGTCCCTTGGGGCCAAGGAGACAGCAACCATCATCCCCCAAGGCCTTCTCAGCCCATCCCTAGGGTCTTTGCCCAAGATTCCCAGCCCCCCCCACCCCAAACTCAAAACCTCTCCCAAACCATCAGAGACCCCATATCAGCCCAAGGCCTGGTGGCAGGAAGAGCAACCAAAGCTGGATACCTCACACCCAGTGGCCTGCTCACCCACCCCACCAGCACATTGTCCAGAAGTATGGAAGCAAATCTCTCCAGACCCACTGTCCACAGCCACTGACAGAGCCCCCGGCCCTCTGCTTGGCCGTGGGGTAGGGCCCTGTTCAGAACTGCCCACACACCAACCTTTCCACATCTTTTTAGATCAACTTTCATCTCATTTATTCTTCCTTGGCCTCCGGCAGATGTGTGTCTGTATCCTAACTCTATCACTTGCTTGCTGAGCAATATTTGAGAAGTCAGATAACCTCTCTGGGCCTCAGGCTCCCCATCTATGAAATGGAAATCCTGATACCAACCTCAAGATTGTATGGATGAGGGGGTGGGAGTGGGTAGCAGATGAGAAAGCACCCATGTTGGACTGGTACAAAATAGGGCTCAAAAATATCTGCTCCTCTCCTGTTGTCTTCTTCTTGGACTCAAGCACCCCCCTTTAGCCTGTTTCATGAGGCAGCTCATGAAGCCCATTTACACCCCTTCCTCCAGGAAGTCCTCCTGGACCCGCCTGCCCTCTAGCCTCCAATGGACTCAGGAGGGGCAGTAAATGAGGTAGGGTGGAAGGAATATATTTTGCAAAGCTCTGGGAGGCGAGAAGACAGACTGTGAAATGAGAGGGAGGGTTGGCGTGTGTCTTGGTGGCTCCCCATCAGTCCACTGGCCATGGCCTCTGAGGGTCAGGTCATTGGCCTGGGGGTTGGGGCCAGAGAAGCGGGGTGGGCATGGGACTTCAGCACCATTCTCTCAATATTATTCTGTCTTGGCCCCCTCTCTCTATGCACTCTCTGACTTTCTCTGAACCCTGAAATCCTAGGTGGAGTGGGGGGAAAACAGGGGCTGACCTCCATGGACTGTGTCACCAGGCTCCTTTGGTTTGTGGCTTCCACTTTGAGTAGGCCTGAGGAGGAATGTGGTCGAGGCCAGGAGGAGAGAAGAGTTCTCCCTGCAGGCCCTGGTTCTGGCAGTGGCTGTGCTCCCAGGACAGCAGCATTGGTTGGGTACTAGTGACAGCACCTCCCTTGCCCCTTTAGCCCCAGGGTGATAATGACTCCTCACTGTTGCTAGTCCCTGGGAATCTGCACCACCCCTACACACATGGACCGGCCCAAACTCTTACATAGTCCCTTCATTACATTCTCTTCAATGAACGCTTGGGGTCCCAGCAAGGACCCCACTGATCCAAACACCCAGTTCATCAATCTCCCTTCACCTCCTTGCAACACAGCAGGGGGATTGGGGCTCAAAACATTGAATTAAAACCATGGAGGAATCAATCCAGCCACCCTGACTAGGGAATGTCTCCAGCTCTTGCCCTGTGTAATGGCAAGAGGGTGGAGACCCAGATGGGGTGCCAGGCAAACCCCATCACCTTGCCTGTGGGCACAGAAGCACAACGGAAGGAAAAGAGGCACCCCTAAACTGTGTTCTTGACCTTGCGGAGAAGTCAGGCAGGAAGGGACAGACCCTGTCCCCAACATGGAATTCCTTCATCAAACTGGGAGCTCCATGGCATCAGAAACAATGTCTTCCCCATCTGACTAGGTGCTCCCTACATGCAGGGGCTGTGTTTTACCTTATTATCCCCAATGTCTAACTCAATCACAAACATCTCAGCACAAAGCTTAGAGACAAGCAAATGTACCAAACACAATCTCAGACATCTAGCAGGGAAGCAAATTCATAGAAAAGGCCCCATAGCCAGGCCTTGCTGTATGTGATGTGCTGGTGGTTTAGAGCATGGTCCCTGCCTGGGTGCAATCTCAGGCTTGTCACTCACTCCTGTGTGACCTTGGGCAAGTCACTTCACCTGGGGGTGACCAACTCATCCCAAGTTTCCTCAGACCATCCTGGGAAAGTACCACATCCAAGAACCTCTTTAGTCCCATGAAAAGTAGGACAGTTGTCCACCTCACTTAACCTCCCTATGTCTCAATTTCCTCAGATGTAAAAATGGAAATGCTAATAGTAGTATTTGCCTCATAAGGAAGGCTGTTGTGTGGATGAAATGAGTTAATGCAAATCAAGATCTTAGAAAGTGTCTGGCACACAGTTAAGGTCTATATGATTTGTCTTCTCTGTTTGAGTTCCCCAGAAGCAGATTCTGGGACAGGATTTGGCTGCAAGTAGTTTATTTGGGAAGTAATTCCAAGAAGCACAGAAGTAAAACAAGGAAAGAAAAGGAAAGCATTGTAGACAGCATCAAGGAGCAGGTGACCGCTATGGGTAGTTGGGCTCCATCCCACTAGAGACCTCTACAACCTGCATAGAGCATGCCCTCAGAGTTGTCCCCACTGAGCGGCAAGGAAGCCCGGATATATAATCCCCAAATCCCATTTCTTATTGCTTGAGGCTGTTCCCTGGAGTAGGGAGGTGTTAACTCCCCAGCACATGCAATTGGAAGCCCACAGAGTATATGGGATGTGAGTGTAGAGCAGGCCAGGCACTGTCAGCATCTGCCACATATGTGCTAACCATTCTTGTGATGTACAGAGGTATGGGGGAGAGGGGGCAGCTGCCCGGCCACGGGAGAAGGGAGCCAAGGCAGGAGGAGGGAATGTCTGGGTAAGCTTTGAAGGCTGCATAGGAGTTTTCCAGGCAAAGGAGGGGGCAGGCCTTATACATAGTGGGTGTGCAATAAATGTCTAAATGCCTGTCACCAAAAAAACATTTAAATGAATGCCAAATAAGTTGAGGGTGATTCAAATGCTTCAGCTAGTGGGGCTGACTCAATGCTGGAGAGCTGTAGGCAGTCAGAGCGGGGGTCATGAAGTCAGCCTGGAGGCATCAGGAAAGGCTGGATCAAGGCAGGAGGACCTGAGCTGATCCCTGGTGCACAGGTGAAGAGGAGGGACGGTAGACCAGGCAGCAGAACCTTGAGAACTAAAACAGAGAAACAGGAATGAGCAGAAGCAGAAAGAAGCACCATAGAAAAGGAAGAGAAGAGAAAGCAAAGGAAGGGAAAAGCATGGAAAGGAAGGGAGAATGGGAAGGGAAGAACCTGGCAGGGGGTAGGAGGAGAAGAGACCTAGAACGTTCCATCACAGGAGTGGAAGGAGAACCACGGAGTCCGGCATCTCAGAGGCAGAAGGACAGCGATAGCGTGGTGGCATTGGGTTCTCAAGTCCTGAGTCCTATCCAAAGTGGAGGCCAGAGCCATCAGAAAGGCTTCCCAGGGGAGGGGAGCCCCGAGCCACCAGGAGGCCACTGTAAGCCCAAGAACATGAGCTCCGTGGGAAGCAGCCTGCAGGGGCCCTGGGAGCAAGAGTGAGCTGAGGGCAAGGCGCTGTCCACGAGCCAGGAGGGAGGAGGGTTTCAGCGGTTATTACCAGAGTTGCACAAATATTGTTGTTTTGACTGGTAGTGGGGATTGTTTTATTTTTTCCCCAGGAACCGCAAGTGTAATGTGTGGGCTCATTGTACAGCATGACACCACAGGGAGAGCAACAACCTCTGGCCTCGCCTTTCCCACTTCTCCTGGTGAGACGCGTGCACGCATACGCGCACACACACAGAGTCAATAAAAATAACCCAAACCACAAACGTTCAGTCCACCAATGCCAAGGGTCTACTGGAAATGCCTAACTTGTTGCAATGGTAAGAACACCCCTTTTTAAAAATATGTAAAGCATGACAGTGCCTGGAATATTAAAAGCCCCGTAAATGTATTTATTATACTATTATTTAGAGGCCAAATAACTCAGCAGCTAAGAGCATGGACACCGGAGCCACATTGTCTGGGTTCAGAGCTCAGCCTCATCCCTCACTGGCTGTGTGACAATGGGCAAGTTGCTTAACATCTCTGTGCCTCAATTTCTCCACCTCTAGCACAGGGATAATAATAGTACCTCCCAAACAGGGTTGTGAGGGTTAAATGAGTTAATGCATGCAAACGGCTCAGAAAATGGTCTGGCTCAGACATAGACAGACGTGATACCGTGGTCGTCATCATCATCATCATCACATCCTGCCCACAGAAGGAACCAGAAATGACCAAACTCCCCATCCCACCCAAGCCTATGCCATAGACTCCCATCACCCCCCCCAAACAAACTATGCCTTGGGCAATAGTGTCCTGGGACTGGGGTGGGGGCGGGCAGGGAGGGGTAGAGAGAGAATGTCAGTGCTTCCTGCATTCAACAGGAAATATCAGATGCCCCAAAGGCTTGACTCCAAGATTGTGTGAGCCCCCCCTTTTGACCCCAGAACAGCATCTGTGGCCTGAGGCCACAGGTACACTCCTCTCTGCCACCCCCTATAGGACTGTCCTTGGGAGAAGGGAGGTACCCAGCAGGGCAGAGCCTGTCCTACCCCGAGGAGACTGCGTACGCTGATTAAGCTAAATCCCGGAAGTGGGGTTGGCAGGTGAACCGAGGTGAGGATCTGGTCAGGATTCAATCTCTTCATGGTTGGGTTTGTCTGGGGAGAAAGGAAGTGAAGGCAAATGTGTACCATTTTCAGGTTTGGCTTGGAGTACTGGCTCAAACTAGGTGTGCATAGCATCACCTGGAGGCTTGTTCAAACACAGGTTGCCGGCCCCACCCACAGAGTGTCTGATTTCTAAGATAATTTTCTTTTCTAACAAATTCTCCTGTTGATGCTGCTGGTCCAGCAGGCACACTTTGAGAACCATTGCTTTAGGAGGTGGAGCCTAGACAGACCCCTGTCCGAAAACCAGCTCTACTCCTAGGAGCTGTGTGACCTTGGTCAGGTCCCTTAAAGTCTTGGGCCTCAGTCTTCCCATTTCTAAAATTGGGACTCTAAAACCCATCCTCAGGCTGGCTGTGCAGATTCCACAAGGACATGGAGGCAGAGTGGCCAGCACGGTGCCTGGTGCCCAGTGGGTAGACACTGTGACTGTTGCTATTATTCCTTCAGTGTCTGGGACTGGTGGCTTTCCTCTGATATCTGCACTTCCTTGTCAGTGTTCCCCAGTCATTAGCTGGGCACATGGCTGCCCAGAATAAAGACATTTCACAGGCTCCCTTGAGGCAATGTCACCTTGTAATAAGTACTGACTGACAGGTTACGTATTAGATGGGATATTGGTTTGGCTACTTAAACAGAGAGGCCCAAAATAGTAGTGGCCTAAATAATGGAGAAATGTGTTTATTTCTCATGTGATGTAAGAGTCTATGGTCCTTGTGTCTTGTTGCTCTCGTATATTCTCAGTATAAGACCTTCGTCTCATCATGTGGGATGGCTGCTCCAGCTCCTGCCATTGCATCTGCATCCCAGCCAGGGTGAAGGGGAAAGGAAGATCATACTTCTTCCCTTTAAAGTCACAACTAGGAGCTGTAAATATTTCTATTCACATTCTATTGGCTGGTGGCTGGAACTTATTCACATGACCACATCTAGCTGCATGCGAGGCTGGGAAGTGCAGTCTTCAGCTGAGCTGCTGTATGACCAGTTAAAAATGCTATTGTTATGTAAGGAAGGGAGAATGGGCACAGTGTTTCCAAGAGGATATTGTCAGAGGTCGGATGTACAATCCCTGGGAATTGTTCTTAAAGAGAGGGAGTATCCCCTTTTTCAGCCCTTGTTTCTTCCTGTTGTTGGAATGTAGACGTGATGGTTGAAGCTTAAACAGCCCTCTTGGACCATGAGGTGAAGCTCTGTGCTAAGAAAGTAGACCAACTGTGCAGGAGGGCCTGTGTCCCTGATGACTGTGGAGCTGCCATGCTCCTGAGCTGCTTCCCTCTGGACTCCGTCTGCATGAGAGAGAAATAAGTGTCTACCTCATTTAACACACTGTTATTTGGAGTTTTCTGTCACATGACTGACAGCCTTCTTCCCCAGCTAATCGGCCGTCCCTCCCTTGCACTCCAGCTGAGTCCTCAAATTGCCAGTCATCACATGTTTTTGGAAGCAGGCCAGGGGCGGGGGACGCTTATGGGAAGTTCTCATATTTTACTGAGCTTTTAGCTGTGTTCCTGGCCCTGTGTAGCTTGCTGTGATAGACAAGAAAACAGTCCCAGTTCTTCATGCCTCCCCGGAGCCCCGCACTTTGCCGCGTGACGTGGCGATGCCTCCCCACTCTAGGTAGGCTCGGCCACGGCATTTGCTTCAGCCAATGGGGTGTTAGCAAATGGGATGCAAACACGGCTTGAAAAGCACTTGTGAGTTTGGGCTTGTTCAATCTGTCTCTCTTCCGCCCCCTCTGTCTCTGCCGTGGACATGAGGACATTTCTGGATTAACCTGCCAGAGGAAGAGAAACACATATGGAGCTGGGCATTTCATTTCGCATACAATAACCAAGGCTCACGGAATGGAACTGCCCATGAGCATCCTTAGCAGAAAACGGGGAGAGAAATGAAACCACCACTTCCTCAATACTTACTCCAGGCCTGGAAGTGTTACCTCATTTCAATGAGGTGGTGACGCTGGGCGCAGCCTCGAACCAGCCTCCGGCCTGACTTTGAAGCCCTGGGTGTTCGCACCACCCCACAGTGCCCCCAAAGACAGCCCTGACCCTGCTTTCTCTCCTGGCCACGCTCCTCACCCACTCCAGCGCAGTCTGACCCCAAAACATCTCTCTGTGAGGACAGACCTCCTGGCTTGTCTTTCTTGCCCCTCCCAGCAGCTTGGAAGACCCTGCGGCTTCAGTCTTCCGCATTTCCTCCTTCCCACCCGGCCACACCTTTCAGGTGTAGCAGGATAGTCTGTGCACTGTTTTCCTCTTTCCTTCTTTCCCTTTTTACTCCTTTCTTTCCTTTCTCCTTCCTTCTTTCCTGAAATGGAAGTTAACTGACCTCCATTGTTGGGCAAAAGGTCACTTCTGGAGAGCAGTTAGCTACTCAAATGCAAGACAACCAGGCATCCATTATTCTGAGCTTGGGGAGGCGGTGGATCAAACTGCTTAAATCCTTTGAGATATTCAGGGAGAGGACTGTGCTGTACCGGTTTACAATAGTGACCTGTGGCCATGAGATTTGTGGACAGATTTGGGCTATAAAGGCTCCAGTGCTCTTTTACCCTGGTGCGTAGACTCAGGGCTTAGCCCTTTGGAACTGAGTAAATCCCTAAGAATCTTGACGGTTGCAGATAAGGGAGCTGCAGAGGGAGACACTGGACCTCCTATAGTAGGGCTGGCGGAGGCTGGGTCCCTTAACTGGAATGTCCATTGCCAGCTCATCTTCTGTAAATGTCGGTTTTTCTCAAGGTTCAGCCTTAGGTCATCTTCTTTTCTCAGTCTACGTTTTCTCTCTAGCCCATAAAGTGCCTGCTAAGATATCAACAACCAACCCCAGGTTGACATCTCTCAAATTTTTATCTCTGAACCAGATTTCTCCTTTGAGTTTCTGGAGCTAAGCAGTCAGGATCATCACCTTCTTCATCGTCTCATGGTTCGAGATGGCTGCCTCAGCTCCAGCCGTTTTGTTTGCATTCACTCAGGAAAGAGGAAGGAGAGAAGAACTGCTCCACACTCCCCTGTCCCTGTGAGGGAGATTGCTTACAGAGCCATGCATCGCATTTCTTACGTTTCCTCGGCTAGAACTTATTCACATGGCCACATCTCACTTCAAGGGAAACTGGGAAATGCTGTCTTTTAGCTAGGTGGCAAAGCACACAGCCACTATTGGGATTATGTTATGAAAGAAGAAGAGATTGAACAGTGGGAGGAAAGCAGGAGTTTCTACCACAATGCCCCAAATCCAAAACTTGATCCTACCGCCAAAACAAGACCACCGCAGGTTTTGTATCCTAACACGAGCCACCACCAGGCACCTAGCTGCACAAGGCAGAAACCCACTTAAAAGACCATAAAGAGAATGACATACTAATTGATGCTGCAACACAGATGAGCCCTGAAAACATGCCCAGTGAAAGAGGCCAGACACAAAGTCCACATATTGTGTGATTCTGTTCATATGGAAGTCTAGGATAGCTTGGTGACGGCTGAAGGATACAGGGTTTCGTCTAGAGGTGGAGAAAACATTCTGAAATGGATTGTGTTGATGGCTGCACATATCTGTGAATATACAAAAAAGCATCAAATTGTACACTTTAAATAGGTGAATTGTGTGATACTTGAATTATGTCTCAATAAATCCATTTTAAATAAAGAAACCCACTAGAAGATAAACTTCAGGAGGATGGGACTTTGTTGGCTCCCGACAGTCCCTGGCGTGTGGTAAGCACCCAGGAAATGTTTTGTGTCAGGCAGATGAATGAATGCTTGGCCTCTCCCTCTCCCCCAGCCCTCGTGCCGACTCATTTGACCTCTAACTTCTGGCCATTCTCCCCAGTTCCGCTGCCACCACCCGCTGCAAACTACCATTTTCTGCCATCTCACGGCAGCCCCCGTTGGTCCATTCTCCACACTGCTGCCACAGTGGCCTTCTGAAAGGCCAGAGCTGGTCTGTCATGCCTCTGCTGAACCGCCTCGTGAGCTCCCATTGATCTTAGGACAATGTGCAAAACCCAAAACTTGGCCTTGGGGCCCGCTGGCCTGGCTTCTGTGCCTGTCGTCCTCTGCCTTCCTCTCTCTGCAGCAAGCTTATCCGCTCTGTTGGTTCCCCAGACAAGGCCACCCTCTGCCACCTTGAGACCTGTGTATAAACCTTCCCTCTGCCTGGAATCACTTTCTCCTCACGCACATCCCTGATCCCCTGTGTCCTAGGAGGCTTTCCCAGAAGGAGGTCATGACATCTCCCTGAAACCTTCTTTCATAGCACTTACCACACACACGTGATTGCATACTTATTTGGGTGTTTATTTCAATTCAATCCAACTCCACAAATGCTTATGGACCACCTGTGTAGCCAGGCACTCCTCCACAGTGCCTCCTCCGGCCCGGCCCCAGCCCACAAGGGCTACCCCTGCCTCTGCCCTTTGCCCTGGAGGGGGCAGGACCTGCCCAGCCTGGACAGATAGCGCGCCTAAGATAGCAAAGACTCACACACACACACCCTGCCTCCCCGTCTATCCTTCCCAGGGGCTGGCTGGCCTGGCAGTCAGGCCCAATGGGGAGTGGGTAGGCAGAGCATGGGCTGGGCACCTGGAGAATAAGTTCTAGATCAGCTCTGCCACCAACTGGACATGAGGCCTCAGGTCAGTCACTGCCCCTCCCTGGACTTCAGTGTCCTCATTTACAAAAAAGTAGGTCTTGGTGGGTGTGGGGGCGCACGCCTATAATCCCAGCACTTTGGGAGGCTGAGGCAGGAGGACTGCTTGAGGCCAGGAGTTCGAGACCAGCCTGAACAAAATAGTGAGACCGTTGTCTCTAAAAATTAAATAAATAAATAAATAAAAAGAGTCAGTCTTTTAGTCTAACATTGGATGAATATTTTTTGAATCAATGACCAAGACCTTTATGAAAAGCTGTGAGGATGGGGCTTTGGGTTTCACTCATCTACCACCCATCCATGCATGCATTCGTTCATCACCACACGTTTATTAAGCATCTCCTCCGTTAACAAGCCTGGTTCTAGGCTGAGGAGTAACAGGGGCCAAGACAATGACAAGCAGGACCTTTTGAGGACACAGACATGGGGTCAAGGTCACAAACACATCAACAGGCGATCCCAGTTCTGTGTGTGGAAGGAGAAATATAATGTTCTTTATTTCTTAATAGCTCAGGCTTTGTCTCAAGCGCTGCCTCAGAAGAGGAGGAAGGAGAACGTGTATATAATCCGTGCTCCCTACTTCTCTTCTTCCATCATCCTCCTTCAGTTTTGTCTTTCTTCCAGCCCAGGAAAAGTACTTTTCAAGTCGAGGAAGGGAGTTCGGTTGTTATGGTTTCATAACAAAATACCCCAAAACTTAGCGACTTAAAATGACCACATTTATGGTGCTCATGAATCTGCAATTCAGGCAGGGCTTGGTGACGCTCTACCAGGCCTCAGCTGGGGTGGCTGGAAGGCTGGGGCAGGATCATCTGCAGATTCACTCACTCACATGTTTGGTATTTGATGTTGGCTGTTGGCCGAAACCTTAACACGTGTATACGTGACCTCCCCGTGTGGCCTAGGCTTCCCCACAACATGGCAGCTGGCTTTCATGGTTAAGTATTGACAGGGGGAGAGAGAGAGAAAAGAGGTACTACCACTCATGACCTAGCCTGGGAAGCCACACAGTGACACCTGCACAGCATTCTGTCTCTCTAGGCCTTCTCAAAATCCTCCCCAGTTGCAACGGGATGAGCAAATATCTACCTCCTGATGGAAAGGTTCTGAAAGAACATGTAGGAAAGAAAATATGGCTGTGTCCATGTTTGGAATATACAAGCCACCATGGGAGTGGGAGGGGTCCAGTCTACTTTTTTTTTCAATATCTCCCATTTTGTAATGCCCTCATCCTCCCAGTACCCCTAAGGCCTTGGGATTTAGAAGACAAAGACCAGTGACTTTGCTTTCTGCTTTGTCATGGCCCTTCCCTGAGGAAATAAGGACCTCAGTTAACAACTCATAAGTCTCACCAGCTGGGAGGGAAAGTGTGCTGAGAGCCACCCTAGCCTAGAGGACAGGGAAGCTCCAGAAGGGAGGGGAAGGAGAAATCTACTAGATGTGTGAGAGTCAGGTGGGGGTAAGGGGAAGTGGTGTGCGGGTTCCATGCTGAAAAGGAACAGCATGTGCAAAGCCTCTAAAGGAAGAGGAAAGGAAGGCAGAGTTGAGAGAGAGGCGAGAGATGGGGAGTGAGGGATCAGCGGACCAGTCAGACTTTATACGCAGCCTAGTGGGGAGTCTTTGAAGGGATTAAAGCAAGACAGTGAGATAAGATTTGTATAGACATTACGTTGAATAAAGTGAAGTGGATTTGAGAAGACTTCGAGAGGCAGAAATACTGGGTCTTGGTGACTGATTGGTGTGGGGGGAAGGGGAAGCCCCCCATGCTCTCACTGTCAGGTTTGCCCAGATTCTGGAGGGGCAGCTCCCTCACAACCACTGCCAGGAGCTGTCACACCCAACGTGCATGCTTGCGAGGGTGGCGGGCCATGGCAGGACAAGACCTCCTGGGACGGATGTGACATGCACTCTCAACTGTCTGTGGCTTCACTAAGGTCCTTAATCCATGAGCAAGGTTTCTCTCTAGACTCCCTGAGGGAACAGAGCTAAGTGGCCTCCAACAATGGGGCTTCTCAGCCAAGGATGTGGGAGCAGAGGCCCAGCAGGCTTGGGAGGCAGTCGAGAGGAGGGAGAGCCGCTGGGTGCCCTGCAAACAGGACAGCACCCTCCGGTGACCAGGTGACCCACTCTGCCTTCAACAGGAATTACTGGGAAGAGCAAGGTTAGGAGGATGGACAGACTCCTTGCACACCTGAGGTGGGGAGATGAGTCTGCACTGGGACAAAATCTAAGGCTACCTGGGCCCCTGTGCCACTCATTCTGGGCACCCACTCCTGGCACCCTTGTGCCCTGAGCAGCAAAGCCACAAGATGAATGTGCCCGTCTTCCCGGAACAATAATTTGACTCCGAGAATGTGAGGGAAATAATGTTATTTCCATACTAAACAGTATGGTGAACTAGAATGCAAAGTTTGTGTGTGGATTTTCCATAAACAGAAGACTTGAGATGCCACTGGGGCTTTGAGTCGGCGGTTTTGAGCCAAGCCCCTCAGAGCTCTGGGGGAATGTGGTCTGGCTCCTCAGGGCGGCACTTAGGTGGAAAAGTTTGAGAAAGAGCACAGAGTTTGTTAACACCCACGGTCCCAAAGATTGCTCTGCAAGCAGTGGCTGCTGCTGCCGGGGACAGCTGCGCGTGGAAGGGCTGCGGGCCACACAGGAGGCACCCTGACGAGTGGCTTCTGCCACCCGCAACGTTGAGAGACGATAGAAGTGTTGGCAGCGTCCCTCACTGGCGCGTGGTGACCTCTCTGGGAGCCGTCCCCAGTTCCCAGCAAGTCGTCCCCGTTATCTGTCCCTCTGGCCCCAGCACAAGCCGGCTCCTCTCTGCCTGGCGACTCCCACCGAGGATGGAGCCAGCACGAGTCCAGCTGCACTTGGGGCAGCCAGGAGCAGGAGAGGAGGCAGGAGAGAAAACAGCCAGTCCCGCAATGGTCTCTTTGGGCTCTGTTTTTGCCGCCAGTGCCCGATTCTGCCACCTGTGCCCCCTGGTCAATGAGTACCAGAGTGGCTGGGGGTGAGAACAGGGGGCCACAGGGCTGGGTGGGAGGGGAAGTGTGGTAGGACGGCCAGCAGGAGACAGAGGAAAGGGTGGCAGCCCTTTGGGGTCTGACGGAGAGAAAGAGAAAGAAAAGAAGGACAAGCCCAGGGGAGAAATGAGGGACTTCGTGTATTGTCATCGTCCTCTGACGAGAGGAGAAACCCCACCAGGGGAAGCAGGCCATCTGCTCTGTTCCAGTCAGGGGGTCCAATAGGACCTCTGCGGAGGCACCCAGTGGCCCTTGGTGGGTGAGGACTTGGGACAGAAAAAAAGGAGCCGGACCCACTCCTCAGGAAGCCCCTGACAGAGGGGGACACAGCCCTGTCCTTAGACACGGCCTTAGAAGTCACCTGAAAACCGGGCCCTCTGAGGGGAAGGGGCCTGCCCCAGGCCTGTCTGAGGAGAGCCCCAGTCTGAGGGGGGTGGTCTCCTTAGGGCCCTGCAAAGGCTCTTGCCTCCCTCACCACATGTACTTCTGCGGCTTTGCTCTAAATTCCTGTAAGCTGAGATGGGAAATCCCAGGAACTGAAACACTTTTAATCACCCTGCTTTATTGCCCTTCCCTGGGTGACTCAGCCGTAGGAAAATCACAGCTCCCCAGTGAACCTGGGATGAAAACCACAAGGGAGAGTGACAAGTGAGAAAGGCGCTATTGACACAGCCTTGGCAGCTGTGGGCTTGTCCCCAGAAAGGGGCCTCGGAAGTAGCTGCTCTCAGCTGCTGCCCTGACAGAGGCAATGGGTGGGCTGGGGCCAGAGGACACTCAGCCCCAGGGAGCGGGGTTGCCCCAGGTGCAGGCAGGGGCCAGTGCACAGCAGCACAAGTCTAGGGTGGTCTCGGGGTGGGTGATTTGCTGTCCGGGCTCTGACTCCTGCCCTTCCCAGCACAGCCACATCCGGCCTTGGCTCATGCAGGCTCCCCACCTGCAATGCCCTCCCTTATCCGAGTGCCACATCCTGCTCTCCGGCCGCCCCTGTTGGCCTCCTCAGAGCTGTCGTCACACCCTGTATCTGAGCCCTTCTTGGCACTTGCTGTCACCTGACTGATTTGGGGTATTGGGGGCTTTTGTCTTTTCTTCTCACCTAGACCCTGCAACTTCAAGAACAGGCATTGCCTGCAGCAGAGTGGGACCGGCCCTTAGGAAAACCTAAATGCAGGAAGGAAGGAGTAGAACTACAAGCCACACTTTCAGTTTTCTTGGCAAAAGCCAGATATTGGGGGCCACGGAATGCTGGGGGCCACTCAACCCCACTGCCTTTCTGCAGGACTATAAGAGGGAGACACCTCTCCAAGCTGAAAGGGGCCTTAGAAATCACCTGAAAACCAGGCCCTCTGAGGGGAAGGGGCCTGCCCAAGGCCACATAGCTTGCCAGGAGCAGAGCCAGGGCTTGCACTGGGGTCCACTTTTCCCCTCCCTCTGCGTGACCCTCCACCCTTGTACCTGGACCCTGGGCTCTGGGCCAGCTGAACCCAGAGGGAGACATACCGTTCTGAACTACTCCCTGGGGCGAGGTGGGCGGGGCAGCCATGGCAATGGCTGGCCGGTCCTACCCAGGGTGGGCACATTTCATCACCTAGCCAGCTTGGCCAGGGCTGGAAGCTTCTGCAGCCCAGGGAAAGCTGCACTTTGCAAACACTGAGCTACCTGGATCTCTATCCCAGTTCTTACGCAAGAACCCAGGACGTTCCAGCCCCAGCCGGTGGTAAGAGCAGGGTTGCCTGCATATCCTTCTCCTGCCAGGGCAGCTCCTGGGCTCACTGTAGCCTAGGGGTGCTGGCATGGGCTGCTCAGGAGGGCTCCTGCCCAGTTTTTCCTACTGCCACCTGATGGCAACAGTATTTGGAGATGATCACACAAATTAGTATTCCAGGTTACTCTGCCTGGCACTTCACAGATATTTTCTCACCTAACCCTCTTATAAACCCAGTGAGGAAGCTACTGTTATTATCCCCGTTTTACAGCATGGAGACATTGGGGCCCTGAGCCAGGCAGTGACTTGCCCAGGCAGCCCAGCCGGCACATGGTATAGCCAGGACTGCCCAGCTCCAAATCCATGCTCTCCATCACCACTCTGCCAGCAACCCAGTTGATGCCACGCCCCTCAAACCTCTCACATGCTCCCAAGGAGAAGGGTACTCCCACCCTGGGTGCAAGACACAAGCCCTCTGGATAAGTTACAAAGTGACTGAAGGTGCTGGGGGAGTGGGCGGCGTCAGGACCCTCTGCTTAGCCGCAATGGAACTGTATATTGGAAACCCACTTGTAATCTCCCCTTTGCCTGGTGCACCTGCTAGGAAAGCAAGAGGGATGGGAACTAGCATTTGGCATCAGGGAAGCATCTACTGGGTGCCAGCCCTGGGCCAGACACTTGTAAGATGATGACATTCAGCCCAGGGCAGGGCAGATAATTTGAAAGTTCTTCAGTGTTTGAACCAGCTGTGTTTTAGGGCTGGTGTCCAGAGGGAGACAGCCTCTACTGAGGGTGCCCAGGGATCTACCCTTTGACCTTTCCTGCTCAGTACTGTCCTTAGAGACCATGATGAAGACACACCCACCTACTGAGTTTCCAGACAAGGCCGGGCAGGGTGGGCTAGTTAACATGCGGGAAGACAGAATCCAGAGGGCAGTCTGCCCCATGAAAGATGAGGTGGTGTAGTTCAACATAGAACAGCCATCAAGGCCTTACTGTTTGCCAGGCACTGGGGGCCCAAAGGGACAATGAGGGGTCACAGCCCTGGATGCAAAATGAAGGGTTGAATGGAATCTCAGGACCTGATGCCAGACTTGGAGTCCACACAGTATAGAATGATTAACTTGGGGGGAGGGTCAAGAAAAGGTTTACAGGAGAGGGGCTTATCTGAGCCTGGCCTTGAAAGGCAAATTAGAATAATAGAGCTTCCTGCCCATGTAACCACAGGATTAGTGTGAAAATCCGATGAGATAAGGGAGGAGAAGATCTTGTGACCTGATTAAAAAAAAAAAGACAACTGCTATACTTCCACAGGTGAGGAAACTGAAGCCCCAAAAGGGAGTATGACTTACCCAAGATCAGCCAATGATTTAGAGGCAAATGCAACACTTGAACCGGACCTTCTGATTCTAGCACTGGGTTCTGGCTTCTCTATACTGACTTTCCCAGAGAGTGAATTCCATTGCTAAAACTGCTTTTCTAAGTATCTTGTTTATGAATGTTAATACAGAGTGGTGGTCCTTTACACTATAGTATGAATTAGTGGACAGCATGCTTGACAAAGAGATGGCAAAGAACAAGGCAGTAAGGGAAATGTAAAAGTGGGAAGGGAGGTTGGAGATGAGAAGGGGCAATTTGGGCATATGTAAGACTTGGGGACGGGGGGGCATTAAAGTACCTAGGCAATGGGGCACAGGGAGGTTTGTCTGGAAGCAGGAAGAGAGTTCAGAAAATAGAGATGAGAACGCCAAATACAAACTTTACCACATTAACCAAAGGCTCTGTGTCCAGATCCTTCCTCCCCAGGGGGAGGAGCTGGGCCTGGGGTAAGACAGCAGAGACCTATCCCATGGGCCTCTCTGAGCCTCCAACTCTACTGAGAGCTGCCCTGGGGGCAAATGGGAGCTTGCCCCCATTTCCCTTCCTTATGCAGAAGGAAAGAAGAAAATAAGCAAGAATCTGAGACAGGCATTCAGGCTTTCTGGGCCACCCCTGCTCCCCACCCTGAAAGGAGCCTTGCTGCAACTTTTAAACTTGTTTAATAGAAATCATAAGCTGGCAGTGAGGATGCACGTTCATTATGTGAAAGTGCTGAGTTCCCAAGGTAGCTGGACTCGAGGATAATGCAGTCATTTTTTTTTTCTTATTTTTCTTTATCTTTGTTGACCTGGCCCTCTCTATCCTCCAGCCACCTCCATCATTAAGCCAAGGTTTGGAGAAAACAAACAAACAAACAAACAAAAATATTTTTAAAAAGTTAGGGCTGGGCACGGTGGCTCTCGCCTGTAATCCTAGCACTTTGGGAGGCCCGGGTGAGAGGATCACTTGAGGCCAGGTGTTGGAGACCAGCCTGAGCTACATAGCAAGACCCTGTCTCTACAAAAAATTAAAAATTAGCCAGGTGTGGTGGCACAGGCCTGTAATCCCAGCTACTCGGGAGGCTGCGATGGAAGGATCATTTGAGCCCAGGAGTTTGAGCTGTGATCTCACCATTACACTCTAGCCCAGGTGACAGAGCAAGACCCTGTCTCGAGGGGGAAAAAAAAAAGACAGAGAGAGAAAGAAAGTTAAAAATGCTCATTATTTCACTGTCTAAGTGAACAAACTATAGTTAACACTTTGGGGTACTCCCTCCCAGTCTTCATACTCTGTAAACGAATACCTGTGTATTTCTCAGAAGAGCAGACAGCCTGGGTAATGGCTTTACATGCTGCTCCCTGCCTCCTAGGAGGGGCAGAGGACAGTCTCCTTTCTAAAAAGCCCCTTGGGCACCCACAGAAAGGCAGGTCTGTGGATCTTCCTGGTGGATCCAAGTACCAGATCATTTGCATGTATTGATCCTTCAAGCTGATTTATATGAACATCCCTGGGTCATTGACCACCCCTAATACCATAAGTACAGACAGCCCTTTCACCTCGCCATCAACACCCCCCACGCTAGGAACTTGGTAATTCTGTGCACTTCACTCTTCCAGTCTGTCCCTGTCTCCTGAGGAGCTTGGCCAACTTCATGTCTGTGTTTGCTGTGGCCTCAGAGTTGAAGTCCTGTCTTATGCTGAAAATGAACAGTGTCTGTCTGGACCTGGTCCACTGGGGCAGTTCAGCCAATCACAGCTAAGCGTGCCTGGAGATCCTTATGTTACCTGATAATAACAGTGGCTGTCAATCACTCAGGGCCAGGCACTGTACTGGGCTCTTTACATTATTGTCTTATCTAATCTTTACAGCCCCATCACAGGACACTCCTAGAGCCCACTTTACAGATGGGGAAACTGAGGCTCAGGGATGTAGGCTGATTTGCCTAAGGATGCCTGGCAGGACAGTCTAAAGCCATTGACCTTCCCATTCCTCTCCACTGCCTCCACGACACCCAGTGAAAACATGTTTATATGTCAGTGCCATTCAGAACTATTGCTCACCCCAAGATAGCCCCATGTTTCCTGATATCCATTTCACCAAAAGCAAAAGCTCGAACATTTTAGTTCACCTGAATGGCTTTATCTCAACTAAAAGCACATATTCCATGAGCCTATTCAAACCATGGAAACAGCCCTATCACCTCCGTCCCTGCCCTCAGGAGTGCCTTGGGAACCCTGGTTTGGGAATATCTAGCTAGTTCAGCATATCCAGGCACTGGCCTCCCTCCAGGTGTTCAGTCATCTTGGGGGATCTCTGTCCCATTCAGTCACTCATTGGTGATTTCTTGAGCATCTGATATATGTTCAGGACCCGGCTTCCTGCCCTCAGGAGCCCCCAGGGATGAGTGTGTTTCTTTGTAACCTGGATGTACCTGTTCATTAATTGCCACAGGTCAGGTTCTCTGGGAAGCAGCTGCAGACATGAGGTTAGGCGTGGGAAAGGCTTGCTGGGGAGTGAGGCCCATGAAAGGAAGCAGATGAGAGCAGGTTTGGGCAGGAAGCCATGAGACAGTGAAGCAGATCTGACCCTTTCTGCCAGCCCAACAGGGAACTCCTGAGCAAAGATTGCCTGCTAGAGGAGGCCTGAACTGGAAATGACTAGGTACGAGAGCCACTGCTGTGCTCAGCCATTGGCCCAGCCACCCTAATGCAGCCCTCAGGCGAGGCACTTGCATGCCCCTGCAGTGAGCACCTCCTTAGAGTCTCACTAAGACCCTAGGAGCCTCACTCTCCTCACCCTGGTCCCAGCCCAGAGAGGCCAGTGACTGGCACAGTCAGCACACCACACCCCTCGCCACTGGGCAGTCATCCTTTCTGCATGGCGCATCCCTGTGTTTGCCACATTCTTTCATTCAGCGAATACTTACTGGGCACCTCCTGGGGGCCAGGCTTTGGGGATGCAATAGTGAAGGAACCAGGCCCAGGCTCTGGCCTCTGGAGCTCCCCATCTACACGTCTCCCTGTGCATTCTTGTGAACGTGCCACGTTGTCTGTGTGTCGGGGTGAGGGCATGACAGGCCTGTGTCGGCCACACCTTTGGCTCTGGTTGTGTCCCCGTGCGGGTGCGTGGTGAGGTGCATGCTCATGCAGGGTCAAGGGGGCTCTTGAAGGTTTGGGGAGTTTGCAAAGCAGCTGCAGCTTCAGAAGAAAGAGGAGAGGACCAAAGAGGAAGGCGTGAAAAGGGAAAGTGAGTCAGTGTGGCGGAGTCCGGCAGGGCATTTTCACACACAAATAAATTAGTCGATAACAGTGAGGAGGGCTCATGCAATCCTGGGCTGGCAGCTGGGCTCCAGCCAGAGAGGAAAACTTTCTGCTTCCTTGAGAACTAGGGAGTGGGGAGAGGAGTCGATGAAGAAAGCCCCGTGGCCAAGAGCCAGGGCTGAGGGGCATTCGGAGGGAGGAGCAGGCTGGCAGGGAGGACGGGGCGCAAGAGCCCGCTGGGCGCCAGCATGGACCTAGCCCTCAAGCCTGTGAGCCACATGCAAACCATGCATTTGAATAAGAAGAAGTGGCAGAACATTTGTGTAGCTCTTTACCCAGTGTTCCCAGCGCGCCCTTCCCCCAGTTGAGCCTGTGGCCCAGGATCGGGGACTCCTGCTAGACTCCTCTCTTCCCCTCAGCCCATCAGTCCCCAAGACCAGTCTACCTTTTGAAGCCTCCATGAATCCTGCTCTTTGCCCCTCCCCATGGCCTCTGCCCCAGCCTGGATGGACCACACTCCCTCTCTGTCCCCTGGTTTCAACAGTCTCTCACCTGCCCCCTTTGATCCATTCTCTTTGCTACAAAATTTACCACAGCACTCTCTTGCCTAAACCCCATTGTCCTTGAGACAAAGCCTCCTATTCTCTCTCTCTCTCTCTCTCCACACACACACACACACACACACACACACACACGTGCGCACCTGCAAGCTCTCTTGCCTGGGAGCCTCCCCGATCACTGCTCCCTCTGCCTGGAACACTCTTGCCCCCACTAATTCCTGCTGTGACCCTCAGGCCTCAGCTTCCACACTGCCCATCCAGGAGGCCTTCCCTGGATTGCCAGCCCCACCCCAAGGCCTGGTGTTCCTGCTCCGGTTGTCTGCCATGGCATTTACCAGGTTACTGTTACCAGTTCGTTATAGTGAATCCGAGACGGATAGTCCCCTGTCTGTGTCGCCCATAGTGTGCCCACAGGGTGCAGCACCGATGTCATCCACAAATATTTTTTGAGCATTTATCAGATGTCTGGCAGTACAACAGGCCCTGGGGAAAGGACGGGGAGTTAGCGAAGTTCTCGTCTTCACTGAGCTTACACTCGGTTCGTGCACGTTCTAGAGTCACGGCAGGGAGCATGTGCTGGCTTTATAATGGGGAAGGAAGAAAAGGCAGGGGAAAGAGAAAAGAAAGAAAGGCCTGTCCCTGCCCAAAGTCCTTGGAGGGTCTTCAGAGTTCAGGGCCTGCCCTAAGTTTCTTGCCTTACTTCCTTTCACTTTCTTGCATAAACTTTATGTTCCAGAGAAAATGCAGTTCCCCAAAGCGCCATGCTTGTGCCTACCTCTGAGCCTCTGACCATGCTGTGCCACCTACCTATAACAGGTCTCGTAGTTCCTGGTTGACCTCCATGACTTAGGTCTCAAGCGTCACCCCTACCCCCAGCTCGTATCAGATGCTTCCTTCTCGGGGTTCCCATGACATGGGCACATACCTCCCTGGTGACCTTATGTTGCACGCCATTCGTCTGCATGCCATGTCTTTCTCCCACCAGACTGTGAGCTCCAGGAGGGCAGGAACCAAGTCTTATTCATCTCTGATCCCTTGAGAACCTAGAGCTGTGCCTGGCACAGAGCGGCCAGTTTGGTATCTGCTGGGCTGAGCAAAAAGAACTTCACCTCAATCCTGTGCTTTACTCACTAGCCCCCTAGTCTCCCCAGCCCTGCCCAGGCCCACATGCTGCTCAGGCCAAGTAGAGGGCTGACTGTCCAGCCCCCATCCCCATTCTCCTGTGGGTCCTCAACTCTAGTGCACCTGGGCAGGCACGAGGCTCTGGGGTCCTGGACCCAGTGGGGACCAACAGCTCTTCATAGACCACTCTCCTGGCTGCCCCCAGCACTACTCCCTCACCCCTAAAAGACATCACTATCCATCACTATCCATCACTATCCTGACACCTAACATAGTAGATTCTTTGTTGCTGTGTTTGAACTGTATGTAAATGGGATCACGTGATATGTCTTTTTTAGAATCTGACTCCTTTCCCCCACCACCATGTTGTGAGATACATTCACATTGCTGCACACAGCAGTCACTGTTCCTTTTCACTGCTGTGTAATATCCCCTTAAAAGAATGTCCCATCGCTTATTTATCCATTCTACCATCGCTGGGTGTCTTGGCTGTTTCCAGTGTTTAACTCTGACACATGTCACTGCCATGAACATTTGGAGCAGTCTTATGGTGAGCAGACACATGCATTTCTAGAAACCTAGGAAAGGAATTGCTGGGTCATAGGATATGCATGTGTTTAACTTTAAAAATGTTGCCAAATGGTTTTCCCAAGTAGTTGCACAGCATTAAAAGAGAAAGTCTAAGTCCACATAAACATATATATTCCCCCCATTTCATACACAGTGGAAGGGACTGGTAATACTGCTTGAGAGGAGGGGGGGACTCTGAGTGGTTAAAGGACAGGGCTGGGGGAGACACAAATTTCGCTCTGTGGTCTTTTATACCTTTGGAATTTTGAAGTAATTACAATTACAGAGTAACAATTTTTTTTTAATTAAAAAAGAAGGGGGGCCAGGTGAGGTGGCTCACACCTGTAATCCTAGCACTCTGGGAGGCCAAGGTGGGAGGATCACTTGAGCTCAGGAGTTCGAGACCAGCCTGAGCAAGAGCAAGACCCCATCTCTCTTAAAAATAGAAAAATTAGCCAGGCATCATGGTGTGCACCTGTAGTCCCAGCTACTCGGGAGGCTGAGGCAGGAGGATCGATTAAGCCCAGGAATTGGAGGTTGCAGTGAGCTATGGTGATAGAGTGAGACTCTGTCTCAAAAAAAAAAAAGGAAACTTCAGCCCCCTCCTAACTCCCCCACCTTCATATTAATATACATATGTATATATATATGTAAAAGAAGGCAGAGAAAAAAGCCCATGTGCTTTTCAGACACCTTCTCAGGATGTTTATAACAGCACCCTCGGTTTCCACTCACCCTCAGATCCCTGTCCGAGAGTGACACCCCCTACCCCACCCCTCCGTTCTTAACTTTTACATAACTGCTAATGGTTACCAGGAGACAGACAGCTCCTGGTCTGCATGGAGAGGCAGGGGGCACCCCACCCCACACCAGGAGCTCCCAGCCTGAGGTGGGGGAGTGGGAATCAGAGCCTTGCAGAGAACAAGAGACAGAACAATAGGGCGGATGGATAAACACAGAGCTAACCACATCCATAAATTCCGAGGAGACAGGGAACCGAGGTGTGGTCGAGACTCGCTGGAGATGATCTGGAAAGACTTGCTAGTTGGGAAGGGTTTATAGGGCAGGGGTGACAGAGGACATGGAAGAGGGGAACACGACCCGAATGCGAGGGGGGAGGCAGGTGTTGAGGATATGTGGACTGTGGGCCGCTGCTCCCCTTCTCTGTCCCTTCTAGAAACTTCTACCACCCTACTCCCCACACACACGTGCGACCCCGACCCTACGAATGTTGGACGTTTCTCATTCAAGGACACCGTCGGCCACCTGCTTACTCAGGTTCCGGGCAAGCTAGGTCTAGGGGGAGAAACAGAGAAGGCTCCTGGCCCACCCCCATCTAACCCACACCATGTCCAGCGGGCACCTGCACCTCTAACTGAGGCCAAGAGGAAGTGGCTGCCTAGCCGGGCCCGGAGGAGGGAACACGCACCACCTGGCTGCGCCTGCGTCCCTCCAGCCACATCCTCTGAGAAGGGCTGAGGAGGGGGCTGGCAGCGAGCAGAGGGTCACTGCCAAGTGCTGAGACTCAGTCCTCAGGGGCAGCCTAACACCTGGCAGAGGTGAGGCATGTCACTCACTCACCCTCCCACTCTCTCATTCTTCCCTGTGGCAAAGGCCTGGTGTAAGGTAGTGCTAACAAAGTGAGGAAGACAGATGTTGCTCCGCTAAGCTTACGGCCAAGATGCATTCCCTGGCTTGATGTGATTCTAGAAACATCAGGAAGATTCCCCTCTCCCAGGTGAAGCTTTTCCTCCAGCTTGCCTAAAATCCCACCATTACAGTTACTTAACTGTAGATTAGGGGTAGATTGTGGGGCCTGAAGCTCAAACAATTTGGGAGGGAGCACTCATAGAAAAATAATTCAAAAGTACACATTTTACAAAAGCATGTGACCACGGGAACACACTGCTGAGCCCACAGCCTTGGAAGGGCCCAAGCCAGTGAGAGAGCATGAAGCCTGGGTTTTCTTAGTTCTTGGTAAGCCCAGCCCTCTGCAGATTAAGGCACTGCTTCTTAGGAGCGTAGACATCAGTGGTAGGAACCAGTCCTCAGGACAAGGCCCATGGGAAGAATGCTGGGCATGGAGGGCTGGCATGTGATCAGTTCTGGCATCTGACACAGACTGAGGGGCTCCACGAGGCGCCGAGCCTAGAGAAGATGGTAGGAAGGGGATATCTCCACCACCTGTCTGACCTCCTTCCCCCTAGAGGCTCAGAGCACAGCCCCTGCCCCCCAAGGAGAATCCGGCTCCCTCTTTGTAGCCAACAGGAGCCTCTCCCTCCTGTTTCCCAGTAGAGTCAGGGAGTGGGTGCTGCATGCAGAAATGCGTTCGGTATGAGCCTCCCCCTCCACCTGGGGCTGCCTCGAAAAGAGAGAGTGATGCCCCAAAGGGAAGGTGGGTTTCCTGTTTCTGTGCCAACCCTGAGTGGCTTCTCTCTCTGGGTCCATTGGAGTAAATCAGTTTATACCAACCAAAGTCTTTTGAAAACCCAGGGTCTCCAAAGGTCTTCCTAGCCAGGAGCTTTCAGCTAAAGGAGATGATGGGGTTTATTTCTACCTCAGTTTCTTAAAATTTATAAATTAAATACAGTCATGTGTCGAATAATGACAGGGATACGTTCTGAGAAATGCTTTGTTAGGCAATTTCATTATTGTGCAAACATCATAGAGTATATTTACAGAAACCTAAATGGGATAGCCTACTTCACACCCAGGCTGTATGGTACAGCCTATTGCTCCTAAGCTATAAACCTATACAGCATGTTACTGCACTGAAAACTGTAGGCGATTGTAACACAATGGTAAGTATTTGTGTATCTAACCTATGTAAAAGAAAAGGTACTGTAAAAATACAGTATAAAAGATTTGAAAAAAGGCACACCTGTCGAGGGCGCTTACCATGAATGGAGTTTGTAGGACTGGAACTTGCTCTGGGTGTCAGTGAGTGAGTGGTGAGTGAATGTGAAGGCCTAGGTCTGGGACCTTCCTGTACACTACTGCAGACTTTATAAATGCTGTACACTTAGGCTACAATAAATTTATTTAAAAAAATTCTTTCTTCAATAATAAATTAACCTTGATGTAGTGTAACTTTTTAACTTTATAAGCTTTTTAAATTTTTTTTAACTTTTTAACTCTTAAGATGACACTTAAAACACAAACACATTGCAGCTGTACAAAAATATTTTCTAACTTCATATCCTTATCCTATAAGATTTTTCTATTTTTAAAATGATTTTTATTATTATTATTATGTTTTAGTTTTTAAACTTTTTTGTTAAAAACTAAATACATAAACACACATTAGCCTAGGCCTACACAGGGTCAGGATTATCAATATCACTGTCTTCCACCTCCACATCTTGTCCCACTGGAAAGTCTTCAGGGGCAGTAACACACATGGAGCTGTCATCTCCTATGACACCAGTGGCTTCTTCTGGAATACCACCTGAAGGACCTGCCTGAGGCCATTTTACGGTTAACCTTTTTTTAGTAAGTAGAAGGAGTACACTCTAAAATAACGTACTTCTGCAGTCCCAGCTACTCAGGAGGCTGAGGTAGGAGGATCACTCGAGCCCAGGAGCTCAAGACTGCAGTGAGCTGTGATTGTGCCACTGCACTCCAGCCTGGGTGACAGAGTGAGACCTTGTCTCAAAATTAATCAATTAATTTAATTTAATTAAATAACGGTACTTCTCAGGACAGAGGGAAAAAACAGTTAAAAAAAGTATAGTATAGTATTAACAAATACATAAACGAGTGACATAGTCATTTATTGTCATTATCAAGTATTATGTGCTATACATAATTGTATGTCCTATACTTTTAAACTATTGACAGTGGAGTAGGTTTGTTTACACCAGAATCACCACAAACACAGGAGTACTGCGTTGTGCTATGATGTTATGCATTATGGCTAAGTTGTCACTGGGCAATAGGAATTTTTCAGCTCCATTATAATCTTATAGGACCACCATCATATATGCAGTCTATCTTTGTCATTATAAGGCACATGGTTGTAATTACTTTTCTCACCCTGAAGACCTTTCTAACTATGACATGAAATCTAGAAGCCATAAAATAGAAGCTTGATACATTCAACTCCAGACAAAAGTTTTTTTAAAATTTCTGCATGGCAAAAACTATCATAAGCAAACCCAAAGGACAAACAACAAACTTAGAAAAGTATTTGTGACTAATATCATAAAGATATAGCTAATTTCTCTAATACAAAAAAAGCTCCTACAAATCAATAAGAAAAACACCTACAATCCTCAATAGAAAAAAGTGAGCAAAGGACATGAACAAATTACAGAAAAAACATTCACAGGACTCTAAAACATTTGAAAAGATGCCCAACTTCACCTGCAATAAGAGAATTGCATTTTAAACTAGCACTGCTATACCATTTTTGGCAAAGATTTTGAGAAGCAGCACTCAGATCTTTCCGCTGAGCATGTAAATTGGAACAAACCCTCTGGAGAACAATTTGACAACAGTTAAAGAAACGGTACATTCACTTTGGTACATTCATTTCGACCTAAGAATTCCACTTTGCTGTTGCAGTTTTTGCATGTTAAACCACCTAACCATACTAGCTGTTCAAAAGTAAATTGAAACAAATTTAAAAAGCTTTCCTTGGAGTAACGTGGGTGCTTACTGACCGAGTACACCGTGGTGCTTGTGACTGAGATTCTTGAGCAGCTTCTTACTCAGCTACACACGACAGTTGATGTGTGGTTTTTTGACCATTAAAAGAACTTTAAATAGTTTTTAGATACTGTCATTTATTGTTTTCTGCCTATCCACAATGGCTAGTTGGTTAGGAATGGGAAGTTACACAACAGATGGACACTGAAGCATAACAATCCAACAAGGAATTTTGAAATTTGCCTCAACGGGCTCATCACAGGTCTGTAATTTGCCTTCAGCTGATCAAAATTATTTTAAAGTACACCAAGGAGCCTTACGTCTTAAAAATAATATTAAAATGAAACAAGAAAGGGCTGATTTTTTCCAATTAGGCTCTGCTTTTATTGGAAATGTAATAGCCATAATGTGCTAAGTGTGGAGACAAGTGTAGGCAAAAATGGGGTTTAGTTTCCACTCATTCATCATGGAACCATTACTCCTTCTATTTGGGGCAAATAAAGAATTATGTACTTCTCCAAGAGAATAAGAAAGGCTCCCTAAGGTTTTGTACCCCTGCAGAATGTAGTACTTACAGAGCAGAGACAGCTTGTGTCTTTGAGAAGTACAGAGTGTTGTCCTGGTACACACAGGGAGGGGCTGGCAGTGCGAATATCTGTATCGAGCTAGCTAGCAAACAGCTATATTGAGATATAATTCACATACCATGTAGCTGACCCATTTAAAGTGAACAATTCAATGGTTTTCAGTATATTCACAGAGTTGTGCAACCACCACCACAATCAGTTTCAGAACCTTTTCATCACCCCAAAAGGAAACCCCATAACCATTAGCATTCACTCTACATCTCCACTTCCCCCAGCCCCTGGCAACATCGATCTACTGTCTGTCTCTATAGATTTGCCTGTTCTGGACATTTCATATAAATGGAGCTATACAATTTTAAAAAAAAAGGAAAAAAACAGCCTGTAACCTCCCTCCCATCCCGCAGAACCCGGACTGGAAATGTGCGGCAACGAACCAATTGATTTTTCATGATTCAAGATGCAAGAATGCCGCATATTATGTCCTGAAATAATTTTTAAAACTTGTTGATGTTCTAACATTTAAAATAGTATCAATCCACTCTTAAATACACTCAATCCCTAATCTAAACATGGTATGACTTGCCATTTTGAATTTGTTCAACAATTGTGTTTTTCCTTAAGTAATAAGTGGCCATTACATTGGAAAAACTCAGAATTAGTCTTTATACATTATAAATGTTTAATGAAAATGAATTTTATAATATAGTCTTTAATAATATATTTCCATTCCCAATATTATATATTAGCGTTGAAAGTATCAGCAACTTTTAAATAACTAAGAAATACTTTCTAAGCCCTGATATTCTTGGCGTCCAAGACTCAATAGCCAGAGATGTCAACAGTCAGTGTCTAGAACTGCCCCAATGCTGACCCCTGGGGAAACACCTGAAGGAAGCCAGGTGGGAGTGAAACATTTTCTTGTAGATGTTACCTATGTCTTCAGCAATTTGTAAATGCTCATGATCTTACTTGAGCCTCTCAAAGCTACTAGCATCTGTCTGTCTGTCTATCTATCTATCGATCTAGTTCTTCCCACTTTACAGACAAGGACACTGAAGCCCAGAGAGGCTTCCACCACTCGCCTAAGGTCACACCCAGGTCTAGGGCTCTGCATGCCCTGTCATTCAGAGGTGGCTGTGTTTAACAACTCCTAGCTTCCCGTCTACCTCCCCACCCCCCGGTATTCTGAGAACAAACCTGGGATTTTTGTGATGAAAGTGGCTCAGAGCACTGGTGGGTGGTGGGGGCTGGGGGCCTAGAAGGGGACTGGGGCAGAGGGCACTGAAGTCAACAGCAGCAATTCTGTTCCATGGACCACTAATGTGGCCAAAGCCCCTGGGAAAGCTCCCAACCAGGGCCCTATTAAATGTTTAAGCACTGGGGATGGTGGGAAGGAATAACTCTTGGAGCAGGGGTCAGGTGCAAGAAGCATGGAAATGGAGACTTTAACCCCAGGGGTGGGCAGTCGCCCCCCACCTCTGCCGTGTTCCTCAGAGGCCAGGAGGGGGCTTCCTGGGTCAGGCTGGCAAGCCCTCTTCCTCAAGAGTCCTGCTCTAAGCCACTGCAAACGAGGAGGAGTGAGAGACCCTTGAGTCCAGGAGCCCCCTCACCCTAATTTAAGTCAGTTAAACTGGAACTGGGCATGGGATTGGGGCTTGCCTGAGTCCTTTGTGAGGGCCAAACTGGATATGCAGCTGTCTGACCCTGTCTGTTTCCACCCCATCCCCTCTCCCACCACACATCCCTTTGCCACCTCCTGACAAGCCCACTCCTCAGGTCTCTGCCTTCCCAGCCCACCTCAGATTCCTTCCCTGGGCATGGAACCACTGATCCCTGAAGGTCAAGAATGGCCCCTAGCCAGGACAAGTGGAAAATGGTAAGAGTCAGTGCAACTGACTCATGGAAGCAGACATCCAAGCAGGACCAATGTCCAAGGCCTGCTTTCCCCTTAGCAAGGGCCACTGGGCTTCCTAGGTGGGGTTGCTGTCAGCTGGGAGCACTTGCTTTAAACCACCAGCACCCCCTTCATCACCATCAGCTTCCTCACCGCCACACATTTGAGGGCTGGGTGAGGTATTGTACAGGTGGTATTTCAATCCGAATGTTCTGTCCACCCTGGATTTGAGCCAGTTTCCTTGGGGGCCAGGAGAGCTTTGAGCTCTATGCTGAAGCTGCTGATTGTCACCTCATATCCACCCTCCACTTCTTCTTTGTTACACTGTTGGATTGTTGGAAGTGACAAAATACCCAGCTTAAAACAAATAAGAAATTTCCCAGACTCCCTTTCATAGCATGGTGGCTGATGGTACATTATTGTTGGGGAGGGGTTTCAGGGAAAGTTAATTAAAGGGACCTGATTGAGCTGACAGGTATCCTTTTGCCTTGTTTCTCATATACCTTCCTCTCTCCCTCAACTTGGATGTGCTGGCTGGAACTCCAGCTACCCTCTTGAACCAGAAGGCCCCTGAGGACAAGAATGGTGTCTGTTTATTGTAAAGGCTGGCAGATTGTCAGCTGCCAAGCAAATTTTTAAGGACTTTTGGATGATGATAGTGACTATGATGATGGTGGTAGTGCTGAGAATGATGCTGCTGACAATCTTGTAAGCTGCTTGTGGACATCCTGCTCCAAAGGTTTCCTTGTGAGTCCTTCAACTATCACTAGATGAGTGTCCTATGGGCAAACATTCTAAATAACCAGATCTTTAAACAGAAACTAGCGGCCTCTGTAGATAGCAATTGCCCGTCACATTACGAATTCACATCCTCTTCAACCCAGAGATTTCACTGAGAGAACTTTATCTTACAGATCACATGTGCACACAATTTTATATATATATATAAAGTTATTCATGGAAGCCTTGGGAATATTAGCAAACAGCTGGCAACAACATAAATGTCCATCAATAGGGCACTGGTTCAAGAAATCATGGTGTATCCAATCAATGGAACATTACACAGTTGTGTAAAAGAACGAGGACAATGTTTATGCAATGACAAAACTATCCTCAGGATATATTGAGCAGTGAGGGGAAAGGCCAAGTAGGGTGACAGCTGGTAGCTAAGGGAGGAGTAGGAGAGAGACTTACTCAGCAGTCCCCAACCTTTTTGGCACCAGGGACCAGTTTCATGGAAGACAATTTTTCCACGGACCAGTGGGCAGGGAGGGATGGTTCTGGGATGAGTCGAGTGCATTACATTTATTGTGCAGTCAAACCTCTCTGCTAATGATAATCAGTATTTGTAGCTGCTCCCCAGCACTAGCATCACCGCCTCAGCTCCACCTCAGATCATCAGGCATTAGATTCTCATAAGGAGCGTGCAACCTAGATCACTCGCATGTGCAGTTTACAGTAGGGTTCAAGTTCCTATGAGAATCTAATGCTGCCGCTGATCTGACAGGAGGCGGAGCTCAGGCAGCGATGCCAGTGATGGGGAGCGGCTGTAAATACAGGTGAAGCATCTCTGCCTGCTGCTCACCTCCTGCTGTGCGGCCCGTTTTCTAACAGGCCACGGACTGGTACAGGTCTGCAGCCTGGGGGTTGGGGACCGCAGGACTTACTGACTCTTGAATCATGTGAATGTATTACCTTTACAAAAAATAAACAAAACAAAATAAAACAACAGCCAGACATCAAATGCAGAGATTTTCAATATTCATTTATCCCGTAGATATTTATCAAGGGCTTGCTGAGTGCTAGGCAGTGGGCCACGGACTAGACCGAGAAGAAAGGCCTTCAGTAACGCTGTATATGGGGTGGTAGGTGGGGGCTGGGGGAGACCGGAAATGAACCAGCAACTACAAATCCATGTTGTAAATTCTGAAAACGGGATAAGTGCAGAACGCTGTGGGTACACAGAATACAGGATCCAGGCCAGATGCAGTGGCTCATGCCTGTAATCCCACCACTTTGGGAGGCCGAGGCAGGATGATTGCTTGAGGCCAGGAGTTTGAGACCAGCCTGGGCTACCTAGTGAGACCCCATTTCCACAAAAAAAAGTGGTTAAATAGCAAATTTTATGGTATATGTATTTTACCACAGTGAAAAAATAGTTTAAAAAATGTGGCTCCAGAGCAGGAGATAGTGAGGGCTCAGCCAATTTAGGAATGCTTCTTGGAGGAGGTGACATTTGAAAAGGTCTGGAAAATGTGGGCCTAAGAGGAGAAAAAAATACAGTGATGGAAGTTGGGGGACGAAAGTGAAAATGGCCCCAAGAGGGATGAGTCTGATGGCCTCTCCTGGGCCAGGCGGAAGGTGAGGAGAGAGTCGAGAGCATCAGGGGCTTGGTAAGTGGGAAAGGACCTTCAGGGTAGTGATGGTCATGACATGAAAATGTTGCAGGCAAAGAACACTTGAGGTGGGAATTATTAATTCCACTTTACAGATGTGTAAACTGAGGATCATCAAGGGGTAGAGGTTTGCTCAAGATGTTACTGCTTGTAGGAGGCACAGGGGGGATTTGATCTGTCAACCCTGGCTACACATTGAGATGCCCCAGAGAGCTTCTGAAAAACACACCGCCAGCATGGCATCCCCAGAGATTCCCTTCTCATTTCCTAGGGGTGAGGCTTGAGCACTAGTCTTCCTGAAAAGCTCCCCAGGGACTCGGGGACTCAGATGTGCTGACTGGATTGAGAAACACTGCTCTGAGACCTGGGACATTTTACTCCCTGCTGCCCTCAGGCAAGATGCGCAACTGCTACCAGCCTCATCTGTAAAATGGGTAAAAAAATATTTACCCTGATTATCTAAGGCCCGTAAGAGATGAACAGGATACCTGGTCTTCCCCTTTCCCCAGCCCCTCCCCTCCATCTCCTGGCTGAAGTGTCAGCAGCCAGGGACGAAGTGGGGCAGCTGAGGGACGAGGGGGTGAGGGTGGGGTACCCAGAGCACTGTGGAGCACACAGCCCAGAGGCTGCAGGCTGAGGAGGGCAAACTGATGGAGCAAATAAGTTAATATACAGAGGAATAGCAGAAGCTAAGTTTCTCACTGTCAGGGGAGTGCTTAATCACGTGGAAAAGAGGAAGGCAGAGAAATAAGTTCGGGATCAGCATCGGAAATATTGGTATGAACGCATGGTTTTAAAATATATTTACACAGATAGTTATTAAAATAGCTGTGGATGTCTGTGCATGGTGTATGTATTATGTATGTGTATGTGTATGCAATTGATCCTCATTATTCATGGAGCCTGTATTTATAAATTTGCCCACTTGCTAAAATTTATTTGTATCCTTCAAATCAATACTCACGGCACTTTTACAGTCGTTCCTGGACAGGTACAAAGCAGTAAAAAAATTCAAGTTGCCCAGTATGCACAGTCCTCCAGCTGAGGCTGAACAAGGCAACACTCTGCCTTTTCACTTTGGTTCTCATACTGTAAACAAGGCTATTTGTGGTCTATTTGGTGTCACATTTTTTGCATTTTTGTGCTTTTGGTTGGTGATTTGGCTGTTTAAGTAGACCTCAAGTGTGCTGCTGCAGAGCTGTCCAGTGTTCCTCAGCATGAGAAGGTTGTGATGTGTCTTACAGAGAAAATTATGTGGTAGATAAGCTCTGTTCTGGCCGGAGTTACAGTGCTGGTGGCCGTGAGTTCAACATTAATGAATCAACCATATATATTAAATAAGGTGTCTTTAAACAGAAACACACATAAAATGAGGTTGTGTATTGATTGTTTGACAAAAATATTGTGACCAGAGGTTCATGGGAACCTGTATTTGCCCTAGGAGCAATGGTTCAGTAATTTGCCAAGTCAGTGTTGGTGGCAACTTTATAGAACATAACCACTGCAGATATAGAAATTGGTTGTGTGTGTGTGTGTGTGTGCGCGTGTGTGTGTGTATCCTAGCTCTGTCTTTTGAGAGGGCCTGGAAGTAATGTCCCCCCAGTAACAACAAGCACACCGAGCTCTCAGATCTTGGTTTCTAAGTACTACTCTCCACTAAAAGGAACCAGGGGTCCTTATTCCAGGATTGGAGCAGGGAAAGTACAAGTGAGCCTGGAACATTTTATTGTGCCAGAAAGTAAGGAAATGCTCAAAGAATGATGGGGACATGTCAAAGGACACTAAAAGTCCGGTTGGAGAGGGTCTGTCCGGCCCAATCTGGGACAATTTGAACATTGAAATAAATACTATTAATAGATTTCAGCCAATTAAATAAAATAGGAATCCATGAGTCCATCCTGATATAAACAAACAAACAACTGGGAGAGAAAGGAACATTTTTCTTATATCAGAATGCCAACAAGATAGAAGGAATGACAGAAATAGAGACATCGCCATGGGCGATGGTATTTGATTCAGATGGGAGTTGTCGACAGATGTTAAAGCTGGTGGGCAGAGGTTTGATAAGGAGCAGCATATTGGCATAATCTCATATTATCTCCTCACAAAATACTTATTTTTTACAAAAAGGAGCGGAGACTTTATGGTGGAGCAGTCTGGCAGACACCAACTTGACTGAGGGATGGAGGTCCAGAGCATTTCTGTGGTATTTATTTATTGCCAAGAACGCATGCATGGCCTGGGTACGATCATGAGAAAACATCAGATGAGCTCGTGTTGAGGGCTGTCCTACAGAATAAAAGGCCTGAACTCTTTAAGACTGCTAAGGACACAAAAGACAGGGAAAGACTGAGAAACTGCTCTAAATTGAAGGAGATAGGTGAGGTACAACAACTAAATGCCACGTGTGGTCCTGGACCGCACACACCCAAGACGTTGTTGGGGCAGTGGGCAACAATTGAACAAGGTCTATGGATTGGATGGTTGTCTTGCGTCAGTATCAGTTCCCTAATTTGGAAAGCTGTCGGGTGACTTACACAGGCGATTATTCTTGTATTGATGGGCGTCACGTGTGCATCTCTCCAATTCAGAAAAAAGATGAATGGGTGTGTATAAAAAGACAGGGTGATGAAGCAAATGTGGCGAAATGTTCCAGAATGTGGGTGAAGGGGAGAAGGGAGTTCTTGGAACGTTCTTGCAATGCTTCTGTAAATTTGAAATGATTTCAAAATAAATTATTAAAAAATAATAAGCACGTGTACCCAAGCGCTTTGCAAACTGCACAAGAGGTACAAGGGGACTGTTGTAATCATTTTCTAAGCATGGGGGATTGCTCCGAGAGGATGTGGTCTGTGTGGGGGGGCCGTGTTGCCACGGAGTGTGTGTCTATTTATTTTCCATCCTCCAGGTTAACCCCTTGTGCCCCAGGGCAACAGGTGATGCAATCCATGCTGTGGCGAGGGAAGGGCCACAACTGAGCAAACACCAAACACGGGCTCAGCTGGGATGAAAGCTGAGGCTGTAGTTTTTATGACTCTTTATGCCTTATCATCTGTCACAGCTGAGTGATCCCTGCTGTCTGTTTATTCAGATACTTATAAAACTACACAGCCTCGTGCTTTGCTTGTGCAGAGCCTTGGAAATATCCATACAGTGCTGGCTGAGACAACTTGCTACCTGCCTTCCTGGCAGATATTCCCACACCATGTGGAGCTCTGTCTTAGATTTCAAGGGGGGGCCCAGAACAGGAACCAGAGAATCATAAGCCCAAAGTCACCCATCATGACAGGGTGGAGTCGACTGCCATTCCATGCTATCAGTATTTATTATGGGCCTAAAATGGGCAAGGTCTGACACTGGGCAACAAAGAGACATTTTTTAAAACCCTACTATGCATGGAACCGACTACCAGGTACACAGAGACGAGAGAAAAGAAAGACATGAGTATCACCTGCTCACAAGGCACTCGCAGCCTTGTTTAGTTTTCTTGTTAATTCCCTCATTCATTAATTTAACAGGTATGTATTAAGCCTCTACTCTATGCCACCCGCAGTACCAATAGCTTAATATACTTTGGTAAGCAAAACAGACAAACTCCTACATTCATGGCAGCATCTAACTGGAAGGACAGACATCACACCGGTAAACCAAGTCGATGTATAATTGCAGTTGTGAAGAGGGCTCTGAAGGAAACAAACAGAGGCTGTAAGACAGAGGATGAAAGAAGCTACTTTAGATAGGCTGGTCAGGCATGGCCTTTCTGACGATGTAATATTGAAGCTCACCTTGGAGGAAGGAAAGGAGAAGTAACAAACTGAAAAATGGCAGTAGTTATGGGAGCATTACAGGTAGTACTCTAGGTCCATAAGTGCTCTTCTGCCTTGAAATTATGAGGATGCAAAGTGAAGCATGGAATTCTATCTTGAAGAATATCCTCCTTCTCCTCCTTCTCCTCCACCATGACCAAAACCATCATCATCATCACCATTAGCACCACCACCGTGACCACCACCATCACCATCATCATGACCACCACCACCAGTATCATCATCTTCATCATCACTGTTATGGGTGGAATCATGTCCCTCAAAAGATGTTGAAGTCCTAACTTGCAGTACCTCAGAATGTGACCTTATCTGAAAATAGGGTCTTTGCAGAATCAAGTTAAGATGAGGTCATGAGAGTGACCTGGACTGGTGCCCTTGTAAAAAAGGGGAAATTTGGACACAGAGGGACACACACAGGGAGAATGTCATGTGAACATTATGGTAGAGATAGGGGTGATGGGTCTATGTCTTAGTCTGCTTTCTCATGCTTATAACAGATTACCTGAAACTGGGTAATTTATAAAGAAAAGGAATTTATTTCTCACAGTTATGGAAGCTGAGAAGTCCAAGGTCAAGTGGCCACATTTGGTGAGATCCTTCTTGCTAGTTAGGGACTCTTTGCAGGGTCCCAGGGAAGTGCAGGTCATGACATGGCAAGGGGCTGAGTGAGCCCCCTCCCCTTTTATTTATTTATTTATTTATTTATTTTAGAGACAGAGACTTGCTCTATGGCCCAGGCTGGAGAGCAGTGGTGCTATCATAGCTCCCTGCAACCTTGAACTCCTGGGCTCAAGCGATCCTCTCACCTCAGCCTCCAGAGTAGCTGGGACTACAGGTGTGCACCACCATGCCTGCCTTTCTTCCTCTTATAAAGCCACCAGTTTCCTTTCCATGATAACCCATTAACCCATTAACTGATTAATCCATGAATGGGTTAATCCATTCATGAGTGCAGAGCCTCATGATCCAATCACCTTTTAAAGGCCCTATTTCTCGATCCTGCCACATTGGGGATTAAGTTTCAACACGAGTTTTGGAGGGGACGTTCAAACCACAGCAGTCTACAAGCCAAAGATTGCCAGAAAATCACCAGAAGCAAGGAGAGAGGCAGAACAGATTCTCTCTCAGAGAACTCAGAAGAAATAAACCCTCTGACACCTGGATCTCGGACTTCTAGCCTCCAGAACTGTAAGGCAATAAATTTCTGTTTTTTAAGCCACCCAGTTTATGGTACTTTGTTGTGGAAATTCTAGGAAACTAGTATAATCTCCATCACCATCACCGTCAGCGTCATCACCACCACCACCATCATCTTCTCACTAACATAGATGGAGCTAACTACATGCCATCACTGTTCTGAGCACTTTACTTAGATGAACTCGTTTAATTCTCACAACAGCCCTATGAGGTAGGTACTATTATTGTGCCCATTATCTGTGAAAATGAAACTGAAGCTTGGAAGGCTGAATCATCTTTCCAAGGCCCCACCCAAATGTTGATGTGTGTTGGCATCAACATTTCCCCAGGACTGCTCCCTTCCTCTTGCCTCAACAGCCATCTCCTCCCACCCACCCTGTCCAGCTGGTATATGTGTCCTATGCTTGTCTCCTCCTGCAGGAAGCCTGCTTTGATTGAGCAAATACTTCAGCCCCATCCCCACACTTCTTGGGCCCTCAGAGACACACAGGAGCATGTAGGGATCACGTTCTAGAGCAGTGCCATGCGTGGAGTCCTGCCCCAGTCCTGGTCCACTCTTTGTCCTTAGAATGCCTCTGTCCCCACAGAGAAGACTGTCCCAGCCCTGATGCCAGCAGCTTTCAGCAGAGGTGTCAATCACCTTTGGTTGCAGTATTAGGTAGACTATGATGGGTTTTATTACTCCGGTTGACAACTAGGGGCCTGAGCCACGTATACAGTAATCATGACACAGAAGGAAATAACTCTGAGCTGTGTGCAAGTATTCCCAATAGCTATCAGAAAGGACCCAGAGACTGTTTGAATTTCTATGAGCAATAATGGCACATGGTTCTGCACATTTCCAAGTCTGCCTGGCACCATTTTTAACATGTAAAAATGGCTCCATCGATGTTTGTTGAATTAATTTGAAACTTTTTCAACCCAACCGGAACCCCTAACCTTCTTTATTAAATCTATTAAAATATTTGTCTTTCTCCCATCCCTTCCCATCTTTATCCTAAGATATTATTTATTGTGGAATGAGTAAGTGATGATCAGTTTCAAAACCTCTAATAATGTTCTGAGGTTTGGGCCTGTAGTTGTAGTACTATATTTTTACCGTCATTGTTTGCAGAGCCTATGGCTATTTGTAGAGCCTTCAGTTGCTTGCAAACTGCAGGTGATTACAGAGCTTGTCACTTTTTGCAAAGCCTACAGCTGTTCACAGATCTGGCAGTTGTTTGCAGAGCCTATCCCTATTTGCAGAGCCTCTGGTTTGTAATTGTCTTAAAATTTTTAAATTATAATTTTAAATTGTAATTTTTATAAAATATGCAGCTATTTGCAAAACTAGCAGGTTTTTCCAGAGCCTATAGGTGTTTGTAGAGACTATAGCTGTCTGTGGAGCTCTTCATTGTTTGCAGATGCCATACTTGCTTGCAAAGCCTGTTGAAGTTGATCACTATGCCTGTTGAATGCTTGACTTCTAGCTGGGCTTTTCTCCCTGAGCTAACAATGGGCATGTCTTATTTAAGCACAGAGTACGTGTCCCGGGTGGTGCCAAGAGATCCAAAGGATACAGAAGTATAAAGAAAGACCCTACCTAGAAGAGGTTTTCCATACAGTTGGGGAACAACCATGGAGCATACAAGGACCCTGAGAACAGTCCGTGTAGGTGCACAGGGTGTGGAGGATGTGAGCTTCTCACAGAATCAGCCCAACTGGGCTCCTTCAGTGTCTGTTCTCCACACATCTGGAATAGGACAGCTCCACTTCATGTAGACCCCTCCCATGCTATACCCCATGCCCACCCCACGCCCGCAGCCTTCAAGATGCACCCCACCCCCTGCATCACACCAAATTACACAACTTCATCTGACCTTCCCCTCCCTCATTAAAACCTCTTTCTCTCAGGGTCCTGATTCTAGCTAACCATCAAGGAAAAAAGGGAATTGAAAAACAAATTTGCAACAGGTTCTTAGCCACTGGGATGTGCTGCCATGGAGGGGACATTTACATTTTGAAATAAGAACCCTGGAGGCAGCCATGGCCCTCTGATGGTGAGCCTTGGGGCACAGTGGCAGGCAGCAAGAATGAATGGTGCATGGCCACCCCGGCTGCCTCAGGGGAAGGCCTACCCTGCAGGCACACCCCACCTTTTGGTCACAGCTGTAGTCTGACTGAATCTTTGTTAATCGAATCTTCTTTTCCCAGTGACTCATGCCCATTTCAGAGCAAGGACGCACCTGGAATGAGAAGTGGGCCCAGTCTAGGCATAAGCTGAAGAACGATTCAGTAGGTCCAAGCCAGTGCTTCTTACTGAATAGAACAGCCTGATTCTAGCTCAGTCTGCCTCTCTATCTGTTCCTGTGTGTTTGTTTACTTAAACTTCAGTTTGGACTCAGACTCAGTACACTCAATTCATAGCTGTTTCGGTTCCAGTCCCCAGTCCAGAGGGTGAGTCCAGTTCTTCCCAGTTTCTGTCTCGTCCCTGGGATCGGTTTGTATCCATGTCTCAGTGAAGCTTCCTCTTCCTCTCCAAGAGCTCAGAAGAGAACCACAGCTGCTAACTTCTTGGGTTTTCCTGACCGGGAGCAGGAGCAAGGCAGTTTGATCCACCTGGGGGAAGACGGCCACCACCCAGGTGACACTCAAATCTGTCCTTTCAGATTTCTGAATTCCTGGTCCTTCATCCCCACTGCCCTCTGGGCTTCCTCACCCAGGTGTGCCAAGAGCACCTTACACTTAAAAGGCCCAAGGTGAGCTCATTTTCTTTGCCCCTCTGCTGTGCTCTCCCAGCCTCATTCCCTACTTGGCCATCTGCCCAGTTGTGCAGGTAAGACAAATCCTTTCTGAGTTCTGATCATCCTACCTGTGAAAGGACCCTAATTCCTCCTGTTCTGCTGGCTGTGAAGTGCCCTCCTCTGTCTTTCACCCAGGCAAGGCAGCAGTCCCCTTCCTGCTGTTGTCCCAGCTGCATCTCCAACCCAGGGCCCAGGATCACCATTCAATCAGTCAACAAATATTTATCGAGCACCTAGAATGTGTCCATCACTAGGGACACCACAGAGAGCCAGATAGACACAAGCCATGCTTCAAAGACCTTTGAGTCAGTAGGGTCTTTCTATTAGTACCTGTCTGGAAAGGATGCTTCTCTGGTGTGTTTGGTTTTTAATATTTTAATACACACATGACAGATGTTCATTAAGAAAACACTAGAAAATGCACATAAGTATAACCAAGGGGAAAAAAACTCACTCATACTCCTACAACTCCTACCACTCTCTCTACTCTCTACCCTCCCCCACCAAAAAAAAAATTAACTTTTCGGTGTATTTCCAGACATTTTTCCTTTTCCTATTTGAATGTTTTAAAACACCACTTCTCATCCCTAATTTATTTATTTATTTGGCAGGTGTTTTTCTTTGCATTTTATTTATTTTTTAATTGACAAGTAAAATTGTACATATTTATGGTGTACAACTTGATGTTTTGAAATATGTAAACATTGTGGAATGGCTGAATCAAGATAATTAACATAGGCATTATCTCATATATTTATCATGTATTTGTGGTGAGAACACTTTAAATCTACTCTCTTAGCAATTTTCAAGTGTTCAATGCATTGCTGCTAACTAGGGTCAGCAAATATCTATCAGCAAATATCTACATGCCAGGCCTGGGGTAGATGCTGGGGGTGCAGAGATGGATAATCTGGTGGAAGAGAGAGATATCAAGCGAAGAATCACACAAATTAATATGTGATTCCCAATGTGATGTTTCTCATGAAGCACAGGGGTGTAGGGAAGCAGGAGTGCATATGCTGGGGCCATGGGGATGCAGGGAAGTCAGGGAAGGCTTCTCCATGGAGGAGTCAGGCTTGCCAAGATGGAGAGGGTAGACAGGCAAGTGTTTGGGTGATGGAAACTGAACTTGCGAGGAAGAGCTGACTTTCCCATTAGCTGCAGTAGGTGCATGTCCAGGGCCTACCATATTAAAAGGAGCTAGTGAAAATGTTTGAATTTCTTTTAAAATCAGAAGGAAAAGAGTGAACTTTTAGGTCAAAGAAAATGCTTTATTACATAATATTTGTGTATTAGGATTTATAATAACATATTCATAAAATGTAATTTATGGAGGAAGGGACCTGTGAAGGCACAAGTACCTGGAACCCATGAAAGTCATAATGTGGCTGTGGCGTGAAGGGCCGTGGGGCTGAAGCAGGGGGTGGGGGGGACACAAAGGGGCACAATGGGAGATGTGACTGCAAAGGTGGCAGGGGCTGGACTTGGAGGCCGTGGGACGAGACTTTATCCCATGAGCAACAGGAAAATAGAGAATTGGTAAGCATTTTATTTAATCTCTTTTTTAAAAAAAGTCTTTTAAAAAACCATAACACCAGGTGGGTGCATGGTGGCTCAAGCCTGTAAACGCAGCACTTTGGAAGGCCAAGGTAGGAGGATCACTTGAGGCCAGGAGTTTGAGACCAGCCTGAGTAACATAGCAAGAACCTGTCTCTACAAAAAAATTTTTTTAAAATTAGCCAGGCATGGTGGCAAGCACCTGTAGTCCCAGCTCTTCGGGAGGTTGAGGCAGGAGGATCCCTTGAGCCCAGGAGGTCAAGGTTTCAATGAGCTATGATCTCACCACTGCACTCCAGCCTGGGTGACAGAGCTGAGACCCTGTTTCTAAAAATAATAATAATAAAAACCACAATACCATATTATAAATTAAAAACATTAACATCTGGAACAAATAGCACTGATGGTTGCACAGCATTGTGAATGCACCTAATTGCCACTGAATTATACACTTACAAATGGTTAAAATGGTAAATTTTTAATGTTTATATTATAGTATCACAAGTAAAAAAATAAGGGCAGCAGATAGACAAGAAAAAAATTAACAAAAATTCCTTAATATCAAATATCCATTTGGTGTTCACATTTCCAATTGTCTCATAAATGTTACAAACTATTAAACTGTTTTATTTTTATTTTTTGCTGTTTGAATCAAGAGCCAAATAAGGTTCCACAGATGTAATTGATTGCTCTCTTTTAAGTCTCTTATAACCTATAGGTTTGTATACAATGTTTTCCCCCATCCTCTTTTTTCCTTGTTATTTATTTGTTAAAGAAACCAGGTTGTTTGACCTGCATCTAGTCTATTACATCCTTGTGGTATGGTTTAACATATTCCTCTGTTCCTTGTATTTCCTAGGAATCAGTTGTTGGATCTAGAGGCTTGATGGGATTCAAGTTCAACTGTTAGCAAGGGTAGGTTGGGTACTTCCTTTTGGAGGAGAGTAAAGTCTGCCTTGTCTCTCTTTTGAGGATGTTGGGCCACTGATGGCACCAAGTGGAGAAAGGAGAGCAGATTGGAGGCTCAGGTGGACATAGCGTCTTTCTGTCCATCCAGGGAGAACTGGCTGGCAGAGGAAGGGGCAGTGGTGGTCCCTGGGCCCTTTACTCCCCACCACCCCTGGGCACGGACAGTCCTCCATCCATGGTTGGGAATTCCTCCTGTATAGGAAGCCACCCTTGGCAAATGAGGCTGATCTCATTTGAGCTTTCCTCGTGCCTTAGGTTTACAGTTTTGGAATCAGCAACAAGGCTAGCTCTGTCGTGCCCCAGCAGGTAAAAGCCTGGCTCTGGAGGGGCACAGGAGTGCGTGCTTGAACAGTAAAAGTGCTCAGGGTTGGGCCCTGCCCTGTGTGAGTACTCCTGGGCCTCTTCAATCAGACCAGCCTGGGTCCCAGTCCTGGATTCCCCATGTACCAGGTAGGGCAAGTTACTTACCCTCCCTGAGCCTCAGTTTTCTCATGTGTAAAATGGGGATAATTACAAGTTCTGTCTTGGGGAGTGATTGTGAGGTTAAACGCAGTAATGCTGTGAAGTGCTGAGCTCAGCACCTGGCACAGGAGAAGCACACAGTAACGGTGACTCAGATCATGGCATTGCTTATAACTGGTTCCTTCCTTGCCCAGATAATAAGGTGCTGAGAGGGAAGGGGCTAGACCATTCACCCCAATATGTTCACCCTCAGTAAGGTCCCCTTTGAGCTGGACCTCAATTGATGGTTTTTTCCAGACAGGGCCAGCTTGTGTCCCTGACAAAAGGATAAGACTAGGGTGGTTGGTTTGAGGAAGGAAGTGCTTACAATATTAAATTAATAGTAACTTATGTGTTATGAGTCCCTTAATAACATACAGGGCTCCAAGGCCATGGCAGCCCAGTGCCTTGTGAGCTGTCACCCCGGAACACATGTCTTAGGACTCCAAGGCCAAAGTCCTGCGTGTGCTCAAGTTCTGTTTATTTCCCAACTCCTTGGACATTGGCTCAGGAGGCAGAAATTCCAGGAATCCTGAGTCCTCCTTCCCCTTGGCATCCTCCTCATCCTCCTCCCTTCCCCACCCTCCTCTCAGCCAATGCTCAGGCCCCTCTCCCATTTGGTAGACAAGTGGCCAATTGTCTCTGGGATCTCCATGTTCCTCAGGAGCAGCCAGATTGGGGACAGACTGGGCTGCTGTGGGCTTTAAACAGTGGGTCTGAAGAAGGCCTGTCAGGGCTGTTGTGCCGCCAGGGGGCGAGGGCTGGGGGGAGGGCAGGCTGGGGGAGGGCTCAGTGTGGGAGCAAAGTGTTCAGGCAATGGGGGATGAGAAGCAGATTACCTCTGGTGCTGAACTCCAGAATGCAGCAGGTTCTGCAACAGCAGCATAAAGTAGCAGAGCTCTGGAGACTGTGACAAGGCCCCAAATCACAAAGCCGCTACCTCCCTAACACCTCCTGAGTTGTCCCTGCTTCCCGCTGCCACCGCTCCTATCTTCCTTCTGGTCCCCATCATCACACCCCTGGACTATCGCCCCCTAAAGGACCCAGCTGCCTGTGTGAATTCTTAGAAATGCTACAATGATCAGGACACTTGCCTGCTTAAATTAAAACGCTTCCAGGCAGAATGCTTAAACTTATTTTTTTTGCACGCAGCCCTCTGGCATTCTGGTGAAGCCTATGGACTTCTTCCTAGTGTGATGTTTTTAAATGCATAAAATAAAACACACTATATTATTAAGGCAACCAATTATGTCAAAACACAATGATTAAAATAGTTCTTAAAATAAAATTTATAATATATGTGCTTTTTAACAAACACTTTATATTACAAGTTATAGCAGTGGGTCTCATAACCAACATAATTTTGAAACAATATTTTGAGATATCTGCCACCATTTTCATGTGATAGGAAAAGAACCATGATAGCTGTTGGTGACAGAGTCTCAGGTGCTGTTAATAGTACTGTGGTTTATTGCCTACATTTGTTATTAAAGGTGATGCTAAATTTCAGAGAGAGGCCAGTACAAATAAAGATGTAGCATGTTTTGCATCCAAATTCACTGAGCCCCTGAATTCTCTCCACAGACCTCTTGGTGTCTGCAGGTTAGAACCACTCAGCATGGCACCCAAGACCCACTCTGCCCCTCACTGTGTGCCTCTTGGACATAATCTTGGGCTGCTCCCTCCCCCTAGTGCTGGCCTTGTTGAGTCTCTTTGCAGTGCTAAACTCAAATCATTGCTTTCTGCTTTTGTGACTTGTTTCACACTGCCGCCCCCAGCCAGTCCATCTGGGGAACTCTTTACCTAGCTTCCAAGATAAACATCAAGGTCAGCCCCTCTTTGAAATCATTCTTTTTTTTTTTTTTTTTTGAGACAGTGTCTTGCTCTGTCTCCCTGGCTAGAGTGCAATGGTGTCATCATCATAGCTCACTGCAACCTCCAACTCCTGGGCTCAAGTGATCCTCCTGCCTCAGCCTCCCAAGTAGCTGGGACTACAGGCACCACCATGCCCGGCTAATTTTTTCTATTTTTAGTAGAGACGGGGGTCTCACTCTTGCTCTGGCTGGTCTCAAACTCCTGACCTCAAGCAATCCTCCTGCCTCGGCCTCTCAGAGTGCTAGGATTCCAGTTGTGAGCCATACGTAGTGTGCCTGGCCTGAAGTCATTCTTGACCTTACCCCCCAACAAACATATCCACCACCATCTTTGTGCTCCCTGGCCCCCAACCCTGGATAGACTTTTACTTCTGGTAATTCAAAAGCCCTTTGAGTCAAGGACAGTGCCATATTATACTGTATCCCCAAAGTTTGCACTGAGCCTGGCATATAGTAGTTGTTCAAGAAAATATTGAAGGAATAAATGACTAAATTAAATAAATGTATGAATATGAGATAGTGTAAACAGTTGCCCAAAGACACTGGAAGGGTCAGCATGGTACTGTCATCTCTGCATGCCAAGAGCAATTGTCTCCACTGACCATTTATTCTTCTCATCCCCAAAGCCCTTATCTGAATTAGGGTGACCAGCAAAGGGACTGAGCTGGAAGAGACCAATGAGGACAGGCCACAGTCTCCAAAAGAGGTATCCTAAGCTACCGAGGAAGCTGCTCACCACATAACAGAGAGACAAGAGAGGTTATTCCTGAAGGGCTGTGAGGTGTACCCAGTCACCCCAACGATGAGTAGGGGAGGGTTAGGCTAGCAGGTTGAGGATTCTCAGTGCAGAGGGAAACCACAAGGCTTCAGGGGAGCTGGAGGAGGCCATGGGAGAGGGGGTGGTGACAGCACATGCTCAGGTAAATGACAAGAGCAACAGACTCTGGGCCCAGGTCATCCTGGGTACCTTGAGCAATTCACTTCACCTTTTTGAACCTCAGTTTCCTCATCTGTAAAATGGGCTAATAATCCCCTGTGGTGTCATTGCAACCATTAAATGAGGTAATAATACTGACTAAATGCCTTATCTGTAGTGTTTATTAAATATCTAGCACATAACGAACATGTAAAAAGTACCTTGTCGTTATTGCTACAGACAAATTTGCCCCAGTGCCCCTCACCTTTTCCTCTTCTGTCCCCCTCATCAATCGGCACTGCTACATCACCCAAAACCTCCCTGCCCAAGGTGCCTGTAGAATCTTCCACCCAGGAACAACCCTGCGGAGGTTGCGGGGGCAGGGGGGAAGTAGGGGGTTCCCATGAACCATCAGAACTTCGGGTGGGTATGTGCATGGGTGCATTTTCTTTGAGGAAACAGCCATAGATTTTCAAAGAAGTGACCAGAACAAACAAACAAAGGCTAGGATCTGCAGAAGTAGTGTTAGGGTCTTAATGCAAAACTCCTTCCTGTATTTGAAAAGAGGTCTTAGGGAGAGGGCAATGTTTGACACAGAGGAATGGTTCTCAAATGGTGGAATTTCAGGAATCAATGACAGTTGGAGAGAAAGGTTTTGGGGCAGGTCCCATAAATCGCACCCCGCTGTGTTGCTATAAAAATGAACCAGTCTGAGGAATAGTTTCAGGTGGCCTCTGAATTGGTCAGAATGGGGGACTCTCTTGTTACTGAGTTATTTTTCCTGGCAATAGAAATTTTAGGTGTCGCCAAACAGCAATGAAATTCTGATATTACCATGTTCCTTTGTTAAGGAAAAGACTTTGAAACGGCAATAAAGACCTATCTGAAATCTTCAAATACAAATAATTCGGAATTAGTGCTCGAGCTCTGCTCTTAACCTCCAAGGACACCTTTCTTGATAGCTTAACTGGCTCTCAGAGCAAAGGACATGTAGCTTTGCTATTAAGAGTGACTGAAACCCTGCCAAAGCAATACTTACCTGACTTAATTATCCTCGCTTAGCCACATCTCTCTCCGCAGTTGCCCGGCTAATTCTTGTAACTTCAAATACCTTACATTGAATTTACAAGTTCTATTTTTCACTACTTTTTTTTATTGTGGTTAAAAAAATATATAACATAAAATTTACCATTTAACCATTTTTGAATGTATAGTAACAGTGGTGTTGTCTATATGCACATTGTTATGCAACAGATCTTTAGAATTTTTTCATCTTGCAAAACTTTATACTGAAACTTTATATTGAAGTTTTATACTCATTGAACAACTCCCCTTTTCCCCTTTCCCTCAGACCATGGCAACTGCCATTCATTCTACTTTCTGCTTCTAAGAGTCTGACTACTTTAGACACCTCATGTAAATGGAATCATGCAGCATTTGTGCTTTTATGACTGGCTTATTTCACTTGTTTCGCTTAGTATAATGTCCTCAAGGTTCATCCATGTTGTAGCATGTGACAGGATTTCCTTTTTTTTTGAAGGCTAAGTAATATTTCATTGTATGTATATACCATTTTCACTACTTTTTTTTTTAACATCTTTGTTGCTCTGTGATTTTACTTTGTTCTGTGATGATTTTCCTGGTATAAAACATGACGGTTGTCAGATCATGTACATTGAAACCTTTCTAACTGAATAAGTGGAGGATTTTAAGACATGAAAATTTAATGGATATTTCCCCTAGGTTTCCAAATGATCCCTTAGAAATAGAGCAAGTTTATAAAATAATTGATAATCTTCCATAATGCAAGCTATTTTATAAGGCATTTAATATCACTTGTCTTTTAAGCAATATGACAAGAACAAAAATAAAAATAGAACCGTTTGACCTTTTCAGTTGAGAGCTATAAAGCTTTTTATTTAAGGAAATAAGGTTTTCAAGTGATTGTGATATTGAACCACTTTATGCTCTTAATGGCTTTTTACATACTTCCTTTGATCAGAAGCAATTTGCAGAGGGGAACTATTCCCCTCTGAAATTCCAAGACAGAATATAAAACAATACAAACAAATAAAACAATAATGTTTTAACATTATGAAAGGATTATTGTGTTCATTTTATCAAAAGGATAATCCCTTCACCTAATTGAAATAAGGAAGAAACAAATGAGGGTGTGGATCCTTTTGTGGCCAGAGCCTGGGAGCTCAAACTTGTCCAAAACAACTTATCTGCTCTGTCAATTTCTCCAGGTGAGACTCAGGTAAGTCTAATTATCTGTGGCTGTCAAGGTGAAACTCAACTCCATTCTCAAAGTTGATTGGTTTTCAAAAATGGCACTCTGAAATAATTATCAGCCATGATAATAAGCATAATAATAAGAAATACACATAAACTATTGGAATGGATTATTCATTAGCCCTTAAGAAAAAACATATCTCATCCCACCCCCATATGTGTACCTACTTTGCCCTTTTCAAGTTGTCTAAATATTCATTGGTTTCAGCACAGTTTACATTTACAAAAGCCCCCACTGGCTGCCGTGCTGCTGAGAATGGGCACAGCATATGCCTTTGTCGTGTGGTCCAGATATCCTTGGGAAAGTGTCCATCCAACTGTGAGGCTGGGGCCAGGGAGGGGGGGAAGGTGGGGGAGGGGAGGCAGGGGGAGGAGAAGCACATTCTACAGGGAAGGAGACAAAGGAGAGGGAGGCTGGAGCAGGGAGAATGGAGAGCTAGGAAAGGGGGTTTGGGAAAATACAGGAAAGGAAGGTATGGGGCAACAGAAGGAGAGGATGAGGATGAGAGCAAGCACAACACAGAAAGCAAGAAAGAAAAAGGGCACGGGAAATGGAGAAACAGACCAAGTGGAAGGATAGAGAAACCAGGAATTATAAAGCTTCAAATAAACATCAATTCATCCCAAAGTATTCAGTGTTTTCATGAGGCACTGAGACTGAAATAGGAAGAGGCCCTTTATTTTCTTAGGAATAGAACACAGACGGGAGGTGGGAAAGGAACGGTAGAGAATTTTCCAAACAAAGAGAGAGCCTGTGGCCTCTCAACCTGTCCCCACCTCATGCTGGCTTAAGTATTTGCACTGCAGCCCCTGGCTTTCTCACCGAGGGGGCGAGCTCCATCCAGAAAGGGGGAGCCAGGACAGAAGCCTGGTCTCTGTACCCAGCTGAGGGCTGGAGAGTGAGGGTTCAGGCCACAGCCTGGGGTGCAGGGTGGGTCGGAGTAACAAGGGTTAGAGAAGAGGGATCTTTTCCGGCAGGTGAGGGGGCCTGGTGCTGGGGAGTGGCTTGTTTCCATAGGAGCCACCCCAAGACCTTGTCCAGGGTCCTCTTTTGCCCAGGAGGGCCTGGTGGGGACTGGCACTGCAGGCTTCGGGGACGCAGAATCAGGAAATCTGAGCCTCCCACCTTCCTGCTCTGGTCTTCTCTGGATAGGCACGTGAGGCCATAAAGGAACAAAACTAACCCACTTGAGCTTCGGTTTCCTCACTGCAAAGTAGGTCTAATGATAGGCCCTGCTTATGATGCATGCAAGGGATGTAGTACCACCGGGGGTTTACAGAAGCTCAGAAAATGGTAACAAGGTGAATGTGAAATATCCCGGGCGTATGTTTTTGACAAATTCATTCACTCCTTCATTGCGCACATGTTTACTGAGTGTCTACTATGTCATAGGCGCTATGAATACATCATTGCACAAACGAGATTCTCCATCTCCCCAGCAGACATTTCAGAGTGTGTGTGTGTTTGTGTGTGGGTGCAGTACACAGTAAACAAAAGAAATAAAGTTATAGTAAAGTTCGAGGGAATCTAGTGCTAGGAAGAACATAAAGCCAACGGGGGAAATAAGGATGGGGGGGCGGTTTGCAATTTTAAATAGACTTGGGAGTACAAAAGAGGTCAAGTGTTACCTGTAGAGTTACAAAGTGGGGGTGGGGGGAAGAGTCACGAGTAGTGAGGCCTGCTGACTGCTCTTTCCAGACACAAGGCGGTTGTGGGGGGGGGTCTCAATAGGACGGGGGAGAATAGGACGAGAGGGAGGAGTCACGCGTTTGTGACTGGATTAGTTCTTGATGTCCTCGGATTCCCTACAGCTTCTTCAGCCCTGTTCCAACTACCATTCCCCAGGTTTAGAGGAAGGTGTTGGAAGGAGAGACAGGAAGAGACCGAGAATCAAGCTTTCTTGGAAGAAACATCAGCAAATGAAAACTGAATTACAATAAAAATAACAATAGCAATAAATTCCTGACTTCAGTCACAAGGTGCACAATCATTTTAGCTGAAACACCAGCACTAATAACAAACGCGCGGCCCAGAGACCGCACCCCCGCGGAAGTCTGGGCGAACCGCACAGCCTCCCCTGGCGGCGGCCCCCGGGAGCAAAGAGCATTCCGAGCTGCAGCCGGCGCACACCCCGCCACGCGGTGACTCCCGCGCCCGCCACGGGGCCTGCACGGGGCGGGGCCGGGCCGGGCCCGGGGCGGGGCTGGAGCTGGGCGGGGCCAGGGCGGGCCCCTCCCCCTTCAGGGTCCCGAGCGGGCGGGCAGAGCGCGCCCAGCGCTAGTTAAAGAGGCGCGCGGAGGCGGGCGCGGCGCACAGTGCTCGCCGCGCGCGGAGGAGCTGCCCACGTGTCTGTCCAGAGTCAAGCCCTGTGTTCCTCCCGCGCCTTACGCCCCCTCAGCCCCCTCGGTGTTCGCCCACCCCGGCCCGTGTGAGCGGGGCCCCTGCGCTAAGTGGGCCAACTTGGCCAAGCAACTTTGTCCTGAGAGCTGCGCTTGTGGGGACGGGGCATTGCGCATGCGGAGCTCCAAATTCAAACAGCTGTTTCCAGAGGGGCTCGAGGGCGGGCGACCCGGAGCCGCCCGGGCTAGGGGGGCTTTCTCTAGGAGGCGGCCGCTCGGGAGCCATGGTGGACCGGGGCCCTCTGCTCACCTCGGCCATCATTTTCTACCTGGCCATCGGGGCGGCGATCTTCGAAGTGCTCGAGGAGCCTCACTGGAAGGAGGCCAAGAAAAATTACTACACACAGAAGCTGCATCTGCTGAAAGAGTTCCCGTGCCTGGGCCAGGAGGGCCTGGACAAGATCCTGCAGGTGAGCCGCCGCCTGTACCCCCATATACACGTGAAGCTGGCTAGAGATTTAGGGGTGCTTAAGGGAAGACTTTCACAGTTTTTGATTACCCTCAGTCCCCGTGGAAGGTCCTGGGGGTGACGGGAGAGGGTGTCCCATCATGGGTCAGTCTGTCGCACCTGAGGGACATGGGGGTCTCCCATGTGCACAAACTCATTGGAAGCTAGGTTGCCCGGGGAGAACTTGGGGTTGACTCCATGGTAAACTGGGCCCCTCAGTGGCTCGGTGTGCGGGTACCTCCCTCTTTGGAGGGAGGCTGTGGGGCGGATAAAGGCGTTTATCTTTCCTTGGAGACGCTCCCGGAGTCCGGGAGCCGAGCCGGGTGCCACCCCCTCGCGTCTCCACCTCCCCGTTCCTGGGGCAGTGCCACACCCGCCCGGCTTTTTTTTTTTTTTTTTTTTTAAAGGTGCGTGAACCCGGCAGAGCTGCGGGAGGGTCCCCCAGCCTGGGCAAAAATCTTTCCACCCTCACAGGGCTCCGGAGAGGGGTTAGAGGCTCTGTCGGGCCTGAACCCACGGGATGAGGGCTGGTGGCTGGAATGCTGGGGACACGCTCAGGCTTCCGGGAAGGCTTATCTTGAGGAGACATCCTCAAGGGCTTGGAGTTAAACTTTGTCAAAGTAGCAGGTTGCACAAACGAACAAAACCCGGGTAGTCCCTTTTCGAGGGGGAAGGAGAGCCTGTGCGGAATTGGAGTGGGTAGGGGGAGTTCCCTTGGTCCCGGCATTGGGAGTCTCTTATCTTCAGGTGCCCATGCCCTATGGGTGGCATTGACCACCTTCCGATAAACTGGGGCTGACCATCCTGGCTGGGACCTTGGACCGATTTGGGGACTGAGGCCTTCTACCCCAGTTTCTCAAAGGCTCAGCCTCAACCATCCACCCTTCTTGGCCTGCACTCATGGCCCCCACCCCACCCCCCAGTGGAATGACCAGGACCTGCGTAGAAGTCCTAGATTGCAGGGGGAAGTAGGGGTACATTGTCCAAGGTGTTATGTTGCTCTTGGGGTGAAAGATGGCAGAAAGAAGGTCTGATAAGGAATAACATTTAATCTACAGCAGCTTTCCAATACTTTATACCTATCTAGTTGTCTCTCATTTTCCAACGTCAGTTTCCCCATATGAGAAATGGGAACGAGCCTATCTTCATCCCTTTTTGACTGTTGTAAGGTTGAAAGTATTTGGAAAACGTGAAGACATCTTACCAGTGGTAACCCCTTTTTGTCCCCAGAGCTATGGACATTCACACAGATGAGCATATAGGTGTTTCTTGGCAGCTGGGCTCACAGAGAATTGTCCTCCAAGGAGGCCAGCAGAAGGGGAGGTTTAGTCCAGCAAGGGCTTGGTGTTGGTTTTTAGTGGAGAGTCTCCTATCCTGTAGCAGTTTCCCAGATGAGGGCGGGTGGGGAGGTGATTCTGGGGAGGGTGAGCTTCAGAAGGTACTTGGTTGGTTTAGCTCTTAGTAATAACAGGGGTTCTGGGATGATATGCTTCCTTCTGGTGGGTGTCTCCCTTGGTGTGTGTGTTTGGGGGAGGGGGTCACTTTATGATTTCCCTTGAGGAAACAATTCCTCCAGAGAACAAGTTTTTGTTTAGTTTGCTCCCTGGCTTTGTTTAGAGGGGGAAGAGGGCAGGCAGGGATGATAAAGCCTTGAGCTGCCCTCGAAGTGTTTCCCTCTAAGCTGTTGCTCCGCCACTGCAGGGGAAGGAAGGAAAGAATTCAAGGCTAAATGTGGGAAAATAAACTTCAAAACACAAGGAGAAGGGGAAGGGGGGGTCCAGGGGTTAGGCAGCCGGGTGCAGCTGGTGGTGGTAGCTTTGGAGGCTAGACAGCTTCCTTAAGGTATTTGAACAAACAAAATGCCTCTTATTTTGAGGTCCTGCTAAATCTGTCAACAGTTACCCCCCAAAAGTGGGCAGGTGATTTTTAGAAAAAGGATTTGGGCATCAAGCCAGCCCTATTTGGAGACCCTTACAGATAAGTTCTTAAACAAGGACAGCCCTGTCCCCAACGCCAGCCAAAACCCTCAAACCATCCCCAACTGGGCAAGTCCCCTCCCTTTGTAGGAAAAACCCAAGAAATGAAAATGGACCAGTGGAAGCATTTGCTGGCGTCAGTTCTAATCTGCTGAAATCCGCCTGGCTCTGCTTTCTGATCTGTGACTTGGGGCACTGCCTTAGGCCTCAGGAAATTGGTTTAAGGAAAAATGAAAACTGAAGAATCTTTCCCATCTGGCTGCTTGGGTATTTTCCACCTGGGGTTCTGTGTTTTAGCTGGTTCTGAATCACCTTGCTAGGACTTCCTGGAGTGAGAGCAGGGGCAGGGCAAGGATTGGAAGGGAGGTGGGTACAGTCTGGGTTGGGGGTTTTCTTACGCTGGAAATTATGTGTGCGCTTTCAGATGTATGAGAAAGGATGTTAACACACCTTTCTTTAGAAATACTCCTGCAGTTGTCAGGTGCTTCCTCCCCCGCTCATGTTGCGGTTGAACTGAGGTGCAGGCTGACTTTGAAGTGCTCAGTGCTCCTCCAGCCTGGGGCCACGTGGTTGCCCTCTTTCCTGCCTTCAGAACCACCTTGAACCCTTTCTCTCAAACAAGATTTTTGGTGACCTCTTCCTAAATTGCAGAGACTTCCATGAGGGAAGTTAGCATTTGCAGCACCTCTACTCTGTATTGGGCATTGTGGGTGGCATTATCCTCATTTTATGAGAGAGGGCACAGGCTGGTTTTACCATCTGGCTCGGCCAGTTACCCATCAAGCTGTTTAACTTAGCTTTGCCTCCCTTTCCCCATCTGCAGAATGAGGGGTTTGATGAGGCTCCAGTAAAGTAGGAACATTAGGCAAGATGTATATAGAAAGTGAGCAGGTCTCCTGACCTTAATATTTATTGAGCACTCATCGAGCAAGGCACCTTGCTAAGTGCTTTACCTACCTACATTATTTCAGGTACTCTTTACAGTGACCTTATATATTCAGGTAAGGACACTGAAGCCCAGAGAAGTTAAAGTGACCACAGTGACACAGCAGGAGGCACAGCAGGTTGAGGGGAGACTGGGCAGTCTGCCCCAGTAGCCTGCACCCTACACTGTGGTGTGTCTTTGCTCTCCCTCTTGGGTGTGTGAAAATGTGGAATGGTGCCCTGTAAGTGAGCTTAGTGAATTGGCTTGGCTAGACTCTGGTCTGCTGTGAACTTCTATTTTCTATTTCCCCTAGAACAGGCAATGGCATGCAAGCGTCTCCTTCCTTGTTGCCTGGTTGACTCAGTACCTCCTCCGTTACTGAAGTAATGCATCAGTCCACCCCTCTGCTCTTCTCATTTTGGAACCTCCCCACCCTCCAAAAAAGCAGAGGATTGGGTTGAAAGGGAGGAATGATAGCCCTTCCCAATCTTCTGCCTCTGGTATGCAGTGATCATAAACAGGAGGATTCGAGAGCTCACCATGTGCCAGACACTTTGAATAAGTACTTCACATACGTTCTAATTTTAATTTAATTTTGAAGACCACCCCATGAATGAGGAATATGCAGAGGAAAGATGGTGTAACTTGCCGAGGGCCATACAGAGCAGAGTAAGGTTGCAAGTCTGTCTTATTTCAAAGTATATGGGAATTAGTCAGCAAGCATTTATTAAGCACCCACTGTGTGTCAGGCACTGGGCAAGACTCCAGCGATACAGAGAATTAGGCTGGGCTCAGAACTGCTGGGGAGGAGGATAAATAACCCCACTGGGAACAAGACAGTGGGGTATAGGCCACGATAGAGGTGTTTGGGAGAGTCTCTCAATGAGGGGTGCCCTGTCCAGCCTGAGGGATCAGGGAGGGCTCTCAGGAGATGACCTCCAGCCAGAGTGGGGTCATCGAATTAGAAAGACCTAGCTGGGAAAAGGAGGGGGGAAAAGGACCCTAAAAGGGTGGGGAATTGCCCTTTCTCCTAGCTTGGAGAGGGAGGCTGTGAGCTTCTTGCTCTGGCTCTGGAGAGTCCCATGTCTCCTGTGGGTGGGGTCTCCTGGGGTCACTGGGGTCCTGCCCTCTGCTCTGGCATCCCAAACCAAACTCTGGGTTTTCTGAGACTTCTCACATAGCTGACCCATTCCGGGAAGCCTGTTGGATCCCACTGGCCCCGTTCCCTCCTGAGCACCAAAGTGCATTATTGTATTCTAAGGTTTTTCATGTGTACCTCCTTTCATTTTCTGGACCCTTTGTACTACGCTGTACATACTCCAGTCTACATTAGTAAGGCTGATTCTAATTTTGAGGTTCTGACATCCTGTTATTAACACCAATCCTCCCCAAATTTGAAAAATAAAACCATGGAGTATGTGATGAAATTAAATCTGGATTACATTGAATTTTAGGGGGAGCTGAGGGTTAATATGAACATGTCCTCTGTTTCAAGCCTCGTTGGAAATTGTGAAATGCACTGGTCCACTTAACTGCCTTTGTAACTGAAGGGAACACAATAGATCTTTTGAGAATCTTGGAGGCCTCCACGTGATTAGTTCCAAGCTTGAGTTCTTGAGTCTAGGACTGCCGAAGTGGAAAGTGGATAAGTTGGATTTTTGAGAGGAAATGGAAGAGGTCCCTTCCTAATGGCTCGTTTCTTATTTATGTTCCACTCAAAAGTTTAGGGCAGCAAAAACGAAACAAAACAAAACCCTCAAATTGATAAGTCTGCCTTCGTTAACTGCTCTGGGTAGAGTTTTATTAAATTGCTTTGAAAGTTTTACTAGAGCCCTTGGGATAGTTACAGATGGCACAGTAATAGAGAATTATTGAGGATAGAAATTAGTAAGTGTTAGCCCAGGAATTTGAGGTTGTAGTGAGCTATGATTGCACCACTGCACTCCAGCCAGAGCAACAGAGCGAGACCCTGTCTCTTAAAAAACAAAAAATTAGCAAGTGTTGAAAGGCTCCAGTAGGAGTGGGGAGTCATACAGGAGGGACTGCAAGGGAGGTGATGATTGTTGCTTCTAAGTATTTTCCTGGGGTTTTGCCCTATTTATAGTCTGCCGCTTAAAAGAAACACAATCCTCCGGTTTTGGATGCTGTGCTTGACTGGCCCTGACCTCGGGCCAAAGGCTTTCATCTTCAACTTGGCTGTTTGCTGTCAGATTGGGCTCAGCCTCTGAACTGTGTGTGTGGTTGGGGGGTGGCGGGGGGGGAGTACAAGGCTTTGGGGAGCAGAGAGGCCAGGCTCCTGAGATGGAACCCCCAAGAGAGTCTGGGCAAATTGAGATATTGCTCTATTTAAGTGGTGCTGCTAGAACTGATTGGCCAGACCTGGGGTGATACAGAGAAGTGTGGTAGGTGACTATAGGAAATCACATGAAATAGGTTTGCCTCCTTCCAATATTCCTTTTAGGGAGTGGAAAAGGTACAGGTGGATGTCTTTGGGATTTCACTGAGTGCCCCTGAATCCCGGCAGAGGAGCCCTGGCATGTCCGTTCTCCCCAAGGATTGCTCGACCTGGAGAGAGGACACGCTGCCCTCACTAGGGTTGTTTCTCCAAGTGCCACTGTAGGGACTTGGCTGTTGCTGAAAGCATCACCATCCAAGTAGTATGTCTGATGGTTACAGGGGGTGGCCTCTGAGGGCACGCCAGTCTGCTTAGAATAGTGCTTGGCACATAGCAAGTGCTCATTTAAGTGTTAGCTGCCATCACAACTATTCCTAGATAAGCCCTACCGTGTGATAGGTCAGTCCACGCACAGGTGTGGTAGGTGGCATCTAAATGGTATTGCAAAGAATCAGGAAGATCTTCCTAGAGCAGAGGAAATGTTAACTGAATTATTTTTAATGTAAAAAAACATAAACTTAAAATTTACCATTTTAACCATTTAAAGAAGGTTTTTTTGAAAGACAGGGTCTCACTCTGTCACCCAGGCTGGAATGCAGTGGTGCAGTCATAACTCAGTGCAACCTTGAACTCCTGGGCTCAAGCAGTCCTCCTGCCTCACTCTACCAAGTAGCTGGGACTACAGGCATGCACCATCACATTCAGCTAATCTTTTTATTTTTATTTTTTTGTAGAGGTGAGGCCTTGCTATGTTGCCCAGGCTGGTCTTAAACTCCTGGCGTTAAGTGATTCTCCCACTTTGGCCTCCCAAAGTGCTGGGATTACAGGCTGAGCCACCTCGCCTGGCTATTTTAGCCATTTTTAAGTGTACAGTTCAGTAGTGTTAAGTATATTTACAGTTATGAAAACAGATCTTCCGAACTTTTTTGTAAAACTGTAATTGTACCCATTCAACAACCCTCCTTCTCCCTCTCCACCCAGCCCCTGGTAACCACCATTCTACTTTCTGTTTCTGTGAATTTGGCTACTTTAGATATCTCATAAGTGGAATCATACAAGATGTCTTATGATGTGTAAAATGGTACAACCACTGTGGAAAACAGTATGGAGTTTCCTCAATTAAAAATAGAACTACCAAGTGATGTAGTGATCCCATTCCTGGCTATATATCAACCAAACTTTTAAAGAACTAGAAAAGAAGAGGGGATGGTGGCTCTTTCTTGCCCACAGCCCTTAGGGAGGTGTAATACTGCAGGATGGACCTGCTCGGCTGCAGCCTCAGGACAGGGAGGCGAGGGTCACATGGAGAAACCCTTCTGGGTTTAGCCAAGGAATTTGAACTCCATCAGATTTTTGTAATTTTCAAGTAGGGGAGTGAACATTTCAGAAAGTTTCTTCTTCCTTCACAGCCATTTGCAATTTAAGTGGAATATTCTATTCTAAATTAACGGTATTTCTGTGGGCTGATTCCTTCACCCCATGGGTGTTCTGATAAGGATGCCTCCTCCTTCCTTTCTCCTTCTGCTGATGCGATGGAGTGTGGGTTTTCCCAGAAAGCCCATAGAGCCTGTAGCCCCCAAAAGACCCTCCCTCAGGGAGGGAAACCCCAGCTTTCATTTCGGCCACTCCTCTTCCTACCATGAGCTCCTTGGGAGGTCCAGGTCTGGGTCCCTGCCCCAGCCAAATATATTCCCCCTCCTGTTTAGTGACCTTCCCAGGCTACACCTTAGTTGCCCCTTTTTGTAGAAGTAGGGGTGGTGTGTTCCAGCTCTGTACAGTTGCCTGAGGCCTCCAGGCTTTGGGAGGAGTTGCCCCAATCCCCGAACCTCAGAGACCTGGGCAGAGTGGTGGTGGGAGCACAGAAGGGGCCCTCCCAACTGGCTATCATTTCTGTGTGTGGTGAAGCCTTAGGAATTGGAGGGCCTTTAGCCCTCAGGAGTTCAGTCTAGCTGAGGAGAGAAAATTGGGCCACAGTGGTGAAATGAGAGGAAATACAGTCCGAAGTGCTCTGTGATGGGTTGCAGATGGTGGGGCTGGAGAGATGAGCATAGTCTGGGGGGTCCAGGAGGATTCAGTTCCTGTTTCCTGATTTCTATAGCAAAACCCCTCAGCCTTTGGGGGATCTGCCCCTGCCCTCAGGGGGCCCCTAATCTGGAGGAAGAAGCAACTTAGAAGCACTATAGAGATAGATGAGTTTTTACTCTGGGATTAGAAGAAGAAAGGCTTGCAGGATGAGTGGCATGAGTAGCAGCCATGGGAGCATTCTGTAGAGTGCCTGCCATGTGCCAGGCGTTGGGCTGGGACGTTACCTGTGTCTCCTTGAACCAGTCCCTATGGGCTAGGGATTATGGCTACTCCCACTGTACAGGAAACCAGAGAGTAGGTGACTTGCCTAGGTCTACACTGCTAGGCAGAGATTCAACCCTCCTTGCTGACTCAGAGCCTCCCATAGGTCTTGTCCATGAGTAGAGGTAGAGACAGGCCTGGGCAGGGAGGGAAGCTGATACCTGCTAACAGGTACTTGGCCACAGGCTGTATGAACTACTGATGTGTACATCATATCATTGAATCCTTGCAGCAGCCCTCTGCAGTAGGTGCTGTGACCAGTACCACTTCACAGTGGAAGCAACAGCATGGACCACAGAGGTTAAATAACCTGTCTAAGGCCGTAAAACTAGGAAGCAGAACAGGGCTTTGAGCCCAGAGCCCACGCTCTGAACCATTCTATTCTATGTTAGGCTACAGTGAAGGTGGATAAAAACAAGGAGTAAAGGCATAGAGGTGAGAAAGTGCAGGGCATGTGTGGTGTCCTCAGAATCTTAGGGTGTGTGGGGCTGAGGTTTCAGGATGCTGAGCTGTATGACCTTGAGAAGTCATCTCATCTGTGAAATGAGACCATAGTGCATTATCTTCTTTGTGCCCATAGAATCCATGTGTCTGGCACATGTAACAGGTGACTTGCTATGTATTAGCTGCTGTTCCTGTGCCCCATTTCTCTGGGTGCCTTGTCCTAACACTTCTCCGCAGGCCCCACTATGCAGTGAGCTCCTAATCTGAAGATGGCTACAAGAGAGGATAAGAAAACCCATCAAGTTCCTGTAGTGGAGTCACCCACTGTTTTCCATTTCCTGCAAATTAACCCACAAGCTACCCACTAAAAGAGTTAATGGTCAACACCTGGAAATATGGAAGGTTTACTTTTTCCTCCCTTCTAGCAGGGCTCTGCAAAGTCCTGGCTTGTCCCAGGCCTTGGTTAAACCTCTTTTGTGGAGAATTCCAGGGTCCAGATGGCCTCAAGGGTATCTTCCCTGGATAGTGGTCACCCAGGATCTGGGATCAGAATTGAGCCCTCCTTGGGGGCAGACACCACCTGCTTCCCCTCTCATCTTTGATTAGCTTTGAAATGTGTATTCTTTTTCCTCTTCTCCATCTAAATATTTGGGTTTTCTGTTGAAATATTTAGGCAGGGCTGTGTACTTCTGGCTGTTGTCACCTCCCTTGCCCCACTGTAATCTGGCTGCAGCTGCTGAGCTAGGCCCCTCCTACGAGGGGGGGATGCTTGTCCCCCAAGTCTGGGAGAGAAGCCGTGTAGGGCAGTGGGTGGCAGGATCCACTTTGCCCGATGGTGAAGCCTGGAGACTGGCCCTGTGGGCTGCCAGGGCCCTTGTTGGCCACATCAGGTGGGGAGTACACAGTAGGTACAGTAGTGCAGAGTCTGTGTACCTGTGCTTGGGGCTAGGGATGAGAACCTCCATCTGAACCACTAAGTAGGGAAAAGCTCATTCTAACTTGGCTTGTAGTTCTCCCTACATACTGGTTTATGCTGTGTGGCGCTGGCCGGATTTTGCCTCTCTGGATTCATCCATTCCCTCGTTCAGAAGATATTTACTAAGCACATACTGTGTGCCCAGACCTGTTGGAGGGCTGCTGCAAGAAAGTGAGCCCCGGTCCTTGCTTCTTAGGGAATGTCTTCAGACCACGTACTACGGAAACCAAGAGGGCAAGTGGAGGAGCTGGGGCAGGGAAATAACACCCTCCTGCCCCTTCCTTGTGGAAACTGTTGTTTAATCTTCAGAGCCTTCTGAGGAGGAGCGGGGGTAGGGGGGGAGGCTCATGCTGTTTGCAGAGGAGAAGGGCATCTCCCTAGCTGGAAGCACCTTTGGCATGACCGGAGCCTGAACTGGGCTTTTTCACCCTTTGGCCCACTCCAGGGGGAAGAAGCAGAAGTGTTTGCAGGGTGTTGCCAGCAGCACCTAGGTGACAGCACCCAATCCTCTAAGAAGCTTGCAGATATGCAGCATGTGCTTCCCCACAGATCTCTGCAGACCCATTCATCTGAGACCTTCCTTCTGTGACCTCTGTGGGCCTGACTCTGGGAGGTCTGGCAGCCAAATGGATGCCATCCCATTTGCTAGGTAGGAAAACCGAGGCCCAGTGAGGATTAAGCTGGGGACAGAACCCTCTAGAACCAAGTTCGAGTTAATCTAGCAGTGCTGCTTGCCCAAGTCCAGGCTGTCTCTGGGCCTTTCCTTACTGGGCCGTTTCTCACCTTACCTCTAATCCTTTTTAAAATTGTCTTTAAGTTAAAAACCTCTTGGTGGGTTTTGGGGTGCAGAGCACTTTTCTACTTACACTAAGCTCTTTGGCCTGCCTGATATCCTAACCTGCCCCAGCACACCCCTTCCTGTGATCTTGGGTGCCAGCTTCCCCACCCACTAGCGAGTTTTGGGATAAGAGGCAAAAGTTGAAATTGTGGTGAGCCCTAGGCTTAGAAAGGAGGATGTTTTTCTGGGCCGGTCAGAGCCTCAGGCAGAAAGGATCTGATGCCTCCTTACTCCCTGGGGAGTTTTTCAGCACTGTACTCTGCTCCCCATCAGTCTGTACCCCAGGAGCTGTTGGCTGGTTTCTCCAGCCCATCTTGGAGGTTGGGAGGGGGTACGTCATGCTCTGGGCACCTCTCCTGGCAGCAAATCATAAAATGTGAGGCTGGAGGGAGCTTAGTGGTTATTTACTAGCCTCCTGGAGCCATGGCCTAGACCTTGGGAGGTTATGTAACTTGTCCAAGGTTACTCTGCCCATTAGGCGTGGGGGAAGTACAATAAAGGAACAGTTAGAGTTAAGTGGGGCAATTAGAGAAGGCGTCTGAGAAGCAGTGGCCCCACAGAGGAGATCAGTTGAATGGTGATTGCCACACCTCTTAGTAAGTCTCCCCAGTCAGCGCCCCGGCCAGCAGGGCTCCTCATAGTCAGATTGTGACCCCAAAACTCAGAAACCCCCTGGCATCTCCTCCCTTAGACTGAGCCAAAGCCCTTGCAGTGGCCCTGGGTGATTTGGACTCTGCTGCTTGTGTGATCTCACCTCTTTCTGGACCCCTACGCTTGAGCCCAGTCAGCCTCAGCACAGACAGGACACTTATGAGGCCAACTCATAAGAGGGGAGAGGCACCTGACAACCCTGCACAATAATAGGAAGTTTCAGCTTTTACAAAGAACTTGAGGTTTATATCCACTGATAACAGAAATTACTTTGGGGGTGGTGGCAAGGAGAGGCATATCAGCCACACAGAACAGTGATAACCCAAGCTGCCATGGCCCATGTCGTATCGACTTCCCAACAATGATAAGAGATGGGAACTGTGGGGAACCTCTTTTTGCAGACAAGTCAACTGAGGCAGAGAGGTTAAATAACTTAGTCAAGGTCACATAGCTAGTTAGTGGCTTGAACCCAGGCCCTGAGTCCAGAGCCAGAGCTCTGCAGAATTGCCTCTCTTGTAGATGCCTTAGTGCCCTAAACTATTGCCAGTCTTATGCGTCTTGCTAGGCTACAAGCCACTCCTGCTGAGACTGGGTTTTCTCCATATACCCCGATCACCCCCAGCACCCAAGATGCCACGTGTGTGTGCTTCCTGGCCCCATTGCCACCCAAGCTCTGCTCTGTTCGGTCTTTTGGTTTCGATGTCAAAGTACCACTGTTTCCTGACCACATTGACCATATATAGGTTTGTTTGCCATTTTGAGCATGAAAAGTTTTAAAGCAGGAAAACCTGGGTTATGTAAGTGGGTGCCACCACTTGGAGTTGGGGCTGTCAGCTCTGTCCCTACCTCAGCCACTGCCCTCCCCCCGCATCCCTACATCCCTACAGGCTCCTGCCCTTTGTTCACTGCTCTACCCCCTGCCCCTTGGCAGGTGTGTGGGTCAGAACATCCTGAGACTGAGACCTCCAAGAAAGAATCAAGGAGCTGGAGGGGAGGTGTAATTGCCTCTTAATTTGAGGTTTCTGTCTGCAACCCAACATGACTTGCCACCTCACTGTCACTAAACTCACACTTGTGACATGTGCCCCCACTTGGCTTCCTCAGTGTTAGCCCCTAGCAGGACTTTGGTCTGCACCTTGGGAGGGAATAGCTTGAGTCTTTTCCTGGGGTATAAATGCCACCTAGATACTGCCTGCATGGTTGGGGACAGATAGGTCATTTTATAGCATGCTGAGGACCCCAGGGTGGGCCCTTTATGGACGTTTATTTTGGCATGGGTGCCCTTTGTGTCTAATGCTAGGTTCTTTCTCCTCCCATGCCCCCTGGTGCAGGATGGATGTGGGCACCTGTTCACAGACTCTCTGGAGGAGAAAGAACGTCAGTCCCATACCTTCCCCATCACTCCTGTTCAAATAAAACTTACCTCCCGGGCTGTGGAATGCATCCTGACAGTGTTAGCTTTGGAAGGGTGCCCTGTCCTTCTCAGCATCCCTGCCCGCTTTGCAGTAGCGGGGGGAAGAGCCGCCTTTCGCCATCGGTGGGGGGATAAGTGCTGAGTGGGCTAAGTGGGGCGAGCCAAGGCAGTAGTGTCTTGTCAGCACCACCACCCCACCCCGGGCTAGCAGGAAAAGGAGGGGGAGTGTTCTGATTAACAGCTTTTCAACACCCTGCCTTCCCCATCTCCCAGACTCTAGCCCCAGCCCTGCAATTCACCCGAAGGAGTGGCCCAGTGAGTTGGACCCCCCCATGGTTGGGGGACTAGAAGACAGCGGGTCCTGGGTGGGCTCAGCCAACTTGCTGTGTGACCGGGACAGGTCACTGTGACTGTCTGAGCCAAGCACTTGCTCACTAAGGCCAGTTAAACACTTACTGAGTGCCAGCTGTATGCCCAGTGCTAGCTTAAGGGTTGTGGGAATTAAGAGAAATACTAGACATCATTCCTGCCTTTGAGGTTGGGAAGGCCATAATATGGGGGAGGGTGTCACCACGCAGTGTACATTAAGGATTAAATGGGGGTGGGGTGTATTGTGGGGGCCTTCGGTGCTCCACGGTAGGAAAGTTCCTGTAGGCTGGGGCTGTTATGGGAGGTGACCCTGACCCTGGGCCTGGGGGTTGCCTTCCCTTGAGCCCCATCGCTCTCTGGGCTCCCCCCACCCCCTGTCAGAGCACATTGCACTGAGGCTTTTGCCTTGTCTGCACTCTTTTCTGCCCTCCCTCCCCACAGGCCCCCGACTTGTGCCCCATTGGATCCCAAGCCCAGCACCAAGCATGAGGGTAATTATTAATGAATGTCGTGAATGAGCCATGAAGCTACATTTCTCTTTCTACTTTGGCCTCTCCCGGCAGCCCCCAAACCCAGAGGCAGCACCGACACAGGCCTCCTTTGCCCTTCACATGGGCCCACCTCCAACCTGGAAAACTGACTCCAGCCCTCCCAGCTGGAGTCTTGCCTGGCCAGATTCTCCCCCATGCAGCAAGCTCTCTGGAACTGATCACACCCCACTGCCCCATATCTGTGCGGTGCCCTCTTAGCTGGGGACACTTTGTTTTCTGTTTGGACAGGTCGATAGGTTGCCTGCTAAAAGTATGCGTCATCATCTCCCTGGGAGTGTGTCTGTCTGGACCCAGGGCCAAAGCAGGACAACTTCAGAGTCATGGGGGGCACTTTTGGGTCCTGTTCTAGAAGGTTCCTGTCTCTACCAAGCATGCTAAGGATTCAGAGTTCAGACAACTCAGTTTTGGCACAGCCTCTCCTTTTGGAATGCCCCAGTGCTGAAAACTGCTGCATGTGATCAAATCTCCACCTGCCCTGTGTTGGGTCATCGTTTACATGTCTTAAAATTTCCCCTAGATGCCAAGCTTCCTGAGGCTGGTTTCCCATCTGTGTATACACACTCTTGCACGTCTCTTCCCCACCTTGTGCACACACAGTTTAATTGGTGTTTATTGATCAAATTGGTGGGCTCTGGGCAGTGGCACGGAAGACCCTTGAACAGACTAGAATAGGGACCCCTAATACGTGAGCTGCCTGGGCAGAGGTGGGGGGTGGTTTCCCGTTGCATCCATTTGGTGTTTCTCAAAGTGGGTCTGAGGTGTGAGCCAGACTTCAAGTTATACAAAAACAAGATGGGGAGGAGGTAAGGAAAACAGGGAGACGCAAGTTAAAGTGTGTGGTTCTTTATGTTAGCATTGAGTCATCGAAACTCAATTTAAAAACAGAAGCCAGGCAGTGCTGTGCTGGGGAGACAGGATTATTGATGACTTCTTTCTCTGTCTCCCACATTTTTTATAATATGGTTGTATTGCTTTTATAACAAAGAACTCAGTCTTTTTTTTTCAGGTATAAAATATATGCATATACCTTTAGCCACTTCCACACTGGTTATTTTTAATGTATGAGGTACACAAACACAAACATGGTTTTAACAGCACATACTCTGAGCACTAGTGTCACTTCTGTCTGCTCACCGAACAGTGCACATGTGGCCCTTCATATCTGTGGGTTCCATAGGACTGACCTTGGGGCTTGGGCTTTGCAGATTTGGGTATCCAGGAGGGGTCCTGGAACCAGTTCCCCAAGGATATCGAGGTACGACTGGATTGTGGTCTTTAAATTTAGCTACCAGAGTGGTAGCTTCCTGGGCAGCAGTGCTGTGGAGCACTTGGAGGTGAAGGGTCTCAGACAAGAGAAACCAGTTGGGCCTTTGGTCTGCAGACCAAGAAGTTTGAGATTGTACACCAGGCCTGATTGTCGCCAAGAAGAGAGTGTGGCTTCTTGATAGAGGCCTGGCAGGGCCGGGGAAGCCCACCCAACTCTACCCAGCATTGATCAGTGTCCCGTGCAAGGAGGAGGGGAGGTGTCCTCCAGAGACCCATGGACAAGTGCTCTACCAAGAGCAAGGGTGCCATCTCTACCAAGTCCCAGAAGGCCCAAGAAGCCTTGCCCTGGCTTTCAGAGTAACAGAAAACATGAGCACCAGCAAGATTGGAAAGAGCCCAGAACCATGTGTGTAATTCAGTCAGGAACATGCTGCGGACAGTGGCCTAAAAGCTTGGGTCAACCTGAGGATCCAGGGGAAGCAGACCCTGCCTAGGGGAAGATTTGGGTATGATGTGTTTAATGTAGTCTCTGTACCAGTATGGTAGGTACTACCCACATGCTGCTATGCAATTTTATTTTTCTAACTTGATATTGCTAATTATTGTGGCTGCTTAATTTTAAATTAAAATGGATAAAAATTAAATTTTAGTTCCTCAGTCACTGGCCACATTTCAAATGCTCTGTAGCCATATGGGACTGCACAGATATGGAGCATTTTTATCATCGCAGAGTTCTGTTGGACGGTGCTAGAGTATTGGGTTGGAGGCTGTTGAGGTTTCTAAATGCCACACCTGGCTTCTCTCTGTGCCTAGTCAACTTTCATTCCCGCTTTGGTCCTACCCACCAGAGAACTTGTAGGCACCGCTGAGGAGAGCACTCCCCCTGGTCCAGCTGACAGAAACCATGAGACTGCCTGCTTGGTCCAGGTAGATGCACGATGGTCAGCGGCAGCTCCATTTGCATTGGGACCAGGCTGTAGAAAGAGGGTCCTTTTTCATGGACCTCTGACTTACTGCTCATGGCCTCCAAATTCCTTCTAATTGCCTGCTTCAGCCCAGCCCCTCAGCCCACTCACTCTGCAGGGAAGCATCAACTCTCCCCCAGTGGAAAAGCCTGTTCCTTATGGTTCATAATGTACACTCGACTCAACCAGCTAAGTGGGTATTTCTACCCTTTGGGACAAGAATATGAACATATCTTCCCACCACAAACCTAGAAAGAATGGAAGAATGGGTGGCTGAAATTTGCAGGAGTTTTCCAGGTTATTTCTAGGGCCCATGGTGGGGGTCCTGGGCCAGGAAAGGTGGAAGACCCCAAGGTGGGGGAAGAGAGGTGGGCACGGTTTTTAGAGTGGGTGGAGTATCTGACTGGGAGATTGCTCTAATCCTAGTTCATTCATGTCTTTTGAGCCTCAGCTTCCCCATCTGTATTTGGGCTTCTTGCTCTGCTTTGTGCCCCATTGTTTGGACTTGAAAGGGGCATGACCTGAGCCCTGGGGACTCTCCTGGCCTTACTGTTGGTTTGCCCACTGCTTCCTCTTGCTGTTTTCTGCTGTAATTTTTCCCCATCTCCCTGTCTGTCTCTGTTAGACTACACAGTCCTCCTGGGCAGGGCCTGTCTTGTACTTCTTTGTTTTGCCTAGTGTCTGGGCATGTGGCTGGTGCTCAGCAAATACTTAATGAATCAATTGACCCTGCTTTGAGCTGCATTGAGCAAGGGAAGTTTGTGATTCTGGTCCCGTCGTCTTTGTGGTAAGTAGGTTGGGTGGGTTGCACTGTGCGTGGGTGGTGGGGGCTGGTGGCTGGTGGACACAGCTACATCTTTGTCCCTCCAAAGAAGGGAATGGTCCAGGGGCTCTTGGGGGAATGAAAGTTAAAAAAAAAAAAAAAAACCCTTGTTCTCCCTTCTTGCCCTTTTATCCCCCCATTCTTCCTGGGAAGTGACCGGCAGCCTCATTTTATACATGGGGAGAGGGCCGAGGGATTTGAAGAGGGCGGGCTGTGTCCTGGAAGTCCACTGCTTGGTCAGTTGTTTAGCCCTCAGTGGCCCAGGACAAAGGGCCCTGCTTCAACAGACTTGAGGGTGGATGGTCCTGCCTGGGCCAGCCCAAGAAGTGGCTGCCCCTCAATGGAAACCGGGGTCTGCAGGGGACAGGGTGTAGCCATACAAGGAATGGGTCCCACTCCCCTGCCTGACTCTTGGGTGATTTGGAGACCTGGTGCATTGTTTTCCCTTCTTTCAGTGTCCTCCAGCCACATACAATGCATGCCTAACCCCAGCAGCCCTAGATATTTGTAAACTAGGAGGTCATAAATCAGGAGTATCTCTGACTTGCCTGTGCACCAGGCTTCATGCTCTCCATCCAGCCTTTTGATCCATAACATTGAGAATTGGTGGCGAGGTGGCATCATTCCCATTTTACAGATGAAGAAACTGAGGTCACGATTTGCTGGGCTAGGGAGTAGCCAATGCTGTGCAGGCCTGTCTGTCCAATGCTCTTTCACTCCACTAAGAAGGCTGAGGGCTTGCCAGAGCCTGACTGGGTATTAGGGATTAAACAGGCTTGGAAAATGTCCATGCTTAAAATCCCAGCCCTGTTGGAGGGGAGAAAGCATGTGTGTGTGTCTGAGGCATGGCCCTTGTTCCTTCTGTGTCTCATGTTTCTCAATGAGACTGTCTTAGAGTCGAGAGTTTCCATTTCCTGTTGCCTGGCCTGCCTCTGGTCCTGGGCCCCAGGTTAGAGGGGTAGGAGGTTTTTCCAACCCCCACCCTATGCCTCACCTAGCCTGGCCTCTCTGTGCTAGGAGGGCCTGGTGGTATTTTTCCATACCTTCAACACAAAACGGCTCTGTTTCTTAACCCCATCACGTCCCACACCCAGTTGGTTGGGGCTGGGAGGGGGGCAGGGGGCTGGGCGAATTCGTATGGGAGGTGGGAGAGGCAGCAAGAACTGTGCCAGGTCAGCCCTCTGCTTCCTGACCTACCTGGGCAGTGAGGGCAGAGCTGGCAGTGGTCGGGGTCACCAGCTGCAGATATCAGGCTCTCCCTCCTTTTCACACTACTTGGGGATCCTCTTTGTACCATCTTGTGACTTCCAAATGGGGGCCTTGGTGGCCTGTGCCCCTGCTGGTATAACTGGTGTGTTCTGAGATCTGTCAGAGAGAGCTGGACTTTAAGGGCAAAACTCCCCTTGCCTCTTGCCCAGTGATTTCAGTGTTGTCGAGCATCAAGGTCTTCTTGTCTCTAAGTGTGACTCAGTCTTCTGGTGGGGTTTGAGTCTGGGATTTGGGGGCTATGGAGGCAGAAAGCCTCCCCACCTCCGCCAAGAGTACCATCAATCCCAAGATGTCTGTGCTGGTTTGCCGGTAGTTCCTTGTATAATTTATTCCAGAGAGGATGGAAGCCAGCTGTTGTCTGTCTCCAGCCGGAGACTGAACCAAAGGAAATGGGCTTGGACTGAAGCCGGAGGGATTTAGGTTAGAGTCAGACAATAAGGAAGGATTTCGGGACAGGTGGTTGGCTCTCAAGAGGATCCTGCAGGGAGCTTTGTGGGGAAGGATGGGGCCAAGATCACTGGGAGGCCACAGGCGGATGAGAAGACCAGCTCCTCAGCCAAGCTCCATGGAGCCAGGCTTGGGTGGGAAGGGGTGGTTTGTACCAAACAGGCAGGGAGTAGAGAAACTCAGCTGCCCCAACCTGGTACAGGATTAATACCACCTCCTAGTACCCCTGGGCTTTTCTTTTTTAATTAGTGGAGAGGCTTACAGCTTAACCACTTGGTCATCTTAAACACATTATATTGAATGATAAATGGGTAGGCTTAATAATCCCTTATCAGCAGAGCTACAACCCTCAAGGATAGGCAGTTACTTATTACCCCAAGCTGCCAGCCACAGTCAAAGGGAGAAGGGAAAGGAGGGACGAGTAGGTAGGGAGGCCCCTGGGTTGCCAGGGGAGTTTGCCAGGTTGTCTGGGGCATTCGGAGAGTCAAGGGGTAGAGCTGTGTCAGCTCCAACCCTTTTCAAGGGTTCAGGTATAACCTGGAGGGATGACAGTGGCAGGGTCAGGAGCAGGCTTCCTCTGGGGAGGTAGGAGTCTGGGGCCCAGGGCAGGCAGATGTGTTCAGGGGAACAGGACTGGCAACCATCAGGGCTTAGGATCTTCATGGGGAGAGCAGGAAAGCAGTGGCATGCATGGGAAGGCCCACAGCCAGTGGGTGTCCCACCTCCCTGGACATCCCTCACCAGCCCCACTCCCTACCCACCTGCCTCCTTCCTCTGGAATCCTGGTTCCAAAGTCCACAGGGGAGCTGACTCACCAGGGCAAGGACCTCTGGGGGCTTTGGCCTTGCAGAAGGGTGGGGTAGGGAAGAGGCACTGGGCCTGGAAACAGTCAACAACCCGTGCTGTGCCTGTACCTGTCAGGGCTCCCCTCCTCATCCAGAGGAACCAGAGCCCACATAAAATACAGCACTGGCATCCGTTGTGCCCCAGGAGGCACATGTCTTGGAGACTCAGTCATTCATTTAGGCAAATATTGAGTACCTACTGGAGCTAGGTTCTGTTGCAGAATTAAGGGAAGAGTGAAGTCTCTGCCTTCAGAGCTCATGGTCTTTTCAGAGTAGATAAACAGGAGGCCAAATAAACATACCTAATAGAAAGTCAGGTAGCAATGAGTGCAGTGAGCTGAGGGGCTGGAGAGTGTCAGGGTTTACTGTTTCAGATGGCGTGGCCTCTCTGAGGAGAGTGAGCCATGGAAAGGCACCTGCAAAGGCACAGGGGAGTGGAGAGCTACCAAGCTGGAGGGACTGCCCCAGGCCCCAGTCCTCCAGGTGGTAGTAGAGGGAGGGCATTGCCATCAGTGCCTCCCTAGCCCAGTCCTCCAGCTCTGGAGGCTGTATGCAGTGGCTACAAACCCTCAGAATGGAGGTGTCCTCCCCAGGCCCCTTGCTCTATACACGAAGCAGTAATAGTCAATGTTCACCTTTCTTCCCAGTGCTCATTTCTGGAACATGCCCCGTGCGCCCAGCACCAAGCCATGCATCATTTCTCATAATCGGCACCCCAACCTGATGAAGCCATGGTACCCCTATTCTCCAGATAAGGAAAATTAAGCTCAAGGAGGTGACAAGGCGTGCCACAGGCTACCCACTAGTGAATGCTGGCATCAGGATTTGAACCCAGGTGTGTCTGCTCCAAAGCCAGGGCCTTTCCCCTCTGCCCTCCTGTTGCTCCCAGAGGGCTCCAAATTTGACTTTTGTGATATTAAGTGGACTGGCCATCCCAGCTGGTGTGCCCGGTGCAGACTTAGGCTCAGGAGGACGGGCAGCAGGCTGGCACGCTTCAGGCAGCTGGGCTGCCAGTGAACCACATCTCCCTCAGGTCATCAGCCCAGGATGGGGAGATGGTGAGTCAGCAGATCCTGTGACCTTCCTTGTGGCCTGCTCCAAGGGATGTTTTTAGAAACCTTGAGTGGCTGGCGACTTCCTGTGGTTGTTCCTTGCACCCTACCCCAGAGGTGGGGTGAATTAATAGGCATCCCCAGGGGTGTGGGGTAGGGAGCACAAGCATATGCTCACCCTAAATATTACAGGCAGGTCAGACTGGTGGGTGTGACCCCATAGCCCTTTATAGCACTGTGCCACCTTTGTGCACCTGCTCTGCTCTGCTTTGGCTGGCATTTCCCAGCCCAGTCTCAGGTAGGGGATGGGTGGTCAGGTTGTTCTGTGGATAGGGCCCTCAACTGAGAATTAGGGGCCTCTGGCAGGTCTACTCTGCTTTGTCACCAGCTTGCTGTGTGGCTTTGTCATGTCACTTGCCCTTTCTGTAGATTCCTCATCTATAGAACAAGAGTAGTAATGTCCACTTTGCCTGGTTTCCCTTCAGGGCCTTGTGTCTCATTTGAGATTGTGGCAGAGGAGTTAGGGGTGTGTGAGAGGTGGTGCTTGATGCCTGTGGGGTTTGGGGGAGGAGGGAGATGCTGACTCAGGTTCTCATAACCGTGTCATGGAAGAATGAGCTGGGCCAGGAGCTGAATTCAATGCAGGGGCCTCTCCTCAGAGCTTCCTAACCCATGCTTGGAAGGAAGGTCCCTGTCTCCCTAGTGACCCACACCCTTATATGGGGGAAGGAGGAGGGGCTGCTCTGTGCTGCCGGACAGGCTCAAGGGGTCCCGGCTGAAACCATTTCCTGTCCCCCTCTCATACTGTTGGCCCACTAGTTGGGAGACATCTCTTGGCATCAATCAGGGCAGAGAGGTGTCAGTCATCCCCTGTTCTGGATTCTGGGAACAGGGAAGGGGACAAAGTCACAAACCCAGGCCCCAGCATCCCAGATACGGATACCAGCACGGGACTGTGGGCCCGGGCCACAGCCAGCCTGGGGCAGGGCAGTGGTTGTAAATTGGCGGGTAGAGAAGCTGCAGGTGGATGAAGGATATCCCTCTTGTCATTTAAGCCTCACTGGACATCCTACCTGCCCTGAGTCCTTCAGAAGATTAGGTGGGGGTAGATTGTGAGAACATGGCTCCAAGGGGTCATCTGGTGTGTGTCTTTGGGAGGGAGGGGGCTCTTCCTGCTTCCCGGGGCCAGTTCTCAGGCAGACTCAGTGCTGTGGGGCCAGGAAGGGGCCCTTGAGGTCCCGTGTGTCCGCACTCACAGGGATTTCCAGCACAGCTCATGAGCTCAGCTCTCCAGGTGCCTGAGAATGCATGCTGACTCCCATCCTGAGCTCAGGCCCCAGCAGGGCTTCACTGTTTGCTTTAGCCAAACCTGCAGCCCTCCCAGGTCAGCTAATCCCAGCAGAGCTCTGCCCTGGGCTCGCTCTCACGGGAGGGGTGCCTGGCTGCCGAGGGGGGGTTACCGTCCCAGCCTGAGAACAATGGGGGCAGGGTCACCTGCCTTGTTTTCTTTGTCTCTCCTGAATGAGGACAGGGTTCCCAGGCCTGTGAAAGTCGGAAACCCAGAAGTTTTTGCTGAAAACCTGCTCCCATCTGGCATGGGCTTGCCCCCGTGCATGTGAGACCTAGCAGTGCCTCTGGGCTCTGCAGAGGCTGCTGAGAGATGGCCCAGGAGGGCAGGCAGGGGGAAGCCCAAAGGTGGACGAGAGGACAGTCGTGCCCGTGCACACGCACAGCCTGCTGAGTGCTGACTCCAGGGGCGGGGCTCGACTCAGTCCCTAACGAGGAGGGAGAGTGGTTTGGGTCTAAGGCAGTGGTTTTGAAACTTGGCTGAACATAATGTTAGAAGCACCAGTCCAGGCCCCAGACTATTTCTCTTGGAACTGTGGGGGTAAGACCCGGGCATGAGTATTTTTCCAAGCTCCCCTGATGATCCCCACAGGCAGTCCAGGTTAAGAAGCAGTAGTATGGTGACCCCTAAAGTGTGCAGTGAGGGCAGGAGCAGTGTGCCACTTGTTCCCTTGCCTAAGGGGGGTGCTTGGGGTTTAACCTTGGTGTGACCAGCAGTTCAGGGCCACCATGGAGTGTGGGGGGAGAAGGGGTGTGTTTTGTACACAGCCCCACCTACGGCACTGTGGGGCATGCTCTGGCTGGCTGCTTCCTCCCTGGGCTGAGGGATGGCAGGTCGGGCACTGGGCACATTACTTCAAGGACCAATGAGGAGTATGACCTGCAGCGGGACCTGGGGGAAACAGAAAGCAGGCTTGAATGAGCCTGGGAGTGGGGCTGCTGATGTGGGAGCCTGTCTTGGGGGGGCTCTGAAGGAGGTGGGGCTGGTGGCCAGTCAGCTGAGTTCTGAGAATGAAGTTGTATTTCTTGAATGTGCTGTGGAGGAGGAGGGTGTGAGGAGCTGGGCCCAGAAGTCATGGTTCTGGGCAGAAGAAAATGTGAATTTTAGGGAGGTGTCACCTGCCCAGGCAGGGGGACCCCAGTAGTCATAGTCTACCCTCATTTTACGGAGAAGGAGGTAGGCAGAGAAATCAAGAGGTGGTACTGGCAGAACTAAGCCGAGCGTGGGTCTTCAGACGCCACAGTGACATCCTGGCACACCAAGGTCTCCAGCAATTGCTTCAGCCTGCCTTCCTCCTAAAACGTGATAAATACTTCATGTAGGTATTGGAGCAAATCTGAGAATGCAGATAAGCAAAAAAGAAGTTAATGAAGTCCACTTTGCAATAGCCCATCTCTGTCCTCAGGGAAAACAGGTTGCATCTGCTGCCTCCATTCCCGGCTTCTGCTCCTTCCCAGGGAGAGACAGAGCCCAGGTGAGCTGGGCCTGCAGCTGGCGCAGGTATCAGGGTGGCACTATTGGGCCCTCGCCAATACCTTGCTCGTAAACTACGGCTGCCCTCCGAGCCACACCCTGGTCACCTGGCGTGAGGCAAGAGGGCAGTGGGGAAAATACCAAGAATTCCTTCTCCCTGCCCTGCACACACCCTCCTCAGACAGGAAGATGGAAGGCCCGAGCCCAGCACCCTCCATCACCCTCCACCAAGGCAGCCGCTGCACATCAGAATCACTTCTGGAACTTTGTTAAAGCCATGCCCAGGTCAACAGAATGCCTGTGGGTGGGGCCCAGGCATGGTATTGATTTAAGTTCCAAGGTGGTTCCATTGGGCATTCCAGCCTGGGCTGAGAGCCACGATGCCTGTGTGGTATCCAAGCCTCAGTTTCCTCATCTGCAAGCAATCCCAGCAGCCCTGCACCCCCACCCATTAACCATGAGGGAATACTTTGAGGAGCTGGGTCAGTGTGGGATGGAGAATGCGAGGGAGTGGTGATGACTGAGGGCTTGGCCAGCGAGTTTTTAGTTCTCGAATGCGTCTTGGGAGTGAGAGGGTTAACAGGTGGACACTTTCTCCCCAGGACGTGTCTGATATGCTGGTGTCCCAGGAGGGCTAGCCTGTCAGCTGGGCAAGCAAGCACTGCCCACCAGCCCCCCAACCCCCGCTCCCCTTTCTCCAGCTTCTGTGGGACATGAGGGCCTTCCCATCCTCCCTTTATCAGTTTTATCTGTTCCCAAGTCCCTGGCTTTAAAAAATTTGAAAACCTTTGTACTAAACAAGCCCAAACTGTAAATATTTGCCTGAGATAGGTTTACTAATTTCCTTCTGCCTGTCCTGCCGAGAACTCCCACACCCCCTATGGCTCCCCCACTGGGCTCCCCACACAGAGGGGTTCCTTGTTGGAGACCAGATGGACAGACAAACCAGACACATAGGAAGGAGCCAGCAGCCTCTTGCTGTGAGGTAACGCTAGGGGCTGGGAGGGAGTTGGACACGTGTTCGGAGATGCCGCCTTTTGTCTGCTCCTGGCCTTTCTCACCTGGGGAGGCTGGGGGGGGGCAGTGGTGGCATTTCCTTCCCTCAGCAGCCTGCCCAACTTGCTTGGCTGGATGGGAAACTAGTCAGGGTGGCTGGGGAGCCTCTGGGGATCAGCGGTCAGGCGAAGTAAGCTTTCTGAGGTATGGGCTGGCACATCTTGGGAGTGTCCATTCCCCCCCACACTCCCAGCTGTCAGGTGGATGGGGGTACCTGGGGAGCCACAGTCCCCCATCCCTTCTCCCATGTGCGCCGAGGGAGCCAATTGATCAGACTGAGAATGTTCAGTTTTCTCTGTTAAAACAGGGAGAGATGGAAAGAGGTGGCAGGTAAGAGGAAGGTTGGGGATAGCGTCTCCTCTTGTCACCCAGTCCTGTCCTCCAGGCACAGGGCTGTAAACCCCTAGCCCTTCTCTACTCCTGTCCAGGGCAATGCCAGTCCCTCTCTGGGTTTAGCCTTGGGGACAAGCGGTCTTTTGCTCCTGGGTCTCAAATCACCACGTGGTCTGGAATCATAAAACTGATTGCAGATACATTTATCCAGTGCTCTATGTCCTAGGTGCTTTCATATGTTCAGAGTAGGCGTTATGTTTTGCAGATAGAAGAACTGAGGCTGAAGGGCTGCTGTTTACCCAGAGACTTGCTGCTGGCAATGGAGAGACCCCCTCTGATTCAAATCCAGTTGGTCCCACCTTTTCCACAAGCACAGGTCTGCACCTGAGAGGTAGCTCTGTGGCTTCCTAGAGCTCAACCTGAGCCGCAGTGGCCTTGTTGTACCTGGGATTGATTGAGTGTCCTCAGAGAGGAGGGACTTTAAGGTTTCAGTAAGGAAAGTGCCCAGCTGGAAGCAAATGTGTCAACCCATGTTGACGGTTATATTCCTTTCCCTGTTCTCAGCACATCCACTGCCCTGGTGGAGTGTTTCCAGAGGGGACAGGCCTCCCTTCCTGCAGGAAGGACAATCCAGTCATCGCAGGGACCTCTTCCAGCGCCACTGCTGCTTGCTCTGTCGTCTTGACCCCCTTTGTGGGGGCTCTCCTCTGCCTCCTCCCCTCACCCCTCCCCAGCTCCTGGCCCTCTGCCCTCTCTTCTCAGCCTGGAGGCCCCCCGTTTTCCCACCCAAGGCCAGTTGGATGTTGGTGGTTTCAGCAGCCCCTGTGAGCCCCACCGCTGCTGGGACTGTGCTTCTCCTTCCTGCCCTCTTGCTAGGTAAAGGCTGCCTCATTGTTGCTGATGAATTTAGTTAAAAGCCAATGACAGAACAATGCTGGAAGATGTTGGGGATGGAGAACATTAGAGGCTAGAGAATATACCCTCATTTACTCATATTTATTTATTCACACATTTAACAAGTATTTGTTGAGCAGCTATTATGTGCCAGGCAGTGTTCTAGGCTCTGGGAATATAGCAGTGGAAAAGAAGAGATGAAAGTCCCTGCCCTCGTGGAGCTTACATTCTTAGGGGAGTCTCTGCATTCCTGCGGGTATTTCCCATGCAGCTGCCTGGGATGTCGTTTCACTTGTACCTAGAAGCCCACCTGCATTCCCCTTCCTCATCTATAGATAGTACAGTGGTTAAGAGCCACACTGCCTGGGTTCGTGTCCCAGCTCTGCCACTGACTAGCTGTGTGACCTTGAGCAAGTGCCTCTGTTTCCTCATCTGTCAAATGGGGATAACAATAGTATCTGCTTTGCAGGGTATAAAGATTCAGTGAGCTAAGTGATTTAAAGTGCTTAGGTCAGTGCCTGTCTTCACGTGCGCTCAAATATCAACTTATTATCTGTGAAATAAGGATGCGTAAGCCATGCCCACCCACCTCACAAGGTGGCTGGGAAGGCGAAATGAGAGAAATGGTACAGGTTTTTCTATACTAGCGGGTACTGTGCGCCTAGGAGGATTAGCTCTATTTTATTAATGCCTTCCAGGCCAGAGGAACCAAGTGAGCGTCGATGGAATGAATTATGGATTGGTACAGCCAGGGATGGTAAAGGAGGGTCCCCTCTTGAACCACCAACAGTGTGTGGGTCCAGTGGAGGCTGGAATCAAGGACGGTTGCTGAGGCTGCATTTTGCACAGTGGGAGAGAGTTTGGTGATCCGAAGTGGTGGCAGCTGCAGGAGCTGGAGGCGGGACCAGGAGTAGCTGTGGGTGCCAGGCAGCTGCGATCCCCAGAAAAGCTGACATCTTGACTTCAGCTTCCCCTACCCAACCTATAAAGGGAAAGGCCCCCCCTCAGTCTTGCCTGCCGTGTCTGTAGGTGGGCAGCATGTCTCAAAGCCCTGGATGTGCCCGCATGTCAGGATGAGTCTCTCCAGAAAGGGGGCACCCGGCGACTGCTACGGGAAGCCTCAGGTCCCTGAGGGAGGAGGGGATGTTTGGGAACCCAGCTTACGTGGACAGGGAGTGCCTGGGAAAGTGGGTCGGGGCAGCTGGATGTCTGAAGCTCTGGGCAGGACATGGGTATTGCCTCGCTGGAGGGCTGGTCAGAGTGGCTGGACTGGTTTTAGGGCACTGTTTTTTCAGCTGGTGGATGTATGCACAGGCCTCTTTCCTGTGGCCTTTATGGAGACAGGGGATAGGATAACAGCAGTTAGGACCCAGATGGGCCTGGGTTCTAGTCCTGGCTTTATTGCTTTTAGCACTGCAATCTCGGGCTACCTCCTTAACCTCTCTAAGCCTCAAATCCTCATTCGTAAAATGGAAAAAATGATAGTATCTTCCCAGCAGGATTCTGTCCTCGTTAAATGAGCTAGAGGCACATAAAATGCTTAGCATAGCAGTTGGCACACAGTGAGCCCTCAGTAAATCACAGCTGCTTTATGGTGAGGGCGACAGAGGCAGGGAACTCTATTCCGTCCCCAAACAAGAGCTGGGCCGGGGCTGTGCCCAGGCTCTCCTCCTCCCATCACTCTCCAGGCTTGTAAGGAAAATGAAAATATTGTCTTGTGTGAATTTGGGAGCCAAGTTAAAGAATCCTGCAAGTGAACAGGGGCCACCTCCTCCCGTGAAAGCTGTTTCCCTAACCCTGAGGACGGGACGCCTTGTCTAACAGGGTGTTTGGCTGGCTCTCCTGTGTCCTTCTCTCTAACCCACAGATGGCCTCAGCCCTGGGTCAGCTCTCTTCTGTTCTGGGAGACTGGCTAAGGCTGCCTCCTCATCCTGCGTGATCCCAGCCATGATCAGTGAGGTATCCCAACCAGAGCCTCAGCTACTCATGGTGGGAATGGGGAGCTAGCACCCCAAGTTCACTTCTGGACCTCGGCTTCCTGAGCCCAGTTTCCTCCCCTGCCAAGTGATGCCTGGCAGAATCACAGGAAGAGCTAGTTAGGTAATATATGTATAAATGCCCCAGCACTGGGGTGAGGCCAAGCTGATTCCCAGGCCAGCTGCTGGGGAGCCATGGCCAGGGGGCAACAGCAAGGGACACTGGGGGAGCCCAGGGGTGGGCAGAGCGGGGGGACGGGGAGGCTTGAAGTTGTAGACTTGAAACCAGACAGTCTACACCCTAGCCCAGTTCTGCCAGGTAACCTCTCTCTGCCCAGTGGGTGTAATTGCTACCACTGGGTCTTTGCAAGGGGTGGCAGTGCTCCCAGCCCCAGGGAGCCAGGGGCTCTTGGGAATACCTGCCTCTCACTGGGTGACCACAGACAGATAAAGGAGATCGCAGGGAAAGCAAGCTACTGCCCGAAGGCATACCACCTGCAGGGTAAAGGGCAGCAAGCCCAGCTCTCCACCTCACCACCTCACCACACTCCCAGCCTTAGTGCCCTCTGTTGTTTGATGTCTCCTTAGCACTTACTAAATAATTCTCAGATCATAGGTTACCTTTGGCAAACTAGTGTTTCTCAGGGGTGCTGGCATTGTGGGTAGGGTTGTCCTGTGAATTGCAGGGCCTTTAGCGTCTCCAGCCCCTGCCCACTTGATGCCAGAAGCACATTGTCCGTCACCCACTAGAATAAATGTGTGGGGAAAACAGGGGTTCTGTTCATTCACTGCGGTATCCCCAGTGCCTAGAACAGTGCCTGGCACATACAACACCCCCCTCCCCCCGCCAAGACAGCATTTCCCAACACTCCTGGAAGGCACTGCCACCCCCAGTTGAGAAACCCCTATTCTAGTCATACCTTCAACAGTACCCCTGATGGGTGGTGGTCACTCCTGGTCTAAATACTATTCATTATCAGAAATTGATTATCGATTACTGCAAAGGGTAGCCCATTGCGAGGTAGCTCGTTATCCATAAAAGCCACCCTCATCCCATCTTGGACCTTGGCTCCTCAGTTAACATTCTAACATACCGTGTGAAGTCTGACACCCAGAATGGAACAAGGTGTCCCATGTGTGGCCTGACCCTGCAGGGAACAATGGGCTGGTTACCTCCCAGCCCTGTATAGGCCTGGAGTTGACACAGCCTGAGATTGCATTTACTTTTGGCAGCCACCCTAGTGTTTGTTGGTTCATGGTTAGCTAAAACCCAAGGACTTTCCGCTTTGATCCTATAGTAGTCTTTTCCAATCCGAAGTATAAGACTTGAAAATTTAAAAGGACACTCGTGATGACTTATTAATTTTGGCCCCTGTTTCTAGTCCAGATGATTTTGAGTCTCGATATTGCCACTGCTGTGTGTTAGCTATCTTCCCATCTCATGCTTATCCCCAATTTTGCATCCTCTGCATGTTGGATTGGTAAGCCATCTCTGTCCTCACTTTGTTGTTGATTAAAATATTGAAGAGGCCAGGCATGGTAATGGAGACCTCAGTCTTGGTTGATAATGATCAGTACTTCCTGGGGTTGTTTGTTTGCCTTTGAATGGACCCAATTAATCCTCGGCCTCCCCCTACATTTCTCTGTCTTGTCCACATGAATATCTTTAAATCCATCTGTTAGCTGCCTTGCTGATATCTAGATTTACTGCATTCCACACAACTTGAAGGCTTTGCAGCCCCTTTGGAAAAGGAGATGCACTCAGCTGAGCATGACTGGGTCTTGGTGAATCTGTGCTAGCTTCAAGTGCCCACCACTTCCTCTTCTGAATGTTCCAGACATTCTCCTCTCCCCATTTAGAAGTTTGCAAGAGTTCAGGTTTGTTTTCCAAGTCTCTAGAATCCACCCTTTTCCTTTTTGTGAAAATAGGGACAGCTTGTCTTCTGACATCTTTCCTGTTCCCCACGGTTCCATGGGGATGACCAGATGTGGTGCCACGATGTCATCTCTGGTCAGTCATTCAATTCCTTTTTCAGGGTGTCCTCATGTGCCCTTTTCATCTGTTTCAGGCTATCCAGTTGAAGACTGATATCTGAGATAACAGGTGGAGGCTAGAGGGGAGCCGAGTGGGTCTGCGTTCTCCACCATCTGTTTAACATTAACACACAGGGCCCTGGTACTTCCTCATTCTCTTGCTCCAGACATAGATTTGATGTTTCCAAAAACCCACGGGATGGTCCTCAGTATTTGTGTTAGCTCCCCTGTTGGTCTGTTAGTATTTAAGTGTCCTCTGGTTATTCTGGTTATTGCGTGTGTGAGTGGCCTGACTGGCTAGACTGTGAGCTCTCTGGGGGCAGAGTCTGATGTGATCGTCCCGCCTTTCCACGTAGCTGCCCGCGCAGCCTTCACAGCCTCAGAGATGCTCTGGAAATGCTGGGAGGAAGCAGGGCAGCGAGTGGTGTGGTCTGATGGTTTGTCAGACGTGCATGTCAACATGGAAAATTCTTTACCGAGTACGCAGATCCATTTACACGGGCCCGCCGCTGCCTCTGCGAACTTCACATTCCTTCAGAACAACCCACCCTTCCCCTTTTTTCCCACTGAACCCCAGCCATGCCTTGGGTGGGTTAGAAATAAGGTTTTTCGGTTTCCCTCCTGTTCCATCCCTCACTCCTGCCGCCTCTCCCTCGGTCCTTGTCTTGATTTTTGTAGGGAATTTGAGTGCCTAGTCTCTGGTCTGGATGGCCCATCCTGGGGCCCTTCTTGGGGACAGGACTCAAACCCCAGATTTAGAGCTCCTCCTTATGGGACTTCTGGGGTCTGGGCTCTGCCAGCTGATAAAGCCCCATTGGTAGGTTGGGGTAAATGATGGGCAGAGCTGAAGGATGGGGCAGAGTCAGAGACTAGTCAGATGGAAACAGGTTTTGGCCATTGTCGGTACTGCTGGAGCAGATAAGGCTTCCCCGCAGGGACGTCCCCAGGTGGCCTCTCACCTGCTGCCCACAGTTGTTGGAAGTTCTCTGGGGACTGAAAACACAATTTTGAGTCACCCTGAGATGTATTCACCACCTTCTGATCTGTCCTTTCCCAGACAATTGCTGAGCCCAGGGCAGAGAGAGAGAGGGAAGTGGGAGCCTGTTGGGGGAGAGGGTGGGTTAGATCCTCAGCATAGACCTGCTGATTTGCATGCCCTCAAAGGGCAGATCGAGAGGCCCTGAGCTGACCTCAGCAGGTATCCTGCAGTGGGCTGAAGGGTGTATGGGGATCCCTCCCAGGCCAACTCTGAACAGGAACTTGGCCTCTGCAGGCAGAACACTATGGAGGGCCGAGTGGGGTGTAGGGGACCTCCTGTGTGTCTGCATCTCATCTGCATTCTTTGAGGGGCAGAATAGTCTAGTGCAGCTGTTCTCAAAATGTGGTCCCTGGACCAGTAGCATCAGCAATCACCTGGGAACTTGTTAGAAATGCCCCTTCCCAGACCTGCGGAGTCGGAAACTCTGGGGTACAGCCCAGCAGTCTGTGTTTAACAAGCCTCCAGGTGATTCTGGTGCGTGCTGGTAAGTTTGAGAAGCACTGGCTCAGGGAAAGAATGAATTCTGGAGCCAGATTGGCTGGGTTCATATCCTTACCAGCTGTGTGACCTTGGACAAAACCTCTCTGATCCTCTAAAAAAAAGTTTCATCTATAAAATGGAGACACTAACTGCCACCTGGTTGTTGTAATAATGAGAATGCTTATAAGGAGTCTGACACAGCGCTGTCACTCAGAAAGCATGTATGTGGCCTCAGCCCTGACCTATATTGTCTGTCTCTCCCTGTCTTTTTAGGTGGTATCTGATGCTGCAGGACAGGGTGTGGCCATCACAGGGAACCAGACCTTCAACAACTGGAACTGGCCCAATGCAATGATTTTTGCAGCCACGGTCATCACCACCATTGGTAAGCCTTCTGGAACCTTTAGCATACCCACTTCCATGCCCTAGCTCATTGGAACCATATAGGAATCCAGCTCTGATTTCTCAGCCTTGTCAGGGGTAAAATCAAGCCAGTTGCAGGCTGTCCTTTTGACACTTCCCTGGGGATTGAGTAAGTCCTTGGTGACTAGCCATGCTTGGGAGGCTGTTTTCATGGGTCCTGACCTGGGCTCTTTGAGCAGAAGCAATGACATAGCCTGATATCCAGAGCCTCGTGGGAGATGGAGCGGGCTGCTCACTGCCCAAACCCAGATCATGCTTGTTCACCAAGCTGGGTTTCTATTCTGGTTCTCTATGGCTGCCTTGCCAGCCAGCCCAGAAGTCAGTGGCTCAAAACACAACTTCTTATCTTTCCCCATTCTGTGGGTTGACTGGGCTCAGCTGGCTGGGTCTTGCTTGGGCTATCCAATGTGGTGGTAGTCAAATGACGGCTGGGTTGGAGTCATCTGAAAGCTCAGATGGTTCCTCCCGTCACAGGTTTGTCAGCTGATGCTGGCTGTTGGCTGGGAGCACAGCTGGGAATGAAAACACAAGGCCTCCACATGTGGCTCGGGCACCTCACAGTATGGCAGCTCTAAGAGGGAAACCCCCAAAGTGAACATGTCAAGGGAATCAGGAGAAGCAGCAGGTTCTTAGACCTCGCCTGTCTAGCATCACTTCTGCCGCCTATACGCTTCCATGGTCAAAGCCCTGAGTCAAAGGGAGGAAGATTGGACTCTGCCTTGATAGGAGCAGTTGTATAAGAAGGAAGGGAATTGAATGGTCTTTGGAGACTGGCTACCACAGTACCTCTGGGGCGTCTGCACGGAGAGGAACCTCTTCTGGTTTGCACAGCAGTACCGTATGGATTCGTGGGAGACCTGTTGATGGTGGAGGCATCGTCCCTGCCTTCAGGGAGCTCCCAGTTTGATGGAGGAGACATAGCCCATACCGTCATCATTGCTTTGTAAATGATCACGATCAGGATGTGATCAAGGGAAATACCATTGTTTAAGTACTGATATTAGGTCAGTATCAACTGAACTTAGAGGACGGGCCTGGAGCTGGTATGTGTGTGTGTGTTGGGGGGTGGGGTGGACTTAGGGGCTCAGTCTGGGCCCCCCCTCCTGCTGTGGCTCTGTTCCTGGCCTCATGCTCTCCTTCCTCAGGCTATGGCAATGTGGCTCCCAAGACTCCCGCCGGTCGCCTCTTTTGCGTCTTTTATGGTCTCTTCGGGGTGCCGCTCTGCCTGACATGGATCAGTGCGCTGGGCAAGTTCTTCGGGGGACGTGCCAAGAGGCTGGGCCAGTTCCTCACCAAGAGAGGCGTGAGCCTGGTATGTCCCCAACCTTAGGTGCTGGGCAGTGACAGGTGAGGGGAGGACAGGAAGGCTCCAAGAATTGGACAGGGGTGTTAGGACAGATGGCAAGAGGGCAATTTCAGAGGTCTTGGCCCTCCTGGGTCAGGCTGGGAGCACCCCTCCCTCCTCCTTTCCCGGCGGGAAGCCTCCCAGGCCGGGTGCCCCGCTGGCCTCACCTCCAGCTGCCTCCCCAGCCCTCTGGGTGCCACTGCTGGGTTTCTCGAGTCTCCGCTGTTGTCTGACTTGGCCTCCTGCCTCCCCGTCAGCGGAAGGCGCAGATCACGTGCACAGCCATCTTCATCGTGTGGGGCGTCCTGGTCCACCTGGTGATCCCACCCCTTGTGTTCATGGTGACCGAGGAGTGGGACTACATCGAGGGCCTCTACTACTCCTTCATCACCATCTCCACCATTGGCTTCGGTGACTTTGTGGCCGGTGAGTCCTTGCCTCTGCCTCCCCTCTTCTCTCTCTGCTTCTCCTGCAGTTCCAATTCAGCAGACCCCTGCTGGGGGCCCCCCGGCAGGCATCCCGTGTTCTGGCACTTCTCCCACCCAGCGGGGTTCTCCACCCACCCTGCCAGTTGCAAGAGGAAACTAAGGCACAGAATAATTGCAGAAGACTCTTCTCTCTCTCTTTTCTCCCCATCCCATCCCCACCCCCCAGCAGCCTTATGCCTGAGGAGAGCCGAGGGAGCTGTCCAGGGGGCCACTCAGGGGCCTGGAGCTTCGCCCTTGGCATAGGCAGCTTAAAGACAAGGAAGGCCTTCTCTCCAGCTGCCTGGCCCCTTCCTCCTCTTCCTCCCCTCCTAATCCAGGGAGGCGATAAGATTCTTTGGCCCCTTTGTCTGAAGGCCTGCGACCAGCTGGCCCCAGCCATTCACGTACTTGTGCCTGTGGCCTGCACTGCATCTCGGCTCTTAATCTTCTTGACACCCTCTTTGGCCCTGTTGACCTCAACCTCTGCTCCAGGGGCCTCTGTTCTCTACCACCTCCCCCTCGCCCAGAGGGCAGGGGGAGGTCACTCACCTTGTGCCCTGTTGCGTATGGAATCTGGGAGGGCATAGCTTGAGTGTGTGGGAGGAACAGGCAAGAGAGGCACACTCCACTGCTCCTGGCAAACCTGGGCCTGCTGTCTTGGGGGGAGGCACAACCCTGCCATTGTATAGCCCCTGGGGCCCAGAGCAGGCTGAGGAGAAGCCTTTTGTATTAGGGAAGTGCAGCAGGATATTTAACTGTACTTTCTCAGCTCCAGCAAGACACCAAACCTCTGCCTCAGTTTTCTAATCTGTAAAATTGGTAAAAATAATAGCGCTCACCACATAGGATGGTAGAAAATAAGTTAATATGCATGAGTACTCAGGGTAGGGCCTGGCTACATTATTGTGTGCCCTCATCATTGTCATCATCAGACTCTGCTTGTGATCAGGAGCCTTGGGCAAGACTGGCAGCACCCCTCTGACAGAGCCCCCTGCCCTGGGGGAACCTCTAACCTAACAAAGGAGGTGGCCCCTTCCCTCCAGCCCCTCTTCTTGGAGGAGTCCAACCAGAGGAGGGGAGACAAGATACAGATCAGAATGATTGAAAGCGTTAAGTCATAAAAGACATCTCAAATAATCCTGGAGTGAAGCAGAACCATCAGCTGTGAGGGAAAACCCAGAAAGGCTCCCCTGGAGCAGGAGGGGGACGAGAGGACAGAGCCCTTCAGGCCAAGGGAAGAGCCAAGTCTGAGGAAGACAGAGAGGCAAGAAGTCAGGGAGGCAGAACAAGGATAAAGACGGTTCAGAATATTTCCTGCCAGGGTCAGCGCTGCCTGGGTCATCTCGACCCAACCACCACCAGCCTTGTTCATATCAAACCAGTGAGGCCATCCCCAGCTGTGAGGATGCCAGTGGCCCCCTCCTGTCATTTCCACCCATTCGGTTTTTAACTGAACTGTAACATACACACACAACATCTGGGGACAGTAGAATTACTAACTGCGAGGTAACGACTCGTGAGCTGTTTCTTGACCTGTGTGTTGGTTACATTACCAGTTCCCCAAAGCCTCTTCAACTTCCCTCAAAAAGTCACTGTCCTGATTTTTTGTAGTTCAGGAAACTGAGGCTCAGAGACAGGCAGGCGGCTGGGATGGGGCCCTGAGTGATGGGCCCAGGCCCTCAGGGAAGATGGGGTAGTGCAGGCTCTAGAACAGGCCCCCTCCTGTGCTCTGGCTCAGATAACAAAGCGTGGCTGTTGCACATTTCTGGGTCCCTGCTGACTCTTCCTGACCTCTGGGCTTCCTGTCCTCTTAGGTGTGAACCCCAGTGCCAACTACCATGCCCTATACCGCTACTTTGTGGAGCTCTGGATCTACCTGGGCTTGGCCTGGCTGTCCCTCTTTGTCAACTGGAAGGTGAGCATGTTTGTGGAAGTCCACAAGGCCATTAAGAAGAGGCGGCGGCGGCGGAAGGAGTCCTTTGAGAGCTCCCCCCACTCCAGGACAGCCCTGAAAGTGGCAGGGAGTGGGGCCTCCAAGGACGTCAACATCTTCAGCTTCCTGTCCAAGAAGGAGGAGACCTACAACGACCTCATCAAGCAGATAGGGAAGAAGGCCATGAAGACGAGCGGGGGTGGGGAGAGGGGCCCAGGCCCAGGGCTGGGGACTCAGGGCGGCGGGCTCCCAGCCCTCCCCCCTTCCCTGGCGCCCCTGGTGGTCTACTCCAAGAACCGGGTGCCCAGCTTGGAAGAGGTGTCACAGACACTGAGGAGCAAAGGCCACGTGTCGAAGCTGCCTGGCGAGGAGGCTGGGACGCGGGTCCCCGAGGAAGGCTCCCCCACCTCTGAGGTGCTCATTAACCAGCTGGACCGCATCAGCGAGGAGGGCGAGCTGTGGGACACCCAGGACTATCACCCACTCATCTTCCAGAACGCCAATATCACCTTCGTGAATGAGGAGGCTGCCCTCTCGGATGAGGAGACCTCCAAATCCTCGCTGGAGGACAACCTGGTGGGGGAGGAGAGGCCCCAGCAACGGGCCGAAGCCGAGGCACCCCTGAACGTGGGCGAGTTCCCCTCCTCAGACGAGTCCACCTTCACCAGCACCGAGTCTGAGCTCTCTGTGCCGTATGAGCAGCTGGTGAACGAGTACAATAAGGCGAACGGCCCCAAAGGAACGTGAGGCAGGGCCGGCTCCCCACCCCACCTTCGACGGCTTCTTTCCCCTCACCCGGGGCGTCCCGTCACGGCTGGGACCCCTGGCCCCTGGTGAGGGGGCAGCCCTGGAACTGGGAGTGGGGGGCCAGGGGCCTTCGTACCTTCCATCCCCTCCAGCTGGATGGCTACTGATAGCAATGGCATCTGCCCAGGACAGGGCCTCTGTCCTCCCACTGAATGGTACCCTGACTGTGGGGGGCATCTGTCCGGAGCTTGGCTGGTGTATGTGATGATTCAAAGATCTGCAGGCTGGCAGGACAGGTGGACGGGACTGACCCTGAGGAGGCCTGTGCCTGTATGGGTCTTTGCCCTGTCATTTGGTTGAATGTCACGGTTCTCTGAGGCCAAGGCCTCAGCTATTTGAGTTCACTAGTATTACTGAGCAACTTCTGTGGGCCTGGCACTGAGCTAGACACTTCAGAGAGAGAGGTGGAGTGTGTAAGACCCAGTTCTGCCTTTTCAAGCTCTAAAGTGTTTCGGGAGGTACAGCTGTGATACGGGGGCCGGGCATTTCAGTACCTCAGCGGTAGCAGGCCATGTCTCCCACCCTGCCTGGGGCCTGCCTACCAGGCCCTCCTGCCAAGCGCAGTAGAGCAGAGGCTGCTCAGGGAGGGAGGGAGGAGATGATGGGCAGGGGCTGAAACAGCCCTGATTAAAAGGACCTGGAACAAGTCCAGTGTGGGCCCAGGGTCCCAGTCCCACTTGTGGTCTGCCCAGCCCAGAGCCCTGTTCCTTGTGTCAGGCCAAGCGATGGCAGATGCAAGGCTTTCTGCCCCACTGCCCCCCGCCCCAAGTGGTAGGAGAGAAGGAGGGTGGCAGGGAATGGGCCACTGGAAGCTGGGCCTCCCCAGGCTGAGGGGCAGGGACCTGCAGGCCCAGCTCTGGCTATTCTGCCCCCACCCTTCCAGCTCCCTGTGGAAGTGCACACCCCACCCCCGATCTGAGGACCCACACTCCCCATCCTGCTGTTTCTTCCTTCCGTGTGCCCAGAACAAGGACCTCACTGTCCCTTCCCCCTCCCACTAGCTCCCACAGGCCGGGTGGGGTGAGGCCAAATTGCTCTTGGCTCACAAATGGGCAGTGGCCAAATATGTGAATCAAGCTCCTCTCTCCAGCTACTGTTTGTGTGTGTGTGTGTGTGTGTGTGTGTGTGTGTGTGTGTGAGAGAGAGAGAGAGAGAGAGAGAGAGAGAGAGAGAGAGAGAGAGAAAGGAAAGGATTTGTGCTGGGGAGCAAAAGATAATGTGAAGTTATACATGGACTCTGTTTCTAGTGAGGGGGTGGACAGACTCGCTGCTGCCTAAGTTCTTGGGGTCTCCATGATGCTCACCCTGGGACTGGCCCATTTTGTCCTGAATGTTATGGTTATTTTTTTAAAATGAACTGCTGTTTTTATATACCTGGAACCTGTTGTTGGCTTCAGAGCCAGTGGTTAAAGTGCAGGGTCCCGAGGATTGGGATGTCCAGTGTCCACCCTATGGGCCTGCCCTGGTGACCTCAGCGAAGGCCATGACATCAAGGGCCAAGTCCCCGTGCAGAGCTGGAGAGGGATGCTGGTTGGCAAGTGAGCCAAGATGGGGGCGGGGGGGTCCCATCGCAGGTGACCACAGCCTCGCAGCCCCTCCCTCATGCTGTGCACTCTGCCCCTCTACTGTGGGGGCAGATGGAGCCAGCCCCCTCCCCCCAAACATGTGAAGACTGTGATGGGCATGTGTCCGCACCCCACCTACCCTTTAACCATTGCAGAGGTTGCCCCCGGGGGGGGGCTGGGAAGGGGAGCAACCTTGTATCTTTCTGTGAAATGTTTTAATGAGCTTGTCTTATTGGTTGTCCTGGAACGGCACACTGTATGTACATACTGGCAAATGATGACAGATGTAATTTATTTTAACATTTTTACAATAAAACGTGAGGTGGACAGGCCAGCTCCATGTGTGTGCTGTGTTGGGTGCAGGGTGAAGGGGGGCACTGGTTTGTGGCCCCTGAGCAACGGAGGACCCTAGGAGCATCCACAGGAGGCAGGGAGGACTCAGGACAGGCTGACGTCAAGAGGATGGGGTGGCTAGAAGGGAGAAAGCGGAAAGGGGTGAAGAGAGGGAGGGGAGGCAGCCTCTTAGGAGGAAGGGTGTGGGGGACAGCACATAAGAGGTCCAAGAATCAGGAAGGACTCAAAGGAGTGAGGGGAGAGAGGTAGGGGCGCTGAGGGCAAGCACGTGTCACCAGTTTGCCAGGAACTGTTCTAAATGCTTCACACTCAGTAATACATGAATGAACTCATTTGACCTTGTAGCAGCCCTATGAGGTGGGTATTCCGTCTCCATTTTATAGACAAGGAAACAGGTTGTCTTGTGCAAAATCTCAGTAAAAATGGTGAGTCTAGATTCAAACCCAGGCAGCCCAGTGCCTGGGTCTGTTCCCCCAGCCACTGTGATGAGATGAAAAAGACAGCCAGGGGTTTTGGGCAACCCTGACATCTCTGGAAGGGGCTTCTGTCTCCAGGTCGGTGGACCAGAGAAGGTCAGAGAAGATCAGGCCTTCTGAGCTCAAGGGGTGGGCAGGAGGCGCACGGAGCCTGGGCGTGGGCACTGTGGCCTAGAAAGAATGTCTCCCTCTGTCTAAAGGGAGGCTTTGTCAGGCTTCAGCTCTTTGGGGACTGGCCCCTTCTATGACAATTTCAGGGCCCCCTACCCAGCACCACATGGGATGATTTTTGAGTCCGTTGGGGAAAAAAGTTTTTTGATTTCAGGAGTGAACCGCATTTTGCATGAGGGCATGGATGTGTTTACAAAGGATCATATGTATTTACCAACCAGTTCTATAAGCACTTGATACCATCCCTCCCTCTCTGCCCACACATCCCTTCTCTACCTCTCCCTTTTTCTCCCCTCCCCCTTTCCTATTTCAGGATCGTGGGTTTTGGGTTAGCCCCTTTTAGCCTCAGGGTACCATAACCTTTATTTAGCACTTGGCCAGCTCACAAAGCCCTGTGACAAGCCTGGCTCAGAGCACCCACGGTGTTGTCTACAGTTGAGATGAGAGCTAAGAGAGCGTGACTTTCTCAGGGCACAGTTGGACCACAGCACAGCTTCGCACAGTTGTGCTCATGGCTGATGACGCACAAGCTGAAGGTTGGGGTGGAGGTGTGGTCTTGGTGGGTCACTGGCCGAGTTTAGTCAGGAGCTTTCTGAGTGCAAGGTGGAAGGTGAGGGATGTGGGACAGCAGCTGGAGCAAAGAGTGGGCCCAGGAGGCCCCACTTTCCTGAGGGGTCGTGAGCAGAGGAGGGGTGCCATGGGGGTGTGGTGAGTGTTCCAGCACAGTGCTGGGGAACTGGAGGGTGGAAGGAAGGTGGGGCGGTGGAGGAGGCAGGTGAGTTGGCCCCAGGTGGTTGGGAAGTCACTGGAGAGGACCCTGGCAGGGACATCCTTCTGTTGAAGCCACTGATTTGTTTATAATCCAGGTCAGAGAGAACTGGATAAGTGAGACCTACAAGACTCCCTGGGGTCCTCACCTGTAGGCAACACTCCTACTCCAGTGGGCCCCGTTCCCACAGCCCCACAGCCCCCCAGCCCCGGGCCTCCGGAAGCCTTCCTGCCCTAATGGTAAGCTAGCACCTGCTCTCCACCAGCACCACCTGCACTCTCCGTTCATTTGTTCCATCAATGCTTATGGAGCACCTGCTGTGTACCAGGCTCTGCCTGGGCACTTGGAAGGCCATGTGTGTAAATGGACAAGATCCTTGCATTCATGGCTCTCACAGTCTTTCATTTTTTATGCTCTCATTTCTGGCCATTTTTCATGGTCTCTGCCGTGGCATTTATGCCCTGTTCATATCCCTCAAGACCCTTTTAATGTCTCCTTAATCTTTATGTCGTTCAATCCTCACAACAGGCATTATTATTAATCCCATTTTACAAATGAGAGAGGCAAATATACAATTTTTTTCCCACGTTCAAACAACCAAGTGGCAGCAAAACGGCTTCCCTGATTTGCATTCCTGTTCCTCATTCTACCCTCTGGAAGTTTCCAATCTGATAGGGGAGACATCCTCAGAGAACCCAAAGTCTGATGGAGCTAGGAGACAGCTCCTACCCAGGAGGAGTCTGTGATCTGAGGGGGAGGGGAACACAGAAAAACTCCCAGCGCCCCAGCTGGGCCTCGGACTTCCTTTGTGTCCTGGATGTTAGGGTTTCACCCCTTCCTGGAAAGGCCCAGGCCAGATTATCATCAGCCACGATTGCATCTGGAACTTTCTTGATCCTAGCGGAGAGCCGTGAGGAAGGACAGGCAGGCCGGGCTGCAGGGCCCTGGGTGGGGCCCCTGGGGTTCTCAATTTCCAAATTCATGCACAACTGGCCCAGGAGCCAGATGACAATTTGTGGATTGCCAGGATGTTTGTGTAACACAGTTGGAGCCCCTCCCTAACATCTCTGCCCCTTGTATCCATCCTGGCCCCCACCACCTTGGTCCAGGCCACCACAGTCCTCACCTGGATCCCTGCAGCAGCACAGGGTCTGGCACCTGGGAGGAGATTCACACATATTTGTTGAATGAATGAACAAGCCCCCTTAGCTGGCCTCCCTGCCTCTAATCCTGACTCCCTTTCCACCTGGCTGTTACTGCAACCAGCAGGATTTATCCTAAACTCAAATCTGACCCCTTTCTCTCCTGTTTTAAACTCTCAGGGGCTCCCCATTGCTCTCCCTGGCCCCTGCCTGTCTCTCCAGCCTCCTCTTTTACCCCACCCCCATCCCCCTCTGGGCCCCAGCCACTTTGCCCATGCTGTTTCCTCTGCCCTGATGCCCTTCCTTCCTTTCTCCTGGATAAGTTCTAAGACCTATTAAGATTAGGTATAGACATCAGCTTCTCTGGGAAGACTTCCACAATTATCTGCCCCACTCCTGGATTCTGGGTCAGGTGTCCCTCTGTGCTCCAGAGCACCTGCCTCAGTGTGACCAAGCTGCTATGATGCTGTTCAAGTTCCCTGTCTCCTAGTCTCAAGCCCCCTCCCCTGACTGGGAGCCACTGGAGGTAGCAGGGAGTGGCTTGTTCACCTGTGGGTCCTACCCAGGGCCCAGCATGGAGAAGGGCTCAGCTTTTCCATGGTTGCTAAATGTAGGGTGAATGAACCAGAGTCCCGGCCCCTCCCATTGGTAATTCAGTCCCTCTGTTCCTGGGGCAGAGGCCAAATCAGGGGGCAAGGCTTGTTCCACAAGGGCGAGTCCCAGCAAGGCCAGGTGGATAATCCTGAGGGACCTTGTCACAGGCTGAGGTGGCCTGGTGAGTCACCTCATCTTGTGCCAAGTCACCTGGATCCAAAGGGCAGGACCAGGACACAGCACACCTTATTTCTCCCCAAGCCCAGGACCAACACCATCTGTACCTCCTTTTGCATTTGCCCCACCTCCCTGCCTTTACCTCTCCCCACTCCCACGTGACCCAGGGAACTGGGCCTCTCATCCTGGCAGCTCCCGACCCCCCAGGATTGCCTCAGGAACACCTCTGCTCACAGTGAGCCTTCGCACGGGGCCCAGCCTCCCAGTGTGCAAAGCCCTCCCACACCCATTCCTGGCTGGGATCACTCAGCAGCCCAGGATCCGGGTGCAGCATTTTACAGGCCCCAAATTTAAGGGTTTTTTCAAATGAGGTAATCGAATGTCTTGGTTTGGTTTCCCAGGAAAACAAGGCTTAAGGCTAGAACCAGGAGATGGTCAGGAGAAACGGCAGAAAAGGATGTGGAGAGAAAGATGGGGAAAGAGGAAAAGGCAATGAAGGTGCATTTTCGAGCTAGTTCCACTGTGGGCAGTTGGGACTCAGTCCTGCTGGAGCTCCCTGAAGAACCTGTAGACGACACCTCAGATTCGTCCCTCTGCAGGACAGGAACTGTCTGCATTTATCCACTGATTCCCACCCTCATTGGTGAAGAACGGCCCCAGGGAGGCAGGGCACTGTTGCTCATGCCTGTAATCCCAGCACTTTGGGAGGCCCAGGTGGGGGGATCGCTTGAGCCCAGGAGTTCAGGACCAGCCTGGGCAATACAGCAAGACTCCACATCTACAAATAAAAAAATTAGCCAGGCGTGGTGGCGCATGCCTGTATTCCTGGCTACTTGGGAGGCTGAGGTGGGAGGATTGCTTGAGCCCAGGAATTCAAGGTTATAGTGAGATATGATTGGGCCACTGCAGTTTAGGCTGGGTGACAAAGCAAGGCCCTGTCTCTAAAAAAAAAAAAAAGGAAAAAAGGATGGTCCCAGGGAAATTAATCCCCACCCTCCTCTCGTACATGCTGGATGTGACAGATGGTATCATCCAAAGACGGCCACAGCAATATCTCCCATCTCAGATTCTCATCTGCAAAGTGAACTGGCCACTCCCCCAGCAGGAAGTAGTGGCCTACTGCTATTCCACTTGAATGTGGGCTGGCCCTGGAACTGTTTTGATCAATGGGATATGGTAGAAGTGACTTCCTGTGACTTCTGAACCCGTGTATTAAGGCCTGGCAGCTTCCACTTTTGGGCTCGGAGAAGCCAGCTGCAATGTAAGAAATCCAAGTACCTTGAGATGCACACTGTGAAGAAGCCCAAACTAGCCCCATGGAGATGCCACACAGAGAACTGGCCCAGCTGAGATGCCATCTTGAACATTCAGGCCCAGCTGATGCCATATGGAGTGAAGCCCAGCCAGCTTGCAATGGCAGAGTCATGAGTAAATAAACAATTGTTGTCCTAATCCCGTGAGTTTGGAGGTGGTTTGTTACATAGCAATAGATAACTGAAACACTGGCTGGGCGTGTCCTGAGCTACTTGACCTTCTGCCAGACTTCGGAGAAAGCTCTGAGGAGGAAAGACACCTAGGCATTCTGAGGTGGCACTTCAGCAGCAGTGAAATATGAAGTGAGCTGAGGGATTGTGACACCTGGCACAAATAGCATCCACTACCCTGAGACTAAAACTCTATGCCCTCGGACACAATATGTGAGACCAAATGCCACAATGTCTTCTAACTCCTTACCACGGACTCTTTTCCATACACAAGATCAAAGATCTTACCTTCAGGATATCAAAGTCCCTTCTACTTTAGGCTCTCTAGTCCTCTCTGCTATGTCTGCTACCGTGCAGCTGTATTACCGTAACAGCCACAGCTGTCATTTACAGGATGCTTACAGACATTGACCAGGATACATTATGCACATGATCTCATTTAATCCCCACAACACTGTAAGGTCAGGATTATTATCTCCATTTGGAAGCTGAGGCTCAGAGTGGTTATATAACTTGCCCAAGGTCACACAGCTAGAGGCAGAGCCTGTGGTCTATTAGCTATCATAGAAGTCTGCCACAGTGAAGCTCTCCTGCTCAGCCAATCAGCAGATCCCAGCCCTGTGGGACTACCCGAGAATCACCAGGGGATTCCTGGGCTCCGCCTCAGGAAGATTCTGACTCCGAGGTCTGGGGTAAAGCCCAGAAACACCCAGGTTCTGGGAATACCCAGCTGGAGATCCCGGACAGAGGTCAGGTTGCTCTGTTTCCAGCAGCCCTGCCAATCCATCCCTGCCTGTTTTCATTCTGCATTGAAATCTGTGTTGACATCAGTTACATAAAACTTCCTCCTCATTCTTTGATTCCTTCACCTGCGGCTCTGGCCAGCTGAGCTGCTATTTGGGGTGTTGACATCATACACTATTCAACTCAGATGGCCTGTATTTGCTAAGTCGAGCAGGTTGCCTAGAGCACCTGATGTTGGTGACTGAGGAGGAAGGAAAAGGAGGGACAGTTACCTACCAGGCAGTCAGGCCCCGGCCTCTTTCTGTCTATCTGCTCAGATTCCCACCCTCAACCATTCACTCCAGGGGAAAGGTTCTGACCCAGTGGCCTGGAACCCATTTATACCAGCTTCATGGGAGCTGACGGTTATACTTTTCAGAAATTTTGCAACCACCACCATTATTAGAAATTAAATTACATAAACACAATTAAATTGTGCTAAGAACAAAGGTCATAAATACTCAAAATTCATCATTTCCTAATTATTTCACGTTACTGTTATCCATGCTTTTGCATCTACTGTAGGATATGGTGGAAATACTATATAATGGTATGCTACTGTGTTTCTCCTTCCTGCTTTGCATTTTGTGACATCATGTTGGTAGCTTAAAATTGGCCATAGTAGGAGTATTTACACCATGGAAATAGGCAAACACTACAAATTAGGAATCTCTCCTCCCCAGAGAGCCAGATGTTAAACATTCACCATCACGTGCCTGCACTGATCTCTTTCTGGACTGGCTGTATGAAGCTGGCTAGGGTGGAGGAAAGTGAGGTTTTATCCACCTGGAAAGGAAGAAGCAGCCTCTGGGTTTTAGGAAGAACATAATTCATAAAGGTGTCACTTCCAGTCCCTTGGGTCCCTCAGACCATTGCTGATTAGGGGTGAGATTCAAGGCCCGTGGGAGCCGACTGTGAGGGTAATAAGTGGGCAGATTACATATGTACTTGCCCCACGTATGTACACAGAAGCTCTTGGGTCATGGTCCAAACTGGAGGCAAAAAGGGGAACACACTTTAGCCTTCATCTGGAGTTCTCAGACTGCCCAAAGCCTAGTCCGGGAGCTGCCTTGCACTCTGCTGAACTGGCACTGTGGCTTCAAACAAGTCTCTGTGTCCTGGGTTGTCTTTATAGCTAAAGGGAACTCTTCTTGGAAAAGACTAGGTCCCAAAAACTGGATGAGGGCTATTGAGCAGGTCAAATCCAGACTAAGACTTCGCAAGGATCATATTGCTGAGCAGAAACACCCAGCTGACACATAGGATACTGTGCCTGATACAAGCCAACACAGGAGGGAATCCAAGGCCTTCCAGAAATTCCCTGCCCAGAGTACAGATGAGGGATGACTCCACAAAGGATGTCCATGGCCCCAGTCAGAAGTGACTGCCGCAGAGGTCCAGGGCCCCTCAGCGCCACCCCAGAATCCTCCCAGCAGCTTTCCTCCATGAGCCACAGCCATGGTACAGCCCCACCCCGTCACCCTGCAATTCACAAGTCCTGCATTGGGCATATGAGCTGCGTGTGGTGCTCTCCCTCCAAAAATGGCAGCTATCAACTGAGCACTTCGCAACAGGCTCTGTGCTGGGCACTGTACAAGAGGACCCAGGGAAAAGGCTCCTCTTTCTTTGTTCTCTTCCACTCTCATAGTCTGTGTGTGTGTGTGTGTGTGTGTGTGTGCGCGTGCTTGTGTGTTTGTGTGTTGTGGAGGAGGTAGTGGTGGTGGTTGTAGGAGGTGGAGGGAGAGGTCATGTAGGGTTGGAATCAGGAATCCTTAATGACCCGCATGGAGCTGCACTGTGTTAGTCTGGGTTCTCTAAGAAGCACATGCCACAGGCGGATTAAATCAGAAAGGATTGTATTGGGGGAGATGCCCATGAGAGGCTAGGAGTGCCATCTTACCACCATGCAAGTTCTATCCCAGTGCCAGTGAGAGGGAGGAGCTTAGTTGTAAGCATCCTAGACAGCCACACAGGCTAAGGAAGGCTAGGCAAAGGCAGTTGGTGAGTCCTTGCACCAAAGGCAGTGCAGATGAGTCCCAAGTCTCCCGGGAACGGACACACTGTCCTGCTGCACTCAGTTCCCGGCTGGGAGCTGATGACCTGAGCACAAACTTGGTGATGGATTTCAGAGACAGCAGCTGGGCCTTTGGTCAGTTACACTCCCTGTAGTCGCAGGTCTGCAGGGTGCACTTTCATAGCTGTCACACACAATTGTGGAGGAGAAGAAAGCGTGGTCACGTAGGAGTCGGAGAATAGAGGGAGGAGAGTGGAGGAGAGGTACAGAGGAAGGCAGAGGGCACGTGTGTGATAGCAACGGGAAGTCAGACAGACAGACACAGCCTGAGAGGTGGAGAAGGAAAGGGAGGCCACGGGGAAGACACCTCAGCCCCAGGACTTCTTTCAAAGGGATGCCGGCGCCACTATTGGGTTTCCTTGAGATTCCCTGCTTACCCTGACCATAAACTCTTCTTTTTTGAACTAGAAAAGTGGTGTCTGGTCCTCACCATGGGAAGAGCCCTCACTATATCATTCCCAATTCTTAACCCTGAAGGCCCCGACCTACCATCCAGGAGAGCAGCTCAAGGTGTTAATGACAAGTCTTTTCTTCAAGTCCCTCCTCCACCAGGTGACCTGGTTCTACACCAACCCTCTAGGAAGATTCTCTTGGCAGGCCCCACCCCTCCCAGGTTTTCTCCTCTGCTTTTCTTTGTCTGGCAGGTGACTTCACGTTTGTGGCTGCTGACTTGTTCTCTAGACGTTTCATGGGTGTCTGTCCCATCTGTCCTTGAGCTGCCTCAAATTCCAGGCTTGGCCTTTTCCTAGCCGTGTGACCTTGGGCAAGTCAGTTAACCTGTCTGAGCCTCTGTTTCTTCATTGGAAAAATGGGGACTATAACCTACCTCAAAGATGAGGGCATAAGGCACCTGACATTATTCCATGTTACCACCCGTAGGGGTAGTAGGTACATGATTGTCATTCCTTCCATGCTAGGAAAGGCTTAACAATGACTCATTGAAATTCCAGGGAGAGCTATGCCTGGACAGCTGTCACTTTCCGGGTCAGACCCGGACAATTTAGTGCCCTCTCTCTCCTACTTCCTCAGGGAAACTTTAGGTGGCCATATACCTGGGATTTACCAGGGATTTGGCCTAACATGAATAATCCCTTACATTCATCTAGTGTTTTCCAATCCTTTGTCTCCCTTAACCCTCCCAACAATCTAGTGAAGGAGAAATATGTATTCCTGGTTTGCGGGTGAAAATCTGGTGGTTCATCGACTTGCTGGGGTCACAGAGCTGTTGGCAGGGGGGGATCTGATGCTGAACTTCAGATCCCCGACATCTCATCCCCACTGCAGGGCAGTCCTCCAGCCTCCAGGCTCCCACAGTGGTGGTAGGTATCAAGAGTCAGAGAAGCCAGCTTCGTCCATCTCCAAAGAAGAACCACTCTGATATTCCTCCTTAAGTGGCAGTGTCCCTCTTCCCTCCAGTGTCTTTCTCCCCCTGGTTCTGAGAAAACCCTTCCTTTTGGTCTAATTGGAGCTCCCCAGTATCCCAAAACCTACCTTTCAATTCAAAGAAGAATATTACAGCTGAAGGGAATTCATTCCTTTAAGGAGCATCCATTGAGCACCTATTGCAAGCCAAGCACCATTTTAGCCATTGAATATTAGTGATAATCAAATGATTTGATTTTAATCCAGTGGTTCTCATCCCTGGTTGCATATTAGAATCACCTGGCAGGGGAGTTAAAGTGTGTCATCCATATCCCACTCCAACCAATGAAATCAGAATCTTTGATGGTGGGGACAGGGGTGCCAGGGAGGTGAGGCTGGCCATCAGAGTTTTATTTAAAACCTCCTTAGATGATTCTAATATTCTTGCAGGGTTGAGACCCTTCACTCACCTGAAACGTGGCCCCTCGTGTTACAGAGGAGAGCACTGAGGCCCATAGAGGGGCACTGCCTTTCCAAAACTCACAAATCTGTGCCTGGTTCTTCTGCCTTCAAACTCCCAACACCCTTTCTGAAGATACTTGGTAAATATTTGCTGAAGTCACCCATGAACAGAACAGGAGTGATTGCAGAACAGGAGGGAGAGAAGGGTGATGAGTGTGGTAGATATATTCGAGAAGCTTCTTCCCCTGCCCTCAGTCCCTGCTGAAGAGGTGCCAGCCTAGTTTGCTGTCTTTGAGCCACATGACTCACCTTGGCAAAGCTGATTGGACTAGGGGAGGAAACCTGAGCCAACACAGGCCAATGAGATGACCTGGCTAGGTATTTGAAATTAGGGTACTGATAGGCTGAGCCAGGGAGCTGTGGGGAGCTGAGCGGTGGGGTCATGGAGGTTTGGGAGTGGTGGTAGGCATTTGGGGCCATGTGTGAGCTGGTGAGTAGGGGAGGGAAGGTATGCAGAGAAGCAGAAGGATAGAACAGACACAGGGTGTCTTAGTCCTATTTGTGCTGCTACAACAAAATACCACACACTGGATAATACACAAATAATAGAAATTTGTTTCTCACAGTTCTGGAGGCTAGGAAGTCCAAGATCAAGGCACTGGCAAGATTGGTGAGGGCTTCTCTCTGCTTCCAAATGGCACCTTGTTTCTGCATCCTCCAGGGGAACGAACATGAATGCTGCATCCTCACATGGCAGAAAGTGCAAAGGCAAGAGGGTGCTACCTTCAACCTTGAGCCCTTTTGTAAGGGTGCTAATCCCACTCATGAGGGTGGAACCCTCGTGACTTAATCACCTCCCATAGGCCCCACCTTTTAATACTATTGCATTGAGGATTAAGTTTCAACATGAATTTTGGAGGGGACACCGTCAATCAAGCATGGCGAGAAAGCTAGAGACATGGGACCAGGCAGGCCTTGGTTCCCCTGAAATCTGTATCCTTACATTGACCTTCACCTTTTATAACTAGTAGGTTCCTTGATACTCAAAGGGCATTGACTAGTCTAGGCACAGGGAACATGCAGAAGCCTATAGGTGCAAAAGACCTAGATGTGCCCCTCCCTTTGCCCCCAACTTCCAACAGTGTCCCACTGAGGGATCAAGTGCCCCATCATTGAAAGAGCTCAGGCAAAGGGTAGATGTCTACCTACTGGAGATGTTGACAAGTTGGTCTCAAAAGTCCTGCTCAACCATGTGATTCCGAATTTCCACAATGGGTGGGGAGAGGGGTATTTTAAGATTGTTTTTTCTCCTTCTTGGCACCCGGTGGTGCCCCATGCCTGACAATTGGTCCCTGGCAAGGAAGCCTGTACTCCTGGGGGTGGGAGTGGGGCAGCACAGTTAACAAAGAGCACAAGAAAGTTCCTTCTGCCCCCTCCCCACCTCAGCACACATGTGCCCATGGCGGGAGAGTGGCCGGGGTGTGCAAACAATGGGAAACCTATGAGTCACAGGGGTAAGACAGGATAATGTTCTCCAAAAAGCCTCCCCCAGCCATGTCCGGAGGAGCTGACGTGGGCAGCTGATGGGCTGTGACACCTGGAATGACCCCTATTCTGGGCAGTCACTTGCTTGCCCTGGGTGACCTGGGTTTTCTTTTTATCTTTTAATTCAACTTTTATTTTTAGCACAGTAATATATAAAAATACCTTCAAAAAGTCAAATAATACTACCAGATTACAATGGAAAATAGCAGTTGCCTGCCTCACCCTTCCCCGACCCCAAACCCCAGAGGTGACTTCTTTTAGACTTTCAAGTTATTTCTTCCTATTTTTCCTCCACTTTTCTAAATAACATCTAGATATTTTTCACTATCCCCTGATTATTTTTGTTATGCTATTTAGTTAGTATCGATTCTCTTCCTACAACAAAAGATGGGGATTAGCCCCACTCCACCCAACACACATAACTCTTTTCCTTACCCTCTCAATACAGCTAGATTTCAGTTTATGGTTAGATCTCAGTTCGGTGTTTACAATATTATGAATGCATAAATACTACATAACATACTTGGGTTACACTCTCTTGTATGACATTTTGTTTTCCATGTTTTTTGTATATTTGCTTGGTTTTGTATGTTCCTAGCAGGAATTCACTCCTAAATTCCCTGCTCTAGTTGTAAAACTCTTCTCAAAAAAGTTATCTATCAGTCAGTCTCATTTGTTTGTTCTTGCCAACATCTCTTCCAGACTTGACCGTCTTTCTGCTCCTGGCTGGATGGTTGCTCTCTAGCCTGCTACATACCCAGCACCCTGGAGCATCAGTTCACCACTACCTGGGAATTCCCTTTGCCTCCTTCCTACATTGGAGCCCCTGTTTTCTGAATCCAATGCCATCTGTCTTTGTTTACTTTGTTTGATGGACCACTTCCTTCAGTAGTTTTCTGAGAAAAGGAAAAGGGAGGTGAAACTTTGGAGAGCTTGTATGCCTAACAATATCTTTATTTTACCCTCAAGCTTAATTGATAGTTTGGCTGGGTATCTACATCTTGGTTGGAAATTTTTTTCCTTCAGAATTTTGAGAGGTTTTTTCCCTTTGTCTTCCAGCTTCCTGTGTGGCTGTGGAGAAGTTCAGTGACATTCTAATTCCTGGGCCTTCATATATGGCCTGGTTTGTTTTTTGGTTTTTTTTTTTTTCTCTCTCTCTCTCTGGAAATTCCTTAGAATCTCTTTATTTCCAGTGGTTGGTATATTTTCTGATTCACCATGCCAGGTCCTCCAAGCTCCCTTTGCATCTAGAAGCTCATGCCCCTTGCTCCTTTTGGGGCCTATTGCACACTATCTCTTTGAGTGAGGCAACTTGGATTGTTCCCCTGGTTTCCTAATCTTTGCTTTTAGTCTTTTTATCCTATTTTTCAGGAGGATTTTCTAAGCTTTATCTCTCAACTCTTACTGATTAAAAAGAACTTCTTCTACTTTATTTTCATTTTGTTTCTTTTTCTTCCTAACTTTTTATTAAGAGGATAGCAAATATAAAGAAAAGGAAAAAATAGTAAACCTAAATAAATAATACTTGATATAAATGATACTTAAGTAAAATACTATCCTTTTTCCCTCCATATAGGTCAGTGCTGTTCGACAGAAATATAATGTGAGCTACATATGTAATTTTGAACTTTCTAGTAGCCACCTTAGAAAAGTAAAAAGAAACAGGTGAAATGAACTGTAATAATATATATGTTATTTATTTCAGAATATCATTTCTACATGCAATGAATATAAAATTATTAATGAAGTATTTTACATTTCTTTTTTTGTACTAAGTCTTTGAAATCCAGGGTGTATCTTCTACTCACAGCATATCTCAGTTCAGAGGATGTCAAGTACTTAGCAGCCACATGTGAGTAGTGGTCTAGTACTGTATTAGTGTGAAACTAAAACAAACAATGTTAACTATATATCTATGTACCGCATGTGTATTTTGACAGAACCATTTGAAAGAAATTTGTAGACCACATTCTTCCTGATTTTTAAGTACATTAGCCTGCAGATCCTAAAGTTAAGGACATTCTGCTACATAATCATACCACTATTATCACACCTAAGAAAATTAATGATAATTTCCTAATATCTCAATATCCTGTCCATATTCAAATTTCCCCATTCATGCCCAAATTTTCTTTTATGGCTGGTCTATTTGAACGAGGATCCTATCTAGTTCCACTTGGTTGTTAGGTATCCTTAATCTTTTTAAAATCTGTCATAGTCTTCCTATCTTTTTGTTTCCCTACAACATTGACTTTTAAGGATCTAGGGGAGTTGTCTTGTAGAATGTCCTACATTCTGGATTTGTCTGATTGTTCATGATGTCTTTAATTCATTTCCCTACGCCCTGTATTTACTAGAGACTAGAAGTTAGATCATGGTTAGATTCAGATTAAATATTTTTAGCAAGGATACTATATAGGTTACTATCATATTTTTAATTTCCAAGAGCTACTTCTTATTCTATGAATGTTAATTTTTCTCATAGCATCTTATTCTTGTTTCAAAGGTTGCAGTATTTGTTTGAGAATATTATCTCAAAGAGACAAAAGATATATATATATAATATATAAGTATTCTGTTTTCTGCACCATCTCTGAGTCTTTTAAAAAAATTTTTTCTTACTTGCTTATTTTGGTTTCTCTTTTTCATAGTGAAGCCTCTCTCCCAATGCCTAGTGGTACTTGGCTATTTATTCATATTTAACAGTGAAGCTCTGATTACAGTTGTTCCTTGAACAACATGGATGTTAGGGGCACCAACCCCCTGTGCAGTTGAAAACCCATGTATAACTTTTAACTCCCCAAAACCTTAGCTACTGATTGCCTACTGTTGACTAGAGCCTCACTGATAACATAAACCATCAGTTAATACATATTTTTTATGTTATATGAATTATATTCCATATTCTTATAATAAAGTAAGCTAGAGAAAAGAAAATGTTATTAAGAAAATCATAAAAAAAGAGAAAATATATTTATTATTCATTAAGTGGAAGTGGATCATCATTAAAGTCTCCATGTTGTCTTCATGTTGAGTAGGAGGAGGAGGAGTTGGAAGAGGAGGGGTTTGTCTTGCTGTCTCAGGGGTGGCAGAGGTAGAAAATATGTGTATAAGTGGACCTGCACGGTTCTACCCCATGTTGTTCAAGGGCCAACTATAATCAGAGGGCTTATGTCTAGCAGACTTGGTGGCAAGCCGACTTTTTTGTTGAGAAACCCAAATATCAGTATCTGTAGATCTTTTTTCTTGGGTCAATTTCCCAAGAATTTGCTGGGTCCCCTAAATTTTCTGGGGTATATAAACCAGTTTCCAGTGTTCTGACGCTGAGTGGGGGGGCAGGGAAGGCTCGAGGAAACACTGTTTAGTGTGTAGATCTGCACTTCGTGTCCAGCCTCACTTATGATAAGCTCCCTGTAAGTAAGCCAGCCCATTTTCTGCTAGGGTAAGAAGGCAGTGTCCAGCTTTGCAATAGTGGGAGGGGATCTGGGGCTATCACTGCTTCTTTACTCAACTTCCAACCAGTCCTCCTCAGCTCCACCCTGCATCCCCTTCCAAGATATCTGGCGTTTCCAGGCGCTGAGCCATTTGAGCTCCAAGCTCGAAGCAGCCTGCTTCTCATTGCCATCCTGACATCCTCCCACCCCCACCCCAGGCAGTTAGGGTGCAGCTGCTTCTGTGGGGTAAGTAACCATCTATCCTCTTTCCGCTACCAGAATTTTGCTGATTACCCCACAACTTCATTCTTCTTGCCCTTGTGGGTTATGCTTTACCGGTATCATCTTAGTGGGGTTTTTTTGTTTGTGTGTTTGTCTTTTGTTTTTTTTTGAGACAGAGTCTCACTCTGTCACCCTGGGTAGAGTGCAGTGGCATCATCGTAGCTCACTGTAACCTCAAACTCCTGGGCTCAAGCGATCCTCCTGCCTCAGCCTCCCAAGTACTTGGGACTACAGGCACTTGCCACCATGCCAGGCTAATTTTTCTATTTTTAGTAGAGACAGGATTTCACTCTTGCTCAGGCTGGTCTCAAACTCCTGGCCTTAAGTAATCCTCCTACCTTGGCCTCCCAGAGTGCTAGGATTACAGGTGTGAGCTACTGCGCCCGGCCCTTAGTGGGGTTTTTTGTTTTGTTTTGTTTTTGTATTTTTAAGTTTAAGAGATTTATTGTACAATATGGTGACTATAGTTAATAACAGTGTATTGTATTCTTTTTTTCTTTTTAAATTTCCAAATATTAATTAAGGGACTACCAGTGTTTTTGTTACATGAATATCTCGTATAATGCTTAAAGCAGGGCTTTTGGTGTGCCCATCACCAGAACAGTGTTCATTGTACCCAATAGGTAAGTTTTTATCCCATACCCACCCTCCCACCCTCTCCCCTTCTAGGTTTCTCATGTCCTTTATATCACTTTGTGCCCATGTGTACCCATCTATTAGCGCCCACTTATTAGTGAGAACATACGGTGTTTGTTTTTCCATTCCTGAGATACTTCACTTAGGATAATGGTCTCCAGTTCCATTAGTGGGGTTTTAGGACAGAGTAGAGACACAAAGCAGTGTGTCCTCCATGCAAGGGCCCATTTTCTGGAGGTAAAAACTGAGGCTTAAAGAAACATTGAAGAGATCCCACATCCAATTCCAATCCCATTAAGAAAGCGGCATGGCCAAAGAAGCTTGAGGAGCCTGGCCTGCTGACCCCTTTAAGGGGCGACCTCTAAAACCTCTGCCCTATGGCCTGGCTGCTGGAACCCTCCAAGTTCTCGATTTTGATCGCAACACTAGAGTTCTGAGATGGCCCCTTTGCCCCAAGCCAGCTCCTGCACCACCCCCATCACATCTCCAGACTCCAGCACACTCCTTGGGGTCTGACGGCTGCTCGTAACCCCACGCCCCACCTCCAGGGCCTGGCCCTCGCTGCCTCTCGAAACTTGCTCTCCCCTTGGATCCTTTTATTCCCTTTCTCTGTTTATCTCATTTTCCCACTCTCAGTATCTCTCCTTCCTTCGTTTTTCTCTCCCCACCTGTTTCTCTCCTTTCCTTTCCCCTGTTCTCTCTCTCTCTAGCTCTCTCTCTTCCTCTCTGTCCATCTGTCCCTGCCTTCTTCTTTTAAATTAGGTAAATTAGGATCTTTCCCATCTACACTGGTGGTTTTATTTATGTATGCATTTACTTATTTATTTATTTTTGAGACAGGGTCTCGCTCTGTTGCCCAGGCTGGAGTGCAGTGGTGAGATCACAGCTCACTGCAACCTTGAACTCATGGGCTCAAGCCATGCTCCCGCCTCAGCCCCTCGAGTAGCTGGGTCTACAGGTGCACGCCACCACACCCAGCTAATTTTCTTATAGAGATGAAATCTTGCTATGTTGCCCAGGCTGGTCTCAAACTCCTGGCCTCAATGGTCCTCCCACCTCAGCCTCCCAAAGTGCTGGGATTCCAGGTGTGAGCCCCCCCCACCCAACTTACACCAGTGGTTTTCAGTCAGGGTTGATTTCCCCCACACCCCCAGGAGACATTTGGCAACTTGGAGGAGGGAGTGGGGGTGCTACTAGTATCTAGTGGGTAGAGGCCAGGGATGCTGCTAAACATCCTACAGTGCACAGGACAGCCCCTCTAAAACAAGGAATTATCCAGCCCAAAGTGTCAATGGTGCTGAAGCTGAGAAAACCTGCTCTATGGTAGCCCCTACTTCACCCCCATTCCTAATCCTCCTTGGAAAAAACAAGAGTGGAGAGCAGAGGCCCAGAGAGAGAGCCAGTGCCAGCAGCAGGCTGGGGTGAGTAGCCCAGACACTGGGCGGGACACAAGCCTCCGGAATCTGCTGGTGTTGGTTTTGGCCTGCTCAGGGTCAGAAAATCTGGTGGGAAAGCGCTTCCAAGCCACTCCAACTGCTGTTGCCAGCTGTTTACCTGACTGTGGGGACCACCCCTGGCCCTGGTTCAGGAGCAGGTAATGAAAACACAGCCGACCCACCACCGACCCCAGACTGGCCTCTCCCAGCTCTGGGAGGGTGGAAGTGGTAGCTCTGGTGAGCGTGGGCAGTGGAAACCTACCTCTTCCCAAGTCTGTCCTATCATCATGCCAGAAACCCTCTTAGGACCCAGCGTGTGGTGTGATGGGGACAAGATAAGGGCCTGGCCGGCCTTCCATGACTGCAACCCTATACTTCCAAAGCCTGCACAGACTGAGTTGACTTTCTGAGGTTGGCAGGAATGGGGGTGGATTGTGGAGCAGGATGGAGCTTAGCCCTGTTAAATTCGGTGAAAGAGGCCAGGGGAGCTCAAGGCCAAGAGAAGACTGGAGAGACCTACCTGGGCGCCCTGGTTCCCACTCTACCTTCAGACCCTGGGCTACCCCCTGGGGCAGAGACTACTTATTGCCCCCCAATATCCATTCTCCCATTCTCCCGTTCTCACATAGTAATTGGATTTTTAGCTGGGCATATGACTGCCCATCTAAAAAAGACTACACTTCCCACACTGTCTTGCAGCTAGGTGTGGCCACATGACGAAGTTCTGGCCAATGGGATATGAACTGAAGTGAGATGTGTGACATCTAGATCATGCCTTTAAGAGGAAGTGGGTACAGATGTGATGGCAGGAGCTGGAGCAATCACCTTGGACCATATGAAATGGAAGCTACATGTTGAGGGTGGCAGAGCAACAAAGTAGAAGGTGGCTGGCTCCCCACCACTATTGAGCCACCATACTAACTCTGGACCATCTACTCTGACTTTTACATGGGAGAGAAATGAAGTTGTTTCTTGTTTAAGCCACTGTATTTTGGAGCCTCTTTTAAATAGCAGCCTAACATGTGTCCTAACTGTGATAACTCCTCTGCGAAGCCTTGTGTGACCCACTCCTAGTGCAGGCAAAGCAGGTGTCACTTCTTGCACCCCCAACACTCTTCAGATGAGAAAACAGTGACATAAAGGTCACATTTACAGTTAATTTATAAGGGAGCTGAGGCTCGAAGCCAGGTCCAAAGCACTGATCTGAATGAAGCCCAAGATTCCTTCCATTTCTGACATTCTAGGGTTCTCTGTAACCTATTAATCAAGGGGAATGGCAGGCACCAGGGACTTGCTGGGGACTTTTATACTTGTCTCATCAGATACAATGGTCTTCCCCACTCTCCACCCTCCAGCCACATTGACCTTTCAGTGCCACAAACCAGCCATGCTCTGTCTTACCTCAGGGCCTTTGTTCCCACTGCCCAGAATGTGCTTCTCTGTCCTTTTCAACAAGGTGACCTCTTCAAAATGCCGCTCAAGCAATCCTTCAGGAAAGCCTCACCTGTCAGTCCCGCTAGCCTGAAAGCTCCAAGAGGGCAGAGACCATGTCTGGTTCTTGCTTATTATTTTATTCCTAATGCTTAGCATGGTGACACAATGAACATTTGTGACATGAATAAATGTGCCCACCTGAGAGGTCAGGGATGTAACCCCACCTGGAGCTTGGGAAATAGCTGGGCTAATCTCACAAGGTGACTTCCAGACTCAAGAGTAGAGTCTACTAACAGTGATGTTGCAATCCATGCCTCACCCAGGGAAAAACCCTCGTCCAGGGTCCAGGAAGCTCCTAGGGAAGTGCCTCTGAAACTTTCAGATGTATGTGAATAACCAAGCTCTGATTCAGTAGGTCAGGGTTGACTTAAGATTCTGCATTTCTAAGACACTCCCATGTTGCACTGATGCTGCTGGTCGATGAGCCACACTTTTGAGTAGACTGGCCCGAGAGAGCCTCAGATTCCCTCTAGAAGTCCATCTGTCCACCTGTCCACTTGCCTGCTCTGTCTGTCTCTGGGTGGGGTCCCACAGCCTGAGACAGGCTTTTCATCCTATCAACCTCCCAGGACAGCATGCAAGATCAAAGCCCAGTCTATCCACCCCAGAGGCGCCATACCACAAACCTGGCAGCTACACCCTGCGTGTCCTGCCCCTGCCGCCAGCTACCACCTCCTTCCCTCTTGAGGCCAATTCTCTGTCTTGGCATTGGTGGATGCTGTGAAATCCTTAGACCAGAGCCACCCCTTAACTTTGTGTTTTTCCAGGGTTAACCAACTTTAAAACACAAAGGCCATGTGTGTGCATGTGTGTAGGAAGGTTGTATCAGAAAAGTGAGCACAGGCTTGTCCACAGGGGTCCCCCTTATTGTATGGTGTGTGCGTGTGTGTGTGTGTGTGTCTCTCTCTGCCCATGGGGTCGTTGGTATTGATGCCCGGGGGTGCCTGTGTGTATCCCTGGGTCTCTGACTCACACTCTGCTCTGCACTGGGGTGCGTGTGGCACTGGGAGGGAGGCAGGAAGGAAGGGCTGGGGCACCAGCAGCTTCATCCCTGGGCTTGTCCTTTTGCCTTCACTGAATAAACATCTTGTTTCTCCACCAGACAGGGCAGAGTAGCCCCAGGGCATACACGCCTCCTCCTGCCCCCTAGGGTTCAGGACTGGCCAGATCTGCACAGGAAGTCTGGCTGAACATAATCCAGGCATGGGAAATGCCAAGGCAAGAGGCGCCATGCCAGGCCCGGGCACCCGCTTTCCACCCCAACCCTGTTGATGGGACAAGGCAGCGCCGATGGCAGATGCACCTTCACCCCAGCACAGCTCAGATCCCGGCCTCCTCGCCACGCTACCCTCACCTCCCTGTGCAGCCTGGGAGCACAGTCAGGCCATTTCGGAACAAAATCTCATCCATGAAATCTGTCTTTGCAGGAGGCATTCCCAGACTCAGCCAGGACTCTGGGGCTCCGTGTAAAGTGGAACTCAAGCTTCAGTGCCCGTCTTCTTTGCCAGAGTCACCTGTGACCAGGTGGAGGGCAGGGGACCCAGCAGCCTCCCAATCCAAATCCCACCACTCAGAGCCATCTAGCAAAGCCAGGGCAGCTTCACAAGAGCGTGAGCTCTGCGTCACAGGCAGCATGACCTGTCACTGGGGGACAGGTGATCTTGCCACTTCGAGCTTCTGTGATAAGAGATGCCAAATTCTTCATCCCTCTGCCTCCAGGCTGGACTGCAGAAGAGAATCGGGTCAGAGTTTAAAGAGCCCTAGACAAGCGGATTTCACAGCTTCTCTGCCTCCCCAGACCACTCACAAATTCTTACTTTCTTCCACCTCTCATGTGGACAATGTTAACTCCAGGGCACAGCCTCTGGTTTCCATAATGCTTATGAATGAATTGGGGTGTCCCTTTTCTTGGAACAGAAAGTGACTAGGGTCATGCACATGACAAAAGGGTGTTTTCCAAATTTTATTGAACTGGAACCCCATTTAGGGTCCCTCCCTGTCCACACCCTTGACCCTCGCCAGCATGGAGGCCTAAACAAGGGCAATGAGACACATCCTTGGAGGATGCCAAGCCCTGCTCTCTCCCAGGGTTCTGGAGTTAAGACGTGTGTGTGTCTGTGGGGGGTCTTTGCTTCTTGGTCTGGCCTGCCATGGGGAGCTTGGACAGTTAGCGGGTCAGCCCCACCTCTCCCATGTCACCCCATCCCTCAATGTCTCTTGTCACTGTACATGCTCCTATTCCTCAGGTCCTGCTTCCTTAGCAGTCAGACCAGGTATGGGAGCCTGGGAGTCTGGGAGAAAACAGCTCTGAGGGGGTGGGGCTCTCACCCTATCCCTGTTACCACGGAGGTGAGGATGGGTCAGCTGGTGAAGGCTGTGACCCTCAGAGCCTCAGAGGAACAGGACTCAAAGTCCCAGAATCCAGGTGAGGTCTGGACCCTCACCCTTGGCAGCTCAACTTCAAGGTCTTCCCTGACTCACCACCTAGTTGTGACTGTGCTTGGAGTTTGGACCGTGCTCTTGGCATTTATTGACATTTGGTCTTGAGTGCTTTTAAGACTTCTTTCTGAATGTCTGCATGTGAGTGTGTGTTTGTGTGAGCATACCTGCATGAGAGAGAGATGCAGAAAGACCAAAAGAAATGGAGAGGCAGCAAGACAGTGGCACGGAGGCAGAAGGATGTCCTGTCAGAGACTCTCAGAGGTGGGGTATCCCTCCACCCTGGACTGGTGTCTCCTCTCAGACTGGGGCTCCCTGAGAAGCTGATCTACCTGGGAATGAGGAATATTTCACGCTCAGTGTATGTGTATACCATGACTATGTGATGAGTCCACTTTCCCTAAGTTTTTAGCAGCTTCTATAGAAAGGCCCAGGTACTAGCACTCCATTTCTGGGCTGGAGTTCAGGGAGGTCTGTCCTGGGGGTCCTTGTTAACAGACAGGACTTGGTGGCCTTGCAGACCTGGGACTCCACAGGGTGCTGCCCAGCCCCTGCCCGCTGAGTCCTGCCCTCCCTCCCATTCCTTCCCGCTTCCCCTCCCTCTGCTGTGGAGCAGGGAGGGCTGGCGGGTGAGGTGTGTGGCCTAAGGCAGTCACTGGTGGAGCAGTCCTTCTTCTTGGCTCCTCAGGTGTCAGCAGACCTGATTATGGGCCAAGTGATGGGTTGAGGGTGGCCGCTCCAGGCTGGGCTCAGGACCTCTGGCTTCCTCCCCTCCTGCCCGGCCACCTGGTGACTAGCTCCCTCAGCACTCATCCCTTGGCCCTGTATGGGCCCCGGAGCACAGGCCCCTTCTCGTCCGTCGTGATGTCACCTTGAGGGGTCCAGGAGCCAGGAAAGATATAGAAGAGAAAGATGAGGAATACAAAGAAAACAGAAGACAAATCAAGAGAAGGTGCTGCACAGGCACAGCAGCTACAGGATCAGGTGAGGCAGGGGCTTTTAAGTCACTTCTCTTACCATTTTTGCTTTGACACAGGTCAGACAGAACACTTACCAGCATGTAAGCTTCTTGAAGGCTGGGGTCTCTGCTTTGTTCACGGTTGCATCCCACCTGCCTGGATGCCTGGCACACAGCAGGTGCTCAATTAATATTTGTTGAGCAAGTGAGATTCTCAGTTGGTGTGGTTTGATGAGCTTCTGGACTCTTCTATCACATTTCTGACAGTTACACGTTTCCTCTTCCCCGAACCTCACCCCCACTCATCTCCCCATATGCCCCCAGGGGTGGCCGGGAGACCTGGGTTCCGGGGTGACTCTGCTCCTCTGGGGGTGTGGGATCAGGCAAGTCTCTGCCCCTGGGTCTGTCTCAGTTTTTTCATCTGTGAAATGGAGAGAATGAATTAGTTTAGTGGTTCACAAAGACATCCCCCCACCTCCTGAGCAGGGAAGCCCTTTCTTTCTTCAAAGGAAATCTTAAGAAGAACCTGAAAATACAAAACAGCGGGTTCTAGAGGGTCTCCAAAGGGGGAGGGGAGAGAAGGGGCTGGAGTCCAGTCCACTCCCTCCCTAGCCCACCTTGCTCCCCACAGCTTCCCTGGGCCCTTTAGGGATGTGACAGTCTCCGTGGAACTCAGTTTGAGAACCCCTGGAGGGGCTGTTCCCTCTGAATTCTAAGCTCCTGAGCAAGGGCAGAGAGGGAGGGAGCACGGAAGCATGGAGTAGCCTCTGTGCCCGCAGTGCCCCGGGGTCAGCAGAGGGTGGTCGGTGCCGACTTCGTAGTAACTGGGGGGCCCAGGGGGGCCGGGGTGAAGGGGCTGCCGTGATTTTGAGTTGGGGCTGGATGTGGGTGTTGGAGGGGTTCCTCCAGAGTCAGCCCCACCCCAGCTCAGGAGAGCGGGGAGAGACCAAAGCGAGTCAAAGTCGTGTGCCTGAAGGCAGCGTCCCGGCAGCTGGGGGCTCCGGAATCCGCCCTCCCGGCCCCCCGGGAAGCAGAGCCCCCTACTGTGTCCGCAGCCCTCCCGCGCATCGTCCCGCGCGGCGCCACTGCCCCCTAGTGGGCGCGCCGACACACCGCTGACGCCTCCGCCCCGCGGGGACGCTCCGAGGGCCTGGGGACCGAGACCTCCCCCAGCCAGATGCTCTCTGGCTGGGGTCAGACCCGGGCACTCAGGGTATTTCTGCCTCTGGCTTCGCTTTCTCCCTGAGGCCAAGCCTCCCGAAACAGGAACCATCAGAAACCAAAGCCACGTGGTGTAGTGAGCCCAGCTCCAGCTCCAGCTCCAGGCTGGGAGTCCGGAGACTGGGGCTTGAACACTGCTGCCTGCCACGTGCTGCGTGTCTTGGATAAGTCTGATACCCCTCTGAGCCTCCATGTCCTCGTTTATAAAATGAGACTCACGGTTTCTGTCCCACAGGCCTGGCAGCTGTTGTGAGCGCTTGTGAAACGTCCTTTGCACAAAGCCGTGGGCAGAAAGGGGCAGGCTGGAAGGCCTCGGCCTGGAGACAGCAGTGCTGGGGAGTTTGTGGGAGACAAAGGCGAAAAGGAGGAACTCACAGTCTTCTGGGAGGACCCCAGAGACAGGCCCTCAGGATTCCTCACCCCTTGCCTTTGAGAAATTCATCTTGTCTGCAAAATCTCCACACCCCAGCAGTTCCCCGCCAGGGGCTGGCCCCATGGTGGGACACCCTAACCGGGCATTTGAGCTCTCATGTCTGCTGAACGATTGATGCACAGACATCAAGTTTATTCTCCCCAGCTTTGAGGTAAATATAACAAGGGTCACCTTTCCTCCAGTTTCCAATCACATCTTCGTTATTTCTGTCTGAGACCTCACTGCAAGCATCCTGAACATTCGCGTTGCTAGCAACAATCTCTTTGAGGGCAACTGGGGCTCTTTCTGTCATGCACCTTAAAACTCTTCCACCTCTACCCATTATCCAATTCCAATGCCACTTCTCCATTTTTAGATATTTGTTACAGCATCACCTCAGAACCACCTAGAAGCTAGGGGAGAGGCATGGAATGGATTTCTCCCTCTGAACTCTCAGAAGGAACCAACCTTGCTAACACTTTGATCTCAGAATTCTGGCCTCCAGAACTATGAGACAGTAAATTTCTGTTGTTTTAAGCTACTCGGTTTGTGGTACTGTTACAGTGGCTCTAGCAAACTAATACACACCATTCCATCCTCTTACAGCTACCCAGCTCCCCTGTCCCCAGGATAGCCCCTCATCCAGGCTCTTCCCCCACCCTCTGTGCTTTAATCTCTTCAGCTGGCCCACACCACTCCTGTGATGCCCATCCTTGTATTTCTGCAATGATCCCAAATTAGATTCTAAGTTGCCTCAAGGCTGATCATGCTCTTGACAATAATTGTCACAGCTTGCATTTTCCTGCTTTTATGCTGTGCGAGGCACAAGGTTTGATGCTTTACCATCATTCCCTCATTGAATCCTCACATGAGGTAAGTGCAAACATTGTTCCATTTTAGAGAAGAGGAAACTGAGGTTCAGAGAGGCTAAGTAACTTGCCAAAGTCACACAGCTTATATACATTGTCTTGTTTGAAAGCCTGTGCTCATAACCACTGTACACTTGCTTCCCACACACTGTTCTCACTCTCTCAGACATGCCATTTCCAACTGCCTGCTGCACATCACCACCTGGGTAGCCTTAGGTCTCCTCAAGTACACTTTGTTGAGAACAAGCCTGATGATCCCTCCCCTACACACACACACCCGCCCCAGCCACTCCCTCCACTTCCTATAATGGCCCCAGAGTCACATGACCTGGAGACCTGGCTTCCCCTCAGCCTTTCTGTGGGGCCTCTCAGAGTTTGGGAGAGGCTGAGGCCACTTTTTTTGAGGCCCCAGTATTTTTTAATTTAAAATTTTTATTAATTGATTTTTTAAAAATTTGAATGCAATAATACTCACTTTTTTTGGTATACAGTTTTATGAATTTTGGCACATTCCTAGATTCTTATAAGCACCACCACAAACAGGACCCAGAACCACTGCAACAACCTAAAGAATGCTAACCTCTAGAAACCACTGATCTGTTTTCTGTCCTGTATTAGTTTCCTATGCCTACTGTAACAAATTAGCACTATCTTAGCGGCTTCAGCAACACAAATTTATTTTTTCAAAGTTCTGGAGTCCAGAAGTACAACATCAGCATCACTGAGCCAAAATGAAGGTGTCAGCAGGGCCATACTGCCAAAGCTGGAGGTCCCGGGGAGAATCCATTCCTTGCCTCTTTCAGTTTCTGGGGGCTGCCAGCATTCCTTGGCTTGTGGGCACATTAATCTACTCTTCATGGCTAGCATCTCCAAGCATCTCTGTTCCATCTTCACATGGCCATTTCCTCTGTGTCAAATCTCACTCTGCCTGACTCTTATAAGGACACTTGTAAGATTGCATTTAAGGCCACCCAGCTAATCCAAAATCAGAGCCCCATCTCAAGGTCCTTAACTTAATCACATCTACAAAATCCTTCTTTGCCAGATGAGTTAAAATTCACAGGCGCCAGGGATTGGGAGGTGGATACCTTTTGGGGGGGTGGAATTACTTAGCCTAACACATGTCCCTATCACCTTTTTCAGAAGGCCATATATATGGAATCATATAGTATGTAGTCTTTTGATACTGGGGTTTTTTTTTACTCAGCATAATGCCTTTGAGATCCATCCAAGTTGCTGCATGCATCAGTAGTTTGTTCTTTTTTATTGCTGAGTTTTTAAATTATTTATTATTTTATTATTTTTATTGTACTGTTTATCCATTGTATGGATACATCACAGTTTGTTTATTTGTTCACAAATTGAAGACTATTTGGATTATTCCCAATTTGGGTGATTATGAATCATGATGCTATAAACATTTGCAGACAGGTTTTTATATGAACAAGTTTTATTTCTCTAGAATAAATATCTAGGAGTAGAAATGCTAAGTTGTGTGGTAAGTGTATATATAACTATATGAAACTGACAAGCCATTTTCCAGAGTTGCTGTACTATTTATTATTCCCACCGGCAATGTAGGAGAGTTGCTCCTACATCCTTGAGAACACTTGCTATTGTCAGTTTTTAAAAAAATTATAGCAATTCTAATAGGTCTATAAGGACACATCATTGTGGTTTTAGTTTTGTATTTCCCTAATGATGACGAATGTTGAACATCTTTTCATCTGTGTGTTTGCCATCTGTATATCTTCTTTGGTGAAGTAATGGTTCAAACTTTTTGTCTATTTTTGTCTAAGAATAGACAAAAAAATTAGGTTGTTTTCTTATTGAGTTTTGGCAGTTCTTTATATATTCTGGGTACAAGTTATTTGTCAGATATATGATTGGCAAATATTTTCTCCCATTCTGTGGCTTGAACTTTTATTCTCTTAATGGTGTCCTTAGCAAAGCAAAACTTTTTAATTTTGATGAAGTCAAATTTCTCTATTTTTCTTTTATGGATCATATTTTTGGTGTCATATCTAAGAACTCTTTGCCAAACTTAAGGTCACAAAGATTTTCCCTGATGTTTTCTTATAGGAATTTTTATGTCTTTACATTTCTATTTAGGTCTATGATAATTTTAGGTTAATTTTTATATATGGTATGAGGTATAGATTCATTTTTTTTAATATATAGATATCCAGTTGTCCCAGTACCGTTTGTTGAAAACACTCCACTGAATCGCCTTTGCATCTTGGTCAAAAATCAATTAATTTTATTTATGTGAGTTTGTTTCTGGACTCTCTGTTTTGCTCCATTGGGCTATATGTCTACACTTTTCCCAATACCCCATCGTCTTGATTACCATAGTTTATAGTATGTCTTAAAATCAGATATTACAAGTCTTTTAATTTTGGTTTTCTTTTTCAAAATAATGTTGGCTATTCACATTTCTTTGCCTTTCTGTGTCACTTTTGGAATCTTGTTTGTGTTTGTCTTTGTAATTGTACATTCAAATTGGAGATAACAATAAAAGTTTACATTTGATACCCTTTTGAATGTGAGTCTTGGCCCCAAAGCCAAGGCCCCAGGTCACTTTCGGTGGCCACCCCATAGGCAGTCACCAGGTTCTGTTAATCCATCCTTCCATTCACTGTCTCACTTGAGCCTGCCTCTCCTTGTCATTGTCAAGGGTACTGCACAGTTGAGCCTCCCATGATCTCACCCCTGAATGGGTGTAGTGGGTTCCTACTGGTCCCTGCTTACTCACGCTGCCCTTTCTGCATCTTGCTGAAATCTTCTTTACCCGGAACTTTTGCTGGCTCCCTTTTGCCTACTGAACCAAGTCCAGATGCTTTAGGTTGGCACTCAAGGTCTCTTCAGTCTGTCTGCCCCTACCCTCCCAGCCTTCTCTTCCTCTACCCTCAGGGCACCTCCCTGGTCGCACTGGTAGGACTCACCCTCTCCTGTGAGGGCCCAGGGCTTCCTGCCTGGGTGTCCTTGTGCTTGTTCTTCCTTCTGCCCAGTGTGTCACCCCACCCCCCAGTCTTCTGTGACTACTCACATCCTGCTGATTGGTATATTCAACCAATGTTGCATATTGAGCATTTTACTAAAGATGCCCTCACGCAGCAGTCCCCAACCTTTTTGGTGCCAGAGACAGTTTTCATGGAAGAAAATTTTTCCACAGACCAGGGAGGGGGGATGGTTTCAGGATGATTCAAGCACATTACATTTATTGTGCACTTTATTTCTATTATTATTACATTGTAATATATAGTGAAATAATTATACAACTCACCATTGGTTGGGGACCCCTGCCTTAGCAGATTGAAATGCACCTCTGCCCTGTGGGACGGAATATGTACACAAGTAGATAAAATACTAGGTAATTTACGGTAAATGCCAGATCATAAGGACGTGGGAATTCATAGAAGGAAATACAAATACTTTGAGAGATAATCAGAGAAAACTTCTTTCAAGGCCTAAGGCAAACTTCTTCATGGAAGCAGACCTACCTCCCAACAGCCTAAAGAATGGTGTTGTGTGCGTGTGTGTGTGTGTGTGTGTGTGTGTGGTAGGGGGAAGAGAGGACATCCAGGAACTCCACCTCTAGCTTAAGAAGGGAGCTTAGTGAGCTCCTTGGTGACTAGTAATACTTTTTCATCTGTATAATAGTTAGCTAGTTTCATAAATAATTCTATGTTTTGATTAATTGGAGAAAAGAGACTATGTCATCTCAGAGTTCAAGAGATCCAAGGGGAAAAATACCAGGCATAGCCCACACAGATTTTATGAAATTACGGAGAAAGGTATATAGGTACTCACTACCTGATTCTAAAAGAGAAAATGGTTGAAAGAGTTTCAGGAATGAAAATCTGGCTAGCCCCATGATAGCAAATTATTGTTTGAGGAAGAAAAAAAGAGTAGAATGTAAAGACACTGATGTATCTTCTTTATCTTCATAGCCCCAGTGCCTAGACCTGCAGTAGGCACTTGGTAGGCAAGTATTAGGTCATTAAATATGAAATGTCTGATTTCAAATCAAAAGTGTAATTTATTATATCTCAAACAAGAAGCGGTACAATTAAATCAAAGTATGAGCCTAAACTGTCAATACAGTTTTGCCATCTTAACGGTAGCTTGCTTATGCCAGCAGCGAAGCCTGGAGAGCAAGTGGCGATGAAATCTCAAAAGGCGTTTTCCACAGCTTGTTGAGAATTGAATATTTTTCCTTGCAAGAAGTGGTCCAAAGCCTGGAAGAAGTGGTAGTCAGTTGGTGCAAAGTCTGGTGAATATGGTGGATGACAGAGACTTTCCAAGTCCAGCTCTGTAGTTTGAGCAGCATTGTTTATGCAACACGTGGTTGAGTGTTGTCTTGCAAAAAGATGGGCCTGTCTCTGTTGACCAATCTCGGCTACTTAATCACAAGCATTCTCATCGCTTCATCCAGTTGGTTGCAGTAGACATCCGCTATAATCGATTGACCAGGTTTCATGAAGCTGTAGTGGATAATACCAGCACTGGACCACCAAACACACACCATTAGCTTTTTTTGATTAATATTCAGTTTTGGACTGTGTTTCAGCACTTCCTCTTTATCCAACCATTGTGCTGAACACTTGCAGTTGTCAAAAAGAATCCATTTTTCATCACATGTAACAATACGGTGTAGAAATGGTTCGCCTTTATGTTGTGACAGCAAAGAAAGGCAAGCTTCAAGACGACTCTTCTTCTGACACTCATTTAATTCATGTGGTACCCATCTGTTCAGTTTCTTCACCTTGCCCATTTGTTTCAAATGGTCCAATATTGTTGGAATAGTAACGTCAAAGCTTGCTGCTAATTCCCGCATAGGTTGAGATGGATTCGCTTCCAACTACAGCTTTCAGCTCATCATTATCCACCTTGGTCTCAAGTCGCCCACATGGCTCATTTTCAAGACTGAAGTCACCAGAACGTAACTTCTCAAACCATCAACGTGGTGTGAGTTCATTAACCACATCCTTCCCAAACACTTCATTGATATTTCGAGCTGTCTGTGCTGCATTGGTTCCATGACGGAACTCATATTTGAAAATAACACAAATTTTTGACTTATCCAGGTTTCACAAAAATTGCTCTAAAAAAATGTGAAAGATAATCACAAGCCAAAATGTGCGTTTGCAAGACTGAGGATGTACCTTCACAATAAACATAAAACAAGAAGTGTCAAAGTGAAATGTCAGAGATATCAACTGCCAAACTTAGTACTTAAGGAAATCAGACATTTCATACTTAATAACCTAATATTTGGCTGTCTGCATTTGTTTTTGAGTTACCAGAAAAGTTGGGTGGAAAATTATTGGTTTGATTTTGGAACCCAAAAGTGTACATGCTCAGGCTTACTTGGCTGAAGAGCCATATGACTGCAGCTCTGCCCCCTCGTGGCAGTATTCATAAATTATAGGCTAAACTTTCATGAAGACCTGAGTTACCGAATGTTGAAGTGTCCCTTACAAAGATTGTGCTAGCACTTCCCTGCCGGTTTCTCCTCCTTCTCCCCAAGGTCTTAGTGAGCAGCCCCCTCCCCACTAATGCTTCTAAGATAAGTCATTTCCAAGCATCTCTTCCTAAGGTATTGAGGCCTTCAAACCCATTTAAAATGAAAAATGAATGTTAGGTGTTATCATTTAAGTTTTAGGGCCCTCTCCAAAATTCCTCCCATTCCAGGATCTAGAACAGTGTTTTTAACTTGGGATCCAAGGATGGGCTTCAGGCACATGAACCCTTTGAAATTGTTTGTCAAAGTGTGTGAGCCTATACATATGTACATCTTTTCTGAGGAGGATATCCAAATCTTTTGACCAGATTCACAAAGGAATCTGTGAGTCCAAAAAGATGACAAAATCCCTGCTCCTGAGTGACATGGGCCAAAGCCGACTCAAAAGGAGGGCAAGGGCTCATTTAAATAAATGCAACAGAGAAACAGGGAAGATGTCATTGAACTTCTGAACACCATAAAAGGTTGGCTCTCTCTCCCTTTTCTCAGCTTCCCTCCTCTTAACACCCCCATATCCCCCAAACCCCTCCTCTCCACACCCCCCACGGTGAGTAAGGCGGGAATTCAAACTTCATTTGCAGATGAGTGACCATCTGTCCTTCCAAAAGTTTATGGAGGAAAGGTAGAATTTTATAGCCTCCTGGGAAGTTAGATTAATCCAAATTAGCTGGAGGCAAAGGAATCAGGCTATTCAAGATAACATCATTTAAAAAAACAACCCCCTTATTTATCTCCAGATCAGGTGCCTGAGCTCTGCATGGGAAGTTGATGAATGATTTAGTTACGTTTGGGGAAAGTGCCTGCTTTTATCTCTGTGATTGCTTCTTTATTTGGCAACTTGCAAACTTATCTGTTTTCCCTAATATAATTGCCTGGCCCCTCTCCGCAGCTCTCAATAATGTCAGGGCTATCTTTCCGTTCTCCTCTGGAGTTTAATATTGTTTAAGCAAACTAATTGGACTCTATTTCATTTTGCTTCATTTCCCTGCACCAGACCTAGCAATCGGCTGTTTGGGTTTTAACTTGTTTTTTTCTTCACGAAGTTTCACTTACGAAGTTCCCAAGGATATTAGATATTGCTCCTTCTCCCCTCTCCTTTCTTTCCTTATGTAAACATTTCCCTTCCTCGTGTAGTGGGCCAGGCACAGAGCTAGATGAGATGGGATTTACAGAGGTAAATAAGGCTCTGGCCCTGTCCTCAGGGACAAACTTTGTATTTCCCCAGCCAGAGCCTCCAAAACAACCGTGCAGGTTGTTCACTATGCAAGAGTGCCAGCAGAGGAGCCAGCAGAGGCTGAAATCTAGCTGCTACTCTGCTTGCCACCCATGTACCCTAATGCAGGCCTGTGTCCGCGGGGTGGGGGAGAGGGGAAGGGATGCCTTTTCCTACTTGAGAAAAGGCACCATATGGGCTAAAAGCAACCCTACCCATGGTATATAGTTGTTATTTACTAGAACAAAGGAATAGTAATGCCCTGGAAGTCTAGAATATTTAGGTTTTATCCTGAACATTTAGGGCCTTCTCTGAGCCTCAGTTTCCCTATCTGTATAATGAGGGTGTTGGACTCAAAGATCTGTGGGGGCCCTTTCACTTCAGGTGTGCTAACAGTATTACTTGTCAAATTTAACTGATGTGATTCCACTCATCCATCCATCCATTCATTTCAAGAATATGAGGCACACAGCAGGAGGGGTGGGGTAAAGGTATTGTAGGAAGGAGATGCCAGTTAGTGAGACCCTTTCCAGTAAAACTACTCTCATGATCTCTGAGGGCACACTTCTGCCTTCGACAAAGATCTTTTCCCTCCCACCTCAGAGTCAAGGTATTTACATGTTCCACTCCAGAGAGCAGCCCTCATGCCATTATAGATGCAATCAATACAGTCAGCACCCGCAGCCACCCATGCATCTCAGGGAGGCTGGAGTGTGTGTGGGCTGACACACCTGCTGCTGCGACATGAAATATTACCATGGCCACAAAGACTAATGAACTTCTCCCTCCCAACCCCTGACCCCATGAGAGGTGGTGGGTGTTTTTATAATCAAAGCACCAGCAGCCCAAATGGGAGGCTACAGACAATTATAACTATTAGATCAAATTGACTTTGGGTGCATGGAGAGGGCATAGAGCCACAGCCAAGGCATTAAAACAGGACAGTGCGGGTACAGTACGGAAGCTGGAAGTGGGAGATGGCTCTGCCGGGGAGTCATTTTTCTGGGGGCCCTGTGTTAGGTTTTTGAGTAGGTAGGCCAGGGGGTTTTATCTCCACGAGAACACCTTGCTTTCTTCGGCTTTTATTTTATCTTTTAAACCCAAAGAGGACTTGCAATGGCTACCAATAAAGACACCTGAAAGTAAACATAAAATGAGCTGGAAAGTTTTAAAGCCTCATTGTAGGGATCACCTTTCATTTGTTGATCTACTTACTGAAATAAGTACTCACCACCTCATACCCAGTACCGTGCTGGGTGCTCAGTTTGATTCATATGGTCCTTGTCATTTAGGAGTTTACAAGGTGACTGAAGATCAAGATGTATATTATCAATAAGAAACTGTGGGGAAACTAGGCATCCTGGTTTAGGGACTCAGGATGGGCTAAGCATGAAAAGACCCCAGTTTCAGTGCCTATTTCGCTGCTTCTGACTTGTGTGACCTCAGGGCCTCAAGTTCCTCAACTGTGAAAAGGGAAGGGGGACTCGGTGCACAGCTTTTAAACTTCAGTGGGCATTAGAATTCTCTGGAGAACTTGCCAAAGCCGCAGGTGGCTGAGATTCCCAGAGGTTCTGCTTTAGCGTGTCTGCAGAGGAGGCTGGAGTCTGTACTTCAACACTCTCCCCCCCCACCCCAGGGGGATTCTGATGCCAGGGTCTCTGGACTGACTTTGAAAAACTCTGGGGTGAAATACTCTAAATAAGGATTATGCCCCAGGAAAAAAAAAATTCAACAGTTCGTGGTGGGCAGAGGGTAATACAAACGGGAAGATGAAAGAGCTGAGGGAGCTCGGAGAAGGATGACTGCAGTGTGTGGGGCCGGCCAGGATCTGGGACTCCTCAGGGGAGCAGAAGCTCCAACCACCCCTTGCAAGAGGTGTGAGGCTCGCCTGTTGCCGCTTTGGCCTTTCCTCAGTTCCCTCGGGAGAGTAGCTGTGCTTTCTAGCTGTTGGTGCCACCTTGAGGAGTAAGTACCTAGGGAGCAGTTGACAGATGTTTTGGGATTGTTATTTGTATTCATCCATGAAGTCATCTACTGTTAGGATGGGACCAGTTTCTTTTTGGAATTTGGAAAAGGAAAAGCACTTAAACATATATATTTTCATAACATTTAAAAACATTTATCAGTTACGTAAACTACAGGAACTAAAACTAAAACAGGTATGTAGCAGGATAAAGCTTCAGAGGTGATCTTTATTTGAATAAATACAATGTTTTTCGCAACTACAAAACTCAGAGTTGACTTGCTTGGTCAGAAAAAATTAAAAGAAAGGAACATTTAAAATAGGAAGCAGGCCAGGTGTGTGGCTCACGCCCGTAATCCCGGTGCTTTGGGAGGCCGAAGCAGGAGGATCACTTGAGGCCAGGAGTTTGAGACCAGCCTGGGCAACATAGTGAGACCCTGTCTCTACAAAAAATAAAAAAATTAGCCGGGTGTGGTGGTGCACTCTTGTAGTCCCAGCTACTTGGGAAGCTGAGGCAGGAGGATCCCTTGAGCCCAGGAGTTGGAGGTTGCAGTGAGCTATGATGATGCCACTGCACTCCAGTCTGGGTGACAGAGTGAGACCCTGTCTCTATAAATTAATAACTAAATAAAGTAAGCACAAGTCTAATAGTCAAGGTAAATGCATAGTTCATTTTGAAGTATATGAAATGTTCTAAAAGTTCCATTCAGTGACTCAGGCTGAAAGTTGAAGAGAAGCCCCTGAATTGTCCTGCCTGTGACACCAACAGTGAATATGTGTGTGAGGCAGTGCGGGTGCTAAAAAGTGGGGGCAACTCCTGGGATGGCTGTGAGGTTGGAAGTGGTCAATGGGAACCAGAAGGAATGCATGATTTTAGGCCAAGAAACTAAGAATTTAGAAAATGGGTGTCCATGAAATACTTGAAGGACCCTTATTCCTGGTGAAAGTCCAGGGGATCTTCTCTTGGTTGGGAAAAGCAGGCCCAGTAGGAGTCTGCAAGGAAAAAGCATGGAGGCCTCTAAGGTGGCCATCGGTTAGGAGTTGGTGTGATCGCCCAGGGTGGAGGCATCCTCTTGTTGGTGAGATCACACTGGTGTTCCCGGGACAGCATCAACTACGTCATCCATCATGGTTGAAGGAGAGAGGTTTCCAGAACTAGGTCGAGGCTGATTGACACTTGCAAATTCCCTTCTAGATCCCACCCTTAAAGAAAAAAGGACTCACCCAGGGTAGCACATCATGACTTGTGGGACGGAGTCAGGGCTTCATGGGCGTGCAGCTTGTGCAGTTGCACATGGCCCCATGTCGAGACAGGCCTTGTGCTTGGTCTAATGCTCTGCTGTTGCCATCTTGAAATTCCTAATAATTTTCTGTTTGAGCTTGTGTTTTGGCTTCATGAGCACAGAATTCCGGTGGGCCTACAATGCATGGGAGTTAAGTGAGACAAGGGACAAAGCAAGTTCGAGGTAAGTGTGTTCTGTCTATGGCTGAGTAAGCGGAGGCCACACTTTCCCTTTGAACAAGAACTTGCTTCGAATGCAAGCAGCTCAAGGTAATTATTCAAAATGAGAATTTCATCCTATTTGTGCAATTGAGCTGCTTCTAGGACTTTCTGAGATTTCAAATAGGATTTGATTCACACACTGAGCTCAGTATTTCATCCATTCCAATCTTCTCCTGCTCAAGTAGTAATTGTTCCATGCCAACTTAAGTCTAGATTTTTTTCTTCTTGAACTTAACAGTGTATATGCACCATCTTCACTTTACTTAGATTATCTTCATTAGGGAGCTTCCCCATCTGGAAGTTTTAATAAAATTACCAGTAAAAATGTGCAGCCTTTCCACAGAGTTCCAGCTTTCTGATGTCTTCTTGATATTCTGTTCCCCAAGCAGCAAGCACATCTTTTAGTGCATTTGAATTATTTCTTCAAGTCATCTGATTGTATCTGTAAGCCCAGATACTTCCTCAGGAAGATGTTTATTTTAGGTCTTGATTTATCTAAGAGATATCTTTGCTGCATTGACGTTCTGTTCTTAATCAGATAACTTTTTATTTTAGAAACTTCACACCTACAGAAAAAGTTGAAAGAGTAGCATAATGAACACCCCATATACCCCTCACAATATGCACTAATTGTTAATATTTCACCATATTTTCTTTTTCTTCGTGTATGATATATACTTTTTTGCTGAATAATTTGGAAACAAATCACAGATAAGATGTCACTCCACTCCTATATATTTCAGCATAAATCTCCTAAAAATAAGAATGTTTTCCTATACAACCATAATATCATACTCACACCTCAGAAAATTAACACTAATTCCAAAATCTAAAATACAACCCCTATTAACATGTCCTCATCTGTCCCCAAAATGATCTGACAACTTTTAAATGATTTCTTTCAATTCTGCCAATTCTGTTCCCCCAAAGAAACCGGCAAATGCACCACTCCCAAGAAAGATAAACATTCCATATTCCCAGGCCATGTTATAAAAACTCCAGCCTGGCCTTACTTCCTCAGGCAGAGTGGCCAGTAGCATCTCAGTATATCAGTTTAGGAATTCTTAATCTTTACTGCTGTCAGATATGGTTGCTTTTCTGAATTTATTTCTTGGCTGTATTTGGAGGCACTGATGTTTCCAAGCTCATGTACCATTAATTTCCAAGACTCTTCCAAAATATTTAAATCCTCTTCAGGCATTTTCATTCCAACAAAGAACTCTTAAGAACGCTTAATTTCTCTTCAGGGTAATGTTTCTTATGTAAGTCATTGTTATCTTCCATTCTGGGTGTCATTTGGGTTGAAGTTGGTCCTCCAATAGTTTCTTCAGGAGGGGCTCATGAGAACAATCTTTTCTAAATTCTTGCATGTTCAAAATGCTTGATTTTACATTTTTAAAAACATAAAAAGCCAGGTATAAAAATTTTAGATCACACCTTCTTTCCTTGAGGAATTTTTAGGATTTGTTCCACTTTCTTCTAGGATTGAATATTGATTTCAAGAAGCCTCAAGTCAACAAGTTGCTTCTCCTGGTCTTTCCACCTGGCTGCCCCAAAGACTGTTTATCTCTGAAATCCAGTAATTTTGGTAGGATGCGTCTCAGTGATGAGAATCCTTGTTAGTTTTTTCTGAAAAACTATTCCTTTTCAATAGCTACATTCACGTCTTCCTTGGTTTCTGAAACGTTTTGATGAATTGTATCTTTAAACATTTGTTCTGTTACATGATTCCTTTTTTTCAGGGCCACCATTTACTAGTATATTGTGTTTCCTTGGCTTTTCTTGTCTTTTGCTTCATAGTTTTTTGTATTATTTTTTACTGAGGTTTAATTACATCCCAAAACCTGCACATATTTAAGTGTACAATCTGATAGATAGTTTTAACATGTGCAAACACCCAATAGAAACCATTGCCGCAATCAAATAGTGAACATATTCATGGCCCCAGAAGTTTCCTTGTGCCCTTTATAATCCCTCCCTATGTCCCTTCCCCATTCCCACACGCCACTCATCTGCTTTCTGTCACTTTAGATTAGCTTTCATTTTCTAAAATTTTTTATAAATGATGTCATACAGTATACACTCTGTTTTGTCTGGCTTTTTTACTCAGTACAATTGTTATGAGATTTACCCATGTCATTGTGAGGATCAGTAGAAGTGGTGAGAGCAGACACCCTTGCCTTGCTCCTGATCTTAGGTGGGAATTTTTCCTCTAATTTTTCAGGTGATTCTTGTCCCCCCTGGCCTCAGGGAATTTCCTCAGATGCACACACTGATCAGTACACAATTGAAGACTTAAGTGGGCCCCCTACAGATCTCTGGAGGGAGTCTTCTATCTGCCTTTCTTCCTCTCTTCTCTCTGTCTCTCTCTCTCTCTCCTCTTCTCTCTTCTGTCTTCTCTCTGTTATTCTTTCCTGAAAGCCTAGTCCCTTTAGCCTTAGCCTTTCAGGTCTCCCAGCTCCTTCTACTGAACTGAGAGACCACTCAGCTGTGACAGGGTTTTCCCTTCTCTGTAACATGATTTAAAAACTTTACCTGAGCAGCAACCTGGGGCAACTGTAGGGCTCACCTGGTTTGTTTCCCATCTCTCAGAGGTCACTGAACGTCACTGAATGATGTCCAATATTTTGAACATCATTGCTTCCAATACTTTGTCTGCTTTTTTAGTTTAGTTTTTTTTTTCCAGGCAGAGGTTAAATCCAGGTCCCTGTTACTCTGTCTCATTCAGAAGCAGAAATCAACCTTTATATAGACTTTTGATGAATAAACTTTAAGTGAAGAGTATTTTTCCTTGACCAGATAGATACTTGCAGGAGTTCACGCGGGAAGTTCGGTTCCACACCAGCAGGAACTTCCCTTGTGACCCAGGGGCGCAAGTCTGAGTCTTTACAGATACAGACAGCCAGTGGCTTGGTGCCAACGAAGCCTCCCCTGCCCCCAGGCTCACACTGATAGTTCCCCGAAGATGTGGCCACCCCTTCTCCTTCCTTCCTCAGGACCAAACCTGATCCGGGGATGCTCTGATGCCGGGTCTGGGCAGCTGATTCTCACTGTTACAAGCAAAGAATAAGTGTGGCCTCACCTTGGACACATGTGCTTCGCCACCTCTCTGGGATCTGCGACCTCTGTGTGTTCCCCACTCTTCCCTCCTCTGCTGCTCACCCACTTCTCCACCTTTTGACACACTTTCCAACTATTTAGAGTCTCAGCTTTCTTACAGTTTTAACAAAAACAGAGTTTGAATCTCTGTTTCTTTTTCTCCTTGTTGCTTTTGGATTTCCTGAGTTTCCAGGAAACATCCTTGTCACTTTTAGGTGATTTCCAAGGAAACATCAACTGGAGGCCATCGTCTGAAAACTGGAAGTCAAGGACCATACAACAGCTGCTGTTGTTTTGAATGTATTTTTTACATCACTCCTAAGCCTGACACAGCCTCTGACCTCTAATGGGTGTTCAATAAATGTTTGAAGAATGACTATCAAACAAATCATACCTGGGTCTACATATTTAGGCAGACCATTGCTTTCTGTCCACCTGGGATGTCCCAGAATGCATGGACCATCTCTCCCCCATTGAGTCTGGAGCTTCCCCAAGCACTGATAGAGCTGTTGAAAGTCTAAGAACATGAGGCTGTCTAAAGTTTGTCTTCCAGGAGTATGGGCTTTTGAGTTGGACAAACCTGAGTTTGAAATTCAGCAACACTATTTACTACTTCTTGTTGGACTTTGTATCAGTCAGGATTCTCCAGAGAAACAGAGCCGATAGGCACTCTCTCTATATCTATCTGTCTATTTATCTATCTTTTAAGGAATTGGCTCATGCAATTGTGGGGGCCGGCAAGTCCAAAACCTGCCAGACAGGCCAGCAGGCTGGAAATTCTGGAGTTTATGTCGCAGCCTTGAGTTTGAAGGCAGTCTGGCAGCTGAATTTCTTTTCCTCCAGGGATCTCAGTGTCTTCTCTTAATGTCTTCAGGTGATTGGAGGAGGCCCAATCACATTATGGAGGGTAAGCAGCCTTACTCCAAGTCTACTGATTTAAATGTTAATCACATCTAAAAATATCTTCACAGCAACATTAGACTGGTGTTTGACCAAAGGACTGGCCACCACAGCCCAGCTGACACATAAAATTAGCTATCACAGACCTTGAGTCATTTATTCAATGTCACTGATCCTCAGTTTTCTCATATGTAAAATGGGTCTATTATTTGTTATACCTTCCTCAGAAGACTGTTGTGAAAATCAAATTGGATAAATATGTAAACCATCTAACATAGCATCTGGCAAATTGTAGGCACTTAATAAATGCAAGCTACTTTATTTTGTCTAGAAGATATGCCTGAGATGGTCTCCTAGAATCCAGTCCCCTCACTTTCATGTACCCCCATCCTCTGTCTGCATTATAAGGGTTGGAAGGTTATAGGCTGAGATAAATTCAGGCAAGACTTAGAGAAGGAAGAAAGCAAGAATGGGCAGATGTGATTGCAGCAGCCACAGGCCAAGTTCCAGTTGTTGGTCAACAGCTTCATGAGTTCACACCATGGTGACAGCAGCAGCAACAGCAGTTTCCTGACCTCTGGCCTGCAGCTGTGGAGGTGTGACCTTGAACCATTAGCCTCGAGGTGACCCCTGCCATCTATTCCTCCTGTCAGCGCCTAGTTGCTTATATTAAATCTAATTGCTTTGGCTTTGAACTACCTAGAGTGTTTTCTTCATCGTTCCCTGCATCCTGCCTGCTACAGAAGACTTCACTGAAGTGGCTTCATGATGCTTTCCTCTCTGCATCTACCCACCAGGCCAAGGGAGTTTCCCTGGTCCTCTGCAGCAGACCCTGTCAGAGAGAGACACGGCCCTGTGATTGGAGCTGTCATGATCTAAGTAAGAAGCAAAGAAAGCATCAGCAACAGCCAGCCCAGCACAGGACATGGTACTAACTGCACTGGTGCTCCTGCTTTGCTTTAAAATCTTAGGGTAGAACAGACTCCACTAACTGGAATCTTCCATGGACATGATGTTCTGCCTCTGGACATGATACTCAGCCCAGGGCTGGGTGTCTGTCTCTCAGCAGCCAGAAGGCCTGCCCAGATTTTATGGTATTGCAATATTTATAGCTATAAACACTTGGATGCATTTAAAGGAGCATCTCTTTTTAAAAACCCCACATTTCTGAAATGGGGACACAAACCACAAACTTTCCATCATGGGGTATCAAAAGTGGGCTCTTATCCTCCCTTGGCCCCCTCCACACTGCAGTACAGTTTTGGGGTGGTCATAAGAGAAAGTAATTTATAAAACAACCCATAACACTGGTAGGTGAGAACCACAGACACAAGTTATTGGGCTGGTGGGTGCTGACTTCATAAGGAACCCAAAGTTGAGCCCCAAATTGAAGGTTAAGAAAACAGGGAGAGAGAGATGGGCCAGGAAACATGAAGACAGACAGGATATAACTGCCGAGGGCAGGGAGGGAAACAGGTCCTTAGGATTTTGATAACAACAATAGCTTTTACCTTTATCAAGTGCCTACTGTGTACATTTCACATATGATCTTATTTAATCCTTACAACAACCCCATAAGATAGAATTATTAATCCCATTTTACTTATGAGAAAACTGAGGGTTTTTTTTTAATTTTCAATTTCCTTTTTTAACTGAGATTTAGAGAGATTAAGAGACTTCCTCCAGGACCTGGTGGAAGCATAACGCAAATCTAGAGAGTGTGAGTCCAGAGCCAGGTTTGTAAACATTGTGCCACACTGTTGATTCTGAGGATGTTCAAAGTGTTATACCAAAGAAGGGGATCAAAACCAGTTAGGAAAATAACAAGTTTTGAAAATTCTGGGTTAATCAAAGTGAAACTGGTTGGATATTTTGTCTGTTTGTTTTTTGCTGCAGGACTTCTCAGGACCTTTAATAGGCTATTGTGCTTTGTGAGTCTTCAGAAAGGAGGACAATTATGCAGTGCTTCTCGAATATCTTTGAGCACTGAACACATTTCTTATAGCGCACCTTCAGGGTTCAGTGTCCCTCAAAACACATTTTGTGAAATCCCATTTAGTTGCACTCAGGCCAAGCTGTGGCTCATAGGTGTGGCTTGACCTAAGGGGAGAGGGTGAGCATGTGGCTGAGATATGTTCACTACTGTTTATATCCTGCCCTGTGATTGTGGAGGACAGCTTGGTTGTGTCCCCAGATTCTGGGCCTGGTGACTCCAGTCCAACCTCTCCAGGAATTCTGAAGCAGGTAAGAAAACTGTCAGTGGTGGAAGAGAAGGAACAAGGAGACAGAGAGACAGAGAGACGGAGCCATTGAAAGACGGCCAGCCAGGAAGAAGAGTCTTTTATTTTCACACAGAGTTTATGTAGTTGCAATTTCCTTAAAAAGTATTTTACATTCAATCTCAGGCAAAATACCCAACACCTGAAATGGGCAGAAATGTGTGTCCAACAGTGGACGGCATTTTAGTATAGACAAGAATAAATATGTATATACAGACTATGAATAGACCACAAACTGGGCAGAGAAGTCTCGATGAGAGTGGTTATCATTAGGTGAGTTATGCCAAAGTGCTCATAATTTGTATTTATTTTGATTTTCCATCCTTCTGATAGAAACGTCTGCTGTTTTTACACTGCCACAGACAGGGCTGGCTACATAATTTGTGGAGCCCAGTGCAAAATGAAAATGCAGGGCTCCTTTTTCAAAAAGCAGGACAAAGTGCCCTTACATGTATAAAAACAGAGAGCTTTTCCCTTTCTTCTGCAGTCTCTCAATTTATCATGTTGCTTTTTATTTGCTATTTAAACTGGTAACATGGCCACATGCCTGTAATCCTAGCACTCTGGGAGGCCAAGGCAGGAGGATTGCTTGAGCTCAGGAGTTCGAAACCAGCCTGAGCAAGAGCGAGACCTTGTCTCTACTAAACACAGAAAAATCAGCTGGGCGTGGTGGCATGCACCTGTAGTCCCAGCTACTTGGGAGGCTGAGGCGGGAGGATCGCTTGAGCATAGGAGTTTGAGGTTGCAGTGAGCTATGATGATGCCACTGCACTCTAGGCCTGGCAACAGAGTGAGACTGTCATCAAAAAAAAAATGTAAAGTGTAATAAAGTAAGTAAAGACTAAGTAACTAAGTAAAGAAAAATTAAGGTTTTAAATTATTAGTATGAATTTTGCTGTTCTTTTTTATATGGTGCAATGCCAGTTTTAAATGCAAATTATTAAACCAAGAACAGGGGCCCCTCTGAGCAAAGGACTCTGTGTGACTGCACAGGTCACATGCCCATGCAGCCAGGCTTGGCTGCAGACCAAGAAGAAACATGACTTTTGTTTTATAGTTTTCAACAGCTGATTCTATGCACCTCAGACAGTACTACCAGGTGTCTGCCATTTACATGTTTCTCCTGTGGGAAGTTAGGGTACATTTTGACTGCCAGAGTCCACCTTTGAAAGATTATAATGACCACTTCATTAGAGAGAGAAAGAGAAGTCAGCAAGAAAAATGTTTCCCTTGCATTTCTTGAAGCTGTAAATGTCACTGCTCATTGTAGGGAAATGTTCCCAGGAGGTGATAAACCAATCGGGCAGCCTCAGGTGAGGGCATTTCATAAACATATCTGAGACCTGCCTGGTGGCTTCAGGGCCAAAGGGACTGCACCAGTGAGAGGCTGAGAGATGATTTCCTTGGGAGAGAACAAAAACACCATCCTTCCACCGAGGAAGGGTCAGAGAACTGGACCTCACCGGGGGGTGCCATTTTCTTTCTAGATGCTGTGCTGTGACTGAGTGAAGGCAGTTTGTCTGCCTTTTCCTCTGTCCCATCTTTCCCTGCTACGTGGGATACGACACAGTCCAAGTATATTGATGCCTTATGCCTTACATAGAATAACGTTCCCACCTACAGGGGCCTCCACTTTGCCTATTTATGAAATCACCACTTAGGATCCCCACGACAACTTTATGAGGCTTATATTATTATCCCCATTTTCCTGATGAATAAACTGAGACCTCAAAGGAAGATGGGATTGGCAGAGGTCACCCAGCCAGAGTAGGTTTCCCTGAGCCTGGAGGCCAGGCCTGGCTGGCTCCAAAGTGTGTCCTTGCCCACAATATTTCCCCGCCTCTGTGTATCATCCTGAGCCCTTGCTTTCTGAAGCCAGGTACTGGTTCAGCAGCACAGCGCAGGCTGTGGATCTGCTGGTCTCACAGGGGATAAGGATTTTACTAAATACCTAACGTACACATACACATACACATACACGCACATATAAACTTAGTGTAAATAGAAAACTTTACAGTCTGAGCACATCTCTTTGAATATCCTTCATGGTAGCAAATCTTTTCCTCTGAAAGTATATTTGATTTTTAGAAATGAATGAAAATCATTTGGAGCCTGATAGCTTAGTGGGCTGTGAATTTATTTAGTGGATAAAGTGGTAAAATGGGTCATCAGGATGGGGAAGGACTGAGGGAAGGCAGGTGTGTTTGCATGTTATGTGCGCACACACATGTGGGTGTGTTTTACTGCCTACCCTGAGCCAAGCCTCTTGCTTGGTACAGCTGTCCTCACCCTTGGCTTTTCTATGGCCAAGCTATAAGGTGGATATTATTATCCCCATTTTCCAGAGGGAGAAACCAAGGACAAAAGAGATGAAGTTACAATCCTCTGCTAGTTAGTGGCAAAACTGGAACTGCAATCTAATTTGCCTTAAGGGAATGAGAGCTTTTTTTGGTCAAAAAATAAAAATAAACATATAGAAAGAAGAAAACTGTGTCTATAAAGCAATGAGATGATTTTCTAATTTGGCTCCCAGAACTAGCTCTGCAGATAATTCTAAACTGATGAATCTGAGTATGTTTTGAGAAATAGCAGCACCATTGTAACGAGAGTCGCGTTCCCGAGGAGATTACCGTGATGGGAACAAACCTGCCTTGGCTGCCTCTGCATTATTTTCGTTTTAACACTCTGGTTACAGTTTTTTAGATTCGGCACTGGAATGAACCCTGGGGACCCTCTTGTTCAGCACCCTCATTCCAGGGAGCCACAGCTCAGCTCCAGAGACGAGGAATAACTTGCTCAAGATCACACGGTGACTTTGTGCCAGAACCTTGACTAAAACCCGGGTGCATGGCAATACGGTGCCGTTTCCCATGTCACACTGCTTCCTCCCCTCTCTTCCCCTTCCTTACTGATACAACATGTTGCTGACAACAAGAATAATCATTTTTAAAGAACTTTCTATGTGTCAGACACTTAAAGGGCATTATCTTATTAGGCTTTCAAGGAAACCTTATGCGTGAGGAATTAACATTCCCATTTCACAGATAATAAAACTAAGGCCCAGATAAATTAAAATATAGGGCCAAGTTACAGAGTTAGGAAATAGAGGCCCCAGGATTTGAACCCAGGTCTGCCCCCCTCCAGGTCTCATGTGTTTAACAGTATTCAACACTGCCTCCTCCTTCTCCCTCTTCCTCTCATGTCCCATAGGAAGCAAGTATACAGATTCCCAGAAAAAGGCACATTCCACTCAAACCCACCTCAAGCGAGTCACTTCCCCTCTTTTCGTGTTTATCAACACAAATAGCCTGTCCTCCTCGCACGTTTGTTTTGTTGGAGGCCAACCTTATTCCCTGGGAACCCTGAGGAACAATGAGTTGTTACCCAAGCCCTCCGGGGCTCCACCCCCATCCTGGACAGCTTCCTCAACTTCCCCTGCTCACACTGGCCCCCAGCAGAGACTGTCTACAAAGTGCGTCAATCATTTGTTTACTTGCTTTTCCTGCCTGGCCCCGGGGGTTCTGTTGGCTGTTTCTTCCCTCTGGAAGTTCTCCTGAGGTGAGCGTTGATCTGCAGAGGGGAAGGGCAACAGGAAGGCGATGAGAGATGCTAACAGTGGGTCAGCAAATGGCTCCTTCTACAAAAGGAAACAAAAAGGGTCCTTTCTTAAAGAAACCAGTGAGGATGCTGATGAGAACTGTGCATCCCTGGCAGTGCCTGGATGGAGGTCTTCCTTTTCTCTGGGACAGAATTGTAAAAGGAATTTTTATTCCACAAGCCAGAGGCAAATCCTTCCAGACCTTTCTATACTTAGCTAGCAGTATAATCGTCAAATGTTACACCAATGTATAACCTTCCCACAAAAAACCAGAGCTGCAGACCCCTTATTAGAGGGAGATGTTCTTAGATGAACAAGGCTGCTTGTGGAGACAACCCGACTGCACAGTCTGATTTGAGAGTGGACATGAGAACTTCTGGAATACTTCCTGAAATACCACCCCTTTAAAGAGCTACCTATTTGAGCTTCTAAAGAATTTTGGTCCTCAAAATCCATAATAACATGAAAAAGTACCACTGGGCAAGGACACATAAATGTTAAAATAATGTAGCAGTCAGGGTCCTGGTGAGGAACGAAGTTGGTATATTCAGAAGGGTTTGACTGAACAGAATTGAATAAGGGATTATTTATAGGGGGGTGTGTGGGGTTAGGAGAACCAGCAAGTTATGGTGAGGCAGGGAGGCAGAGGGGAAGAAATACCCTTCACCCCTCTTTCCTCCTGCCCTCCAATCTCCTGCCAGAGACTCTATTGGCAAAACCCAGCTAAAAGCCAAAGAACAGAGGAGCCTGGGTGATGTAGTGGGCAGAAGTCAGCCTCTGGGACACAGAGCAAAGTGGAAGGGGCAGAGAATGGATCAGGATGGGCAAAGGGAGAATACACAGCCACCTATCCTCTTGCTAACAGCTTAGGGGATGTCCTTAATTGCTTTTCTCTGCAGAGCTGTCTTTCATGGACTCCAGGTCATTACAAAAGGATTCTTACCACTGTGAAACTATCTATTAACTGGTCTGAAAAGCTTCAGCATTGTGCTGCTGGTTGGGTATTATAATGTTATTCCTGCTGCCTCCTGATTAGGGCTCTGGAAGAGGGAGAACCCTTGTGTCCTTTTGCTATTTCCCTCTGTTCAAGGCCCAGACAGTACATGTGAACGTATGTTCTCATTACTTCACAAGGTAGCTTTGCTTTGGTGTCTTCTTGGTATGTAAATCTTTATTGTGACTTGCATATTATATGTATAGAAGATTATCTTAAATATACATAGAGTTGAAAATATAGTACATTTAACAGCCATGTACTTAACACAAAAGTTAAGAAATTGAACACTAACCAGTACCTTACAAGTCCTCCAAATGCCCTTCTCTAAATAAAACCTCCAACCTCCTCCCCAGAGATGGCCACTATCTTCACTTTTGTACTAACCATTATCTTGATTTTCTTTATCATTTTACCATCTAGGTAAAACAATGTGTATTGAATAGAAGAACAAAAATAGAAGAACAAATCTAGCTGAAAATGAAAGGGCAATGTTGCCCTGTTTGATAAAGGTGCCCAGGGCAGAGATAAGCTAAACAGAGTGTCTGGGTAATCTGGTTTCAGTTTCCCCAAGAGTGTAGAAGAGCCCCTTCGGGGGAAATAGGTGGACAAAGTCATAAGCGCATCTTAGGAAACAGGGCTCACCAGAGCTCAGCATCTGGTAGGGCTGCTGTGTGGGCCGGGTACTGGTGTCCAGAAGAAATATGGTCCAGAGCATGGATCTGTATGCTCTGAATTTTCTGCTTTACTGTAGCCTACCATTAGCTTCTGCAGTAGATCTAAGAAGAGCACTTCTGTGGGTGAGATGAGCATCTTAAGCTGATCCAGAAAGCAGGCCAAAGCAGGAAAAGCAGCAACCTCATCAGAAGTGATTAAGACAAGCCAAAAACAGGTAATCTCAACCAGACTCACCCAGGAATCCTGTCCTCACATTTTAAAAAATGAAATCAGTTGCAGTGGGGATCTTGGTGACGACAGCTTTCAACGTATCTATTTCTTAAGACACTCTGCTCTAATCTTGACTGGTCGCCCTCTATGCCTGGCAGACAGTAGACAGCTGTCGTCACCGTGTGTCATCCTCTTGGGCATTCCCTTCACCCCTCTCTGATGGTGCAGCTCATGTTTTCTGTATTCAATGTTTTTCTCTGTCTTGGTTTACTATCTCTTTTTTATGGAGCACATCCTCTAGTAATTTCCTGAGGAAGGGTGCATGGGGAACGAAATTTGTTGAGAGTATGCAGATCTAGAAATGTTTTTATTCCATAGCACTTGATTTATACTTGGGCCAGGTATAGATGGAGGTTCATTTTTCCATCAGTAATTTGAAGGCATTTCTCCATTGTCTTCTTGCTTCAAGTATTACTGTTGAGAAATCTGAAGCCATTCTGATTCCAGATCCTTAATATTCCCTCTGGGAGCTTGTAGAACTTTTTCTTTGTCCCCACTGATGTGAGATTTGAAAATGATGTATATGTCTTGTGAGTTTTCCTCTTCCTTTTGTTTATCAGGCTGGGTACTTGGTGGGTCCTTTCCATCTATTTGGGGAAACTTCTTACATTATTTCTATGATAACTTCCTTCCATTCCCCTGTTCTCTGTTCTCTGTTTCTAGAACTTCCATTATCCTAATGTTGAACCTTCATGACTGGTCACCTATTCATTTTCACCTGTTTTCTCTTAGTTTCCTTCTATACATTTTTGTTCTTTGTTGGGGGGAGGTGGAAACGAGGTGAGAGTTCCTCGATAGTTCTTCCTTCTCAGAGTTTGTCAATTCCCTTACCAGATTGTTCATTTTCAAGAGCTTTGTATTCTTTAAATGTTCATTTCTTATAGCACCCCGTTCTTGTTTCCTGGAAGTTTTTCTTTTACTTCTTTACAAATATTAATTATAGAATTTATTTGGGAAATTTTATTTCCCTGCATAGTTTTTGTTTCTGCCCAATTTCTTTTTTTTTTTCTTTTATCTCTTTCTCTCATGTTAGAGCCTTTCCTTAGATGTAAAACTTGGCTGTATGCTCACAATAAGGAATGGGAAGCTACAAAAGCAAAAACAAAACAAAACAAAAAACAACTAATTGGAAGTTCTCAGCAAGTGGGTGGGGTCTGTCAACTTGGAGTTTCAAAGTAAGGTTATTTGGCTAGGCTGTTTGTTGGGAGAATACCCAATATCTTTAGGCATTTATTCTTCAGATGGTCAGATTACCCAGGCATTGGTCTTCCAGTATCTCGCTATGAGAGTAAGGGTCTGGATGCTTATGTACTGGGAGCCAAGGGTGGAAATGGCATAGGCATTAGAACTCAGAGTCAATTCTATTCCAGAGCACCGTTTCTAATCGAGGCCCCAGGAATGGGAGGTGAGAAGGGCACTGTCAATCTGTGTCTACAAGACTTGTTGATGCCTTGCTTTACACCAGGCTTGCCTTTGCTGTAGTAGAAAATTGAGCATTCAAACAATGAGATAGGAAATAACAAGCAAGAATTTGCTGAGTGTTTCCCCAATTAAGCAACACCTCCCATTCTTGGTAGGTGCACGTGCTTGAGCTCATTTTGCAGTTGGGTAAACAATTGCCAGAGAGATTAAATTAACTGGCCCAAGGTTAAACAGCTATTAAGTGGCAGAGTTAAGATTCACATCCAAGTCTGTTTGATTCCAAAGCTCTTTATTATTATTTTATTTTAAATAATATTTTTATACAAAATTCACATTTATTATAGCTAGCTCATAAAATAAATTTCCAAATAAATTTTTAAAAATATAAGGCCACCAAAGCACTGTGTAATATTCTTTCACAGGAATGCACCATAATTTATAATTTATAATAATAATTTATCATTTATTTGATTCTCCTCTTGTTTGGGTCAGTTAGATTGGTAAACCTATGCTCTTTCCACTACCTGGCATCAGCCAAGGGCAGGAGGCATAGGCAGGAAGGGGCAGGGTCCTAAGCAGGTGCTCAGGTTGAGAGCTGCTGATTAAAGGGGGTTCAGATGGACACAGTTCAGTACCCTGGAGAGCTCCACGAGATTAACATTGCGTTATGGACTCAGCAGAACACTGGCTGGGAGCTTTAGGATTCTGAACTGCTTCTCCAGAATGGAATGTTAAAAGAGACCATCCACAGCTGGGATGTCTCTGAGGGATTCATTCTCACCAACTCCCTTGGTTCAAAGAACTTTGTGGCTGTGTGTCAGTATTCTTTCTCAACATTCTGCCTTTTCTCATGCTGTCCCCTCAGCTTGGAATGTCTGGCTAATTTCTACTCACCATCTAATGTTCCATTTAATTGTTAATTTCTCCAAAAAGCTTTCTGAGCTCCCTCCATCTTTACTGTCAATGGTTTTCTTCCTTCCTTCCTCTGCACCTCTCTTGGTCATCATATGTGCCACATTAGATTATAATTATCTGTTTGTCTGTCCTCCTAATTAGACAATGAAATCCTTGAGGTAGGGATTGAGTTTCAGTTATTTTTGGTTCCAGTGAGTACTCAATAAATAATATAAAACATTCAATAAATGCGTGCATTTTCCATAGGCAATGAGGAGCTATTGAAGGTGGCTTTCAACCAGGGGCAATTTTGCTCCTTAAGAGACATTTGTCAATGTCTGGAAACAATTTTTGCTGGCGCAACTGAGGGGGCAGATGCTCCTGGCATATAGTGGGTAGAGACCATGGGTGCTTCTAAACATCCTACAACACACAAGACAAAAAAAGAATTATCTGGCCCAAAATGTTATTCATACCAAAGTTGGGAAACTCTATTTTAGAATAATAGAATGGCTTTAATCAAACTGTTCTTCAATCAGTTTAGGGAGCAGTGAGTCCAAATGGTTCATTTTACAGATGAGAAAACTGAGCTAGATGGTTGTAGGGTTGGGGCAAGAACTTGTACCATGGCACCCTTTCCACACAGATATATTTGGCTGATGTTATTTTTCAGCTATCTAGTACTTTGAATGGTATAGGAATAGAATGATTTACTATTGTTTATTTATTTATTTTTTAGAGACACAGTCTCACTCTGTCACCCAAGCTGGAGTGCAGTGGCACAATTGTAGTTTGCTGTAGCCTCAAACTCCTGGGCTCACACAATCTTCCAGCCTCAGGCTCAGCCACGTATCTGGGACTACAGGCCCGTGCCACCATGCCTGCATGATTTTTCTTATTTTTTGTAGAGATGGGGTCTCACTATGTTGCTCAGGCTGGTGTCAAACTCCTAGGCTCAAGGGATCCTCCCTCCCTGGCCTCCTACAGTGCTGGGATTACAGTCATGAGCCACTGTGCCAGTCCAAGATGATTTTCTTAATGCACATTATCCTGGGTTCATCAGTCAGGTTTGGAAGACAAGGATGAGATTGTCCAGACTAAAGAAAAAATTTCGGAGTCCACCGAACAGGCACAGCCAGCTTCCCCCCACCCCATCCCCACATTAGCCTCTCTTTTCTAGGGAGATTTGCTACAAACCTAGGGCTGAGTGAGAAATAACTCTTTCAATGGCTCATTTCCAAACAATTCAATCTGCTCCAGGAAATGAGAGATTAGCTTGTGGGAGAGTGAGTTATTTTAAACCATTCTGCATTAAAGCCAATTAATGCTCTGGAGGGCCAAGCCTGCCACAGGAGAATTCACTGTAATTGCTACAGACCAAGGGATCCTGTGTAACTCTCCTCGTATCAGCAAATAATACCATTTGGGAGGATGAACTCAATTTTCAAGGGAAGACTTTAACCAAATGTGATAGCCATCTCCATCAAGTGCCTCAGATTTAGAATCGTTCTGATCCCAAAGAGTGCCGACCATACCTCTCATGAGTCAAACGTGCCATTTTCCCAGCAGTAATCATGTGCCTGGACTTCTCCCATTCAGCTCTGTAGAGTTAGAAAAGCCAAATGATTCATTCAAGCACAATATAGAGTGAATCAGCAAAGGAAGAAAGTGTAGGAATAGGGAATCTGTGTGCTATCTTGAAGAAAAGTGCCTTCCAATAAATTTGGTGAATTGTCTCCAAGGGAATTGGCTGAATGTGTTAATCATTTATTGTGTATCGTAACTGTCTGGCACATACATGATTAGCTGAAAATGATATTTGTGGGTCCACTGAGGCTCTGAAATGATGCAGAGAGGAAACTAGTTTCTGCAGAAGGATCTCAACTTTCTCTGCTAAAGTTTGCCTTGGAGCATCAAAGGCTGTTCCTTACTGGCTGCTGTTGGCATGAGAATGTGAAGTGGGTAGGAGGATGGAAGAGGAAAATAGGCAGCAGGCCCCAACAAGGAAATGCTTTGTCTCTCCACCTCTATTCCTTGTTCTCTTCCTCTCTTCCACACACACATCATTGGGAGTAGTTTAGTAACTCAGAATTTGGACTCAAACAGATCTAGGTTTGAAATCCAGTTCTACTCCTTCTCTGAGCTTCAAACTCTTCATCCATAAATCGAGACTAATAATGCTACTATCCCAGCTTGTCAAGGAGGTTTACACGAGATGATGTATATAAAGTGCATGGCTCATGAAAGCATTAAGTAAATCTTCTACTATTACCATGTGGCTCAGTTGCTGCTGAGTAATTTTCTAAAGACAGAAGGCTTGGTCCAGGGGATTAGTGAGTTGGGAATCATGGGAGATGGATGGTCAAAGCTAAGAATAACTATCTATCAGGGTATAGAGATGTACACGTGGTTGGGGTTTGTGGTTAACCAAAGCTATGTATTTCTCAGCTCTGTATTTAAGCTTCCAGAATATGGATTTGCTGCTAAGCAGGCTTGGAGAAGGCTCAAAACTTTTTGGAATTTGCAATAACTTGGGGCTTAGAATTCGGAGAGAACTTCAAATAAGAATCACTCTGCCATGGGTCCAAAAAGAGAAAAATGCTTCCACCATGAAAGAAAAGGAGTTCAGTTGGTGATTTTCAGTTAGAGTAAATAAAGGATGGTGATGGGTCTCCTAAGTGCAAAGGTGCCCACTCCCAGCTCCTCATCAGAGTCTCTGGGAGAATTTTACAAAGATATACAGGTTCCTGAGCTCCACCCTGGAGATTCAAAGGGCCACGGATGGGCTCAGGATCTTGTTTCTTTTTTAGTAAAGTGCCAAGGTGATTCTGATGACCATTCTGAAGGTGGATGTCTCAGGCCCGTGGGGCCCTGCTTTAGAAGTGAATCATTGAGTATCAGCTTCTTTTTTTTTAATTTTTTAATTTTTATTTTTTTAAATTTCAGAATATTATGGGGGTACAACACTTTGGCTATATATATTGCCCATGCACTGCCGGTGTCAGAGCTATAATCGTGGTCATCCCCCAAACTGTGCTCCCCGCATCCATTCAGTGAGAGTTTTTCCCATCCCCTCCACCCCCCTCCCGCTTGCCCGTCCGCTGATGAATATTATTGCCCTGTGTGATGTAAGTGTTGATCAGTTAGTACCAATTTGATGGTGAGTACCAGTGGTGCTTGTTTTTCCATTCCTGTGACACTTTGCTTCGAAGAATGGGTTCTAGCTCCAACCAGGATAATACCAGATGTGTTAATTCACTATTGTTTTTTATTGCTGAGTAATACTCCATGGTGTACATATACCACATTTTATTAATCCACTCGTGTATTGATGGGCACCTGGGTTGTTTCCACATCTTTGCAATTGTGAATTGTGTGGCTATAAACATTCGTGAGCAGATGTCTTTATTATAGAATGTCTTTTTTCCCTTTGGGTAAATACCCAGTAGTGGGATTGCTGGGCCAAATGGTAGTTCTACTTTTAATTCTTTGAGGTATCTCCATATTACTTTCCATAGAGGTTGTACTAATTTGCAGTCCCACCAGCAGTGTATGAGTGTTCCTAATTGTCCGCATCCCCACCAACATTTGTTGTTTGGGGATTTTTTGATATGAGCCAATCTCACTGGAGTTAAGTGATATCTCATTGTGGTTTTGATTTGCATTTCCCTGATGATTAGAGAATTTGAGCAATTTTTAATATGTTTGCTGGCCATTATTCTGTCTTCTTTTGAAAAGTTTCTGTTCATGTCCTTTGCCCATTTTTTAATAGGGTTGTTTGATTTTTTCTTGTTGATTTTCCTAAGTTCTGTATAGATTCTGGTTATCAGCCCTTTATCAGATGTGTAGCATGCAAATATTTTCTTCCATTCTGTAGGTTGTCTGTTCACTCTAGTGATAGTTTCCTTGGCTGTGCAGAAGCTTTTTAATTTGATCAGGTCCCATGTATTTATTTTTGTTCCTGCTGTGATTACTTTGGGGGTCTTCTTGAGTATCAGCTTCTTTACTCCATTTCCCTTTGTAGAGATCTGACATGTCTCCCTCAGAATTATGTAAGAAAGATTTAGGAGCGTCTTCAGAGGCACTTGGAACCGATTCCCACTTTGAAGGCTGTGATTTTGGAATATGTGCTTGAGAGATGACACTATCTGACAATGAAGGACACAGTCATTGTCAAATGTATTTATGACATTCATATCCTGCACAATGAGACCCACCCTTCATGATCTCATCGCCCACCTCCCCTCACTGGGCACTCAAATGTCTCTCAATATACCTTGAACTCTTCCAATTTTCTTTATATCCTCCTCCCCAGTCTGCAAGGAGCTCAGCTCACTAATAGAGGCAATACGGCCTGGTGGTTAAGAGGCTGGCTTTGGAATTAAGGCAGGCTGGGATTCTGATGTGATTGTGAGCTGACTGTACCATGCTGGTCAACATCGTAGGGATGGCAGAGCAACAAGGTAGAACAGGCCCAATGGCACTCTCATGTGATGCCTAGAGGGAAAACATGAACTTCTATTTTGTTCACTATTATCTTTGGTCTTTACTCAGAAATCTGAAATGATATCTTTTCAACCAGGAAACCAACCATTGTAATGCAGGTGATAAGGGTAAAGATAGAGAATACAGCTGGTGCTAGGAGTACATACCTGAGGGAACAAACCCCATCTTCCTAGAGAAAGAGATATGTAAACCAAGTATGTGAGACGAGTGACACTCAGCAGGAGAGGAAGTAAAGAAAGGAAAAAGTGTGGGCACAGAGGCAGGAAACAACATGGGATGTTTGGGAAATTATATTTTAGTATTGCTAAAGAGGAGGGTAAGAATGGGCAGTGGGAAGTAATGAGGCTGGGGCTTGGGACTCGGGTTTATGTGGGAGGAGGTATGGTGGTGTGATGAATGCTCCCACCAGAGAACCTCCCACCATGGAGCACCCCCATAGAACCCCCCACCATGGAACCCCCCACCATGGAGCCCCCACCATGGAACTCCTCACCATGGAACCTCTAACCATGGAACTCCCCACCATGGAACCCCTTACTATGGAACCCCTCACCACAGAACCCCTCACCATGGAGCCCCCCACCATGAAGCTACCAACCATGGAACTTTCCACCATGGAACTCCTCACCACGGAACCCTTCACCATGCAACCTGCCATGTCTTTAGCGGCTCTGGGTGAGGGAGGAGCCTGGAGCCAAAGATAAGTCCTATGTGGTTTCCCTTACTATTAGCTTCCTAATGGGGATCTCAGATTCACAGAGAGGCTCAGTCCATCGTCCCTACCAGCTGGATTTCTCTTGAGGCAGGCAGGAATCCCAGTGGCTCCTACAGACACGCTGTGGAGGCTGGCTGATTGGTAGGCTTCTCAATACCACCTCCGAGTGACACCAATGACTGCATAAATTTAACCCAAGCCTTTAAGATGATGGGCAAAAGAGGTTTATTTTGGCTTAAACAAGTTCTGGAGAGTGATGGGAGTCAGGAGAGAAGACAAGAGCAGAAGTCATCCTGTCAGGTTTTTAATATGGAAACAATGTCAGTCCTCCCCACATGCATCCCAATTCTTCTAGAGTAGGAAGTTCTTGTTTTCCTCCCTCTGTTTCTTCCCAGGCCTTTGGTCACCTACTGAGTTTGGACCACGCTGGTTTCATACTCTTTTAGACGCCCATGCACTACTAGGCACTCCCCATCAGCTCACCTCATCTTGATGTCCTAAAGAAACAGAGGGACAATTGCCCTGCCCAATACAACACAAAAAGTAGAAGCTATTTACTTACTTACTTTTACAGCTCAATGGATTACCACAAAGTAATTACTCATGGAACCACCATTTAAATCAAGAAGTAGAACTTTGTAACCACCCCCTGCCCCAAATCACTAACTCCTCCCTCCCTACCTCTCTGAAGCCAAGTCTTCTGGTTCCAAATTTCTGCTTTCTTTCCTACTCCATACTACTTGCTTGAGCTTTTCTCTACAGAAAAGGAAACAGAACAATAAAGAAAATGAGTGATTTTCCTATGTTGCATAGATAATGTCAGAGCTGAGACTTGAACCCATGTATTCAAGGTCCTCTGTACCTTGGCTGACTTCTTCCTCTCAGCTTATGCAAGTCCTATCCATCTTTCAAGGCCAATCAAATACCACGCTCCCCCATGGAGTCTTTTAGGCCATCTTGCCTCACTGCTCTCTTCCTTTGCTTACTAAGTTCCTGCCCTGTGTGTTCCACTGACAGAACACTTAGCAGTAATTTCTGGCATTATTTATCATTTCACATTCTTATCTCATCTTTCCTGTGATTTTGTGAGGTTTTTTTTTTTTTTTTTTTTGGAGCTCAGGGATCACAACTTAAACCTGTTTGTCTTCCCAGAACATGAAAGTGGTCTGCACATAGAAGAAGACAGAATAGTGGGTTCCTGGGCTCTGGAGTCAGACTCCCTGTGTTCAAATCCTGGCCCTGCTAGTTGTTTGCTGTGTGACATTGAACTATGAAATCTGCCCATATGCCTTCCTGAAGGGTTGCTGAGAAAATTAAAGCATATAATTTTCAAGTGGGTAGCACAGTGCCTGGCACGCAGTAATCCACAAAGGTCAGCTATTATTAGAAGCTCAACAAGGATTTGTTGTTGATAGTGAATGATTCAATTGGTCCTCAAGGTTAAAAAAAATGTTTTTCAAGGATGAACTCAGAGACAGAAAATCTTTCCATAGGAAACAAGTCTAGAAAAAGTAACACACAGTTGGAAGAGGCCGAATGTTGGGTAGGAATCGCCTCACTTCCCCCGCATCACTTCCACCTCGCCACAGGCTGCAATAATGGCTCCCCAGCGTGCAGAGCCCTGAAATGACTAACAGCCAAGCAGGCGATGACAGAGCAGAGTCAGGGGCCAAGGCTGTCGGGCAGTGTTCCTGCTGCTAAGTCATGCAGAAGGGGCCAGCTTTGCCTCTGAGCCTCAGCAACAGCTAATGCTGTTAGAATGAAAGATGAGTCCATTTGGGCCGTAGATCCTGGTGTTTAGGCAAGACTCTGGAAGGTCAATGGTTGGAGAGAAATGTAAGGGCTGAAGCAAGAGTTTCAAAGGAGGTGGCTAAGCAGCTGATATTGTCAAGAGCCAGCAAATATACTGCTCTGGGTGCACATGCGTGTATTTTAGTGAAATGGCCCATTTCTTCCAAGGACTTTATAGGGCAAAAACTTGCCTTCCTTCCTACTTTATTCCCATACATAGCCAGGCCTATGGCTTTCTTTATGTGCATTGTCAACTTGCAAAGAGAGTCTTCTCCAAATGCTTTTGGATAGTTTGGGGGATAGTTTTGGGATGGAATTTACCTAAGGATCATTTTTGTTGCAATCCTGTGAGCTTTGTCTGATCATCTGTCCTGCAAGCCACAGGAGGTATTTCTCTGAGTATCAGAGCTAAGCACAATAGGACTTGGATATGAGGCAAGCCAAGTGGGTGGGAAACTGTCACAACCTAAGATTTTGGAAGCTAAAGGGAGTTAAGGAGACATAGAAGAGGGCAATGAGGAAGCTTCAGATAATGGCATTGTGTAGGACTGACTAAGAAAAACAGTAGAGACTGACTGCAGAGCTCTTTCAGAACACAAGATCACTGCAATTGGGGGACACAAAAAGGCAAAGTTCAAGCCAGCAGTAGCTGTCAGGCAAAAGCAGTTGTGACCATCAGGCCAAGAGCCAAATGGGGGCAGAAAGGTCATAAAGCAATATCTTTCATGCAAATGCCAAAGCTAATATTATAAAGCATCGAACTATCACCAGAAATATTTGCTCTTTATAGCAATGCCCAGGAATTATATAACCTCATCAGCTTTCCCTCTCTGGGTCTCAGTTTCCCCATATTTAAATCCGAAGAACTCCCACCCAGCCAGAGTTAGTGCCCCTCCTCTGCTCCCTCAGACCTCTGTGTTGTAATTGTCTGTTAATGGGTGTTCCTCCCCAGCTAGACCTTGAACTTCTAAGAGCTGGAGGTATATTTTGTTCATCTCTGCATCCTCAAAGCCTGGCATATAGCAGGTGTTCAATCAAGATTTGCTGACTGAATAGTCTGTAAAGTCCTTGGAGGACAGAATCATAGAATGACTGGATCAGTTTCTAGGACTCTGACCTCTGCAGAGTTCAATACAAAGTGAAGGCCAAATCACCTTCCCAGGAGCGGTCCTGAACAGGCTGCTTCAGTTGAAGCACTGTGGCTCTCCTTTTCCCTTCCTTTCTCCTAACTTCTTTATTACCATCTCCAAATATCCTTCTCGGTGGACTGTGACAGTCTAAAGCCCTGCTCTGTTTGCTTCAAATTCAAGACAGGGGTTTTGTAAATGTGAAATACCAATCAGCCCTCTAGTTTACGTTCCTCTCCGCGAGCAAGTCCCTAGGCCTTGCTTAGGTCTTGCGTAGTTCTCAGCTTAGACTCTCTCAGAAGATCCTGAGATGAAGATTCAAATGCCAGAGGTTTGCTGGGGAAGTGCTTCCAGGGAACACTGGTAGGGGAGCAGGGAAGTGAGACAGGAAAGGGAAGAAAGGTGAGAAAGGGTGCATCAATGAGCAGGCACTGCTGTGGGCAACTGAGGCTCATTCCTGCTGAAGACTCCTGGCAGACTCTGTGGAACACACCTCAGAGTCATCCCCCATGAAGAGTGAGAGACCTGGGGTATCTACCCACCAACTCCCATCCAAAATGGGTTGAAGGCTATTTCGGGAGTGGGGAGGAGTAATCTCCCACCACTACTAATCTGCCCCATGCACTAGTTGAACACACTCCCACCATCAGAGGAAGCCCCCGGGTGCTTGTAGAAACACGCCACCAGCACGCACAGCAATAGGGAGATCTGAGGGGATACGGGCAATGGTACGCACCTTATGCTACACATTCTTAGCCTGACACCCCAAAGCCTTCCATTCTGTCCTCCCAGTTTACTTGGATTGAAACATAAAGTTCTCCAGTTGGAAGGGGTTTGGTAATCATCTAGGTTAATGAAATCTCTCTTCAATTCCCCTCTACAACATCCTAAACAAGTGGCTAGTCGGCCTTGCTTGAATACTGCTAGTGTGAGGGAATTCGCTGCTCAGTAAGGCAGTACATCCTGTTGCTGGAATAAGTGAGAAGCCAAAAAAATCCTTTATTTTTAGATTCCACGTTTGTCACCTTTTAATTTCCAACTTAGTTCTGCCCCTTGGAGCCCCAAAGAATGATTCTCCTCCACGCCCCACCCCCCCATTCACAGTAACACTTTTTAATAGAGTTTCTAAACCAAACCGGTATTTTTTACTAAGGCTCTTCTTCTCTGGCCCAAATCATTCAATGTCTTTAATATTCTTACTACAATATGGTCTTTAGACCAGTGGTTCTCAACCAGGGGTAAATTTGCCTCCTGGGGGGCATTTGGCACTGTCTAGAGACACTTTTGGCTGTTACAACTAATGCTACTGGCAAGTCATGGGTAGTGGTTAGGGATGCTGCTAAGAATCTGACAAGACACAGGACAGCCCCACAGCAAAGAATTATCTGTCTCAAAATGTCAAAAGTGCCAAGGTGGTTAAACTCTGCTCTAGACACATCATTATCTAGGTTTCTCCCCTCTGGACATTCTATGGCTTATCATATAAAGTACCTTGTTCAGAACTTGGTATGTTGTACCTGCAAGGATAGGACCAAAGACAGCATGTGGGTGTGGGGGTATCAATAATATATCCTCCCTCTCACTTTGACAATGAGATTCATTGTAGCAGCTAAAACATCCAACATACACCCCTCCTCCTACCCAGTCTGTGCTCAGGGAAAGGCTCCAAGTCCTGTGGAAACAAATTGCTCTCAAGCCAATGATTAAGAAACAAAAACAAAGACATAAAAACATAAATGCAAATCTAGAAGGAGGCAGAGTTCCCTATGAGCATCTGCTCAATGCTTTAATCATAATAAATTGAATCAAATTCATTTTGGTTTTCTTACCCTAAAGATGTAATTGCAGATCTTCTCTACCAAATTTCTGTCACCTGAATGTATGACAAATAGACTTTTCTATTTTCATCCAAGACCCTCCTAAAAATATCAGACAGAACAGATTGATGTGGATCCATGTTTTAACCCTTTTCGGGTAAAGTTGAGCTGACCAGTTATCAATTCACTTAATTATAGCTTCCATTTGTTTATCTGATCCAAGAAAACACCAGGTCCAGATGGCATTACTACTAAGTCCTATGAAATATTTAAGAAGCAGTTAATTCCTATTTTATTCAAACTGTTCTAGAAAATTGGGGGGGGGGGTAGGAGGGACACCTCAGATAATTTCATACAGCTGGTATAATCCTATAACCCAAACCTTTCAAGGGCAGTACATGAAAAGAAAACTACAGGAAAATCTCATTAATAAACATAGATGCAATATTTCTAAAAATTTATCAAACCAAATCTAGCTTTGAATATTATATTTTATAAAGGGACTGGATTTTGTTTATTCCAGGAACAGAGGATGGGTTAACAACAGAAAATGTATTAATGTACATCACCACATTAATAGATTGAAGGAGTGGAAGAGTCAGGAATAAACACACAGGGAAGAAGGGAGCTTCAAAGGAAATGTTCTTTTTCTTGAGTAGTGGGAATGTATGTACTGCTCAGCTTTCACAGTGTAACAAACCACCACAAAACTTCAATGATATAAAATAAGCATTTGTTTTTCATACATTTTAGGGTAAGCTAAGGGGCAGCTATTTTAGGCTGGGTTCTGTCGTGCAGCTCAGCTTGAAACTGCACGACTCTGGGTCAGTTGGGTGACCACAGCTCAGATGTATCTCATTATTTTTGGACCAGCTGGCTAGCTGTTCAAGTTCATCCCATAGCAATGCAGAATATTAAGAGGTTGCAAGCAATAGGACAAACACACTTCAGACCCTTGCTTGCGTAATTTCTGCCATCATCCCATTTGGCCAAAACAACTTGCATGGCTGGGTTTAAAGTCAAGGAATGAGGAAGTAAACTCTGCCTTTTATGGCATAGATACAGGGAGTAGTATAGAACTGGGGCCAATGACTCAATATGTATCACAAAGCCATAAGGCATGTCAGTATTTTATTATTTATAACTTACCAATATGATATATATGCACACACACATTGTAAATTATATATGCACAGCCATTACACATATAATTTTGTATGTTCAAAGTATTTTATAATAAAAATTAATTAAATTCACACATTAAGTACATTTTTGGGACCCTTATTTTGGATAGTTTCACAATCCTATCCAAAGAGGAAATGAAGCTGGTTTGGCAGGAGTTATTCTTCATGATCATTTCTTTCATCTTTTCTTTTTTACATTCTTTCAACTTCTTCCAAAAAGGATTTAAAGAGGTTTACAAAACACAAAGACAAAATAAATTCATAATAAATAAAACAAATGGAAAATAAAGTTACCAAAGCAAGATAGAACAGGAACAACATTAGCACTTGCCTAGATGTTCTCCATTTGCCTCTTCTGATCTTCTTCCCACCCTTCCCTACCTGTTCTATGCTCCCTTAAGGGCTCCCTTGTTTCCTGGCCTCTCCTACAGCTACAGGTCTCACTGGGTTCCGATAACCACTCTGTCCTCTTGCTGCTTCGGCACCTAGAGGCTGGTAACACTTCCTGTGAACCATCCTTTGCTGGCTCCCTTCGTCCTGCTATACCTTTGTAACTAACTCCTTCACTGAATCTTCCTTACTTAATCCTTTTGAGGGCGCCATGTTTCCTGTCAGGGACTCTGATTGCAACAGCCCACAGACTGCACGCCTTAATTCTATATGTATGTTAGATGTGGGCCATAAATACAGCTCTAAGGTCTCAGTGTCATTATCAAGTGGAAAACACAAACAATAAGAAAATCCCCAGTCTCTCAAGAGAAGCAGACATACTCCCGACACCAAAGTGGGCAAGACATTTTCACTGTGTTTCTCAACAAGAGGACATTGTGGTATAATAACCCCATTCTTTTCTGTCTTACAAACCATCTCTAACCCACCCAGGGCTCAGTCCTCAAATATCTTCTCTTCTTATCCCTATTCACTCTCTAGTTGATCTCATCTAGTTGCACAGCTTTAAATATCACATACATGCTGATGTGTGTTTCTAGTCCTGACTTTTCCCAGAATTCATTTTCACTATCCATCTGCCTATATTTGGATATCCAATATCTGCCTATCTCAAACTCTTTGCACGTCCAAAACAAAACTTTCCATGTTTATTCCACAATCCTCTCCTCCAAGTCTGCCCACATTCAGTAGAGGGCCTCAGTATCATTCACCAGGTTGCTCAGGGTATGTGTGTGTATGGTGGGTCAGAGTGGAGTGCCAATGGAAAAAATCTGTCAACCTTGTTGCATTTTTTTCTAACATTCCACATCCAATCCATCTGCACATCATGTTGGCTCAGATCTTCAAAATATATTCAGAATCTGACCAATTCTCATGGCCTCCATCACTACCACTCTAGCCCAAACTACCAGTCTCTCATTCTACTGTATTTGTTCCTGTTTTTCCTTCTTCTATGCTTGCATCCTTCCAGGGTCCCACCTCCAGTAGCCAGTGTGATCCTTAAAAAATATGTCATAACATGGCATCTCCTCCAATTGCTTCCCAACACAATTAGAATACAATACAAAATCTTCAACATGTCCTATAAGGCCTTACATGATCTGGCCCTTAGCATCTTTATTTTCTATCATTCTCTCTCTCCCTTCTTCTCTCTCTCTGCTCCAATCATACTGGCCTCCCTGATGTTCTGTGAACAGGTCCAGCATACTCTGTAAGGTCTCAGGACCCCTGCGCTTGTTTCCTTTGACTGAAACACTCGTCCCGATAACTACATGGCTCACTCACTCATTTCACTTAGGTCTCTGCTCACACAGCAACCCCTCAGAGAGGTCTTCCCTGGTCATTGGCTCTACAGAGCCACACCACGCCACTCCCATTCCTTTCTTTGCTTTATTTTTCTTCATAGCACTAATCAGTACCTGACATTACATTAAATGTGTAGTTATGTATTTACTGTCTTTCCATTTAGAACGTAAGCTCTAAGAAAACACAGGTCTTTGTTTCATTCAGCCAAGCATCCCCAGTGCCTAATGCAATACTTGAGACATAGCAGGCCCTAGACAAACATTTGTTACATGAACAAGAGTCCATTCTAGTTTAGTTTCTTGACTCAGACTCAGCAATATCCAACAAATATTTGTGTCTTAATTATGTGAGTGGTACTTAGTTGCATGCTGAGAGCTTTAAAAATATATAAAAAATCTATACAAATCCCTGACCTAAATCGTGTCCTTTAGGGTAGGTACTGATCGGGAGAGGGCACAAGGGAGCTCCCAGGGTACTAGAAATGTTCTTGATCTGGGTGGTAGTTATACAGGTGCATATATAAGAACAAAGTTATTGAGCAGTACACTTAAGATGTGTGTATTTCAAGTTACACCCCAACAAAAGTTTTTTTGTTTTTCAAAGTTTCTGACTTATCTAGACACAAAAACAGATAATTTCCTGAGTGGTAAGAGCAATGCTAGAGGTCTGCACTGTCTGCCTTGAGAGTAATGAGAAAGTCACTCTCCAAGTAAGACTGGCATACCCCGACAAGAGGAAAAGGGCAGGCTATATACTGTCTTCCTTCTGGCGCCAGAACTTCCTAGCGACCTCGGGCCTCTTACACGCCCTGGGACCATCTTCTCAATGTGGAGCTGGTCCTTGGTGCCCACATGAGCGTTCCCGGCTACAGGGTGCTGGATGTGTTGGGATGAGAGCCCTGAAGTGAGCTGGAGCAGGGACAGCGGCCCTCACAGAGAGAACAATGGGATAGCCCTTCCGTTCCGCTTGAGACTCTTTCGGCTTGAGGAGGCGGACATCGCATCCACGTGCGTCTGAAGAGGGGACTATGTCGAGTACACACCGCCCACTGGGCGTCACAAACCCGGCAGCCGCCGGGCACGGCAGCGCGCACGCGCAGCACAGAGCTGCCGCCACGCAGGCGCACAGTGGCCCGGCGCCGGCAAAGCGGGGGCAGGGGCCCTGCGGGAGGGCGCGCGCCATGGAACAGCGGTTAGCCGACTTTCGGGCGGCCCGAAAACGGGCCGGCTTGGCAGCCCACCCGAGCACGTCGAGCCAGAGCGCACAGCCCTCGGGAGAGAAGGCGGAAGCAGCTACGAATCTAAGGGCAGCCCCAAGCTGGCTAAAGCGGTTCCTGGTTTGGAAACCGAGGCCTGTAAATGCCCGGGCCCAGCCCCGCCTCGCCCAGGTGAGAAGGAGGCGGCCCTGCTCCCGGGACCTGGCCTCAGGCCCACGGAGTCACAGAGGCGGCTCCCAGGAAATTCCGGCTGAGGCCCCGCCTTCGCTCGCCGGGGCCCCGCCCACCACGTGGTGGCCTGAAGGCGCCGCGCCCGCTAGAGGAAAGGGCCCGCCCACCACGTGACGGCGCGAAAATCACGCCCCCTCCGCGCGTTCCCGGTGTGGCCTTAGCTGTCGGGGGCGGGGCAGCTGGCGCTTGCCTTCTGCTCGAAGGGTGGTCCTCCCGTTTCCTTCCACACGTTTCAGCACTGATACGTGGCTTTGACATTTTCTTTACAGCCCGCGACCCATGCAGCTCCTGATTCCAGGCGGGAAGCGAGGGTCTAGGGTACTGGAAGAAAGCACCTCTGCCCTTGAATTTATTCACAGCGTGTTGAATTATCGTTGTGACACCCTGTGGTTTTGGGAAACCTCTCCACAACCCAGTTGAGCCATAGCCCTCTGCTAATGGAGGGTAAAAGGTCTAATTGGATACTGACCAAAAGTGGCAGTAATTAAGGCTTCATTTGATTCGCACATGCAGCACAGTAGCCCAGATAGCCTGTGCTTTGGAAATGAATTTGAATACGAAGTTTGCAAAAGCGTGGTAGCTGTAACTGCCAGTGCTGGCGGGAGCTTATTCAATTTCAGTAGTGAATGTTCAAGGCAAAAAAAAAAAAAAAAAGATTAGTGTGGTATACTTTTTACCCTTAGTTTAACTATTTTGGTAATCTCTTATTTGGCAGGTGAATTTAATTCACATCTCTTTGTGCCTTTTGTTTTTCACTTATGAGTAAAATGGCAAGGTGACTTAACGTGTGAGATTGGAGTGTCTATGTGGAAATATGGGACAAAACATATCAAGGGATAATCGGTGCTTTGCAACAATCAGTGACAAGGCCTTTGTTCCTCATATGTGTAATAAGAGCTAAAAAATTCCTTTTAAAAAGTAAAATGTACTGGAGACGTGTTCCTTGCTTACCTTAAAATTGTTTCTCTTAAATTCATGTATTGCACAATATTTGGCTTGAGGGAATTTTTTTTAATTGAGGAGAACTTATTGTTACTTTATTTTAATTCTATATTCTCCATAATATGCAGTGTTCCAGGTGACTTGCAGAAAGAGATAAAGAGAGTGCAGCAGGGTTCAAACAATCTATTTCCTCCTGTGCAATTTGTCTCAATTGTCTTTGGATAATTTTATTGTTGACTAGAACTTTCTGAGCGCAATGGCTTAAGATTTTAGAATCCATTTCCCTTACCCTTTTTCCTCCTGCAGTTAAAAAAACAATATCTAACCCACACAATGAGCTTTTGACTGTATGTCTCATTTCCAAAGGAATATGAATCATTGAGTTGGACCCAGAGAAACTGAACTCGGAAAAAGCTTTCATTATTGAAAACCCAAAAGCTGATGGCCTGACAAAAGGATGAGAGGAAATACTGGACCTGCAGTTGATTCTTATTAATTGCTCTGTTTTTCATAAGCAACTCTGCCTTAAGCTCATTTTCATTGACTGTTACCATTCCTGGGTTTGCTCTGGTGTGAAAATTCTCTTTAAAAATTTTTTTTTCTAATTTACAATCCCATCTCTACCTAATAATTTTTTTTCCTACCTAATAATTTTGATGGCACACTGTGGCCTGTCAGAAATTTCCTTAGCCTTCAATTATAATTGCTTCTTTTCAGTAGTCATTGATACGGAAGTATGCACATCTTTGCACCCATCCTCCCCAAATTTTATAGTCCCCCAGAACAAAATACTTAATTCTGTAACAAGCTTCTACCTCACTAGGGCAAAAATGCTTGTAACCTCTTTTAATACTACAGAAGCCACCTGCCTCCCTCTCTAGCCATATCCCATGCAAGCCCCCAGTGCACCACCCAGCCCCAGGGTCCGTTCCCCACACTCATCGGCAGCTCCTTACCTCCAAGACTTGGCTCAGGCTGGCCTGCTGCTCAAATGCTCTCATCCTTTGGAGTCACCTGGCTAGGTACAGCCTTGCATCACCCCCCAAAATCTAGGAGTCATCTTTAATTTCTCCCTTCCTCTCACTGTCATTCATTTGTTCAACAAAATTCTGTCATGTGCCCGCTATGTGCCGGCTTCTGTCCTAAATCCTGGGAGACGGTGTGATCAAGACAGAGCAAGTCCTGCTCTTGCACAACTTGCATTTGAGCTTGGGGTGGCAGGGGAAGGAGGACAATAAACAGAACAAGATGATAAATGCTATGAAAGGAAAATGAAAGCAGAGTACTGTGATGGTGAATGAAGGTGAGGGGAGCAGAGTGCTATTTTAAGTTGGGTGAGCAGGGAGAACCTCACTAAGGAGGTGACATTTAACAAGAGGGAGCCACCCTTGCAGAAAACTGGGGATGAGGCCACAGGTCACATGTGGTGACATTCTTGCTGAGATTTGCAGAAGAGAGAGCCAACTAGGTGTTGGAAGGGAAAGGGGGCATTCCTCTCAGGGGGAACCGCAAGTGCAAAGGCCCTGAGGTGGGAAGCAGCTGGATATTTGAGGGCTAGAAATGCCTTCCTTGAAGGAGACCTAATGTGAAGTGACGACCACAAACACTTCTCCACACAGCTTTTACAGCAGTAGGTGAATGGCACTAGGACAAATTCCAAATGAGGCAGAGGAATTTCCATCTCTCTCCTCTCCCTTACGTGTTCCCTTTGCCAGTGTGCTTACCCCACCCCCCATCTCCCTGTGGCGCTCTGACCCTTCCCCTGCCACCTCCCATAAAGGCCCCTAATTAATAATAAGGGCTTTGGACAGATTCCATCCTAGGATCCCAGACTGACCTCATCTCTGCCTATCACTAGCTGTGGGACTTCACAGAAACTACTTAACTTCTCAGTGTTTCTGTATCAGTAAATTGGGAATAGTAACACCTGCCTCCTGAATTGCAGGAGATCATACATTTTGAAGACATTTAGTAAATGGTGGCATACGAGCAGTATTCTTTTTATACTCCCTGAATAATAAATTCAGTTTATTGCGAATTTCAATTCATATACCTTCAGAATGTATTCTGTATCTGTCAATCCATCATTTCTTTCTGACTTCTGTCACTGCCCTAGTCCATGCCCAGCCCTCTCTAGCTGGGCCTCCTGCGTTAGCTACTAACTTTCTACGCTTGCTTCCTTGCAGTGCATACTTTACATGGCAGCCAGAGTAGTCTTAAATGTGAATTGGATTATATTAGTTGCCTGCTAAGACTTTCAGCAGTTTCCCATTTCCAGAATCTTTCCTGTGGCCTGCCTGGCTCCTGCCCTCCCCGCCACCCCTATCGTCTCGCTCTTCTCCCCCGTCTCCAGGGCACTGCTGTCACACTGTCTGTCGTGTTTGTTCCTAGACAAGCCAAACATTTCGTACCCTGATGCATTCTTCTTCTTGGGCAAGAAGTATTGTGCACACTGGTCAAATCTGAAAGGGATGCTTCTTTATTAAATAAATGTCAGGAGTGGAGGGTGTGGTCAGTGATATAAGGGCCTTTCCAGTCAGACATTCCCGTCTAACTGAAAACATAATAATTACAGTGTTGATGCTGAAAAAGAAGGCTCTAACAAAATAGAATTTCTGAAGCTTAAATCAGATGACCAATATTTTTTATTGAGAACAATATTTATGGTCCCCTTTCAAATTTTTATGTGAAGAAGAATATGGGATATAACTGAAGAAATCAACTAAAAGTCCTGCTGTGTGTTAAGATTCTATGTCTGGGATGCTGTGTTTGGCTCTGGAGACACCAAAAGATAGAACAACACTCCATGGCCTCATGGTACTTATAAACAATCAGGCAACACATGTGGCCCATATTAAAAGAGAGACACTTCAGTGCTGACTAGTTTGGTGCTCAATGAAGAGAGCCAGTCAGTGCTCCGGGAGGCAGAGGGGAGCCCTCCTTGACCTCCTTGAGGTCAGGGCAGGCTCAGGTCACAAATATGGCTCGGCTGGAAGGCAGGCAAGGAGTTGAGGAATAGGAGGAGGTGGAGGCAATGCTAGTTCTCAGGTGAGGACTGAATTGGGTAGTAAGATAGTTGAGCTGAAGTAGAAGGATCATTTGTGGAGCGATAGAATGTGGATTGTGTTGTACAGGGAATTTCTTAGACCATTGTGACCCATTAGTGGATGGTGAAATCAATATAGAGGATCTTGTCCCCCATTAAAAATTTCTGAAAAATAGAGTAGAATAGGAAATATGAGAGAACTTCTCAGGGAGGGTGAGTGTTGACTCGTGAAACTTTCTGTTGCATGTATGTCTGCTGGGTGTATAAAATGGAAAATTGCGGACTGGAGACAAAACTTCCTAAAGCTACCTAAATATCTGTGTCTGCCATCAGCATCCAGCACAGGGGCCTGTGTGCTGGCATTTCTATCTGTTGAATAAATGGAGGGCCTTGGATTCCAGCCCAAGGAGTTTGGACTTTAAGCTGTAGGCAATGGAGGTTTGTTGAAGGTTTGTGGTCAGGTGGGTGATGGGTGTTTTAGGAAATTAATTTAGCAGTTGTACATAGGATGGTTTGGGGAGGGAAAAGATAGGAGGCAGGGAGTCTAGTTAGGAGACACTGGAGGGGCCTTGGGCTGAGTGATGAGGACCTGTGTAGGAAGGCCACAGGGGATAGGAAGGTAAGAGGGCCCAGTAATGGCTATAACAGTGATTTTATTTAATACGTGAAGAGGATTTTTGTTTCCTGTTTCTGGTATAGTCTCCATTTTAGAATCATGTCATTCATAATATTTTAGCTCATCTAATCAGATCAACAAACGTATGTTGACTCAGTACGTGAAGCATCTGTCGTGGCTGTTGCATTATCAGTTATTGAGGGGTTTCTATATGGGGCACAAATTAGCTCTTGTTAGCAGCAGAGTAATAGGAAGAAATGGCTCCCATGAATAGGAATCTGTCTGAATGCTGTAAGGCTTTTATTGGGTCACATCTCACTAAGTGCTGATCAGTTTTGATTCCGTTAAAGCAGGGCACATAAGCTCTTTGGAGACGATTGTTTGCGAGAGTATGGCAACAAAATAGAAATCAATGAGCCCGCAGCCTTCTTAGAGCAATGAGAACTGCCTTTTCAGATTAGTTTTGATCTTTCAGCTCCATTACCCTCTATTCTTACTTTTGTTTGCTTGTGTATCCTAGGAAGCGGCTCAGCCTGGGAGCAGCACATCACAGCCACCACGGAATAGAGCTGTTCCTCCGCCATCGTGCTGGGACCAGTCCTTCTTGACCAATATCATCTTCTTGAAGGTTCTTCTCTGGTTGGTCCTACTGGGACTGTTTGTGGAACTGGAATTTGGCCTGCCTTATTTTGTGCTGTCCTTGTTCTACTGGATGTATGTTGGGACACGAGGCCCTGAAGAGAAGAAGGAGGGAGAGAAGAGTGCCTACTCTGTGTTCAACCCAGGCTGTGAAGCCATCCAGGGCACCCTGACTGCAGAGCAGCTGGAACGCGAGTTACAGTTTAGACCCCTGGAGGGGAGATAGGACCTAGCTCCACTGTCCTGCAGCTAACCTTGGACATGGTCCTCCTAGATTTGATTTCAGGTGCATTGGACAAGGGACGGCTTATAGGTTAGCTCTGTGACAGCACAATTCTTCTACATTCTTTTCCTGATCTGCTGCTGCAAGTTTTTCTTTGAACTTCTCTTTGGTTTTGGTGAAATTCTCTAAAAGACACTCACTGTGGGTCTGATGCAATTTATATAAATTACATACTCAAGAAAGGAAGCCTGTTTGTCTCATTTCTCATCTGCTTGAGAGAGATGATTTTGGAGCACTAGAAGGGCATTGGGGAGAGTCTCTGTTTAAAACATCCAGCTGTTTGAAGTAATGGTTAGGTACATCAGGGCTGTACAGTAAAAGTAAATATTCTCTTTAAGTCTTTTAAGATTTATAGCACTTTCTTCCTGAAAATTTAAAGTCACAAGTTTTGGGGGTTTTTGTTTTGCTTCCTGCTTTAATTCTTGTTCTTTTTTTTTTTTTTGTCATTACTAGTACTGAAAAATAAAATATTACTAAAATGTCTTCTTTTCAGAAACAGGTCCCCATTCACTGCCCTCACCATCTCCCACTCTCCTATTATTCTGCCCCCACTCAGTCAAGGAAGATCAGAAGAGACAAAGGCCTAGTGACAGGTGTGGGGAGAGATCTCACAAACAGTGTGGGAGATTTGATAAGTGGTTATTAATGATCAATTTAGCAAGAATTATTCTTGAGTGTGTACAAAGGGAGCACCGGAAGTAGAACTCCAGATTACTGGTTGCTTGGCTTGTTTCTTGTTTTCTAAGGGCTTTAGAGTAAGCAGTCCCTTCACCTGGGGGCCTCTGATTATGTAAGTCATGATAATGAGGCATGATTTTAGTGTTCCTTCCTTTTCCAGTACAATGTTAGAGTTTGGGTGCGTTAAAATTGGGCAAACTCCCACAGGATTGGGGATGTTCCCATTACTTCCATTTTGTGGCTGACTAACCCCATTGTGTTTCGACCCTTGCTGAGAATTCTTCTGATATGAATTGCTCTTCTTTTCAGCCCTTTGCTCATTAGGCTGTCCCTTCTAGCTCACAAAGGAGTCTTCTGCTGTGACTTGTCTGAACTGCACGTGTAGAAAGTATGGGAAACATGAATCCCTATTAAACATGAAAGTTTTGATTGTATTTATATATGATTTTATTTTCTGATTTATTTTCTTAAGGATTTCTTAATTTCCCTGATATTTTACTTGGGCTTTTCTGTCTCAGAAAAGCCCAGTATAAGGGAGTAATCTCCCTAATAAAAGTTTCACTGCAATGCCCAGGCCAACATGCATTCTTGTAGGAAAGAATTAATTGGTATTTTTAAAATATATAATTCAAACTTTCCCCTAAAACAAAAGGCCTGTAACTCCAAATTAGGGAGGTTTGATCTAACTAGTAATCCCAACAAGTTAGAGACTTCTCTTAAGCATACAAGAGACTCAACTTATGAGTGGTCGTCAGTAGTGATCTTTGAAAGTGTAGCTGTTTATGAGATGGAGCCTAGATTGCCTTAAACGCATCTTTCATGGGATTCTCCATGAATGATTTGTCACCTCTCCTTACCTCTTCCCAAAGGTTGCACGTAGTGATGGCATTAACTTCTAGGAAAAGTGGGGTGCAAATCAATTAAATGCCTGGCAGGGCGGCAAAGAAAGGACAGTATGTATTTGCTGCCCTCGTCGGACCATTAAGCTTTAGGTACAGTCTTGGTTTCCTGAATTTAAGCCTATTGATCTCAGAATTTCTACTCAGGGCCTGACCATTAACCCAGCGTGCAGCTTCCATTAAAAGCTTCTCTGTCATCAGGGAACTTGAGATCCCAAAGGTAGATGGCGTCCCTATCAGAGCTGTATGTACCAGTGAGGTCATTGCTGTCAACGTCTTACAAGTAAATTGGTTTTTACTTTTATTCACATTATCCCATCTTGCCTATTCATAGGGACTGTTAAATGAGCCTTGTAGAGATGAAAGGGACCCCTAAATGCCATTGTGTGCCTCACCCCCACCTTGGGCAAGGCCACATTTATTCCTGGCTAAAGATGATTTGTTTCTAGTGACCCCCTAAAGAAGATTCCAGGCACTTCTTAGCAAGTTCTTTATGTTTACTGAAAAATCTTTTGCCAACCCCCCACTGCCACCTGGGGTTATTTCTTCTTCTAATCTCAGTGGGTATGGAGTACCTGGAGCCCTGTGTGAGCTGGTGAACACTTACTCAGTTTTTTCCCATCCCTCTGTTCTTCAGGCTAAGTCATCTGAGTTTACCTCTGGGACACAATCACTTTCAAGCTAGCCCCGATCCATTCTGAGTTTTCTAGCTCTGGGTGGGGGATGAGTGTCCCTGTTGATAGGTACAATGACCTTTTTCAAAAGCTTTGGAGTTTTACCAGTGATGATTTAGGCATGTGTATTTTATGCGATTAGGATTATGCTTTGAGTTTAGGAGGTCTTCCACATTTGCATTTTGACTGACCTGTACATCAGTCAAAAGCTCTGCACTACAAAAAGGAAGAACCCATGATCCTCAGTTGGGAAAAAGAGGGTAAAATTCTAACTATGTGTTTTTAGTTCCTGCCACTCACACCAGCAAATATTTATAGGTGCACTGGGCTTGGTGCTGCTGGGGACACACAAATGAGCTCCTGCATAGCTTGAGTGTCCCTAAGAGCCATCTGGATGCAGGGGTGGACTTAGGATGCCATGGAGCATCTTGCCACCAGGAGGTAGCACAGAGCTGCCACTATACGTCCTGGGTCCCTTCATGTCACACTTGATAATTTATGTAATGTGAGAAACCCACTGGGCTGTTTATCTGAATCACTTGTGCTGCTTTGTCAGGCATTCTTGTCACTTTAAAACTCACAGAGGAAAGGGCTCAGCAGAGGTCCTGGGAAAGGCATAGAAAGCTACCAGAAGTGATTTATTTTATTTTGTAATTTTTTTTTTTTGTTTTGACAACCCAAAACAAATGACTGAGATCAGAAGTGATTTATATATGTGTTTTAAAATAAAACAGCAGCCTCTCCCTAGACTTAGCAGGCAGTATTGCAGTTGCTTGTCCACATCTGAGCTTGGGGGGAGGGGGAGGAGGAATGACTAGGAACTTCCATAGCTGACAGAGAAAAATTGATCCCTAAGCCAAAGAAAGTAAAATTTGAACCATATGCTTTGGTTTCTATTGCACATACTTTTATTTCACAACTTTGGAGTATTGGGCTAAAGACTTGGACCTCATTCTCAAAAAGTCGCGAGAAGAGACAAGGTGAGTGCACAAAGAACCACATTATAAAGTATATGACATAATGTGGATGTTTATAAAGGAGTAAGTAGTATATGTGTGTATTGGGGGAGGAGTCACCGAAGGGAGAGATCACTTTCGGTCCTAAATTCTATTCTACGTAGGATTTTCACTTCTATGTGAAAAATACTGTTTCCTTAATAAGTCATGGATGAATGTTTTGAGAATTGTGGTCTATAGACCTCCTACCTGCAAAAGAATCTCCTGTGGTAATGTTAAAATGCAGATTCCAGGGGACCACCAGGATTCCAGGATTCTGAGGGTAGAATCCTGAGAATCTGTATTTTAACAACCTCCCTGGTGTGATCTCTAGCACACAAAAGATTAAGAGCCCCTGACATAAATCATAAATGTTAAAATAGGAAGAAAACTTAGTGATTATTAGATCCAAGCAAAGAAAATCGGTGTATATTTTAAAAGGGGGCAACAAGGTTTGCCATTTTTTCAAAATGTTCATTTGGAATACCAAAGCAATAGAAAAAGAAACAGCTTTGAAATGATGAGGAACTAACTCCAATGACTATATGGTAATTAAAGGTCATTTATTTTTGAAGTTTTCTTTTAATTAAAAACAAGTATTATAAGAAGCATGTGCTTATTTTAGAACATTTTTAGAAATATAGAAAAGAATAAAGTATTTTATTGTATTTACATGCATGTATTTCAGAATCCGAGAGGTACATAGGGTATATGTACAAACATGACAAACCTTGAAATGTTCCTTCTCTCTCAAGCCTGCAAACGACACCACCCTAAACACACTATTCTGCCCCTTTCTTTTTTCTGTTTTTTTGAGTTTTGAGTTTTATTTGTGTGCATTTGAAGTTTTTATGTAAGGGAATGACATGACCCAATTTTCATTTTTAAAAGATCACCCATGCTATTGTGAGGAGTGGATTCTCTCTGTCATTCAGTCATCCCTCCGTCTATCCATTTACGGAGCACCTAATCTTTGCCACACCTGGTGCTGGGCTTGGTGCACACAGAGAGAACACAGACGAGGTTCCTTTTCTCAAGGAGCTCACGGTCAAATGGGGGAGGCAGCCAATAATCAGACAGTTACGGTACAGTGTGGCAAGCGCGATGAGAGTGTGACCATAGTATGGAAAGGGCCAGAGCATAAAAAAGCAATTTCAAACCACTTACGTATTCCTGGAGGCAGTGGCATTGTGCTAATTTTGAAGGAGGACCAGGTACTCCCCAGAAAAGAAGGTGGGGGCAAAAAAGTAGTATTTTGGTCGGAGGAAAGCACCTGGGAGAAAGATGATTATCATGAAGGAGAATAACATGCTTGGAGAAAAGTAATGCATTCTGATGACCTGGATGTTAAGGAAAAAATAAAAGGAATTGGTGTGAGGCGATTCCAGGAAGGAATATTGGGTGCCCCTTGCTTTTTTATCCGATAATATTTCTTAGTAATTATTTCATATCAGCACAAATAGAGCCTTCTTATTCACAGCTACAGAGAATACTGTTGTATGGAGAGATTATAACTTAACCAGTCCCTATTAATGGACATTTAGGTTGTTTCTAATCTTTTGCTGTCGCAAGCAATGTACAATGGATATCCTTGCACATTCAACATTTCCACATGTGTGAATATACCTGTGGGATAATTTCTTAGAATAAGATTTGCTGACCAAAGGTTATGTGACTTGAAATTCTGGTAGATACTGCCCTGCACAGAAGTGATTGGAATTTACATTCCTACCAGCAGTGTATGAGAATGCCAGTTTCCTCCTACCCTAACCAACACAGGGTGTTATCCAACTTTCTGTTCTTTGCCAATCTGATAGGTAAGAGATGACACTTCAGAGTTTTAATTTATATTTCTCTTATTATGGGTGTACATCTTTCTGTAAATTTAAGAGCCATTTTATTTACCTGTGAACTGTTTTAGCCTTTGCCCAATTTCTGTTGCATTGTTGGGAGTTTTCGAATTTCTATTAGGAACTCTTTATACATGAATGAAATTGGCCCTTTGAGTTCCGAGTTTCAAATATTTTTGCTCAATTTGTTCAAATTTCTGCTTTTGTTTCTATGTGGAAATTTTTTGTTGTCAAATGTGTGTATTTTATGACTTCTAGTTTTATGTAATACAGCAAAAAATATTTTCCATGTTTACCTAGTGCTTTCATTTTCTATATTTAAGCTTTTTATCTACCTAGTATTTATTTTAGAGTAGGATTGCAGGTAGGGATCCAGCTTTATTTGTTCATGTATCTAGTTATCTCGGCATCATTTATTGAATAACCCATCTCTATAAAAGTCATCTCTATCACATGCTACATTCCTGTGTATTTTTACCTATTTTGGACTTTCTGGTCCTTTCACTGATCTGTCAGTCTTTTCATGTTCTAGTACTTCACTTTCTATTACTGTAGCTTTATAGTATGTTTTAAAATCTGAACAGGCTAGACATCTCATTATTTTTCTTATTTTTGTTTCTTTTTCTTTTAACTTATTCTTGCATGTTTATTTTTTCCCTTTGACCTGGTAAAATTTCTGTTGGTATTTTTATTGGTCTCACATTAAATTTACAAATAAGGAGAAGAAACATCTTTAAGTTCTTGTTTCACTATTCAAGAATAAGATATGTCCACCATTTGTTTAAACCTCTTTTTTATCGTCCCTCAATTGCATTTTCAAGTTTGCTTTAGATTGATCTTACTATGCCCTGTTTATTCCTGGTTATTTTATCTTTTGCTATTAATGTAAATTAGGTCTTTTCTTCTATTATTTCTCCCAACTAGTTGTGCGTGTATGTGTGTGTGTGAAAGCTATTTGTTATTGATTATTTTGTACCAGCCCTTTACCAAATTCTCTTGATAATTATAATGGTTTTCAGTTGACTTTTCTGGATTCCCACATAGGTAGTTACTTCCTTTTCAAATGACATAAAATTTAGTTCCTCTTTTCCCAATTTTTAATACCTCTCATTTTTTTTCTCTTTGTCTAATTACATTGGCTAGAGCACCCAGAAAAATGTTAAATCAGAATAGGAATCAATGATATCTTTGTCTTGTTCTTGACTTTAATGAGCATGCATCAGTATTTTCCCATTAAGCATGATGCTAGCTTTGAGGTAAGTGAATGGATAGATAGACAAACAGATATCTAAAGGAATTCATCTGTATTTATGTTATTAAAAGGTTTTTTTCCTTAAAAATGGATGTTGAATTTTACAAAATCCCCTTTCAGTGTAGTGGACAATAATCCTATGGTTTTTCTCTTTGATCAAATAATATAGTCAATTATGTTATAAATTTACTCATGTTGAACCATCCTTTTATTCCTAGAATAAACCACCCTTGATTGTGATGTATTATTCTTTGATGTGCTGATAAATTCTGTGTGTTAATATTTTTATTTCTATTTTTATCTGTCATTTTCATGAGACTATAGTACTTTTTGAGCAGTTAAAAAATTTTTAGACTATGTAATAAGCCTATTTAAGTCTTTATTACAGATTGTCTCCTTTATCATTATACAAAGACTTCTTTGTTTTCTTTATTGCCTTTTCCTTGAATTAATCCTTATGTGATATCAAGAGTGGGAGCCCTACTTTTTGTTTGCATTTGCCTATTGTGCCTCTGTCCATACTTTTGTACATGGAGAATATATATGCTTGTATAAGGAGAATAGTTGGCTTTTGTTTTATAATCCACTAGGAGAATATTTTTTAATAAGTGAATTTAGCTCATTTCTATTTACTGAAGTCATGTTTATTTTATGCTTTCTGTTTATGTAGCTTCTTTTACCATAGGATCTCTGGTTTTTTTGTTTGTTTTATGTGTATGTTTCTTTTGATAGTTTAAATTTGTTTCAAATTTATATTTTTAACTTTATATTAACTACTTAATCCTTCATAATTTTAGGCAGCATCTATTAGCACTCTATAAAAATTGAATGCAATAAATTTATATTTCTACCTTTTCCCTCCTTCTCTCCCATCCTTTAACACCCAAGTCTATTGAATTATTGACTAATTGATTGACTTTATATCTTTAAATATAATTACAACCTATTACTTGATTTATCAGCCTTAAATGATATATTTTGACCTGTGGCTATAAAAGATAATGAAATCAACATACTCACACTGCTTTATACCTCCTGTCTCTCTTCTTTTCCCCATTTTATTTGTTATATCATTACTATATTGTTAAGGGTTATAACACATTCTGTTCTTTAATCATCTCTCTACATTTGTTTTAGTCTTAGTCCTATCTATAATTGATTTTTTTTCACTTAAGGATAACTTGCGAATGTATTCTCATGTTATTCTTCTACAATATTGATTCTGACAGCTGTATAATATTTCTGTATAGATAAATGTACCAGCATTTATTTAGCCAATCCCCTATTATTAAACATTTAAGTTGTATTCAATTTTCACTAATGCGAATAATATAAACTAGGCTAATCTCCTTGAAATTTAAAACTCTACATTTCCAACTAGATTCTAATTCTGTAGGTTTGGGTTAAAGCCTGAGAGTCTGTATTTCTAACGAGCTCCGGGGTGATGCTGATACTTCTGGTCTTTGGACCACACTTTGAGTAGTAGCAAGGTCTTTGAATACATTTTGTTTCTGGGCAATTTTACTTGAATGAAAAAAGTGCTAGAAAACAGAGTCTGTAGTAGTGGTTTCATTGTGTCTTGTGACATGCCTTAAAATATCACATTCGTATCAAAATAATTTGTAGCATATAATTGTTATTTGTGAATGTTCATTTTACAATTTTATTAAATCTCCTCATTTGTCTGGGCCTATTATTAGTATGTCCCTGGGAACCTCTCAGATGTGCACATCCCTGTCATATGGGAAAAAAGGCTGAGAACCCTGGGTCCCAGAACTAAAGCAGAGGTCAGACAGGTACCCTAGAATGAGTCAGTGAAAAGAAGTATTTGAACTCCTGTTTGTAAATATCTGTACTCCTAGCCCCTTGGGGACGTGTCTTTTATTTGATGAGTAGTTGGTTGTTTAGGTGGTTTTATCCTACCAGTCCCTAAGTGATCTGGCCCCTGACTGTCTCTCCTGGTTACATTTATCTCCTTGATCATCTTACACAGTGGTTTGGCAGACTTTCTGTAAGGGCCAGATGGTAAATGGGCTGTTGACCATACTGTCTCTGTCACAGCTACTCAACTTTGCCATTGTACAGGAAAAGCATCCATAGATAATATGTAAATAAATGAATGTGCCAATAAAACTTTATTTATAAAACCAGGCAGTGGACCTTAGTTTGCTGACCCCTGCTCTGACACACTAAATAAACTTCTTTCTGCTTTAGGGTCTTTGCAACAGTCATTCCCTTTCCTGGGAACTCACTCCTCTGGATGATCCTAGGACTTGCTCCCTTACTTAATTTGGGTCTTTTGGATGTCACTTCAGCAGAGAGGCCTTCCCTGACCACCCAGTCTAAAAATAGCACCCCTCCCCCATATCTCCATGTCCTTTTCTGCCTCTCTCCCTTGGTAAATATTTCATTTAGTTGCTTCACTAATAATATTGATCATATTTTAATTGCTCTTAGAGAAAAGCATATGTGTTTACAGGCAGAGTATTTTTTATACATGTGGCAGTTCACTTACAGTGGGCTATCTCTAGGGACAGAAATAGCTTTGTTATGCAGAGCTTGTTTTAATCATATTCCTTCTAATGACTTTTCCCCTGAGATTTAGACTGAGTTTGGCAGTGCCAAACGTATTGTGAAATGGCGCAGGGTGATATGTAAGAATTGCTTTGTTCTAGATCCTCCTCAAAAAAAAAAATAATGTCTTTGGCTATTCTGGCTCTTCTCATGGATTATACCAGATTCTGCCCCACATGTAATTTTCAAAGAATTATGCATGGAAAGAGGAGAATTTCCTAGACAATTTGCATTTTCCACAGAATCCTGTGGCCTAATGAAAGGCTGGTTGGTGCAGTGTGAGCAGGGAGACTAGAGAGACATTTTCTGAAGAAAGAGGATTATGCAGGAAATTCATTTCAGGACAGACAGCTTTGGGGGATCCAGCCTCAAGGAGAGAGGTCGGATTCTGAAGCGCACATAGGGTTTCTGTGACGCCTCCACTTGGCCTTTGGGAATCTGCGACATCAGTGCACCACTCTGAGTGCAGCTGAAGAAAGCCATTCCTTATGTGGGTGGCTGCGGCAGAGGCGCGTGAGCCCCACGTGTCATTACGGAGATGACTGCAATTTGAGGGCGTTACTTGGGTTTGGGTGCTCTCAGGAGACCTGCACCGTGGATGCAGATTATCTCAAGAGCTCTTCCATTTCTCACGAGAGAAGTGACCACAAGACTAACTCAGCAATGGAGGCTGAGAGGCAAGAGACCCCTCCCGGCCGAAGAGGGTCTGTATCTGAGAAGCAGGCGGGGTTCAAGGCTGGGAGAGTGAGTGCGAGAGAGCTGCCGTTGTAGCTTATGCTGAAACTCCGTGAATGTGGTGTCTTTTCTGGTCTCGTGGCACCACCACGCTTGGTTGGCAGGCTTCGTGACCTTTACCAATCTCTAGAAGGTGTTTTTGTAAATACCTTATGTAACTGTGATGTTATAGATGTTTCTCTTGATTGCTAAGAACATTCCCACACAGTATAATTCTTAATGTAATGTGGTTCTTTTATACAATATGAGTGTACATAAGATATCTTTTCATCTGTATTTTTAACTGTACCTTTCCAGAGGATGCCATTGGAAGGACATTGGTTTAGCTTAACCAAAGTGAGATGTCTTTGCTTTGGTGTGTGTCTTCTGCATTTTGTTCTCTAGTCTCCACTATTCAAACACCGGGATTTGAAAGATAAAAGAGCCCGAGGGTGGTTTCATTGTCAAGTGGCATCTAATCGATGGGTACCAGTGGGGTTCATTAAAACTGAATTCAATTTTTTAGGAATTTTGAAGATTAAGAAGCTTTCTGGAGGGCAAAAATATGGTGGTAAAACACCTGTCTCTTTCAACCAGAAACATACATAATGGTTATAGATTGTTGAAGATTGGGCCTAAAGGTAAAGTAACCATGGCTTTTTATTGTAGCTATTAAATTTGTGTAGTCATGTTCCCAAGTATGTTTCTAATGCCACCTTAGGTCATTGGAATTAAAAAGTCTTCTGTAAACATCACTTACTGCCTCAAGTCCTTGCTCTTTCACCCTAGAGATTTGGAAAGTTAAAAAAATTGCCCGCCAATCCCCTGTAGGTGTTACCAGCCTGCTTCGGCCCCAAGGCAATCCATCCCTTGGCATGGGACTACCCAGTGTTTGCAATTCTCAGGTATTGATTTTATTCTTGGTTGGAGGTTGTACCACAAATAAATTCTGAGGTCTATTGGTCCTACGTGAGGGGGAGCCACAGTAATTCATTCTCACACTGGTGCCCAGCGTCAGAGGGAAAAAAAAATAAAATTTTTGTCGGATTTACTCTAGGCTGTGAGTCTTTTTCTTTTTCCAGAATCATTGTGTTAGTTAAAATGAGCCTTTGCACAAAAGAAAATAACCTATCACAGTTTGGGATTAGAGAACTCTGCAGGGAAAGCGCTCAGATTTGTGGAAGGAAGAGTTCATCACACTGACTGGAGATGGGGCTCCTAACCCAGCCCCTGTCGCCTGCCACTTGTAATTCCCGTTCTCTTTTCCACCTCTGCAATTTCCTCCTCTCTTTTTACTGCAGCTCTTTTCCACATTTAAACAGTCTGCTGTTCTTCTTTTTTCTTTATCTACTTATGTTCTGTCCTCTTCATCTCTTTCCCCCACCTACCCTTCCCACCTTGGGGACACTCATTTCTACTCCTTCCTTGTTGTTATGCAATACTGGATCTATTTTTCCATCTTTTCCAACCATCTGGCTGCATTTGGTATCTATTCCAGCTTGTGCAGCTGGTTTCCATCGCCCCCTCCCCGCTATTTTTAATCAGGGGAAAACCCCACTGTTTTCAGTCTTTGTGTGTGTGCGCGCGTGTGCACGCATGAGCTTTGCGGCTGTGTGCGGGGAAGGAGGGAGGGAGAGAGGGAAGGAGGGGTAGAGAGGGAGAGACAGAGACAGAATGAATGAGGCTGAGCGTCACGTGTTCATGGCATGGGATTTTGAGAGGGCAGTGAGAGAAGAAGGGGGAGGGGTTCCCAACCCTTGAGCATGCCGATGCACAATGGCATATGAGTAACATCCTTCACAAATTATATGCAGAACTCAGTCATCCCCATCTGTGGGGCAGCAGGCACTGGCAGGTGGCTTTACATTGCATGTAAGCATGAGTAAATCTGGAGGCTGAGAATTCTCATTTGTTTCCCCCATGGCTGGGCCTCAGCAGAGCAGGGCAGCTCCCCTTACGCTTTCTTTAGGCTGAAGTTAAGCGCTATTAAACTAACGTGCAACCTCAGAGAAAGAAGGTGCACTCAACCTGACTTACACCTACCTAGAAACGTGGGGGTCATGAATTAGTTTGGAAGGAGGGGAAGGGAGAAAAACCTCCATTTTCCTCCTGCTGAGTGACAGAGGCAGGGCACAGAAAGGTAAGCATATCAGTAGGGGAGTGAATGAAGTCGACAGCAAGATTGTGCACAGAAACTGAAATGCAGATGTTCTGCCTGCAGATATCAGGAGTTGGCTGTATGTGTAACTTGCTCTCAGACAATTACCACAGCTTGTCTAAAAAGGGGATGTTTAAGGAGTCCTTCCAATAAGTACATTGATCTCCAAACAGGGGTAACTGAAATGGCAGGGGAATTAGGAGAATCTGCAATTCCTCTGCTCTGCTATAAGAGTGAGTTGCAAATCTGGAGTGTGAGCGATTATTTAAATCGGAGAAAAGTTCATTTTTCTGAAGAAGAATCTCTAAATGGCAGCTCCATTCAAATTCTGTGGCTGCTTTGCAAACAAGGCTTGTGCTTTCATGACTTTTTTTAAAAAATGGATTTAATGGACTGAGTTCATTTAGACAGGGGAGATCAAATGAATGAGTGGAATTATTATAGAATACACATCCATTTAGCCATCAGTCATTGTTTAAACCACTCGACCACCCAACTTCTCTAATTAAATGACATTGCAGTCCCTGTATAAAAGCTGCAATGGATGAATTAGTACTTGGTAGGTGCTTTGAAGATGAAAATCACAATATGAGTAATGAGCAAGGGTTTTTTTCCTTGGGCTGGAAACAGCATCTTTTGTGTTCTCCCACTGCACTGAGTCACCTGCGTTGACACTGCAGAAAATCTCCTTTCCCAAAGGAAGAACAAGAGAGACACAGTAGTGATGGGCTTTTATTTGAGTTACAGGGCAAATTAGGAAAGAGCCCACGTCCATTCACATCTGTACAAGGAATTATACACCATACACATTCACTACCTATAGTTGCAGATCATATTTTACAAGAATTTATACATTAAGAAATAGCATGGAAATGGTCTTGTTTAAACATTCATGAAGAGTAAGCATCCCTCAAGAGCACTGAAGACAGAAATTTAGCTTTGTTCCTCCTGAGAGCTCAGCTCACCTTTCTCTTGGTGCCTTGAGAGATCTGCATCAGATCCCTCCAAAACCGATGGGATGTTGAAGTTTATCTGCTTTGAGCATGTGATGATTATTTTTAGCGGGAGGAGCTTAGAATAACTGCAGGTTTGGAAGTAAAGCATGAACTGTATGGCAAGATCCAGCTCTGTCTGTCTGGGGCTAATTTTGCCTTTTCTGCAATAGCCCCACTGGCTCTCCTGCAAAGAAGCCAAGAACTGAACTTGTATGTTCTAAACTGTGGTGGAAGCTCTTTTCTCACCACATCTAAATATTTTTTTTTTAGCCAAAACACTGTAGATAGAGTCTAAAAACATTCTCATTTATGTATGCTTTTCTTCTCCTGGATTGCTTTGACACAGTGATAATTAGTCATGCTAGATTGTCTGGGTTGACTAATTGCTGATAATTTGACAGGCCCCATCAGAAAGGTTGTATAACCCAATGTAAGTTAGGATCCAAGCCCGTGGCTGCCACGCTCCTCACTGTGCCAGAATGGAGAATGAGGCACATCATTTTCAGCCCCCATATTGGTCACAGCTGAGAGAACAGCATTCACAGTGTGGCTAGCAGGGCCACCTCTTCATGAGGCAGCAGGGGGGAAGGGGGAGGAGTGCAGGGAGGGAGGTTGGATGTATCAGGGGAAAATGCAGCCACTGCTAAGATAAGGTCCTAGAAAACAGAGGCCAAAACAGCCAAAGGGGAGGGGAGAAAACTCTCCCCTTTGAGAGATTCGGATACAGGCAAAGTCCAAGAGACCAGGAGAGTTATTGAAAAACAATTATGCTTATCTGCTTACTACCAATCTGTATCCATTGACAGAGCAGAAGTAATTATAGATACTGTAGACACACTGTGGCATTAAGTAAAGTGTTGGAAATCACGCTGCTTAACAACGCTTCCTGATACGGCCTTCCACAGGGCCAGAGAGCTGGTTTGGGTCAGAGGTAACAGCGTAGGGACATGGTAATGTTGCTGGCAGAAGTTTCCCACATTGGGCCATTTTCTTTCCCAAGGGAAGTCATTCCAGCCACAAAAAAGGGGAAAAGAAGAGTTAGAATTGATACAAATTTGGTCTCTGCTGACTATTTAGTATGTCATTCACATAGCTGTCTTAGCAGAGTAAACTTCCACAATTTATTGGAGAATTTTTTATAGTTTGCCTCACAGAGCCAAAAGCAGGGTCAGCACTGTAGATTAGAATCAATTCAGTGGAGGGAAAATAAACCTTTGGAATATATTTTGCCTTCCCTGAGCACGTCGCAGGCATTAGCAATAATGGGAGCCCTGTCTGCGCATGGAGAGGAAGCATCTTCCACTTAGACTCCCAGCCACCCTCGCCCTTAGTTGTGCTGTCCTATGACCTTCACAGTGGGTGTGATGATTCTGGATTCGTCATCTTCTAACTTTATGTCACTATGCACAGAAGGAACACGTGCACACACACACACACACACACACACACAGTGTTCTCTCCTTGTGGAAGAAAGAGACAGGCAAGGGAAGGGGGCAGGGAGTCTCTTATCCATGAGCTGCTGGAACTTGGCCAACACTGATGAAGGTGGCCGAGACCTTCAGGCCATGGACAGAAATTGACCATTTGCCCTTCATAGTACTATGCTATCTTTGCTAGACTACAGTTGCCAGTTTGGTAGCCTCCAAGTTCTGGTAGTTATAGATAGGCAAAGGGGAGGTTTAAGACCTTCTTTTAGGTTCTTTTAGTACACTCCATGCATCATCAGTACAACTTTTCAAACAAACACAGATGCATCAGAAAAAAATTAAGCCAGTCCATTAAAACAGTGCTGGAATTGCTTTCCAAAGTGGTTCAGGTGCTGTTTCTACGCACATGTGTGCTCTGGTACATTTCATTTCTTAAATTTTAAGACAAGGATGAATGAGGTGCCAGAGTAGAAACAGTAAAGCACACCCTTCCCTCCTCTCACCAGTTTAAATTACTGAGGAGATAACACTTTCACCATCTGACAAGTCTACCTTTGCTGCTGTGTTTCCTCTTCAATAGAAATTCCAGATAACACTACCAACTTTTACTTGGAGTATCTAGATTGTCTGTTTATACTTTTCACCCATCCTTCCCAGAGGCCTCACTGGACTGGGAAGCAGGGGCTGGCCTGGGTCCTGGCCCAGCTCAACCACCATCTAGCACGGTGACCTTGGGCCAGTTACCTCTGCAAGCCCCACTCCTTGATCCTGTAGATCAGGCCAGGAGGGATCGCCAGGGTCTTTCTCCGCTCTGAGTCTCCCAGAACCCCATTCAACGTGAGGTGCATTGAAGCAATTGAAAATTATGCCTGCAATCCAGAAAGTCATTTTAAAGGGAAGGCAACTTTGCAATGTAAGTGGTTTGTTTTGGTTCTGTGATTTAGCTGCTCCAAAGACTGAAATGGCAAAGACGAGTTGACATGACTTATGTTCCTAACAAGTTTGAGGATGAGGAAGCTGGCCAGAGTGCTGAACTCAGCTGCTATTCACAACAGCCATCAGACCTTGTTGGCTGCAAGGCTCAAAGAAAAGCAGCGCCTACACCCTGCTGGTCAGCAATAGTACCCCAGGACAGAGGCAGCCCAGAGAGAGAGTTCTCAGCAAGCACCAGACATTATGCATCAGGCATGTAAACAGCTGGCGGAATTTCAGAGTACATTGCATTCGATAGTTCCCAGACCTGTTGGAGCTATATTTAGCTTAGGCAAGTTTGGTAGTAGCCTGGAAGGATTGCAGCGCCATTCAAATGGATATTTATGGCACAGGGGTCTTGGAGCAAAGAAAACATTTCTTCAGTTCAGATCTGGTATGTCTCTGTGAAGGAAAAACTTCCTCAGTATTAAAAGGCTTGGGATGTGATGGGGGTGGGATGAGCCTTCTGAAATCAGGAATCACCAATTCCAGTTGGGAAGAGAACTCTAGTTACAGTTTAAACCAAATCCTCTGAGCTTCCCAGGTGCCTCACTAAGCACTTTCTTCCCTACAATCCTCCGCTGAACAATTTATTTCACACAGATTATATCAGTTGTTTCTGTGTGATGTATTAATGACTCTCAAAATCTTCAGTTTATCCCATACTGAAACACTCGCACCAGAGCTCTACCCCACTTTAGTCATTTGACCACTGGTGCTTACCCTGTGCACACCCCAAGCCCTGCTCCCCCAAGAGAAAGCAAATAAGTGGGGCCTACTGGGAAACCTGCCCTTGTTCTGGGGAAGCAGGATGCCCTCCCACACCATCTCAGTGAAGGAGTTCAGGCTGCACAATTCCTTTCTTTAGCCTGAGGTTCAGCTTCCCTGTTAACACAGACAACACTTCACTGAAGCTGAAGTATAAGAGATTTTCTGCTTGATGTGTTTTATGTCCTATTATTATTTTCTCTGCACATCACATGCCTCTCTGAGGGGCACAGGAGAGTGTGTCTGGTGTAAGGCTTTGGGGAGGGTTCCCCACCATTTAAAAAGGAGGAGGAAGGAGAGATCTACTCTTAAAGGAATCCATCCAAAGCCTCTCCCTCTGCCCTCCCAGGAGGTCCCAACACCCAAGAGTTCTCTCTTGCTCTGGAAACTTCCTTTGCATCCATGGACTTATTGCCAGCCTCCCCTCAATGGCCGTCCCTTTTTTGTCTGAGGCCCTGCAGTGCTGCGGTGTGTCTGCCTTCTCACCATGGCTGGGGGCAGGATTGATAGGTTTTCCCTGTCCAGCGTTTTTGCAGCTCATTATTTATGGGATGAGGCTGGAGGCAGGGCAAACTTTAATTAGGTCAAAGTGTGGGTGAGTCAAATCAATTACTACCCCACTCCCCAAAACAACATCACAACAACCATGATTTAGTTCTTGTTTCCATCAGGTGGGAGAAATCAGAATTGCACATCGCACATACAAACTGTTCACAGCAATAACGGAAAGTGAATAAAGTATATACAAGCTCCCAAGTGGAGGGATTTCAAAGGCAAGGGGAGCCTGCCTCTGTGGTAACAATGGGGATAGCTGGTTTCCCCCAGGAGAGTCTCTTTCTGGTCACATCCCCTAAAGTTAGAGGGAGCACTCACCCCCCCGTTCAAGGTACAGAGTCTGGTCACAGATAGAAAGTATTTCCATGGAGAGGTGAAGGCAATGGGTCTCTTGGCCCTCTGTGTTCCTGGCAGTGGCAGGTAACCTATACCTACTGTGCAGACATTCCTAAAGTGCCCCTAGATGAATCCCAGAGGGTTCCCGAGCAAAACAGAGTTGGGAGCTCACACCCCAGGGCTGGGCTCCTCAGTGGTAGGCCTGCCCTGGTTCCCTGGGCATGGCAGAAACAGGCACCAAAGCAACTCAAATACCCAGGGGAGAAGTGGGCACCAGCAAAGAAAATCTTCAGGCATCTTCTCAATGCTATTCTCAACACCACCCACAGCCCCTTCCAGAAAAGACTGCTGGTGGTGGCCCAACAAAAGCCTCCCCAAGGAAAAAACTGGGTGGTGAGATGAGGGGGCAAGATGAGGGAAACAAGCACCCCGGACATACAAACAGCTTCCCTTAATGAGGCGGCAGATGAGGGTGGTGACCCAACTGACGCCGGCAGAGTTGGCTCCCATTACCCAGGCCCTGCGTCTGGCTGAGGCTATATGGCCTCTTTCAGAACCACCTCCTTTTGCAAGCCCCAGTCCCAATAATAAGCCATTGACCTTGAGTTTGAGTCTGTGGTTGATTTGCTGCTCTGTCTAGGGGAACTCCAAGGGCCTTGCGGCGTAAGGGGAGGAAACCCTCCTCATTCTCACAGCGGCCACTTTTCCTCTCCTGCGCCGCGGTGATCAAATTAGTAGCCTGCTTCTCCTCTGAGAAAATGTGTCCATGGTTCCGGAGGCACTGCCCATTTGCCTGTCTGGTGGGTTTGTGGAAGGAAAGCAGAGACGGATGTGCACGTGTGTCCCTTCCTTCCCCATCCCTGGGAGGGTCTCTCCCACCTGGGATGGCCACCCAGCCAGCAGCAAGGACCATGTAGCAGGCGGGCACTGGAATCTTAGCTGCAGGATGCCTGGCAGGTGGCTGTGTACACGCTGCTGCCCACGGTGGCCCCGCTGCTCAGGCTGCTGGTGGGACACTTGAGGGGCTTCATGCTGCTGTCCCTCTGGATGTGCAAGCGTTCCAGCCGCCAGCGCTCCCAGCTCTTCCGAAACTCCATCTGGACCTTCCGTGGGGAAAGGAGGGTAACAAAAGCCATCATGCAAACCGACTGCCCACAAAATAGCCCCATTATTACATTAGTGGGGAAGGGAAAAAATCCACTGCATTATATTAAGAGACACAAGTCAAGGCCTTCAGGCGCCTAAATTAATATCCCAATAAAATTGTTTATTGTTGTCTCCTATTTTCCGCATCTCCTCAGGAGAGAGATGGGCTTGATGACCTAATTGGTCTTTTCCATCTCTAAACTCTGATTCAGCTAAGTACCTTTCACAATCCATCACAGTATCATTTAACGGAAGAGGAGAGTGAGGGACGCAGGGGGGCAGGAGGTGGGAGGGAGAAGAGGAGAAGAGAGAACCCGACTTTGGGGCGCGCTTTCCCGATCACAGCTTGGACGATTGAGAAGGGGGACAGCATCCCAACCCCCCTGGTGCCTACAGCAGACCCTTCTCAACTCCCAAGGGCTTCTATCCAGGGCCCCAGTGCCTCACAGGGGAGGGCGGAGGGAAGGAAGGAAAGAGCTGGGAGCAGCAGCAGCAGCAGCAGGGGGCCGGGGGTGCAGCGGGACTTCTCCACTGACCCTGTGCAGGGAGAGTCTGCGGTGACCATGACCGTGGGGGTGGGGTGCAGCTTGGGCGGGCTCAGTCAACCCCAATTCCTGCTGTGCTGGACTCTGGCCTCCCCATCAAGGAAAGCCTTCTCAAGCAGTCTGATACTTGGGGACCAGATTGTTGGGGCAGAAAGATACAAATCTAAGTGACACTGTGGAGCCCCAATCCCTCGAGGGTTTGTGGCAATGCTGGGGCTCCTGGTGATGGCCAGTGACTCTGGGCCCAGAGAGGTTGCTGGAACCTGCATAGCTCATCCTGAGGGGTCTGGACTGCCCTTCTGGGTGACGTTCCCAAAAGTTTGCTTTCTGGAGCTTCTCTGATGTCCCCCACCCTGTATCCCCAGCCTTCCCACAACTGAGTGTCCGGGGCCTGGGCTCTTCTCCCAGGCCAGTCACCAGGAGGGCCAGCTGCCAGCAGCTGTGGGTAAGGGGCTCTCTGCCAATGCCCCGACCAGCCCTGTGCAAACAGCCCTCCTCTTCTCCTGCTTTGTCACCCATCTAGCTAAGCCCAGTGAGCTGCCTGACATGGCCGCATGCCATCCCTTAAAAGAACTTTTTCTGTGCTGAGTAGAGCTGAGATGGCCCAGAGCCTGCCTGCCAGACGGCAGGCAGCCCCAGCGTCACGAGCTCAAGCCTGGGCGGGGGAGGGAAGGAGGCCGAGCACACCCCACCTAGGGCTCCTTGCTCTGTGCCAGCTCACTGCACCACTGAGTGGGTGCAGAGCTCGTGCTGACAGCAGGGATGGGGGCACCCGAGACTGACGACAGTCCCTCCTTGTGCAGTGGCAGGGAGGCCAATCTTGTCTCACTGCCCTCCTGCTAAGGAGAGGGAGGAGAAAGATGGTAAACTGAGGCATATGCATGGGAAGCCACCTCAGAGACTGAAGAGGTCTCAGGGACACCCACAGGACTTCCCAGAGGGTCAGCACATGGTGTCCCCTTCTGTCCCCATCTCCCTCAGCACTTTTCCTGAACCTCTGCTGTGGCTCCTATAATCACAATTGTCGTTGAAATCCACCATTTATTGGGCCCTCACTATATGTCCAGCATTTTCCACTGATTATCTTAGTTAACTTCCACATCAACCCTGCAAAGTAGCTCCTGTTACTATCCCACACTTAAAGGTGAGGAAACTGAGGTGCAAAGTATTTACATACTTCCCCAGGCGTCTCAGCCAGGATCTGAACCTAGATCAGGCCTGACTCCAATACCGGCTCCTGACCTGAGGCCTCCTGCCTGCGTGGCTCCCAGATGTCCTGCTTGTCCCTGGCTGTGCCTCCTCCCCACTCAGCTGGAGCACCTCAAGGGCCAGGACCATATCTTCCTCCTTTCAGCATCCCTGCACCTAGCTCAGTGCCCAGCATACAGCAGGTGCTCAATATGTGTGTTTTAAATGAGCCAAATAAATGAACGAGTATATAAACCAGCATCAAACATTGGTTCCTTCTGTTTCTCAGTTATGAAATGAAACAACCAAGACAGCAACACGGACCCTGGATGTCTCGCCCAGCACTTAGGCCCACACACACCCTCCTCACTATCCGATGGCACTCCACCCCTGCCCTCCAAGCCTGCAGTGCAGCAAATACCCTCTCTGGCAGGCATCATGCCAGGCTCGGGATTTGGGGCGAATTGGGAAAGTGCATTCACCTGCACTTACAGTTGGGGAGACAGAGGCAAGGCCAGCACTCAGGGCTCCCAAGTCACCTCATTTGGCTTCAGACACCAGCTACAGCAAAGCCATACCCGGGCCTCCCCTCCCTGTCCCCACTCCTTGCGTACTAGCAGCTGCCGGGGGCCTTGGCAGCCACACAGGACCAACGTCCAGGCCTTCTCTTCTCCTCAGGTCACAAGTACCTGGCATTGCCTTGGCAACCTGGGTCTGGAGAACAGCTCTTGTGGGAAGAGGCCTCAGCCCTGGGGCCACATGTGTCTTTTGTGGCCCAGTGATAGTGACGTGTCTATCCTTGTGCCTGGAGGAGCCAGGGTGTGGTTCTCTGGGTGGGTTTAAAGGAACCAAGTGGTGCCCTGAAAAGAGACAGGGTCTCCAGCCCTCTAAGTGGAGTCTCCTGGACCCCACAGCACAAGTTTGGGAGAGCCCAAGGGGAGAGGCCAGCTGGGGCCCGCAGCCAGGCCTGGTCAGAGACATGCAGCTCTGGTGATTTGGGGTCAAGTTCCCTGCTAAGGGCAGAGCAGGAATGTATGCCCATCCCTCCCCACTTGTAAAGGTGGGCCAGCCATCAGTGGTGGATGAGAAGGGAGGTGACTGGGTGCCTGGGCATGCAAGTAGGGCTGTGTGAGTGTATTGCTATAGAGTGGCTTTGGGGACAGAGGACAGAGAAGTGGGAAATGGGCCTTAGGGGTTGAGAGGACAAGGTGGCAGTAGGGAGCCTCAGTGTCTCCCCAGGAACCTCTGCTCCTCATCCCTACCAAGGATAGATGCTGACCTGTCCCCTTCCCTGTGTCACCACTGGGCTGGAATATAAAGTAGCAGAGCTTAGGGCTGGCTGAGAACATTCCTGAAGGGAAGGCCACCCTGCAGAGCTTAGGTTCTCAATGTCAACATTTGCTTCAGTTTTTAAGAAGTTCTTTATGAAGATTCAGCCACTGGGGACAGCCAGAGATGCCACGTCCTGCTGCCTCCTATGGGTCCAGGCCGGGTGAGGCCCCTTCCCTCCTTCCTGGCCCACTCTCCAGACTGAGCCTGCTGGGCCCTCTGAGATCCACCCACAGGAGCAGAGCCAGAATCCCGTTTATGGGCCACCCTTTGCCTGGCGCTGCCTCGACCCCCAGCCCTGGCTGCCCTGAGGCCTTAGTGGGATCCTCACCCCCACCTGGCTCCAGCCCACTAACTCTAAAACCTTCTAGCTGCTGAATTTGGGCTACTCATTTCACTTTGCTGAGCCTTACTTTTCCCATCTGTAAATAGGGGATACCATCTGCTGCATCGCACCAGGTATAATAAAACACTTGAGCACCTTACATGCAGCGAGCTCTTAGGAAATGTTGGTTTCCTCCCTTTTGGAGATCTGAAGGCCATGTGCTTCAAGCCCATCCTTCCCATAGGAAGCCAGTGCAGAGAAGGCTGGAGGAGGCCTCAGGGACAGGAGACCACCTCCCTCCCCTCCCTTTGGCCCAGCCTCATTTTCTCTGCACAGTGTCCTCTGAAATTTCCTAGGCCCGGGCCTCTGGGAATCACTGGATCCTGGAATGATGTCTAAGTAGCTGCTTAGTGAGCATCCGGAGATGGTGGTATGTGTTCCTTCATGCCAAACAGCAGCGGTGAGGAGCTGAGACGGGCCTTCAGCACCCCACGTTGAAAGAAGGGCCTATTCTCCTTTCCCCTTTCTCACCTTTTTCAGACTTTACCTCACTTAATCCTCACAGGAATCTCATAGGCAGGCATTATTTCCCCCATTTTGTAAATGAGGAAACTGAGGTTCAGAGTGGGCATGTAACTTACCCAAAGTCACACAGCTCATTAAGTGAGGGGGCCTAAATCAGAGCAGAAATCTGATGCCGAAGCCTGCATCCCTGTGTCTTTTCTGCTACATCACATTACTTTTTTGAGCCAACTCACAGCTCCATGAAATACTCAGGTCTCCCCCCACTGTCCCCTCTGTATCCCCCACACCCATAGAAAAGACATGTCTGTATTAATACACTGACTCTAAGATCTCTGAGCTCTGGGATTCCAGGCTCAGTGACACAGAACACACAAAGAGCCCTGGGTCTTTGAGGACCAGTGTCCTGGGGTCACCCAAGTCCCAGCCCCATGGGTACAAACCCTCACCTGGGCCTGAATGGAGTTAAAGTCCTCAATTTCCTCCCAGGCTATGGGTGGAGTTGCCAACACTCTCCTCCTGCTGGGTTAATTCTCTTGGGGACACCTCCCCAGGGGGCCCTGCAGCTACCTCTATAACTTTTTGTTTTCCCCTCTGGAAGGAATTTGGGGAAGTGGGTGCCGTGGTATTTGTGATATTTAGTTTGATGGCTTGGAAGGCGCTCCTGCTCTGCTCTAGTACAAAGCTGGGTATCTTGGAGGAAAGGGCCTTTCCCAGGTGCCCATGAACACAGATACCCCCTCCTCCCAGAAGCTGACCGTCTCCGAGAGGGGAGGGTGGGCTGCAGTCCTGCCAGAGTCTATGGGAGAGGGCATGGGGTCAGCAAGAACCCCCTTCTCCCACCCCATGGGGTGCTGAAGGCCGACGCCAGCGCCAGAAAGCCACCAGAGGAATACATCCCCTGTCCCACAGTGGACTGGGGCTCCTGCCTGTGTACCCAAGAACAGGGTGCTTTCTTCTTTAAGGTAGAATTAGTTTGAATCCTGGCTCTGCCGCTGTTTCCAAACCTGGGGCAGGTTTCGTACTCTCCTCATCTTCAATGTTCTCATGTGTGAAAAACGGGAATATTGAAATCAGAATTTTAGCAAGGTTTTTTTTGGAGGGGTGAGGGTGATCACTAAATGAGAGAGTAATTATTAAAGCCCCAAGCACACGGCCATGTGGCTTGGGCATGTGTGTGTTGAATCACTTTGGAACAGACAGTCCCCACCACCCCAGTAATTCACTCAGGACCCCCTTAACATGAGGTTGGGTCTTCCCCAAGCTCATGTACCATTAGGGTATGCCTGCACACGTGTGCATGTGTGTGCACGTGAGAGAGAGGGAGAGAGAGACCTATGCACGGAAAGCAATCTATGCACACGATGCCTCCTCTCCTCTAGTGCCTCAGTGGGGTGAGTAGGGTTTCAGCCGGAAAGAGTGATGGGAGACCCCACTGTACCCCAGACGAGCCAATGGTAGCGGCCCACCAGGGTCCCCCGCTTCTCTCTTCAGACCTTACCTCATTGTTGACAAAGCAGTATAAGATGGCCACCATCAGCCCCTGGAAACAAGAGTCAGGTCAGCAGGGAGGAATCAGGAGGGAGGCGCCCTGCAGCAAGCCCTGGCTATAAGCGCTTTGGGGCTCCATCCCCAACATCCCCCTCCTCAAATCCCTTGGTCCGCTGGGGCAGCAGGCTCCTTCTCATTCCCTTTCTGGAGGAACAAGAAGTCCCCTTGCTCAGATACAGCAAAAGTTCTACCACACCCTCTCCTTGAGGAGGCCTGACCCGATGAAGTACACTGACGCTGCGCGTAGAGAATATTCCCCACCCGGCCCCATTGGTTCACTCAGGAGACCTCGCGCTTCACACCTGGATTCTGTGTGTGTGCGCACCTGCAATGTGTGTAATGCACACACATGAGCCCACATGCTGTAGGAATCCCATAACATTCTTCAGGGGCTGGGACCAGTTTCTTGATTTTCACACCCCCTTACCATCATCTCATGCTAATGGAGAGGACCAGTTCTTTGCTTTGAAACTATGTGACCCCGTAAATGTTTTCACATCTCTGGGCCTCAGTTTCCCCTCTTTAAAATGGGGGTAATCCTGCACATCTCCTGGGTTCTGTGAGATTAAATGCCCAGTAGATGGCAACTGCAATGCCAGGCTGGGTGCCCAGGGCTGTATCCAGGAAAGCTTCTCGTCCCATGTACTTACAGAGAAGACTTGGGACATCTGGGGATATTAGTTCTGGCTCTGTTCCAACCATGTGACCTTTGGCAAGGGTCACTCCCCTAGGCCTCAGCCTGCCCATCAGTTCCATCTGCACGACACAGGCTGGTGTCTGCCCCACCCCCACTCCCAGGCTTTGAGAGCAAGTGCTCCCAGCCGTGAGGTCACCTGGAAGGAGGTGAAGGAGAGCTCTGTGAACAGCTTGATGAAGCGCAGGGTCCCCCGGGCATGCTCGTCCATCACGAAGGCAAAGATGACCTCATGGGTCCCCAGCAGGGGGATGAGTGTCAGCGTGGACTTAGCAAGTCTGGGGGGCAGAGCGGAAACCTCTGGAGTCATTCCAGACCTCTCACATGGACTTTTCTCCCTTTTCTGTACTCTCCCCCCTTCCTATCAGGCTCTGGCATCTGGGCCACGGATGCCCTCCCGCCCCAAATACCCTGGGATAGGCTGCCTGGAGGGTAGGAATAGAGGTCAAGACCCCTCAGATACCCAGGGCCTGCCCAGGGGTGGGGTGAAGGCAAGGCTTGGGGTCCCAGGCTAGGCCTGGGCAGGAGAAGAGGGTAGCATAGGGCTCCAAGCTAAGCATCCCAGGATCTCTCTCTCTCTGCTGGAAGGAAGGGCTGAGGGTCCCCATGAAGCCAGCTCAGTTATGTCACCTGCATTTGATGTCCGTCTTACACATGAGATTGGCTTTCAGTTTGGACACCACGATGCAGATGACCCGGACAAAGATGAGGAAGTTCACCTGCAGGGCAGATAGGTGGGAGGCTGGGAACCCTCTCGCTCTTCCCCAGTCCTTCCCCAGACACCAGCCCCGGCCTTCTGCGGCTCCCCACCCCGCCCCCACACCATCACTCACCCCAATGGCAAAGAGAATGGGCAGCCGGATAATGAGCCAGTAATTCATGTTTGAGTTCCTGGTCCAGCAGCTGGGGAGGGAGGGAGATGCACACATGCATCCAGTTGGACTCACAGAGACCCCAGCTCACACTGCAGGCACAAGGGCCCACCAAAACACATGGTCATGTTGAGTGCCATGCACATAGCCACCAGCAGCTACCCAATCACCAGTCCCACTGATCCATGCAGAGCCCTCCAAGTGCACAGCCACACAAAACGCACACACACATACAGTCCCACATACACAGCCCACACAGAGATACCCACAGCCTCCAAACAAGGTTTCATGGACCTACAACAGTCACGTGTGTACCCAGCATCACACACAAAATAACAGAAACATGTCGCTTGCAGATATTACAGAAAAACCTACAGGAGGGGACCACGTACCCCACAGACCCAGCGCCATTTGTCATCACGCAACCCCAGGGCAGGGGCAGGGGCCCAGGCAGGGAGGGGAGATTAGAGAACTAAGTTCGTATGTTAAGCTCCTGGTCCCTCTGTTTAGCCTCCCAGCAGGTGGGAGCCACGTGCCCCAGGGGCCAAGGAATCCCATGGGCTTTGAGGATGGGGACCTCAGCACACCCACCTCCTGGGAGCAGGACACTCACCCCTCATCCTCATAGAGGTACTTGACGATGCCCCAGGGGATAACAAACAGCAGGGGAACACCTGAGAGGAGAGACGGAAAGAGAGAGCGGAGAGGGGCTGGCAGGCTGGAGCCACTGCCTGCACACCCAGAGGCTTCTCCTACCCCGGGCCCTCACACCCCCAGCCCTGGTCCTTGCCTTCCCCAAACCACATTTTCTAGGTTGGTCTGGGTGCCTGGGAGAACAGAGACAGCAGGAATCCCACGCTGACTCCCCGGACTCTGCCTTAGAGAGAGATCCTCACCAGTCTGCCCCTCCCGTGTGCCAGGCACACTGTCAGGACTTGCCCTCAGGGACCTGGGTGAGACACCAGGACACAGACATCTGAGTAGCAAAAGGGACAGGGTCATGCGGTGGGGAGGGCATGCTGGATGAGGTGGGGAACAGGCGAACTCTCCGATGCCCTTCTCCTCCCTTGCCTCAGCCCACATGCCGGTCTCAGTCTCAGCCAGCTCCCTCAGGCACTGGACGCCCCTTCAGTCACCTGTTCCCTACCCCCTGCGCCTGCAAGTGGCACAGGCAGAAGCCTGGAATAGAAACGAAAACCCTATCCTTGATGCCAGCAGGCCAACTAACTGTCATAGCGGCCTGCAATAACAACAGCTACAACACCACCACTTTCCACGTGGCTGAGACTTGACTGGTGCAGAAGACAGCCTCTCAGATCACCCGCTATGATCCCCGCGTCTGGCATTCATGCCCTTGTGTAGTCCACATTGTTCCAGGACTGGTTTGTGTGACCAAAAATATATGGCAGAAGTGATAGCCTGTCGCTTCTGAGATTAGGTCACGAAAGACACTGTGGCTTGTGTTGAGCTTTTTCTCTCTCTGTCTTATCACTTGATCTGGGGGAAACCAGCTGTCATGTCATGAGGGCCCTGAGCAAGGAATGGAGGCCTCCAGCCAGCAGCCAGCAAGGAGCTGAGGCTTGCAGCCGGCAGCCACATGAAAGGGCTGGGAAGCAGCTTCTGCATCTCCAGTTAAGCCTTGAGGTGATGGCAGCCCTGGCCCCCAGCTTGGCCACACCCAGCCCCATCAGAGATCCTGAGCCAGAGGTGTGCAGCTAAGTCGAACCCAGAGTCATGACCACAGAAACTGTGAGATGATGATTGTTTATTATTTTAAGCAGCTAAGTTTGGAGGTTATTTGTTACACGGCAGTAGATAACTAACACAACTAGTTTTCAGTTCCTGGAGGGTAGAGCCTAGGCCCCACCAACCATCAGAACCTCAGTGCCAGCTCACCTTGACAGCTCAGCCTGTGTTGGTTGATTTACAATTGGATTGTCCATCCTCACATGGCAGATGAGGAGATGCATCAGCTCAGAGGGCACAGGTGGGGTTAGAATCCAGGGCTGTGATCCCACGCCCACTCCAACCTCCCTCGTGGCTTTCTGCACCAACTCTCCCCACGCCTGTCTCCACTGGTGCATCCCTCAGCATGTCCAAGATAGGTAAGGGTGTGTACACAGATGTGTGTGTGTCTGTGTGTGGTGAGTGGTCCACGTGTGTGCACGCGTGGCTTTGCAGTGGTCTCCCCCAGGAGCACATTTCCAGGGCAGAGCCACTGCAGAGCCTTCCCTATCACCATTGCCAATATTATCCTCAGCACACCAATGTCCACCCAAGAGCAGCTAGGGAGGAGCTCGTGTGCTTGATGCAGGGAGGGAGGGAGGAGGCAAAGAAGCTCACAGGTGCCCAGCATTCTTCACCAGCTCTCTCTCTCCTTGCCCGTTTATTTTTACACAAACCAGGCCTTCTTGAGACTGGACAAGGAACGGGATGACCTCAAAAGGCCCCGGCACACAGCACAGGCCCTGCCACGTGGAAGATGCTCAGTGAGAAGGGAGTGAATGAACGAGTGAGGTGAGCCACTACATCAGTGAGGAAAGGGAAGCTCTCTAGGCAAGAAAATGCCAATTCCCTAAGCCACACGCACATACAGAAACCTCCTTCTTAGGCCTCCCCAGCTACCTGCTGTCTCTTCTCTCTAAGACCCCACTCCAGGCCTGGGGAGCTCACTCATGTCACCAGCCAGTCCCACTGAGCATCATTCATCCGTCAGCATTTTTTTAACAAGGGCTTTTTAAAAAAACACAGGCACAGCCCTGCCACATGCAAACATTACCCACTCCCTGCTGGCTTCATCTTTCTCCCATTTGGAATCCCAGCAAGACAGGCTAGAGAAAATAAGCTCAAATTAAGACACACAGAACCAGCTTGGGGAAGTAATGATTCCCTCAACCATCACTCACCTCCCCTCCTGTGCAGCCTCCTTGTGGTGGCTTTCTAGGGACACCCAACTGCCTGTGGACTGCAGCAGAAGCTGCCATGCCTTTTAGGGAATCCCTTCAACCTTGTCAGAGTCCTAATTTTAATTCTTCTACTTGCACATGAAGCTAAAAGTTGTTTCCCAAGCACCCCTACTTGAGCAAAGCCTCCTGGCATCACAACTGAGCTTTCCGAAATCTGTGAATTTGTCTTTGTCCCTCTGTTTCTGTCTCTCCCATCCCAATTCCTCAAGAAAAGGATGTTCTGATTAGAGGAAGGTGTCCCCTGGGTGCTCCCACAGACCCTGAGCCTGAGCTAGGGTGTGAGGTGGCAGGAGGAGGATGGGCACCCCCCCACCCAAGATCCCCTCAGAGACCTCCAGGGCACCAACCCCCAACCAACCACCCTGCTCCTCTGCACACATCAAACTGTCCCAGTGATTTTTCCTGCCCTCAGGTTGCCATGGTGACAGGCACTAACAGCTTTGATGCTATTTCCCAGAATGGGCAGACACTGTCCTGACCTGAGGACAGCCTTCGCCGAGCTCCCCTAGATGAAACCTGCCTCCGCCCTACCCCTAGTGAGCTGCTGGGCTCTCCAGCTGCCCCAGCAGGAGGAAGAAGCCTGGGGCGAGGAAAGGCCAAGCAGAGGGGCTGGGGCCTGGGGGAGGAGGAGGAAGGGGAGGAGCCAGGATCTGTGTGCAGCAGCCAGGCCCACCTGCCCTCCGACGCAGAGGCGGGGCCACAGGGAACTGAAGAGATGCCGCCTAGGCCACAGAACAGAGCGTGACAGGCTGTTGGCCCAGAGCCTGGGGGCTCGGAGGCCTGGGTTCCAGGGCCTGCTCTGCCTTTAAGTCCTTGACCCTTTCTCAAGACACTGATCACATTAAAACCTTTTACAGCTACTCTTCTCCGATGGGGCTGTAAGAGCAGGGTGGCTGAGGAACACCAATAAAAATGAATGAAGTGCAAGGACAGGGACAGGCAGGCTGAGAGGGCCAGGTGGCCTGAGGCAGCTTCCTGAAGAGCCATCTGGCAGCCTGGTGTGGGAAGGATGCTCCAAGAAAATTCCTGGATGGAGAACAGCCTGCAAAGGCTCAGAGGCAGGACCAGAACTGGGGAAGCAGGGACGTGGAGGGAGGAGTCTGGCTGCTATTGACCTGGGAGGTCCCTGGACGGCGGGGGCAGCAGTGGGCAGAGCAGCCTAGGGTAGGGAATGAGGAAGGAGAGGGGTGAATGAGTAAGTGGCAAGCCGGGTTGTGAGGAACAGGGAGTCCGCCAGATTCAGTGGCAGATTAGGGAGGGCCAGAGGGCAGGGCTTGTTCTCTGGCTGCATTCTGGGCGGGTGCCTGTGGGCCCCTCCAGGAAAACCTGTGGCATCTGCTTTCCCAGTAGTCAGGGGCTGCCAGCCCCCTGCCCCCTGCCCCACCCCAACCCTGCCCCTCGTCAGAATCCCACGTGGCGAGAGGCAGAAGCACAACCAGAAATGTTCCAGCAAAAACAAAAAGACACGATGGTTCCCAGCAAACTTTTTTGGCTAGAACATTTCCAGCTGGGCTCCAGGCACATCTGCGGTCCACCCCTTTCTGTGGCTGGCCTCTGGTCGCCCTGCCCTGCCCTACTTGGCTCTCCTCTGAGCCCACCTCTTTATCATCATGTGACAGAGCATCAGCCCCCCCCACCAGCCTTCACCCCCACCCTCTTAACCCCCTCCCCACCTCAAGGCCTAGGACTCACCATTTCCCTCAGGGCCTTGGGCTGCCCCGGCCTGGGTATAGGGCTCTGTCCCCATATGGCCTTAGGAGCAGAGGCGTTTGAGGACAGTGCTGTGACCTCTGATGGTGTGCATGATAGTGGAAGGGGGTGGTATTTTGCCAGATGGGTGTAGAAGCTTCTTTTAATGGGGGAGAGTTATGCAAAGGGGCGGACCATAACCCCTGCAGCGCCTTAGCAGCCCATGGGCAGGGATCCTGTGCCCAGGACAGGGTTATCCAGTGGGCCCCACCCCTTGGCCCAGCAGTATGTTCTGAGCACCAAGTTGGAAGAGAGTTCAGGGTCTCCTGCCCCCATGCCACAGGTCCAGGGTGGGTGACGCGAGGCCTTACCCCAGCCGATGCACACGTAGAGCCTGAAGACGCGCTGCTCCGAGAAGACCGAGAAGGCCAGCAGCGTGTACAGGTACACGCCCTCCACCAGGAGCCAGTAGTAATTGGCTGCCACGCAGTACTGCATGAGCAGGAACACCAGGCGGCAACCCAGAGAGTCCTGGGGGCAGAGGAAGGGTCTCGTGGGGACAACAGCTCTGGCTCCCGCCTGTCTTTTTTTTTGAGACAGGGTCTCACTCTGTCACCCCATCTGGAGTGCAGTGGCCCGAGCATAGCTCACTGCAGACTCAAATTCCTGGGCTCAAGCAGTCCTCCCGCCTCAACCTCCCAAAGTTCTGGGATTGTAGGCATAAGCCACCACACCCAGCCACCCGTGGCCTCTCTTGATGCCCCTCCCGTCCTGCCCAGCTGCTATCCTGCCATGGTTAATGTGGGATGAGAGCATACGTCTTCTGGCTAGGGCTAGTGCCAAGAACTTGATCGGCTTTAGCTCACTGAATCCTCACTATCCTGAGTGGAAGAAAGTAGTATTATCTCCATTCAGCTGAGAAAACTGAGCCTCAGAGAGGCTAAGTGACTTGCCCCAAATTATATAGCTAATAAGTGGCAGAGCTGGCATTCGAACCCAGGTCTGTCTCCAAAGACTGAGAACTCCCAAGGCGGCGCCTCCTCCCTTAGACTGGAGCCTCCCAGGTAGACTGCCTCTCTCTTCAGATTGGAAGGTCACCATGGTGACTGCATTGCCCACCAGAATGGGGGGACTTGAGGTGGACTACCTCTCCCACCTGAGTAGGGGCTCCCTGAGGGCCAGGGCTGGACAGCTCTTGCCTTCCCCTGTCCCAAGCCTTCTGCGACTGCCCATCCCTCCCCAGTCCCTCCGGGACACACCACACACCTGGTAGGAGAGGAGCCCATCCCACTGGTGCTGCTGGGCAGCTGTGCTGTACATCCACTTGAGGGCTGCATCCTTGATGAAGACGGACAGCGCTCTCAGGATGAAGGACGCAAACAGGTTCAGGTGGATATAGTTCCGGGTGCAGTGCAGGTGTCTGAAGGAGAAAGCAGGGCCTGTCCCTGGCTAGATGGCCAACAGTTCTGTTCTACAACCCCCAGCTTTCAGGCTGACACACACATCAGGCATGTTTCTGGCTCTGGGACAGTGCTCCTGTCTTCCTTCCTCTGTGAATGCCCTTCTTCCCCATAACCTTGAAAATCCTTCTGTCCAATTCAAGTCCTGCCTGTCCATGAAGGCTTCAGTGGTGTAGTCACTGAAGGTGGGAGGGTGCAGCCCCCTCCTCCCACCTATATTCTGTCCTTCTCTCTGCAACATCATCTTTTATACAAAGTCATGCATAATCAAAGAGATTTATGCACGAGGATCACTTTCCCCAATGGGGACTTTGCTTTGCTTCTTCATGACAGGGCCCATGTCTTAAACGCTCCTGGCCTGCCTCACAGAAGCAGAAGTGGGCTAGGCACATGGTAGGAATTCAGAAAGCACTGGATTCAATTTCAATATCCTTTCATGTAAAAATGCATGGCAAACTGGAAATACAAGGGCATTTTTTTAGCGTTAAAAAGACTATCTACCTAACTGGAAGCAAACCTCATTCTTAACTGAGAAAATTTGGAAGCATTTCCTTTAAAATCAAAAACAAAATAAGATGTCTGCTATCATCACTTCTATTCAACATTATAGCTACAGATCCTAGCCACTATAATAAGGCAAGAGAAAAAATGTATAAGAATTGGAAATAAACAAAACGGTTATTGTTTGTAGATGATAGATTTTCTTCATAGAAAATCCAAGAGAATCTACACATTATTCGAACTAATAAGAGAGTTCAGCAAGGTTGCTTATATGTATCTTTATGTACACCAGCAATAAAATTAAAAAGTAAATTAAAAAAATAATTCACTTGCAATACTTTAAATTTACTACCTAAAAATAAGTCTAATGGATGACAGGCAAGATCTCTATGAAGAATATTATTATAAAACTTGCTTAAAATCATTAGAGAAAACTTAAATTAATGGGAGATGCACAGATATACCACATTCACAGATAGAAAGACTTGCTATCTTGAAAGGGTCAATTCTCCCCACATTAACTGATAAATTCAATGCAGCTGTAATAAAAATTCAAACAATATTTTTTAATGGAACTTTAAAAACTTACAAAGAAGAGTCAGGGGCCAAGAATAGTCTGGATACTCCTAAAGAACCACAAAGTAAGGGTCTTTGCTATATGAGAACTAATATTTCTAATAAATCTATAGTAGTTAAGGCACCATAGTATTGAGATAGAGACAGATAAATAGATCAATAGAAAAAAATACAGATGACAGAAACCAACCCATGTGCATATGAAACCTTGCTGCATGATACACTAGGCATTGCAAACCAAGGGGGAAAAATAGGCTGTCAATAAATGGTACTGAGGCAGTTAAATTTATATTTTATATGTGTATATATACACACGCACACACACACACACACACACACACAAACATATATAGTATATATGGAAAAATCAAATCAAATTCCTTATTTTCACCATACACAAAAATAAATTCCAGATAGATCAAAGAAACACATGGAAGAACAAAACTCTGAAACTTGTAGAAAAAAATATAGGTGGCCATCTTTATGACCCTAAGATAAGGAAAGATTTCTTAAATAAGATCATAAAAAATTTGTTCCTTGGAAAAAATTGATAATTTTTAGTCAATTAATAAATTAATTTTATCAATTGGTGACATTTATTGATAAATTTTATCAATACAAAATTGATAAATTGATGAATTTCATTCCATTAAAACTAAGAACTTCAGTGCATAAAAGCCACCATAGAGTGAAAAAATAAGCCACACATTAACAGGGTATACCCTGGGTTAGTATCCAAAATATACAATGAATGCTTAAAATGAAAAAGAAAACTCCAAATAAGCCAATAAAAAAGTATGCAAAGGGTATGAACAAGCAATTCACAGTATAAATCATGAAAAAATCCTTGAGCTCTCTAGGAATCATGGATATGGAAATTAAAACCATAATGAGGTTTCACATACTTCAGATTAGCAACAAGTATGTCTGAACATACTAAATACTGGTGATAATGTCAAATAAAGGAAACTCTCTTTTATTACTGGTACCACTACTGTGAAGAGCAACTTAATAACACCCAGTAAATTTGCAAAAGCAGGTGATATTCAAACCTGGCAATTCTACTCCTAAGTATATGCCCCAGAGAAATGCACAAGGGGTCAAAGGTAACAATGCTCATTGTACTAACGTTTATAATTCAGAAAGAAAAAAAGAATACCTCAAATGTCCATTAAGAGGATAACAGATGAATTAACCATACTATATCATACAGTGGGATATGGAATGACAGTTAAAATTAATGAAATAGAACTAGCTCTATCAATGTGAATGAATCTCACAAAAACATGTCAGACCAAAAAATGATTTGAATGTGGTGTCCTTCCAAAATTCATGTTAAAATTGAATCCCAAATGCAATAGTATTAACAGGTGACCTTTAGGGGGTGATTAGATCATGAAGGCTCCACCCTCAATAATGGAATTTGTGCCCCTATAAAAGAGGCCTCAGTGAGTTTGCAAGCCCTTTTGCCCTTCTGCCATGTGAAGACACAATGAGAAGACGCCATCTTGAAAGAAGAGAGCAAGTCCTTACTAGACACAAAATCTGCTGGTGCCTTGACCTTGGACTTCCCAGCCTCCAGAACTGTGAGAAAAAAAAATTTCTATTATTCATAAATTACCCAGTCTAAGGTATTTTGTTATAACACTAGGCACAGACTAGGACAGAAATTGGTACTGAGAGTGGGGTGCTGCTGTAACAAATACCTAAAAATGTAGAATTGGCTTTGGAACTAGGTAATGGGCAAAGGCTTGAAGAGTTTGGAGAATCAGGCTAGAAAAAGCCTATATTGCCATAAATGGACCATAAAGGGTGATTCTGGTGAGGGCTCAGAAGAAGACGAGAGCTGTATAGAAAGTCTCAATCTTCTTAGAGATTAAGTGGTTGTGAACAGAATAATGGTAGAAATACGGAGTAAAGGCCATTCTGACCAGGTCTCAGGCAGAAATGAGAAACATGGTATTGGAAACTGGAAGAAAGAATATCTTTGTTATAAAGTGGCAAAGAACTTGGCTGAATTGTGTCTGTGTGCTAGTGTTTTGTGGGAGGAGAAACTTACGAGGAATGAAATAGGATATTTGGTGGAAAGTCTAAGCAAAGTGTTGAGGGTGCAACATGGCTTCTCTTGACCGCTTATAGTAAAATGTGAAAAAAGATAAATTAAAGATGAAATTTATAATTAAAAGGGAAGCAGAACTTAAAGATTTGGAAAATCCTCAGCCTAGCCATTTTGTAGTGAAAGCAAAAGCATGTTCAGGAGAGAATATCAAGGCTGTGGCCAAGTGAACATTTGATAAGATTAGTATGGATAGAAGAAACCAGGTGCTACTCATCCAGACAATGGAAGAATGACCCTTAAGGCACTTCAGAGATCATAGGCCCAGAGGGCCAGGGCCTTGAGAACAGAATGGTTTTGGGGGAGGGGCCCAATGACTGGAGACCTTGAGACTCACTGCCAGGGCCACCTCAGGTCTTTACTCCCTGCATTTAAGTGCATCAGTCCTTGGCCACCCTAGATGTGGCTCAAGCAGGCCCAGGTGTGACTTGGGCCACCCCTCCAGGGGGCACAGGCAGTAAACCTTGGCAGTGTCTGCATGCTATGAACTTTACAGGCACACAGAGTGCAAGAGTTGTGGGGAACATAGCTACCCCACCTAGATTTCAAATGATTTCTTGGTGAACTAATGAATCATCTCATGGAAATGGAAAAGGAAGAGCAAACCAATCCTAAAGCCAGCAGAAGAAAAGAAATAACCAAGATCAGAGCAGAACTAAATTAAATTGAGAACAAAAGAACTATACAGAAGATTAATAAAACAAAAAGTTGGTTCTTTGAAAAGATAAACAAAATAGACAGACCATTTGTTAGACTAACCAGAAGCAGAAAGGAAAGGACTCTAATAAGCTCAATTAGAAATGAAAAAAGAGAGGTCACAACTGATATCATGGAAATACAAAACACCATCTTTGAATACTATAAAAATCTCTATGCCCTAAAACATGAAAATGCAGAGGAAATGGACAAATTCTTAGAAACACGCTACCTCCCTAGGCTCAATCAGGAAGAAATAGAATTCCTAAACAGACCAATATTCAATTTCAGGCACTGAAATTGAAGCAGTAATAAAAAAATCTTCCAACAAAAAAAGTCCTGGACCAGATGGGTTCATTCCTGAATTCTACCAAACCTACAAAGAACTGGTGCCTATACTGCAGAAATTATTCCAGAACATTGAGAAGGATGGAATCCTCCCAAACTCATTCTATGAAGCCAATATCACCTTGATACCAAAGTCAGGAAAGGACACAACAAGAAGAGAAAACTATAGACCAATATCCCTTATGAATATAGATGCAAAAATTCTCAATAAAATCCTAGCAAACCAAATTCAAATGTACATCAAAAAAATAATTCACCACGATCAGGTGGGCTTCATCCCCAACATGCAGGGATGGTTCAACATACGCAAATCTATAAATGTAATTCACCGTATAAATAAAAGCAAGAACAAAGACTATGTGATCCTCTCAATAGATGCAGAAAAGGCTTTTGACAAAATTCAGCACCCTTTTATGATAAGAACTCTTAAAAATAGAGGCATAGATGGCTCATACCTCAAAATTATTAAAGCCATAAACGATAAACCCACAGCCAATATCATCCTGAACCAGGAAAAATTGAAAGCATTCCCCCTTAAAACTGGAAGCAGACAAGGTTGCCCACTATCTCCACTTCCATTCAACATAGTGCTGGAAGTCCTTGCCAGAGCAATCAGACAAGAGAGAGGAATCAGGTGTGTCCAAATGGGGGCAGAAGAGATCAAACTTTCACTCTTCACTGAAAATATGATATTATATCTAGAAAACCCCAAAGATTCAACCAAGAGACTACTGGCATTGAAAAATGAATTCAGCAAAGTCTCAGGATACAAAATCAATGGGCACAAATCAGTAGCTTTCATATACACCAATAACAGTCAAGCCAAGAAACAAATCAAAGATGCAATAACTTTCACAATAGTGCCAAAGAAAATTAAATATTTAGGAACATATTTAACTAGGAAGGTGAGAGACCTATATAGAGAGAACTACGAAACACTGAGGAGAAAAATTGCAGAGGATGTAAACAGTTGGAAAACCATACCATGCTCTTGGATCAGTAGAATCAACATTATTAAAATGTCTATACTACCTAAAGTGATTTGCAGAATCAATGCAGTCCCTATCAAAATACCAACATCATTTTTTGCACATCTAGAAAAAATAATTCTACACTTCATGTGGACCCAGAGAAGACCCCGTCTAGCCAAAGCAATCTTAAGCAAAAAGAACAAATTGGGAAGCATCAATCTACCAGACTTCAAATTATACTACAAGGCTATAGTAACCGAAACAGCATGGTACTGGCACAAGAACAGAGACATAGACCAATGGATTAGAACAGAGAACCCAGATATAAAACCATCCTCATACTGTCATCTGATCTTTGACAAAGTAGACAAAAACATACACTGGGTAAAAGAATCCCTATTCAATAAATGGTGCTGGGAAAATTGGATAGCCACATGTAGAAGACTGAAACTAGATCCTCACCTCTCACAGAAATCAACTCACTATGGATAACAGACTTAAACCTAAGACATGAAACCATAAGAATTCTAAAAGAAAATGTTGGAAAAACTCTTATAGACATTGGCCTAGGCAAAGAATTTATGAAGAAGGCCCCCCCCAAAGCAATCATAGCAGCAACAAAAATAAATAAATGGGACCTGATCAAATTAAAAAGCTTCTGCACAGCCAAGGAAACTATCACTAGAATGAACAGACAACCTACAGAATGGGAGAAAATATTTGCATGCTACACATCTGATAAAAGGCTGATAGCCAGAATCTATACAGAACTTAGGAAAATCAACAAGAGAAAATCAAACAACCCCATTAAAAAGTGGGCAAAGGACATGAACAGAAACTTTTCAAAAGAAGACAGAATAAAGGCCAGCAAACATATTAAAAATTGCTCAACTTCTCTAATCATCAGGGAAATGCAATTCAAAACCACAATGAGATATCACTTAACTCCAGTGAGATTGCCTTATATCAAAAAGTCCCCAAACAACAAATGTTGGTGGGGATGCGGACAGATAGGAACACTCATACACTGCTGGTGGGACTGCAAATTAGTACAACCTCTATGGAAAGTAATATGGAGATACCTCAAAGAACTAAAAGTAGAACTATCATTTGATCCTGCAATCCCACTACTGGGTATTTACCCAAAGGAAAAGAAGACATTCTATAATAAAGACATCTGCACTTGAGCATTTATAGCAGCACAATTCACAATTGCAAAGATGTGGAAACAACCCAAGTGCCCATCAATACATAAGTGGATTAATAAAATGTGGTATATGTATACCATAGAGTATTACTCAGCAATAAAAAACAATGGTGAATTAACACATCTGGTATTATCCTGGATAGAGCTAGAACCCATTCTTCAAAGCGAAGTATCACAAGAATGGAAAAACAAGCACCACTGGTACTCACCATCAAATTGGTACTAACTGATCAATACTTACGTGCACACATGGAAATAATATATATCAGGGATTGGGCAGGTGGGAGGGGGGTGGAGGGGATGGGAAAACTCACACCTAATGGGTGTGGGGCGCACCGTATGGGAGATATTCACGATTGTAGCTCTGACTTGGGCAGTGCATAGGCAATATATATAACCAAAGTGTTTGTACCCCTATAATATTCTGAAATAAATAAATTAATTAAAACAGAACAAAATAAAAACAAATGATATCTTGGAGATACTCGGGGCCCAGGCAGAGAACTTCCATGGGTGTGGGGCCACCACAGAGAACCCCAGTATGACAATGACCAGCAGAGTTGTGGGGGATGGTAGAGCCACTAGTGTGCAATCCAGCCTGGGAGAACTGCCATGTGAGCTGCGTCCAGCAAAGCTGTGGGAGTGGCGCTGCTGGAGCCATGGGGTCCAACCTCCACCTCAGTGTATCAGGAGGGCAGGACATTGAGTCAAAGATTATTCTTGAGGTTTAAGATTTAACGCTATTTTCCCTTTTGGGTTTTGGACTTACTTGGGACCAGTTACCCCTTTCTTCCTTCCTATTTCTCCCTTTTGTAATGAGAATGTCTATCCTATGTGGCCCCACCATTGTATTTTGGAAGCATATAACTTCTTGGATTTCATAGGTTCACAGCTGGAGAGCAATCTCCCTCAGGATGAATTGTACCTTGAGTTTCACCCATATCTGATTTAGATGATATTTAGATGAGACTTTGGACTTAGACTTTAAAGTTAATTCTGGAATGAGAACATTTTTGGGGACTATTGGGATGGAATGAATGCATTTTGTATGTGAGAAGGACATACATTTTGGGGGACCAGGGGTTTAAATGTTGTGTCCTCCAAAATTCAAGGTGAAACTTAATCCCCAATGCTATAGTGTTAAGAGGTGGGGCCTTTAGGGTGTGATTAGGTCTGCTCTCATGAGTGGAATTAGTGCCTTACAAAAGAGGCTCGAGGGAGTTTGTGAGCCTCTTTCACCCTTTTGCCCTTCTGCCATGTCAGGACACATTGAAAGGGTGCCATCTTGGTAGCAGAGGGCCTACTAGATACCAAACGTCCTGGTGCCTTAATCTTGGATTTCCCAGTCTACAGCTGTGAGATATAAATTTCTATTATTTATAAATTACCTGGTCTAAGGTATTTTGCTATAGCAGCAAGAATGGACTAAAACAAATATGTACAACACACTATTAAAAAGACACAAAACCTTGCTATGTATTTTTATTCATGAATGTGGTAAAAGTATAAGGACATGTGTGGTCATTATAAGGGGCACATTTAGAGGTTAACTCTGGCAGGGGTAGGGCAGGGAGAGGTACCTGATCAGGGAAGTGTAACTGTATGGGGTGTGTTATTTCTCAGACTGGATGGTGTGTGCATGAGTGATCATAATGGCAGTTGTATCTCTGAACCTTGACATATTTCATAATAAAAAAGCAGAATATTCACTGAATGAATGCATTTATTGAGCACCATGTGCCCAGGAATGTGCCAGGTACCTTGAGGGAGGGAGGGAAAATGCTGCCTCTCTTGTTCCTGCTGCCTGGTTCCTGAGGTCTGATTCTGTCAGAATCCCTCCCATCTTTGAATCCTGCTCCTCTGGTCCACCTCTACCAAGTGCGGAGGGAGGTTCTTCCTAGTCTGGAAGGAATGTCTTATCTAGGTTAGACCTAAAGAAGAACTTTTCCACTGGGGCTGACAAGCTCCAAGGAGAGCAGGATCTCTGATCACTGAGATCTTTTTAAAATCATACTGAGCTCTTGATTATTAAAGTTTCACATACTGGAGAGGATTTCCTGGGATTTTCCATAATCCTCCCACCCACTGTTAAGGTTTTAGGGGGTGCTTGTGTGTTTTTTTTTCTTTTTTTGCAGTATATACACATACAATTACATAGTGGAGATTAGACTAAGTACACAGTACTGTATCCTGTGTTTTGGACCTCATATTCTATGGTGAAGGCTCTCTGGACAGTTCCTGAGAGAAGAACTTGCTGCATTGTCACTCTGGCTTGGTGGTCCTCTCCTCTAGCTGAGGAGTTAGGATGCAGCAGCCCCCCTTCTGGGGTCCAGTTCCCCTTACCTGAAGCCAAGGAGGATGGCCGAGGCGATGACCAGTGCACAGAAGGAGAGTGAGTAGCCCACGGTGTAGATGATGTACAAGGACAGGAGCTGCTCCTCCAGGGAACTCTGTGTGACACAGGGGACACGAGTGTACGTGGGCATCCCGTGGCCCTCTTCCCACATTCTTCTTTCTCATGGGCCAGGGGGAGAGCTGGGGTTCCAAGTCAGGCCCCACTGGGGATAGCAGAGCTAAGAAATGGAATTACCCCATGGCGATGGTTCTTGAATTTCTTGGGCCCTGTTCCAAGGCCAGAGAGGTGAATGCACACCATCTTTGTCCAGAAAGCATGACATGCAAAGCCCCCAGAGGCAGGGGGATGGATGAGAGAAGACCACAGCAGGGCCCACCAGAAGCTCAGGGTCTCTGCTCCATGAAGCTGAGACCCTGCTACTCCCTCCCTGGCTCAGAACCCATCTTCAACTCACTCTCTCCCCTCGCTTGGACTCCTCACACTCCGACAGGTCCCTCCAGGGCAGGCTGGAGTTGTCCTTGTGCAGCCAGAGGCCCTCGGCTGTGCAGAACCGGTACACATGGCCCTGCAGCACTGGGATGAGGAGACCTGGCAGCTGAGCCTTGGCCCAGAGTCAGGTAGCCTGCCTGATGCTAGATGCCCCTCATTCCTCCCCGTCCTGAGGGTCACCTCTGCTCCCCCAGGACTGACCCCTCTGAGTTAGTAACACCCTCTTCCCCTCTTCACACACACACGCATACATGCTCCTGGGCTTCCTCCCCTGCCATATGCACTGTTGGCCCAGGGACAGGACAGGGGGCCACCAAAGTGAGGGTTGCCCAGCCCTACCATCAGCCTTTCCTCTCAGTCACCATGGGACACGGTTTGATGATCCACATCTTTGAGATGAGACAAATTTAGCCCAGTTCCATGTCCCAGCCTCCAGCCTCAAATCACACTACTGATAAGGCCTGGCACTGACCAGCAGTTGTGTGGCAGCCCCACGGTCACTCGCTATGGTTTCTGCTTTTCAGAACTCAGTGCCCACCTCCTCCCACACTCCTTGGGGAGAGCAGGCCCTGGGAACAAAGCTGGCACTGAGTTCCTGAGAGAAAGGAAGTGAGGCAGCCTTTGCCCCAGGGATCCCTAATCTGATGGAGGAGACACAGACCTACCCTCAAAGACCTCCTAATCTAAAAAACATACACAGCCTCATGGTACGTATAAAGCTTTTGCCTTGGAGATCCTCCCTCCAAAGGGGGAAGACACAGCTCCTACCTTCAAGTAGCCCTTAGTCATATGTTGGGTCTCCTGGGAAGATCACGTTTAAAGATCGTCCAGTCTGAGAGTGGGTAGACATCCAGCCCCTCCCTCAGGGTGCTCCCAGTCTGAGGGTGGCTGCCCAGTTCCTGGCTTCAGGGAATCAAGACCCTTATAGGAAAAGCAAAAAAGACCATTCCAAAGGAATAGCATAAATGCAAACCAACAGAGATGAAACACAGGCCCAGCAGAGGGGAGGTGGGCCATTCTCATCCTAGCAGTCCCCTGCCAGGCCCCGCTGGCCACCTAGCCAGGGAGAGGGGTGGCCTGTGGCCCTAGGTTTCATGTGAGGCTTAGAAAGGTAGGTGCTTACTTGTGTCTAGGAGGAAACACTTCATTGATTACCTCCCTGCAGGAGAACTTAAGTTTGGCACCAGGGCCAGGGAACTGGGACAAAAGGGCACAGCAGTGGGGGGCGAGCATAGGGAGCACAGGGGATCAAGGAGGGAAGCTGGAGCCGGATGAACTTTGAAAGAATTTAAAATTCTAACAGACAGTATTTTAAAGACCAGCTGAGGGAGGAAGGACCGTGTGAGCGCGGGAGGGAGAATGGAGATGGCGCCAGGGGCCCTGTGGGCGGTGGCTGGGTGGTGTTCCATGCCAGGGGAGAGACAGCAGTTGGAAGTGGGTCTCCTGGGAGGAGGCCCCATTGATGTGTGCATGCGTGTGCATTGGTGTGTGCATGTGTGTGTGTATGTGAGATGGGGAGCGTGGCAGCCCCAGGGCCTACCCCTCAGGGACTCCAGGACGGGGGCAGCCACCTAGTCCGGGGCTCTATTTCCAGCCATACTCACTGTTGTGGCACGGAGACCCTTACTGCAGGGCTGGTGACAGCCCCGTTCCAGGGCTGCCAGCACCGCAGGTCCTGTCACTAGACCCTGCCCTCCCTGACCCTAATCCCCAGCCACAGTGCAGCCTCTGTGTTCTTCCTTCTCCTCTCTCCCAGCTGTTTTTACAAACAAACCCTCAACCAGGTCCCTCTTCAGGAGACAGAGTTATCTGGCAATATGGTGGGGTGAACCAGCTTGCAGCATTACTCCTTCTGGAAGAAGCTGCATTTTAAAAGAGACTTCACCTAGAAGAGAAACAAAAACCTGAAAATCTAATGGCAGATCTTCCAGCAGTGGGAATGATGGTGTCCCGGTACCCCTCTACTGCATTTATGCACAAAGTCAGCCATATCCACAAGGGCAGAGAGGGGAAGCACGTGGTCTGACTTTAGCAACTTGAAGAGCTCCTCTCAGGCCCCCAAATGCCTCTCTTATCTGCTGCATAGATGCCTGAGATTCTCCACCAGGGGTCAAGTCATCTGACAGGAAGCAAAACCAGTCTTGGGCTATAGATACGCCCAAGAGCAGTGATGGGGACCTGGGCTGACTCCATGGGGAGTCAGACTGGTGTCAGAGCCTGCTCTAGCAGCCTGTTTTGATGGGAGGAAGGGAGGAGAGAGGAGGGAGGCCAAGGGGCGGGGAAACAAGAGTACAAGGTGATGGAGCACATACCACCTAACCACCCATTTATAAGGACGCAGCCCACAGCAGTGTGATGCTAAAAGGACCCACTTCCCACAGCTGGCACAGGGCCTGGCATACGGTAGGCACTCCATAATTGCAGGTTCCCTCCTTATATGCTTCTTACACACTTTCTCCACAGTCTGTGCACTCACAAAATCAGTTTTTGTATATGTGCTGCCGAAGCGAGCACACACAGAATCAGTTTTTGAACACCTACTGTATGCCTGACACCTTTGAACATTATAATACCTGACAAGGCAGGAATGGTTAATCCCATTTTACAGATGAAGAAACTGAACCTCTAAGAAGCCAACAGACTTGCCTAAGAACATCCAGCTAGGAAGTAGCAGAGTCAGGATTCAAACCCCCAGAGGCCAAAAGTTAGCAGCCAAACTTGCTGCTAACAGTCAAGAATGGCCATATGTCACTTCTTCTCTGCCTTCCATCTGGGCTTGGATTTCTCGACATTCAGTACCCTCCCAGCAGTTCCCCTTGCCAATGTGGACCCCAGGCAGCCTGCACCGTTCCTGGGCCCTCTGCTCAGGGCCAGCTGGGAGGGTGAGGAGGTGGTGCATGCACAGATGTGTGCACTGCTGGCACAGAGTCAAGGGATCACTGTGTCCCTGAGAAGCACAGCGAGCCTGTGCCAGTGCATCTGTCAATTACCCTTCATTAGCATCAAATATTAAAAGCCAGGGCTGGTTCCTGGCTGGGCCAATGGTCCCCAGACACCCATCTTGGCTGGAGGTGGGGTAGGTCAGGGCATAGCCCTACTTATCAGCCCAGCTTTATCTGGCCTGGGAGGAGCTGGTAAATCACAGCCACGGGCTTGGCTCAGGGCTTGTCAACACAGGGAGGCAGCCGGGCAGCCACATGCCAGGAGGCCCAGGGATATTTCATTAAGTCAGACCTTGGTGCTGGAAATAAAACCCCCAATTAAACACTTCCCCTCCCGGAAGCTGCCACGGCGTCTGTAATCAAGCTAACAGCCGCCCTTCCACGTGGATGTTGGCACTCAGGGCTGTGAAGAGCTGCTCACGAATCCATTAGCTCCTGCACCCTGGCAACAAAGGCTGCCAGCAAGGACTACTGGGTCCCCATTTTGCAGACGCAGAAGCTGAGACTCAGAGGGGTAGTCACAGGCCCTCACTAAAGTGAAGGGATGAGGGTCAAAGGGTGGGCTCGAAATGAAGGCACCAGCTCTGGGTCGGGTTGAAGGGTAACGTAGAGCATCAGGACTTAGAAGGGGCTCAGTTTCTGAACTATGCAGACTCAAGTTCAAAGCCTGATTCTGCCCTCAACAAGCTGTGGGTCCTTGGGCAGGTCACTTCGCTTTCCTGGGCCTCAGTTTCCTCATCAGTAAAATGGGAACCATAATGACATCCCAGGAGATAAACCTGTGAAGTGCCTAGTACATAGTAGGCCTTCAAAACACGGCTACAATGGGGGCCCTGCTGCCTCCTGCAGATTTCTCGAAGGAGCATTCCTTTCCTGGGGCTGGAAATGGAGGTTGTGACACCACTTCGGCCAGAACTTCTCTGGGGCCAAGCTCGGGCCTCAGTCTCCCCTTGGCAACGCCGGCCTGCCATTATAGCCCCCGGCCTCAACATTACTCAGGGGAGGCACCTGTCAGAGTTTCCAAGAATTGTGAATTATAGGCTATTCTAAAGCATTTTATGACTCTCGCAGACACAGAACTAGGTTAAAAAACAGGGATCAGGAGGGGTGCAGCTGATGAAGCAGGGTGATGTGTAATGAGCAGATGGGCTGTTGTGGGTAAACGAGGCTGCTAAAGGGCCCTCAGGTGGCCACAGGCTCTCCCAAACCACCTCAGCCTTCTCCTCACCATCTTGTCTGCTCCGGGCATTTCCTCTGAACATCTTCCCTGCTTGACTCATCTGGTCCCGCCCTCTCTGCATGATCCTTAGTCCCAAATTCTCAATAGGAGGAGACAGAATTCAAGGGCTTGGCTGGCTTCCCTGGGACGCTGTGTGGCTCTGAGGCCTGAGGCCTGGCCCCATGTCCAAGGTGCTGCCTGGATGTCCTCCCTTCCTGGAGGGGCCCCCTTCTGCATCTGCCTGTTCTTTCAGGCCTGGTCCCAATGTCACCTGTCCCTGGAAGCCTTCCTGATGCCCCACCCTAGGCAGAAGAGGTGGCTCTGACCTCCCTCAGCACCACTACCTAGGCCACTAAGCCAACCCCTTCAGCCCCATGGAGGGGGTCACCCCTTCTCCCCAACACACACACATACACACACACACATACACACACACACCCCTAAGGTCTCAGTGGCATCCCTAGGTCCTGACACAGACCTAGCTCAGGGTTCTGGTAATTATTTTGTATCTAATTCTTTCTCAAGTCATCCCTCCTCTGCTCTGCTCTGCACCCGGGAAGGCTGAGCCCTGGACAGCATCCCTCAGGCTTCCTGGCCTCTGCTGGGTTTGGCCAATGGGAGGCATTGGCAGAAGATAGGAGGGCAGAGGAGAGAGAGGCTGGGGTACTCTCCACTGCTCCCCCTCTGCCTTGATTGTCCATCATGGCTCCAGCTCTCATGGGGACCCCTGGCCCCATTCTTGCCCCTTGCATCTCAGGTCTAGGGGTGCTAAATCTTTCCACAGTTGTAGTCCTTGGTGCTTTACGTACCTTATTGGTCCCTTAACTCTGCCCAGCCTCTGTAAGGGACCCTCCCCCCCATTAAATTCTCTCCAGATTCCCAGCCAAGCATATTTTCTGCCAGGCCCCTGCCCGAAACAAGCCCCTTCCTTCTCCACAACCCCAGTGCACACTGTGAAGTTTCTCCACAGGCTACTCCCTTGATCAGCCCAAGAAAGTGCCAGAACTGCCCCCTTCCTGCTTCCACATGGCTGTGTGGGGGTCAAGGAAACCTGCCAGGCTCTGCCAAGGATTGCTCCAGGCCGGGCCAGAGATAGCAATTATGCTGCCGGAGCCTGTGGTGGTGTCTCTGTGGGTCTCTAACTCAGGGAGAGGGGAGAGGGAGGCAGAGTGGGTGATTCCAAGTGTCAAAAAAGGGAATAAATTAGCCTGGCAAGTGCTGCGGGGGGTGGGTAGGAGAGAAGGCTAGCAGGGGGCCTGTGCAGTGGCTGTTATCTTCATGGAGAAAGCAATAAAACCGTGTTCGCTCATAAACGGGCACCACCAGGACCTATTTCCTGCTCAAATAAAATTAAAGGTGATGGATGGAGCCACAGCAGCAGGCAGAGCTGGGGGCGGCTTATTGCTGAGTGATGGGCCCTGTCCTGCGCCTGGCTCCCTGGGGTCTAGAGGCCCAGCAGGGGCTGGCCGAGCGGCCAGTCCCAAATCTTTGGAAGGCAGGGAAAGCATGTGTATGGCAGGAGGTCAGACAGGTATATAAGGCAGGTGGGAAAAGTTAGCAGCTACCATTTTTCAAGGACCTGCAATCCTCCCCACACCCATGTCACTTGGCTCTATCCCATCTCCCAGGTGAGTAAATCAAGGCACAGAGAGGTCTAGAAACTTGCTCCTGCTCACCCAGCCAGTCAGGCCACCTACAAGCAGAACCACTAGAATGCAGGGCTCATAGGGAGAGGGCGGGCAGCTCATTGCCCTCCGTAGAGGTATGCCCAGCCAGCAGAGGTCACCCAGGCCATTCACCTGTCTCCACGCCAGAGCCACACACACAGGCACACCTCCTACCCCAAGGAAGCCTTTATGTAGCAATTAAACTGACTTTAAACCAGACTCCTGGGTCTGCCACCCATTAGCTGTGGGAGCTTGGAAAAGCCACTTAGCATCTCTGTGCCTCAGTTTCCTTATCTGAAAATGGGAGGGTAATCAGAACACCTGCCTCAGAGGACTGTTGTAAGGATTAAATGAGTGTGCATATGTAAAGTGCTTACAACAGGCACTGGGAAAGGATGCCGTGTGAAGGGATCCGGATCTACCTGGGTGCCTGCTTCTTTCCAGGCCCAGGCACTGCCGGTGCACCCTGGGCAGAGGTGAGTGTACTGTGAGGGTGGAGAAGAGAGTTTTTAGGAAAGCTGCCTGGGCTTCATCTGACCTCAGTCCTGCCTGCCGAGGTGAAACTCACACCAGGCCCCACCAGGCCACCTCCTCCAGAAAGACTCCTGCTTCCCCACAGCATACCCTCACGCTCGCACTTGCTTCTGGGCCACTTTCTCCTTGGGCTCAGGCCCCTTCAAGGCACAAGGGTAAGAGCAAAAACTGGATTCAAATCAAATCTGCCATTTACCATGTCATTTGGAACGAGTGACTTAAACCTTCTGGGCTTCAGTTTCCTCATCTGTACAGCTCTGTATAACCACAGGGTAGTTGTAAAGATTAAATGAACACCCTGCTTTTAGGGCAGGACTTGACACACAGTAGGTACTTAATAAACATTAGCTATTATTATTCTAAGAAATGTCATTTCTCCCCTTATGGAGACCGTGGGCTCTTTGCTGCGAGGGTGCTTGTCTCCTATCATCCCCCACGGTGCCTGGCTTGGCCTGGGCTCAGCAAGGGAGGCTGGGATAGATGGGGGGCATATTAACTACCCTCCAGTCAGGGGTCCCCTGCAGTCCCTACAACTCTCTGTGCTCCAATGACCCTCCCACCTACCCAGTCACACCTTGCCCAGTGCAGGATCTCCCCTGCAGGCAGGAGTGAGCTGGGGGGCCTGAGGTTGGTGGGGCTGGCCAGCCCACCCACACCCTGATCACTGCTCCCAGTAAGGTCCAAAGAGTCAGGAGATGCCCTGCCAGGGATGGCCAGCTGCATACACATATCATGCATACATATACACACACACATACATACATCGGAGCAATGACACCATGCATACCAACCTCCACCCCCAAGATCTGTTCCCACCTAGCTTCTTTCCTGACTACTGGATCAGAGGGGGTCACATTTCTCTCTTAAGTCAGACAAACACTTCCTCCTCCCCTGACACCGGCCAGCACAGGTCTCAGGCCCAGGCCCAGGCTGCACTTCAGGCCATCCTGATACCTGTCACTGCCAATCACAGCCCCCACACCTCCCCACCTCCTACCCCCACCAGAGAAGGCAGGCAGACCACTCACTAGGAGGCTGAAAGACATCCCAAGGTGGGGAGGGCTGTGTCTCAGAGGAAAGAAAACAGTACCCTCACCCTGCCCTAACCTCCTGGATATAGGGGAAGGTGGAGGATTCTTACCACTGCCAGCCCAGGGCAGGTACCAGGGGCAGCTGACATTCACAAAGGAGCCTGGTGGCCCATCTGGCCAACAGGCGTAGTCATCAAAGGTCCGGTTGCAGAACAGGCCTGGGGGCAGGGGGAACAGTCTCTGAATCCCTGCCTGTGCCTGGCCATGGTCTTCCCCTCCCCTCCCCACCCCAGAGGCTGCACTCCACTAACCTCTGTTGAGCACTTACTATATGCCAAGCACTTTCCTCACCCAGCAGGAGCCAAGCAAGGGCACTTGCCACTTATCAGTGGCAGGACCTTGTGCAAGTTACTTAATGTCTCTGTTTTCTCATCTGTAAAATGGGGTATTTCCTGCCCTGTAGGGCTGCAGTCCTCAACCCCTGGTCCTCGGCCTGTTAGGGACCAGGGCGTAGAGCTCCACCTCCCCCCCCCATCATCCCCATTCGTGGAAAAATTGTCTTCCATGAAACTTAGGAACCTAGGAGGGGGTGCACAGCAGGAGGCGAGCAGCTAGGATCTTCATCTGTATTTACAGCCGCTCCCCATTGCTCGCATCACTGCCTGAGCTCTGCCCTCCATCATGAAATGGTCCCTGGTGCCAAAAAGGTTGGGGACCACTGCTGTAGGGCTTCATGGAGATAAAGACTGCCTGTTACATAGATAACTAAACATAGTAAGTGCTCAATAAACAATCCTTATAGGCCTATTTTTAAATTACACCTCACAGATCAGAGGGCAATGGTAGCTCATGAGGCCGAGATAACCTTCCTCAGGTCACTGTGTTATAATTGTAGAGTCAGGATTCAAACCCAGGTCCACCTGGCTCCAAGCTTGTGTTCTTTAAACCACCCCACAAACTCCCTGAAACATTTATCCCTATAAATATGTTTGTTGGGCCTTCAGTCCATGCACAGGCTGGGAGGTGCCGAGGACACAAAATGGAAAGGCTGGGTCCTGCCCTGAGACGCTTGAGCTGGAGGCTGGCGGGGGCTGGATGAGACAGCTAAGCCAGCACAAGGCAGCAGCCCCAAAGCCGACTACAGGCCAACCGGGTAACAACCAAAGATGATAGAGTCCTGGGGGGAGATTTTCTGGAGGAGGTAGTGCTTGAGCTGGACTTTGAACAACCTGAGAATTTTTGGTGGGTGGAAAGGGGGCAGGAAGGCATTGGCAGGGAATGGCTGGGACAACGGGATAGAGGGAGAAGGCAGGTGTGGTGTTCTACAGAGGCAAATGACGCCAACCATGGACTTGGGGTCCAACAGAGCCTTCCGGGGGCTGGTTGGGTGGGGAGCACTGAGGGTGAGGGTGCCACTGGGACTCACCTGTGGCCGGAGGTGGAGCCTCAGTCAGGAAGCGCTGGCACTGGCGTCGGTATTCTCGCCATTTCTGCACTGTCTCTGAGAGGGACACAGTGGCACCCTGGGGGGAGGGCACGGATGGGGGACCTGTGGGTCCAGCCAGCCCCTCTCCTGCCCCCCTCACCCCCACACACGTGGTTTCTTGGTCTCCAGGAGACCTTAGATTCCCACACTCTACCAGGCACTGGCCATCTCTGAAAGGGGGTGAGAACAAGTTGCTGCCACACAAGGGCTCCAGGTGGACACTTTCACATCTTTACTTCTCCAGGGGACTGGGGCATAGCTTGAAGTGTAATAAGCATCCAGAAAATGTCTCCGCATTGATGCTTTTTGCTGGTGTGTGGGTGAAGAGGGAGAGGAGAGTGTGTGTCATTCCTGGTCTCGTCTGACCTCGCCTAGGAGAGGAGAGAGGTTTCCTGAGGACCCAGGGCTGCGTTACTGCCTGGGCTCCCTCCTCCTGGTGCCTGGTCAGCCTGCCTGTTGCACTTTCAACAATTCTAGAAGAGGACACACAGGCCAGAGCGGGAGAGGGACTTAAGGCACACAGCACCCCAGGAAGCAGAGCTAAGGCCGGGACCCGGAGGCCCCAAGATCAGTGACTATGATGGACTACTGGAGGATGGGGAGGTGGCCTTCAGAGCCGGAATGTCCACCATTGGTGTTCCTCCTGCAAAATGTTCTCATTTACCTCAGAGGGCGACACGACCCCCCAGTGTTCCCCTCTAACACAACTACCGAGACCAAATATTCAGCCCAGCTCTGTCAACCAGAAGGAGGAGTCCTGAGGACATGGGGTGAAAGGGGTCAGAGAGGTTCCAGAACACCGAAGTCATACCCACAGTGGGAGGGGATTCCCTACCTGTGAGTAGGAAGATGTGAATCTCAATTTTCAGACCAGGTAACTGAAATGGCTTTTGAGCACACAGACCCAAATAGACCCACCCCACTGAGAACTGTTCCTTCTAAACATTTTTGGGTACCTCCTTCAGATATGTCTTAGGACTGTGGTTCTTTTTTGTTTTTATTTTTTTCCTGAAGAGCTTTAAAGATTATAAACATTCCTCATTTAGAGGCTGCAGACGCTGCAATGACCAGAGAGCCCCAGGTATAAAATTTAGGATCTATACATAATTTAAAACAAAATTTCACTTTTTGAAATCGCAAAAATGTACACAGGTGCTGAAATTAAGATAGCTTCTTTTTAGAAGCTTGCACCCTTGACTTGTAGTGCGCTAAGCATATGCTGGACCTGGTTTCTGGGTAATCCTGCCCTGGTTTAAGCTGGTTTATAAGACGTCTCCCCACGAAGACTCACGTCGCCATGTGCTTATCACTAGCTGCACAGGAAGCCCCAGAGAGGGGGTCAAGCTCGCTCTGAACCCCAGCAACATCCCTGGAGGGAGTATGTGGAGGCTGCCAGTGAGGCTACCCTGAAGGACAGAGCTTTTCTGAGGGCAAAGGTCAAATGTACTTGTTTGGGGGGGGAAAAAAAAAAGAAATCAAACACTGCAACAGCAAAAGTGGTGTTGTGATTTTAGCCACAACTGAGGGGGTGGCACAGTTTTCACCAGAACAAGTCTTGGTGGATCAACCCCACCTCCCCACCCCCTTTTCCCTCTCCCTTCTGTCTTCCTCCAGGTAAAGGTCTCTTCCTCCCTGGCCCTGAATGCAGAGACGCAGGGAGAAATCCCCCTTGATTTCTGTTTCTAGAATGAAAGCGGGCAACAAGCAAGGTCACTGCTGGGAAATGGGGCAGAAGGTGTATCTGGGGCCAGGAGTGAGGACAGAGAAGCCTGTGGAAGCCAGCAGTTCCCCAGTAGGGGGGAGGGGTTAAGGACAGCACCATGAAGTCCAACCTGGCCACACACACTTGTCCCAGGGAGCTTCAAACAGGCAGCACTGTCATCTACTCTGAACAGAGTTGTGGACATAAAACTATCTTCAGACTGGGGCTCCCCAAGGCCCGTGTCTCCCCTCAGACCGGAGCTCCCTCAGCACAGGGCCATGTCTCCCCTCAGACTGGGGATCCCCGAGGACAGGGCCATGTCACCCCCTTTGTTAGGGGGCACCAGCTCAGGGTCTCCACATACTGTTGAGCCCTCAGCCCACCCCTGCGTGCACACACACAGCACAAATTACCCAGACCCCAGGCCTCTCCTACACCTGGTATTTGTGGAAACCGTAAGTGTCTCAGGTGCTGGGTGGTGGAGGGGTGGAGGGGAACACAGGGAATATAAAAATGGTGGACAGAGCCCTGGCCTCAGAGAGTTCTGAGGCTACTTGGGGGTGGGGGTCAAATGCTTTGCAGGACAAGCGACAGACCAGAGGAGGCAGTGGGTGGAAATGCTCAGGGAGTGGTAGGGAAGGGCTCAGTGTAGGCTCAGAGCTCTGGAACTCTGAGCACGGTCAGGTGGGAGCTGTGTGAAGGGCCTGGGGAAGGTTGGGCTAGCCAGGAAAAGCATGGGCATTTCAGCAGGAGGGCTCAGCAGGGACAAAGGCACAAAGCGGGGAACATCAGTGCCCCAGTGTGCAGAGGAAAGCCGTGGACTGTGTTCAGGAGGATTTTCTGGGGCAGGAAGAAAATGGTGGCAAGACCTGGGACAGGTGGGAGGCTCTGATGTGGGACAAGGTAGGGAAAATGAGGCAGGGGACCATCCAGTGCCACAGGGCCCAGGTGCCCAGGTAACACGGTGGAGGGTGAACAGCCTTAGCTTTGGGCTCCCATCTAGGCCTGGGCCTGGCTCACCCATAAATTAGTTTCGTGACCTTGTGCAAGGGTTTTAACTTTTAGCCTCAGCTTACACATGTGCCAGCAGGAATAATAACAGTCCCTACCCCCATGGGACTGGTGAGAGGATCAGGTTAATGCTTAAAACGGCCAGCCCCTGGCACATGGTAAGTGCTCAGTCAATGGCAGCCACACAGAGTGGCTTCTTGGGAATTGGGGCCTCACCCCTCCCTCATTTCTAGGATCAACAAACACCCAGAAGGACAAAACGAATATATTTTCATGCTGAAGGACCAATCATTCTGCTTAATTTGTGACATCTTCCAGCAGGAACCACAGCTAATGGTAAAGTGGAATAGGGAGGAGGCTTGGGACCCCAAGCCCCTTGAGGAGGGGCAAGGTCCTGCCCAGCAGCCCCCCATTTCATCCTCCCGTGATATGAGTCTCTGCTCCAAGCCCGATTAAGTAAAGCTATGGGTGCTGGCTAGTGGGGAGGACACAATGCAGATGCCCCTGCCCCACACAGGGCAGGAGAGCAGGGCAGGGCATGGGGGAGGGGGCTATGGGGCCATGGTAAGGGCAGGTGGGCAGTTTTTAGAATCAGAACTTGCCAGGCTTCACAGGATCTCTCTGAGGTAGATGAAGGCAACTGGGGACAATGCCCAAGTTGGAGGTTACAAAGGGGCATCCCTCAGATTCAGGAGTTTGGAGAGGAAGTAGGAGATGAGAAAACAGGACACCAGGAGGGAGTGGTGTGGTCTGCAGAAAAGAGCACTAGACAAGAGAGTCACAAGTCCATGGTTTAAATCCAAGGGCTTATCTGTTAATGTGGGACTGATGGGACACATTTTATCTTTTGGGGCCTCAGTTTCCTCATCTGTAAAACGGGCATATCATTCTTCTCAAAGAGTTACTACACAGATCCAACCAGATAAAGTCGGTGAAAATCTTTCTGACTTTTCAATGCTGTGCGAGTGGGCAGTGCTTGAAGGAAGGAGAGCAGAGAAGGACGTAGATGGGGTGGGAGCTCCCAAGGTGAAAGGCTTTGCAACACCCCGGGAAGGAACTTCCTCTCCAAAGACTGGCTGCCAACCGGAAGAGGCCCTCCTATTTCTCCCAACCTGTGAATAAGTGTGTCAGATTCTTTCTTTTTTCCAGAGACCGTTTTGGTTGAGGGGAAGGAAGAACGAGATCTCGGCCTCTCTGGGCAGCTGAGGCGGGGCAAGTGGGGGAAGCCTCGCAGAAGGGGGAAGGAGGGCTCCACAGACAGATCTCTGGAGGCCCCCAGTTAGGTCCCGGTCCCAGGACTCCTAGCCTCCTTTCTCTCTGTCACTTCCCAGAGCCCAAATCATGCCTTCTGTCACCTGGAGAGTGGGACTGTCTCTTTGACGTCATTTTTTTTCTCAAGGGCTTTAGATATCTGAACAGAAGGGCAGGGCGGTGAAAATGCCACATACATTCAGTGTGGTAGTAATACTGGTAAAAAAATAATAAAAATAAAGAGTTTAACAAAAAGAAAAACTGTGCATACATTCTCATAGGCACAAGACCTCTCACATGGATACATTGTCACACACAGCATCACACATGCCATCAAGCACATTCCTAATACAGAGACACTGACACAGAGTCTCTCCCACATACACAATTGCTCACAGACTGCCAGGCACACACTCACATGCTGAGACACTGCCCCGATACACACACACACACACACACCCTTGACTGATGCACTTAATCCACACTGTCACGCACATACAGAGGAACTGCCATAGACACTCTATCACAAGGACACTATCGCTCCCACACATGTGGACACACACCAGCATGCACATCCATTCATACGCCAAGATGTCACACTCACACACAGAGACCCCCTATAGACATGGTATCACACATAAGGTCACAAACACATACACACTGTCAGACACACAACTATGTGCTGAGATGTTGCTGCACACACAGGGACTCATTGCCATACAGGCAGACTGTCACACACAGGGTCATGTACCTGTACACAGAAAAATGGGGGCTCAGACAGCCCACAGCCTTCTCCCCCTGGTCTGTCTTTACCTCTCTCTACCTGTCTCTATCTCTGTATCTCTCCATCACACACACACACACACAAAAGAATTTGCCCAGGGACAGGCTGCAGCTCAGGAAGGGCCTGTTTTTTCTCAGCGCAAGGCATTTGAGGGCAGGATGTGGTTTCTTGGTCGCTCCTGCCCTGGCCCCCACCCTGGGTCCATGTCCAGGAGGGAGCCCAGCTCAGAACACAGTCCACACTCACCAAGGCGCAGCCCTGGACTCCATCTGCCATTCCCCAGAGTACTGAGGCCCAGGGGCCTCTGACAGCCCCTCTCCAGGTCCTATCCTGCAGTCCTGGTGAACATGTTCCCATTCCCAAGGACAAACCGGTCAGGTTCCCCAAGTGAATGAAGCTGCCATGCCAGGGTGTCAGTGTCGCAATCTTCTCCACACCCTCTGTTAGAGCTTGTGATCCCTATTTACAGAGGGGGAAACTGAGATTTGGGATGATCAAGTAAGTGTCCTACCTAAGATCACCAGCTAATAGCAGACCTGATATTTGTACCCAGTTCCATCTGGTTTTAACCTCGGGTGTCAAAGGCCTGCCTGTCTCCGCAGCTGACCAGCTCCCTCATGGGGGCCTGTGGGAGGTAAGAAACAGGGGAGGGGAGTGGGCCTCCCAGCAACAATGAAGGGGCGGCCTAGGGCCCCTTGTTCAGAAGTCAATCTGGCCATCCCCTTCCTGCAGGGAAGCTGCCTCCAGCCTCCCAGACCCGCCAGTGCACTGCCCACTCTCAGAGTTTCCCCTTCTGTCCCGCCTGAGTAGGAGGTTTAGGCTGAGAGCCCAGTCCCTGCTCCTCCCTGCTCCTGAACTGCTGGCCCATCCTACACAGGGAGCCCCTTTCTGAGTTCCAATCCCCCCATCAGCAACATTGGGGGGAGTAATCTTGCTGACCTCATGGACAGAAAAGAAAATGCAAAATTGACCATTTTTTAGAGCATCATAGGCATGCATGAGGTTGTGTCATAATTACTGCAGTCTGTCCTCAAAGCTCCTCCCCCCCCACCGGTCAGGTCCCTGCAGCTCCCAGGGATGCTCAGGGCCCCACAGCAGGAGCATCCCCTCAGGGCTCCACCCTCTCTGCTCAGGGCCTGTCTTTTCCTGTCCTTCTCTGCCACTCCAGTCCTGTCATGGCCCCAGGACACTCAGCCTTTGCCTGAGTCCAGGGGCTGAGGAATGAGAGGGGATCAGAGGAAAGAGCAGGTTCGAGAGCCTGACACCCCTGGCAATAGGGACTTTGGGAAGGAGACCAGCAACCAGCAGAAGCTTTCCTCTTCCTTTTGCTTTCTTGCCTTAACCCAAACCAGGGCTGCAAACTTGGCCTGGAGCAGGATGGGACCAGGAGGCAGAGCCTCCCACGCCCAGCCCATAAGAAGAGGTAAAGATGAGCAAGAACCACATAACAGATCTGCAGTCCTGCCCCCCACCCCTGTCCCCTGAAAGATCCCAACTACACCAGGAAAGCCAAAGCCTGGCTGGGGGGTGGTGGGAAAGGGGCCAAAGGAGAGGGGAGGGTGTCTCCTGGGGCTGGGGCAGTGGCTGGGCTAGGGAACAGGGACTGGGGGAGGATGAGTCTGGAAAAGAATTTGGGGGCTGAAAATGTGCTGACACCCTAGCTGAGAGGCACATCTACCTGTCCACATCTGGATTCTCCCTCACCAAGGCAATGGCCCCTCATACTACCTCTCACCTGTTCTGGGACAAATATCAAGGCCTATATAGGCCACTCTCTGAAGATTTCAGTTCTTTAGGTCTGGGGGTAGCAGTGGGGAGGTGATAGGAAGAGACTGTTTCCTGAATAGGACAGGCCACCCAAGCCAGTGCCTCCTGTTTGCTCAAGCATGTCCCAGCATCTCTGGACAACTCCCCTCTCCAAAAGCAGCTGACCACTGCCCCCAGCCTAAGAGCCTGGGGCAGGAAAGGCAGGGAGGTCAGGGAGGGCCGGAGATTGGGGCTGCAAGGGCCCACCTGTCGCCTGCTCTCCTGCTCTCCGGTGGCATCAAGGAGGCCAGGGTGTTCATGTGTGTCCCAGAATGCATTCTGGTGTCTGTTGTCAGTCTAAGGGGTCAGAATGGGAGGTCAGCAGTGTGTGAGGGGGGCTGGCTGCTTCCAGAAAAGCACAGAGCCTTCTGCGTGTTTGCGGCAGGGGCTGGGGGTAGAGGTTCAAGTTCCATCTGATAGGTCACTGGGAAGGACAAGCTGCCACTGCAGGGTCCCCAGGGCTATGAATCAAAGGCTGTGCCCGGGGCTGGTAAGGAGGAGTAAGGAGCAGGGTCTCCACACCTTGGCCCTCTCAGCCCTCCCAGAGCCTTCCCAGGGTCTTTGGGCGGGTGGGGGGGGGAGGCACCACGGGAGAGGGGTCCGGGACATAGGGGTGGGGGAAGTCGGGAGAAGGGGGAACTACTCCAAGGCCACTGACAGGGGTTTGGGAGCAGAAGGACTTGGGAAAGTGGTGTGGCGAGGAGGGAGATGTGGCGCAGAAGTCAGCGAGGGCGGCCGCGGGCCAGCTGGTGCCCTGGCAGAGGGGCACGCGCGGCGAGGAAGTGGGCGCCTCTTTGGCGTTGCGGGAGTCACCCGTGGTCCAAGCCACCACCTCGGCCTCCCGGCCCAGGGACACCCAACTCTGTAGTCCCTACTCCCCCCCGAGGCTTTCGGATCCCCCCGCCTGCGGTCGCGGAGTTTCGCTCAAGTCCTGGCGGCCCCTGCCAGGACACTGCGCCTGCAGCCCGCAGCGCCACCACCCTCCTTGCTGCCGGGGTCCCGGGTCTCACCTGGGGGCGGGGGCCGGCCCTGCCCACCGCCCCGAGCAGCAGGAGCGCGAGGCGCAGCGGGCCGGGGGCGCGGGCCATGGCGGGGCGTTCAGGACAGGGCCATCGCTGCCACCTGCGGAACCGCGCGCGGCGACTAACCCGGGGCGGGCGGCGGGCGGCGGGGGAGGAGCCGGCACGGGGCCGCCCCGCCCGCGGGAGGGGCCGGGCGGGGTCCCGGGTTTTTGGTCCCGGCCGGCCGAGGCCCCCGGGCCGGTCTCGGACCGGGAGGTCTCGGCACTGCGCTCCGAGCGAGCGAGCGCCGCTCGGGATTAGGAAGCGCAGGAGCGGGGCCACCAGCTCTGAGCGCCGGCAGTGCGCTGGGCCAGCTTTCAGCGACAAGCGGCCCGCCTCCCACGCTCGCACCCCGAACCTCCTTCCAGGTTCCCCAGCTCCGAAAAGCCAGACCACCCTCCGCCTGCCTATTCAGGATAACCCGAAGAACACTGAGGTCCGGGGAGCCGGATGGGACTTGTCCAAGGTCACTCGGCTCAGCAGAGCACTCTCGGAAAGTGCGTCTCCAAAGGTGAGATTGACTAAGATCCGCGCAGCGGAGCTACCCTTTCCCCAGGTCCTCTCATTCTCAGGCTCTGTCCTGAAGGCAGGCCCGGGACAAGTCAAGGTTGAGGCTGGGGAGACAACGACCCATGGATCAACAAAGCCATGACAGTCAGAAGGATCTAAAGGTTTCCCTCCATTTGGGAACTTCAGAGTTTCCAGGCAGGGAAGGATGAAGCTTCCCTGCCCACCCCCTGCCTCCTGCTCTTGTACCCATGGCTGGCCTCTGTGCCTCCTGTATCTCTGTCTCCCTGCTTAGTGGAGACTCCATTTTACCTGCCTTTGTTTCCACCACCACCCCTCAACACAGCAGGGGCAGGAGAGCACAGGCTCTTAGCTTCCCTTCTTGCGCCCAGCAGGTGGGAGGGGAATGCTAAGAGGGCACTACATCCTCCTTAATGCCCTTGAGAAGTGGGGATGGGAAAAGAGGATTCCCCTCCAAAGAACCTTGATGTCACTGTTAGGAAGTGTGGGTCATGGTGGCAGCCAGCCCTGGGCCTGCCATGGGGCATGTCCAGACCATTCCAAAGGGAAAGGGATTTTGTGAGAGCAGCTACTTCTGGGGCAGAGAACAGAACTTCTCAATGTCCTGAGAGGGGCTGAACCTGTCTGAGCCCAGGGAGGGAGACAGCCAGTGGAAGGAGCCAAAGGCTTCCATCCAGTAGCAGAGCCCGCTCTCCAGCAAGCTCTATTCCACCACCTGATGGTCATTTATTCCCTTCCCTGCCCACAGGTCAGTCTAACAGGCACTTTCTATGTGTCACTTAGGATTAGGTTGTTCAGCTTCAAGTGACAGAAAACCTCACCCCAAATAACAATAGCATAACTGAGGGCTCTCTCATGTAAAGCAAGGCCAGAGGTTCAGCCCAGCATTGGAGTGGCTGCTCCCTGATCATAAGACTACCTGTGTCTTCCAGGTTCCACCATTCTCTGGTCCAAGGCTTCCACCTACTGACCCAAGGTGGCTGCTCCAACTCCAGCCGTGAAATGTAAATTCCAGACAGCAAGAAGGAGGAAAGGGAAGGTGGGTGCACCCATAAGGGCACATGCTGCAAGAGGCAGCCATCAGTTCACATCCACTGGTCAGAACTTAGTCACATGTGCACTCCTAGGTGCAAGGGAAGCTGAGAAAATATCCTTTATTCTAGGCAGTCATGGGCAAGGTGAAATATTGGGGCTTTTATACTCTAGAAGGCGGCAAAAAAAAAAAAAGATGCTGGGAAACAATCTTCAGACTCTTCTACATCAGGGTTGACGTGGGGACAGGAGAGAGGAAGAGAAGGGATAGAGAAGGTTTTCAGACAGGACTGGGGTCTTTACCATGAATTTATCAACTTCCAGATTACATTTATTTAATAAAAATCTGTTGAACACCTGCCACATGCCAGACACTAAGCTAGGTCCTGGGGATACAATCGGTTATGGTGTCCCCATCTTCAGAGAGACTATATTCTAATGCAGGAGGGACACATTAAACAAATAATTATTGGAGTCATTTGTATTACAATTGTGATAAGCAGATGCTGCTGAAGTCCCACCCTCAGCACTTAAAAGACCACTTTCTCTCTGCCAGGGGGCTTTCTTTGCCAGGGTGGAGCTTTCTGGGTCCAGTGAGTGCAGGGTAGGAACCCCTAGGAGCAGCTGTCAGCCATGAGGACAGGAGTGGATGGATAAATACCCCAGCTTTTTGCCCTTTGAATCGGAGAGCTCAGAGGTATGTACCACAGTCTTCTAGCGGTCTCTAGTGCGATGGATCCCCTGCTTCCCACAGTGGTCACCTGCTCAATAATGCACCCAGTGTTGGCTTTCTTTCCTTGCCTGTCTCACTTTCCAATAGCATGGGACTAGTGTTTCCTGGGGTCACCTCCCAAATACAAATAAACTATTTGTTCTTAAATCCTCATCTTATGGTCTGCTTCTGGGAGAGCCCACCTGAAGGCAGTAGACATATGAGGATATCTAGGGACCATGGGGCGAGTCTCTCTTTTTAACATCTAGGGGTCCAGAAGCCCCTGAGTTTGCTGTGATGCTAGGAGAGAGTATGTGCTCAGGAACACAGTTTTCTCCTTTCCCCACGCTGTTATCAGGGCTCTTTAGAGCAGCAGAAAAGACAAGCTCCCTAAGAACAGAGATTTGAATGGACGGAATACTGTTTGCCAAACTGTTAATAATAACCGTGAAATGAAAACATAGCTACTACTTATCAAGCCTGCACCCTGGCCAGGAGCTCCTGAATGTTTGGTATACGTTGATCTCATCCAGTATTATGGGCAAGTGTTTTTATGCCCATTTTATGGATGAGGAAACCGAGGCTCAGGGATGAAAAGTAAGTTGCTCCTAAGAGCAGAATTGGCATTCATCCCAGGTCCGCCTGCCGCCACAGTGGGTGCAGAAGCTCCCGATAGGCAGCTGGATTTGTGGCAGCACAGAGGACGCAGGCTCCAGCTCTGCCAGCCTGTCTCGGGAGCACCTCCCCAGTGGCTCCTTCCTCTACAGCCCAGAGCTCTGGGACCTGCCACTCGCCCTCCTGCCAAAGGCTTCTCCAGTGGCCCTAGGGTAGGACACTGCCAGCTTCCACTAAGAAAAGTTGGTAATCAGATGGTCTTCAGAAACGGGAATGGGAATAACTGATGTGTGCACCTGAAGAAAAGATGTCGCAAGGCCCGTTCCCTGTGGGGGCTGACCTGAGAGCAGGCCACCACACCTTCCTTTGTCCCTGACAGGAAAACCCTGTCCTTAGTAGGAAGACCTGGCCAGTGGGCAGGACAGCTCTTTCACTTGGGAGGAGGCAGGAGAGAGAAGGAGAAAGAGAGAGAGGGAGGAAGGGGAGGGCAAAGGAAGGGCCGGGGGAGAGGGAATTGCTAGAAAAGACGGGTGTCTCTTGCTCACAGAGTTCAGATTTCTTTCCAAGCTCCATGTCCCTAAGAAACTCATTTACTTCCCAAAGTTAAAGATCACATCCGTGTTCTGAGTGACGAGATGAAGAAAGAGCCAGCATCTTTTAGCCTAATGTAAACACACATGCACACACATACCTACACACAGAGCTTGGGGTCTGACAGTCTTAGATTCAAATCCATCTCAGTCACTGTATATCCCTATTGTTGCTAAGCCTTGGCTTCATAATCTTTAAAATGGGTACAATAATAAGGGCCAACATTTACCAAACACTGGCCTCGAGTCAGGCACTGTTCTAGGAGCTGTGTGTGCTATTTCATCTAATGCTCACCATTGCCCTCAGCCTGGTCATCACCCAAGTCTGAAGATCTGCTGTTGGGAAGAGGCAGAGACCTCAGCATTGGACCCAGGAATCCGCCTTCCACCAGGAGAACGTGGCTGCCAGCAAGTTCCAGGGTGAAGAAGTGTCATAACCCTGGGGGCAAGGGCTCCACCCTTCCATCTCCTGCTTCTTTTCTTAGACCCTGCTCTCTGCCTCCTGACCCAGAGCTCCTGGGAGCAACCCTGCGTTGTAGAGTGGGATCATTTTTATCCCAATTCTGCAAATGAGGATACTGATGCCCAGAGCAGTTAAGTAACTAGCCAAGGTGGCTTGAGATAGCACAAGACAGCCTGGATGCAAACTACCCAGACACACGCAATGACTCTACAACCCACATCTACCACCTTGCAAGATGGTTTGATGACCAGAAACAGCACTTACCCAGAAGCTGGCACAAATACAACCTCAGTACATGGCAGCATTGACACCACTAGTATTCCCCACGGTCCTCCATCTTCCCTGCTGTTGGTTCATCAGCTATGCTAGGTCTCAGCTAGGCGGCAGGTACAGCTGATAATGCCCAGGGCCTCTGGCACAGTACATCAGTACATCCCTTCCTGGCACAGATGGCTGTAGCCAGATCCCCCAGGTCTAGAAAGAAAGAGGCTTGCTAGACCAAAGGGGCCATTTCCCCATGCAGTGCAGTGCACTATTGCTGCCCCCCATTCACCAAGCCAGCCGTGGTTACCAGGCGCTGGGCTCTGTCCAGCTCCCGGCAGTTAGCTGGGGAGGATTTACAGCCTCTTGAGCTACAGTGATTATTGCTCTCTTGGGCAGATGCAGCGTGCTGTATTTCCGAAGTGTTACAGCATCGTTTTCATAACTGACTCCTCTGTTGGGGGAGAAGTCAGTGGGATCACACGCACTTTACTGGGAGGGAAACCGAATCTCACGAGAGGATTTGCTTGAGGTCACTTAGGAAGGTGCCGGCAGGATTTGTGCAACTCTGGACCCAGAAAAAGAAAGAATTGAGGTGAGAACAGCAAAGTTCCTCTTTCTCCTGCGCGTGGGACTCTGGCCAGGAGCGATTGGGTGCTCTCATTCTCTCCCGGGAGGGATTAGTGGCAGGAGTGGGAAGAAGGTGAGAGAAAACCCAGGGGAGGGAGGGACTCACAGGGACAGGGGCTCAGCAAGAGTTGCAGAACCAGCCAGGATGGTAGGTATTGCCCTAAGAGCCGTCTATTCTCTTCCTTCTGACAAGAAGATTGTACAGCGGAGCTGGCTGGATGTGCCCCAAAGCTGGGCACATAGCATATTTGAGTTTCCTGGGCTGCCATAACAAAGTACCACAAACTGGGTGGCTTAAACAACAGAAATTTATTGTCTCATAGTTCTGGGGGCCAGCAGTCTGAGGTGTTGGCAGGGTTGGCTTCTTCTGAGAACCAGGAGGGAGAATCTGCTTGCCTTTCTGGTAGCTTCTGATAGCCTCAGGCATTCCTTGGCCTGTCGATGGTGTTTTCCCTGTGTCTTCACATATTTTCCCTCTGTGCGTGTTTCTCTGGGTCCAAATTTCCCTTTGATATGAAGAATGCCATGAGCTTCATCAGTGACAAGAAGAAAAAGAAAGGAACAAAAAGGATGCCAGTAATCTTAGACTAGGGCTCGCCTAATGATCTCATTTTCACATGATTGTCTCTGTAAAACACATTTCCAAATAAGGTCACTTTCTAAGGTAGTGGGAGTTAAGACTTCAAGATGTCTTTTTTCAGGGGAGGGCACAATTCAAAGCATAAAATGCTGAGACCACACTTCTCAGTCTCCCTTGATGTGTTGTGGCCAATGTAATGTGGTGCAAAGTGATATAGCCACCTCCAGGCTTAGCCCATAAAACCTCTCACAGAATCCTCTGCACCCTCTCTTCCTTCATTCACCTTATTGGACACAGATGCTCTGGTGGAGAATGCCAAGGTCCCCAGGGACAGTGAAACCACAAGACAGCGGGTGCCTGGGTCCCTGAATGACTGTGTGGAGCAAAGCCTCCTGCTGACCTCTGCTGGATTGTAGTGCTAAGCCATTGAGATTTGGGGGCTGTTTGTCATTGCAGTTAGCCTACCCTGACAAACACAGCTGACATGTGCTTCTGAGCCTGTGTAGGGGTAGGGCTAGTTAGTCCAGGCAGAGGGTTTCTGAAAGTCCCCTCTGTACAGCTGCAATTAAGTAGATGGGGCTCCTCGCTTTGGGCCTATCTCCTCTTCCCCTGCTTCCTTCACCATATTCAGTGGATCACAGCGTCAGAAAGGGGATCCTGGCTCTTCTTGGCCTTGGCTCCTGGGCCTGGGGAGCAGATGCATTTGTTCTTATCCACCCGGCCCCTCTCTCTCCTTCACTCCCCCCCCGGCTTTCCCCACCTGTCTGCCTTTTCCTCTGGAGAGAAGATGGGAGCTTGGGAGGGGGTGGTTATGACAGAGCCCGCCCTGCCCTTTCACGGAATTAAAGCTCTTGTGGGAAAAGAGGAAATGTACCAAATTTCACACATTTGGAAATCAAATGGAAAAGAAGTGTCACATGAGGCTTTGTCATTGTAGCCTTTCAGTGCCTTGGTCATGGCTGAGAAACCCAACACGAAATGAAACCAACGTCAACCCTCTCGGGTCTAAAATGAGAGGTTTCCTCAGACTAACATGTTAACTGGCCCAAGCAGCCTCCTTCCTGCTGCTCCCCTCATCGCCCCTCAGCCCAGCCAGGGGAGGAAACAGGGCCAGCCAGGCACCAGAATTCTCTCAGAAAAGAATGATTCTGGAGCCGGGGCTGGGGAAGCTGTTGCTGGCTTTCAGAAGCCAGGATTACCTCCAGGGCAGAGTAAAGGTCACTATAAAGGGATCCCTTAAGGCAAGGGGGGGAAGGACCCCTGGCAGGGCCAGCTCTTGTCTCTGAGCCTTTTGAGTCTCCCCCTCATGCACCACACTCAGAATGGACAAAAGTACCTCCCCTGGCTCCCCACTCACTCTCCTGTCCTGAATGAAAGAAAATGGAAACTCTGAAAGTTTCTGGGCCAACTCCTCTCAGCAACCGGCACCACCATGCCTTGGCTCTCTGATTGTGGGCTCTGTGGTCATCTCCAGCCACCTTGGACTTCACGGGTCACACCCAGATCCTTCTGGAAGCAGCTGCAGCCTTCTAGGACTGACCCTTCAAATAGCCCCTACACCTCCACAGGATCACAGCCCAGAAGTTTTCATTTCCATCCCAGGTCATTTCTCTCGGTCCCGTCTGACTTGTGACATGGAAAAGCATCAGAATTTAAAACTGGCCTATGGTTGGGGGAAGCTTGAAATCTCCCTCTGTTGTTCTGGTCTGACCTCTAGACATGGCCTCAAGTGGACCTGCAGCTTTGCCCGGCAGGTGTCATTGTCTGAGACTAGAGTCTACCTCATTCCTTACCTTTGCAAGGCCCTCTCAAGTCACTTCCTTCCCTGTTCTGAAAGCCCTCACCTTCAATGCACTCAGTGATGCTCTGGTTTCTGGCTCATTTGCCAAATGGGATGGCAAACAAAGCTGATGAACCTACCCAGCACCTAATAACTCAGATGTCCAATTCCCCGCCACCCAGGCACTCTCGGTGGGGAGGGAGTTTCCTCACGGGAGTGGGCTCACAGAATTAATTTGTGATATGAAAGTGCACAAACAGCTCTCCAATGATGCTAGTGCTACAGGAGGGGCCAGAGGACCCAGGGGTCCTGGAATGGGAGACCATGGAGGCTCCTGGGGAGGCGTTGGCAGCACAGCTATGGCTGGGGTCTTGGCTGTGTTCAGCACCAAGGCTGAGGCTCTGAACCTTGTGGAGGCAAATCTAGGACAAGGAGTGGGTCTCCATCACCAGCCAAGCTGCTAGGTCAAGGACATGAAGATCAAATCCCTGAAGATCTATCTATCTCTTCTCCCTGCCCTTCAAGGAATTTGAGATAATTGACTTTTTCCCGAGGACCTGTTCCCTCATGCTTATGCAAAAGCAAACCAGGACTGGCCAGTGGACCAAGTTCAAGGCAACTGTCACCATCAGGGACTACAGTGATAATGTCAGTCTGGGTGTCAAGTGGCCCAAGGAGGTACCCCTTGCCATCTGCAGGCCCATCATCCTACTGTGCTCATGATCATCCTGGTGTGGCTAGACTAGTGGGGGACAAGACCAGCAAGCCCCACACGGTGCCCTGCGTGGTGACATGACACTGGAGATCTGTGCTAATGTGCCTCATGCCTGCCCCCTCACATTGTCTTGACCCAGTGCTGCTGGTAGGTCTTTACTGTCATACCAGCTTTGCCAAGGCCGCCTTTGATGCCACATCCAAGACCCGCAGTGCTGACATCTGGAGAGAGACTGTTCCCCAGTTTCCCCATCAGGAATACACTGACCCACACCAGAGTATCCAGGGGTAGCTGCCACACGGTGCTCTTACACAAGAAAGATCAGCATATTAAACCTGAAAACAAACCAACAAACAAAAAAATCCACAAACAGCATGAGAAATTACTGAGGAGAGTTGCCACAAGCTCTCTTGCAGTCTCCCTACCACTGTCTAGTGTAGGGGAAAGGCCCTGGTCGTGGTGTTGGAAGACTTGAGGTCTCATCCTGGTTCTTCTGCTATTTTCCTTCATCCCCTAAGGCAGATCACTTTAACATTCTGAGTCTCAGTTTTCTCATCTGTGTGATAATCCCTGCTATTGCCTGCTCACAGGATTGCTGTGAAAATCAATTGGGATGATGCGAGTGAAAGAGCTTTGGAAACTGCAAAATGCCACCTAGGTATGAGGGGATCACAGTGATACCCACAACATTCTTGAGCCTCCACGGTCACAGCCTTTCTTCCCAGCTTTCCCCTCATGTGTCCTGTGCTGTAGCCAAATAGAACTGGTTGTCCTGGTTTCAACCCGGCCTGCCTTTGCCCACCTCTGGCCTGTGTTCCCACTTCCCTCCTCCTAAAATGCTCTGCTCTCTTACTTCCTATCATCAAATCCCATCCATCTATCATGGCTCCACCTAAATTCCACTTTCTCCAAAGACCTCTGATCCTCCCAAAGAAAGTCAAGTCTCTTCCCTCTGTGTTCCCATATCCCTTCATCTTTAGGGCAATGACCAATTTCTGACTTACATGGTGGTTATTTGTGTGCAGAGTTTGTGTTCTCTGCTATATCATGTGCCCATGCCTTGGTGGCTCTTGCATCTCTCCTAAGGGTTCGTACAGAGCTCATTGTGCACAAGAGGCACATGTCACCATCACATTTGATTGCAATGAATTGCAAAAGACCTCGGAGATAATCAATGTCTTTGGGGCCTGGAGGTAGAATATGAGCGGCCAGGCTCCAGGGATCAGGTCTATAAACATCTTTTGACAGAGAAGCCCAACTTCAAAGCCTAAGCAATTTTAGATTATATTTGCATTGAAGGCTTTTAAAGTAGCAAAACTTTAGATTCATGTCTTCATGAACAGATGTGGAAGGGGAAATCAATTCCTCATAGGAATGACTTATTTGTTTTTTCATTGCAGTACTAAATATTACACACCAAGTGACAAATTAATGCATAAATTGACCCAGAGACATATATGCCACAGGAGGGTGTACTGATGAGAATAGAGTGTGGCGTGGCCTGAGTCCACATGGCCAAGTGTGGCAGATGCCTGCACATTATGTGTCAGTTGAGTCTTGGTTTCCCAAAAAGATGCCACAGGCAAAGACAACTCTGAGTGTTAAAAGAGCCCAGACTTTTCCCCTGAATAGGGGACATGCTCACGTACTTTGTTTAGGGGGACACATAGTATGTCAGGCTGGTGCCATCTTGCCACTGGCACCAGAGCTGTTCCAGGGCTGTTAGAAGTATGTCATGAGGCAGGCATGGCAGCTCCCTGGTCCCTTCCCACCTGTGCCCTCTGCTTCCCCCATAGAGCTCATCCCTCCTCCAGGACTGGAGGAAGAAACATCACAGACTGGCCCTGACAGAGGTGGCCTTTGGGTCTGCTGGGGGCCACCTGCTCTCCCCTGGCATGACTCCCAGAGTGAGTAATGTAAGCCAGCCAAGCATGAACACAACCTTCCTCCTGCAGGCTCAGCTCCTGTGCTCCCAGGACCCCCTAGGGCAGAATGGGCAGGTGGGCGTGAGGGGCGAGGGCAGGACCCATGAGAAAAGTCACCTGCTCACCTCCTGGGCCAGCTTCCCCACAGCTCAGTGTTCCGTGGGCAGAAGAGGGACCTGGAGGAACAAGAGACCCCAGGCCCACCAGGGAATGCCACAGCAGACTGCTGGAGGCCGAGGGCTGGCATGGGCTTCCAGGGAAAGCAGACCAGGCAGAAAGAGCAAGTCTACTCGCTAAAAAAAAAATTCCACAAACATGGGAAAAAACCAAAAGTGACTGTTTTCCCCAGGAGAGGGGATGACACATGACAGACAAAGCTTCTGACGTAGTCTAGCTAAACGCCAAATAGCTAGGTCTCTGCTCTGGAGAAAGAAGGAGAGAGAAGAGCATTTTCTGTTTGTCTGGCAACCTCTCTTTCAGGTTCTTATCACAATGGGACTCCGGATGTGCTTTAGGGATGACAATAGAAAGGAAAGGGCTTGCATAATCAGGAAGGACTACACAAATGACAGATGGGTGTCCTTATCCCTCAGACACAGGTTGAAATCCCCATCACATGTCTGAGGAGGCTCAGGGTCCAGTGACAGAAAGGCCCATGGATTTGTCAGCTGGGAGAATGGAAAGGAGCACCCACATTCATAGACCCCATTTTGAAGAAGCTGTGAGGGTGCCAGAAAATTAGAGGCAAGAGCATCACATATCTGCACCAGGTCAGATGAGGATTTTGCCTGGAAACAGAAAGGAGGTGCTTAATGTATCAGTCACGGCCTGGGTGAGCACGAGAGGGGAGGCAGCTCCGTCAGGAGAAGCAGGGAGCTGCCAGCACAGTGCCTGTATGAGGCCGGGAGGAATTTCCACACTCCCAGAGGATACCTGTTCAATCAAAACTGTTTATAAAGAAACAACTGTCACCTTGTCACCCTGCCACAGCCCACATTCCTGAGAAGGGTGATCTTGCAAGCCCTGGGGGGATGGAAGGAAGTGTGAGCCCCTACCTCCCTGGCTCCTTTTGGGGAGAACGGAAGCTGTTAGGGTCATCTCCTATAAGCCAACGGCTCCCATGAGGAACTGGTGTTGATTCAGGGTAGACAGAACATTTTCATTTCTTGAGCATTACTGCAAAGTATTTGTATTTATCTCAGACAGTTGGATATGAACCAAGACTTGAGTGTGCAAAGACTATAGGTTCCTTTCTGCAGTCAAAGCCAGATGCTGGACAGTAGAAGCAACAAAGTTCACTAACTTTTTTCTTGTGCGGTCAAGGCACAAGAGTAATTTTTCTAAGGCAAAATACAGCTCTATCCTTCAAAAGTTCTTAGGGAATTTACGGCTCTGAGAAAAATAGCAATGAAGAATGGAGGCTTTCAGACTTCAGTTGTCATTGTGTTTGGGGGTCTTTTCAAAATCTATCCTGTCAACTCTGCTCAGTCCAGGGACTACCTCAGGCGGGGACTCCCTCTTCCCCAGCCTCTCAGACGGCACAGAAGCCACGTCCCTCCGGTCTCTTTCCCACCGCTTCCCACATTCCAGCAAGCTCTGTACTTTTGAGGGAGACGGAGTGCGGTGTCGGAAATACTCTCGATTAAGTTGTTAATATCCTCTGAGGAGAGCATAAGGAGGAAACAAGGAGAAACATGTTCATGATTTGTTTTTAAATTACACGAGGTGGGGAAAGAGGATGAGAGGGAACGGGGAAGAACGCGGGGGAAGGAAGGTAGCGCATGGACTGCACGCCCTGCCAGGACTCCCTCAGGTCCCAGCTCACAGCTGCCTGGCAGCTCAGCCCCTGTACCCCGCGTGGGACAGCCTGCAGGGCCACCCCTGCTCTGGAGCTCCTGTGGGGTGGCTGAGGCCTTTGCTGTGGCTGCCTTGCGGCCCAACTTCTCCCTCAGCCCAGTCCTGTCTCCTTCCCTCCCCCCGTGTGTTGTTCCCAAGACTTGTTTCCAGGAAACCTCCTGCACACAAATCTCCATCTCAGAGGCTGTTTCCAGAGAACAGGACCTCAGACAGGGAGGGGGGAAAGTTTTCAATGTTTTTAGTAAGTGGACAATTTTTATCAAACATAGAGAAGGCACATAAGCCAATGAATGTGTCTATATAGCCCTGGAAAACCCTTGTTGGATTCATTACCCATTCAATATTAGTGCATATTTCTGGATTTATGCTGTATATCCTAACTATTCCTGGAGTGTTGTCATGTGGCATTTTATATATCTAGAGCAGGATCATTTTTTTAAAACTTTAAAAAAAAGACAACATGGGAGATTCTATTAGATACCTAGGATTAAGTCACTGAGGTACTTTAAGTATGAATGGCTTTTTTGGCATTTCAAATGGAAAAGATCTCCACGGTTTCTTAATATTTTTTTCATTTAGGATAGTGAATTATTTTTTACACTTTTGCTCTCTTTTACCCCTTGCTGAATTGTGTTCTTGAAAGTAACGTTTTAATTATTTTTTCTTCTTTTTCACATGGACAAGGAAGCAGTCCGGCAGGGGGCCTATGTCTCAGGACTAGACTCCATGTCTTCTCTCTTGGAGTTTAGGGCTAATTTCTCCGGCCATGTTCCTTCCAGTTAACATACAATGCACCTCCCGGACATTTCTAGAATGTTCAAGAAAGCCTAGAAAAAGTGTGTTAAAATGAACCTACTAATTCTCTTCAAAATCCTTGATTTCAAATATACATTTATTTACACACCACACAAATGCTAATATTTGCCTTGTAGTTTCTCCTCTGTGGACATTATCCTTTCCTTTCAGATAATGAAAACTGCTCAAAGTAACAAGTCAGAGAAACATAACTGTACTATTTTATGTGTACAGTTACAAATTTTAGAGGTTCATGCCATTGCTCCCAATACTGTCTTGCAAAGTACATCAGAGCATGGACTGAAGCCCTTCAGCCTGGGTTCAAATCCCAGCTCTATCACTCACTAGCCTCAGGCAAGTTATTTAGCTTCTCTGTGCCTCAGTGTCTTAATCTGTGAAATGGAGATGGTAATGTCAGTACTAATCTCATAGGGTTGGTGTAAGGATTACATGAATTAATTCTCAAGTGCTTGGACCAGTGCCCGGTGTACAGTTACACTACATTAAGTCACAGACCTCACTGTGAGCAATGGTGAGCACATATATCTTTGAGTCTCTCTTCAGAGACCATGGTAGTTATTAATAAGCATGTGGCTAGCAAAACTGTTCTTTTCCCCATATTTTAATGACACAAGAAACATCCAAACTAGACTCTCCAGGCTATAAACTTCTATATCTTTAGACTCTTTCTGATTATTCTTCGTCTCAACTCAGTTTTCTGAATCACATCATCTTTCAAATGATTTGCTTTACTTCCATTCTGTCATCTCTGTAGTTCCAATTCTCATTTTGTCTTACCTGGTCTAGAAGCCTCTTAACTGACTGACTGACTTCCATTCCTTTAGCAGCCCAGAACCATCAATGGCTCCCCACTGTCCTTCGTGTATTCTAGACCCTCTCCACATGGCTCCTACCTGGCACTCCCTCCTTCCCCATCATTTGCCTACATTACCAGTCAAATTGGGTTACTTGCTGTTCATTTATTCTTTCCCTCAATCAATGCTTATTGGAGGGTTCAAAAGCTAGACTCTGCTCTCCAGAAGATTGCTATGGAGTGGGAGGTAGATGTATAAGTCATTAAATCCTAGGATTAAAATTGCTAAATTCAGTTGCAACCAAATTACCGCAGCAATCAATCTTGCCTGAAGGAGGGGTGGGGAGTCATGGAAGTCCACACAGAGGGTGAGGAAAGGATAGGGCGGTGTAGGCAAGAGCTTTTCTTTACAGCTTTGTTGAGGTATACTTGAAGTATAATAAACTGCACATATTCAAAGTGTAAAATTTGATAAGTTTGACACCTGTGAAACCATCATCACAGTCAAGAGAAGGAACACATGCATCACCCTCCAGTGTTTCCTCCTGCCCTTTTGCATCCTCTTTCTCCTGCACCCCCTCTTCCCAGGCAACACCTGACCGGCTGTCTGTCACTATAGGTTAGTTTTCATTTTCAAAAGTTTATATTAAAAAATCATTCATTATATACTTTTCTTTTTGGTCTGGCTTCTTTCAGCATAATTATTTTAAGATTCATCCATGTTGTAGTGTGCGTCAATAGTTTGTTCCTTTTTATTGCTGAGTAGTATTCCATTGTGTGGATATACCACATTTGTTTATCCATTCACCTGTTGATGGGCATTTGGATTGTTTCTAGCAGTTGGCTATTACGAATAAAGCTTCTTTGAACATTCATATGTAAGTCTTTGTATGGACATACTTTTTCATTTTTCTTGGGTAAATACTTAATATCTGGGTCATATGGTAGCTATATGTTTTACTTTTAAGAAACTGTCTATTTTCCAAAATGGCTGTACCATTTGACATTGCCTTCAGCCATGTATGAAAGTTCCAGTTGTCCCACACAAGAGGGTTTTCCTTGGTAGGGCAATAGCAAGAGGGTGAGCATATGTGTGATGTCACAGAACATCAAACAATCCCAGTGGCACAAGCAATTGAGCAAGTTGAGAGACAGGGTGGGCGACAAAGCAGAAATTTTGTTTTAAACCAGCTCATAAAGGGCTTTGGTATTTGGAATGTACACTCCACATGATGGAAACTCATTCACTGAAGGCTCTGTCTGCCTCTGTCTCTGGACATTCCATGCACTTTCCCATCTTTATACTCTTCTCTCCTTCATGCTATTTCCTTCCTTAGAACACACCCATATACTGTCTTGGTAATGCCCATGAACAGTTCAAGACCCAACTGAAATGCTGCCTTGTCTTCAAGTTCATCCCTCCACCCTCAGTTTCCTTAGCCATTCCTTTGATGTTCACCCATGGCCCCAAGTCACACACACTACGCCTCCAGTTCCAGGCGAGTCCCCCATCCATCTGAGGTCTCTAACAGCAGAGAGTGTACCTGTTCATGCAACATCACCCACAAGATCAACCAATCCCTGTAGAAGACATATCTCTGGACACTTTTCTTTTGGTGTTATTTTTAAGGAAAGTCCAAACTAAGGTAACTTTTAAAGTCAACGGAGGTATAACTCTCATTGCTCATTTTGCCGAGACCAAAATGAGAAGATGTGGACTGAGTCCAAGGAGGAAGAACAATTACCTCCCCTCTCTCCCAGCTTGCATCGGCTTAACCATCTCCTCTATCTTTTGCTCTTCTGTGCTCACCAGGTCTCCCTCACTCAAGTGTGGAAAATTATGTAATTAGTGAAACAGCAACAATTTTGCAGAGAAAATGGTTATGTGTTTATGGAAGTTCAGTAGCTCAAAATGTCGAAGGAAATCATTTACTGGGCCTGGAGAAAGCAGAACTGGGCCCTGGCCAGTTCTTGGCAGAACTAGGGACAGCTGAGAAGTATTCGCCATAAAGAAGACCATTCTGAGGCACTGCTGGGGTGCCAGGTGCCCACTGCTGGGCCTCAGTGCCTGTCTCTCTCCTCTGTGTTGACACAGAGCAAAATAAGCAGCAACAGCAGAGAGTTCCCAGGAAACGGTATGCACGTGGCTTAAACAGTCTCATCAAAGATCTTTGCTCAACTTACATCTTTGCTCTTTCCCCAATTTCCCACAAGACAGTCAAGTCATTAGAGAATGTTGAACCTAATCGTTATTCTCTGAAAACCTATCGTGACATCCAGGGGTTTAGACTATGCATTTGCCTTCCACTGTTTTAGCAACTGGACAGGAGTACAACAAAACATGTGTGTTTTATTTTGGAACATGCAGTTTGGTTTGCTATAACATCAGGATGCTTCACTTTCTCTGTGCCCACTTAGACTGGCAGGTGCTTGCAAATTCTAGCCTCAGTTCAGAAGGACATTCTTGCCAGAGAATGCCACCTTTGCTTTAGTGTATGTATTGGCCAAGGGAAGAATAAATTTAGAGATCTACAGTTAGGCCAAGGACTTGGCTACTTTCTTTTTTAAACTGCCTTTATTTTTTAAAAGTTCTACGGCTTTGACATCAAATCAATATCAGGAGGATACCAGAGGCCACTACTACTGGACAATTTTCATTTCATAATATGTTTTCTACTGTTTGAAACAGTAGGCAGGACTGTTTGGACTGTGGCAGAATTTCCTCTGGGTCCTTCCCTAGACACCTTACTTGGACGATTGCTTGGCCACCTCGTTTTGTTTATCATCAGCGTCTCTGATCAGGGAAACAGAAGGAGGAAAGGGAAGCAAGGCAGCTTGAAACATTCCCTCCTTCAGAACAGACAGAAGGAATGAAGTTTGTGCCTTTAGCTTGGGGCAGGCCCAAGGGCTCTAGATGAGAAGACGAGGAGTGACGCGTCTTCACTGTCCTGAAGCTGCATGAGCATTCAATGTAGGACCCCATCTGTTTGTTAAATTGACAATTTCCTTCAGCAGGAAATAAAGGTTCAAACTGAGTTTCAGACTAGCTACAGAGTAAGGAATAGCTTCACTTTTTAAAGACTTTGCTTTTTAAGACATTCAGCATGTAACCTAATTTCATTTAATGGAGTTTGTTTTTTCCTTCTCCATTTGCTGCCTAGAAATGTGTTTCATTATCTCCTGCAGAATTGGGGTTAGGAGGGAGCCAGAGGGTCCGAGTTCCCTGGGCCTCAAAAGCACTAAAAAATAAAACAGTATTAAATAAAATTAAAATATATTACAACAGCAGCCATCCCAGTGTATTTTCTGTCTCAAACACTTTACGCTACACAGCTGTACCACTGAGGGGTACTGACTGCAGCCCTTCAATTTCCATTTCAGAAGCATGGAGAGAAAACTAAACTCAAAAGAGCAAATGATAACACATTAGCACAAACCCAGACACGGGTAGGTTTTATTTGAGGGAAAGTGGTTTTTATTTGAGGGAAAAGTTTTTTTTATCCACTAGGCTCCTTTTAGGATGCAACATGCCAATATGTTGTTTTAGATTTTTAAAATTCAAACCTTCCAAAGTGTTATAACATCAAGGTAGGACTGTATCTTTAAAATAATTACAATAGAATATGATTTTCTGGAATAAAAAGCACTAATTTAGAAACATTTTTTTGAATATTGATATCAGAAGAAAATACACACACAAGCAATTTTAGAACATCATCTTTTTAATTTAGAAAGAGTAAGCGAGCTGTTATCAGGGAGAAAAGACACACACACACATCCTCCAGTCCCTCAATAGCACAGGCTGTCTGTGTGGCTCCTGGTGCCCTCAGCAGATAGAAACGAACCTATTTGATGTCACACAAAAGGGCCACTCCTCTCAGGATCCAGTGATCTGGGGACAACACTGTTCGCAAATATACCACAGTGATGAAAGTCAAATCGGTGCGCCTGGGTTTCTTGTAAATAGGACACACGTACAGCCTGGGGTCCTTGGGTGCTGTGGAGTTAATGGCAAAGATGTGCAGCACAGGTATCTGTGTGAAGAGCACCTTGGGGGTTGATTCTGTGAGCTTCCCATTCCGTCTGTCCCAGGCCGCTCCGTCCATGTAGAGCCCATAAATATACACACCTTCCTGGAAAAGTCAAGCATAAGGTAAAAGCATTTTTTAAAAAATTAGGTGCTGCAGTATAGGCATCAATTAGTGTAATAAAGGTTGTCAGTTTGGAAAGAAAATATACACCAGTCTTAAAATGCTACCAGATGAAGAAAACACCACTGGGCACATTGCATTTGCAAAATACTGAGCCCAGTCTTCCCCTGCAGCATATCTTGAGGCTATAAGCACTGTGGAAATGTTCCTGTTATTGGTTATTTGAGTGTGGGGGTGGCCTGTGTGGGCAACAGACTTAGCTGGCAGCACCAAATCACCTCTGCAGGGAGGTAAAAGTCTCTGAGAGGTCTGGTTTGAGCTGGTGTAAGGTGGGAGTATGGAACAGGATTTGGCGCTGGTGAAACATGGGCTCTCAGCCCACCCTGGCCAAGCTAACCTAGGCTCAACTCCATGTCAGGGTGAAGTGGGATTTGCCACAGCCAGGCCCCGCCAGCAAGAGAGTCAGAGCGAGGGTACGTGGCAGGGGCGAGGGGGTGCAGAGTTGTTCATCAGTGTCTGACTGCCCTTCCCAGCGTCTCTCTCACACAGTAAGACCTGCCTTTGAGGTGCTCACCATTTAATTGGCGATACAAGACACACACGGGCACAGGACAATTTTTAAAAAGACATGAATTGAAGAGCAGCACACCCTTGTTCCGGGGCTGCCTGAGGAACAGTACTGAGGGGGAGGGCAGCGACTTCTGAGGTGAAAGGTCCCTGTGGGCTCAGGGGCCTTCATGGAGGGCACAGCCTTGATGTGGGCCTGGAAGGGTGAGCTGCATTTGGGAAGACAGAGAAGAGGGCAGGCATCCCAGGCAGGGGCAACACTATAAAGGGCAGGGTCCCGGAAAAGGCCAAGCATTTTACTTAGCAGATGGTTCAATGGTTACAAGATAAGTTAGGAAGAATCTGGATGCCAAGCTGAAGAGTTTGAACTTTATCCTGTAGGCAGTGGGGAGCCACAGAGCACGTATTCACTAGAAAAGAAAGCCTATTGGGAGGCTCCAGTAATCATGCAAGCTCATAAATACATTCATGTAGAAGACAGTCACCATTTTCCCATTTCCAGTGAGGATGCGGGAAGGGGAAGGAAATGTATTATAATAAAAGATAGTGAGAGTAGTTGCAAAGTGTCTTCTAGAATCTCCTTGTGTGGGCTAACAGTATGAGGATCGTGGTGTTTTTTTTTGGTTTTTTTTTTTGAGACAGTGTCTCAGTCTGTAACCCAGGCTGTAGTACAGTGATGGGATCATGCTCACTGCAGCCTCGAACTCCTGGGCTCAAGTGATCCTCCTGCCTCAGCCTCCCAAGTAGCTAGGATGACAGGCATGCGCCACCAGACCTGGCTAATTTTTATAATTTTTTATAGAGACAAGGTCTCGCTATGTTGCCCAGGCTGGTCTCGAGCTCCTGGGCTCAGCTGATCCTCCCACTTCAGCCTCCCAAAGTGTTGGGATTACAGGCGTGAGCCATTGCACCAGGCTGAGAACTGTATTTTTTGAACCAAAAACTGAGGCACATGGTTTGACAGTAAAACCATGGGCAGTCTCAGGGCATACTGTCACCACCATTAACTCTGTGGGTGACAGTTAACTGCATGAACAATGTGATCACTTAAAAGCCATTGTACAGTAAATTATATCCTTCTATAGGGTACTTTCAGTCTCAGAACTTTAAAAAGTCATTGTTAGAAGGTATGATAGAATAGTGTTACCCAAAAATTCATGTCACTTAGAACATCAGAATGTGACTATTTGGAAATAGGGACTTTGCAGGTGTAGTTAGATTAGATAAGGACATAGTGAATTAAGGCAGGCCCTAAATCCAATGTGACTGGTATTTTTATACGAAGAGGAGAGGACACACAGAGATATAGACAGGGAAGGATGTGAGACTGGAGGCAGAGATTGGAATGATACATCTACAAGCCAAAAAGTGCCAAGGATTGTCAGCACCCACCAGAAGCTAGCAGAGAGGCACAGAACCAGATTCTTCCTCAGAGCTTCCGAGGAAACCAACCCTACCTTGATTTTGACTTCTGGCCTCCTAAACAGAGAATAAATCTCTGTTGTTTTTAGCCACTCAGTTTGTGATACTTTGTTATGACAGCCTTAGGAAGTGAATACAGATTTTGATACCAGGAAGCAGGATGCTACTATAACAAATACCTAACAGAGTGGAAGTGATTTTGGAATTGCATACTAGGTAGAGGCTGGAAGAATTCTGAAATTGCCTTGCAGAGATTGTTGGTAGAAATAAGAAGGTTAAGGTGCTTCTGGTGAGGTCTCAGGCAGAAATGAAGAATGTGTCCCTAGAAACTGGAGAAAGGGCAATCCTTGTAATAAAGTGGCAGAAAGCTTGGCCAGAACTTGGAAATCATCTGGCCCAGCCCCCTTATTTGACAAATGAGAGAATGAAAACCAGAAAGGGGGAAAAGGGGACCGAGACTTACTGAGAGTCTATATGGGGTCCTGCACAAAGCCCTAAATGATCACAGTTAAATTCTCACAACTGCCTTTAATGAGGTTGAATTATCTTGCTCACTTTATAGATGAAGTTAAGGCTCAAAAAAGTTAAAGAACTTGCCCAAGTTCATTGGGCAGATCAGCATCCAGGCAGTGGCTCTTCCCCCAGCCAGGCATCTTTCCACCCAGGGGCTGGAGCTAGTGGGGACGCTGCTAGAACTGGCCCCAGAGCTCCAGCCTGCTAGTCCATGTAGTCTCTACCGCCCTCAGCCCTGCTGTGCTGCCCACAGTCGATTCTGCGAGTAGCCCACAGCAGTAGCTGAAGATGTGTGGAAAATCCTTTTTAGCAAACACAAGCATAACTTGTAATTATAAAGAAATGCAGTCTGGGGAGTCCCCAGAACTCACTAGACCTTGTCATTAACCTTCCACTCCGGCAGATGGAGAAGGCTTTGACATTGCAGTCTCCTGGTTACAACGGAGGAAACTCTCACTGCAAAGCAAATGGACTTAACTGAGGCACTCATAGCTCAATTTTAAGTAGAACTTGAACTTTCAGCCCTGCCTCCAGAACTGTCCTTGCTATTGCCCAGCACTGCCTACCGCAGGGGGTGACATGATCTCCTCCTTGGTCTGTCTCAGAACATCGTTGTGGATGGTCACAGTATCCAGTGCCCAGCCTTTGTGGGCACGGGTCACTTCTTGCCTCATTGCTGTGAGGAAGCCTAAAAAAAAAAAAAAAAAAAAAGGAAAGAAAAGATTTTGATGCCTTGGTGCAGTCCACTTTAGAAACAAGGAGAAAGCAGTGTTCAGTGTTACTTGCTTATTGATCTCCAAACTTCGTGTCCATCCCAAGAGGAGCTGAGACCAATCCCCAAGGGGACATGTCTCTCTGTGCTTTGTTTCTATGGGGACCTGTGATGAGCAAAATCTTTCTCACCAGCTGACAGCAAGAAAGCAGCACCCTTTCTGCATAGACTGGGCTTTGGTTTGAAATGTTCCCAGGATTTCAACTGCTCAAGTCCTAAAGGACTGTGACCCAGTCTTAGCTCATAATCTCTATCTGAAAACACAATATCAAGGAATAAGACCAGAATGGTGAACTATTCTGAGAACCGCATTCCAATTAAACTTGAATCAAACCATTATCAAGCTTCTGTTTGCTATAATGGAACAATTTCATTTAGTCTAAGGAAATAAGGCATAATGCCAAAATAGAAAACCTGACTTTCAATTTGATCAAACAAAGCAATCACACTGGAAAGGAAAGCTACATGTTTTAATGTACATAATACAGTTATTTAAGACAATATGTGGTTCCACATACTGTGGTCTTTCTTTAAACTTAATATTTGCGAACCATGCTGTTCAATTCAATAAGAGAAGTCTTTTTTGGAGAGTAGCATTTGATGTTAGAAAAAAATACCCTAGACTTCAAAATGGACTTCAAAACCTTAAGGAAACTTATCTTTGACCTGTATGTTATATTTTGGCCTCCGTGTAAATATTGAAAATCCAGAGGCTCTCTAGTGAGTAAAATTGTAGAATGTGCATGTCCCTGCTACTCCTAGATTAGTGAGCTCTGAGAACCAAACCAACACATAAGTGATAACATTTTATCAGGTATAAATGGGAGCAGGAGGAGGCGGGAGTTGCAAAGCATAATTACAACACTGAGTTAAGATCCCCTGGAGTTAGAAACAAAGAGTAGGCCCCTAATCTGGCTTTACTGAAGGAGTCAAGTTCTCCCTGTTATTAAATTAGACACCTGGAGAGGACTCACGTGGTCCTTCTTTCATTCATTTGTTCAATCTCTCTGAAGTGGCCACCGTGTACCAGGCACTGCTCTAGGTGGGATGACCACAAAGATGAAAAGGCCATCCATGGGCCCCACATTCAAGCACCTCAGTCTAGAGGGAATGTGGAGTGAGGCAGGACATTGACACAGTGTCCTTAGGAACAAAGGTGTGAACAAAGCTAACCACTTGGGAAGACAGCTTTGGGAAGGTGTAATGGAGAAGATGGAGTTGAAGGTGACTCTTGAAAGACAAGTAGGACTTTGCTGGATGGGACAATTCCAGTAGAGGAATGGCATGTACAAAGGCATGGGGGGCTGGGGTGGCAGGTAAGGTTAGAACAAAGGTAGGGGTGTGATTTTTTTCAGGATCAGAATTTGGACTTGATTCTATGGATGGTGGGAAGCCACTGAATATTTAAAGTAAACAAATGATTTGATTGTATTTGCATCTTAGAAAGCTTACTCAGAGCAAACACTAAAATAGGATTTGTGGTGCTAAAGAAAGGCCCTTGCATTAATCCAAAAGAAAAGTTGATCAATTAACCAGAGTAGCTAAGGGAAGGACTTTTATAGGATATTCTTATAAAGCTATAGTTTCATGAAACCAAGAGTGTCTAATAGGAAAGGATGGTTTTGTGATAACAAATGTTGACTACAGAGGGCAGGAAACATAGTGGAAGTTTGCGTGGCAGCAATTGCTGGTCAGTGCCTGTACTCTATGTGAGGTCGTTTGAGGTGATTTGATCAACATGTGATTACGATGACTTCCATTTTAAACACTGGGGATCCCATGCTTTCGTAATAAAACATTTTGTGTGTTTGCCAGTCAGTGGTACATATGACCACAATAATAAAACCCAATTCTTCCTTCTAAGTCAATCCATGAAAATGTCATTTTCATCATTCAACCTTAAGTGTGCTTCCATGTGCTGAATTAGACACTGTATATCCAAGCAGAGTACTTGGAATTAAATTGATCCTATTTTATGATCTTTTAAAATTCATCACTGATATATAAATCTACAAGGTCATAATGTACAAGGCATGAATCCTGGTCTTAACCATCCATTTGCACAAACTGAATAACTGAATTTTTCTATAACATTTTAAGTTCCAACTAATTGCAAATTTGACCTCACTCCATGTGGCACTCAGGACGATGCCATAGGTGCCAGGTAAGGAATGAGCTGGATTCTCTCTTATGTAGCACACCTGCTTCAAAGACTGTAGTCATTGTTAGAAGCTCTGAAAAACTTGAGTCCAATTATGGAGAGACTATTTCCTTTCTTCTCCCTACTAGGAAGTGTGCGTACATGAGGTTGTTCAGCTGACTCCAACAATAAGCCTCCTAATGCTTAGGAAGCATTCTTAGTATGCCAATAGGTGGAATCTAGAACACATTTATGTCACCTTGAGCTACTAAGAAAGAAAAATGTTAAATAAATACATTTGAGGCCTGAGAGTGGAGGGTAGGGAACTATTCCATGGGCCATTCCCACGTTCAGTGAACATGGAGAAGATACGTATTTTTCAAGTCTTGATGATTTTGATTTGGAGGGTAGTGAATACAATGAATTGTTCATTATTGAATTTAAAATGAACAACTATCTTTCTTGTAGACTGACTAATGTCTACAAGAGTCTAATGGAATCAAAATCTGGTTTTTTTTGAAGCCTGTATAAAGGCTATTGATATGTTTTTCTTTACAAGAGCTGTGTTAATTCCTGTAATAGTAGTAATCCAATATTTTAGCATACTAATTATGTTGTTTGACTTGTGCAATCAGTTGACATAAGAAAGCTGTAGAGTAATTTGAGTATCATTCTACACAAGGTCTTAGAAAAGAAAAAAGAAATAACCAATCAGGAAGTTTGCTTTTCCCAAGTTTATAAGGAATTGGTTAGTATTCTGTAATGATGGTCCTATACCAAAAATAGGCAACTTTTTTTCTTTAGTAAACGAACGAGTTCCTATGTAATGGGCCTTAGGCTGTGCAGTATTTCCTGTCTAATCAATTACTAAGCCTCCCAGTAGCATCTTGGAAGATGAGGAGAAGTGATGTTCCTGCCGCAAGTTTATGACAGGCAGTTTTTTCCCCAAATGAGAAGCAAATTCAGTTCATTGGTAAGTTAAATAAAAGGTCAGAAATCATTAAACAAAGATGGGGTTGATCAACCCAGTTGAATAAAAATGCACCGGGCACCTTTCCTGACTCTTTGCTAGATGCTATAAGGCAGGGACCTCAAACTGCCGAACATTAGAAATACCAAGGAAGCTCCTAAAACTCCCAATTCCCAAGTCACAGTTCAGATCAACAAAATCAGAATCTCTGGAGTGGGACCAAGGCATCAGTATTGTGTTAAGGCAGGGCTTCTCAAACTCCAGTGCTCAGAGGAATCGGCTGGGGAAGGGGGTTTAATGAAAATGCGGGTTCTGATGCAGTGGGTAGATCCAGGGTTCTGGAATCTGCAGTTCTATCCAGCTTCCAGGGGCTGCTGCTGGCTGGTGGACCACACACGGAAGCAAAGGTCTACAGTCAAGGTTCTTCACACATTAGAGTGCCCAAGGGAGCTTTTAAGAAAATTGCTTGTACAGACTGTAGAGGCCTTATCCCCAGAGATTCTGATATAATTGTTCTGGGACCCCAGGCCCTGGTATGCATTAAAAGCTCCCTGGGGGATTTTACTGGGTAGGCACGTCTGAGAATCACTGCTCTGTAAAAAGCTGTGCAAGACAGGTCATTGACCATCACTGATCCACATTTGTTTTAAGAACAAGTTTGACAGATGGGAAGAGAAAGGCTCATAGTAGGAGCACGATATTAGGAAGGCTGTCACTAGTATGCGCTCACTCCTTCCAGGGCCTCCTGAGCCGCACACATTCTCCGCAATGTCATTAATCCAGGACATGGTCGGTTCCGGTAAAACTTGAGTATAAACGGGAGACTAATTCTCTCGTCAAGGTTAGGATTAGCCAAACCCACCGTGTCCCACATTCCAAAATGTAATTCCCCGCACTGATCTCTCTCTTCCTTCTGCTAGTTTATGGCTCCTTCCCCTTAACCAACCTCCCACTTCTGCCCTCTCTCCCCAGCCTTTCCGCTGCTCCCTCTGGCATGGTTCTGCGGTGGACAAACTCCCGCATTTTCCACCTCTTCACGGAGCATTCTCTCCACCTCCTCGTCCTTACTGGAACCTGGCTCAGCCCTAAAGACCTTGCCCTTCCCAGTCCTTCCGCCCTTTGTGGGAATCCCTGCCACGCCGACAACCACAGCCTCTGGCCGTGTGTCCCTCCCCTCCCTGTCCTTGCCATCTGCCCACCTGCCCATCTGCCCACCTTGACTGAGCACCCTGGCAACACCGGGTCTCTTGCATCCCCTGCAGCATCCCGACTTCTCGGTTCCTTGACCTCATCATTTTTTATGACCTTCTCCTCAACTCCACCCCCTTTCTTCACTTCCTTCCTTGTTTAGTCTAGATCCATCCTTCTTCTCACTTGGCAAGACCCCAATCATAGAAGCATTCAGATGTCCCCTTTCTCACTCCTACACCAGGCTGCTGAGTGGTACCAGAAACCGTCACACAGCCGCCACCACCACTGTTTACCATCAGAGCCTCAAAAGGATCCTTGAAGCCACTTAGCAGCCCTTCCCTGTCCCCTCAAGCCCTCTTTCTCAAACTTCTCCCATTCTCCTGAAATCTCTCCTCCAACACGTTCTTGCTCTCAAGATGCTGTTGTCCCCTTCTTCGATCACAATGTAGAAACCATTATATGGGAATTTTCTTAACTTCTTGCCAGCAAGCCTACACTACGTTTATTCACTGTGAATATCTATGCTCATTCCTTCCTCATTACTCTTGTTACAGTGGGCGCCATGTCCCTCCACATGCCTGGAGCACATCTCTCCACTGTGAGTGCTGTGTCCATCTCCTCCCGCCTCTTCTACCCCCTCTCTGGTATCACTGGCTTCTCTCTCTCTCTCTCCTGGCTCCTTCCCACCAGCATTTGTACAGGCTCGAGCCTCTCCTATCATTAAAAGAGAAAGAAAGAAAATCCTTCCTTCTTACAGCTACTCCTTCAACTTGCTTCTCCTCTTCAAAGCCAAACGTCTTGAGAGAATTACCCCTGTTGTCCTTCCTCACTCTGTCTCTCCATTTTCTCATCCCACTCACCCTGAGATCAGACTCCTCCACCTCCCCCACCTACGCCACTGAGACTTCTCTTGCCAACAGTCTCCTTGTTGAAAAATCCATTTCACCATTTTGGCCCATCTTACTTGATCTCTTGCAGCACCTGTCCCTACTTACTACCCTCCCCTCTCCTTGTCTTCCATGACACTGCGCTGTTCTGGTTTCCCTCCTCCAAGCTGTTTGACATGAGGGGACCATTCACACAGGTTCAGGTGATCTGCAGGATGGTGCACAAACAAATACGGCAGAATCCTGACAAGGGTGGATTGGGAGGAAGATGACCAGAGTGTGGCACTGGTGAGGTTCACGGGAAGATGGAACATCCTCCCTTGGCAGTTGGAAGTGAGGAATCAGAACTCTACACTGGGACTTCAGATGAGGTGGTTACAGGAAGAGATGAATAGCTGCATCTGTGAGGATGGCTGAGGTCACGAGGGGGCCAAGGCCAAGGGCAGAACTTGCCTGAGAACAGCACACGGAATAGGCTGAGAAGCAGCCCTCTGAGAGGTAGGGAGAGCTCCAAGGAAGGGCACGGATGAATGCCAAGGTGAGAATGAGTTTCCAGAATCAGCATCCTGGCTACAGCCAGGGTAATGAAGTTGGCAGGGAGGTCATTAGATGTGGTCTTAGAGGGAGCAGTTTCAGTGTAGTGAGGGAGGCTGGCCAGATTACAAGGGTCAGCGTTGCTGGTAAGGAAGGTAAACACGTGCAGAGACTAGAATTACAAGAGATGTGTTTGTGTCTAAGGCTAGTGCATAAAAGCCCCTCACACACAAAGGGCAAGCAGGATGGGTTGTCATTCACTCAGAGGCACTTCCATAGTCCTGTGATTTGGGGACAGGGCAGGTTAGTGCTGTTGCTCAAATTGAGGTTTAGGACCTTGAGGTTCATTCACCTAATTCCCCCAGACATTAAGGGCACCTCTTATTCATCAAACAGTAGCACTGGGGCATGCTTAGAATTGCCACTAGATTAGAAGATATCCCCCAGTCCCTTCCAGTCCCAAAGTTCTACCAACCCTTGGTGCACTTTCCCACCTCAACAAATGGCAGGCTTATATACCTGTGATCAAGACAAGCATTCAGAAATTGTGGCTAGCTGATGACACTGCCCTGTCAACAAACACACAGGCAAGAGGCTGTGGATTATTATTCTAGAAACACAAGATAACAGGACAAAACTTAGCCATCCTCTTGCTTCAGCAAAATCCTCTCTAACTGAAAAATCTAGATTTGTGTTAGGGAATAGTAAGTTGTCACTGATATCTGTTATGACAGACTGGTGTGGCTTGTCAAGATATTGAGAAAAACAACATAAAAAACTAGCACAGTTTGGCATCTTGATGGCATCAAGCTCCAGATTGAGTCAAACATTCGGAAAATAATGATGCTGCGTGGTTCAACCTGATACAGAAGCGTGAGACGTGGGGAGCGCTCAGCTGTTGCCTCATTTCATTAGGAGCACCTGTGAGTCAGACCGCACATCACATGGCAAAGTGTTGCTGTCAATTAAGAAGTTCTGAAAGGCAGTCAACACCCCGGCTTGAAGTCAGGCTCATTATAACTCATGTTCTTTAGGTTTAAACACATCCCCGTATACAGCACAGACACACCCACACACTCAAACTCACACAGTAGAATCTAAATCATGTGTACGTGATCTACTGAAAAGGTATGCCTACGGGAAAGAGAGACCAAAGCAATCCTTTGAGAACCCCAAGACACACAATCTTAAACAACAAGTGCATATGTGCACCAATAAGTGCTAGGAAAACCCAATGGCGCACAAAGGTTCTTCTGACCTGAATAATCTACTGGGAAGCAAATCCACACACTGAAAAAAGATGCACATTGAATACATATTTTATAGAGACACAGATACAGAGAGCTTGACTATTTTAATAATCAAGTCTAATTGCCACACTGTTGAACTTGTCAACTGCTACAGAAATTATTGTGAGGGGGGCTGAAAATACCACACGAGCTCCATGGTGGCTGACTCAGCCTCTTCAAATATGACAGACGAAATGTCAGGCTGCCCATAAGGCAAATAGCAGTGCTACAAACAGCAGGAGCTCAGACACTGACCAGGGGCAAATGAAGCATGTCACCCATCCTTGCAAGTCATTTAGGCCTAAGGAGCAGTCACCAGAGGCACAATGGGAAACACACACCAAACAGTATCAGATGCCATATTACAAGATGATAAAAATTGACAGTCATATGTAAATAAAACATTTTCAAGTGTTTTATAGACTTCTTTATAGTCTAGGTGATTTTGACTACAGTCTATATATTCGTGATGAAACTATGGCCTCTTTGCAAACTACATTGTGTTTTACTTAAATGTGTGTATGTGTGTTTTTTAAACCCATTACTACTTAAATATTTTGAACTAAAGAAAGAAATTATTTCATTGAAGGAGTCTGGGTTAGAAGACATAAAACCCAGGAGACATATTCATGTTGAGAAACCAATTGTTGATGTCAAATAGTGGGCAGAGAGGCTTTCAGTTGGAAACAACTTTATCTGCACACTACCTGTGAACATGCATGGAGTTGCTGTAATCTTTATGTTTTCCACACTTGGCCAAGTGATGTGGAACAGAAAGTAGTTTGTCCCTCATGTCATGAGAAGGAAAAGGAAGCAGAGAAGTGATTAGTGTACAGGAAGAATTTAATTCCAGTCTTCTGTGCAACTAACAGAAAGCAATCATATTTAAGGGGGTGTGTGTACTTGTGTATAAAGGGTAGGGCGCTTGAATGTGTCCAGGCTTTATGAGATGTAGATAGCCAAGAGAAAGAATCAAAGTCTAACTTGTAAACAGATGTGTAAGAAAAGAGAAAGGATTAATATTATTAACAAGCGAAGGCAAGTAAGAAATCAACTGAAATGTGTATCTACATTTGTATTTCTTTATTGTTCTGGTTTGTAACGTTTCTTAACAAATATTAACAAGCAGAGATTGGTTCATATTAACACTTTGCTCTTTTAAGTTACGTTTTTGATGAAAAAAAAAATAATCACTGAAAGAATTTGTGTGCTGTGATAAATGATAGGACTTTGTTATTTGTGTCTATGGAAAGCCAGGATGAACCAACCCCACTCCCTTGGTTTCTGAATATCAAAAATATATTCAACAACCTTGCAGTTTTAAAAATCACTGGTCCTTACACCTCTCCTGAACTCCAAGTCAGCCAACAGCCCTCTCCACCTTGATGTCCTACCAGCACTATCTGACAAATCCCACGTTCCTGCCTTTCTGCTCAACCCATCCCTCTTCCAATGCTCCCTGTCCTGGATCTTGCTCTCTCAGAGAGCCCCATTTAATCACTCCATCAAGTCCGTCCTCTGCTCTGCACATGGCCAAGGTCCCAGGCTCTCTTCCTTGGACCTTGTAAGAGTCTCATTGCACTGGCCCCCATATTCTGCTCTACCCTTTGCCTTTTCCTGGGATTATCTTCTGATATACAGCCTAGGCTCCCTCAGAAGGGTTTTCACACTCCAGCCTCACTCCCCACCACCCCAGACCTGCTTCCTGAGCCGTAGCCACACTAGTTCATGCTCCTGGGACATGCCTTGTCTTGGCTCAGGTCTCTGCCTGGAATGCCCCCCCCCCTTTTTTGCATCCCTGCCTTTGCAAACCCTACTCACTGCTTGTTGTATGAAACTCTTCGCAGAATTAATCTCTCTGTCTTCTGCGCTACCGTGGCACTTAGTTCTCACACGGTGGGACACTTACCACATTAAATTAAGGTTGCTGATGTTTCTGTCTTACCAACCAGATTACCGGCTCCTTTAGGGCAGGAATCAGGTCTTAAATGTCTCTCTATTGAAAGCACCTAGCAGAAGGGCTGGCAAATGGAAGGTGGTCAAACAATCCTTATTAAGTTAACTGCTATTTCTTCATGTTCACCAGCCAGGAATTACCTGGTGACAACTTATTCAAATTGAGGGCTTGCAAGAAGGAAAGGGACTCCTAAGCAGACACACGAAATCTGAGAACAATCATAAAAATTTCCTTCCCTAATTCAATGGAAATTCTGAGAGGAAAGCAGATGAGTGAAATCTGGGGGCTGCCCTTTACAAATCTAAATGCTATTGACACCATAATATACTATGTATAATTTGGTATACTCATAGAAATCATCATGGTTAAGCATTTCAAATTTAGAAAATTTTAAGGCATTTGAAAATGCATGAAGTGAATGAATAGATATGTGCATAGGACAATTAAATGTACACTTTTAAAGTATAATATTAAAGTATGATTATATAAAGAAAACTGCACAAATCATAAATGTACAGCTCAAGGAATTTTCCCCAAGGGAATTCAGCCATGTTACCAGTATCCAGATCAAGAAATGAAACATTCCCAGACCCTAGAAGTCCCTCTGTCCCTTTTTTTAATCACTGGCCTCTCTCCAAGAGTAACCGTTATGCTGACTTTTAACATCATAGGTCCATTGTGCCTGTTCTTATTCTTTGTTTAAATGGAATCATAGAATATGTAAAGTTTTTTGCTTGGCTTCCTTTATTCAACATTATTTTATGAGATTCAACCACATTGTTGCAAGACACATTGTAGTAAGACAGAAAGTTGTCATGTTTCTGAACCTCGTAGACTCTATGACATCACGCCCATAACTCTCTCAGTAGACATTTCTAGAACGAAGGAGTAAATGAAGCAGAATTATAAAGCACTCTATCAGAAAAAAAAAACTGAGGGAAGAAAGACCCTTGAAGCTCACTGAATACTTTTGCCAAATGATCATTTTTGAAATCAGTCTGATTTTCTGAACTCTAGGAACAATTATTGTATCTTTTGCTGCTTCATTTTTGACATTTTCACCAACATTTAAAAACTATAGTTTGAGGGAAACCTTTTTTTACTCTTTCATGTGTCCTAACCACAGACTGATGGTTTGCTGAAGTTGGTGAAAAGAAAAAGGAAGGGTTTTGCCAGAAAATATGGAAGAAATATGACAGGAAGAATTTCAGATTGAGTTTGTTAAACAAATACAGAAGGATCATCTGTGTTCTACAACCTTTGAAAGGATATACATGTCCGGCACCCAGCAAGCTACACCTCCACACTGTATTATACAGTACACATTTAGCACGCAACGTTACTATCCAGCTACACATGAATTCCAAGTTTGCCCGCTCGCCTATGAGCACATACCTTGGGGGTTAAAGAAACCAGTCATCCAAAACACATTAGGTCTCCCTTCAAATATCCAAGTAGAAAACTGAGCATTTCTTTCCAAAAGTTCGGTAAACCAGAAGCCCAGTGTGGACGAATCCCAGGACACTCTTTTCCAGATCTGAGGTATACGAGCATCATACATGTTGTCCAGGGCATCTCTCAAGTTCTAGAGAAGATAAAGTTAGAACACATGAATAAGAAACATCAACGGAAGAGGGAGTGACTACTGAGACATAACAGCTCACCTCACTCATAATGATCGTTCCTTCAATGGCCAATTTTAGGTCGCTCAGGCTATTGCGAAGTATTGTAATGACTTTCTGCATTCTGTCAATTTCTTGCCTAAGAAATATGTTCATTGAATTTAGATGTCCCATCTTTATCAAACGAGCTTTCACCTAAAACAAAGTACACAATGCAAGAAAGGAGCTTTTAGCATCTGTCATGTCTCTTCCAGGGACCTCTCCTTTTTCAATTCTTTTTCTTCCTCTGGCTGTGTCTCTACCAGCCCAAATGAACTCTAAACTAGCTCTTGCAGAACAAAACTTGCCATTCAATTCCCCATTTTCTGGGCTTCAAAAACGACTGTTCAACTAAAATGATTTTTATTTCCTACTGATTGTACTTAGTTGATAATTGGAAATGTAATTTAAAAGGCTGAAATAAAATTGTACCCTTTCCTCTGTCAAATGATTAAGTACTAGGTGTCAGTTAAATATTTTTTTTTACAACCTAACCTTCATAACAGTACAGTGGAATCTTTTTTTCATTATGCTTGCAGAGTTGTTGTTGGAAATGCCACAGAAAGTTAATACAGCCAAAACCTTTACAGAGCAGTTACCAATGAATATGATTAGCTGTATTTTTCCAAAGACCATTGTCGCCTTGGCTATGGTGGCTAAAGAGAGCATTTCCTAATCTAATCAATAAAAAAAATTTGACTTCGTGGAAGAGCCATTAAGCACCTGTTATTTGTTCCTCTTGGTATATCATTTATTGACCATTTTGAGGAGATCAATACAAAAGCCTCTGGTTGTGGGAATGATAAAATATAACAATTATTGGAAAATAAGCCAATACATATACCCATTTCAATTTAGTCACATACACCCAAGAAAAGACTGACTACAAATACTGGCAGGAACTCATAAAGATTTGAACTTTCTGCTGGCCACAATCAAAGAGATGCCAGAATTTGAGGGACCAGGACAGACAAGACACCAGGACAGTCCAGAGAAGCCAATAACTGTAGGATTCTCAGCCAGAGATGCCCACTGCCCCTTCCTGAGGCACAGGATGTTAGAGATGGATGGGCTTCAGAGCCATCTGGACCATCCTCCTCATTTTACAGAACAGGTCTCTGGCATAGCACAGAAGTTTCCTTTTAGCAGTGGACATCTCTGTTTTACTACAATTGGATCATTTCTAATAAGCAAGAGATGAAGAGGGACAGCAAAAACTCAAAGGGAAGCAGTGATATAAAACCGAACAGCCGAAATGGAACTACCTATGTAGGTGGAGCAAATAATATTAAAATCACAGTCAAGCATGTCAGTGGACCCAGTCTGACATAACAACCTTCAGGTGTTCTCCTAAATTCCTGGCTGTAGAACCTACATTTTTGCAGTCTCCAGTGATTTGTTCTCACCTCCATCCTGAGTCCTTCAGCTTTCAGTGGCTGCATAGCATGTACAGCATCCCCTTTAAATCATTCCACTCCAAGAGTTTAAATTCCCTCTTAAGGAAAAGGGAAATTAAAGAAATACTTTTGCAACCCCATGAGTGGAAAATTAAGCCCAGGTATTGACTACAAAGTCAAATCAACAGCTCAGTACCTTTAGTATGCTAACAGCCCCAAACAAATCACCTTGTCCTGCTTAGGGTTTTAAGAGTAAATTTACTTGAGATAGGTACATGCTTAGGAAAAACTTGGACCCTAGAAAATGTAATTTTAGTACTGATTTTGTCTTGAGTATGATTATTGTTCCAGCCTAAAATTGTCTTTTTATTAATAAAATTTAAGATTTGCTGTAGTCTTATATAGGATTTTCATTATGTTTCTGGAACCAGGTAGTCTCTTCCACAGTAATATAATTTCATTTTTACTATAGAAGTCAATGGTATGATTATATTTTGATTTATAAAATTCACTTTACAGCCACATTTTTAAGAACGCATCTTTTTTACAACATAAAGGACACTAAAAAGTAAGTGATCTTAGAAGAGGAAGAAGTTTTAGTTGTCTCTTCATACAAACTCTTTCCTGTATAGGAATCCATTTAGTAACATCCCTGATGCAGTTTCTGCCAGAAAATTGCCAGAACAGAGGTCTTTTGGTGAAGTGGCCCCAACCAAGCCTGGACAGGTCAAATTGTCACAAGGTCTTGAAAGTTTCCTCTGGTCGTACCAACCCTGTGGTCTCGTCATACAGAGTGAGTTTTATCTCACTTTCAAATGCCAGTTTTTAAAATCTTTAAAGGCAAGTATTCTGCCTTGTCTTTTGAAGACCACACACAATAAACTATTGAAAGTATGTACTTACAATATTTATCCATTTAAAAATATTTTCTCCCTTTCCTATAACTATTCCTACATGAAGCCATTGATTTCAATATCATAACCAAATATCTTGCTTGGTACCTATCTACACAACGAAAACAAAAATTGTTCTAAAAGGCAAGAAAGCATTTGTATTGTGGGGAGCATTCACTACATGCTAAAACCAGATAAGACTGTAGGTTTAGAATCAGATCACTTTGTGTTCAAATTCTTGCTCTACCACTTAGCTTGGCTTCTGCTGGTACTATCCTGAGCACTGAGTGACATAATGTGTATAAAGCACTTAGCACAAGGCCTGGCTTGTCATGAGTGCTCAAAAAATGCCGGCTGCGGTCCCATTACAACCTCATTCTAATGACTGGATAAGCATAGTGCTTGGAAAACTTCAGATTGGTAACTGGGTGCTTATAATAGTGTCTGTGTTAATTGTTCTACCCTATTCAATATGTTCCAGAAGTGATTAAAAAATAAATTGAGTAAACAGGTCATCCATCTACAGTTAAAATATTTTGTACATCTTAAAGAATACCAAATCATCAACACAACTGCTTTTTGGCCTTAAAGCTTTTTGAATTGTTTTTAGCACACCTTAAGGCATAGTAGAAGTTGATATATAACTGGGTCAATGCGGAAGTTTTGATTGTGGAGGAATTAACTTGTGAAGGAATTTTTAAAAGAAAGCAACAGAAAAACATCATAGCAAATGATGGGGGTTTTTTCCCTGATGTTTTTAAGTTTTAAGTGATGACAAGGTTACATGAACAATGAGAGACACAGAGTTTAGTAATGGAGTCAAACAAAATTTGGTACACGGGTAATCTGCCACATAGTCAACAACAGGTAGGTGTCTGCTTTTCATGGTACTCAGAGTCATTGTTTAAACATACAAAGAGCCCTGTACACCCGTGGGCAAAGAGCACAGCTTACCTCATGAGGGATATAGTCAGGGGGCAGTTTGCTCAGCATATCTTCAGATAATCTATAAACAACGGCTTCCCGGGTCTCTCCCCCGCCACCTCCACTCTCTTTGGGTTGAATGTTGGTAATTGTGTCAAGAACAGCAGAAGCCGTGTTACTCTGATACCTGATGAAAAGAGTGAACCTGTTCAGAATGTAACAGGGAAACACCCTCGGAGGTAATTGTCAAAGCTAAAACGAAACAATAGGATCACTTAAATCAGAGGCAGCCACACAAAAGAAAAGGGGAAAACAAAGAAACTACCATCAATCTACAGGAGTGAGAAAACTAGAGGTCCATTCTACTGCCTCCTAGTGGGACGCCAGGGACATGACAGGGATGAAAAGCTCTCCCGACCCACAGACGTCCTTGGTAGCGCAAAGCAGGGCTTGAGCGCCTTGGTCATAGCTGACCTGAGCGCCTCCTGCCGGACGGTGAGTACATTTCCTTTCATTCTCCCCTGCTTATGGACTGGTCCTAAGAGTCCACTGCTATATGACAGTTTGTTAGATCAAAAAAGACCACTTATATTTCCTCACTGAATTATAAATTATTATTTTTGATATTTTATGATTTTGTTCTCATTTGCCCACTTTTTTTTTCATGATTTCCAGGGTGATCTGTTGGCATCTGTCTGCTCCACTTACTCAAACGCAGCCACTCGTCTGTAAATCTACTTATTCAATAAAGATTTACTAGGTATCAGGCATTGAGCCACGTTCTGGAATACATATTCCTGTTCCCTAGTGGAGGAGGTGGACATTAAACAATACCATTGTAATAAGTGCTGTGGAGGAAAAAAACAGGATGCTTTAAAAGAGCTTGGTGTCTCTCTCTCTCTCACCTTCTAGCTCTCTCTCGGGCAGACCAGATGCTCTGAGGTGCATAACCTCAGTCTCTATCCCTGAGATACTAGGTTGACCAGTTATCTGCATGCTCAGGCATGCGTGTGTGTGCAGGAGGAAATTTACACTAGAAGATCAGTCACATGTAAACCAAGACCTAAAGGAAGAATAAGTCAACCAGGCAGTGGGGTGAAGTAGGGTTAGTGGGGAGGCAAGAAAGGACATTCAGATGGGAAGTAAGGGTAGGGGTAAAAGGATGTCAGTGCACTTGAGGAACAGAGGCAAGGCCGCTGAGGCTGGAGCCTGCGAGCTGGGAGGAGATATGAGGATGGAGAGAAGGCAGGGGCCAGCCCATGCAGGCTCACATGGTCTACTTTAAAGATCCTGAACATCACCCTAAAGACAATGGTAACCCTGAAGACTACCCAAGCTGGGTGTGGCACGACCAGATATAAATTTTATGTCTTTTCTGAACTCCTAATTTACCACCTATAAACATCACACAATTTGATTTTGAGGGGTTATTGTTTCATTTGTAAATTTTGTCTCTTGTTCAGATATCAACCAAATTCACCTTTCCTTTCATAGGTGTTAGAGGCAAATCTAAAAGGAATTCAGCAAATGCTTGAGATTTAGTGATTTGTCTTTCTGTTTTATTTTCTTGAACAGAAAACAAGGCTTAATAATATGGCAATATGTACCAAAGTTTTACACTTGCATACCTTTTAACACAGCAATTCCACATCTAAGAATTCATCCTAAATGAAGAATCAGATATTTCCACTCCTGACAGTATGGTATAATTGTTACTGTGAACCACCCTTCTGAAAACAACTAAAAATGCTGGATGAGATGAAAATCATCTTTTTAAAAACACTGCTGAACTGGCAAGACACTAAGAGATCCTCAGAGTCAAGCAAGTGAAAGCTGGAATCCAGAGAGATAAGTCTGACTTTACCCTGGGGGCATCAGCTAAGGCTAGTGCTCTAGAATTTCTGTTTGGATGGTACAATAAAACAGGGTAAGCCCTCAACCCCAAGGTGGCAGATCTAATAGGAAATTCCTACTTAAATATGGGAGCCCATAGGGCTTCATCCTCAGCCAGAAGGGGATGGTAAGTAACTTGTTTTATCCAGCTGGGCCCTAGGTGGGGAAATTCTTAATTCATGAGGTTTGTGACATTAATTAACATTCATTCACATTGCCTGTGCAATTTACGCAACAACAACAAAAAAACTCAAGCCAAGAATTTATTTTAAGGTGGTCCCAGGAAGTCCTAGGTGACACCTAATGGAAACAAACAAATCTTCCCTGGAATGATATAATTTCAACTCTGGTCTCAAAGAATGCAACAGTTAATTTCTAACAGACACACACTCACCATCAAAAGTTAAAAAATCATAAAGAACCAAGGCATTGTGAGCAAGAGCCAGGAGAAACAACAGAAATCAAAATCCGACCTGCAGAGATCTCAAACAATGAATTTTTCAGATGCACATTATAAAATATATTTTTACTATACTGAAGTGTTTTAAAAGATGGCTGAAAATATAAGTATAGGGAACTATACACATGAATAAAAAAGAGCCAAAAAGAACTTCTGGAAATAAAAAATAACTAAGATTTAAAACCTATATTAGTTATTTATTGCTGCTGTAACCAATTAGCACAAAATCAGCAGCTTAAAACAACACAATTTATTATTTTACAGTTCTATAGGTCATAAGTATGACATAGGTCTCACTAGGCTAAAATCAAGGTGTCAGCAAGGCTAGGTTCCTTTTTGTAGGCTGTGGATAGGTTTATTTCTGTAGGCTGTAAGGGAAGATCCATTTCCTTGCTCATTTGGGTTGCTGGCAGAATTCACTTTCTTGTGGTTTTAGGACTTAAATCCCCAATTCCTTGCTGGCTGTCAGCTGAGGGCCCTTCCCAGCTTCTAGAGGCCACCTGCACTCCTTGGATTGTGGCCCTTTTTCTACATCTTCAAGGCTAGCAATGGCAGGTCAAGTCCCTCTCACACTTGAAATCTCTCCTCCTCCTTCTTCCATTGCATCTCTCTGACCACCCTTCTGCCTCCCTCTTGCACTTTGAGGAGTTCTTGTTATTAGATTGGGACCACCTGCATAATCCAGGATAATATCTCTATCTCAAGGTTCTTAACCTAAGTCACATCTGTAAAGTCCATTTTGCCACCTAAAGTAACATATTCACAGGTTCTGGGGATTAGGATGTGGACATTTTTGAGAGTCCATTATTCTGTCTACCATAACAGCTAATAATGGGTTAAAAAGCGGATTAGATGTAGCCAAAGAAAGAATTAGAAAACTGGAAAATAGATCTGAAGACATTACATAGAATACTGCAGAGGAGAAAATAAATGGAAAATATAAAAGAGAACTTAAGAGATATATAGGCTAGAGTGATAAGCTTTAACATACATCTCAGCAAAGTTTCAGAAAGCTAGAAGGAGAACAAAAAAGAGATACATAAGTGATGAAATTATGACTGAAAATTGATGAAAAACGTAAATCCTCAAGTTTAGGAAACTCAATCCAAAATAGGATAAACAAAAAAAAAAAATAGAAATATATATGTAGACACATCATAGTGAAACTATAGAACAACAAAAACAAAGAGAATATTTTAAAAGATCCAGAGTTAGAAAAAAGATTATCTAGAAAGAAATGACAATTAGACTGATGGCCAATTCCTCAACAAACAGCAGCAACAAAATCCAGAAGAAAATAGAACAGTGTCTTCCATGTGCTGGGATAAAATAACCATACATCTAGCATTTTATGCCAAGCAAAACTATCTTTCAAGAATGAGAGCAAGACAAAAGATTTGAATAGACATTTCACCAAAGAAGCTATACGAATGGACAAAAACCACATGAAAAGATGCTTAACCTCATTATTATTAGGAAGATGCAAATTAAAACCACAATGTGATGTCACTTCACACTTATAAGAATAATTATAATCAAAGGATAGACAATAACAAATATTGGTAAAGATGTAGAAAAACTTGAACCTTAATTGCTGGAGGGGATTGTAAAATGTTGTAGTGTCTTTGGAAAACAGTTTGGCAGTTTCTTAAAATGTTAAGAATAGATTAATCATATGACTCAATAATTACATTACTAGCTATCTACTCAAGAGAAATGAAAAGACATGTCCACACAAAGACTTCTACATAAATGTTCATAGCAGAATTATTCATAATAACCTCAAAGTAGAAACTATCCAAACATCCATCAACTGGTGAATGGGTAAACAAAAAATATGGTATAGTCATACGTTGGGATACTATTTGGCAATAAAAAGTAATGAAGTATTGACAGGCTACAAAATGGGTGAACTTAAAAAACATTATGCTAAGTGAAAAAACTCAGAAACAAAAGACCACATAGTGTATGATTCCACTTAAGCGAAATGTCCAGAAAAGGCAAATCTATAGAGACAGAAAGTAGATTAGCAGTTGTCTAAGGCTGGGGATGGGAGTGGGGATTGACTACAAATGGGCACAGGATTTCTTTTTTGAGATCATGGAAATGTTCTAAAATTAGATTTGCAGTGATGGTTTCACAACTCTGTAAACTTACTAAAAATCATTTAATTGTCCACTTAAAATGAAGGAATTTAAGGTAGGCATATAATATCTCATTAAAGCTGCTTTTCAAAAAAGGAGGGCAGAATAAGGCATTTTTCAGACAAGAACAAAAGAGTTTATCATCAATAGGCTCTCATGAAGGAAATTCTAAAAGTTACGCTTTGGAAAGGAGGAAAATGATTCTGATGGAAAGTTTGAGGTATAGAAAACAATGGGTCAATGCATGGGTAAATCTAAAGAAGCATTATAAAAAACGATAATTATATGTCTAATTATGGGGTTACAAAAACAAGATAAAATTAAAATACTGAAATGTCAGGAGGAGAATGATCAGAGGTAAGTTATCTGAAAGTTTTTGATTAAGAAGAGTATAAATGTATTAATTTTAGACTTAATTAAGCATGGATGTTAAGATGTCTACAGTAACTAGTTAAAGAACAGAAACAGCACATAACTTCCAAACTAACAGAGAAGAAAAAATAGAAAGAGAAAAAATTCTTATTCAGTAAAAGGTCAAAAAGGAGGAAGGAGAAAAGTAGCAAAATATAGAAATAGTGGTACAAGACAAGCAACATTTTATTTTATTCTTTATATTTTATACATATGTTATAAATATTCTTTTGTATTTATTCAATATTTAATAAGGTAGTTTTAAAAAGAAATAATCAGACAAGTGTACAAAGATGTACATATAAGGCTTTATAACAGTATTTATAATAAATCCTGGTATAGCTCTATAAAAATCTATATAGTCAATAAAAATGGTAATGTAGCTCCATATTCATTGATATGGTGAGGTGTCATTAGGAGATTGTAGAATAAAATAGCATGGCACAAAAAACAGTTATGGTATGATCCAATTTCTGTTGATAATATTGTGCTTATAGGCATAGAAAAAATCTAGAAGGGTACATTTACAATGGGATTTCTGTATGATGAGCTTTTTCTGTAATTATTACTTTCTGCTTTTTACTTTTCTGCATTGTTTATGCTTCTCAATAAAAAGTATGATTTTTATAGTAAAGAGTATTAAAACCATTTTCATTTTGAAAAATAGAGAAAAGATAAATGCCCATAGGCAAAGCCCACCACAAATGTCAAGAACTCAATGGAGATGAGTCGGGGACAAATGCTTCAGGTCCTCTGAGGTACATCTTACAAATCCTTGCTCTTTATGCTCAACCAGCAAGGCCTCCCTTCCTTCTGCCTTTTCTCTACAGCATATGAAAAGAGAGAATTACACCCTTCTCTCTCCTCATTCCTAGGTGTGAATTAAACAAACTTTTGTGGAACTTACAGCACTAACTGGCAGAATCCTAAGAAGCTACTTTGGTAAAGTCATCCAGCCTTCTTTGCTTATGAAAAAGCTGCATTTGGGGGGAACAGGGGGAATCCTATACAGCCGACTTTTGAATTCATTTAGAAATGAAACTGAAGACTGGAGGAGATGCTCTGTCTTCAGCATTTTTATTTGATTAGCAGGTAGAATATCACAGCTACACCCAAACATGCATATCCCAACACCTGCATGCTTTACATACTGGACTGTCAGTCAGATCCAGTGATTACAAGGGTCCTGGTGTCAGACCTAGCAAGCGTTTATAACTCCATCCAGAGTTGGGTATTAATTCCAAATTACCTTTAAACATATAAATTTCACATTAAGGGTCAATAAATTAACAGCTGATCTTTAATAAATGAAAATTGACCTTATATGTTTTATATATAATTTAAAAATTTTAAATTATTTTTTGTGAGGAACCTGTATTCAGATGTTATAGTTTTTGAATATCCCAAAAGACACTTATTTTAAAAGTGGAAAGATGAGTATATCAAACATGCACGCCATTGAACATATGAATAGAGAACAAAATATTGTAGTAAAGTGACACAAAAAGCATTTGCATCTCATTGCTGAATTCTGAAGTAGGACACAGTCCCAGTTTTTGAAAGTTATATAAAATATCCTATAAGGAAAATACAAAGAATTCTGAGGGGGAAATCCTACGAAAATAGCTGATGAGACAACAAAATGAAGTCATCGGAAGTCAAGGATCCACGTGTTGTTATACAGATTTTTCAGAAATTTAGGTTTGTGTGTGATTCATATGACTCCATGATCTCCCTCTAGTATCAGATATAGTAGAGATAGAATATGTGGATGAATCGCTGTGTTAGGGAAGATGGCATCTTACAGAGAGCCTCGAAATAGCAGGCAAGGCCGGGTAACATTAAACTCTGACTTTATCATGAAGTCTGCGCTTCCACATTTCCCTGGAGTCCTAGAGCTCTCTGTTTCCTGGCTCGTTCTAAGTTCTCCCTGACCCCTCACCTGCACTGTTCCTGGCCCCATCTCCTTCGATGACATCGATGTCTTCAGCCAGTCACCCAACCCAGAACCCCCTCAGAGATGGCCTCCTCCTTGATGCGACTCCCCAGGCCTTCTCGGTTTCCGTCCTATTTCCAAATTATTTCCAGCACCCACCTCCTCATGGTCATCCCCACTGCCTTCAGAACTGCCTCCAATTCTTTGGCACAATGCCCAAAACCTTCAAAAGCCACAATCTGCATCCGTGACTTACCCCTGTCTTTAAGCACCCCCTGCCCCCATGCTCTGGGCACACTGGACTTGGTTCCGAGAACAAAGCACACACTTTCCCAGCTCCGTGCCCCTCCTCAGACTGTCCCTTCATGCACGTGCATCGGTCTGTATGTCGGTCCTCACTGCTCATTATGCTCCTCTGCCTTGCACTTTGTCCTTCTCGCCTCTGGTCCTGCAGTTACTTCCTCCCTGCCCTGTCTCCACGCTGAGAACTGCTGCACATCCTTTAAGGCACACCCTGAATGTGGCCTCTCTCACTAGCTCTCTGATCCCTAAGTTGGAATGTATGGCTCTTCACCGGTGTTCTCATAGCACTGTACATATACCCTGACTTTAGAGTTTACCCTGTTGCATTACGTAAGTATTTGCCGTTCATCCACTGTCTCTAACAGATGGTGAGTGACAAGGGCAGGGACTGCATCCTACTCATCTCTGTATTCCCAAGTTGGCCAGACAGGAAGTTCTCAATAAATATTTGTTTGTTGAATCGAGGCCAATTGGCTTGAATTTTATTAAACCTCGAATATAAAGGAGAGCAATTCCCCAAAGTTTAAAGGGCATGAAAATTTAATTATTTGTTCCCTCTTGTGGTAAAAGTATAGCATATTATTATTACTATTTTCTATTTCTATTTCCTCAGCACCTTTCCACATACAAAGGGACACACACACACATATATATATATATCTCGATGGGTCCTTGACTTTTGATAACTTCATTTTGTTTTCATAGGCTATTTTCATAAACTTTTCCTCCTCACAGTTCTCTGTATTTTTCTTATACTTTTTATGACTTTTAAAAACTGGGATCACATCCTGCTTCAAAATTCGGGAATGGGTTGCAAATGCCTTTTGTGCTATATATAGATAGATACAGTCCTCAAAACACAGGAGAATCAGAAAGGTATAATTCGAGAGTGAAGGAAAACTATTATTATTATTATATTATTTTATCAACACAGAGCTTTAAAGGTTAAAGAGAAGAAAACCACAGTAAACTTCCATTCATGCTAAGAAAATCAGAGTTCATTCTTCCAACCTGCTCTGGCTACAAATAAAAAAGGGGAAGAAGGGCAAGACCCCGTATCTGGGAACCCCGGGAGCTCTCTCGGCTCGCCTGCAGCGGCCTCCTCTTTGGAAACACGCTCTGCACCAGTGGCTGGTGCCAACAGCGCACACCGCTGCGGGCCTGGCCACCGCGTGCTCTGCTGGCTCTGCTCAAGTTCACCGGTGCCCCAGGGAGAGGCTGACGGAGATGCTGCTGCTGCTAGATCCCGCCTAAGACCTCCCTTTCATGGTGGGTGATTTTATTTTATTTTTTTATGAGGTGATTTGAAAACAGTCCTCAAAACACAGAAGTTGGGAACAAGCCCCCAAAAGTTGATCCATTTTGAATGAGAGCTGGGCAAGCCCCCCAGATCGTTTCCCACCACACATTTTTTTAGGCACAGAACGTCATTTCCTGGTATTCCAGGCTGTACCACTCACATTTCTTTCTTCACAGTGTGATTTTATGTTTGCAAAGATATGAAAGGCAGAAGCCTAGCTATAATGGAGACTTGCAAATATCTCCATCTGCTACAAAAGCCCCAAGGGCTTTCAGGACAACAGTCCTCATAAATGCTCTGAGATGAAGAACTATAATATTCCACAAACCCTGGTCCTAGGTTACTTTTTTTTTTGAGACGGAGTCTCACCCTGTTGCCCTGGGTAGAGTGCAGTGGCGTCATCACAGCCCACTGCAACCTCCAACTCCTGGGCTCCAGTGATCCTCCCGCCTCAGCCTCCCCAGTAGCTGGGACTACAGGCGCGCACCATGACGCCCGGTTAATTTTTCTATTTCTAGTAGAGATGGGATCTCACTCTTGCTCAGGCTGGTCTCAAACTCCTGAGCTCAAGCAATCCTCCCACCTCGGCCTCCCAGAGTGCTAGGATTACAGGCGTGAGCCACTGCATCTGGCCCCAGGTTACTTCTTGAAGAAAATTTCTTTGGAGTAAATATGGCAAGAAGTTCATATTGCCTTTGTAGCTTAGCGGTTCTGGGGAGTCAGGGTCACAGATAATAAAAATGCAAAACAACTGAAAAACAGAACTGTCTGTAAAATGAACAATTAACTGTCTAACGTGATGTTAGTGCACTGTCGTATCCAAATGAGCCTACATTTACATACATCTTTGCACCTGAAACATCAATGAGCATAAATTTTAAAAAAAAATCTAAATCTCAAAAGTGTCAGCTAATACTAAAAGGAATACATTTAAATTTGTCCTGCCAGAAATGAATATAAAAGTTGTAATAAAGCATTTGATAAATTTCAGAAGGTAGAAAAATATGCATAACCACTAATGAGAAAAAGAGTGAAAATAAATAACTGTTTTTGACATAGAGATAGTTGAATTTGCAGAGTCTTTGGTACCTTATAAATCTACATAATAAAATGTGAATAAACTATGCATTTTCATGGTTCCTGTCACCAAAACATCTAAGCTCTTAGGAGAGATTTTACTTATTTTAAAGCATTTATCCAGCTTGATATCCCTCTCTACTTCAGAGATTCTCCATTTTTAAGCAAGGACCCAGGAGAGAGACTTGTTGTCCCCTTCCCCAAATCTCCCCCCTCTCTCAAATTTATCGATGCTAACTTTAGACTGCAGATTCTGACATTGCCTCCCCCATGGCCCCATTATAGCCATGAGCTATCCGGAAGCAAGAGTGCTGTTAAACTGCACGATGGTCAGACAAATTGGTTCCTCTGACTAGGGACATTCACACCGACTTAGCCAGTGTATCTTGCAGAGTCCTCCCCCTCTGTGGTTTCAACTGTTATCTCTGCACACATGCACTCAAATCTCTCACCTGGGCTCTAGTCCACATTTCTCATCCCATTTAGATACATCCCGCTGTCTTTCCCAACTCAGCACGACCCCAACAGTACCGTGACTTCCCCTCAAATGCACCCCTGTTCTCAACTCCTCCACTATCCCAGCTCCCAGACCAGAAACGTCAGGCGCGTCTTAGACTACTTGTTTCATTTCACAAAGAACTTGGAGACTTACTTCTTGCTGGACTGGGAAGGGCATAGTTGGGAAGAGACCAGAGGTGGGTTTTAGCGGGGAAGCTCCATCTGCTAGTGCTTACTGCCTCCTGGTGGCTGGTGGGGGAACAGCTGGGTGAAGCCCCCCAGGAAGGCGAGCTCACTCGCCGGCAGGAGGGGGGGTAGGATTCCATTCACCGGATATTTCAGAGCCCAGAGGAAAGAAGAATCAAACCTGGGAGAAAGCTCACTCAGAGACCAAGAAAATTACCAAACACGGAGCTGCAGAATAGAGCCTACTGCCTGAGCAGCAACAAGAACTGGGCCAAGAGGTGCTGGGGAGACGGGACCAGGACTGGGCGGGGGAGACCCTAGGGCAGACCACATGGGCAGCTGGGAATAAAGAGAGACCAGAGGAGGAGGCCACAGGGTTACAGGCTGCCAGTTGCCTCCAGTGAAATTAATCCTCTGTTTGAGGCAGAGGCCCAGAGCTTTCTACTTGACCTCACTCAGTGTGGTAAAAGATTGCAAGATCCTGACACCCTATTTTGGGAGAAGTGAGCTTACGGAACCCTGCAGCATATGTGCCAGCGATGGCATGCAGGCCTCTGGATGAAGCTGCGAAGAGAGACTTGACAAAACACAGAAGGCTCGCCGCACCCTCTCTACCCACCAGTTAGCAGCAGTGAATGATAAAAATTACAGAAGAAGGTTCTCAGCCATTGCTCTGTATTCACTAAATTCTATCAGTTCCCTTTGGGACTTGTCCTGCAGCTTCATTCCCCCACCCGCATCATCATCCTAATCCAGGCCTGCATCCTCACACCCCTGGATTTACCCACAGGGTCTCCAAGACGGTCTATTAGTCACCACGGGTACCCTAGATAAGGCCGAGTGATGGCAGAGAGCTGGTATTTTATTTTAAGTGCTGTGGGAAGCCACTGACATGGAGAAGAAACAGGGGGAGCAAGGGTTCAGTTGGGGCTTTTTAAGCTTGAGCTGCCTGAAAGACATCCAAGTGGAAAACATATAGAAATTGTACAAATGATTGTGGGGCACAGAAGAGAGGTCTAGACAACATATATCGGGCATACATACGTTTTCAAGGCCTTTGGCATAGATGAGCTCCACCCAGGAGAGAGGGTGGAAATGACTCAAAGAATTTAGAATGTGAGTGGAGCACGGGCAGTAGATGGGAGGCACATGAAGGTAAGGGGAAGTTTTTGTAAACATGAAAAATACTAGATCAAACTGCTACCTGAACAATACACTGAAGAGTAACCTATTAAAGTTATGCTTTGCAACCTTTTGCATTTTGCAACGTATTTTGTTACTTTGCCACAATGTGCTTTTGCCACCAATGACTGAGGACCTGCTGAGCTGGACAGCAGGGGAACCTTTTTAAGAGGAGCCCCTGGCTCTGGTGTAGTATTTATCTGTGTCAATGCTAAGTTCTCCCTATCTGCTTCTCAGCAGTCTCTCTGAGATGTGTTGACACACCATAGCAAAGTGGTTGAACAGAGCTGCCTTGATAGATTATATCAAGAGAGCGAGAACATTCCTTTTAGAAAGAGAGTAGAGTGACTTCAAGTTGTCATCAGATTTTAGACCAAGTTCTACAGAGCTAGTCTTATGTCCACACTTCTATAACAAATTTACTGAATGATTTGGACTCAGTATAGCGTAAGAACGTCATTCTTTCCCACATTGTACTGAGTCCAGCACATTTAAGCAGGTTAAAGACTACTTTGCACAACTTTGTGAAAATAAATATGAAAACCTAGATGAAGGGGATAATTTCCTAGGAGAACACAATTTACAAAAAATTGACTGCAATAGTGCCAGAAGAACAAGAAAGAGATCAAAGAACTAGCACCACCAAAAAGCACTGGGTACAGATGGTTTCATAGGAGAATTCTACCAAATCTTCAAGTATCCAGTGCTACACCAATTATTCCAGAGCTTAGGAAAACTTCCAAATTCTTATAAAGCAAAAATAGCATTGTGTAATAATTAAACTTGATAAAGATACCACAAAAAAAACCTCTAGACCAATCTCATTTATGAATACTAATGCAAAATTTCCAATGAACTAATAATAAAGCCCATAATCATATTAATAGAAGAATAGTACATCAGGACCAAGTAGTATTAATTTCAGATTATATGTGGATAAATTGAGTTAGGAAATCCATTAATATAATTTACCAGATTTTTAGGTATTTAGGGGAAATCAGATGATTATATCCATAGATGCTGAAAGGCATTCAACAAAATTCAACACCCATTTATGATAAATAAAAAAATAAACATGCAATGATAGCTAGGACAAGCCCAGAAAAAAACAGAGCAGTAAGAGAAGACTAGCCCAACCAGACAGCAAAACATACTATAGATCTCTAAATTTAAAACAGATTGGTATAGAATAGAAAGCCAAAAAATGGGCCTATGTACATACGGAAATTCTATCTATGCTAAAGGAAGCATCTCAAATCACTGATAATGGGATGACTGGATTGATACTTGGAAAAAGATACAATTTTATCCATACTTATGCCATAATAAATTCCAAATGGATAAAAGAACTAAATGTAAAACATGAAACCACAAAAGTACTGGAAGAAAGTATAGATTATTCCTTTATAACCTGATGTGGGGAAAGGCTTTCTTACTACTACTAAAAATCCAGATGTAACAACACAACAACAAAAAGAATTTATAAATTTGACTACATAAAAATAAAAGTAAAATAAAACAAAACAACAACACCACTTCTACCTGGTCAACAGGAAGAAAATCATAAGCAAAGTTAAGTTGAATGACAAACTGAGATAAAAATATTTGCAATGCATATCACAAAGAGCAGATATGTCTAATATATAAATAAGTCTTAAAATCAAAGAAAAAGAATAAAAACTCTACTGGAAAAAAATGGGCAAACTATACATAAATAGCCCTTAGGTATATGAAAATTTGCTCAATTTCATTCAAAATAAGAGAATAAATTAAAACTATGCAGAGATACCATTTCTCACTGTCATATTGGCGAAAATTCAAATGCTTCACCAACATTCTATTGATGAGATTCTGAAGAAACAGGCACTCTCATATATTGCAAGTAAGAGTACAAAATAGTACAAGCCTATGTAAAGGAATTTGGCAATTTCTCTAAACCTTGATCTAGCAATCCCACCCATAGTAATTTGCCCTGAAAATACATCTCTAATAACATAAAAGACAATAAGCATAAAGTTATTAATTAAGGAATTATTTGAGATAACAAGATATTGGCAACAGCCTAAATGCCCACCCATAGGACAATGGTTGAATAAACTATGATACATATAAACAACGGAGTAGCATGCAGCTGTAAAAAATATCGAGGAAGATATTTATGAACTGATATGTAGGGATTTACAGGATACATTGTTAAGTGAAAAAGGCAGGAGGCAAACTAATATGTACAGTATGGCAACTTTGTATAAGAAAGAAAGGGTAATATGAATATGTGTGTGTATATATATATATATATGCATGCAAAAAGAAACACAGGGAAGATAAACCAGAACTGTGTTTGGTTACCCATAAAGGAAGGGGGAAATGGGTTAGAAAAGCATGAGACTTCTCTAAGAACAACTTATTATCAAGTTGTGACTTCTGAACCATGTTCATGTTTTACATATTCAAAATAATAACAAAGATGGGGGAAAAAACTAAAGTATAATACAAACAGAAACACATGAATGTAACCATATATCAATTGATAGCATAACCACACAGAAAAAATAATTCAAGTGACTTATGAATTCTGTACACCCTCAGTGAAATATATTCTAAGGCCAAAAGAACTGCAAAGAAATCTTGACCTCTACTTAGTAGGCTTGTTGCTAGTAGTGGTATTGGCATATTAATTCCAAGCAAATGAATAAATATATTGAAGTTGCTGAGAACCAGAGTTTTCATTGTGAGAGGAAGGAGATATCAATATGGAATAGGGGAAGACAGGGAAGAACCCTGAGGTGTACAATTGGAATCGGAGTTGTGTGTATTAGCTCATGATGTTTTTAAAAAAAAAAACACATACTTCCTAGCTCTGTGTACTGAGAGGGCCTATAAGCACGCACACACATATATAAATAGATGTGTTTATATTAATATATGGATATAGCTGTGGATATATAAACATACAGAGATATAAATATAGAAAGAGAAAAAGCAAATGTAACAAAATGTTAATAACTGTTGGATCTAGGTGGAGGGTATATGGATATTCACTGTACCTGCAACTTTTCTGAGGGTTTGTAATAGTTCAAAACAAAAAGCCAAGGGAAAAAAGTTTGTCTTTATCACTGTATTCAATTCCATTTAAATTTTATTTGTACTTTTTCTAGCTCTGGTTCCTCTTTCTTGAGAGCTGGTGACTGAAACAGCCTGTAGTAATCAAGGCACAGGCACGCCATCACTCTGAGTCAGGGTGAGTGGTTTCAATTTTGTTTTACGTACTCTTTTGTAGGATTCTGTGGAACCTGACAGGATTAGATTAACTAGGAACCCGCTCCCGTGACTCCTCAGGCTCCTGCTAAGGATGGAATCAAAGTTCAGAGCCCTTATATATGAACATTTTCAATTACAAATTTACAAGTGCCATTAAGACTTACGGGCTGTTTTTCTGCCCACTCACATGAACTCATGAGATCTTTCCACAGACTATCCTCATTGATCAGATTCTTCACAAGCTATTAATAGAAGAATTTAGTATCATTGATTCAGTCAACAAGTATTTCCTGAGCACCAGGCACTGCTGTAGCACTGGGGACACAACAGTGAAAATAAACAGAAGTCTTAGACGTAATGGAACTTATGTTTTAGTGGTGGCTGATAGACAATAACAAATAAATAATTAAAATGTAGAGTATGTCAGTTGGCGATACAAACTGCAGAAAAAAAAGCAGGCCAGAAGGATAGGGTCTGGGGAAGTGGATTATAATTCTTAAGTAGGGTAGCGAGGGAAGGCGTCATTGAAGCAAAGAGGAAGTGAAAGGGTGAGCCACAGTGATATCTAGGGGGAAGGATGCTCCAGGAAGTGTGAGTGTCCTGCGGTGGGTGGCGCCTGGCAGTCTGAGGACAGGAGGCTAGGCAGAGCTAGAACTGACAGGGAGAGGGCAGAAGGAGCCAAGGGCAGGAGGTGAGGGGCAGACGGCATTGCTGGGCCTTACCGGTCATCTGCATGTAGGTCACTGTCGGTCTTTGACCTTGACTCAGAGTGAGACAGGAGCCTTAGCAGGGTTCTGAGTGGGGGGGGTCCGACTCACATTTTTAAAGACTCAGCTAAAGCAAAACCACTTCACTGCGTTCCCTCTTTCATATAAAGTTCAAGTTGATTATCAAACCACTCCCTGAGGAATCCTTCTTATGTCTTGATATCTCCCCATGCCCAGCTAACTTATGGCAGCCTCCTTAAATCACAGCCAGAGGTGCCACCAAAGTGGTTCCGTCACGGGTTCAAGAGGAGTGTTAGCATTCACAGGTCTTTCCGGTCACGTCCACACCATTGAAGACGAAAAGCGGCGCGGTCAAGGTTAGGGGATAGGGAGAAGTTTGGGTGAATGTGGCTATAAAGAGGCCGACAGGGTATGCCTCTGCAGGGGCGAGACCCGCGTTCAGAGGGGGAAGATGATGTAATTGGCAGAAAACTGGGACTCCTGGGACACCTGGCCAGGCCAGAGAACCAGAAGGTGTGAAATGTCCAAGCCCCACTGCAGAGAGTTATTAAAATTATAACAGCAGGCCAGGGCCTGGGAGAGGGACATGTCATACTCCTCTGCCACGCCAGCTTAGCGTCTGCCAGAGAAGTCCTGGTTTCTCCGTTTCCTGAAACCACTCTCCTGGACATACACCATGTGGGCCTTCATCGACGGGCCTCAGAGGCAATGCCCATCCAGAGGAGCATCTCAGCAGGGGCTTCTTGAGCCCTCCCTGTGGGGCTGGGTGGTCTGATTTTCGGGCAGGGATCTCTAAAGAGACCTCATCTGAAGGGTGGGTCAGAGAAGGGGCTTGGGACAGGGAAGCATTTCTTATCTCTTCACTCATGGCCTCTGACCTGACAACAGGAGCAGGGACCTCAGGCTGAGCTGAGACCCGCCACAATCTCCTCCCTAGCTCTGCATCTGTGTTGGGTGCTTATGTGCTCACCGCACTGTGCCCACCACAGGCAATTTATGACAGAAGGACCCAGGGGAGCAAGTAAGGAGAGGGGCCATAAAAGAGAGGATCGGGCAGAAATCAGTTCTTCCTGCTCCTATCTGGGCTTTCCTGGCCCATTTAGGGCCTATTGACAAGAATCACATTTTTAATGCACTTTTGAAGAAAGCGATGAGGAGCCAGGAGACCAAGCTTCTGTCAACAGAGAGCATCAGAGAGCAACTGGTTTTATGACACAACAAAGGAGAAATAATCAATGCATAAATTAGAGCCTAACACTGTCATAAACAGTGGAGCATCAGGATTTAGTGAGAGGAGAGCAGGCCAAGACATGACAAAGTTGTAATTGGGAGACAGGAAGCGACACTATTTTTCACAGCAAAATAAAAAAAAGAGGAAAGGAGAGAGATTAAGAGAGAAAATGAAATGCACAGTCTTTGCCAGGCTGAGTTACAAATGACCCCTTCCAATTAAAAAATGCCAAGAACTCACGTGATATCAGCATTAGGGTGCAGCCCAAAGACTTCGGGGTTATCTAGGGATGGCAGTGACTGGATGTATTCAAAATACTGGTCCAAGGTTTTGCACACAGGGATTTTATATCCAGTATAAAAACAGAATGATGGTTCAAACATCTTCTCACTGAACCAGACCTGTATGTGAGAGAAAATAAAATAAATAAAATTAATGAGCATCTATATGAAAACGACCATGATAGGCCAGGCGCTGTGGTTCACGCCTGTAATTTCAGCACTTTGTGAGGCTGAGGCAGGAGGATCGCTTGAGCCCAGGAGTTCAAGACCAGCCTGGGCAACATATCGACCATCTCCACAAAAATATAAAAAAATTAGCCGGGCATGGTGGTGTGCACCTGTAGTCCCAGCTACTTGGGAGGCTGAGGCAGAAGGATTGCTTGAGCCCGGGAGTTTGAGGTTACAGTGACCTATGATGACACCACTGCACTCCAGCCTGGGCAACACAGCAAGACCCTGTCTCAAAAAAAAGAAAAAGAAAAAGAAAACTGCTACTACAAAGGAGGAGGGGTCACCTTATCTCCATTTTAATAGAGTATTTTATGTTGACTTTGAGAGCACCACTGATAAAGTAATCACATCCGTGAAGAGGAGAGAGCAACTTTGCAAGCCCACTCTGTACTGGAGTAATTTGGCAACCCTCAATTCCAGTTTTGAACAGGAGTCGGAACATATTGCAAAGTTGATGGGGCAATACCGCCCCTCCCCCCCAAGAGCACACCTGGGCACTTTCACTGCCTCATCTACCCACGCAGTCATGCCAGGGAGCTGTGCTTGTGCAGCTTTGCTCACACAGCACTGAGCACCAGCACACGGCCAGGAAAACTTCTTACAAACGCCTCCCCTACCCGAGCTGGAGAGCTTCCTTTATTCATTAAGTTATGTCCCTGTCCACAAGAAGCAACTGTATCCAACCGCCTTGTTGTTTGCCTTAAGACATCCTTTTCTCATTCCATGTGAATTGATTATCGGTAACAAAACAGCGAGAGAACAAATATATGCTTGGTGTGAACAGACTTGTTCTGAAGAGGATAAAAATCGATGCTGAATGCCCATGAGCCAGATCTGAGGCAATGACTGACTTATGCCTGACAGAGCACTCTTCCCAGTGGGGAGGGAAATGACGGGAGGGCGGGAGAAGCAGGCACATGTCTGTCTGAATCACTCAGAGGACTCCATGGGAAAGAGACGGGGACTGTGCCTTACTCCGGCTGGCACACTCTCTCTAGTACCTTCCCCCATCTCCTTCCTCCAGCTCTCTTTAGGCCCAGTGATTGTTCTGAGATACCCTGTTTTTTACTGGGTCTCTCTCAGTTTCATCCTATTTAACTCCTGCGCACGAAGCACCGAGCTTAGAACCAGAACGGAATGCAAAGATGAAAAACACACAGTCCTTTCCTTCAAGGAACTTGTGACCCAGTAGAGGAATAAGCCAATTACCTAATAACTACAATACAAAGTGCACTAAGGTAAGAGCCAGAAGGAAATAAAAATAAGCAAAGTACTAAGGAGGCTTAAAGCAGTAAGAAAGAATAAGCCAGGTGGATGTCAGATGAGGCTTTATCAAGGAGATAAAGCCTTGAAGGAGAGGATTTTGACAAGAGAACTTGGGACTGGGGAGGCCACGCAAGCCAAGGCATAGAATAACTGATGCAAAAATGGGAGGCAGGTTGGGGGAATAACAAAATCTACAGTATATATAATGTGGTCGGAAGAGACAGGACAGGAAAGTAAGGTGAGGTCATATATGGATGCTGTTGGTGTCAAGTGAGGACTGGTGCTTAATTTAAGAAGTGGGGAACAGTTGAAAGTTATTAAAGAGAACAGTGCTATAAGCATGGTCACTATTTAGAAAGATTAGATTTTTAGTGATGTAGATGACTTAAGTTGCAAAAAGACACCCTAGGAAGGCCATGGGTCTTCAGCATACAGATGACAAATGACCACATTGAATTCTGTGTTGCCAGATGACATGTATCTATAAAAGCAAAATGAGGTTTCTTTCTATTTTTCCATTACTTTATCTATACACATACAATAGCTAAATTCACACACATAAAAATAACTGAGTTTCACCAAATTTGGAGGCTATTTTGGGGTATAGTCAAAACACAGAAAATGAAATCTACATGGAATTACTTTGGGAGACTCTAGCAGGTACCTACAAAGATAGGTAGTCATCATCCGAGACCACTGAACAAGGTTCTACAACTGTTGATTTTAGCAGAGACACTCCATAAGATGCCGAGGGCAGAGAAAAAAAACAGAGGTTCAAAGACAAGCCCTAAATTCAAAGTCATAGGGACAGAGGATCCCATGTGCAGGCACTGGTTTGCAGTCGAACTACTTCTCCTATGGGCAACTCTGGCTGACATGGTGGGGTAAAGCAGCAGCAGTGCAGGCAGGTAGCTGGTTAGAAGGTCAGACTGGGCCTGAGGATGAAATCAAACAGGGGGAATGAGGGCGTGTAGTCTGCAGGGCTTTTCCACAGCCTTCCTCAAGAGGGTTGCTGTGGCCAGGTTCATGCGGCAACCTCATGTCCTTAGAACCAGAGACCCAAACTCACCGGGTTATTGAGGGCCATCTGAAACAGGTCCGAGCTAGACAGAGGAATAAGAGAAGGAAAGAAACAGGTGAGACAGGAGTTGGAGAGGATGGAAGGTGAAGAGCAGATTCAGTGGAAATAAGGGAGTGGGGCTGGTCAGTGGCCAGAGAACTGGAGCCCCTGCAGGTGCAGCTACTCTGAGCCCTGAGACACAGGGATGGAATGAGCCCAGGGAAGCTACTCAGGAGCGAAAGAATGGAAAAACAGCAGGATGAACTTTTCACTTAGGGCACTCATTGCTGACGGCAGAGTTCAGAAAAGCCAGAACCAGATGATGTAAGGGAGAAACATAACCTGAGTGAGGGGGGAGCTGCTGTTACTCAGGCGCAGCCAATGGACCAGGGGCCTGGCCAGGGAACCCTGTGCTTCCAGACCAAGGAGTCTGCATCATGAGACTGCCATCCCAAATACGCCTGCCCCAGCCCAGGCCCAGAGGATGGAGAACCTTAGGCTTCTAGAAGGGGGCTGAGATCAGCTGAGTAGTCCTCTGTTGCCCAAATGTCACCTGTCAGAGAAGCAACAAAAGAGGAGGAAAGACAGGAGGTTGGGGTCAGAGAAAGGAATCATCCAGCTCAAGGTCTTGAAGGTGCAGCAGACTGAGTGAGCTGTGCCTCTTCCTCTCCCTCCCTGTGCTCCGGGCTCAGCTATCTACCTGGAGGTGCTGGATTAACACAGCAGCTTTCAACTGTGACCATCTACATACTGAAGAATTCCAGATCTTTATCTCCAGCCCTGAGCTCTACTCTGAGCTCCACTCTGAGCTCCAGATCTGTAAATCCAGCTGCTTTGTTTATCTACATTCCTTCATTTAATCAACAAATATTTATTTAGCAGCTATTATGTGCCAGGCTCTGTTTCAGGTGCTGGGAATTTAGCATGGATATAATCAAAGTCCCTGCCCTCATGGTACTAATAGACATCTCGAATGTTATGTGACCAAAACAGAACTTATTTCCAGCCCCCGCCTATGAAACTCCTTCCTCCTTCAGTCTTTTCCTTTCTCTGAAAATAGTCACATTCTCTCTCCAGTTGCTTAGAGTGACCCTTGACCTCTTCTTCCCCCATACACCTGACCCCATCAGCATTCTGCTAGTGCTCTCTGTAAAACACACCTGAGGCTAGCCACTTCCCACAGTCTCCACTGCTGAAACGCCAATGTTAGGTACTTTCACAATTATTCTAACAAAGCATACTTACTAAAACATTTTTTTTTTCTCTTTTGAAGCTCAGATACAGAGGTGAGTTTCTCATACTCCTTAGTTTATTATTTTCATGCATCTAGGCCCATTTTGTTTTAGTTTTTTCCCCATTCTGCCCTGATATCCACTCACTGTCTCCTTCCCTCCAAGGGATCTATTTAAATTCGATTTAAATGTGCTTGATATATGTCCTTGAATCTGTATATATCCTTGTGAACTATACATGTATCACTTTATAGATCTAATTTTATTTTTTTAAGCTCTGCACTCAACACTGTTTTTAAGATCTATGCATGATGTCATATAGATAATTTCTTCCAATTGCTGCACTCTATACCCTCTATGGGGGTATACATTTAACTTATCTATTTCCTCATAAGAATACAAAAGTTGTCTTCAACTTCCCACTGCCACAAACAATGCTATGAATAATATCTCTATACATTCTGAGAATGTCTCTGGGACAAATACTCAGGAGTAGGATTGTGGTTCGGAAGGCAGTCCTATCACACACTTGATATGACTAAGTGCCACCAGATTGCACGCTATAAGAGTGAGCAATAGTATTACATTGTACTCACCCACTACATCTTATCTATTCTCTTAGGATTCTTAGGCTTTTGTAGTGGATGCTATGACGTGCCACCCGGTCCTCCTTCGGGAGCCAGGCACTCACTCTCGCAGCTATCTGGAGTATTGTCCCTCCCCCAGGAACTGTCCTGGCAGAAGACAGCTGCCTCAGCCAAGGTCATGCTCTGGGGGAAGGACAGGGGATGATGGGGAGGGGGCACTCACTCCAGTGCAAATCTCCATCTCAGAGTCTGTTTCCAGGGAAACCAACCTATGCCGATTGCCTTCAGCTCCACACACAATGTTGCCATGAACATTTTTGCACATACCCATTTGTGGACTGTTTTTAGAAATGTTCTGGGATACTGGGATATCTGAATTTCATTCAGTATTACTGAACTGCTTTCCAGGAGGTCTGTACCAATGTGACCTACCAGCAGCAGGGCTCCCGCCTCTACACATCCTCACCAACACTTACTATTCCCCACCTTTCTCCACATACGGCTTTAAGAAAAACTTGCAAAAATATTTAAAGGTTAAAAGAAAAATCAGTTTTCTGGTTAACCCCCAGCTTACCAAAATACCCCCAAAGCTTGTGCTTTCTTGTTGAGGTTTTAAATTTGTTCAGGGGAAAAAAATTTATAAGGCAGAGGATTACCAATATAAGTCTTAATTAATATAAGAAGTCAATAACCATAAAATACTCACATCTGATGTTTTTTTCTACCTAGGGGCTGCATATTGCTTCTCTAATGTGTAAAAAAATTCTAAGAAGGTTTGAGTCTGGTAGGTGTTATTTATAGTATTTATCCTTGATGTAAAAACCTTAATTGCTAAGAAATAATTTTCTCTAGAAAATGTTTATCAGCGTGCTATCTGAAGATTTTATCTGACACAGAGAAAAAGTGAACACTTCATCAATTTTCAACTGTCCAGTAGAAGAGATAGGAAACTCAAGTTATGATTAATTCTTCAATCACTTATTTTGGGGCTTGAAATCACCATGAGATTTGCACTCAGAGGAGGAGGCATAGAAATGATGTCCAGTGTTCTCCTCAAAAGTGAGGTGCAGGGGCATGGGGACTATGGAGGAGGGCCCTAGGCATAATCAGTTCATCTGTACAGGAGAGGAGTCACAGACCATTGAGAATTGACCACTGTTCTGCTCTGGAACACAAGTGGATTGCTTGTTGTTGTTGTTGTGTGTGTATGTATGTGTGTTTCTTGCTAATTCTTTGCAGCAGCTCTGCTTTATACTTTTCCCCCCTAAGTTTGGCATACCTATTACAAACAAAAAATATTGGAAAATTCATTGAAATGTGTCTCTATGCTTTATTTTTTCTAGATTGACTTACTCTGGCAAAGCAATTAAGTAGACGTTTATCAAAGTCATCTGTCACTCTGCCTCCATATTGTACTTCTCCAATCATGTACCGAACTGTACTCCACGATACACCCTTCATTAAAAATAAAAAAACATAATTCATTGTTAATCCAAACAAATAATTATAAACATTTCAGGTCTTTCCCTAGAGGAAAGGTCTGGAAAAGAAAGCGCTAGTTAGATTGCATTTAAAATGATTCATTATTTCATATTAATAACTCTTTCATTATTACATGGCTGGAACTGCTATAGTTTGTTCACCAAAGAAAAATCTACAATACTAAATACTACAAAATATATTGCCCATAGATTATTAAAAATAGGAAAAAAAGACTATTTTTCGCTCTGTGGATGTAATCACCTGTAATACTCATTTAGTAATGCCAACCTATTACAGAGGGAAAAAAGTGGTTCTTAGCGAAGAAAGGAGAAAAATCAAGTAATCAATACTATAATATGCCTTCTTAGTAATATATTTTCTGGAATCAGTATGAGAACAACTAGAAACTTATTTACCCACAAATTATTTTTACAAAGCAATCCTCTGCCTCCTCATTCTGTGTGCTAAAACTACATCAAAGTATTTTAAAATTTCTATAGCAATCTCATACTAGCAATATATTATCGATATTAATAGTTTTTTATTTTTTAAAAAAACTCTCAATACAATGGAGTAGGAGAAGTGAGGATGCTTGATTTTTATTTACTTTTTCTTGATGAAAATTTTATTTTTCACCTTGGTTGCTTTTCAAAGCAGCTATTTCAAGGTAACTATTATTTGTATTTACCAAAATGATAAATAATCACAGAATAAGAACCCATACAATATAATTTTTCATCAAACCTCCATGCTCTTAATTTTTTTTTTAAGAGATAGGGTCTAACTCTGTCACCCAGGCTGGAGTGCAACGGCACAATCATAGCTCACTGCAGCCCTGAACTTCTGGGCTCAAGATATCCTCCCGCCTCAGCCTCCCGAGTAGCTGGAATTACAGGCGTGAGCCACCGTGCCCAGCCACACTCTTAATTTAATATCCCCCTGTCATTTCAAGGAAAACTGATGGTTTAGTTCTAGAGTAAACATTCATCATAGCTCACCATCACCATACTAATACTGCAGCATCTATCATTGTCTTGAAGACAATGGGGAGGAAGAGAGGGATAGACAGTAGAAAGTGGTATTTATTGAGCCCTTATTATGCACCATATGCTGTACTTTCACAAATACTAACTCATTTATTCCTCACAGAAACCATGGCCATTTTCTAGATGAGGAAACAAGCTCTGAGGCTCATTAGCTTGCCTGAGATTATAGAAAAACCAAATTCCTAACCCTTTATATATGTGAAAGGACAACTGCGTTTGCGTTCTTAGCTCTGTGAACCTGAGGAAGTCTCTTAGTCTCTCTTGTCTGTCACCTCATCAGTAAAATGGGGACAAGAGTAATGCCTTCTTTACCTACCTCACAGAGTTTCACAGAGTTGTGAAAATAAAAATGAGATTCTGCACACATGAGCACTTCGAAAACTGTAAAGCACCATACAATGATTAGAAATTATTGCTATTTATTTGCATAAGCTCAACAGTCACTTAAGAAGTGACTTAAGGTGAAAAAGAACTTCACATGGGCTGGCAGAGGCCATCCGCCCTTCGGAGGGGACATGAGCAAGATCGGCGAGGAAAAGCTTGACTTAAGGCACACCTTCTCTTGAAGTGCATGGTGGCACTTGAGTGTAAATGGGGAAGGCTGTGCTATTTTGCAACACGCTGCGTTTCATCCCTGATAGTCAGCTTCTGTTGTGCATGAGTGTTGGGGGAGTGGGAGGCCAGACAAGCAAATACCTGATTAAAATGACCAGCCCCTTTGACGGGGGCTGGCAGGACCCCAGCAAGTTCACTCTGCATCATCGACTGAAAATGACTAGTAGAACTCTGATTTAAGGACAGCAATAAAAACGGAAAAAAGAAACAATTTCACTCACTTTTTTAATATCGCATTCATCAAGGTGATTCTGAATAAACTGAACACTGGCTGAAAAGTCAGCAGAATTGAATTCATAGGGAATATTCCATCCTAAGGGACCAAATTTTCTTCGCTCCTTAAAAACACCAAATAAAAGTAAGTATTGAGTGAGTTTTTTAAATTGCACGTAACCGATTCTGTTTTTATTACAAACAAAATAAAATATAGTAAAATTAAGGCCACGTTATCAGAATAAGATGACATCTTAACAGCATATACAATTTTGGCTATACGGTTATGTGTCGCTTAATAATGGGGTTACATTTTGAAAAATGTGTCATTAGGTGATTTTGTCATTGTGTGACCATCATAGAGTGTACTTACACAAACCTAGATGGTATAGCCTACTACACAGCTAGGCTATATGGTATAGTCTATTGCTCATAGGCTACAAACCTGTACAGAATGTTATTGTACTGAATACTGCGGGAAATTATAACACAATGGTAAGTATCTGTGTATCTAAACATATCATCTAAACATAGGAAAGTACAGCAAAAATATGATGTGGGACGACCACCATATATGCAGTCGTTGACAGAAACATTGTTATGTGGCACAGAACTATATTAACCATTAGAAATTTTATTTCATGGCTCTCTAGTCAAATGGTTTATAAAAAAAAATCTCCAAATATTTGCCAAGTTTGAGTTCTCAGGTTTAAGAAAGTCTAGGTGTCCACTGACAACTCAAAAAATATAGTAGGGGCTCGAAAGAATATCAGCTGAATGAATTGTTAATCTAAATTGGACTCTTGAAAGTTTGAAATGTCAAATGTGAGGGTTTGAATTTTTAGAGTTGGATAACAACCACACAAGAGCATTTAGACTCCCTGCTAACATTACTTTGTAATTGTACCATTTCAGATTTTGAAAATTAAGATTTTCTGTTGTACACATGACACATCTGTCTTAAAACTGTCACACAACCCTGATTTGGTTCTCTCTACTTAATTGAACAGGGCCTAAAAGACTCCTGTGAAATAGTGGCTAAGTGTTTAGAAGTGCCATATTACCCATAAATAATCAAACTGGACTCAGAGCAAATGATTCAATTGCTTTCATATTCTGGAGACCATGTTAAAGGTATATAAGTGTTAGAACTGGGATCTCCAGGCACTGATTACCCAGCAAGCCACATAGATGAGTCCAAATGTTTTCATGCCATCAACTTTCCTATCCTGGCACATAATCAGCCTCTAAGGAAGGAAGGTCCAGTGATTTATTTGAATTAGCTCCTAGGCCCCCTAGTGCCTAAGGTGAGAACCACATGGAGAGTAGAATCCCTCTACATGTACAAGAATGTTTAATCCTACTTCTCTACCTCTAAATATATACTAATTCTTCTTTCTCTTTTCTGCCCTCCCCAACCCAACACACACACACACACAGAGCTGTTTTCACAAGCCATTTCAGTCCTTTTTACTGTAGCTGTTCCATGCTTCAGATCTGGAATAATCCCACCATGTAAAGGAATCTAAATAAATGTTTGCTTGGACAAGTTCATGGACAAGTCAGAGGAGAAATTCAGAAAGTGCAAAGCTTTTAATTACTGATTTTCAGAGCATGTTTTTAAAGTATTAAGTAAACCATTAACATTAATTTGGGTCCAGATGTTCTGACCCTGGGAGATCAGACTAAGGGCAAAAAAAAAAAACCTCTTAAAAATGTAAAATATTACCATTACTTCTAGACCTGCAGTTCTTTAGGTTACATTGTCAGGCATTAGAGATTTTTATGATGTGACTTATGTCACATCCCTTAGCTAATGTGATGAAAGATGGACAACCAGCCCAAGAAGAGTTGACCAGATTTCTTCTCCTACGAATTTGGACTTAGGGTTCAGAATCGCTATCTGAAGTTTATACTAGGAAAACCTGTAAACTCAGGAGCTGTGAAGTGCTGTCTTCCACCTTGTACAAAAGGAGGAGGAACAGAGGGCACGGCCTTAACGGAAGGAGAGACTGTGTGGTCCCAGGAGCAAGAATGGCTCTTACAGCCGACTACTTCTCTAGATGGCTTTCTGCCTCCTGGGCCCAGCATTCATGTTGCCTTGGTTTGTTTTTTTAGTTGTTTCATGTTGAAATATTTGGTCCTGTAACCAGATTTTGAGCCTTGACGGTGAAAAACACGTCTTCTATTTTTGTCTCCCCTTTTGCACTGATACCTTGGGGAAAGAGTCATTGTTGCCTAATAAACACTGCAGAATGTTACTGACTTCCTCTGGGAAGTCAATTCCCAGGCTGATCCAGTGTTTTGAATTTCTGGAGTAGAGTTCAGAAACATTGAGGTGAGCCTCTTCCAGATTATTCCAGGAGCAAAGGTGGGTTAAGAGAGTCTATGGGATATTCACATGAAAATACATACAGCTAACAATTTAGTCCCTGGAATTTCTTCCATCTTGAGGACTTCAAAGAGAAGAATGCTAACATTTATTAGTGAAATATGAATGTTTTTCCATTTTTGAAAAAGAGAATCAAAATCTACACTGTTAGTTTTACCTATGTATTTGACTTAATTTTTAAAATTTAATGTTCAATTAGACAGAGGATTGAATGAAAAATAATTCTTTTCAAATACTGAAGCTGCTTAAATTGGCTCTGTGGAAACACTCCCATTGATATGCACAGAGCAAATGCAATTTAGTTGCTTTTTAAAATGTGAGCTCTGAAAATTGCCCCAATGCTGAGATTTGCTTCACATTTTTCTTACTACCAATTTTCAGTTAAAGCATTTACTTTTTAAGTTGGTTCACTAAAATCATAATAAACTGATTAGCTCATCTTGGAAAAAAAAAGACAAAATTTCTTTCACAAATGAAGTCATTTCACCTTCCTGCTATTTTTTATTACCTTGGAATACTATCAAGATAGACTCAAACCACTGGAACCTAAGAACTCACTGGGAAGCTCAAAAGCAAGAAGTTTTCCTAGACTTAAATGGAATATTGAATTGCTTCAGTCCAATTAATATTTTTGAAACCATGGGATTCGTCCTATGTCATACAATAGGAAAATATTAAAATGGATGTATTTTTAAGAAGTTTTAATTTAGTTGAGAAAATGAGACTTAGAAACAAGAAAAGGACAATGTGATAGTGAATATAATTTAACCGTCAAAATTTAATAGACAGTAAGCATATTAAAGAAGATGTTCAGGCTTCTGGGAAGAATGAAACTGAAGCTGGTCTTTGAAAAGAGGAGAGAAGAGACTTCCAGGCGTGGCAAAGACCATGAACAAGATAGGAATACAAAGCTTGTGATTCGTGGAGAAGGAAGCTGCAGGTAGAAGGTTCTACTGCAGTAGACAGCTAGCTCTGGTGAGCAGCAGCAGTATCTGCTTCAGGCGTGGAATGTAGACAGATTTGAATGTTAAAACTTCATTCAACAGAAGGGAGTTGTTATACACTGTTAAGTTGGAAAGTGATGACTGTAGGAAGACCAGTCTACTCCCTGCTTAATTTGACCAATACAGTTCCTTCTTTTTATTTCAAAGAATATATAAAACATAGAACTACTAGTGAAACGTGGAAAACTTAAATATGAAAATCTCCTTACAACACTGATGAAAAGTTGCTCGATGGAGTCATCATTTTAATGATGTCAAAGCTATTTTCAACTTTATGTTAGATAAACTACCTCGGCAGTTCCCATAGCCCAATGCAAAATCTCTTCACTTACTTCTTCAAAACAAGACAACTGGAGTTAACTAACTCCAATAGCTGCAGCTAATATAAAATGAAAAATACAATCCATACTAGACAATCTGAAGGGAAATTTAATGGGTGAAAATAATTAACAAAAATAGTCAGAACCAGTGGGAAACACTATAGGGCAGAGTGTGAAAGATAAACCTGTATCATATTATCGTAATCATTCAAAGACACTTAAACTAAGAATTTTATAATCATGCCTCTCCAAAGCAAGAACTTTACAGACACTATTAAATTTGAAAGGAGTGTTTGTCAAGGCTCAGACTTGAGAAAGAAAACAAAATGCAGGGGAAGTAAACACTTTTCTTAATGAAGAACTATTAATTGTGGAATTCCCTGGGCCCTGTTGATATGGCCATTTTCATTTAATATTTAAATTATTTTTAAGGGCCATGATAAAATTTCCAAGTTTGCAACTGCCATCACAGGCCCTTAGAGAGCCTAATCAATAAGTTTAGCAAACAAACAAACAAAACAAAACAAAACCTCAGAGTTATGTAAAAGCTGTTAGCTGTCAGAAGAGTCAGAAATGTGAGGCTCAATGTGGGCAAACTAAGGTGATGCGGAGAAAAATTCCAAACCGTGAAATGGATGTAAAAACGGCTGAAGACTCCTCCCATAAGGGCTGTGGCTGTTTGACCCTCATTCTCAACTCCCACTGCACATTAGAATCACTTGGGAGTTTTAAAAAAGATACCTCCTCCCAGGGGTTCTGACTTAAGTGGCCTGGTCTGGGGCCCAAGCACTGGCTGAGAATCATTGCTTAAGACATTTGCTGGTCCAACGCACCCCTCAAAGAGCGGTACATTGACCATCAATAGGAAAAAATCCCAGACAACGTTATTCTGACCTTCTGTAGGAGGTGTTGGGAGGAGACTAAAAATGCAATGATCGAGTTTCAAAAGACCAAGACTGTGGAGGAAAATGTGCTTAAAATTAAAATCCCAAAGGGTGAATGTGGGCTTGCTCTAAAACCCAGAATGATGCTACACTGGAGTTCCCAGGAAACTGTAGAGAGATTATTGAGGACACAGAGAAGCTTCCTTCATAGGTCATCTTCAAGAGGGTGCTGAAATGTTCACAGGGAGTGGTGGCCAAACTGAGCCCAGGCACACGCCAGGGTCCTGGGAATAAGAAAGTTGTCCCTGATCAGCCAAATCTACTTCCCCTTCCTCTAGGAAAGGAGGGGTGCTCATTTTGTTCCCTGCAACAGGCGTAGGATCCACATTACACATCATGCCCTTGAGCTGGGGTGAGTTGAGGGCATAATGCCAAGCCAGGATTCAGTGGGGCGAATTATATTTTTTAGTGGGGAGCAGGCAGAAGTTGGCCATTTTACCACTGGGCTCTCCATTCTAACGTGGGATGGACTCCAGCATGAACCTCTCCCCGGCTCTGAAGGTTCAGATTATGTGACATGAACTAATTCTTTTTTCAGTCTCTGCAATAACAAAAGTATATACATCATGTTTGCATAAAGCAAGGGATACCTGTGCTAATTTGGAGGACTCAATTAATCAATTAACAAATCAGGATTTTTGCTCTTATGTTCAATACTACAGAGATAAAAGAAACATAAGTCACTATCTAATTCACAACGTTCCTTCCTATAGTAGTTGCTTGCATCTCAAACTTTCATGTGCACACAGATCCCTTGGGTATCTTATTACAATGCGGATTCTGATTCAGCAGGTTGGGGGTGGGGATTGGGGGACCTGGGATTCATCTCTAACAAACTCCCAAGTGACGTTGATGCTTCTGGCCCAGGATAGCAGTCCCTAAAGAATTATGGACTTTTCTATCAAGCTGGCTCTTTCCTAACCAAGTTAAAAAAAAAATATTTAGGCAATATCACAGTAAATAATTCTGACATTGATGAAAAAAGAATAGAGGGAAATATGCTTGAATTACCTATACTCACTGTATTGTCACAGAACAGGATGACAGAATTTTAGAAATGGGAAAAATCTTGAAAGATCACCTACTTCAGCCTCTGACTGCACAGAGGCCCTGAGAGAGACATAACTTGATCAACCTCCGCCAGACAACTGATTTCACAGCAAGTACTAAAGTCCAGGCCTCCCGACCGTTAGTGAAGTGCTATTTCTAGCACACTACTATTTGATTTTAAGAAATATTCAACATTTTGGGTTTTTTTTTTTTCATGGACACAACATTATTAGCTTCATGGCCCTAGCAGAGGAAATATTTTTTCTCTGTTTTAACCTAGACACATGTTGTGTTAAGTGCAAGCACACTTTAGCCCCATAACTGGACCACAGTCCTGTTGCTCTTCTTCTGTTTAGCACTCAGATAATGGCCACTAAAAACACAGGTTGCTGCATTAACCATATGGAAAATACCCCCAATTATCTCTCCATGATAAGCACAGTGGAAGAGTTGAATCATCACTGCTGGGAACAGAATCATAAAAAACATTATTTGTGAATTGGGAATTAAATAACAGAGTTAAAGCAATATTTGTATTAGAGCGTGATAAGGTCTAGCAAAGCGAACAATTCCCAGATAAGAATGTATGAAATAGGCTTCAGTGACTTGAAAGTTGTAATTTTCAACCCAAAGGCCACAATGGAACTTAATAAAAATAACCACCAACAAAGCATTTAATCTGATTTTTAACTCTCTCAGGGTTGGGAGTCAGACAAATCCCACAGCCCTTTCTGTTGGACAGCATTAGTAAGGTGGTAGGGATGCCGGGCCAGGGGTGAATACACCCAGTGTCTTCTGGGGCAAGCATTCAATTCCCCTCTGTCCTTGGGCAGGGCAGAGAGAGGCGAGGGGAAGCTCTGCACACCATTGTACACGCTAAAAGCACAACTCCTGGGACAAGCCAATTGATTCATTTTGCCCTTCACCCCAACCTCAGGGAGGGAAGAAATGTAGGAAGGGGTTAAAGGAGCCCCTTCAATTCTCTGTGAAATCAAGAGTGGATCAAGTGCGTTGAAATCACACAGCTTTCAAATGCAGAACAAAACAATAACAAAAATTTTAAAAGTCCTACAGACAAGTTGCTTGGTAACCATAAAAGTATTAAACTACTACATAAGTACTTAGACCATAAAAGCAAACAGCAAACAACCTGAGGAAGACAGCTAGCCATGGGTACTCCTCCTCATCCAATGCCACCACCACTTTTACTACTGGGTAATAAACAGGGTCAAAACATACATAAATCAGAGCCAAGCAGTCCCGGAGCTACCACACGTGAAGTGTACTTAACCTTTTTGATTCTCAATTTCCTCATCTTTGAGATGGTGATAATCCTACCTTGAAATGTGGTTGTTAGTATTACATGGGATGGTGCACATAAAATTCCTGGCCAGCATAGGCACTTTCAAAACCAAGCTCCTATCTGAATAATCCGTTTACTCATCCTGCAAATATTTACTGAGCTCTGGCAACATCCCAGATGCTGCTGTGGCAGTGGGAGATCCGGCAGTTACAAATAGACAGTCTTGGCCCTGGAGAATCTTACATTCCAGTGGCCAGGGCAGGGGCAGGGATGGGGGCATGCATGAAATACATAAACTAGTGTATGCTACACCCGGTGGGGAACGTGCTTCGAGGAAAGCTGAAGCAGAGGCGTCCCGGAAGGCTTCTCCAATGAGGCCATATCACAGCATCAGCCATCCCCTAGATGTGAAAACTGCTTTCCAAAATTACCTGCACAGTGGAGTGTAAAAATGCTACTGTGTAAAGCATTGGCTTCCACATGGGCAAATTACTGATATCCAGAAGGTCTTGATTAATTCCAGCAAATGTTCTTTTCAAACCTGCGCGTACACCTTGGGGTGGCTCATTAGTGAATTTGAGGGAAGTCTGTGGTAAAAAGCAAACAGTTGTTTTGTTTCTATAAATTACTGTAAAGAATAAAATAAAAATTACAATACATTATAATAAGGTGGAATATCCCTTATCTGAAATGCTTGGAACCAGAAGTGTTTCAGATTTCAGATTTTTTTCAGATTTTGGAATATTAACATTATACTTACTGGCTGAGCATCCCACATCCAAAAATCTGAAATTCAGATTTTGATTTTCAGATTTAGGATGCTCGACCTGTACATCAGACAACAATACGCTTACAATACACAAAATGTAGGCTAAAATTCAGCACTGTATAAACTAATTACATTGATCAGAGCTGAAACCCAATAAGTTAGTACTGAGTCTTAGAACTCTTTTGTGGAAATATTTACTATAGTCTAACCTTGATATTTATAGTCAAGATTTTGCGGTGCAGACTTTACTGGACCAAAAAGCCCCAGTTGTGTTTCCATCTCTCAATAATGGCAGTTGTGCTATCTTTATTCATGTAATTCTCAATGAAAAGACACTGTCTCATAGTAACAAACCTGAAGCAATGTAATTGGAAATCGATCATGCGGCTCAGTAGTTATCCACACTCGGAAAGAATCATCACTGGCTTCGGTGGTACTTAGCGTCTCTAGTAATTCTTCCATGAATTCCAAGCCAAGGTGACAATTTTGCAGTAACACCCAACCACCCTGTATCCAAAAATGAGTTCATATTTATTTCCTGTAACTTTTTTGCTATGATTTTAATAAAACAAAAAGCGTAAATCAAAAAAAAAAAAAAACAACCCTTTGCTTCGAACATGTGAATACTCTGTTTTGAGCACTTTTAAAAAAATTACATGTCAGTACAATCATTCCTTCTGTTACCGGTGCAAGCTGATTACTTGGAATCAAGTGGGTTCAAAATGATTGTATTCTGCCACCCCTGGTTCAGAAAGGAACAGAAATTAAAGCTTGAAGGCAGACTTGCGTAAGTAAGTACAGTGTGTACACCATCTAATGGTGGGAATGGGTATTTTGGAATTGGTGATTTAAATTGTCCTGCTTAAGGTAAATCAGAACTGACTCACCACAAAATCAAGAAGGCTGGTCCATGGTCATTCATAGTTACAAAGAAAGATACACATTATCTCATGAAAGTTGGAGACACAATACATTTGGTGACATTTGCTACCATAATACTAAACCTTATTCTTTATCATCACTCTTCCCACATATTCCTGAAACCACATAACTTATCAAGTACTATCTAAATAAATGCTTGATAAACTACCTTTAACTGCCCTATGAGAGCATAGTTTCTTAACCAGACAACACATTAATGTTTTATTCCCTTATAGAGGAATCAGCTATATAAACTACAAAATACTGAGCTAAATAAATATATAGTAAGGCATATATATCATGCCTTCAACTGTAAGAGAAAATACAACTCAGATTGGCTTAAATAGTAAGGGGAATGTGTTGACCTATATAACTGGGAAGTTCAGAGGAAGATGGAATTCAGGATTAGTTTGTATCATCATGGACCCAATGACTTTCTGGTCCCCTCCTCTGCATTCCACAATGTCAGCCTGATCCTAAATCTTGTGTCCCTCAAGGTGGCAACATGTCTGCACCTGTTCGTGTAGTTTTTTCCCCCTAATACTACCATTAGTATCAATACTTACCCCACCCTGAGAAACAAAACATGGAAGTTATAAAAACTAGTATTCCAAAGAAGGGTAGTGGGAATGTAGTATTCAAATTTTAAAATTTCTCACTCACTGAAACTAAAGAAATTATTTAAGGCCTAAAGTTAAACTGTCAAATCACTCAATAGAGTGAAACATTTGAGCTGAGCAAAAATAATTATATATAATTGCTTTGATATATATAAATTAAATATATTATTGAATTTAATTAAGTGATAAAGATTAAGGCTTAGGGCATTTGAAAATTAATGACTAGCTTAAAAATTTGATGACCCAAGCAGAGTTTTAGCCCATTAACCCTCTCTGGTCATTAATTCCCAGGGAAAAGCTGCAGCAAAGTTTGTACAGACATTATAAGATCAAAAGCTTAAAAATAAACCAAGATCTTATTTTATTTTTATAAATGGTACAATTTCTTATTACAGCTGAAATGGCTATCAATAGAGCATTTCTAGAAAATTAATGTCCTGTGTATTTATTAGGTGTGATGGGAAATATTTCTCAACACTCCATTCAGCTTGCAATTTTCAACAAAAACCATTATAAATATTTAAACATATTTCTTATTTGCCTGAAACTATCCATTAATGAAAAATGCCTTTAACCAAAAATTGAAATTTAACTGTCTCAATCTGTCACTTCTTAAGTACTATCTATTAATATTGATCATGAAATTCCAAGACTGCTAGAGCTGCATTCTTAGGAACCAGAAGATGTCTCTTCCAAATTGTAAAACAAACAAAAAAACTAGTGAAAATAAAATAGAGCATATACTACAGAAAATGGAACAAGCTTTTCATGGGAATGTCAGGAAGAAACTAGATTGAGGTTTAAAATTCACAGGGAATCAAAGATTCACTATATATACATAAACAAAAATGTAAAATAAGGATTGAGCATCCCAAGAAGAATGCTTCACCCATCCTAGCAATAATGTTGCAACAGCAGCCATTGTCTTTGTCACATACCTGCTGCATTGACATCTGAATCAGCTTTCGAGCATGTACTTCTTGTCCTTGCCCCATTGAGATAGTTCTACATTCTATAACATAGAAGGTTCACGATGATAAAACATAAATTTTATAGCAGGATTAAGACAAAAAATTAATTTCTGAAAGGCCACTGCCTCCCTCCCTCCATCGCTTCTAAGAAGGAATCTTTGCTGTTCAGACAGGCCTGGCCTTTGGTTGTGTCGATCAGAGAAACACATGGAGTAGAGACCTGGGGGCACCTGGAAAGGTGGGGGGCAGAGAGAGAGAGCAAAAGGCATAAGGGTGGGCTTTTAGGAGTTTGGGGTGCTTTGGCGATAATGAGGAGCAAGACTGACGGTGGGAGAGGCAGCTACAATGCTGTCCTAGATATTTAGAGGGAAAGAGGATTTGTGAGTTTTGCTGTATGTTTTGGTTAGAATCCTTTGGTGTTTTAGCAGATGCCTCAGTAAAGATTTAATTTTCTGTTTCCTTTTCAATATCAGGCTTACAGTGTTTTCTGTCTGTTAGTCTGTTTTGGTTTTGTTTGCATGTTTGACCATTTTTCTGAGATGGAACTCAAGGCAGCTCAGCTCTATGAGGGCTACATTCAGGGGCAACTGTCTAAGACCCAGTTTTCAGCTGCTCCTCAGATTATATCACCACCTTGGAACTACTCCAGGACGAGCAGTGTCATAATTTCCAGGAGAATATGCCATTTGGGGCCAGATGTCCCAGGCAGAGAACCACATTTGTGCCCTGCCATATGAACTCACTAAATTAAAGAAGTCTGAGAATCATGTTTGTGAAACTGCAATTGGAAATTAACTTTGTTAATCAACTTTGTTAATGTCTGCAAACCTTCATGGCCCCAGATTTTCTTGAGTTTTAGAGGCATGATCTCTGCGTGGGGAAAGGAGGTAAGTGGAGATATTGTGAACCACTGTATGTTTTTGGGGACTACTGGTAGAGACTACAAGGGCCTGGAGACTTCATGGGGTGGGGAGGGAAGTATGTCAGGAACTGGAGAAGTTGTCAGGACACACCATTTAATTGGCAGCATGTGGTTAACAGCCAGATACTCCACCAGGATCTGCAGGGTGCAACATCAGGGATTATTCATGGACTCAAGGTCACGGTAAGAAACTTTGCAATGGGCTCCTGACCAAGGATGGAAGAGCACTGCTTAGAGAATCAGGAATTGCAAGAGGCCAAGGGTTACTATGCAAAGCTGGATTTTCCCACCAAAGCTCCCATGAATCTCCCCAGCTCCTAAGGGGAACCGGGCACCCAAGAAGACTCCTACCTGACCTGTAAAAGAAAGGGGAGGTGGGACTTGAATGGGAGGAGCCTCTGGATCGTACAAACAGATACTGAGCCCCTCTTACTTCGGAAGAATACAGAAGAGTTCAATAGGTGATGGGGCAGGGTCTGATAGGCTCAAAAAGTATTAACCCATGAGTGTGAGCCATGGCCTCTCTCCCTTCTCCTTCCAACTCCTCTCAAATACACCTTCTAAAAGGAAGGACTGGTTTCTGTGCAGGTGGCTATGAACCCGAGTTTGTTGTGTTGATCCAGGTAATGGGTCAGGAGAAGATTTAGAGGCATCCCTTCAAAACGCATCTGGAATCTGACCACTTCGCAACACCTCCGCTTTCATTCCCCCGGCCTAAGTGACCCCACCTCTCGCCTGGATTCCTGCGGCAGCCTCCTAACAGGTGCCACTCCCACTCCCGTCCTCGTCCTCTATTAGCTATTCCCCCTAGAGCCGCCAGAGGGACGGCTCAAATTACATATACCCTCTGCCCAGCACCATCCAATGGCTTCCCATTTCACTCAAAGCAAAATCCAAAATCCAATCCAAAGTTCTCACCTATAGCCTATAAGGCCCTACACAACTGGCCCCCACTACACACACACACACACACACACACACACACTCTCCCCCCCCCCATACATTCACTTTTCTCCAGGCATAGTGGCCTCCTCCCTGGGCACACCCCAGCATCTTTGCTGTTCCCTCCGCCTAAAATGCATTTCCTTCAGAGTGCCACTGACTAGCTCCCTTCACAGCCCGCCTTGTCAGCAAGGCCTTCCTGGCCGTCCTGTCTAAAACAGCACACTCCCCCACCACTCTCCCTGTACCCTGTTTCTACACTTTTCTTCTTAGCATATTATGTACTCTCTTGATTATTGATTATTGCCTGTTTTACCCCCAGACTAGAATGTCAGTTCTACAAGAGAAGAGACTTCAAATGTGGTGGCCTACCCAGCTCCTAGACAGTGCATGAAACTCAGCAGATGCTCAAAAAATATTTTCTTAAACCTTTTAAATTGAGAGATAATTCACATATCATAAAATTTACCCTTTTAAGGTATACAATTCAATGTTTTAAAATATATTCGTAAAGTTGTGTAACCATCCCTATTATCTAATTCCAGAACATTTTCGTCAACACGAAAAGAAACCCCATACCCACTAGCAGTCACTCCCCATCACCCCTTCCTACCCCAGCAACCACCAATCTACTTTATGTCTCTATTGTAGACACTTCATATAAATGGAATTATACAATATGTGGTTTGTCTTCTTTCAGTTAGCATAACGTTTTCAAGGTTCATGCGTGCTGTAGTATTCTCACTTCATAACTTTTTATGGCTCAGTAATATTAGTAGTCCATTGTGTGGATATACCACATTTTGTTTATCCATTCATCAGTCAACAGACATCTGGATTGTTTCCACTTTTTGGCTAGTATGAATAATGTTGCTATAAATGTTCATGTACCAGTTTTGGGGCAGACATATATTTTTAATTTTCTGGGTATATACCTAGAAGTGGACTTTCTGGGTAATATGGCAACTCTATCTTTAACTTTTTGAGAAGCTGCCAGACGGTTTTCCAAAGCAACTGCATCATTTTACATTCCCACCAGCAACATATGAATGTTGTAATTTTTCTACATCCTTACCAACACTTGCTATTGTCCCTCTTTTTGATTATAGCCTTCTTATCAGGAGTAAAGTAGTATCTCATTGTGGTTTTGAATTGAATTTCCCTGATAACTAGTGATGTTGAGTATCTTTTCATGTGTTTATTGGCCATTTGTATATCTTCTTTGGACAAATGTCTATTCAAATTCTTTGCTCATTTTTAAATTGGGTAATTTGACATTTTATTGTCGAATTGTAAGAGTTCTTTATATATTCTGGATACCAGATCCTTATTAGATGTATGATCTGCAAATATTTTCTCCCATTTTGTAGGTTGTCCTTTGATTGTGCCCTTTGAAGCACAAATTTTGAATTTTGATAACGTGCAATTTTTTTCTTTTGTTACTTATGTTTATGTTGTTTGTTTATCTAGAAAACCATTCCCCAATTCAAGGTCACAAGGATTTACTCTTACGTTTTCTTCTAAAAGTGTCATGGTTTTAGTGTTTACATTTATGTCTGATTCATTTTGAATTAATTTTTGTATATGGTGTTATGTAAAGACCAAACTTCATTCTTTTGCAAGTGAATATAGTTTTTCTAGCACCATTTGTTGAAAAGACTGTCCTTTCCCACATTGAATGGTCTTGGAACACTTGTTCAAAACCAACTTACCACGTACGTGAGGGTTTACTTCTGAACTCTCAACTTTATTGCATTTAGATATAAATCTTTATGTCAGCACCATACTGTCTTGATTACTGTAGCTTTGTAGTATGTTTTGAAATTGGGAAGAATGAATCCTACAGTTTTGGTCTTCCTTTTCAAGATTGTTGTGGGTAGTCTGAGTCCCATGCATTTCCATACAAATTTTAGGATAAGTTTGTCAATTTCCATGAAAAAAGGCTGTTGGGATTTTGATAGGGATTGAATTAAATCTGTTAAATCTGTTAATCAATTAGAAGAGTATTGCTATCATACCAAAGTAGTTTTATCCATGAATGTGGGATGTTTTCCCACTAATTTAGGTCTTTAATTTATTTAGCTATTGTTTTAAAATTTTTCAATGTTCAAATCTTGCACTTTTTGTTAAATTTATTCCTAAGTATTTTATTTTTGATGATATTGTAAATGAATTGTAATTGTGTTTATAATTTCCTTTTTGAATTGTTCTTGCTAGTGTATAGAAATACAATAACTTTTAAAATGTTGCTGCAATCATTTTAAAATGTATCCTGCAATCTTGCTGAACTCATCTATTAGCTCTAATTGTTTTTTTGGTAGACTTCTCAGGATTTTCTACGTATAAAATCACATCATCTGGGAATAGAGATAGTTTCACTTCTTCCTTTCCAATGTAGATGCCTTTTATTTCTTTGTCTGGTTTAATTGCCCTGCCTAGACCTCCAATACAATGCTGAATAGACGTGGTGAGAGTAGACATCCTTATCTTGCTCCTGATCTTTGGGGGAAAGGATTCAGTCTTTTACCAGAAAGTATGGTATTAGCTGTGGGTTTTTTGTAGACAACCTTTATCAGGTTGAGGAAATGTCCTTTTATTCCTGGTTTGCTAAGTGTATTTATCATAAAAGGATGTCAGATTTTTTTCAATGCTTTGTTTTTGCATCTGCAATGGACTGAATGTTTATCTTCCCCTAAAATTCATATGTTGAAACCTGATCCCCAAAGTGATGGTATTAGGAGGTGATTAGGTCATGAAGACAGCCTTCATGAATGGGATGGGTGCCCTTATAAAAGAGGTCCAAGAGAGACCCTTGTCCCTTCTGCCATGTGAGGACACAAAATTCAAGGCACCATCCTGGAAGCAAAGACTGGGCCCTCACCAGCTACCAAACCTGCTGGTGCCTTTATCTCGGACTTCTCAGCCTTTAAAACTGTCAGAAATAAATTTCTGTTGTTTATAAGCTACCCAGTTTATGATATTTTGTTATAGCAGCCCAAACAGACTGACAGCATCTATTGAGATGATTGTGTGGTTTTTGTCCTTTATTTTATTAACATGATATCAATATATTACATTGATTTTCATATGTTTAACCAACCTTGCATCCCTGGGATAAATCTACTTAGTCATAGTGTACAATCTTTTTTATATGGTGCTACAATTTGTTTGATAATATTTTGTTGAGGATTTTTGCTTGTATGTTCATACAGGATAATGGCCTATAGTTTTTTGTGATGTCTTTGTCTGCATTTGATAGCAGGTTAATACTGGTCTCATAGGATGAGTTGGAAAGTGTTCCTTTCTCTTTTACTTTTTAGAAAAGTTTGTGAAAAATTGGTGCTATTCTTTAAATACCTGATAGAATTCACTAATGAAGCCATCTGGGCCTGAGATTTCTTTTGTGGGAATTTTTTTTATTAATTAATCAATCTCTTTACTTCTTATAGGTCTATTCACATTTTCTATTTCTTCTTGAGTCAGTTTCAATAGTTATCTCTTTCTAATAATTTGTCCATTTCATCCAGGTTATCTAATTTGTTGGCATAACTGTTCACAGCATCCCCTTATGATTTTAAAAATTTTTGTCTGGTCAATAGTGATGTCTCTCTTTCATTGCTGATTTTAGTAATCTTAGCCCTCTCTCCTTTATTCTTGGTCAGCCTAGCTAAATGTTTGTCAATTTTGTTGATCTTTTCAAAAAAGATACTTTTGGTTTATCAATTCTTTGTTGTTTTTCTATTCTCTATTTTATTTTTTTCACTCAAATATTTATTTTTCCTTCCTTTTGACTGCTTTAGGTTTAGTTTACTCTTTTTCTCCAAGTTTGCTAAAATGGAAGGTTGTTATTGATTTGTAATCCTTCTTCATTTTTAATATAAGGTAATTAATATTTGATTATTTTTCTGAATGGCCAGGAAAAACCAGATTGAGTGGCACTGGAAAAGTGAGGAATCTTCCCACTCAAGGAGGGAAAGGGTCCCAAAGACAGGGGCCAGTGAGACAAAAGGTAGCATAAGCTGAGTTTTTTGGGGGTGGGTAGGGGGGGAACTGCCAGGACACCATGAGGAGGATCCTCAAGAGAAGTATGGATGCAGCAGACCTTGTAAGAAATGTTGCTGCAGATAATGCAGTGTAATTACACTTTGGTGATTTGGGTTTTATTTCAGTTGTCTGTATTTGAAAGACTTTAATAAGAGTTTGACTGCTTTTCTATTTCTTTCCAAAATTAAGCTTGTGTCTCTTCCACATTTCTTCCTTCCTTTTTTTATTTCTAATTAAGTAATATATATTCACATCACAAGGTTTGGAAAATATAATACAAGAGAGTATAAGGAAGGAAATGAAAATCACCAATATTCCTCCCTAGAGATCTTCATTCTAATCCCTTTAATATGCATAATCCACAATCCCTTATCCTCATTTCAAAATTCAAAAAGCTCTGAAATGGAAAGTTTTGCCATAAAATAATTTTGGTTGGAAAAGCTAACCTGAATGAATGCAAGGCCATTTATGGTCTTTATCCCTATCTTTCTGAATATTTATACTCTTACCTGCAGTGTATTACATAATATATGGACTATTACCTTTCTAAAAGCTGGAAAATTCTGATTTCTGAAACATATTTGGCCCCAAGAGTTTTGAATGAGGAGTTGTAGACCTATCTATATGAAAATTTACATGCATATTATAAGTTATCTTGTATCTCTACTTTGTAACAGCATATTGTGAATATTTTACTTTCATTAAATATTATTGGAAAACAGTTTTTAATGGCAGCACAGTGTTCTATCATGCTGATGGCATCCATGTTCATTCAACCACTACCCTTTTATAAATTTAAGAGACTTTTTATTTTTAAATATTAAAAATAGCACTAGATTAAACATCAATGTATATAAATCTTGATGTATATTTCTCAATATGTTCTTAGGAGGAATTCACACTTGTAGAATTATTTGGACAAAGCATTCAAACATTTTAAAGACTTGTGACATACAAAAATGGACTGCCAGCATCTCCCACTGAAATGGAATGCTGTCATTCCAAGCCCACACTCCTATCCTCATTTGTGTTTTTATTTTCCTTATGGTGCTTTTGACATATGGAAGTTTTAAAACTTCATCCAGTCTTATTACGTACCTTGTCCCTCTGATTTTAGACTCCGGTATTATGGTTAAGAAAATCTTAGCCACTCAACAGTATATAACTAATTCAATATATTCTTTTTCTTCCTTTATAGCTTAATTTAAAGCACTTAATACCTTAATCATCTAGAATTTACTTTGGAGTTTAATGTGAGGTAAAACTCTTACTTTCTTCTAAAGTTAACCTGCTATATCAACACTGTTTATCGACTAATGCATTTTTTTTCCCAGTGATTTGAAATGTGAATCTTATCATATACTAAGCTATTATATATACTAGAGTCTAATTTTGGGCCTTTCATTTTGCTCCATTGATCTGTTTATCTATTCTGAAGCAGTTACACTCTGAATAAATTATTGCCATTTGATAAGGTTTTAAAAATCTGGTGATGCTGGTTTCCCATTATTCTTTTCTCTTCTCAAGGTTTCTTGGCTATTCTTGTCCATTTATAGTCCCAGATGATCTAATATCCCTCTGCTATCCAATTAGAAAAAAAATACTCTTTTGATTTCAATTAGACTTGCATTCAATTTATAGATTACTTTAGAGAATATTGACACCTTTGCAGTATTGAATCTCTATACTGGGAATGTGATTTAACTCTCCATCTATTCTAATCTACTTTTATGTCTCTAAGAAAGTTTTATAATTTTCTTCAAATAGGTATTTTTAGAAATTATTTCTTGGTTTTATTTTTATTGCCACAATGAATGGAATTTTTTTTTAAGCCAGTCAAATTCAGCAGTGGGGGGTTGTATACCAACTTTAGTGACACTAATGTTAATAAGTTCTGATAACCCACTACCATCGGACCAGCCGTATGAATGGAATTTTTATATTTTATTTTATAAGAAAGTGCCATTGATTTTTTTATATTTTTATTTGTGACCAGTCACCTTACTGTGCTATCCTATTAAGTCTAACAGTTGTTCAGTGATTCATTTGTGTTTTTTGTTAGACAATTACACTGTCTGAGAGTAATGCTGATTTCTTCCCCTCTTTCCCAGTAGTTATATCTTTTATTTATGAGTCTTACATTAACTATATCTTGTACAACAATGCTAACTAATACTGGCAACAGCAGACATCTTCGTCTTATTCCTGACTTTAATGTGTATGTCTCTATTAACAAAATATTCTTCTGTTTCTACTTTTGAAAGTCAAATATAAATGTTGAATTTTTACAAAATTCTTTTTTAGTATCTATCAAGATAATAATATGAGAGCTTAAGAAAAAGTCTTTCACTTATTGCCGTGATGAGATTTCTTAATACTGTATCTTTCTTATACAGTTGATCCTTCAACAACATGGGTTTGAACTGTGTGGGTCTGCTTATACACAGACTTTTTTTTCAATAAAAGTTACACCAAGTGTGCCTGCCTCTCCCGCCTCCCCTTCCACCTCTTCCACCTCTGCCACTCCTGACACAGTAAGACCAACCCCTCCTGTTCCTCCTCCTCCTCAGCCTACTCAACTTGAGGACGACGAGGATGAAGAACTTTATGAAGATCCACTTTCACTTCATGAATAGTGAATACATTTACTCTTCCTTACGATTTTCTTAAAAACATTTTCTTTCCTCTGGTTTACTTTATTGTAAGAATATAGTATATAATACATATAACATACAAAATATGTGTTAAATGACTATTTGTGTCATCAGTAAGCTTCTGGTCAATGGTGGGCTATTAGCAGTTAAGCCTTTGGGGAGTCAAAAGTTATACATGAATTTTCAACTGTGCAGGGGGTCGGCATCCTTAACCCCAATGTTGTTCAAGGGTCAACTATATTTGCCCATGTGTTCCTACTTGGTGAAAGCATGTTATTATTTACAAGTTATTGTTTAATCTTCCACTGGATTCTTCCTTTTTTAAAGTTTTACTCTGTTTTTAATTGATACACAATGATTTCACATATTTATGGGGTACAGTGTGATGTTCTGATACATGTATACATTGCATAATGATCAAATGAGGGTAAGTAGCATATCCATCACCTCAAGCACTCGGCATTTCTTTGTGATGTGAGCATTCAATATCCTCTCTTCTAGCTATTTTGAAATATACAATACATTATTGTTAACTATAGTCATTCTACAGTGCAACAGAACAGCAGAATTCATTTTTCCTATATAACTGTAACTTTGTACCTATTGAACAACCTGTCCCCAGGACCTCCTTTCCCCTATTCTCCCCAGTTTCTCGTAACGACTATTCTACTCTCTACTTCTTTGAGATCAACTTTTTTAAATTCTACAAGAGTGAGATCATGTGGTGTTTGTCATTTTGTGCTCTGCTTATTTCACTTAACATAATGTCTTCTGGATTCAACCATATTGTCACAATAGGATGTCATTCTTTCTTATGGGTGAATAGTACTCCATTTTGCATATATACCACATTTTTTAATCCATTCACCATCAATGGAAACTTAGGTTGATTTAATATCTTGGTGATTGTGAATTGTGCTGCATTAAACATAGGAGCGCAGATATCTCTTTGATATACTGATTATACTTCCTTTAGCTATATACCCAGTAGTGGGTTTGCTGGATCATAGGGTAGCTACATTTTCAATTTTTTGAGGAACCTCCATACTATTGCCCATAATGGTTGTACTAATTTACATTCCCACTAACAGTGTGTAAGAGTTCCCCCTTTCTCCCATCCTCACCAGCACTTTTTTTTGTCTTTTTGATAATAGCCATTCTAACTGGAATAAGATGATATCTCACTGTAGTTTTGATTTGCATTTCCCTGATAATTAGTGATAATGAGCAAATTTTCATATACTTGTTGGTCATTTGTATTAATATGTCTTTTGAGAAATGTCTATTCATATCTTTTGCCCATTTTTAATCAGATTTGGGGTGTTTGTTTTGCTATTGAGTTGTTTGAGTTCCTTATATAGTCTAGATATTAACATCTTTCAGAGGCATAGTTTGTGAATATTTTCTCCCATTCTGTAGGTTGCCTCTTCACTCTGTTGATTGTTTCCTTTGCTGTGCAGAAGCTTTTTAGTTTGATATAATCCCACTTGTCTATTTTTGCTTTTGTTGCCTGTGCTTTTGAGGTCCTATCCAAAAAAATCCTCGCCTAGACCATGCAGCATTACCCCTATGTTTTTTTCAGTGCAAGTCTGAGGTCTTAGGTTTAAGTCTTTAACCCATTTTGAGTTGATTTTTGTAAGTGGTGAGAGATAAGGGCCTAGTTTCATACTTTTGCATATTCAGTTTTCTCAGCACCATTTATTGAAGAGATTGTCCTTTCCCAAGTGTATGTTCTTGGTGCATTTGTCAAAACTCAATTGGCTGTAAGTGCATGGATTCATTTCTGGGTTCTCTATTCTGTTCCATTGGCCTATGTGTATGTTTTTATGCCAGTACCATACTGTTTTGGTTACTACTGCTTTGTAGTATATTTTGAAGTCAGGTAGTGTGATGCCTACAGCTTTGTTCTTTTTGCTCAGGATTGCTTTAGCTATTTGGATTTTTTTTGTGGTTCCACATGAATTTTAGGATTGATTTTTCTATTTTTGTGAAAAATGGCATTGGTATTTTGATAGGGATTGCATTGAATCTGTAGATCACTTTGGGTAATATGAATATTTTAACAATATCAATTCTCCCAATTCCTATACCATTAACATGGGATATTTTTCCATTGATGTGTCCTCTTCAATTTCTTTCATCAGTGTTTTATAATTTTCATTGAAGAGATTTTTCATCTTCTTGGTTAAATTGGTTCCTACGTATTTTTTTTTGTAGCTATTGTAAATGGGATTTCTTTCCTGATTTCTTTTTCAGATAGTTCACTGTTGGTATACAGAAACCCTACTGATTTTTGTATGTTGGTTGTGTATTCTGAAACTTTAGTGAATTTGTTTATTAGTCCTAACGGTTTTTGGGTGAAGTCTGCAGGGTTTTCTATATATAAGATCACATTGTCTGCAAATAGAGACAATTTGACTTCCTCCTCTCCAATTTGGATGCCCTTTATTTCTTTCTCTTGCCTAATTGCTCTGGCTAGGACCTCAAGTACTATGTTAAAAAGAAGTGGTGAAAGTGGGCATCTTTGTCTTGTTCCAGATTTTAGAGGAAAAGCTTTCGACTTTTCCCCATTCAGTATCATGTTAGCTATGGGTTTGTCATATATAGCCTTTATTGTGTTGAGGTACATTCCTTCCATATCTAATTTGTTTAAGGTTTTTATCATGAAGAGATGTGGAATTTTATCTAATGCTTTTTCTGCATCTATTGAGCTGGTCATTTGGGGTTTGTCCTTCATTCTGTTAATGTGATGTATCACGTTTATTGATTTGCATATGTTGAAACATCCTTGCATCCCACTCGATCATGGTGAATGATCTTTTTGATGTGCTGTTGGATTTAGTTTCCTAGTATTTTGTTACTAGTGTTTTGTATTGTTATGGATCTTTGCATCTATGTTCATCAAAGATATTGGCCTGTAGTTTTCCTTTTTTGTTGTTGTTGTGTCCTTGTCTGGTTTTGGTATCAGGGTGATGCTGGCCTTGTAAAAGGAGTTTGGAAAAATTTGCAGCCATTTCAATTTTGGGGGAATGGTTTGAGTAGAATTCATATTATTTCTTCTTTAAATGTTTAGTAGAATTCAGCAGTGAAGCCATTGGGTCCTGAGCTTCCCTTAGATGGGATTATTATTATTACTGATACACTCTAGTTATTCCTTATTGGTTTGTTCGGGTTTTCTGTTTCTTCATGATTCAATCTTGGTAGGTTGTATGTATCCAGGAATTTATCCATTTCTTCTAAGTCTTCCAATCTATTGGCATGTAGCTGTTCTTAATAGTCTTTAATGATCTTTTGTGTATTTCTGTGGTATCAGTTGTGATGTCTTCTTTTTCATCTCTGATTTTATTTGAGTCATCTCTCTTTTTTCCTTAGTCTAGTCAAAGCTTTATCAATTTTGTTTACCTTTTCAAAAAACCAACTCTTCATTTTGTTGATGTTCTGTACTGTTTTTTAAATCCCTATTTCACTTATTTCTGCTTTCATTTTTATTATTTCTTTCCTTCTACTAATTTTGGGTTTAGTTTGTTCTTGTTTTTCCAGTTCCTTGAGGTGCAACATTAGGTTGTTTATTTGAGATTTTTCTACCTTTTTGATGTAGGTGTTTATTGTTATAAACTTCTCCCTTAGAACTGCTTTTAATTTCCCTTTTTAATTTCTTAATTGACTCATTGGTTATTCAGGAGCACACTGTTTAATTTCCATGTTTCCCCTGTTAATTGATTGCTAGTTTTATTCCATTGTGAATAAATGGAATACCTGGCATGATTTTTATTTTTTTAAATTTGTTAAGACTTGTTTTGTGGCCTAACATATGGTCTATCCTGGAGAATGTTCCCTGTGCTTTTCTTGAGAAGAATCTGTATTCTGTAGCTGTTGGATGGAATGTTCTATAAATGTTGGATAGGTCCATTTTATCTAGGGGATGATTTAATTCTGATGTTTGTTGATCTCCTGTCTGCATGATCTGTCCATTGCTAAAAGTGGGTGTTTAAATTCCCTACTATTATTGTATCACAGCCTATCTCTCCCTTTAGGTCTATTAATATTTGCTTTATATATTAAGGGGCTTCAATGTTGGATGCACATATATTTATAATTGTTATATCTTCTTGCTGTATTGACCCCTTTAAAATTATATAATGGCCTTCTTTGTTTCTTTTTACAGTTTTTTGCTTAAAGTCTATTTTATCTGATATAAATATAGCTATTCTTGCTCTTTTTGGTTTCCATTTCCATGGAATATCTTTTTCCATCCCTTCACTTTCAGTCTATATTTCCTTACACACAGACTGAAGTGAGTCTCTTATAGACAGCATATAGTTAGGTCTTATTTGTTTTATCCACTCAGACACTGTATGTCTTTTAATTGGATAATTTCATCTATTTACATTCAAGGTAATTATTGATAAGTAAGGGCTTACTACTGCCATTTTGTTACTAGTTTCTTAGTTATTTTGTTGATCTTTTCTTCCATTGTTCCTCTCTTACGATCTTCCTTTGTGGTTGATTTTCTCTAGTAGTATGTTTTGATTCCTTACTTTTTATTTTTAGTGTTTCTATAGGTTTTTGCTTTGAGGTAACCATGAGACTTGCAAATAACATCCTCTAGTTATAACAAGTTATTTAAAACTGATAACAACTTAACTTTGATCACAAGGAAAGGAAAAAACTGTACATTTTAATTCCATTCTCCCTCACATTTGAGTTTTTGATGTCACAATTTACATTTTTATATTGCCTATCTCTTAACAAATTATTGTAGTTATTATTATTTTTAATAGTTTTGTGTTTTAGTATTAGTAATAAAGATACAAGTGGTTTACACACCATGTTTACAGTATTAGAGTAACAATCACATTAGCATCCTTTTCTTTCAGTTTGAAGAACTATTTTATTTATTATGTATTTTTTATATTTGCATAGACGAGGTCTCACGCTGTTGCCCAGGCTGTCTCAAACTCTTGGGCTCAAGTGATCCTCCTGCCTCAGCCTCCCAAAGTGCTGAGATTACAGGCATGAGCCACCACACCTGGCCCTGAAGAACTCCTTTTAGCATTTATTGTAGGACATGTCGAGGGATGATGAACTCCCTCAGCTTTTGTTTGTCTTAGCAAGTCTTTAGGTGTCCTTCATTTCTGAGGGATAGCTTTGCTAAGTACAGTATGCTTGGTTGGCAGGTTGTTTTTCCTTCAGTACTCTGAATATATCTTCTCACTCACTCTTGGACTGCAAGGTGTGTGCTGAGAGGTTGCTGCCAGGCATAATAGATCTCCTTTATACATTATTTGCTTCTTTTCTCTCCCTGCTTTCAGGACCCTCTCTTTGTCTTTGACCTTTGAGAGTCTGATTATGATATGTCTTGGGGTATTCTTATTTGGGTTGAATCTGGTGGCCTTTCACCTTCCTCTATCTGGATATTTGTATCTTTCTCCAGTTTGGGAAAGTTTTCTGTTATTATTTCTTAAAGCTTTCTAACCTCTCTTTCTTAACTACTCCTTTGAGCCCCAACAACTTAAATATTTGGTCTTTGATGTTGTCCCATAGATCCCATAAGCTTTCTTGCTCCTTTTCCTCTTTTTCTTTCTTCTCCTCTGACTGTGTATTTTCAAACAGCCTGTCTTCAAGCTCCCTGAGTCTTCTGTTTGATCAATTCTGCAGTTGATGCTTTCTATTGCCTTTTTCATTTCATTCATTGTAGTTTTTCAGCTCCAAGATTTCTGTTTGATTTTCTTTATTATTTCAATCTCTTTGTTAAATTTCTCTGATAAATTTCTAAATTATTTTTCTGTGTTTTTTTGAAGTTTATTGAGGTTCCTTAAAACAGCTATTTTGAATTCTTTGTCTGAGCGATCACACACCTCCATCACTTTAGAGTCAGTCTCTGGTGCCTTATCTTGTCCATTTGGTGGGGTCATATTTCCCTGAATGTTCTTGATACTTCTGGATATGCAACAATTTCTGTGCATTGAGATATTAAGTATTTATTCCAGTCTTCACAGTCTGGCTTTGTGCCTGTTTTTCTGAGGGCCTTCCAGAGAATCTAAGCAGAATGAGTTTTATGTTCTTTGAGCACATGACCACTGTAACCATCTCAGCCCTACAGGGTGCTCTAAGCCCATTTTTGCCACAAGTCTCATGAGGGCTCCAGGGTTGGCACAGCTCTCCAGCCTAGATGGACTTGGGGAATACCTGAGAAAGGTACCCAGGCTATGTGGGAAAGCTGGCCAGGGCCCAGAGCCCAGAAGCCTGTCCCAGTGGCCTAGACAGAAACATGTCTCCCAGCAGGTCCCTGCATATATGGACCTTCTAATTTTAGAAGGTCCATATATTAGAAAAAACTTCTAATTTTTCTTACCTTTATTATCAGTTTAGTCAGGGTTTTCTACCTTTTCTAAGAAAATTTTATAAATTTGTATGTTACTATAAACTTGTCAATTTTAATGAGATTTTCTAATTTTTACCATAATTATATACTGTTCTCTCATTATTTAAAATATTTCATCTGTACATGTTATACCCATTTTCCCACTTCCACTTTTGTGTATTTGTGGGTTTGTATTTATGTTCTCTTTCGCTTGTTTTTGGACTTTGTTTTCAAACCCATCCTTCCTCTGGGACTGCCCTTCTCCTCAGGCTGTTAGTATGACTCTCATACTAAACCCATCTGCTTTCTTTCCTTTGCCCAGGAACCCAGGACTTTTGTGCAGAATTCATCTGCTCCATGCCTGTCACTACAGATTCTGACCAGTACCAGATAGCAATTATAATCAGAAGTTTTCTAAACAAGTGCTCTAAGCCCATGTTTGCCACAAGTCTCATGAGGGTTCCGAGGTTGGCACAGCTCTCCAGCCCAGATGGACTTGGGGAATACCTGAGAAAGGTACCCAGGCTGTACGGGAAAGCTGGCCAGGGCCCGGAGCCCAGAAGCCTGTCCCAGTGGCCTAGACAGGAACATGTCTCCCAGCAGGTCCCTGCACATGTGGGATAGTTTTCTGACTGCACTGAGAGGGGCTGCTTTTCCCTATGAAAACTTATTGGATTCTGTTGCATCTTCATGTTACTGTCAGGTAACTGGTTAATTCATCCAATAAAAGCAGTGAGAGGGAATGAAAAAGGAAGACCATGGAGATCACTGAAGTGGGGTTCCTGAGGTGGGTTCTGAATCAGATCTCTCACTTACTAGCTCTGGGGCTCTATCTCCAGACCGGAGTTAGATTTCAAGATTTCCAGAGTCTCGTTCACCTTGAACATTCATGATTATCTATTATCTAGTTTTCTGAGTAAAATATTAATAGTTGAGACTAGATTAATATGTTAGTCTATCTACATAATTTCATTTTAACAGCTATCTTTGGGACTGTTAACCCAAAGGGGCAAGCAGCATTAGACTTCCTAACATTGCTGAAAATAATTTGGCAGAATTCTTTACAAAATTCATTTGGTACTTCAGTGTCAAAATCAGATCTACTTTGTTTCAGTATCCTAATAAAGTAACCAAAAGAAGCTTGGACTGTTGTTGGAATAAGTAAAGTAGTAGCAAGAAATGGAAATCATCAAATTGCCAAGAAAAGCAGTATGATAACACTAATAGTGATAGCAAAAATCTGGCCTCTGTATTTATTTAATGTCATAGTTATGATTTCTCCCAAAGGAGACCTTGAATTTCTTAATTCTGTTCTTAAACAGCAGCATTACTTTGAGGTAATATTTGAAGTGGTAACTCTACTGGAATAGCCCTTCCTCTAGGAACTGTATCCCTCTCTAGGAAATGTCCCCTACCCCAGCTCCATATATACGATTCCTGCTATGAACCTATCTCCATGGCAACAATTCATCGATTGGCCCAGAAAGGAGCACATGATCAAAGCTAAGCCAATGAGTTTCTTTCCTGTATATTTGAACTTGGGACCAAAAGAGGAAGGGGAGTTTCCCTGAGAGCACTGATCATCCTGAGCAGGTAAACAGTGATGCCACAAGCCACCAGAAGCCAGGAATTCTGCCATGTGGAGAAGAATCGTTTGTGGCCAGAGAGGAAAAAGACACCTATGTGCAGAGAGAAGTGGGGCATAGAGGCAGCTGGGTAAAGACCCACAAAACAATAGATCCAAGAGAGATTTGCAAACTCTAGGGCTACTAGAGAGGCACCACTCTTACATCAACTCAGACCGCTGGTGTGCTACAGTAATTACCAGAGCAAAGCAGTCTACTTTAAAGATGACTAAGGAGACTTAACCATGAGCAATTGCCAAAAGAAGCTGGGAGCTCTTTGTATTGGGTATCAGTGTTCAGACAGAAGAAAATGACCATTTCAACATGAATCCACTGAGAACATAGAACAGTGCGGCGACAATGAACAGAGCAAAGTCAAGATGAGAAAAGAGGGAGCAACCACAAACCATGCTACCATAAGCTTAGGGGTTTGTGCAGAGGGACATTTGGCTAGTACATGGACATGACTGAATCGATTTTACTATATCATGTTTATGTTAACTATATAATAAATTCAATGTAATTTTATTATTGGTTTAGTGATTTATAATCAATCACTTTTATAATCTTTATAAAGACCTGAATGAATTAGCCCTACAAGGTAAAGTTATATAGACCTGAACCTGGAAGATCTTAAATGGTAATGCCAACAACATTCAGATTTCCAGAGTATGAAGAGGGGATAAACAGTCCTTATATTTTAATAGAATGGCTCAATCCTATAAGGATGTGCTCTGCATTCCTATCGTTTAGTTCCATTAACACAGTCACTGCTGCCACACTTAGTGTTTGTAACTCCTTGCTCTGCCTCCTCCCCCTGGAATAACCTTCCTTCTCTCTTCCAGCTTCCCACCTGGTAAATTTTTTTCTATTTTTTTAAGATCCTTCTGAAAATATCACCAGTGTGATACTTTCCCCATACCCTAGGCAGTCTGAGTAGCTCTGAATACTATGATCAGCCACTTCTATGGAACTCTGTTACTCTAGTTGTCACACTGTCTTCAACTACATGCTTACATGTCCGTCTCTCCCAGCTGTGTTGTATTTATCTGTGTACTCTCCAAATCTAGCACACTGCCTCTACTGAATGGTTATTGAATGAAAGCACGGAAGAATGAATCCCTAATTACTATGCATTGCAACAATGGTTATAGTTTTTCAATTTGTGACAAAACAAACCTTGCCTTCATTCTATCTAGGCATGGCAATAACAGAGACTGTTGCTCCTGTGTGTTCATTTTTGCTAGTCTGCTATCCATGCATGCAGCCATCTGCTTACAACTTAAAAAAACAAACCACCAAAAAATCAGTATATGACAGATGAGTGTGTTCCTCTCTACACAAAGACACCTATGTTACACCCTCAATCTAGGATGTATAATAGAAGGATACAGAAAGAGTAAGTTTAACATTTTTTCTAATTCAGTTTTACAGATATATTTCTAAGAACCAGTTATGAAATTATGAAAAGCAAAATTTGAAACAAAAGTATGGAAGTGTTGCTAAACTCCATAGACTGCTAATCATACCCAGTTTCAGTTTCTTGGCCAGTGCATCAATTTGAATGGTAGGATCAGATCCCATGGACAGGAAACATATCAGAGGTGTTCGGGTATCACTTTCTTCCCAAGTTTTCTCCAGATTTAAGATAACTGGTTCTGTGTACTTCTCCTCCAAAGAATCTGCAATATACTTTCTTGCTTGAAAAACAGTACGGTCTGGGCACCAAGACCTAAAAATGAATACAAGTTAAAAAAAATTAATTCAGTGTGTTCATTTTTTATCGTATAAAATTCTGAATAGTTAAAGCACACATGTTTAATTAGCAAAAGGGCAACAAGCTAATTCTCCCCTATCCAGCTCTGTGGAAGAGAGATAGTGAGGTTTCCTATCCCTGGATGAGCATAAATTTAGTCACGTGGTTTTGGTGCCAGGTGTTGGCAAGGAGTAGGGCAGAGCCGGTAACAACACGGTGTCCTCTGCCAGCTCCAGTACTTGATGGGGGCCGACCTGGCACACACTGAAGCTCTGCCGTCTTCCAGGGGAGAATCAACATGTCAAAATCGTCAAAAGTAAGTCGATCAGCAAACATTTATGTCATACCATTTGTGTACCACACACCATAGTAGGTTCTATACACGTGGACATGTTAAATAAATGTCATTTGATATTTGACATGTTAGATCATAGACAAGCTCTACAGATTCTTATTTGCTAGTAGATTACATTTGACATAGATCCAATTTTAAAACAACGGATCAAAAATAGACACATTTGTTCTAATAAAAACAAGTAGCCCTTTTAAACTCTGTAGACTGTGAGGTCACCATTACTGCCATTCTAATCACTCTTGAAGGGTGACAATATCCAGGAAACAACTTTTTCTAAAGAAGTGCAAGCTCAGGTATATAACATTAGAAAAGACAAAAACTGCCCCCAAATAATCCTACACCTTTTTTGTTATTCTTTTGGTGGTCTCATCTCCCCCCAACTCTACCCCTCCACTTTACCTACCAAGCACACACACACACACACACTCTGATTTTTCCCGTATGGAAAGCCTCTTTGAGATACTGGATATTGAGAAAACATGAAAAGTAAGAAACGAGGGGAACGCTCTTCCTTAAAATCAATTTCAAACTTTTGTTTCCATTTAAATAGCCCAAACTGCATTTATACATTTCAATAGTGCAATATTCTTGTTTTTTTCCTCAAATGAAATTAAATTTTAACTTATAGGCTAATTGCCTTATAACTTTGTGAGGTCTATTTTTTTTAAAGAAGAATTCAACAATAAATGATTCACTCAATGGTAAATAATGAAAAAAGTGAACAATAAAAGCATATTTTTCACTTTTTGCTAAAAGCACTATCATTAATACATTGTCAAAATACATTATTCCCTGCCACCATCACCATTTTATTTTGGTTCTCAAGGAACTGAAGAATTGCCATCCAAAACCACAATTTGGAAGCACACACATTTCTTATAATAACCATAGGGACATATTAAGTAAACTCCCTGAGATAAGATCTGTAATTTGACGATCCTCTAGGTCTGATAATATCTATTCTCACCTGATAAGTAGAAGTTTACGGCAGGTATCTAGTGAATCACTATATCCATCAGGGATAATTTCCTCCTCTGGAGCATCTTTATCAAACCAGCTTTTCCACCCCTTCTCATTACGAGATATCTAAAAGAAACAAGCCAATCAGCAAGCCATAGCACCATGTGTGATCGGAATATATCAGAGAGGATTCTCAATTGCCTTAGAGGGTCATTCTTCACAAGTAGATAATTTTTCAAGCATAACAACACAGTTTAAATATTTCTTTAGAATCAATGATTCAAATAACACAGACATTATTATTCCCTTTCACTGTTTCCATTTTTTTTTTTTTTACATTATTTGCTAAAATCAGGATCCTGTATCTATTATACAAAATGGTTGGGCAGGAAGAAACACAGATCAAGGTTTCTCACCCTCGGTATTATTGACATTTTGTGCTGGATAATTCTTTGTTGTAGGGGGCTGTCCTAGGCATAAGGACGTTTAGCAGCATCTCTGGCCTCTACCCACTAGATACCAGTAGCACCCTCCACCCAGGTCATAACAATAAAAAATGTCTCCAGCCATTGCCAAATGCCCGTTGGGGGTCGTACAAATTCCCTTCAGTTGAGAACCACTGACATAGACCATTCTGATAACCAAACCTCCATATGTTGATCTCTACTTAAAAATAGTGATAGATGATGACAGATGAAAAAATCGAAACTTTCATTTTCCTAGCGGTTCCCCACCTTGAGACTTCAAACCTAAGTATGGAAAAAGTCTCTCCAAGAGCTGGCCTCAAATATCTTTCCGAAGCATGAAGAGGACCTCAAGTTTTCAGAGGCATTAAAAGGTGCTCTCTGTAGCCTAAGTGCTGTCAAGACTAATTACAAAAACTATAGATTGGTGAGCCCCCAGCAACAATCAGACTGGATTACTTAAACAGTGTCTGTAAGGACTTTTTAAAAAGCCATGCTGAGCACTAATAACAAACAGCAAATGCTCCTATATAGCAGATGCTATGCGCCTGACCTGAGGATTGTACTTTTTCCTCCATCATCCCCCACATTTTATCGAGGCATACAGAGGTTAAATAACTCCCAAAGTCATACATCATGAGAACAATCATCATATTGGATATAGACAGGGTGCAAATTAATAATAATACAGTTACTCTGTAACTCACTTTGTCCCTGGGTCACTAAAAGATGGAGGGGCATTTCCAAAATGTTTTGCAACTGCCATCTTCCTTCTGAAGGTTGTGGTGGCTCTCCCTGGTTGGCTGCCCCCGGGGAACCTGCCTGCATGCTGCTTAGAAGGCCTGGGGCCGCCAGCCCTACCCTGGGTAGGGCTGCACCCATGCACTGCTACCCACAGCGCCCCCTGCAGGCCTCCTCCACACCAGCAGCCAGAGCGAAGGAGGCACAAGAAGAGAGCAGATGATTATTCTGAGCTACTGGACTTCCACCTGCTAATTACTAATATGATCGACCACAGTAGAGATTCTGGGGTAGCTGTATCTGTGATGGGCAACAGGATGACTTCCAGCCCCTTGCCATCTGCCTCTACTTCCCACTCCTTTTCCTGGCCCTCATCTTTTGGCACAAACCACTTCCAGGTGTTAAACAGTTCCACCTGGGATGCCAAGGCTTGGGCAGCTGCTGTTTGATATTATTTTTGTTTCAGTTCCTGACAGCCACTCAGCCAAAAGACTGATCTTCTACCTCCTCCCTTCTTTCCCACAGACAAGCCAGACCAATGACCTCCTGATCGCAGGTCCCCAAATAACTGTGGTGGCATGGGAAGAACATGAGGTCAAATTACAGCTTTGCCACTTACTAGCTACGCAGCCTTGGGCAAGTACTTAATCTCTTTGACTCTCAGTTGTCTCATCTATAGAGTCAATAACACTTCCCTTGCAGGGTTATTATCGTTGCGAAGTGCCTATCCCATAGTAAGCAGTAATAGCTACCAGATTCTACATCATGGGTACTTAAATCTAATTGGCAGAAGCAAACGATAATAAATATCCTTATGTCAATATAATCCACCGTGGAGAGCATGGGTTTTGAGTGATTTTTCCAGCGGTGCTTTAAGATCTCCCATAACCAGTCTCTGACCAGACCCAGGCTACTTTTTTCCCCAAGTATTTGTTTGGGTTGGGGGACTCATCTATGGGCTGAACTACAAAGCAAAGCTCACTGCCCACCCAGAGATGGAACCCAGGGGGTTTATCGAATTAACTCAATTAAATCAATTAACCCAACCATGGCTGAATAGGTAGAATCTACATAATGTTTCAGAAACACCAGCCACTAAGCAGACACAGCTAATGCAGTATATTGGGCAGGGGATTGGTGATGACAGCATGAGGCCTCTGCCAACCTACCTGTAGGCTACCTATGGCCCCATTTCTTGGTCACCAGCAACCACAGAAAAGAGATAATTACCAGCATTTGACACTGGGAAATTGCAGTCTCCATCAGTGACAGGCAGTTGTAACCAACAGACCCCAGTAATAAACAGCTATCTTTATCCTGAGTTGCACCATTGTTTTCCAGTGATAGCTGAATTAACAACTAATCCACAATAACCAATTTACATTTTCAAATAAGAAAAAACAATAACAGGTAAATTGGTTCTTGTCTCACCATTTTTACTGTTGTATTTCACCATTCTATATTCTCACCATTAAAATGATTGATTTTTTAAAAACGACCCCAACCTCTTAATTTGCCTTATAAAGTGCAAATTGCCTTAATTTGCACAAATTACTTAATCATAGGCAGAAGTAAAAGTGTAAAAACATTAATAGTCTACAATAAAAGAGTCCACCTATTGGTTCTGATTCTGGCAGCAACTCAGGCAGGCATATAAAAATGCCCCACGCCCACCACAAAGAAGGAAAGGATAGCTGCCTGCACCTGTGAAGAGGTTAACTCTGAAGTTCGTCTGTCCAAAATCTCCCCCAGACAGCCACAGAGCCTTAAATCTACACTATTGGGTTGACTCCTTTGGGTGAAGGAATTGCCACCAGGAGGCCCCAGTTAAAACGGCCTGGTTGTGTTTTGGTTTACAAATCTGTACTTTTAACCAGCCCTTTATTGCATTACCTGGTTCATAATTTCTGCAAATTGTGGAAGTTTACTCAGCTCCACAAGATTCAGCCAAGTCATATCGAGGATCCAGCGAAAGGGTTTGGGAGGGCAGGCTTTCAGATCCAGAGCTGCTCCCCCTGGGGAAAAGCATCAAACTGCGTGAATCAAGTCAGCTTGTACTTTGTTTTTAGAAATTCATTTTCTAAACAATAAAAATGAGATAACCATATTATAGAAAATATGGGAAAATTGGAAAATAATAGTATTATGGAAAACGCGGTTCTTTTTTTGGTACATCTCCTTCAAGTGTAAGTGTTTTATTTACTGATTTATACCATCTTCTAAAATACAGATAGCAACTCTGTCATTTTTCCCTGCAAAGCATTTTTCTCAGTGTTATGGTTGTTTGTCTTTTTATTTTTTTAACTAGCTGACATTTATCATTTTGGTATCAATAAATAGGTTGATCTTTTCATGTGTGATTTAAAAAATCTTCTTAGTCATTACACCTCCAGAAGTTTTATATTCAATACTATTTATTACCAGGTCAAATAGATGGATAGATACATAGGTGGAGGGAGGGAGGGAGGAAGGAGGAAGTGAAGGAGGGAAGGATATGATGCATCTGTGGGATTTATAGGGGATGACTAATGTCCAAACCATTTATTCATTCACTTATTGAACAAATATTTATTGAGCACCCTCTATGTATATGACATGTTCCAGGCACTGGGGATACAGCAGAGAAAATCAAATGAGGCCCCCTGCTCTTAGGGAGCTTGTAATCTAGTGGAGAATGTGAGTTATAGCATTGGATCCTATTTTAAAGCAAATCACAAGTCAAATGAGCATACCCAATGTGCCATTTTCCAATGAACTATGTGATTATATTTACAATTCAAAATTCCTCTATTGCATGTCTTTAGTAATGTTGTAGCTTAATAATTCCATCTCCACTGTTATTTAATTCAGATGTATGCAAAACAGTGATTTTTGAACTTTTACATCTTATTCCTCCGTAAGAATTCATCATTTCCCTCCACTTCACAAATCAACCCTTGGGCAAAAAAGGCTGGGGGAGGTGGAACTACAGGCCTTTGTTCTCCCCATCTGGCATTGTCCTGAGAAGGTGTATGAATTGAAGTACTTTTGTCATGTAAACCCCTTTGCTCCCCCACAAAGGACTTGGGCTCAGCAGCTCTGAGTGCCACAACGCCTTTAGAACAACATATAAACCTTCACCTCACTGCTCTGCCCCCTGCAACCTGGTGAAAGAGGAAGTCCTACTTGAGCACATTAGTGCTAATATGTATGAGATACTGGTATGAGAAACAGCCACTAGAGAGAGTCTTAACAGGTTCTGCTGCTCTAACACACAAACTCATCTCTTTTCTTCTTGGTTGTTTCCAAAGAAATGCTTTCATGGAATCATGAGCTTTAGAGACACCAGGAGAAGACATCTAAGCTACCTTGGTGTTTCCAAACATATTGGGCACCTAAACTAACACAAAACAATTACAGCTCATATACTATTTCCCAAAATATCCTGGCTGCCACTTACTAGCTGCATAAACTTGGACAAGGAACATAAATCCCTCTCAGTTTCCTCATCTGTCAAATGGATGTAATTATTGAATCTACTGGATTGATGTAGAAAGCTTAGAATAGTCTAGACCCATAATAAGAACTATGTAATCATTAGCAGTTATTTAATGTTAATTCTTTCTCTCTCTCTCCCTCCCTCCCTCCTTCTCTCTCTCTCTCTCTCTCTCTCTCTCTCTGCCTGCCTTGGAAGGCCCAGGTCCAGTTCAACCTGGAAGGCAAGAGCAGACCCCCTAAGGTGTCTTTTTGTCTGTGGTCTATGACAAAAGAAAGATAATGTCTTCTAAAATAACCAGGCAGGGTTATATCAATTGCTCTATAACGCAGGATTGCCCTTGGTATCCATTTCATTTTTCAAAGTGTTCTGACATTCTCAGTTAAAGAAGAAAGACAAAGTCACCTTACAAATATTACAGGAAAAAAGCAGTAATTGAAACAAAAGGACTGTCGCTCTTGGGAAATCAAGCATTCCTGCTATGATAAATAACTCTTCACCCCCCCCTTAAGTATTCAAAATGATAAAAAAGCATTTATGATCTAAGGGCCATATTTGTTAACTTTGTAAAAAACATTAAAAACAAAGTCATACCATCTTTTAAAAAATAATTCAGCCAAAATGTAAGCCAGTCAAAACTAATGCAAACTGTACAATAAACCAGTTTTGTTTCTAAAAAACTTTTTACTGCTGAGCCCGTTGTACTTCTGTCAATCAACCTATCATACAATCCCAAATTAATCCTCTTAAAGCACTGCTCTGTTCATGCCACATCCCTGCTCACAAAACTTCGATAACTCCCTGTTGCCAACTAAATTAAATTCCAACTCCTCTCACTGGCTGTCCTGGCCCTGTACGATCCGGTTCTCCCTAACTCTCCAATTTTATGAAATGAGGTCACAAATGCGTTCACACCACAACCCAGGTGTGCTGTTCTCTTTATTTCTCTGTAACAAATCTAATCCTCCTGATGAATTCCCTCCTGACGGTGTTGCGTGTTTCTCAGTCTCCTCAGATTTACCTACCCTCTTTCAAAGAACCCAGTCTCTTCAGGTATTAGCTCTGGTCTGGCTGGTTTGCTGGGCGGGAGAGGCGAGATGTGTGGGCTTATGTCTTGGTGGGGAGCATGCTGCAGGTCCGCACACTGCCCTCCAGGACCCACGTGCCTCCGTCACAGCCTGGGGCCCTGTACTGTGTCCTCTGAGCTACAACAAATCCTATCTGACCTGTAGGAACCCTGGGCTACAATCCACAGCCCAAGCACCTGGCCCTGGTCCTGTGGCTCCAGTTACAAAGTTCCCTTGCCCTGCAGTTTCTCGGTTTGAACTCCTGGTCTCTGCTGTGTGCCAGCCCCCTCAACATTAGCATGTCACCACACTCCTGCCTGCCAAACCTCAGCCACTCCCCTCCATCCACACTGCAATGCTGCTTCCACGGTGCATGTGGCCCTGGGCAGAATGCAGGGCTATCTCTTACCTGGATGCTTCTCCGGCACTCTCCTCTACCCACCTGAGGTTCAGGCAGGGAAGAGACCAAGACCCTGGCAGATTCAGCATCTGGTGAAGGCCTGTTTCCTGGTTCATAGATTACACCTTCCCACTGTGTCCTCACATGGTGGGAGGGGCAAACGAGCCTTCTCTGGCCTCTTTGATAAGGGCATGAATCCCATTCACAAGGCTAAGCCCTCCTGACCTAGTCACCTCCCAAAGGTCCCACCTCCTAATACTATCACCTTGGGGGTTAGGATTTCAACATATGAATTTTGGAGGGACACAAACATTCAGACCCTCACTTTCTGCTGCTTAGATTCGAGCACGCTGCAATGCCCCCCCACCCCTCTGCCCAGTGCTCCACAACACTGGGGCTGTAGCCCCAAGTCCAGTGAGAGCTAACAATTTCTGAAACAAATCAAAGTAGCTTTCTAGATTTGGTAAATTCACACTCACTTTATTTGAACATCGCCACAACCAAAACCCCAAATGTCTGGATGCTCCTCCACAGCACCTGTACCCTTCTCCCAAGTGGTATTCATTGTCTCCCTCTGGGCCCCTCCAGCCTCTTGTACCTGGATCTCCCTGAGATCACATGGCTAATCAGTGGCAGAGCCCTGCTCATTTCCCTAGCTGCTGGTACAGAGCACATTCCACACACCACACTGCCTTCCTCCTACTGACACTGTAAGACACCAACCTCCCCAGATGTATTAGACCTGAGAAAAAATATGAACCAGATGACATATTTCGATTTCCTCTGAACTACAAGAAACAAAACCTGTGTTCATGAAGAAGACACAAAGAAGAAATTTCAGAGATTATGCAAAATTGTTTGCGAAATTTCCACAGTGGCAATCTAATTAGGATCTGAGGAAGGAATTAACTACAGTAGAGGAAGAATAAGAAGAAGTTATGGGTGGCAGCCTGTTTGTTATAAACAGAATGCAGAGGATAAAAATGTAGCGTGTCCTATCACCTTGTAGTGTGAATTTGGAAATACTCTACATTTTTTCCCTACATGATCTCTTTCATTTCCGGAGCTTTGGTTACTATTTCTATGTTCCATCTTTGTAGCTTTCTGACTTCTTTCAAACTGTCTGGGTTATCTTTCCTAACTGTCTGCTGGATATATTCAACATGTCTGTGGTGTCACCAGAGCTGTTCACTAACACTCAGTTTCCCCACCTCTCAACATGGGGACGGGGGGGATTGCATTTCCCTGGGCTCTTTGGAGTTAAATGTGGCCATGCGTCTTGCTTTGGTTAAGGAAGCATGAGTGTAAGTGACACGTGTCACTCATGGGTTAACTTTTACTGGCCAGCACACAATCTGCCACACCCTTGTCCCTTTGCCATAGCAGTTAGGGAAGTGATCTGGACCCTGAGTGACCGTGACAAGCATGTTGGAGAGGTAGCACGAATGAGAAGTACACTTTGGTTGTGTTAAGTCACTGAAATTTTGGGATTGTTTTTACGGCAGCAAAACCTGGCCTATTCTGACTGACTAGGTCCCAAAATCACATTCATCAATCCCCCACTCCAACCCTCTTCAAACCAGCTCCTCTTCCAACCAAACAGAACAGAAATCTCTGCACAGACCAGAAGTCTTAGACTCATTTCTGACTCCTCTCTTGGCTCCTGTATCCATCAGTTGCCATTTTACCTCCATAATCTCTCAAATCCTTTTCTCCCTTTACATTCCCATCGCCTTCACCCTAGGGCGGGAATGCATTTCCTGTGGTTGGGAAGATTAAAAGAGACTCCCTGGAACCTCTTTTCTCACTACACATGTCTGCCAGTTTCATCTTCCTAAAGGACCATATTGATCATCACATCACCACCTTCCACAACTCCCTATTTCTTACCAGATCAAGAAAATCCTTCCTGTAGGAAGCTAAGTTCCACAGTGTGTCACCAATTTACACACTAGTAAACTAGCCCTAGTTCTCATCATTCCTCCAGATCCATGGTTCATTTCAACAGAACCAGACTGATTCCTATAACTTAAACATTTTCCACTCACGCCTTTTCTCACGCTGTTGTTTCAGCATGGGATGTTTTCCTCATTTCTACCTCTCCAGGGTCCGCCTCAAATGCTACTTTCTTTTTTTAGAGGTGTGGGGAGCCAGGAAACGATTTGTTAAATTACATATAAAGAGCAAAAAACACAAGAAAAAGATTGAAACATTTTCACCATATACCAAATAATCCCCAAATTTATGGCTTAACTCACAAAGGTATATTTTCCAAGAAGCTTTTCTTTAAATTTCACCAACCACATGTAATCTCTCCTTCCTTTTAGAACTAACGCTTTGTTTCTTAGCTCTCTGGTAACTCTTAAGCTATTCTGTATCCTGGTATCCCCTTGAATCTTTGTAGCATGGGGGGTTTACATAGCACGCGCTCAATAAATACTTGTATAACTGAATTGAAGTGAAAATACCATTCTTTTATCTTCTTAATTATACCTTTAACATGGAGATACACAATGAATAGCATTAACTTCAAATAAGAAATACAAGTGAGTCTTGTTGTACACTCTTAAAAACCATTATACTCCCTTGCTGAAGGAATTGCTCTCCTGCTTGGAAAGCCCATCCTCCAGCATCATTTCTCCCCGTGCTGGCAATCGGCTCACCTGAGCATGGGCAGTACTGAACAAACTGAATGTAATCATAAAACTAAAAATCACAAAGTTAGCACCTGAATCTTAAATAACCAGAGCAAAGTGAATGGAAATCAGAATGAAAAAAGGTATTAAAAAACAAACTGCACTTTCATTAGAATGCAATTTCTCTACTATATCATATAAATGGGTTCGCAGTACCTCAAAGAGCATGTCAAAAGCAACATGCTTTATACACCACATTTGTATTCCACACACTTTACCTTTAATGAGAGCCTGAAACTCTCTGTGCTTGACTGTTCCTCTCTGAAGATCGATCTTTAAGGTCATGAGGAGTACAAAGAGGAATTTGTGGTTTTCATATAGGCCTCTGACCGAGTATGTAAAAACCTCATATGTCAGATACTCTATGATATTTGTAATTCTCTTTTGAGGTAGTGGAGACTTTTCAGATCTGCAATGCATTTTAAAAATCAAAGAAGTAAAAAGCAATTTCTAAAAGAGTAGAAATACAAACAAACTTTTACGTCACTGCTTTGGGGCAAAGATAGTGAGGACTCACCTGGCCATGGACTGGTCAAATAACTTCAAGAACTGGGCCAGCGAGGTCTGGTACATGATGTTGACCATGCTCATCTCTGTGATGAGGAAGTAGAGGATGCTCCCGCGGGTGGCCGCGGGCCGGAACTCCTCCTGAGCCGTGTTAATCTTGATCTCGGTTTCTGCGGCCACGTGTAACTTTTCACTTACTTCAGCTGCTGTCTGCTTGGTAGTTCGGAGAACACCAATGAGAGATTCGTCATCTACCAGTGAACCTAAACGCCAAAACAGGAAAACTGTAGCACACAGGTTGGAAAAGTTGCAAAACAAGATGCATCACTTTTGAAATAATACTGTTAATTTTCAACTTGACTTCTCCAAAATCTACAGGAAGAGTACTAGAAGAGTAGAATCTTAAGACACTGAAAGGCTTCTAGTCCAACTATCACCCAATGCCTGAATCCTTCTAAACATTCCTGCCAAGGGACCAGTGCCCACTCTGCCCCAAAATCTGCAAAAAGCAAAAGACCCATTTGATGGGTCTTCAAATGTCAAAAGACAATGATCAATCACGTCTCCAGTGGTTTTAGCTGTTCCCTATGTGACATGCTTTCATCCCATTAACTTGGTGGCACTCCTTAAAGTGTCACCAGCTTGTCCATCCCACTTGTCTCAGGGTGTGAGCTGATCCAAATACTGCACACATGGTCTGACCAGTTGGCAGGTGAATGGTGCACTCTCTCCTCCCACTGCTTTAGTAGAACAATCCTTGCCATGGAAAACCCAAATCCCTTTTCGTCTCTAACAAGAGTAAATTGGGATGCAGTGGAAGTATCTCACCAGGAAGAGAAACCCTAATTTTATTTTTAGTTTTGCCCCTCATTATTGTTTTTAATAGAAATAGCACATTTATGATAATGAGTTCAACTAAGATATAGAAAGACACTTTGGATGTACTGAGCTAACAGTCACCAGATGTGCAAATAGCAGCACTCTGGCTTATCCTAGAGTTCTGGATGGCAGGTGAGTGCTACAGGACATGTTGAGTTACTCTGACAGGCATGTTATGTCTAATGTGGAAGTCCACCTTATAATTAACCTCACAGGAAAGAGGTCTTGATCCAGCACACTCGGCTGGACCAGGAGAACAGCCCCCAACTCTCCTTGCTATGTTTAGAATGCACAGAAGTATCCCAAATGACTGGGAGAAGACACTGCACCAACAGACAGACATCTTCACCAGCAGAAACAGTGCCATTAAAGCAGATAAAAAGACTTTTCACTGAGCTCACCTTAAAGGTATAGTATTTCTGCTATGTTAAGACTTTTTTTTTAATATGGGGATTAAAGTGCTACTGGGAAGTATTCATTATTAGACTGCTAATAAATGGTAAAATTTAGGTTGCTGTGATTTGCCTACTACAGAACAATATGATGTTTGTTGATTTTATTTTCTTTGGATAAAATTTTCTTTTTATATATTGCAGAGAGAGAGTACATCCTCAAATTGGGGTGTGGTATGAGGATTTGGCTGACCAGAGGAGAACCTATCTTTGGCTTCTAAGTGGGAGGACAAGCCAAGTAGAGAGTAAGCTGGGCCTTTGGTACCCAAGCTCCTCTGACATGGATTACATGTGTCATAACCCACTGTGGCAAGTGCATTTCAATGCCAAATGAAACAGTTAATCTAAAAAAAAAAATAGATCAAGCACATTAGTTTCCTTTGGGCAAGCAAATTAGCTTATAATGAGTTACCTAGCTCTACTGGGAGCCCTTATTTTTCTCAAAAGAGAGCAATTACACCAAGAAAATTGTGTTATTCTCAGATGCTGTCTTTTTGCTAATTCAAAAATCAGATTCTCTGCAGTACCTCTTTAATGTCAAAATGGAAACTGCCTGGCTTGTTTTTGCATTGATAACTCAACTATTTGCTAACCTCTGTAGTCATGAGGGCATTGAAAAGGGGGTAAAAGGAACCCTTATTCAGAATCCATAATTTCATTAATTCTTAATAACACAATACCTTTTGTAGCGCTTAATTTATAGAGGAGGTTATCTTCAAGTTCTTTCATCTTGCGCTTATTAAAAGTAACATCTTCCAAAAGTTTAACCCGCTCAGATTCTAACTCCTGTTATTAAAAAAAAAAATCAGAATTGTAACTACCAGTTATTGTGGCAAATCCAACTTACTACTGTTTATTATCAATTCAGGAGGTTTAAGCCAAAGTGCCTTTTGAATGACAGAAAAAATTACTATCATTAGTCAAATCTATCTATCCGTATTTTTGTTTCTCTGGATAATTTTTAAAAATTATGCCCACTAGCAATAAGGTTCCATAGCACTTATACTGTCATGCATGAGATAACCCTGCTAAAATAATTTTGCCCAATTTCCCCCAGTTCTCTTGCCAGCTTTAATTTTATTAATAGAATGTCCCATTCTCTTAGCCCTGTTTCCACACTGCCTCTGTGAGAAATGCTAACTTTATTTGCAGTCAGAATAAATAAAACAAAGAGGCATTAATACCAAGAAACCAAGGAGCTAGCCAGGCCAAATGTGAACTCTTCACTTGGGACCTGCCCGTGGGAACACCAGGTACCTTGTTTGGCATAGCCAGTTGCCAATACAAATCCATTTTCCATTGTATTTGTATCTCCTTCCACTAGAGAGGCTAAATTGGATGTTTGGAAGGTATTTTTTTCCTACATAAAATGACGCATTTTTAAAATGATATTTTGAAAAAATTTCAAACTTTTAGAAAAGTCGCAATGCTAGTACAATGAACTCTTATATACCCTTCCCCTAGATTCACTAAGTAACATTTTGTTTTGTCACTAACTCTATATATAATACTTAATATTGTCATTATTGTCATTATTATTATTATTGATGAACCACTTGCAGATGTAATGACCTTTTAATCCTAAACATGTTAGCAAATCTCCTAAGAATCAGGGCATTCTCTTACATAACCACAGTCCAGTATTCTAATTCAGGAAATTTAACACTGATAGAATACTCTTACTAAATATTGAGTCTAAATTGAAATATTTATAGTTTCAATAACATCCTTTATGCCAGTTTTTTCTGATCCTATACAGAATCACATGTTGCACTTAAAATTACATTAAAAGAGGACATTTTAAAACTACTTATTTGAGAAAGTTTCTTGAAAAACTGCTTCAGAAATTTCACCACTTTCAGGAAGTCTTCCTAAACCAACTAGTCAATCAAAAGCCACAACATTTACAGATAAATGTACATTTACTGTACATTTACTATGGCTTGTATCAAAATCTGCCTGTAGATTATTTCCCTCCAACTAGAGTTTGTGCATCTAGAGGGCAGGAACTTGTCCTATTCATTTTTGTATTCTTGACAGCACTTATCTGGAGGCTTTGCAGAGAAGTGACCCAACCCAATAAATATTCATCAAATTAAAATATGTTGAATTTAGTTCAAGTCCTTTATTTTACATCTAGGAAAGCTGAGGATGCAGAAATATGAACTCCAAATAACACACTAATGTAACACACACACAGCTAGTTACTGGGAGTGACAAGCCTTATATCATTGTCCTCCAACTCCCAACACTAGTGTTATTGCCACTGTGCTGACAGTGTGTGGGACTTGATGGGGTGGTAAAGAGCATGGCTGTACTTGCAGGGGAATAGCTAGTGGATCATTTTCATTAAAATGATCACCTCTGGGTGGCAGTATAGGAACACATGGACAAAATGAAATCATGTTAGCTTCCTTTTCAGTCTGATACGGAAAAACAGGTATCATGGCACAGTGGACACTTGCTAAACTTCACAGCATGACCTATAAAGCTTGGCAGGGGGGAAAGACGATGTGCTACTATAGATTAAGAACTTCACTCTCTCGGGTCTCCATTTGTTCATCTGTAAAAATGGGGGTGTAATAGCAAGATTATGAGGAGGGGTTAATATAATGTTCAGGGTGCCCTCCTGCATATTAAGTGTGCATTTGGTTTTCTCCAGCAAGGTTGGTATGAACATCTTAGTGCATCTCTTGAAGAGGAAGCTAAGGCCTAAGAAGACGGGGTGTGGGGTACTCTGGTGACCTTTAAGCAGTAGAGTGGCCTGCCTTATGGAGGTTAGCACAGCCCACATGGGGGACCAGGGCCAGTGAGGAATCATCTAACAACAGACCAACAGCATCCGTTAGGCCGCAAAGGATTCATTTTCAACAGTCGACACCATGTGCTCCTGAGAGGCAATGGAAGCAGTGAGTTGTGGGGCTAGGCCCTCTCTGCCTGGCAGTGGAAGAGGGACAGATCTCCTTCCTGCGTTGTGTAAGTCCCAGGTTTATTGGAAACTAAGTGAAAACAACTAAGAGAGGCAAAGCTGGGGCTCTGCCCCTCTCACTCCACCAGAATGGCCGCCTCTCAAGGGCCTGCCCCTAAGGTGAACCATCACTGTTAGCAAGGTAGCACTTTACTTATCGTTTTATGGAGTCTATTTCGCTGGTGTCTGTGTGGTTTCTCTCGCCCTTTCTGGCTGTCTTTCCTCTGCGGGGCCCTCAGCGCCTCCCTCCTCCCTCTCCTCCCCTGCCTGTTTCTCCCGCCATCTTTTCCTTACTCTCCCAGCTATGCCTCCCTGCGCTTATTATTTCTAACCTTGCCTTTCCCTTGAGTCTTTAATAGTAAAATTAATTATATTTAAGCAAATAAAAACTTTCTCATATTTTATGCAAATTGACTTTATATATGCAAATATAAAAAATTATATTTCATGCAATTATATTTTATGCATAAAATTTAATGTTTTCTGAGCTTTATCTTAAAAATTAGTTTAATCTTGTACCAGTCTCTTGAAATATTCCAATCCTAAATTGCTCTTTGTTTTATTAGAACCCTCAGTTAAATACTTAATTAATTTCCCTGCTTTAGTGCAAATTTCATTTAATTAAAATAAAAGTATGGCCCCCTATATCATTAGATTATTAGATTGTAGTAGTTGAAACTAGTACAGTGGTAATAATAGCTACTCAGAGCAACTTCTTTTTCTCTAGAATCATTGTTTTATTGAATTTTCATGTGTTCTCAAGACATCTATACACATCTATAGGACTATAGGTATATGAGTCGATATACCCAAAGGTTTAAAGACAGAAGTAGAAAGAGTGGTATGTTGGCGTGTGTGTGTGCGTGTGTTCGGGATTGGAGGAGAGGTGAGTGACATAATTTCTTGATGGGAATTGAGGCTGCAAAAGAAATATTTATGTTAACATGGGTAAATATGATTTAATTTTTTCTTTTCCATATACTTAGCCATTTCCCAATACATTTTAAACATTTATTATGACTTATCATAAGTAGAAGTTCTTTACCTTAAGAGAGCAGTTACCTGTTTCTCTGTTAGAATTACTCTCCTTAGTAACTGGTTCTCAAGTCCTTTCATGGTAACAGTAAAATCAATGACTGATGTTTTAGCATTAATCTCAGGGGTAAAGGCAGGGTTTGGTAACTTCGTAGTAATGTAAAGTTTAAATGTATCCATGATATCACATTCCTTATCACCAACTTTCACCTACATAAATTCAAATATAAAATTAAAAACAGCTTAAAGGACAGGGCGAGGAATTTGTGTTCAATTTAGGAAAGAGTTTACAAAATGCCAGCGCTGTGAAACTTGAAGGAACTGGGAAGGAAAGTTGTAAAATTTTAATTGCTGTTCTCAAATAATAAAGCCTATTCAATTTAGAATAATTTAGAATTGTGGTCCTGACTGAAGATGTTTTTAGCCGTGATACCAAGCAAATCAAATGAAAAATTTATCTAAAACAAATGGTGCATAAAGGAAAACTCATACACATCTAAGATTTGACTTTAAAATCTTAGTAAGTATTTATCACTCATCAATTGTAGTACTAGAGCTGCTCTTTTGTTCTAGTTGAGGAATCTGTTTCCTACTATGGACATTTGCTGTGTTTATAGAAGATTTTACTTCTTTTCGCATTTCATAGTCATATCCAAAGCATATTTGACAACAGAAAAAGTAATTTTCGAAGAAAAAATGCCAACTTTTTTTTCAGAAAGGTCTCATTTACCTTAAATATCACTATTTGCAGTATATTGAAAAACAACTGGTTTTTGCTATCTAAAAATTAGGTGGCAATCATAGAATTTTTTAATGAATTAAATCTTTAATTAATCTTAATCCTGCATGTGATTGAAAACAGTAAGGCCACTATCACATTCTCAGGCATTATGCCTTCATATTGCAGATAAGAATCTAGGGTCTTTTAAAAGACCTTCAGGAATGGAGATTCTATAGCCTCCTTTGGCATATTAAATATAGCATATAAAATAAGCCAGACACAGACAATACTGTATAACCTCAGTTATATGTGGAATCTAAAAAAGTCAAACTCAGAAGTAGAAAACAGAACAGTGGTTACCAGGGGCTAGGGGGTGGAGGAAATGGGGAGATGTTGGTCAAAGGGTACAAACTTTCAGTTACAAGATGAACAAGTTCTGGGTACCTAAGATACAGCATTAGTGGTGATGGATGTGCTAATTAATTTGATTGTGGTAATCATTACACAATGTATACGTATATCAAATCATCACCTTGTACACTTTAAATATATACAATCTTTATTTGTCAATTAAATATTTTTTAAACTGCAGTTCAAAATTGTGGGTGAGTCCGTAACATCCAAACAAATCACCAAAACTGTATTCTTAGCTTCCTTATCTGAAAAAGAGAAATTCTACTTTCTAATCTCATAGGAGAATAGTGCTAACTCTTCAGAACATTGACTAAGTTTTATTCATTTTTCCCCCCATAAACTTGTACAGGCTTAAGCATATAGTGGATGCTCCATAAGCTTTTGCTGAATGCATTTTTAAAATATGACATATAAAAGAGTTCACATTATGGAGCAAGTTTTTCTAAATAAGTCTATCTCTGTTTAATGAGAAAATTTTCATTCTTTACTTATTCACTTATATTCATGAAATTAAGTTGTTCAAAGTGAAAAAATGCAATCAGAAATGCTGTTTTTTGTCAAGAAATAAAACCAAAGAAGCCTGAAGGTAGAGAATGACACCAATTAAAAAAGAAACATTTATACATATTGAAACAATTCATGTTATCACCAACAATAGGGAACAGTAATGAGTAAAGTCAATGAGTTTAGACTGAAAGTTAACAAAGAAATAAATTTTTAAAAAATCAATGCCTATAGACTTGATTAAAGTGCCATTTTCTCCAGTGAAGAAATCCAGATTTTCTTATAAAAATGTATATGTATATAAGGCATGCAAAACCAATTTTCTCAGAGTTACTAAAATATATATATTTTGTGCATTACACTAACATATTGTTTTTAATATTAGGACCAATGTGTTTCCTTAATACGTTACTTAGTTTCACCTAAATGACTACTCTTACCAAGACACTGCTCTCGCCTGTATATTTTATATACTAAAAAAAAAAAAAACAAAAGGAAATACCGAATATCAGTTTGGAAATAATTTTTTTTCCCAGTGTACCAAATACTACCACCGGAAGGAAACTGCCTTTGCTGCTATGCTCAAAAAGATAAGTAGATGTCACCATTGTTCTTTCTTTCCTTCTTTCTTTTTTCTTTTCTTTTCTTTCTTTTTTTTTTTTTTTTAACAATGCTCACCTTGAATGTGGTGCCTGATTTAATGAAATTCTTTTCTAATACATTATCCAAGGCTGGATCCAGCTCTTCACGAATGTCCTCAATGAGAAGGGGTCGGCCTAAGGAAAGGCTGTCCTCCAAGTGTGTGCGGAAATATTTATGGTTCAGAGATGTCACCTAAAAAGAAAGAGTTCATTAGTCTATAAATGTTACAATGAATGTTCCCATTCCTAAGTGAAACCAAGAGATCTGTTGGACAGGTGAGTAAGAATTTTAAGGGCAATATAGGAAGCCTTACTTATAAAAATAAAAGTGACAAAACATAAATTAATTTTCAAAACTTGGTGAGTCATGACTTTGTTCAAGCCCTAAATGTGTAACGCAGTCTCTCTGATGAGAAGAGGAGAATCAAGTGGCATTACTTAGATAGAACTGCAGAGCTTTGCTCCTGACAGATGGAAGAGAAATAGCCAAGGATTAATCTTTTTAAACTTACATAGCTATAATTACTCAGAGAAAGCAAAGTACCTTGCATATTTGGATATTCATTTATCTTCTCAGGACCCTACAAGATGAATAAGTGATAAAAAAAAAAATAAGATGTCAGAAATGATATATTGAATCAAACCAAGAGTCCATCCATGTATTCTGTCTCCTAGTGGCACAGGGAAGAATATGATACTTTTCACAAAGTCAACCTAAATGACTGTAAGGATATATAATGACTTTATATACATCCTTACATTTTTTAAAAACAAGAATTCTGAATTCCTTGTGAGGTCCCCATTTTTAGATCAATGTTTGTTACTAGTTAAAATAGACACACTGTACTGGTTGATCTTTGCATGAGCCAATTGGCTTTGAATTCTTACTTTTCCTATGATCCCTCCCCCTGCCTAACTGTGAAGATCCCCAAAGGCTCAGTTTTCAACTGTCTCCTTGCATTCTAGTCTCTGAATTCAACTATTGCCTTTATGCTATTGTAGCTACAGACCGTAAGACATAAGGAAGGCCCACTAGGACAACAGTTGAATTGAAAAATTAAATAAGTCTACATTTGTCCTTTTGATTAAAAAGGAAATAATTAAAATTTTAAAATGCACAGGAAGAAAGTTTCCTGGGATGGATAGCTTTCTTTATGTAAATATTGTGCTGTAAAGGCCTTACTATGAGTTGATAAGGTAAATGGATCTAAACAAAGGGCTCTCACTAACTTATTAAACAAGATGATACAAGGCCCCAATAAGACTAAATTTGCTTACGTCCTGCTCTTTTTCCCAAGTGCTGAACTCTATTTTTGTGATTTCCTTCCCAAGTAAAGAGATAATTTTTCAATTGTCAGTTTATTTAAGATTATCTTTAACTATCTTCGATATCTTTTATAAATTTGAAATAACATCTTGGGGTCACAAATTCAGGTTTAATTCACTTGTGTTTTCTTGTATGGAAACACTATGTTGTATCCACCACCAGAGCCTGGTTCATCTGCACAAACACTCTGGTGTTAAGTGTTTACAAGGCAGTCAGTGAATTCCTGACAGGGAGACCTGGTAAATACATTCTCTTTCCAGAAATCAAGAGCTATAAGTCCTGGAGATGGCACTGAAGGTGGCCTTGGGAAAGCTGCCAAGGGAGAGCATAGCCCTGGACACATAAACCATGCTTTGTTTTTCCCTTATGTGTGTTTATACATGTGCTTATCCACATACTCAGAAAACATTATTTTCTGAGTAAGGAGACTACCATTCAATCTGTTTACATCCCAGCAGTAGACAGTTTTCAAAATAAGGAAGTGTCTCAGGCATATTTTTCTTACTTCCACAAGAAGGTTCCTGGGACTGGGTTGCATCAGGAAGGAAATTACTGAAGGCTATCAGTGAATTTAACGCTGAAATGGAGAGACAAAGCCATGATCAGGAAAAATAGTGGCATTCACAGCCAAGTGATACAGGAGCAAGCTTTGAGCCAAGGATGTCCAGGCAAGGTTACAAGAATAAGAACAGCAGGGAAAACAACAGCCAGGGGAGTCAAGGGGATGGAGCCAGGGACAAGTTAAAGTCCAGCTGGATCTAGGAAGTGCAGTTTAGGGACAGGGGTGTCCTGGCATGCCTCATATGTGCACTCCTTGTGAGTGCACTCTACTTATATTATTAGTAGAAATAATATAAGCAAAAAGATGGAGGCAGGAGGCTTACAACTGGGGGCAGTATCTAGAAAACTGGTAATTCAATTGGTAGTTGAATTAAAATATCTATGGTAATGAGATTCTCAGGGGAGTCAGGAGTATTGGAATCCTGCCCACATCTATCCCTACCTTATTAGTCTCCAGCCCCAAAGCTGGACTCTGTATACCATGTATTAACAGTACCAAGAGCCTGAGCAAGGTTAGAGTGAATGGCCTTGAACTGAGGGATCACAACCTTCTATTTCTGCCACTTTTCCATAAGCTCAAAGTCAAGGCCCAGAACAAAAGCAATGTTCAACATCGACAAAAGCAATCAAGCCAGGAAAACAGACAGAGAGAGGGAGATCAAAAGAGAGTACAAAAGAGAGAAAATAATCAGAGCTGTCACCCCAAAACACTGTTACAAAATTCAAGAGTGTAAATTAGCAAACATTTATCATAGAGATGACAACTTTACAACTGGCAGATTCAATTGAACTTTTGAAAATTTTTCATAATTTCAAGATTACTATCCCATGTGCCAAATGCTACATACCTGCAAATCATTCTCTTTTTCCTTTGATTTGATCCAAGTCTTGCCTTGAGTTTGTGGGTCTATGAGGAGTGGGTACCTGGTGGCCTTTGTCACAATAATGCCATTCTGAATTGAGAGATCATCTCCTGGCAGTCCCTGCAGCCCCCACTCGCCAATCTGAACAACAGGAAATGGATATGGTTGTTCAGAGGAGACCAGGAATGCTTTCATTAGTAAATAAAAGTTCCACAATGTAAAATAATTTAAAATTTGGACATATTTTTTCCTTTGAGACTGTGCAAATGGTACTTAGAAAAAAGCAAACTTGTAAACGTGAACCAAGTAACATCCACTTTAAAAAGCAAATTTATAATCTAATGAATCTTTCTTTAATGACCCAAAACTAGGTTTATCCCTTTATATTTTCATACTTAGGGGAACTGTAAATTGATTGCATATTAAACCTGATCTGGGGTTAGTGAAGATAATGAACATAATGAGATGTCAGAGAAGAAGGTAAGTCCCACGGGATAAGGCCCTGATACCCTCCCCTTCCTGCCCTTGGGTTCTGCCCACATGGGGTACGGGTGATTGCACAGCTGTAGACAAATTAGATGAGGTGAGATATTATATTGGCAGGAGCTCATCAATGACACTTTTGTGAATATTTATTTCTCCAAATTTAGAGGGGATTGCCAGCCTCCTTCCACGTGGTCAATAAAATCACTGGAGATCCAATGAGCCAACCAGCCTCCACCTTCATTAAATGATCCCAAGACCTCCAAAGGCCATAATTAATAAAGAATATCCTGGCCCACTTCACCTCACCAGTGCTCAATACATCTTCAATACATAATCTATTCCCTGTAAGGGCAAGTTCATCGTTCTTTGAATTGGAAAAGATTATTTTTTAACTTTTAAATACAGAGAACATGAAATTAATAGCCTGGCATCCCCTAAGGAAACAGCAACTGGAAAGCAGATTTGCAAATCAGAAAAGCAACTCATGAATACAAATTGCCTGGAAAGCATTTATCACCACAGGAGCTCAGCAAGGTATACTGGAAATTGACAGTGGCATCACATTTCCAGCAAGGAAGGTTAGTATAGTAGGACAGACTATTACTCAGTCATACCAGGTCACGCTATTGTGTTACACTATCGGACACTAAAAAACATGGTGAATGATAAAAATAAGGTTAATACCAGCAGTTACAACTTAGATAATGCTACATTTGCCTAAAATGTTTGAAAGAGAATGACCTCACAGGAGTGGTGTAAATAATGGAGAGTTATAAGAAGAGCTCAGTATTAGCAAGTCTGTAATTCACGAATGATCTTTTAGTTCACAGCAATGCAGGTGGTTTTAATTTTGAAGAGCGATTTCTTAAAATGCAAAGGAACTTTTATACCACAAAGGAAATTCATTTTTTAATAACTCTTAAGCACTTTCAGAACAATCTTTTCAACTACATGAAAAAAAAGAAAAAATTAGGTATACTTTGATTTCTTGGTAAGAAATAAAATGAGATTGAAATTCAAATAATATTGGAAAAGTAAACTTACAGTTGGAGGATCCACCAACATTGAAATAAGGTTCAGGTTTTCGGTGAAAGGAATTTTCCGTGCTTTCAACTCTATCTCCCATTGATCTTTAAGCAAATAGTTCCTAAATATCTGATTGAAAGGACCAAGGTAGGAAAGGAATCCTGTGCACAGCAGAATATCACCTACAAGTCTGTTAAGAAAAAACACACAAGCCCCCTCCCCAAAGTGAGTCACCTGACACATTTCAGGTGCTTCCATTAAGTTGTGCGAAAGGACACAGTGCAGTTTTTGTTTTGTTACTAGGTGAAATCCTTGTTTGCCCCTGCTTAACACTTGCTAGCCACACATGGAAAGACCATGTTAAAAGGAGCCCAAAAACCCAAAAGGAGGAGAGAGTGGCCACATGTGGGTGGGCCAGGGAGCAAGAAAGAAGGCTCCCTCCTGAAGCCCACAGGTGCAGAGCTTGGCACCTTGAGGAAAGTACCTTCTTCCCATTCCCTGCCATGGTCCTGTTCAGATTTCAGTCTTGTATTGAAACCATTTTTTCTTCCCTCCTTTTTTTTTTGTTTCCTGCCATTTTCCTATGCCTCTCTCATTCCTCTCCCCTTAAGCTTTCTGAGGACACCGACAGACACCAGCACAAGATAACCCTTTCATTTAAAGCAAACTATTGATCCACACTTTCAAAATCACTGAGGTGAAGAGTAGAGAACTAGAGTGAGTACTGAGATTGTTCTGGCAAATCCAAACAATATCAGAAACACTCTCAATACTGCAAACCACACTGTGAACCACACTTGCGATGTTTCACCAAATTTTCTTCACTCTCTACAGTATTTTACTGAGTGTGCATGGTTTAAATGGTGAATACTTCCTTAGACAATGGGATTCAGAGATACGCATGTGGACACGAAGGAGAAAAGCATTCACCACGGAAATGGATTTTATGTTCTATAACGTCACAAGGAAGGAGAGCAATTATAACAAAGACCGAAATTCATACCTATTAATCTGAGCTTTGAACTCTTTACTTTGCTGGGTCCATCGGACTTTCTCTCCACTCAGCCCATCGATGAGAGTGGAAGCTGCTTGCATCTTTTTCCGGCACATATCAGCATCATTAAGCAGATCCTGCATTCATAATGCAAGAATGTCTCAAAGAACTTTTTAAAGTGCTCAATCAAACATCCATTATATTCACACATAAAAACACATGGAGAAATTTCTTAATTTGCAAGATAAATATAATCTAAAATGACAGTGTTAAGTGAAACTTTACATATTAAATTCTGATCTTTCATTCATGATACAGTGGTTTCACCTTACTAAATTTCAAGAAAAGCAATTTTGTAAGGAGGATCCAAATCACATAAATTAAAATAGTACTTCTATTAAATATTTTCAAAACGGAATCAAATCAACAAAATATACCATTTTAAAGTCTTGGATTTAATAATAATCCTGAGTTCTTTGCTCTTTACAAAATATTTTCTCCAGAAAAAATTCCAGATGACAGTAGTGTGCTGCAGCCAGCTTGAACCAGCTCACATAAGAGACAATTATTAAATTTTCAGAATATTTGTGAGCTGATGTTAAACACAGCCTTTATTAAAAATTAAATCATATAAACTTACAATTAAACAAATTATATTAAAAGCAAAGCTAATAAATAATAAAAGCTCATCACTTCCTAATTATTTACATTTAAATATTATCTATGCTCTTGAGATTAAGTCCATTGTATCTGCGTGGTGGAAGCAGTATGTAATAGTGTGCTACTGTGCATCTTTTTCCCAATCTGTGCTCAGTGATGTTACATTGGTAGTTTAAAGTTGGTAGTAATGGAAATATTTACACCACAGAAATCAGCAAATACTACAAATCAGGGTCTTCCCCTCCTTCCCCCCATCCTCCACAAGTAGATTGCTGAACATTTACCAGGCCACCATTGCTCATAACCTATCCCAGGAGGTCATATTAGGATCCCCATTTAACAGACAGAGCCAGGTCAATTGCCCCAAATTACACAATTAACAAATGCCTGAGCTGGATCTTGAACCCAGTTTTCTAACTCCAAAATCAATGCTCTTTAAATGACATCACAGCTTACTCTTATAGATACTTGATTAGTAAAAACGCTAGAAAGAATTTTGAGTGCCAAAGATCCAAAACAGGTGGACAGAGCCAGTGAATAAGGGCATTCTGATGAGTATTTTTTTCATTATAGATATTTGCCCAGTTTCTAAACACAACACATACTTGTGTAAAGTTTCAGTACACCGTTTTGGTAAATTTGTATATTAAATCTCACCATTTTCTCATTCATTGCTGAATCAAATTTTGCTTGTACTTTATCCAGCTCAGCTTGCTTCTCATCCAGCAGTGCCTGTGCCTTCCCCAACTCAGCATTAGCAACTGCTAAGCGGCCTTCCTGCTTGGCCAGGTTAGCCTTCGAAGGAAGAAGAGGTGGTGAGTGCACTGTGTGAGCTCCACGGAATGCTCATGATTTTAATTGGTAAATATCAACACAAGTTACATAATCTTTGCACTCAATGGTACTTTGGAGGTCATCTGTTTCCGTGTGTTCAGCTGGGGAGCAGAAGGTCTTGGGGATATCTCATGACTTTTTTTCTTATAATTACTAATGTTCAATATGGACAACATGGGAAATGCAGCAATGTATAGGAAGGAAGGACAAAAATTACCCGTGATTTTACTCAGAGAGAACCTGTAAATATTGTGTTAAGAAGTTGGCAATTGGCATTTTGATTTTTTTTTTAAAATTTGATATAGTACTTGTACAATCATTTTCCCATGTCCTTAAATATTTTTTTCATGAACATTAGTTGTACAGTGGCATGATATTCTATAATTCGAACGAATATATCGTAATTTACTTAACCTTTTTCTTATTTTTATACATTTCTTCCCCTCCTCCCATTTTTAATTATTATAAACAATTCTGTGGTAAATACTGTTGGATATGTAAACATTTGGGATTGTTTCTTTGGTAAAGACTCTTTGAATTCTCACTTTCTTTCCCAATATTTATTGAATTTAGTCCTTTTTCCCAGAAAAATTTCATTTCATTTAGATTTTTTAATGTATTTACATGTAGCTATATCACAAACAGCTGTGTAAAATTTTCTTTTTAATTATTTAAATCAGCACATCTCTGATTGTGTGACTTTATCTTTCCTTTCTCATTTGTTTTTGTGCATTTTCTTTTTCATTAGATTTTCCAGGAAAAATTACAGCTTATTTTTGCAAAGCACCAGTTCTTAGATTTACTTGTTAATTCTGCTGCTTTTCTCTCCTCTAATTTTTCACGTTATTTTTATTAGCTTTGTTCTGCTTTCCTTAAATTTTGTTTGTATGTGTGCCTATGAGTACATACTTTAACTCTTAAATGGAATGTTTAGTTTCTTTGATGCATTTAAGGGCTAAGAAAGTACCATTTTGGCCACATTAAAAAAGCTTTGGTAATTAGCTTCTTTTCATCATTTCCTAAATAGAAGTGACTGGCTTTTTTTTAATGTAAACTTTTTAATTTTATTACTTATAATCAGAGAATGAGGCCCCAGGAATTTTTGTTTTTGGAAATTTAATCAAGGTCTTCTTTTAGCATTGAATAGAATAAATTTTTGTAAATGTTTCTTGGACTCTAGAAATAAGTCCATATTCTCTGTTTATATTGAAGAAAGTTCAATGTAACTATTTAACCAGAAAAATATTGTACAAAATTTCTATATAATTATTAATTTATGCCTACTCAAGACTGGCTCCATAATTTGCAGGGCCCAGTGCAAAATTAAAACATGGGGGCCCTTGCTAAAAAATTATTAAGAATTTCAAGAGGGCAAGAACAGAGCATTAAACCCAGTGTGGGCCCTTCTAAACATGGTGCCCTGTGTGTACACCTGTGAAGCTGGCACTGTGTCTACTGGATCTAGCATAGGTTGATGGTGTGTGCCACAATCTCAAATTACAATATTATTTTTGTTAATTTCCACTTAAAATACTAATAGATTTTGCTTTATATAATTTGATATTATTTTATTGTATAAAGCATTATAATTGTCTTCACTGTGGATCATAATTTTTATCAATAAAAAAAAAGCTCTGCTGTCATGTGCTTTTTTTCTTGAATTGTACATTTATAGTAACATTTCTTCCTTGGTATCTTTCTATTTGGGTGTATTTACTATATTTTCCTATCATTTTTCTTTGTTAAAAGTTTTTTACTTTAAATTTATTTTCTATTTTTCTCTAAGTTACCTTTGCACAGAGTTTAAAGAGGCATATTGTGAAAGGCTTATTGTGAAAAATAGTAACCCGTGCCCACAAACTCATCAGTTTTCACTCCACAGAGCAACCACTTACAAAACTTTTAGCTTGGTGGCGGGGAGGGCTGGGATGTGACCCTGGGGGTAGTATGCATCTGGGTGGTATATTTTATGAATCCTTGTACTCATAAGAATGTCTTTCTATTCCCTCAGACATGAAGGACAGCCTGGTTGGATACAGATGTGGGGGCGGGATGTGTGTGTGTATGTGTGTGTGTGTCTATGTACCACACAATGCTTAAGTTGCATCCTTAAGAATGTCTTTTTGTTCCTTCATACATGAAAAGCAGATTTTCCCATTATTGAATTCTTAAACCACAGCAATCTCCTCCTCAAAACTCTGCATATATTTTTCCATTATCTTCTACCATTTAGGGTTGTGAGAAGTCTGCAACACCCCGATTTCTCTTCTTTTATAAGCAACCATTTAAATTTTGTTTGTTTTTTAGATTGCATATCAAGTTCTCTTTCTGCCTTTGAAATTCAGAACATTTCTAGGTGTTGATCCTAACTTTTATAAGTTTAGCTTAGAATATAGTAATCAATCTCCAGACTTTAAAGAAATGGAAAGTTTTCTTTTTAATAACTTTATGATTATTATTATTATTATTCCCAATAAATTCACTTCCTGTTTAAGTTAAGAAGTTGGTTTCAGTTTCTTGTCACACTGCCAGGAAAGATGACGGATATAAAAAGAATGAGAAACTTTGAGGGGACATAGGGACAGAAGAAAAATTTGGTAACAGAGACATCTACCTTTATTAGTCTAAAATATCCTTTGTCTTTTAATAGCAGTAATATGGATGATTGAATTTATTAAACATTCATTTACTGGGAGAAAGAGGGAAACTTTTACCTTCAGAGGCAACACTTCCCTATTGATGCCATAAAATGTTGCCATAGCAAGTGTCCAAGACAGCAGACCAGCCACATTTCCACAGACTTTTTTAGCACTTTCAAAACTATAATCATCCATATTAAAATATGGCTGTACTAACTCAACAGTCTCTTCATTGATTGTGTCCTTGGGGAACTGCTGAAGGCTCCACAGGAATCCTGTTGCACTCATCAACTGAAAAATAGTATTACAGCCCTGTAAGTTCTGGGACAAAATAGATAGTTTCTTCCTGAGTAAGTATGGACTTCTAAATTGAATTTTTTCCAAGTAACAGTTGATTTGCTCTAAATATACAAATCAAGACTATTGCCAGTAGTCAACCTAAATCTGTAAGTGGCAAATTCGCTTTCAGTTTCCACAGTGAAAGAGTAAAGAAGAAAAGCAATGTAATTTCCTGTCTTATAAGTGCATCTGAATGCCTCAAACCACACAGGCCCCCTTTTGAAGGCTGGACTGGATTGACACCAAGGCTGTTCCAATACTAGCCACTGGTTATGGACAGATATCATAAAATGAAGGCAATCAGCTTTAAAATCTAACCCTACTTACATTTTGGGTGATATAGTTTAAGATACACTCATCAATATACAATGATCAATTATTGTCTGCCAGTTTGGTCTATATTGAGTGTACTGGGCTGGGGACACCTGATGCACCTCATAAGACTTACAAAGATAGATTTTACTTACCTTTAATGACTCTCCCCATGATGGCTTGCAGCAAGGTTTCTCTGGATCCATAGTAACCGGGTCAATTTTCTTTTGAAATAGTAACAGAACACAATCCATGATTCTCATGATAAGATGCGGTGGTTTTGCAAGCTTCCTGACTGTAGCAATATCATTTGGTTTGATAGTCTGCATTTGGGATTAGGAATCAATACATGTTTTATCGAGTAGTATTAACAGTTATATGAAAAATCTCTTTTAAATAATTAAGGTAGAAAACTTTAAAACATATTTTCTCCTCAGTTCCTGACTTTATCTCCTCAAGGGTTTGAATTACAAGATTTCTGTATAGTGGTTCTTTTATTGTTATTTTGGGATTTCTGTTTGTTTTTATTCTTTTTTTTCCCTGTTTCCACCAAAGTGGTTTAAAATATCACTACGATCCATTGCCCACAACCCCAGACCTCCACTAACAAGACCCATTAATATGTAACATTTAGATAACTTGCATCTTCAAAGCACAGAGTCTATATTACGTGTGGATATTAAGAGAGGGGACAAAGCCCTGAATATCAGAAACCTCACCTTCGATCTTCATTTTGGGGACTTCCCTGTCTATGAAAGGAAAGGAATTAGGAGACAAAAGAAGTTATTGTAACATGTGGCTCTTGAAAATATTTTTAAAAGTTTCTATCCATGAGCTGGGTTTGGATTAAGACATTGCCTGACATTTCAAGGCAAGAAGGACTGGGAGACCACATGATCGATAAAATGTCCCAAGATTTCTTTGGTTCAGTGATCTCACCCTTTTGTATGTTACTGTGGAACCTACAAAGGGAGTGGGAGTGGAGAATGCGTCCTGGTCATTGTGAAAAATGTATTAACTGATTAACATAGATTTATTCATTTAACAACTGCAGGCATTCTCCCATTTAAAACAAAACAAACAAAAATAGGCTTGTCCTCATAACCTCCTGAGGAAGGCAGAGAAGACAAGTTTTCTTGAATTTCTGTCACGATAGAAACATATAAGTGATAGGAAAACAAATGAGAATCCAGCAGAAGAACTAAAAACTTTCTGGAAGGAGTGAGGCCTTCAGCCAAGATTTGAAGAATGACTCTTACTAGGCAGTGAAGGTTAGGTTCCTAGCAGAGGGACAGGCACATTTAAAAGTAACAGACCACAATTCTTCCAGAAGCTTGCAGGTGTTTCTGTAAGACTGAATCATATTGTGTGCAGGGACAGAATGACAAGAGATAAAGTTCAAGAGGTAGACAGAAGCAGGTTAGCAGCAGCAGCAGAAGCACTACTAGTTATTCAGCACTTTCTATGTGTCCAGCAAAATGTGTTAATTACTTTGAATGATTACATTCATCCTTCAAGGATCAATGAGAAATTATAATCCCCATGGAGACTCAAGAAAGTTAAGTAAATTTACTCTAGATCATATATATACATATATATAAAATGATGATCATGAGAGGCAAATGCAGATGTACCTGCCTCCAAAGCTGTGCCCATCTGGCCTCATGGCTGTGGATGCCTACCTTAGGACTTTATCCTAAGAGCAGTGGGAACCACAAGAAGATTTTTAAAGGGGGCATGACATAATCTGGAGGGGATGCTGGAGGGAACGAGGAGGCTCTCTATGTAATCTGAATTCCTCATAATTTAGGCCATTAATCATCAGCATTATTTCTCAGTTCTCATGGAAGGCTGATTTTTATGGAATAAAAGTAATGTGATATAAGAAATAAGGACTTTAATAAATTAGAACTTAGAAAACAGAATCAATGGACACATTTGTTTCTAGACTCAAAGATTATAAATCACATTAAGATTGCAATTCAGTTTTCTGATTACAAAATTCCACAGTTAATTTCATGTAATGAAACATGGTGCCTGCTGGAACTTGTGTTGGGAGGGATAACAATGCATTGCTCACATTCAGGGCTGCTTCTGCTTCTTCCAATGCAGGTTTAGCGGCCTCGAGTTTGGTCTCCGCTTTTACTTTTTCACTATCAATTTCATCCACAATTTTTTGGGCTTTGTCTTTTACCTCCTGTACTTCATTTTTTATTTTGGCTGAAGCCTGAGCACTTACTGTGACTTCTGCTAATACCTGTTAAATTGAGGAAGCACGTGAAAGCAGATAGAAACATTTCAAGCAAAATTCATAGGGTTGAGTAGTAAGAGAATACGTATTCAGTATAATATAAAACATGACTAAGAGCAAATTTATTCCCCATCTAAGCTGTCTATATTTGAAGGTTTAGTAAAGTAATTCCTTTGAGCAGTTCCTTTCAGTCTCCCATTTCCTAAGCTTTCCTTGGGCTTAGATTTTATATAAATAAGTACTTTAAGCTTTCAGAAAAATGGCATTTCCACTCTATGAATTCTAGAAAATTAAAACAATTCAAGTAAGTATAACAGAATAAGGTCAGAAGCCAAAATAAAAGCCTCACGTAATAACAATAAAAGCAGCCAGCGTTTATCAAGCACATAGCACAGGCCAGGACCACGCTCACGTGCTTGCCCCTTTATCTCACTGGCGCAGCAACTGCGTAAAGGGCCAAGAGCGAGGTGTCTGCGCTCAACTGGCTCTCAGCGAGCAGAAGCCGAAAGCAGTCTGAAACCAATGGCCTGTAGATAAAGGAGCAGCACTCTTGTATCCCTATCACCTCGGGAGAAGTATCTTTTTCTCTTTTTTTGTTTTTGTTTTTGTTTTTTTAAAACTCCATCAACTCTTTCTCTTATCCTTTTTTTTCCTACACACAAACTTTAGGTGAGGCCTGGGCCATCCTAGAAACCTAGAGCTTACAGGGTCCTTAAAGAGAAGACCAAATATAACTCATAGAAATTTCATAAACAGATGAAAGAGAACAAGAGAGACAGCAAGAGCAGAAAGAACAGTCTTAGACCAATTAGCAGACATAACAGTTGAGATATGTCTTGGTATAAGTTAAACAAAAATATTTAATGGTCTTTGTGAACATTATCTTACCAGAAATTATGTATTTGCCTATACCCTGCTCATTTTTAAACAACATTTTTAAATAATGCTTTTTTAATATGCAAAAGTATTCCTCATCGGTAGTGATAAAATAAATGCAAACTCACTTCATCTGCTTTTACAGAAGCCACTGCCAATTCCTTCTCCTTCACTGCAAGATCTTGAGAGAGTTTAGCAACGGATTCACTTGCCTCCATAAGTTTATCAAGACCTTTAGAAATACACACACAGATACTCCCGCTGAGTATATGTACATCCCTTCCTCAAATACTTATTCAATATTTACTACTTATCAGGTACTGTATATGCAATCTAACAAATATAGGGTAATTATTTATAGACAAATGCTTTAAAAGTATACCTATCTTAGGAGCAACAATCCTGACCATATTTCTGAGTTTCAACAGGGGGGTAAAGAAAATAGCTCTGATTGAAGAATATCATCTAGCTACATTTAAGGGAAAGTCACAATGTCATATTGAATAAGATTAGTTTAGCCAGGAAACTTATTTGACAAAGTTATGCTCTTTTTGGCTTTGTAAACAGTTTGTAGCTATCATTTTTTGATCATATTGCAGCTAAGAAGGCAAATGAGATTGAAAATATGTTAACATTTTTGTGGCTCTCTTTGTGATAAAAATGGAAATAACTGCTAAAGCATATGTAACTGACTCTGTGACTTTCAGTGCTATTGAGAAAAATAACTAGTTAAATGAATTTCTCACATTTCAATTGGGTTCTAGATAGTGGTGTGTTGGTAAATGTTTAACACCTGGGTCTCTGGGGGAAGGGGAAACATTCATTTGTATATTTTCCAATTTCCATAGTGTAAATGCTCCCACCATGGCTTATTTCAAGCTACCAAGAGATTCTCAGTAGCACACCATTATATATTTCCACCATACAGATAGAATAGAAATAACCTCAAAAACATTAATAATAGTAAAATAGAGGAAAAATAACTGAGAAGTGATGAGTTTTGAGTATTCATTGCCTATATTTTAAATATAATTTATTTAATTTTAGGTATATATGGCTTAATTTTTAATACAGGCTGTGTTTAACAAACAGATCATAAAATTCCTAAAAATTTAACAATTGGCTTTCACGAGCCAGTACAAGTCAGCTTTGGCACACTACTGATTCTAGAGAATCGTTTAGAAAAGCCATAAGAAGGTGAGTCATGAGAAAAACCTTGCAAGAAGGTTTCTTTCACAGTGTTTCTATCACCACTGTCACTCCACAGAGCTTGGAGTTCAGTTATGGTATGCGATCAAGTTTTGTCTAGGGGAAATGAAAAGAAAGAACTGAGGTCCTTTGGATTGTTTGGGCCACATGCTTTCTGGACATATAATCTGTTCCAGTGTACACCTTTCCTACTTATACTACATATGCCTGACACTCAGCAAACTACTGCTCAGGTAAACTACCTCTTTTTGTTTTTATTTGCTTTTGTTTCTGTTTAGCCTTTTCCTTTATTAGAAATTTAGGAAGCATTAACATGGCAAAGTTTATACAAATCAAGGCAAATCGTAATGAAACCAAAAACTGAAATTGTAGTCTGTTCCCAAGAGCTGTCTTCTCCCTATCTGCAAGCAGCAACTCAGTGACTATGGTGACTCACTGCCCAGCATAGTGGACACGGAGCTGGGAGAAATGGTTCTAGAGAGAAAATGGGCCACCACTGTTAGCTTTTCTTCTGCCCAGAGTTTCTTGACAGGTCAAAAGACCCTTAAGGACATCCCTTAAAAATATCCACTACTAACAATAAAATTAGTATTTTGCTTTCAAACACAATATCCACCAAACAAAATATTGAGATCAGTATCAAACAAACCCTAAAAAGGTAAGAGTCCATTCTTCTTACCAATATTCATACGTTCAGCTTGTTCATTAATATATTTCACCTTTTCAGTATAAATGTTTTTATAACCATTTATAAATGAGAGATAAGATTTGGGAGTCACATGTGCTCTTCGGCGGTATCTGAAAGTAGAACACAAAAATGACCGTTTCTATCATTCTGGTATACTCCTATAAAATGACACCCTTCCCAACGTGAAATCAGTGTGATTCTGTGGAGTGATTCACTAGCAGGAAGGCAGGAATTGTGTACGGTTTCCCAGAGGTGAGGTGGAAAAGGCACTGACGCTTACCCTCACTCTGGGCTTCTGTTTCCTCATCTGGAAAACTGAGAGATGAATGTCTGCCCTACCTCTCCCAGAGTTTTGTGAAGATCAAATAAAACAGCATATGTGAACACACTTTGTAAACTTTAAGGTTCTGGACAAATATTAGGGATAAGCAGTTGAAGTGAATTTGTGCTGTGATCTGTTTTCAGTCAACTAGTATTTGCTACATACCTCCTCCCTGCTGGACACCAGCTGGGGGCTTACAAAATCGAAAGCCAGTCTCCCCCCAGTTCATCAAATTGGTCTTGAAATCAGGGCAGCCACACTTGATTCAAATGTTCAACCCACTGTGGGCTTTATTGTAGTAATTATATTTAATGATAGAAGTAGACAAAAGGAATAATTTTATAGAGAAGAAACTCAAGTCAAAGAAGAGTTCTTCACATACTATAAAATTATTTTGCCTTTCACGTGAATTTTTAACTTTTGGAGTTCTGAAGATTTTTAACATTTTTAAGCTTTTTTTTTTAGAAACTTGGGCACATATGTGACTATCGTTAAAGTTTTATAAAAATATTAAATTCAGAATAAACTTCTACAATCTAAGAAGATACAAAAAATTTGGGAAACAGACCAAAATTTTGAAAAATAAAGAAACAGGTTTTTGTAGCTGTACAAAGGTAAAAATTTATGTCACAGATGACATGAGCAGGAGGAGTTCAAGTTAAGTAGAAAGAAAATCTTCTCAACAGTAAGAATTAATATGCACTGATTCACCAAGAGAATCTGGGAGATTATCGAGAATTATTTAGGAGGTGTAGTGTGGGTATGGTTTTAAGTAAAGAAAAGGGTCTGGAATAAACAAACTTTTGTGAGGCAGGGACCTCCATAAAAATCAATAAAGTGTTACCCAAACTCTCTATGCAGAAAAACAGTCTTTTCTGGGAGTTTCTGTACCCCCTGAAGCCCATCCACTAACCCTAAGGGAGGAGCCCACTGTTCTGGAGATCCATGTGGGCCCATCTGTCAATCTTACACAGTAACTATCATGCTTTTGGGGGTGGGGGTGGAAAGCTATGTTTTTGAACTGTTGACACCAGCTTTCACATAGTGAACATGCCATCGCTGCTTTCAGTGAGTGGTTTTCTTATACTCAATTAATAATTTGTTTCACAATTATTTGACATAAAAACATTGATAAGACTAAGTAATACAAATACAAAACCTAAATGTTCCCTTAACACAAGGCAATAAAGAAACTTTAAAACAATGTACTTCTTTAATCAAAATAAATAACACATTTGAATAAGAAACTAATTTTAAACAGTTTCTAAGGAATTAGTTAAGCCATTTCTAAAACAAAATTAAGCAAATGAAATAAAGTAATTCATTAAGCATCTGTTCCTTTGAGGCCTGGTATTTAAGTGTGGACACAGGTTAATTTTTAAATCTCATTGATTTGCCATCTTTTCAATACATAATCACTAGAAAATCAAAGCAAGAAAAATGTAAACGCATCTGGGACCTCATGCTCAATCAACATGAAGAGTCTTTTACTGCAGCAGTCCCCAACCTTTTTGGCACCAGAGACCGGTTTCATGGAAGACAATTTTTCCATGGACTGGGGGGGTGAGGAGGATGGTTTCGGGATGATTCAAGTGCATTACATTTATTGTGCAGTCAAACCTCTCTGCTAATGATAATCTGTATTTGTAGCTGCTCCCCAGCGCTAGCTTCACCGCCTCAGCTCCACCTCAGATCACCAGGCATTAGATTCTCATAAGGAGCGTGCAACCTAGATCTCTCGCATGTGTAGTCTACGGTAGGGTTTGCGCTCCTGTGAAAATCTAAGGCCACTGCCGATCTGACAGGAGGTGGAGCTTATGCGGTGATGTGAGCGATGGGGAGCGGCTGTAAATACAGATGAAACTTCGCTGGCTCACCTCCTGCTGTGAGGCCTGGTTCCTAACAGGCCACGGACCAGTACCCGTCTGTGGCCCAGAGGTTGGGGACTGCAGCTTTATTGGATGTTACATTTAATTCCTCTTTGGAGTGTACTTGGTGGTTTGGGCGCTATGGTGCTTATATAATGTCACTTACCTTTGGAAGTAATTTTCACAGCTCTCTGAAACCATGTCATGAAAGAGGCCCATTGTTTCTACAACTTGTCTTTTAATTTCACTAGAGCAGACAATATTATAGCCTGAAAGGAAATAGGAGGCTACAGCGATCAGAGCCTCCTTCGGCCAGCGACTAAACCAGTCCATAGTGCAACCTGAGATCAAGCCAGGAAACTTCAAAGAACGGGCACGGAACTTCTCACCAACCTATTGATGGAAAAGTCAAAAAGCATTAGAAGCACAGGATTGTAAGTCAGCTAGAGAGAGATTTACACGTTCTGGGCCAACAATGTGACATCAAAAATTTGAAAAAGTCTTGGGCTGCAATAATATATAAATTCAGTGTTCAGATGAAGAGAGGAAATATTTTTCACACTCTTCCCTGTCCTGGGACTACATCTGTTATACATTATTGCATTAGATTCTAGGAACTGCCTTTTAAGAGGAAACTGACAAACTAGAACTCTTTCAGAGAGAGAGGATCAGGACAATGAAAGGCCTGGGCACCAGGACAAGTGAGAACAGCTGCAGGAAGAGATGTTTGATCTAAAAAGGAAATGGGAAGTCTGCAAAAATTTTCTCCAAATAACTGAAAAGCTTTATGTGGAAGAGGGATTGGGTTCACTACAGAGCAGAATCAGAATCAGAGGGGAAAAGCAGAGAGAGACAAAATTCAATTGATTATAAAGAAGAGCTTTCTGGCAATTAGACATCTAAAAAGGAAGCAGGCTGCCTTGTAAATTAGTGAGACCCCCGTGGAGCAGAGCTATCCAAAAGAAGTTTAAGTGATAATGGAAATGTTCTAGATATGTGCTTTCCAGTGTGGTAGCCGTTAGACACACATTACTACTGAGCACTGGAAATGGGGTTAGTGGGACTGAGGAATTGAATTTTTATTTTGACTTAATTTTAATTAATCAAAATTTAAATAGCCATGTACAACAAATGGCTACTGTATTGGACAGCACAGTGAGATAGAGATATTCAAACCTACATCAGGGACATTCTAGTAAAGATGGTATGTCTATATTGGAGGTAGAGATTATATCACCAAACCCTTTGCAATTCAAATAATCCCTGTTTCTAGGTGATTAATGAAAATTGTAGGTTATGCAACAATTCCTAATAATATGAATTTTTATTTTCTAATAATATGATCACATTGGAAATGAGATTTTGGTCAATGGAGATTGGTGGTAGTAAAGTATTCATTAATTTTAATTCAATGTAAAAACATTAATTTCTGAGCAAACCATTTCATCAGAGAAGGTAAACTAAGTACTTTTAAATAAATAACTCCTACTACATGGATATAAATAAAAATAAAAACTCACTGGAGAAAAGCAGAGAACAACGTGCAAGTTCTTCTTTGATCTTGAAATGAAGTACTCATACAGATTATCAAAGGTAGGAGGATGGCGGGGCATCTCCCTTTTCATCACTGATATCAGACCTTGGGTGATTTCGTCCATCTCATCTCGTGCAAACAAATTGGAGATCTTTGAGGAACAGACAAGAAAGTGTTCTGTATTTAAGAGTTCCCCACAGCCAATTCACTGCCGAAGTCTAGTCCCTTTTTTCATGTCATCTTGTTTCATATTTTCTTTCTGCATCTCCACAGGTCAAATCCTTGGTTAGCCAGAGATTTCCAAGAGTGCAACTTTTTATTGAGCAGCTTAATCAAGAGCAAATTATGTTTTCCTGCGCTCATATAGCTATCACCATTTCTATCACCTCTTCAAAATGTCCAGTGATGCCCTCTGTTCTTTGACTCATAGTCTTCTCAACTCTGGCTCTAAAATACTTAACTAACTTGTGAATCATTAAGCATCTGTATACACCATTTTGCAAGGAAGAGTTAACACAGCAGGCCTAATCTTGAGAAGGATGTGCTTGCAGAGCTGGCCCTTGACTGGCATCAGGGAACTTGGCTTTTGGAATGTCTCCTCCATTACTAATTGATAAGGCTGTTTTGCTGTGCCCACTAGACTGTGTATACAAACATTGTGATATATGGTGAACACCTGCTTTCCTTTTAGGAGTCTGGAACTTTGGCAGTTGTGCCTAGCTAGGCAGGGAGTTACTACGTGACCAGCCCCAAACAAAACCATTGGACACTGCATCCCAAACGGGCTTCCCTGAACAGAAACACAGTAGACATGTCACTGCACTCCATACTGGAGAGAAAGCACGCTCTGTATGGCCCTTTGGTGAGTACACAGGAAGCCTGCCAATGGATTCCTCCAGACTCCACATAACGTGCCTTTTTCTTTACTGATCCGGCCATGTATCCAGTAATCCTTACTGGCTTATTGTAATAAATCTTAGACATGAGTACATATAGGTGTTGAGTCTCCCTTATTCAAAATGCTTGGGACTAGAAGTGTTATGGACTTTGGACTTTTTTGGATTTTGGAATATTTGCATTATATACTTACCAGTTGAGCATCCCAAATCCAAAAATCTGAAATCTAAAATGCTCCAGTAAGCTCCTTTGAGCATCATGTCGGTGCTCAAAAAGTTTTGCATTTTGGAGCATTTGGAATTTCAGATTTTTGGATTTGGATGCTTAACCTGTTTATGCTGAGTCCTGTGAGGCCTTCTAACAAAGTACCAAACATGTGAATGCTCATGGAAGTGCTGATACAAGTGGTATCAGAAGTGGTGATGCGAACATGCCCTTACAGCTAACAGAACTCTTTCAAGCATTCCATACTCTTGACTGGTAGATAGACAGATAGATAGATAGAGATACTTTACTTCTTCTAAAATAAATTACAGGATAGAATTGAAGATTGAAGAGACAAGTAAGGATCCACATTTAGAATGGAACAAAGCATACAAAAAATCTGGAGGTGGGCAGCCTTAATTTCACAGGAACCTCAAAAAATCTACTAAATCTCACATGCTAATCACTTCTAAAATCAAAAACATGTGCTAAATGGTTTTGCTTCTGAAGGGTTGCTGATTTTTCTATTCAAATATAGAAAATATTTGAATTACAATATGAGCTTTTCTCTACTCTTGAGACCTACCTCCCCAGAGGATAGCAAGTTGTTAAGGTATTCTAGAAATGCCTCATCTTTTATTTCATTATCAGTAAAGATGAAGGTGATGCCTTTTCCATCACCACCAGCAACTTTGTACAAAGCTTTTAAGTCCTCTGTTAGATTATTCACATTGTAAGACCTAAAAAGGGAAGTGATAGAAAATTTAAAATTAAAAAAATGTATAGTCATAATTTATCTCAAAACACAATAATAAGCCATGATAATTAAAGCATAATCTGTACCTACTCCAATAGACATTAATAGTGCCTACTAGAAAACACAGAGATTAGAGCTAAAGAACTATATTTTACCAGTAAAACCCCTATGTTTTATTTAAATTGAGAAGTGAGAAATAGGGAATTTACTAGAAGTGATCCATAAAGCATGACTGGAAATAGGAAAATGAAATTTTAGTCTCTGCAATCTGACAGTCCTCAGCAACAGATTTTGCCCAAGTGATCATATATACAACATCTAATACCTGAAATTTGGATGAATTTGGTTTGGTGAAGAAGTCACAATAAATTGTGAACAAAATTAGTGATATGGTTAGTTATATATAAAAAAATTAGTTATATATAGTGACAATTTGCACAGCTCATTAAGTAGTGGGATACAAAGAAAGCCTACAGAAAAAGATGCATTATGTGATGTGATATAAATAACAGAAATGTTATAATTAGATGGTTACAGATTACGAAAAGAGAAGTTCTTGGTCTTTGTTTTTCTGTTTACTTGGTTTCCTGTTAAATATATGTGCTACTAGAGGTGATGCAAAGTGTAAAAACAAAGCAGACATTTTCTGAAGTGTTGTATGTAAATCTTCATGGATAAATTAATGCCCAGGATAACAAGGAAACCTTACTTGAAGGAGGCGCTACAGTGCAGGTAATATGGAGTTTATTGTAAGCTGTGGGGTCTGATGGAACAATGACAGGCACTAAAACCAGAAAGACCTGGTGGCCTGGTGCTGTAGGAGTAATCCTCTCACTGACTGGCCAGTCTCTGAATCAATCCACCAATGAAGTCACATAACCATTGTGGCTGATTTAAAAAAAAATTAGACCGTTATGTATTTCTTTTGCAATACTTAATAATAAATAATAGTCACAACACACCCCTCTTAGAGGTCCAGACCTCTCTTGATTGGTTGGTTTGTATAAGAAAGGCACGCTCCTGGGCAAGTTGTTTGAATCTCTAAGAATTGGCTAGCCTGGAAGGTTAAGTCTCTCCCTAGTCAGCAGGGCCCCAGATGCCAGAGCATCAAGAATACAGAAAATGCCTAGTGTGGTGGTGCCTGCCTGTAGTCCCAGCTACTCCAGAGGTTGAGGCAGGAGGATTGCTTGAGCCTAGGAGTTCAGGGCCAGCCTCAGCAACATAGCAAGACTCCTTATCTCTTAAAAAAAAAAAAAAAGAAAAAGAAAAAAGAATACATAAAATAAAAGAATATAGTTAATATACCTGTCTTAATTTAAGCTTCTGTCATGTCTAACTACAGTGACTGCAGCATCACCTACCCCAGCATCACAAATTCAGACACCTACAGGAGTAAGGCAGATAGTGCCAGTGAGTGAAGCAGGACTGGGGGTGGAGGTTGGGGGTCTTGGGTAAACTGGAGGATTACATGCCCCATCTAGGGAGGCAGCTGCTGCTCAGCTCCAGCCACCTGGGAATGTAGGCCCTAGGTTGGCAGATCTTCCAATTATTTCAATAGAAGTCAGAAAAATGTTTTTTTTAAATGTGAAACCTCCCCATATTTAAATGTTGACAACTAATTATATTTTTAAAATTTAATTGAACTAATCTCTAGGTATATGATGTTTTATGTTTTTTAAATGCTGTTATAAATTGTACCTTGTAAAATTTTTATCTTCCATTTGTTTGGCAGCAGAGTGGTGTGTGTGTGTATGTGTGTGTGTGTGTGTGTGTGTGTGTTTGTAAACTGGCAAATTGATCTAAAATTCATGTGGAAATAAACAAGCCAAATAGTCAAGACAATCTTGAAGAACAACAACAAACTTGAATATCTGACACTACCAAATATAAAAATATTAAATATATATGTATTAAAGAAGCTACAGTAATTAAAACAGTGAATAATGGTACAAAGATAGATAAATCAATGGAATAGACTACAGTTACATATATGATCAGATGGCTTAGGACAAAAAATGACACTGTCATGTGGCAGGGAAAAGATGACCTTTTTAATAAATGGAGCTGGATCAATTGGATACCTATACTGGAAATAATAATCTCAACTACTACCTTAGACTTTATAAGAAATTAAATTTTAGATGGATTATAATTCTAATTGTGAAAGTAATAAATTTTATTTGTAAGTGTGAAGGAAATCATAGGAGAGTATCTTTCTTTGTGATTGTGGGGCAAACAAAGATTTTTAAACAATACAAGAGTACTAAACATAAAGGGAAAAATGATAAATTAAGTTTCATTAAAATTAATATCCACTAAAAGAGTAAAAAGGCAAATCAATAACTGGGGGAAGATATTTGCAATACATACTCTGACAAGGGAATTATATCCAAAATACATAAAGAATTCCTAATAATCAATAAGAGAAAGAATCACAATCCAATTGGAAAAAAATGGGCAAAGGGCTTAAGAAGATATTTCACAAAAGAGGCTATCCAAAGAGCCAATGAGAGATGAAAAGGCGCTCAGTATTATTAGCTGTCTGGGAAATGCAAACTAACCACAGTGAGATACCACTACACACCACCAGCATTGCTAAGATGAAAAAGACTCAAGGGTGGGCCAGGATGCAGAGCAACTGAAACTCTCATGGCAGAATTGTAAATTCTGTTGGCAGAATTGTAAATTGGAATAACCACTTTGGAAAATGACTTCACAGATCTACTAAAGATGAATATCTGCATACTCTATACCCAGGAATTTTACTTCTAGAAGTATACCCAGACATGTACAGGAATATTCATAGCAGCTCTATTTGCCAAAACAGTACAATGGATAAACAAATTATGGCAACATGTGAATAAACTATTGCTACATATAGCATCATGGATGAATCTCACAAACATAGTGCAAGAATAGAAATGGGATGCAAAACAGCAAATCCTGTATGAGTTCATTGATATAAACTTCAAAACTAGGCTACACTAATCAATGAGGTTAGGAGGTTAGGAGTCAGAATATGGTTACCCTTGGGAGGGTGATGACTGAGACATGACATGTGGGTACTTCTGGGGTGCAAGTAATATTTTATTTCTTCATTTGCCAGCTGGCTACATAGGTGTACTTACTTTGTAACACCCATGATTTATGTACATTTCCTTATAGATGTAATACTTAAATTAAAAATTTACTTTAAAAAGAAATAGACCAAATTGTGTTTTTTTAAACATTTAACTCCAGGAAAACTAACTATAGAAAAACATATTGTCATGTTTTATTTTATCCTACCTGGTTAATGTTATCTGGAATATTTGATATCCAGCTATAAAAGAGGCCAATCTTGAAAGACTTTGTTTTCCTGAACCACCAACACCCACCAGCAATGCATTTCCACATGATGTTCGAACTATTCGCGAAATCTGTTTTTAAATAAAATAGTGTTTATTTGAAAACAGGATGCAAAGTTTACATTTTCTTGCACTAAATGGGCCCAAGGTTTGACCAGATGTTTCTAGACTACATTAGACGTTTTCCTTGTAAAGGTATACCTCAGAATTTTAAAAATTAAACTTAAAGTGTTATATTAATTTATTAAACTCAAATTCTTTCCTTGTCCATCTATATTAATATCATGAAAAATAGAACAAGTTGACTTTAGTCCTTTCTATTTCAAAACTATCCTGTGTATGTGTAACTTTATTATTTTTAGACTCAATGGGATAGTAGAGCTGCTCTTCCCAATCTACAGAAGATGTAAGAAAAGTTTAGAATTGTTTGCTTATTATTCATCAGTCCAACTCACTGAATCATGTAGACACCCACCTCTACAATGAATACTACATCTATCATATCTCTACCAAAAAAATTTTTTTAAGTACCAAAATTCCATTTATAATAGGCATGGGAGGTCATTTGTAGAAACAGACTTGGAGAGACAGCCTTTAGTCTTGTTGCTTTTCTATGGTTGATTTCTTCCATAAGGATAAGACTCAAATTGAGGTTCAAATCTTATGCAGGCCAACTGAACATACTGCTAAAAAGCTGTCTTTTTTATTATCGTCACTGATTAGGAAGAAAGTCTAGATGGATTACTAAATCCATTAACACTACTAAAAATAAATTTTTTAAAAATGCAAGTTTTACAGATGTCAGATCAATAAAGACACATTGGTCTGTATTAATTCTATGATTATATTTTAAATATGTTAATGACTTATGGTTTTGCACCTAGAACAGGGTCTCAGGCCCCCAGGTCCCTAAGACCTAGCCATAGTGGGTGCTCAATAATTACGTGTTGAATGGATGAATGTGAAAAAAGCCCTGGGACATCTGGAATTTCACCAACTTTGCAGAAGACAGCTATGCAATAAATACAGAGCTAACTGACTTCTATGTATCAAACCTCCCTAACTCCATCCTGTCACTTCCTGGGGAAACTCCTTTTCCATCAGCCAATTACATAAGTAAACAACTTCTTTCCACAGCCCTTCAGACTTGGATCAAACCATGCTCCTTTTTGGTGCTACCTCTAACTGGCTTCTATTTTCTCACCAGTCCTGTATACCTGCCTTACCCTTTCCCCAACAGTTTGTTCATAATCTGTAAGCCAATCATGAAATTGACACTTTTTAAAGCAACATCTTTTCCTCTATGGGGAACAGGATTCCCAGAATGTCAAAACATAATTTGAGGAGGGTATATTTCTTCACAGGATTCTCTAGCTTACTTTCTAGGAAGGTAAAACTCTAACTCAGTGTGCTCTGCACACAAAACCATCAATTTGCTCATGAAAAACACTTGTTGTCGTGTAGGTAGATTCAATATTAAGCCTTTGTTTTCTGGGACAGTGAACTGATCCAACTTATGTGCACTGTTCTGTATGCTATGTGATAGTAAACATTTATTCTCTCAAAAAGTTATCTATGAAATTTACTAAGCTTTTAGACGACCCACTTATTCCAGTAAATAGTTAACAGTTAGAACCTTGATAAGATGAGTCATTGCATCTTTAAAAAACACCAGATCTAGAGAAGTTCCCCGAATGATTTCATTGAACTGTCTCTGGTAAAACTGGAGTTTCTCAGACAGAAAGTCAAAGGATGGTACCTATGGGTGGGGAGAGAGAAAAATAATATTTAAGAACCAAATATTTATTAAAGTAGCTATTGTAAAGATACTTAAAAGTAATTCTAAAAAAAATCTTTTTTTAAAACTTGGGGATTTCCAGAGGTTTGCCATATATTAGTCTACTTTTAGCTATTTCCATTGTTAGAGTCCTGAAACTTAACTGCATTAGTTGGTTTCCGATACAAAATCATTCTGACATTTCCCTTCAAGAAGCCCAGCACCAAATCTTATCCATGGTAATCAACAAACAAACGTAACAAAAATTTTTTTTAGTTTTTATTTGCTTTTTAATATTGTTTATGGCTTTTAAAAAATATATATAAGTTTTACATTATTTATGTAGTGAAATCCACAAGTCTTTGTTGTTCTGTAAGTAAATACTTATCCACTTTGTTTTGCAAATTGTTCCTCCCCATTTAATTTTTTGATCTACATGCACTTTGGAATTACTTTATTATGTCACCCTAGTTTTAAACAATCCCTTTGGAATCCTGCTTCAAATTTCATTAAACTTACACATTAATTTAGGAAGAATGATGTATTGCCATTTAATCAAGCAAACTTTTGTCATCTTAATTCCTAGATATTTTATAGTTGCTGTTAAATATTTTTATGTTATATTTCCTATCTTGTGATTGTTAGCAAGGGTTAGAAAACTTTTTCGACAAAGGGTAAGATGGTAAATATTGGAGGCTTTGCCACACATTCAGTATCTGTCACAACTACTCAATTCTGCTCTTGTAGCACAATAGCAGCCACAGACAATATGTGAACAAACGGGTGTGGCTGCCCTAATAAGACATTATTTATGAACACTGAAATTTGAATTCCATGTACTTTTCACATGTCACATGATGTTATTATTCTTTTGAATCTTTTCTAACCGTTTAAAAATATAAAAATTCTTCTTAGCTCACAAGTCTAACAAAAGCAGGCAACGGGCTGGATCTGGCCCATAGACTGTAATTTGCCAACCCCTGGTATAGAGGATAGTTATTGAGTTTCATATTTATATAACACTTGGTCATCTTCCTGAACTCATCAGTAAAAACAGGTTTTAAATTCTCTTGGATTATGTAATTAGGTAATCATATCTATAAGTAATGATATTTTGGTTTTTTATCTGATAACAATATCTATTTTTGTCATTTTGTTCCATTGCCTAGAACTTTCAGAGCAATGTTAAATAAAGTGGTGACAGTAGGTATATTTGTCTCAATACCTGACTTTAATGAGATTGCTGCTAAATTTCATTGAAGGAATTGGTATGTGATGACTAAGAATCACAACACATAAATAACTTAGAAGTTACAGCAACTTCACGGTGGTGGGACTCTGATGCATAGAGAAATATCTAGTTAGGTGAGTGACCTGAAAACCTCTTTTAAGAGATAAAGATAAATACCAATTCATAGATTTTGGGTACTTCAAACACAGTGTCTTCAGGTTCGTCACCAGTTGGTTCAGGCATCTCACGGAGAAAATCCACAAAGTATGGTTCAGGAAGAATACATGATGCTACGTCAGAGCCAATATTTTCTTCAATTGCATGAATAAGATGTACATTAAACCACTGCTCATCTTCGGGAGTTATAAATCTGAGAGAAAAAAGTAGAAGTAAGAACGCAAAAGATGAAAGTATCTTTCCCAGCTGAACACTTTTCTTCCCTCCTCTCAGCCCCCACCCTGCACCTTCCTCACCTCAGGACCAGGTAACAATACATTCTGCCTTTTGACAGGAAGGGCATAACCCCATCCAAGATAGTTATAACATCAATAGTATTACTTACAGAAAACACAGATGAATCACTTAGGTGAGGTCAAAGGTTCCTAAAACATGTAATAGGAGTGCAGAAGTGCTAGTCAGCGGCAAGCACGTGTCCTCTTTCTGGGTTTGCGGACACACAGTGCAGGAAGGTCCTTTTCAGACTTACAATATCACAGAGGGAAGAAAGGAAGAAGGGGGAGCAACAGGTGACAAGGATCACCTACGTGTGAGACATGGTAGGCGCTCTGCAACTTGGTGAGATTGGCACTAGCATCCATGTGTTATAGATGAAGAAACTGAGGCTCGGAAAGATGACTGAATTAACTTTCACGGGATTGCTTAACTTTAATGGGGTGAAACAAGATTTCGCTATGCAAAACCTACACAGAGCTCACAATTTCTAGAAAACATACACAACTAAAATGTGCCATGAAATGTTATCAACTCTCTGATGATGTGGTGATTTATAAAGATGTACTGTTGAAGTGATACTCGAGTAAATTGGCAGAGCATTTTTAAAGGCGGCCAGCAGGTGGGAAATGCCATCAATGCTTCAGGAGCCCCACAGCAAGTTAAGACAATGCCCCTTATTCTACTTATCTGAGTAGGCAATGCAAGAATCAATCTAATAGAATTAATATAAACTTCTCAGGTCATACATTTAAACTCAAGCACCGTAATAGCTACCTGTCTGCAATTACTCTGTTGCACTCGTGTTTGAAAAGTGACAGGAGAAGAGGAATCGAATCACACTCCTCAGCTTTTATGGTCAACATTCCCTGCCAAATTCTAGAAAGATCTCGAAGATTGAAGATGTAATGAAATTTAGAAGGCGTTGGTAGCATCTTCACCTAGACATGAAAAAAATTTAATACTCTTGATTAGTTTTCAGATAAAACTAAAAATAGAACTGTTTTTAGAACTATTCTATCTCACAAATCCTATTTAGATAAAATAGGCTGAGTAAATAAGTCAAGATTAAGTTCACATTTTTGTCACAGCCCTGACAGAAAAAAAAATGTCATAAACCAACATAGAATTTAAAAGACTATAAGCCCTTGAATAAGATGGATTCAAGAGTAATGCAATAAATGCAGATTCCAATGCCTTGTTCTGCATCATTAGTTGACTTTGAACAAGTCACTTCCCCTGAGTTCTTAAGAACTATGTGAATTATGGGAATAATCATTCCTAATCACTGTTAACCTTAGTAGTGTATATATGGAAGTATGTCATAACAAAAAACTGAACACGAGCTGATTGTTATATAGGTAAGAACAATGGATGTTCACTTTTAAAGTCATTAATGACTCTCTTCTACAGATTGCTTTGATTAAGCACCTTATTGTGTTTGGATTTCCATAAATATATTTGCATATCATAACCTGGATTTCACTGTGGGGATTCAAATTCAGTCAACTCTCTTTCATACATCTGTGTATCTATAATAAGTTGACAGGCACATCTGACATGCAGCTATAAGTACAGTAATAGGTGGTTTTTCCGTCTTTTGTTTGAGCACAAAGACTGTGCACAGCTATGCTAATTTACTTACTATTTCTACCAACCTCTAGAATATAAAAAGGCAAAGCTATAACAATAACACACTCTAACCCAGAGAGATACCAGTAAAGGGATAAACTCAAGGTACTCTAGGTGTAGAAAGCATTGCTGGCCATGTATAAAGATCATAATTGATATCATTAGCATCATTTTTGAAAGTGAAAATAATGATAATTCTGGTGATACAAACTTCCCACACAACTAATTCAGGAAAGCAAACGCTTTCTTTAGTACCTGTTCATAAAAAAAGCCCTTTCTATATTGAAAATTACCCTATTGAGTTTGTAGAGTAATTTTTACAGGCTAATGCACAGTGCAAGTTAAAACAGCAGGTAGCATGGGGAGACAGAATGAAAAGATGTTTTATTTTTATCAATCACCTTTCAATTTCCCCCTTTGCTCAGTTCCACTGCAAGCTAAAATGTTCACTTTTACCCACTAAAATACAAAACATACATTTATGTTACAAATATGCAAAAATACTTGAAGGGATAAGGTTATGTGAATATTGTTTTTTTTTCTTTATGGTAAAAGACTATAGCTATGATGGCAGCCATTGGCAACTGAAGCAGTCATTAAAGAGAATCTGTAAAAAAAATTCCTTTTTTTCCCCTCTTCTTCTCATTATTTGTTATCCTGCTTCTTTCCTTCTCTTCTAATATTTCCTTTTGCTTTTTGTCAACTTCTTTCTTTTCTCACCTGCTTCTGCTTTAAAGCTATATAAAGTCATATAAAGTTGGGGTGATGCACAAGGCATGATGGATTAAGAGTGCTTTGTGAAGATGGGAGATTTGAAAAGATGCAAAAAAGGCTGTCTATTGGGGGGGAAGGGAAGGAAGATTCATTCATTTTTTAATGACTGAGCACCTCCCACTGCTCTTAAGAAGATACCATGGTAAATAGGACAGCTACATCTGCTGCCATCAAAGGAGCTTCCATTCTGTGGGGGAGCCTGACAATAAACAGGAAACAAATATATTTATAAACAGGCAAATAGACAAATAATAATGATAAAGGCCACAATAAGAAAAAGTAGGGTCAGGAGACAGAAAATGACTGTGATAGGACATGGGCAGTCATTTTTGAGGACAATCGGGGAAAGTCCCTCTGAAGATAAGAATGATAAAAATGAGCCGAACGAAGTACAATGGCCCAGCAGCGTGGATAAACCTGCTGTGTTCAAGGGGCGATGAGAAGGGCCACTTGGATGGAGCAGAATGACAGAGGAAGGGAGGTGAGCAGGCCAGCTCAGGTTGGGTTTATTGTAAGTGTAACTGGGAATCTAATGGTGGTTTTCAGAAAGAGTAATGGGCCTGTAATCCTAGCTTCTCTGGGAGGCCGAGGCGGGTGGATTGCTTGAGCTCAGGGGTTCGAGACCAGCCTGGGCAAGAGCGAGGCCTCATCTCCAGGAAAAAAAAAATCAGCCGGGCGTGGTGGCACATGCCTCTAGTCTCAGCTACTCGGTAGGCTGAGGCAAGAGGCTTGCTGGAGCCCAGGAGTTGGAGGTTGCGGTGAGCTGCGGTGTTGCCACTGCACTCTACCCAGGGCAACAGAGTGAAGACTCTGTCTCCACACACACAAAAAAAACCAATGCAACTAGACGACGCTCCTCACAAACCCCCCCTTAAAAAAATTTTTTTAAAATTAAAAAAGAAAGAGTAATGACCTCTGTTTTACTTTTTAAAAATATCATTCTAGGACTGTGTAAAGAACAGACTCCAGAAGGGCAAGAAAGCAAGGAGGATGGTTAGGAGTAGGAAGTTACTGCATGGTCCAGGGAACAGGTGATAGGGGCATGTACCAGGGTGGTCACAGGAACAGTGACAGGTACTCAGCTTTGGGATATATTTTGAAGGTGAGGTCACTGAGACTAGCTGATGATATAGGAGATGAAAAAAACAAATCAAGGATGGAGCCTGGTTTTTTTTTAGCGTGAGAAGCAGGACAATTAGTGTTGCTATTAACCGAGATGCAAAAGTCTGAGGGAGGGTCATACTTAAGGATATTTAAGAATTCTGTTTGGACACGTTAACTTTGAGATGAGAATTAAACACCAAAACAGTGATGTGTATTAAGCAGTTAGAAATCAGTCTGGAGCCAGGCCCAGAGGCCTGGGATGGAGGTATTGATTTTGAAGTTGTCAGCATAGAGATGATGTTTAAAGTCTTGAAGCTGGATGAGATCACTGAGGGAAAGAGTGTATTAATAGCTAGAGAAGAGGTCCCAGCATCAAGACCAGGTGCATTCCAGTATTTAGAGGATGGAAAGAAGAGGGGGAACTTTAAAAACGTAGCCAGTGAGGTAGGAGAAAAACCAAGAGTATGAGGACCCTCTGAAGCCAAATGAAGAAAGTGTTTAGAGGTTTCATTTAGGACAAAAGCTGTTTAAAAAATTAAGTACGAGGAAGAAGAAAATTAACCTTACCATCTGGCAAGATTGAGGTCTTTGGTGACCTTGATGAGAGCAGTGGACATGAAAGCTTGTGCAAAATGGGCTGAAGATGTAAAGAAAGAGCAAGTAGAACCAGTAAACATTCAGATAACAAAAGAAACTTTGATGGAGAGACACCTCAAAAGCCAAAGCTTTTCAGAAAACTATGCATAAAAGCACATTAAATTGAACAATAGCACGACTGGAAAACAGATGGATCTTACCACAGAAAATTATCTCAGACACTCAGACCTTGCCATTCATTTTGGGTTTTTTTTAAAAGAGGCAGAACAGCATGTATAAAGACCCCATGTCATGAGGAGCAGGACCCCACACAAGGCACTGATCACTGAAGGAGGCTGCGTGGAAGAGCATCTCATAAGAAGCACCCCATTTCTCTTCGGTTTACTCTGTTATCTAGGATTCCCCCAGTGCCCCCAGGAATCTGGGGAAAGGCGGGCACACTCCAGGTTTCCCAAGAGGTAAGTGCCACCCACATGTGTATACTTGGCCTAATGAATGTATAGTGAAGTACGACAACTAATCCTTATCTCCTTCACCATTTTCTGACAAATATTAGGTCATTAAATATGAAATGTCCCATTTCAAATCAAAAGTGTAGTTTATTATATCTCAAACAAGAAGCAGTACAATTAATCAAAGTGTGCACCTAAACTATTGACACAGTTTTGCCATCTTAACGGTAGCTTGTTCATGCTAGCAGCAAAGAAACCTGGAAAGCGAGTGGTGAGGAAATCTCCAAAGGCGTTTTCCACAGCTTGTTGAGAATGGAATATTTTTCCTTGCAAGAAGTGGTCCAAAACCTGGAAAAAGTGGTAGTCAGTTGGTGCAAGGTCTGGTGAGTACAGTGATGACAGAGAGTTTCCAAGTCCAGCTTCTGTAGTTTGAGCAGCATTGTTTGTGTGACATGTGGTCGAGCAATGTCTTGCAAGAGGATTGGCCTGTCTCTGTTGACCAATCTTGGCTGCTTAATCACAAGCATCCTCATAATTTCATCCAATTGGTTTCATTAGACATCCGCTGTAATCGATTGACCAGGTTTCATGAAGCTGTAGGGGATAATACAAGCACTGGACCACCAGACACACCATTAGCTTTTTTTGATGAATATTCGGTTTTGGACTGTGTTTCCACACTTCATCTTTATCCAACCATTGAGCCGAACGCTTGCGATTGTCAAAAAGGATCCATTTTTCATCACATGTAAAAATACGGTGTAGAAATGGTTTGCCTTTATGTCATGACAGCACAGAAAGGCAAGCTTCGAGACGATTTCTCTTCTGACACTCGTTTGATTCACGTGGAACCCATCTATCCAGCTTCTTTACCTTGCCCATTTGTTTCAAAAGCTCCAGTATTGTTGGAATGGTAATGTCAAACCTTGCTGTTAATTCATGCGTAGGTTGAGATGGATTTGCTTCCACTACAGCTTTCAGCTCATCATTATCCACGTTGGTCTCAGGTCACCCACGTGGTTCATTTTCAAGATTAAAATCACCAAAACGGAACTTCTCAAACCATCGACATACTGCGAATTCCTTAGCCACATCCTTCCCAAACACTTCGTTGATATTTTGAGCTGTCTGCATTGCATTGGTTCTGCAACGGAACTCATATTTGAAAATAACATGAATTTTTGACTTATCCATGGTTTCACAAAAATTGCTCTAAAAAAAAATGTGAAAGATAATCACAACCCAAAACGTGTGTTTGAAAGACTGAGGATGTACCTTCACAATAAACATAAAACAAGAAGTGTCAAAGTGAAACGTCAGCGATATCAACTGTAAAACTTAGTACTTAAGGAAATTGGACATTTCATACTTAATAACTAATACATCAACCTTGTTTTTATCTCAGACCCACACTTAATTGCCTTCTCATGAGTACTGCCTTAGGTCACCTGGTGACAGCTACCAGGCACGCTAAGCTCTACTTAGGGCACTGACTTGTATATTAAAATCTAGCCTATTTTGTTAAGAACACTTCCACCCATTTACTAATTTACACTCCACCTCAGAGAGACACACAAGTCAGACTTCAAGTCCTAGTTAGCAGAGAATATCCAGATATCCATGTACTAAGTCAGCCAATAAGCATTTGAGCATCTGACATAGTTCGGTGGAGGGAGACAGATAATACAAAAAGTTACAAATCAGAGTAACAAGTGGAAAAGCAGTGTTCTCATTTCAGCAAAATTCTACTTTATCTTGGATGTCGTGTCTCGTTTACAGTAATATCTCATACATATGGAAAGCATCATTTAGTCAGAATATTTGCTTCCTGGAAGGAAAAGGTGTCATAAATCTATTTGAGCACCTAATTTGTCTGTTCCAAAAAACACCACTACATATGATGTTATGATAACTTAATAAGCCATGAGGTGAGAACTAGAGCTGAATAATAGGTGACAATTTTTTTTTTATTATTGACAACAAACCATTTTGTACCTTAGTCCATTGCCACAGCACTCTGCCCACGGAGACTAAATTCCCAATCATCTCACACACTTCAGGTTTGAACTTTCTACAAGGATCAAAGTATCCACAGCCAATAACTCCTGAAAGATAAGGAAGATTGAAGGTACAAGCTAACTAAGAGATTTCAAAGTACATGTTTATCCCAGTGAGTAAATCACTACAAGACTGGCTAAGCTGGGTGTTTCTTCAGAATTTCTTTCAAGGGATCAGCTAAGACTGGGAGTCAGCAGTGAGGCCAACCAAGTTTAGTATGTAGTGATAGGCATTATATATGTATTGACTCATTTAATCCCCCCAGCACCCTATAAGAGAACATGAGATAGATGTCATTATTATCCTTCCCACTCTAATACAAGCTTAGTAATTTGCTCAAGGTCACGCAGCTTGTGTGCCTGCAAATCTGAGATTTGAACCCAGGCAGCCTGGCTCCGAAGTCTGTAAATCAGCATTCACTCTGAAGCTTATGGAGCTGGAAAAGAGCTTAGAGACGACTGCTCATCTTACAGAGGAGACCAGGCCCACACAGGGGAAGCCAATGGTTCAAGGTCACATGGATTGGTTGTTGACAGAGCTGGAATCAGCATCCCTTTCTTCCAACCTGCAGTCAGTCACCACTCTGGCCTGGGCTAGACGTGTAACATTCCCAGGGCACACTCAGCACAGTGACAGCCCGACTGTCATAATCACCTTTAGGAAAGACTGGGTTGTCCTTAAGGTTTACAGACTATTCTTAAAGTCTCAAAATGTCTTTGATATAGACTGCAAAAAAGAGATTTATTCTACTTCACTCCAGTGACACTATACGCTGAGTAACATGTTCAGTTCTGAGCATGACATTTTCAGAGGAATAGAAATATGAATATCTGCTTAGAGATGCAAAGCAGGTTTATGAAGGGGGAAGCAGACTAAAGAAACTAGGGTTCATTCACATTGACTAAAGAAAAATTGCCTTGGGGAGACATGAGATTGCCCTCCAAAGTCATGGTTGGTTGTGCTAGATCCCTGTAAGGCCCCTTGGCATCCTGAAATCCTACATTCTAGACTTCTACCTTCCTGTGGGACAAATGTGTTATAAGAAGCATAAGATCTGGAATCAGAAAGTGGGGATTAGCACCATCCTTCTGCCACGCTCTAGCTAAATGCCCTCATTGGGCAGTTATTTCCCTTCTCTGAGCCTCAGGTTCTGATTGGTTGGTTGGTTTTCCATATCTGTTTAAATATACCATTCATACCAAAGAGTATGTCAAATAGCTTAACAAATAAGCAAACACTCACGTATAGACCACCAGATCGAGAAGTACAACACTGCCCGGTACATTAGAAGCCCCTGTTTGTTCAACCTTGTTCACAACCCCTCCCTTCCTCCAGAGGTAGCCACCGCTCCAACTTGATGATCATCAGTAACTTGCTTTTCTTTATAGCTTCACCACTCAGATTTTTGAACTTTAACTATTTCTTTTTTAACTTTTGGAATTTAAGTTAATGGAATTATATATTTTTCTGCAATTTGCTTCTTACATTCAACATTATATTTCTGGGCTTCATCCATGGTGAAGCATGTAGCTGTGTTCATTCATTTTCACTGCTGCACAGCATTACACTGTGTGCCTGTGACATAATTTATTTATCCAATTTTACTGACAAGAAATATTTGGGCTATTTCAAGTTTTTGCTATCATGAACATTGTACTATGAACATTCTTGTATAAGTCTTCTGGTGTACATGTGCAAAATCAACTACAGATGGATTGAGAACCTAAATATGGAAGGCAAAACTATATAATATTTATAAGAAAATATGGAAGAATATCTGTATGATGTCTGAGTAGGAAAGGACTTCTTAAATGAGACTCAGAAAGCACAAACCATAAAGGAAAAAAATGGTAACTTGGTATAAACCTAGAAATGGAATTGCTTGGGATGTGCACATGTTCTGCTTTTCCAGTGATAATGCCAAATTGTTATCCGAAGGGTTTGTAGCAATTTACAACCCTACCAGCAGGGGACCAGAGTCCCAGTTGCTTCACATTCTCACCAATGCTTGATTTTGTCAAAATTTTTTATTTTAGCAAATCTAGTAGGTATAATATGGTATTTTCCTGGCATTATTAACTTGTACTTTCCTGAATACTAATGATGTTTACCATCTTTACATTTGTTTATTGGCTATTTAGTTTCCTCTTTTTAAAGTGCCTTGGGTTTTGCCCATTTTTTATATTTGGTTGTTTGCTTTTTGCTGATTGATTCATAGGATTTCTTTAAATATTCAGAATATCAATTTTTTGTTGTTGTCATTATATATGTTGAAATTTTTTTTCCCACTGTGGGCTTGTCCTTTCACTCTTTTAATGTTCCTTTTCAAATGAAGAGAAGTTTTTAATTTTAATCTAGCCAAATTTATCATTTTTTTTCTTTATTTTTATGCTTTCTGAGTCTCATTTAAGAAGTCCTTTCCTACTCAGAGGTCACTCAGATATTTCCCTACATTTTCTTCCAAACATTTTATAGCCTTGCCTATCCTTCTGTAGTTGATTTTGTGCTTGATATGAGGTAGAGGTCCAATTTCAATTATTTTCCCATAAGAATTACTAACTATTCCAGTACCACTTATTGAAAGTCTACCCTTTCCATTCTGATTTACAGTATCTGCTATATTAAACAATTAATGTTCTTATATCCATGGGTCTGTTTCTTGATTATGTACATAGTTTTGATGGTACAGTTTATGTGAGCCTAAATTTGGTGTCAAGAATCTCATTTTCATTAACATATCAAAGTGCTACATTCAACTTTGTATAATACATTGTTGACCTATGATCTTTGTGCTTTCTCTAATGAACCATGTCAAGAAAACTAAAACACAAAAGTTCCCTTCTCTCTAATGCCAACTCTCAACAAGCCTATTTCTAATATTCCTAAGTCTTAGATTAGATTATAAACATGAGACATCTTAGTATTTAGTCCCTCTTTCCTGGTATTTAGCTCTCCATTTCAAATATTTAACCTGTACTTTACACAGACCCTTTTTATCTCTTAGATAAAGTTTTGCATGGTTTATGTTCATTATATAGTACAATACAAAAATTAAACATTAAGAATATTCATACCAAAAATTTTGTCTATTGAAGCATTTGAAGGCAATGTACAATTAAACACAGTAAATTGTCTTTTTAAACGTTGTGGAATATCATTTCGACCACCTCCAGGGTGGATCATTGCTGCTATGAGCTGCACATCAACAATAGTAGTGAAGTCTCCAGGCTTATCCAAGCTATACATCCCTTCCATTTCCATCATCTGTCGCACAATCTCGTTAGTTATCTGAAATTTTGCACAGTAATATCTTTGTAACATATCACTATCATATTCCTCCATACCTTCTATAAAATGGTGCAGATGAGATCAGAAGAAAACATTCAACTCTTATCAATAACGTGTTTGTGAATGTCAATGATCACTTTTTCAAGGTAACTTGACTTAAATGATGCCACCCATGAACTCTAAATCATAAGTTAAACATGTCTGGTGCACGTCCAGTGTGCCCTTCACCACACTGATAAAACTAATTTTCCAAATAAATTTAGATAGGTTATTATGAGATAGTTTATACAATTACAACAGTACTCAGAGTTACAAGTTTTATTGCAGACATCTTTCACACTCAACAGTCAACATTTCAAAACACTTTAGATCAGAACATAGGATGGTTTCAGTTCTGCGCTTTCAATATTATATTACTGACTGTTTGGTTTGGGGTTTTACGTGCTTATTTTATCTTCTCTACAGCTTCTAACACTGCTAACACTCCCTTCTTGAAAGTTTTCCTCTCTTGGTTTCAGAGGTTCATTTCTTTCCATCTCATGACTCCTGGGTCACTTCCCAAGCCACTCTCTAGCCACTGAGCCCCCACATGTGACTGTCCTCCAGGGCTCCATCCTTGGCCCTTTTCTCGTTATCCCAGGGATGCCATCTCAACCCTGTACTCTAAAGAATTCAAATCTGTAACTCTAGCTTCAGATCCCCTTCCAAGCTCTACATCTATATATCCAAATTCCTACTGGGCATCTCAAAGTGGATGGCACACAAGCACCTCAGATATAACAATCGTTCATTCAACCAACATTTAACAAATGACTGCTATGTGCCAGGCTCTCTTATAGCATAGACAAAACGTCCTGTCCTCGTGGAGCATATGTTCTAGCGGTGAGAGGCTAAATGCGCACATATATGCTGGTATGTAAATAACACGGTATAGCATAAGTCTTTTGTAGAAAACAAAGCAGGGAAGGAAAATAGGTGCTCGGAGGTGTAACTGAATATGGAAAGCAGGGGAGGTTTTACCTCACATGACATATAAGCCAAGATCTGAAGGAGGAGAAAAAACAAACCAGTTAGGTATCTAGGGGAAGAGCAATCTAGGCAGAGGAAACAGCAAACGCAGAGGTGCTGAGTAAACATCATACCCAGCATGTGCAAAGTAAATGTGATTGGAGCAAAGAGTCACGGGAACATGGGATCAAGCAACATAGAATCTTTGGGTCATGGTAGGGATTTTGGTGTTTATGTTCTATGAGTCTCGTTGGAGGATGTTGAGCAGAGGAGTGTGTCATGATCTGACTCATGTTTTAATTGGATACTGATCTGAGAACAGACAACAGATCTGAGAAGGGCAAGGGAAACAGGGAGGCCACAAGGAGGCATCTGTAATGACCGAGAAGAGAGACGGTGGTGGTAGCAGTGGAGGTGATGACTAGTGCTTGAATTTTGGATATAGATTGAAGATAGAGCCAACACGATTTCCTGACAGACTGATCGTGGAGTCGTTATTTCCTGAGATGGAGAAGACTCTTGGAGGAGCAGGTTCTGGACATAAGTATGAGATCCAACTAGACATCCCTAGTGGGGTAAATGAGTTTGACATTCAGGAGCTCTTCAGCTTATGGAAGATAAGGGTGAACCAGATCAAAACACGCCTCCACTCTCCCCACCTTCTAGGAACGGCTGAGGTCCTTGGAGCAGAGAAGGGCCACACAGAACTGTGTGGGGATTCCTCTCAGGATGGGCACTGAGCTGAGCTTCCAGTGGTGTCTGAGGTGAACAGAGATGAAGAGCGGGATGGGACTGGTGCCGGTGGACTCAAAGTTAGACGGTGTTGATGAGACAGTGTACGTCAGTGGGAGGGAGGTGTAGGGGATCCCACCAGGAACACGTGGAATCCTGGCAGCATCGGTGAGGTCCTCTAATGGACAGTGACTCAGGTTGATAGGTGATCACAACTAGGACCATGGTGCGTGGCAGAGTTAAATAAATAAATAAATAGGTTTTTTGTTTTGTTTTTAACACCAGGTACTTGTCAGAGAGAGTATGTAGAGTAAGAGGTTAGAAGAATGATGCAACCCCAGGGAAAGGCAGAAGCAAGAGAGGAGCCAGAAAGGACACTGAAAATCAAGCTGCCAAAGAGACAGGGGGGAGTTGTTGCAAAAAATTATACAGGGATTTCAAGAAGAGAGAATGTCAGCTATAATAGAGAAGTCAATAAAGACTGAGAATTGCTACTAGACTTAAAAACATGTGGGTTCTTGACATTTTTATACACAACTAAAAATACTAATTATCATCTATATGAGATGTTGTAGTCATACCTGATCTCCCCACTCATTAATCACAGGCATATTAATATCATCAATAAATACAGTCATTTTTCTCCCTCCTGGTGGCCCGTAAGTGCTTCCCATTCGCTTATCCACATAGCTTTCAATTGTTCTCTAGAGGAAAGGACATGGTTTGTCTTATGTATTAGATTTGAATATAGATTTCTGAAAATCATGAGCATTTTTTTCAGAATAGAATATAATTTACTTATGTATTTAGTAAGTATAAATATAATTATTAAAATATATTTAATTTTAAAAATTAAAACATTTAATTTAAAAAAATAAGTTATTGGGATGTTAATTATCAATTTATATTAAAATGGATATGTTCAAAGTTCAGCTTCAGTATCAATATTAGGCCAAATATCTCATATATTATTTGGATTTGGCTTCAACCTCAGCCTTAGGAAAGCTAAATAGCTGAATGCCAACTGCAGCACCATTTCTTTTGAATATAAAATATTTTTATATTTTATGTGCATATACATTTTATTGTAATCACCACTTAATGTTTATTACTACAGTAAATGATGGATTTTACCTGAAACATCATTGGTTCTGTGGCAGATGAAAAGTTTAGACTTTTGGATAATTGTACTTCAGGATCATATTTTTTCAAATAAGCCTTAACCATTACAGTTTTTGCAGTCCCCTGCTCTCCTATGAGCAAAACAGCCTGCAATCATAGGATAATCATGTTGAAAGGTGCTATAACATGTTCAGTTTCAAAACGTCTTATGGTTGTACTGGCTATTCTTGTATTCAATAAATTAATACAACTCATTTTAACAACTTTTTAGAATTACACCTACATCAAAATAAATCCTAGTTGAATTAAAGATTTAAATGTAAATGTATACTATAAAAGTGCTAGGAGAAAATACGGTTGAATATTCATGTGGCCATGAGAATATGAAAGAGACTTTATAAGCAGACACTCACTTTCCTTAGCAAGCTGGGAGTCAACAGTTCAGGGGATATTGAGTTTGAGTGTATCCTGGGACCTGGGGTTCATTTACCAAAAATGTTTCCTTCAAATGACACTACCTCCAGGCCCTTGTGTTGGAATTTAATTTTTCTATCTGTAGTGTGTGAAAAGGGATGTGTTTCTTGCATACTTTGTGATCATCTAAGAAACTATCAATTAAACTTACTTTATATTGTTTTGCAATAGTGTCTATCAAAAAACTTGTTCTAACATTGTCAACATTTGGAACCAAAATCGATGAGTATTCCGGAATACTGTCAGTTGGATAAGAATATGGCTGAAGTTTCTTATTCCAGTGCTCCCAATCACCTACACAAGAAGTAAAATTTCATCTTAATGAAATTGCATTCTTCAAAAGTGATCTCAGAATACAAAAATGTAAGTGCTATCAACAGTCAATAGAATCATATAAACATTTAAAACGTTTTCCTAAAATGGGTTAATGTATCTGCTTATCTAATGTTTGTGGCATTTGATAATTTAAATTTGTTCTGCCTTTTTATAAAGTCAGATTTTAAATTGCTAAATCACACATCTAGAGAAACCTGGCCTGAAATGGAATTAGAATCAGCTGGTGGTAAAAACCAATGATGTGATGGGTATCTATTTAGTAGAAAAGCCACATCAATTGAAAAGATGGGAAAGACCAAAAAAGGGATAACCGATTACTAGATATAGGATATTCGCCATGAGAAACTGGAAAAACAAATCTGGTCCCAAAAGTGTAGTACAGTTTAACAGAGTGGCCAGACTCCTGACTTAGAGTAACTACTAATTTACTAATTGATATTGTTGTTATAATAATTATTATTACCACATTTCATCCATTCTAAGAAAAAAAAATTGTTTACATTTTAGAATCTCTGGATGGTCCTTACAATGCTGTACAATTGCTGTTGGCTAGGCAAATTTCGTCAGAGCTGTTCCTCTTGTTGCCATTTACATTGCATTACTTTCGTTGTTGAGTTTAGCTACCATTTTAAATGTCTTCAAAAAGACATGTCTTCACTATGATCCAGAATTATATCAAAAAAGTTACTGTGTACACAGAATGCATGGACAGCAAGCATACATTTGATATTAGCAAAGCAAATATTCATCACTGGAGTAATAACCTCAATATCATATTTTCTTGCAAAATAAGCAAGTCATATGTTAAGTGTGTGTTTAACTTTTAAGAAATTGCCAAACTGTTTTCCAAAGTGGCTGTGCCATTTTGTTGCATATGAGAGTTCCAGGTGCTCTATATCCTCACTGATATTTGATGTTATTACCCTTTCTAATTCTAGCCATTCTAGTGGGTGTATGATGACGTCCCATTGTGGTTTTAATTTGCATTTCCCTGGTGACCAGTGATGTTGACTATCTTTTCATGTGTTTTTTTCACCTTTCATATATCTTACTTGATGAAGTATCAATTGAAATTTCTTGCCCATTTTAAAATATGAGTTGGTTGTCTATTGATTATTACTGAATTATAAGAATCTTTACATACTTTGGATAAAATTCTTTTATCAGATATATATTTTTCAAATATTTCTTTCCAGTCTGTGGCTGGATTTTTTATTTTCTTAATAGTGACTTTTAAAGAGCAGAAGATCTAAATTTTGGTGAAGTCTAATTTACTAATTTTTTTCTTTCATGGTTTGGGCTTTTTTGATCCTAAGAAATCTTTGCTTAACCCAGTGACAAAATATTCTGTTTTCTTCTAGAATTTTTATAGTTTTAGCTCCTATGTTAAGGTCTATGATCTATTTTGAGTTTATTTTTGTAGATAGTATAAGGTAAGAGCCAGGGTTCTTTTTTCTTTTTAACATTCGGATATTGTGGCACTGCTGGCTGAAAAGACAATCCTTTTCTGATTGAATTACTTTGACATCTTTGTCAAAAATCAACGGACCATATATGTGGGGGTCTATTTCTGGACTCTATGCTATTCCATTGATCTACACATCTATTCTTACACCAATATCACACTGTATTGATTACTATAGCTTTATCATAAGCCTCGAATCAGGTCATGTGAGTGCTCTAACTTTGTTTTTTAAAAATTAATTTGGTTATTCTAAATCCCTTTGCATTTCCATTTAAATTTTAGAATTCATTTCTAAATTTACACAACAGAAAAAACGCCCATTGAGATTTTTTTCACTGTTATTGAAGTGAATCCATAGATCAATTTGGAAAGAGATAACATCTTAACAATATTGAGTCTTCTGATCCACAAACAGTATTTATCTGTCCACTTATTTAGGGCTTCTTTAATTTCTCTCAGCACAGTTTCGTAGTTTTGGTGTACAGATCTCACACATATTATGTTACATTTATCCCTAAGTATTTCGTTTTTGGATTCTATTTTAAATGGCATTTTAAAATTTCAACTTCCAATTGTTTGTTGTGAGCATATAGAAACACAACTTATTATAGAAGGTAGCCCTTTTATTCTGTGACCTTGCTAAACTCATTTACTAGTTCTAATAACTTTTTTGAAGATTCCAAAGTTGGTCATGTCATCTGTGAATAAAAAGAGCTTTACTTGTTCTTTTCCAATCTGTAGGTATTTGATTTGCCCCACTTCTTGCACCAGCTAGAACCTGTAGTACAATGTTGAACAGAAGTGAGGTTGAACAGAGGGGAGAAAGACATCTTTTTCTTGTTCCTGGTCTTGGGAAGGAAACATTCAGTCTTTTATCATTCAGTATAATGTTAGCTGTAGGTTTTTTGTAGATATTCTCTATCAGAATGATAAAGTTCCTATTCCAAGTTTCATCACAAAATGGTGTTAAATTTTGTCAAATGCTTTTTCTTCATCTATTTAGATGGCTGTATGGTTTGTTTGGTTTTTAGTCTAATATAGTAAATTATATTGATCAGTTTTTGAATGTTGATCCAACCTTCCATTCCTAGAATAAAAGCCCACTTGGACTTAATGTTACCCTTTTTATATACTATTGGCTTTGATTTGTTAAAATTTTATTAAGAAATTTATGTCAATGTTCCTGAGGAATATTGGTCTATGAATTTCTTTTCTTGTTATGTCTTTCTCTGGTTTTGTTATCAGAGTAATGCTATCCTTATAAAACGGGTTGGGAAGTGGTTCTTCCTATTATATGTTTTATGTATTTTGGAAGAGTTTGTGTACAATTGGTATTTTTTACTCCTTAAATATTTGGTAGAATTTACCAGTGAAGTAATCTGGGCCTGAAGTTTTCTTTGTAGGAAGGTTTTAAACTACAAACTCAATTTCTTTGGCAGAACTGGGGCTATTTAGGATATCTATTTCTTCTATACACAATTTCTAATTGTGTATATTTATGAGGTATAAAGTGATGTTATGATTTATGACTACAATCTGGAACAATTAAATCAAGCTAATTAACATACCCATCACCCCAAATGTTTAGCATTTTTTGTGGTACAAACATTTGAAATTCTCTTTCTTAGCAATTTTGAAATATACAATATACTATTATTAACTGTATTCACCATGCTGTGAGATATCTTTTTCCTCTTGATGATGCTTTTTGTTGTTCAAGAAATTTGTCCATTTCATCTACATTGTCAAATGTGTTTTTGTAAAGTTGTTGCTAATATTCATTTCTTGTTTTTTAGTGTTTATAAGGTCTGTAGTGATGTTCCGTCTTTCATTCCTGACTGTGGTAATTTATGTCTTTTTTTTCCTGATATCTCTGGTAAGAGATTTATCAGTTCTATTGATCTTTTCAAAGAACCATCTTTTGGTTTCATTGATTTTTTTCTATTGCTGTTCTATTTTATGTTTCATTGATATCTGTTTTGATCATTGTTATTTCTCTTTTATGCTTACTTTGGGTTGAATTTGCTCTTCTATTTCTAAATCATTAAGGAAGAAGTTGAGGTCATTGTTTTGAGACTTTTCTTCTTTTCTAATGTAGACATGAAATGCTATTGAAAATTGTTTCATGGCCCGAATGTCTTGGAAAACATTTTCCGTGCTCTTAAAAAGAATGTATATTCTGCTGTTTGGGGGTGGCACATTCTGTAACTATGAATTAGGTATTAACAGTGTTGTTAAAATCTTTTACATACTTACTAATTTTGTCTTGTTCCGTCAATGACTGACAGAGAATATTGACACCTTTGCTATAATTGTGGACTTGTCTATCAATTTCTGCTGTTCTTTAAAGCTTCCTCTCTGTGCAGACTCCTCCTGTCTGGTGCTCTGCCCTGCAAATTCTAGCCATCTTGGCCTCCCCAAAATCAATCTCTGCCTCCTCATTTTGGTGAGACAGCCAGTTCTGTTTGGTTTTTCCCTCCCTGAGCTGCTGCTGGAAGCTGCCTGAAGACAGTAAGCTGGTGCAATCACCTAGATTCACTTGTCTCAGTGATTCCAGTCCTGTGCAGCCTGTTGTGCAATGTCTGAAAAACATTGTTTTAATTTGCATTTCCCTGACGATTAGTGACATTGAGCATTTTTTCATATGTTTATTGGCCATTTGTCTATCTCTTTTTGAAAAGCCTCTGGTCATGTCTTTTGCCCAATTTTTAATGGGGTTTTTTTTTCTTGCTGATTTACTGGAGTTCTTTGTAGATTCTGGTTATTAGCCCTTAGTTGGAATATATAGCTTGTGAATATTTTCTCCCATTCTGTAGGTTGTCTATTTGCTCTATTGATTGTGTCTTTGGCTGTGAAGAAGCTTTTAAATTTAATCAGGTTCCATTTATTTATTTTTGTTGTTGCTGTGATTGCCATTGGGTCTTCTTCATCAATTCTTTGCCTAGGCTGATATCTAGGAGAGTTTTTGCAACACATTCTTCTAGAATTCTTATGGTTTCATGCCTTACATTTAAGTCTTTTATCCATCCTGAATTAATTTTTGTTAGTGGTGAGAGATAGGGATCCTGTTTCATTCTTCTGCATGTGGCTATCCAATTCTCCCAGCACCATTTATTGAATAGGGCTTATTTTCCCCAGTGCACATTGTTGTCTGCTTTGTCAAAGATCAGTTGGCTGTATGTGGATGGTTTTATATCTGGGTTCTCTCTTATGTACCATTGGTCTATGTCTCTATTTCTGTGCCAATACCATGCTGTTTTGGTTACGATAGCCTTGTAGTATAGTTTGAAGTCTGGTAATGTGATACCTCCAGATTTGTTCTTTTTGCTTAAGATTGCTTTGGCTATTTGGGCTCTTTTCTGGTTCCAAATGAAGCACAGAATTAATTTTTCTAGATCTGTGAAATATGACATTGGTATTTTGATGGGGATTACATTAAATCTGTAAATCATTTTGGATAGTATATACATTTTAACAATGTTGATTCTACCAATCCATTAGCATGATATGTTTTTCGACTTGTTTGTATCATCCGCGATTTCTTTCCTCAGTGTTTAGTAGTTGTCTTTGTAGAGATCTTTCACCTCCTTTGTTAAGTATATTCCTAGGTATTTTATTTTCTTTGTGGCTATTGTGAATGGTATTGAGTCTTTGAATTGACTCTCAGCTTGACTGTTATTGGTGTATAGGAATGCTACTGATTTGCATACACTTATTTTGTAACCTGAGACTTTGCTGAATTTATTTATCAATTCCAGGAGTCTCTTGGTGGAGTCTTTGGGGTTTTCTAGATATAAAATCATATTGCCAGCAAAAAGCAATAGTTTGACCTCCTCTTTCCCAATTTGGATACCCTTTATTTCAGGGAAATGCAAATTAAAACCATAATGAGATATCACCTTACCCCAGTTAGAATGGCTCTTATTAAGAAGTCCAAAAACAATAGATGTTGGCGTGGATGCAGACAGAAAGGAACACTTATACACTGTTGGTGGGACTGCAAATTAGTACAACCTCTATGGAAAATAGTATGGAGATTCCGCAAAGAACTAAAAGTAGACCTCCCATTTGATCCAGCAATCCCACTACTGGGTATATACCCAAAGGAAAAGAAGTCATTTTATCAAAAAGACACCTGCACTTAAATGTTATTGCAGCACAATACACAAGTGCAAAGATGTGGAATCAACCCAACTGCCCATCAATTCATGAATGGATTAACAAAATCTGGTATATGTATACTATGGAATACTACTCAGCCATGAAGAAGGATGAATTAAGGCCTTTGCAACAATTTGGATGGAACTGGAGATCATTATCCTAAGTGAAGTATCTAAAGAATGGAAAAACAAACACCACATGTACTTGCTATTAAATTGGAACTTAACAATGAGCACACACGTGCACAGAGGGAAGTAAAACTCAGTGGAAATCAAGCAGGGGGGAGGGGGGAGGAGGGGATGGGCAAAAACCTGCCTAATGGGTACAATGAACACTATCTGGGTGATGGGCACACTTATAACCCTGACTCAAGCATAACAAAAGCAATCCACGTAACCAAAAACATTTGTATCACCATAATATTTTGAAATAATTAAAAAAAACATTGTTTCATACATTTTGTCCAGTTTTATAGCTTTCTAAGGTAAGAAGTTAAACCCAGTCCCTATTACCCCAGCATGTCTTCTTATTTAATTTTAAATCTAATAATGAAGTCTTCTCCAACGATGTTAATATCCATGCCAAAAAAAAGAAAAGGATGCATGAAGGATGAGCTAAGGAAGGACCAGCTAGAAGTCCTCTGGAGTAGGAATGTTAGAGCCCTACATAACCACTTTCTTGCTTTCAAAATTTTGTTATTGCTGTTACTTTCCTGCTCTATTTATCCTTTTGAGTTTACTCATTAAAACAACAACAACAAAACCTTTACTGTTTCAGTGTTTTCAGGAAGACACAGAAGTTAAATACAGTTTTTAGGAAGCATGTTTTTTCACCAGGCTTTGCATCCAGGAGAATCTATGTTCTCTATGCTGCTACCTTTCTTCTTCAAGCACTTGAAAGTAGACAATGTAAGAGGTATTGCTAACTTATTTATGCCACATTTTATTTACTGAGGCCACTCGAAAAACAGAAGTCAGAAGTATCTACACCAGTTCCTGGCATAGTTAATACGTAAAATTCCACTATTTTTTAAATATATGCCCTTTTAAAATGGTATTAACAATTATGTTACTCATAATTGGTTTAACATTCCCCCATAAAAGAATTTATGGAAATTTATACTTTTTCCTATTTTAAACAAAAGTCATTTCATTTAAGGTATAATTCAGTGTACTTACCATAATCAGTAACAAAAAATTCATACATGGTTTGATTCATGCCTTTGGGTATTTCTGGTAAGTCTAACCTGCTTTCATGATTTCGTAAAAAAACTTCAAGCTTTTCTCTGCTTTCCAGTTCTAGAGGGGCTCCTAAACTCCACATTAGGGCAAATACAAATAATTTATGAAGATGTTCGACACATGAAATACCACCTTCTTCTTTGGAGGGAATTAAGCCTTCCAGAAGATTGAGAGACTGAAAATTTTTAAAAATAAAATAAATTTTTAAATTTTAAATTTTAAAATAAAAAGTTTTAAATAATAAAATTAAAAGGAGGAGGGAAAGAGAGACGAAAACAGATATATCTCAAGCTATCACTGTCCTACAGACAACATCATTTAGAAGAAAGGCCATCCTGCTTTAGACAGGCTGCAGGGTCATGCAGAAAGGACACTGAACTGGGAATCTGGATGTGTGGTTTCTACCCCAGCTCATGACACTGACCTCTCTGAGTCTTAGTGTCCTAATCAGAAAAGCAAAAGGTCTAGACTATACATATATTTGCCAAGGTAGCTTCTGGTTCTGAAGTTTTATTATCCAAATTTTCCAGAAGAAATATTCTATTTCTTTGTAACATTTTACAAAATTTAGCAAACTGTGGCCCCCCCAGGGGCCAGCCACCTCTTTGGTAAATAAAATTTTATTGGAACACAGTCACACCCATCCATTTAGGCATTGTCTCTAGCTTGCTTTTGTAACACAAAAGCAAAGTTGAGTGGTTGAGACAGAAAGTTGTACAAAGCCTAAAATATTTACTATCTGGCTCTTTAAGAAAAAGTGTACCAACTCCTACAGCATCAGAAAGAAACGTATACTATGATAAGACATCCTCAGTCTTCCAAAACAAAACTATTTCAAAGTAAAATTTTCTCTTATGCATTTTAAAGTAATTACTAAATAATTCATTGATTTGGGCCTTATATACTATTTCCAGCCTACCCACCCTCACTGACTGACTTCTCTTACACTAAGAATCAAAGTACTAGAATGGATAATGAGAGATCACCTAAACACCAGAATTGGGAGAGCCCTTAAAATTCTATTATAATATTAGTTGGTTTTTTCCCCCAAAGATGAACAAGGAAAACTGAGTGGGGTAAAAAGAATGCTACAAACTACTTGGGGGAGAATTTTTGTTGAAAGGTTTTCTCTATCTGATATATACTAAATTTGCAAAGCCAAGATTGCCATCCAAGTTTTCCTGATTGCCACAAGCTCCCTTTGTACTTTTCTGTAAAACTACTAGCTTAATTTATTTATTTTGTCAACTGTCAATACTAGACACACTTTCTCAGACAGCTTACTAAACTTGCCAGTGGGAAAGATAGTTCATTTCTCTTCCCCTAACAACAGCCCTCTGGAAAGTGAAAATAATAAAAAAGGACAGTAAAATCATTAATAAGATCTTTAATAGGAATCAAACTTCTCAGAGATTTCACAGCCATATCATAAAAAGATTTTTATGAACTGCATGAATTTTCTGTTTCAGATGCCTGTAAACTGCAACTGAGTAAAAAAAAATCTCAAAATCTAAGCAGTGAATGTACCAAAAAAAGAAAAAAATCTTACTTGCACAATATAGTTGCACTCTAAGAGCTGCATTTTGGGATGGAGGTTTAGTTTCATAAATGTGTATGTATCTTCAAATGCTTTATCATACAGACTCAGGAATACAGTAGCTTCCTGTGCAGTACGCTTCTTCAACCAGGCCTGCAGCAAAGAAACAGAACCTCTGTATATTAAGAAAGTGAAACCTAGAAAGACACTGAGCTTACTTTTTGCATCCCTCTATCTTCCCACCTGCAATATTGGCCTCCAGCTGAGAGCAGAGCTGCTGATGTAGACCATGCCCATCCTAGACACCGTGGCAGGAGAGGCATTCTCGATATTGTGGACTTCAAACAAAAGCTTACAACTAGGGGCCATGGGGATGCGATCTCCATTAGCCAGCGTGAGAGTTTTGTTGTCGTCCAACACAGAATTTAAGTTCTCAATCCAAATGGCATCCACAGGGCCATCTAAAATGAGGAAAATGTTTTCACCTGCAAAAAATTAAAACGGAAAATTAATTGTCTTATTAATAAACGAGCAGGAAAAAGTGATCACAGAGGAAGGTTTGTATGTACCTTTTTTAGCTTTTAATGTTTTTCTCCACAGAGTAGAAAAAATCCCATCTGTCCAGTCATTGGTGGCAGTGTCCAGTCTGCCAAACATCTGAGGCGCGGTAATGGCTTTGGGGTTCATTCTCATCTCTCTATGGGGCCGCCCACATTCTGTTAATGCTTTCATCAGAATTGTAATCACGGTTGTCTTCCCAGAACCACTGGGCCCAAGCGTCATCAAGCCATGCCGTACCAGAGATGTCTCATATAACTACACAGTTAAACAATACATTGAAAATTGTAATTCATGAGTCTCTTGCTGACATTCATAGTAGTTAGCTGAAATTTAAAAGGCTTTAAATAAGCTCTTCATTAAAGTAACTATTTCACTATTTAAGAGTTGTGAAAACGTTGTTTTACTAGATGTACATAGCAAATTAGCACCACATTACAAAATAAGTGACAGAGTAATGACAATGTGGAACTTGAGTTACTTTGTGAAAATAATTAATTCAGGGCTTAGTGTGTGTTTCTCAATTACTCCCTGTGATTTGGTTTGCTGGTAGGTAACCAGCGGTGGCGCCACAAGCAAAGCTCTCTCTGCATCTAATGTGATGATATTGCCCCCTAGTGGTGGGAAGCAACAACGCAGAGCACCGCAACCAACAGCCAAGTCTCGGCTGGGCCTTCTGGTTCCCCAGAAGTGAGGATTCCTGCACAAGTGATTTATTCAGGGCGTGCTCCCAGGAGAAACCAATAAGGGAGTGGGGAAGCCTGAGAGGAATGGGAAGAAGCCAAGCGAGGTATGATTGAGGACAAAGTCCTGTAGACGGTAGAGTCCGGTAGACCTAAACCTGATCCCGTGGGAGACAGTGATTGTTGCACCTGGAAGCAGGGAGCTTGACTTTCCCACCCCATCACCTATCAGTCCTTAAACAAGGAGAGGGTGGTTTGGGGAGGGTGGGAAACAAGCTCCCCGGCACTGCCTGCTCGTTGTGCCTGCCTGCAGTCGTCCCTTCACTATTAGCTCACAGAGGCCGGGGAGGAGGCACACAGAAACGGCAAAGGGGACTCAAGGAGACATACTAAGAGCGTGGACAGTGTCCGTTACAACATCCTGTCTACAATTTCTTTAACAAAAAATGTCAACAAAAAATCCTGAGGTTCCTAAATTTGGAGAGGAGAGCTTTATTTCTTATAAAAATAAAGGCAGGCTGGCCATCCTGACAGGTTGGGAAGCACAGCCTCTGGCACAAAACGAAAGGCAGGCACTTTAAGGGAGTGGAGGGTGGAACAGGAATTTATGCTGAAAGGGTTGGCCGAGTATACATATTCAACAGGTAGGAGGGGCTATGAATAGTCACGAAGGGGAGACATGTACAGGCGTGATAAGCAAACATGCATGTTACATGCAACTCATTTTCACTTTGGGGTGGAGACTTAACATATAAATGCATTACAATTAGGCACTATATGTCAAAAGGTGAAGCAGGGACACGAGGGCACTCCAGGGTGCAGCCTCTGTAAGTCGGCCAGAACCAGTCCATGGTTGACGGTCTCTTAACAAGAGAAAGTTACTGAAATCATTCTCTTGTCCTATCAAAGCTGTAGGTGTGGCCTGTGGAACGGTGTGGGGAGAGAGGCAGGTGTCAGTTAGTCAGCAGCTGGTGGTCAGTGGCTGCAATTGTTTCAACATTGCTTATCTCCAGGCCAGTGCTTGTTTAGCTGCTAGAGAAAAAGAAAAACCTTGTGGCAGTTAGAACATAGTTTTTAAGTGTAGGGGTGAGTGACTTAACCCTTGCCTGGCATGGCCATAGGTCCTCTTTATAATTTGGTATCTTATTGTCACAAAGAGTCAATTCCATCAGTCTTATGATCACTATTTTAACAAAAATAAGAAGTCAAATGTCTGACGGCTGATCAGAGGTAGAATCTGAGCTATTCTTCTAACATTTTGGCTAGAAATGTATTACTACGTAACCCAGAGTTTAAAAGCAATAGAGACACTACTCACAACATTATGTTCAAAAACAATGTTACTGACATCAACAAAGAACACAAAATTCTAGTCCCCACCCATTGAAATGACTAGAATTTTAGTATTCAATATATTATTTGCATATCATATATAACATGTTTTCCCCAAATTTTTAAAAAAGTACTTAAAATGGCTTTCAATATGGACATGAAAAATATTTAAACTTTTCCCCATGTACCTGTTTCTTTGTAAGGTTTGAACACATGTCTCATATACTTGCACATCTTATAATCTGGCAAGAACAGCAAGTTAAAAAAAGAATTATTTTTGAAATGCAGTTTTTTTTAAATACAGTTTATCACATAAAAGAAAGAATGAAAGTAAAGAAGGAAGCTACAGAAAGTGAAAATACAGTACAGAGAGAGTGGAACGGGTCAGTCTCCACAAGTGCAGAAAGACCTCAAATGCAGTTTTTAACACTTTAACATTTCAGCTCCTTCATTTTCCAAAAGCCCTGGAAAATGGTCCCAAGGCATCAAGCTCATAGAGATTTAATCCTGTGTTTCTGCTACAGGTTCTTGCCTCTGCTGATAAAGTCGTTGGGCGGTTATCACAAGGATGAAATGTGATGGACAAAAAGACACTAACAGACACAGGCAAAGGATTCAAGTTTTAGTGTAGGTGAAGGATACAGCATGTCCACACACAAAGCAGGAGCAAAGTTGCACTCTCAGATTCTTCAGGCTCTGTGCCCCACTAAAGCACCCAGCTGTGGGCCATACTGCCAGATTGGCACAAGAAGCCAGTTAGTTTGTTCCATCTCACAGGGTTTTTATATCTTACCATCCCATGCCAACTGTTTGTGAGAGTCTGGTTACCGCCCAACCTTCTCACCACGCGTCAAGAACAGATTACTGACTGATTATTGTGAGGCGGGGTAAATCCGTACTATCTCTCTAAGACAAAAACACACCCCTGAGGACTCTTCATGCAATGATGTACATATATGGTGTTTCAATTTAGTTTCAACATTTACACCAAGTAAGACTAATATCATGAGTTCTTCTATTCAAATGGCGATCTTTAACACATAACTTACTGTTACACGGACAAAAGATGAAAATTTCTTTACCTGCACAAGTTTGAGGTTCCAGGGTGGGTGGTTAATCAAACCTTCTATCTGAACCTGGTTGGCTACTGCAGCTTGCAGTTCCACATAAGTACTACTGTCCAGTTGCAATCCTGGAAACAGGTCATTGATCAAGCTGAGGAATAGGGGTTCGTCTTCATCAACCTAAGGTGGCATAGGTTAAAATAAACTCACTCATTCAGTCAACCAACATTTGTCAGCTAGCTAGGATCTGCATAGCACTTATCACTTCACGCCCAGGGAATCATTTCTCATTCTCCTAATCAGCCTTGTATCCTCTAGTACCTTCTCCTGAGCACCACCACTGAATCCACATTGTACCCAGAGTTCCTTGGCATTCAACATCTGCAATCCAGCCTCAGTCTACTGCACCGAGCTCTGATCCCATCACTTTATCATGTGAATGCTCTGCTTCTCACAGACTGGCATTTGCATTAACCTTAAAAATAGCAATTTATGGCCTGGCACGGTGGCTCACGCCTGTAATCCTAGCACTCTGGGAGGCCAAGGGGAGGATTGCTTGAGTTCAGGAGTTTGAGACCAGTTTGAGACCAGCCTGAGCAAAAGCGACACCCCATCTCTACTAAAAATAGAAAAATTAGCTGGGTGTGGTGGCACACGCCTGTAGTTCCAGCTACTCGGGAGGCTGAGGCAGGAGGATTGCTTGAACCCAGGAGTTTGAGGTTGCAGTGAGTTTTGATGATGCCACTGCACTCTACGCAGGGTGACAGAGTGAGACTCTGTCTCAAAAAAAAAAAAAGCAATTTATAGTCCCAACCCCATGAGGACTCTTCATGTGAAGAGAGAATAGAGTATTAATATTTTATTTTTTTCTAACTGGGAAAAAAAAATTGCGTGACTTCATCCAACATTGTCTGGGAAACTCTATCAGGGCAGTGTTCTCAGACTTTCTTACAAGCAGTAGGTTTGAGTAAACTGACTCCAATCCTTATTTGCTATGTCTTTAATACATAGATCGCCTTATTCCCAACCTCTGCCCCTTCTGATTTCTCCTGATTCTCTAGGACTTCCCTGATGCTCTCTTGAACACTTATCTAGGAGTTTCAAGAAAAATATTATCTAAGGGAGGCAGTGAGGTGTACTGGAAGGAGCAGAGGATTTGGGGTCAGAAAGTCTTCCAGGCTTTTGTTCCAGCTTCTCAGCTGACCGTGATTACAGGTGAGTCCTCTAACCCCTTGACTCTGGTTCCCCCAGAGCAAACTAGCCATCCACATCCCAGAGTTGCTGTGAAGCTCAAACAAGACAATATGCCTGAAAAGGCTTTGTAATAGTAATGAACTCTACAGATGTTACTCGCTTTTGTAACTAGAATGTGAGCTTCCTAAGAACCATTTCTTCCTCAACCTGCACAACCAGGACATGGGCACAACATGAGGCCCATAGAGGCCCTTGAACAAACACCATGTGAACCTATGTATCAGCTAGCTCCAAACAACCTGGCTGTAACTGTGACAAGCTCGAAAGCTGGGAGGTAACTCTCGTAACTTCCACGGCAACATTTTAGTACATCTTTGGAAAATAGGAATGGTGTTGTTTTGGGAGAGACATACCTGAGATAAGCTAGTCACATACAGAAAAAGCAAAACGTTCTCACGGTTCCCTGTGAATCCAGATTTTCATGTTTAGAATTTGTGCCACATTATGAATAATGGTAGAGAACTAGGTTGAATTTGGGAGCTGAAGCCCACTAATGACCTGTTTTAATTGCACACAACTGATAAGAGGAAGCACTTGGCCAGGCGCGGAGGCTCACGCCTGTAATCCTAGCCCTTTGTGAGGCCGAGGAGGGAGGATCGCTTGAGGCCACAGGTTGGAGGTTGCAGGGTGCAATGATGACGCCACTGCACTCTAGCCCTGGACGACAGAGTGAGACTCTGTCTCAAAAAAAAAAAAAAAAAGGATGAGGAGGCACTTCCAGCCCTTCTTGATCATACAGGGTCAAGGGGGTTTTGCCGCCTTCTGGAAGCATAGCGGTAGCTTCATACACCCATTATCCCTGCAATTATTAGAGCTCACAGCTCATGAGCCAACATGAGCCAACCCCCACTTGTCAGCTGAATAGAAAGAAACCAGGTCAAAATCTTGGAAGAGAAGTGAATTCAGAGGAGAAAGATACCAATTTAGAAAGGTTCATATCTCTCAGTCCTCTCATGACAGTGCTCAATTCACTATCATCTGGTCTGGCTCTTTTTTGAGATCCAAGTGTCCTCAATACAGATAGAATATTTCTCAACCCAAAGTCATAATGAACCTAAAATGGGAAAAGAGGGAAAAAGTATTACTTAATTGAAAAACTCAATGTAGACTCACTCTATACATATAATAATCAGATACTCATATACCATAGCTTTGGAGTGGGCTGAGCTACAAAGTTTTATTAGCTCAATTCTCCTGCCTTTCCTTTGCCTGAAAAATGATCATTGCATTGGAAAAACCAGGCTGTGTGATATAGTATTCACACCTTAAATATCTTTTGAGAATAATACTGTCTGGGCAAAACACAATAGATTTTAAATGTATAACCAACAGGTTACATACTATATGATTCCATTTACATAACACTCTTGAAATAAAATTATAGAGATAGAGAAAAGGTTAGCGGCTACAACAGGTTAGAGATTTGGGAGAAAGGTGGGTGTGGCTATTAAGGGGTGGCATGAGGGAAACTTGCGGTGATGGAACAGTTCTATATCTTGATTGTGGTGGTGATTACATGAATCTATGCACGTCACATAATTCCACAGAACTATACACACACATAGACATGTGCATGTACAAGTGGTAAAACCCTAATGAACTCTGTGGATTGTTCCAGTGTCAATTTTCTGGTTTAGTTATTGTACTAGAGTTACAAGATGTCAACACTGGGGGAGGCAATATGAAAAGTGTACACCTCCTGTACATTTCTTTGCAACTTCCTATGAATCCACAGTTATTTCAGAATAAAAAGGTTTTAACCATACATAACCAATAGGTCAAATTAATTATAAAGACATTTTAGAAAAGAGTCAATGTGATTTTTTTTCTTAACTCACTGATTAACATTTATCAAGGTAAAATTGCAAAATGAAAAACCAAATTCTATAGGGGAAAAATAAATATATAAAGTTACCTGTTTAGTAAGTTGCTCTTCACAGAGTTTGTAAAGAACATAAAATTTTTGAGCCAAGATAACATTCTCAAGAAAACCACAGCTTGCAAGTTTGACTCTCATAATGATCTGCAAATTAATACAGTGAGATTTTTTTCAACAACTTTAGTGAAAAACAGTAGAGAATACAAATTATATTATGCTTTTAAATGCTGGTGCATACCTGTCTATCAGGAACCATCATAGCAACAGTTCTAAACAGGATTTTTAAGTTTTCTGGTAGTTCCTGGCGCCCAGCATATCCAGGGTTCTAAAAATTAAAATATATTTAATTTTTAATTGTTGACATAATCTTCATTTCCTGAATACAAATAGATTTCAAACCATTAGTTCGGGTGGTATTGAAAAATATTAGATTCATAAAATGTCCTTGTTTTCTCAAAAATGTGTATTGAGAATACACATAAATAAATCCATATTTATTAATGTTCACATCACTCCCTTTTATAGGTTTCCATTTTCATCATAGTAATAAAGTCACATACACAATTTTTGTGTAGCAAAAATTAAGTATCTGTATGTCTATTGGCTTAAAAAATAGAAAATAAAATGAGAGAACAGAAGAGAAAATGGAATAAATACCTGGATAATTATGGTCTAAAATGTTATTGATCAAAAAAGGAAAAAGATTCAGGATTTTACACTGATCAGCCTACTCCAGTATTTTTTATTTCATCTCTTCAATTATTGTTTGCAGTCATAGTTATAGAGTTCTTTGGATGACAAAAGCCCATGGCGAAGGGAAATAAAGAAGGGAATGACACAAAAAATATTGAAAAGGAAAAAAGTAGAAGTGGAACGGAAGCTAGGCCCCCTACAACAGGTCAGACCAGACCCAAAAGTCCCAAAGGCAGGGTTGGAAGTTGAAAGACAAGTAAGGCAAATAGCGGTCAGGTATTTCAGGCAAGTTCACTAAGAAACCTTCAGTGCCGTGAGCATTTACTGGGCACTGTTAATAAGCCGGATCCTTTGCTAGGTGCTGGGAAGACAGAGGTTGCCGGTTGCCCCTCAATACTCCTCCTTCCTTAGCCACAGAACCCCAGCTGCAAGCTGGGTGCATCAGCATCCACAGTCACAGCTACGTTTCCCAGCCTGCCTTGCAGCTGCTGTGGTTACATTCCACACGGTGAGATGCAAAGGGACACATTGTATGAAATGTCCTTGATGTTTCTTTGAAGGAAGTTGATACAATAAATAGGATGCAACAAAATAGAGATGCTTTCCGTAGCATCTTGGGTCCTAAGGTGACCCTGAAGATGGAATCCATGATGGAGTGGAACAAGAGGAAGATCTTAAAAGAATAAATCCTTATATATTAAGCTACTATTTTTTTGTGTCTCAGTTACTCACAGTTTAGTGCAATATCTAATTGCTATTTCCAATATCATTCTTAATCCAGGGAGAATATTAAACTTCTTTTAAATTCTTCTAGGCCATAGTTTCACACTGAGTAAATTTCTTCATCCCATTTCCTGAGTTATAACCAATCACTTCTGGATTATTATTACTTTCCCCTAACTGCTTTAATGGATATTCGCTTACAAAAAAGTTTATCAGAAACATTTCTAATTTTGCCTCCTATAACTTATCTTTGTCCACTGGGACATTTAAAACTCAGAGTACTTTGTATTATCTTGCAACTTGGAGATTTAACTTTATAGATAACACATAAAAGCATTAAAACTGATTCAACATGAACTTCATTTCCCTAATTCATAGAAACTCCTGTTTGCTCATGGCTTTGGCTTTCTGTCTTTACAACACTGAATCTCAAAGCTCTGCCCTCAATCATATGGTAACTGAATTTCTTGCAATTCTTTGGTATAGGACCTTGTTAAATTATTTTGGAATTTTAAGTCATTCCCTTTTATTCAGTGTCAGAGAAAAAAACAAGCATAGAGGTTGAGCAGTCAGGTTTTGATGTTAGAGAGACAATAACCTCTTTCTCTTACTGGTTGTGTGACTTGAGCTAGCTTTTAAGTCTCCCTGAGCCTCAGGTAGCTCAGCTATACAATATCTGCCTCAGAAGGCTATCATAGCTATAAGATGAGATAACATACATGTGAGAATCATTAGTGTTATTGACCAAATGTTTCAGGTTCTTCCTTCTTCCAGCTACCTGACAGGACTGTACTTCCCCACCCTCTTGAAGTTAGGTGGCCATGAAACTCGCTTTGGCCAATGACTTGTTACTTGTGTCACTTCTGGAAAGAAACTCTAAGGACCAGAGCACAATTCTTCACGTTCTGTTTTGCTTCTGCTACAGCACCCAGCAATAATTGACATAGTAGCTACCTTGTCAGGCCAAGTACCACAGTAATGACATGTAAAGCAGCCCTGGCCTCCCTGCCCCTACCCCAGTTAACCCACAGTAGATATGCAGCATGAGGGAGAAATAAATCTTTGTGGTTTTAAGCAATTAAGATTTGGGGATTGTTTGTTACTGCAGAATAGCATGAGGTATGCAGTTTGATACAGTACATAGAATATTTAGCCCCTTACCTTACACATACTAAGTGCTCAATAAACAGTAGCTATTATTATCATTAACATATTATTATTTTATCTTCTGTCAGAGCTATATTTGCTACTCAAAAAAATCTTACAATACGAGAGAATAGCTCATGACTCCTGGATAGTCAATCATTAGTTTACCCACTAATATATGCTTTCTTTAAGTCTGTAACAATTAAACTAATCAAACTGCATTTAAAGTCTAGGTTCTCACCATTGTTAAGAAGATTCCAAATTCTGGATTTAAATCAACACAATCACCATCAGAAAAAATGAACTGTTTTTTTCTCTCTTTTCTTGCTGTCAAAACAATATAAATTTGTTGTGCCGCCACTGACAGTACAGGCAATTCAATTCTGTTAAACTCATCAAAACAGCCCCAGGAACCAGACTGTGCAAGACCTGGCATGAAAAACAGTTAATTTGTAAAGTTTTACTCTGTAATATACCTTCTTGATAGTAGTCATTTCTGCAAAGTGCTCCTAAACAATTATATATTGAAACACAATTTATGTAAAGTTTCATATCTGGCTATTTATAAAGACATATTTAATTCCAGTGATAAAGAGAGGTTTAATTATTTGTATATCATCACCAAAACCATGAAAATAGTACACTGCCAAAATAAAAGTATAAATATGTCATTATACCTAGGGATGCTGAAGGTGACAAAATTTGGTCCAGTCTGAAAATGCCACCTTCAATGGGGATGGTGGTGGAAGGAGCCATAGTGTTTGAGGAAACTGACAGAATAAGGAATGCCTTGTCTGGGTCAGATCTCTCTGTTCCTTTTTTATTGCAATGAAATAGAAATGTCAGGATGCAGGCTGAGACAGAGAATGGCCAAAGGGATTTTTATTTCTTAACAAAACCCAGCAGGAAGAAAGACCTGGGTATTGTGAACATTGCTCCTGTTTAATTTCTAAGGATGAAAACCTTCATTACCTTCAGCTATACAAAATGCTTGCCCCCACCCTCAGTCTTTCTTCTCTCTCCTTTAGGAATTGCCATTATACAGACGTGCGTGTATATATATATACACACCCACATATATATATTCGTATATCCCTACGTCTCTTAAGTTTCACTGTCAAACTTTCCATCTCTTTGTCTTTTTGCAATGTATTTTCTTGGCTAAATATTCCAACTCAAAAGAGTTTTTTTTTTAATTTACATTTTCAATTTCCAAAAATTCCAATTGTTATTGTCTCATAATAGCTTCTTTTTCTTTAATTGGTTGAATGTGATATTCTTGAATTTCTGAAGCTATTAATTTTGAGTTTTTTTCCGTTTCCTCTGTTAATTTAGTGGTCAGTAGATCTCTTCACTGTTTTGGGTGTCTCCCTAAGTTCTTCAAATATTTTATGAGACTTTGTTAACTCTGCACAATGGTTTTTGAGTGTGTATTTCCTCATCCCAAATGTAAATTCCTGTCTACAGTGTGTGTGCCTGCCTCTGGTGATGTGGAGGAAGGGGGGGGATAGGTAGGAGAGCTTCCCTCTGGGCACAGGGCTTGCAGCCTGCCCCAGTTCCTTGCCCTTCCTCCGTGGCACCAGCCCCCATCCGGGGTTGATCTTTGTCTGGACTCCCACTTCAGAGAGCTGTGTTACAGCTTTTATATGGAGGAAAAATACTGGAGACGGCCACTTCCTTTTCTTTTTCTGTGCCTTCTGCTATAACTTTGGCATCGTAAGGCTACCTTGTGTCCCATTCTGCTTCTCTCCCCCATCCCCAACTCTCAGGTCAGGAGTGATCCATAGAAGAACCCTTCTGCTTAATTAAAAAATGATTCCTGGGGTTCAGAAATGTTTCAACATATAGGCAATCATAAAGAGCAACATAATGAATAAACATGTACCCACTTATCAGATCTTAACATTTTGCTTCCAATTTCATTCTAAAGAATAGAATATTAGAATGACAGTTCAAGTTCATGAACATCCCTCTCTGGGATCTATACTCCCTTCTTCTCCAGAGGTAAGTTCTATCCTGAATTTTATGTCAATTGTTCCTATGCATGCTTTTAAACTATTGCTCTTATGCATGTACTCACAAACACTATTTAATTTGCTTGTTCAAAATTTGTATGTGTCTGTCTATATAAAATACATGTCCTCCTGCAATTTGATTTTTTTGCTTAATATTATTTTTCTGAGATTTACCCATGCTGATACATGTAGCTCTACCTGTATTGAATAGTATTACATTACATAAACATACCAGTTTAAAAATTCATCCTACCCTCAATGGATATTTGGGCTGTTCCTACCAATTTGCAACAGCAATGTAGCAGTCTTGCTCGTGTCTTCTTGCAATACGTGAGGAGTGGACACGCCGGGTCAAAGAGTACGCGTCTCTTCACATTTGCCACCTGTTGCCACCTGCTCTCTGAAGCAGTTCTACCAATTTACACACACAGAAGTACTAAGAGTTACAGTTTTTACACATCCTCACCAACAGTGGTTTTGTTAGACTTTCACACTTTTGCCAATCTGGCAGGAGTGAGAAGGATATCTCATTATTATTTTATTTTGTGTTTCTTAATGATTTGAAAAGAATCTTTTTAAAATACTGGATATTAATCTTTTGTCAGCTGTGTTGAAATATCTTCCCCCAGTCTGTGGCTTATATTTTTTCTACCTTCTTAAATGGAGACATCACATAAAGACTATATAATTTTATATATAAATAATTCCAGCATCCAGATAAGTAAAGGTAAGAGCTGGCTGTGCAGTCTCATGGTCTCTACTACAGAGACACTCTCACATCTCATTTAAAGGAAGGGCTGGATGAGTGACCTCATGATTTTTAATACAGGGAATCTTCAGTGCATTGCTCCCCAACTGCATCCTCCTTCCTACCTCCCTCCCAGAGGGAGGAGCGGCTAAATTGAACTTTGTGACAATCATTTTCTTGCTTTTCTTTTTTACTACATATACATACCTAAATAATTTATTTTTAGTTTTACCAATTTTTGAATTTTAAATAAATGTAATGATACTGTATATATTTTTCTGAAACTTACTTCCTTTACTCTATGAGACTGCTCTATGTCAATGCATCTTGTAGTTACTCATTTTTACCACTATTCAGCATTGTTATATAGAATTTCATATAGGTAATATTTTTCTTTCCTTTATATATAATATATAGATTATTATGTTGTATAATAATATTATTATAATATTATAATACAAGTATAATAATACTACAATTATAATAATTATTATTTTTTTGTTATTATACAATTATTATACAATCTGTGTATCCAGACCACCACAAAGGATACTCGGGGTTGTTTCCAGTTGTTTGCTGTTACAAGCAATGCTGCCATGAACATTCTTACACATGCCCCCACGCACAAGTGCAGCTCATGTGAATCTATACGAAAGGGTGGGATAGCTGAGAGCACACATGCATGCTTTTTAAAGTAATGCCAAGTGGTTTCCAAAGAGGTTTTTATACTCCTACCAGAAGTGGATGAGCGTTTCTCTTGCTCCATCCCTGCCAATGATCAAAAATATCACACTTAAGTTTTTGTTAATCTGATGAGTACAAAGTGGAATCTTATAATATGCATTTCTTTGGTTGCTGGTCATTTGGTTTGCTTCATCCGTGAAATGGCTTTTCCTCATCTTCTTATTGGGTTATCTTTATCTCATTGATTCATAGGCAGTATTCATATATTTGGGATACTAACTCTTTGTAGGTAATATTTATTGCTAATGCCTTTTCCAAATTTCTGATATGACTTTTCACTCAATTTTTGGTATTCATTGATAAACAAAAGTTTTTAACTTAGGGTAAGTAAATGTATCGATCTTTTCTTTATGGCTTGTGACTTTTGTATTACAAAACCCTATCTACTCTAAAAACAAAGCTATTTTATTATATTACCTTCTAAAAACCTGTACAGTTTTGCCTTACACATTTTATGCATTTAACCCCCAGAATTGTTTTTGTGTATGATGTGAGGTAGGGATCTATCTTGTTAAATATTAATCCTCTATTGTTCCAGAACCATTTCTATAAAGCCGATCTCTTCATCACTGATTTACAATACCACCTTTGTCATATGTCAAGTGTTCTTGGCCTGTTTCTGCATTCTCTACTATATTCTGCTGGTCTATTTATCCCTGCCCCAATACCACACTCTCTTAATTATGTTCTAAATGGTATCTTTCTAAAATTTTCATTTTCTAACTATTCCTTGTGGTTTATAGAAGTAAAATTGATTTCATGTATTGATTTTATATTCTAGTAAACTTGCTAAATTTTATTTTTCTATAGATTTGTTGAATTTTCTTTACAGTCTACCATATCATTTTTAAATAGTAAAATTTTGTATTTATTTCTTTCCAATCTTTGTGTTTTTGTTGTTGTTCCTTACTGCACTGGCTAGGATTGCAATGCAATGATGAATAGAAATAATGATAATGAAAATACTTGTCTTATACCTCATATCAAAGAGAAATTTTAAGCAGTATGATGTTTTCTGTGAATATCCTTTATCAGGGGAGCCATGTGGATGGATGCCTGGGGGAGGAACCTAAGAAACTGCAAGTGTGAGGGCTCTGAGGAAGGAGTATGCTTCAAAGGTTTGAGAAACCTCAGGAAGGTCAATATGGCTGTAGTAGAAAAAACAGTATTGGGAGATGCAGTCAAAGGTCAGAACAACGGGAGGGGATGTGGGAAGGAATGGGTGTGATCGTGTAAGACAATACAGGACCATTGTAAGGATTTTGGCTTTTACTCTGATTGAAGCCACTGGACAGCTTTCAGCAGAAGAGTGTCATGATCTGACTTACATGTAGAAGGATCACAGTGCTGCTGTTTTGAGACCAGAATGGAGGATACAGACAAAGGGACACCAATTAGGAAGCGTACTGAATGGTCCAGGTGAGAGATGATGGTGACTTGAAACAAGATGACACAGTGGGGATGATAAGAGGTGGTCAGATATTGGGTGTATTTTGAAGGTAGAACCAGTAGTGTTTGCTGACAGATTGGATCTCTGTATGAGAGAAAAAGAGGAGTAAAGGATAAGTCAAAGTTGTTTTTGATTTTGGGGTTTTTTGGTTTGTTGGTTTGGTTTTTGGTTTTTGGTTTTGTTTTAGTTTGGTTTTTTGTCTGAGCACCTGAAAGAAGGGAGTGACCATTTTGGTGAGATGGAAACAGCTGGGGAGGGAGATCAGGAGTTTGCTTTTGGATATAGGGAATTTGGACCTATTAGACATATAAGTGGAGATGTCAAGTTGACAGTTGTACATATAATCCAGAGTTTCAAGGAGAAGTCTGAGCTAGAGATATGAATTTGGGAGTCATCATATAGATGGGGTTTAAAGCTTGGGTCTGCATGAGATCATCAAGAGAATGCATGTAGATAGAAAAGAGAAGACCACCAAGGCCTGAGCTCTGAGGCTGAAGTGTCCTCTGTCGATCTGGAATCACCTCCTTCCTACCTTTCAGGGTTTTCTCAAAATTTCACATCTGCTGATGGCCACCCCCCTTCTTATTTTCCAGTGTTGCTCTGCTTTTAAAAAATCTTTCATTTCAGTAAGACTGAATACAAGAAGAGAAGTTACATGTGTCACCAATTTGCTATCTTGATCTTATCTCCTCCACTTCGGCAATTATAAATTGATTTCATTTTCATAATCCAATACACATTCAATGCATAGACAGTATCACTAGCAGTAGTACTGAACTATATGAAATTTATGATATTTAGCTATTTTTTACCTAGAAAAATGGCAATATCACATGGATCAACCTATACTAATGTTGATTATGTAGGATAATGTCACTTTAGATTTCTATCGGAAAACTGTTAAAGGGAAATAAAAATAAATTCACCAAAAATAATTTAATATTGTTTGACACTTGCCTTTGAAAATCCTTCCTAGGCCTCTGAAATCCATTTGATCTGAGCAGTTGAACACGACCACATATTTTCCCAAACACCTCCCCATGTCTTTTGTGGTTTCTGTTTTGCCAGTGCCTGCAGGTCCTGCTGGAGCACCTCCCATGTTCATTCCCAAAGCCTGCGCTAATGTGATATAGCATCTGCAAGTGTTAATCAGATGAAGTACTGTGAATACAGGTAACACGTGTTACGGTAAAGCATAGGCAAAAGCCCAACGTGACTGGAATGGGTCTGTTTATTTTAGAGTTTGAGGAGCCCACATAAAAAAGACAACTAAACAAGGCTGAGGTACTTGATATTCATTAAAAGCAGCATAAAGATTTCTTGGCAAAAATTTCTAAATCCCTCCACCCTGACTTACAACCTTCAGACCTTCCTCCCATTGTGGTCGGTAGGGGAACCAAATAAGCAGTGCTGTGCTGGCAGGTGTTTAACAACGGGTTCTCTGACCTGATTTTCATGTCCATCAGTTTCTGTGGTATAAATACTTCCACCATGGCCAATGACAAGCTACCAATGTGAAATCACAAAACTGGGACAAAATGCACATAGTTGGCTCTCACAGGCTGATACAAGTCAGCTCCAGCACACCATTGTAAATAAATCATTTAACTATGAGGTATTTCACTCATTTAGAGAAATATAAAGAATAATATAACAAATTTACTTGTATCCATGATCCAGATGCTGTTGTATTATATTTGTTGGATCTAAGTAAAATGTAGTAAAGATCTTTCTTACTTAGTAAAGCTTCACGAGACACAAAGCTTACTATGTAAACACCAGTGGAAGAGAAAACACACTGACAAATGTATCGTTCAATAGCACTGGGCATATAAAAGGGAGAGGTTGGATAAGTCAAGAGGAGGCAGACCTACTTAAAGTAATGGCAGAACTAAATGTTATATAACCCAATTTAAGTCAATTCTACAAACATTTATTGAGTGTCTTCTATGTACAGCATATTGAACTGGGTATTGCAGGATATACAAAGATGAAAAAGACCCAGTTCTTGCCTAGTGACATATACTGGAAAGAACAATAAGGGGATCTGCCATTGGCTAATTATTCAGACTTGGCCAAGAAGCTTCACTTTAGGTATCAATTTCCACATCTGGAAAACCAAAAGACTAAATTAGATGATCTCCAAGGTACCTTCCTTCTTTGCAATTTTAATGCCTTCCTTTATGGTTCTAGGAATATTTTTTCATCTTGCAATCTAAAATTCATTATTAAATTATTTATAGTCAACATGCAAGCTCGCTTTTATTCTTTAATCTTTTTCTACTTCATAAAAGTTTAATGCACATGTATGTTTAAGTAGTAGCTACAGTTATTTCATTGTTAGACTGACTTTAACGAGCTAGTATATACCCAACATGACAGCAATGTGCTTTTGTTAATATTTCAAATGCAATTTTAAAACAATTTTAAGTACATTTTTAAATTACAAAATGGAATAACAAAAACTGGGTCTCCTACCTATCTGTTAATGGAGTGATAACAAGACGATCAGTGCATCCCAGAAATTCATTTTGGTAAACAAAGTCAACATCTGTAATAGACACCACAGTTTGATCCAAATCTTCCTTAAAATAAAATCTACTTTGTTTTAGCCATTCAAAATCGGTAACTGATTTGATATGCATTTTTACCTTAAAAACATGAAATACAAAAAAGTTACATACTGCATTGCAATAGCATAAAACATAAGCACAAAAGCATTTTTGTTCACTCATTTGTGAATTGATTCTCCTTCATTTAACAAGTATTTATTGAGTTCCTTCTTGTGCTTGATACTGTGCCGAGTGAACAAAGACAGACGTGATTCCAGCCTTTCGGAGCGTATAGAAAGGGGCAAAAGACAAAACAGTGAAACATGTAATTGCAATAAAGTATGAAAAGCACGACCAAAAAAATTCAGGGCTCATGAATATATGTAGCAGGAGAACCTAACCTAGTCTAGGGGCTCTGAGAGGAGCATGCAGAGGGAAAAAAACATCTAAACTAAAACCTGGATAAATAGTAGGGAATTAGCCTGGGAAATAAAACAAAAGGGGTATTGAGGGTGTGGGAGGAGAAAGTGCTGTAGGCAAAGGCCCAGGAGATCTGGTTGGCATGTTCAAGGAACTGAAAAAAGTTCAGTACAGGTGGGGCATCCAGGGATCTGGAGAAAGAATGAGAGTCGAGGCTTCATAAGGCCATGGGAAAGGGTTTGGGAATTGTCCTCATGGCAATTGGAAGCTACTGAAGGAATGGATTGGCAGGGAGGTGCATGGTTACAGGTGCACATATGTTTTCCTGCACCAGCACCATAGCCAAGCCACTCAGCCTGCCTGGTCACCAGCTTATGCATGTGGGGCAAGAGGTACTGGGCTCCCACTGCCATGGATGCAAGCTCTAGTACCTGGTGCATTAGAAGAGATAAAGCCAAGTAAGAACATTTAGGAACTCTATCCCACCACACCCAGTGAGTTGCTTTCTGACTTTCCACTGGTAAACTTGGAGAAGCCCCAGTGATGCCTACTCAAGGAATCAACATAAGAAAGTAGCAAATGGTCCCCTTCACTGGCTTTAAACCAGCAGGCCTGCTTCCAGATCTTTCAGCTAACACTAAAAACTAGACCTGTGGCAACCATACAATATTCAGGTCTCCATCTGACCAGGTCTCCATACCCCTTACTATTTACAATCCTGCTTTTTTTTATTGTTGTTTATTGCATTGCTTATGGCCTTGCTTCTACCTCCAGTTAAGGATGCTGGCTTCTCACCTAAGGCATTGTTTGTATTCATCACCTTAAAAGAGCTACTTTCAGGCAACATAGTCGGGCTGTACCCCCAGGGAATCTACTATCTAACCCACAGCCAAGGACATGCAATCAGCTAAGCGCTTTCACCAGTCTAGGATGGTAAGGAGGAGGTGGAGGAGGAGGAGGAAGAGGAGAAGAAGAATAGCTAATATATTTATTGAGTTCTTACTGTATATCAGGCTGTTCTAAGCATTACACATGGAGAAATGAAATGCATATATGCTGGCCATGGGATCTCATTTTAGTTGGGATGCAAACTGACTACAAAAAGAAAACAGTTTCATAGTTTCCATGGTGTACGGGTTTTTTTTCTTAATCCATTCTGTTTGGTAAGTAAAGCTTTGCTCAGCACTTAATTTTAAAAGAAATTTCTTCCATGGGACTTCAGCTTTAGGAGACAGTAAGAGATGTTTAGACAACATCCTCAATAGTATGCTTATAGCAGAAACAATAATGAATTCCATACTAGTGTTTCTTGAGGCAGACTTCAATGAAAGTCAAAGTAGAATGGCAATTGCAATTAGTAAAAGCAAGTCTGCAGAAGGCCAAAACAATGTCTAATACGCAGCTTTCTGATGACTAGCTTGGTCCAGAGATAAATCCTAGAGCAGTTTTTCTCAAACTTTTATATGCATATCAATTACCTGGGAATCTTGTTAAAAATGCAGATTCTGATTCAATAAGTCTGGGGTTGTGGGAGGGAGATTCTGCTCTTCTAAAAAACTCTCAGGTGATATCAAAGCAACTGGTCAGCAGATAATTCTTTGAGAAGCGAGGATTTACATTGGAGGGGAATAGGTGGACTGACTGCATGTCCTTCAAATAATCTTCAATAAATACAATTTACCTGATCAGAACTTTTGACAAAAGTTTGAAACAATCTGATCATATTATCTTAAACAGGGCCCAACTTGCATGAATTACATTATCTCTGATGAAGGCAAGAGATGCCTTTAAGATGTATCAAATCAAGTGGAATAAAGCAATGGTAGTTAAAGACAAAGTTTGTCAGATGTTGGTATATCAAAACCACCGGGGGGCCCCTACCCCATAATAGAAAATCCTTGCTTTAGGAGAATTTGGCCTTGCTCAAAGCCACTGATGAGAGTCCTATTTCTAAAGGGAATTCAAATACTACCCTTCTTACTCCCACCCTACAGAACCCTGCCCAAATCAAGCCCCTGATGCCCTGTTGCACACTATCAGTTGGACAAACAGCATGAGAGTTCTCTGAAGCTTAATTCTACTCAACCTGGGCTTCTTTGCCAATCAGCCCACCATAGCCCAATACCAATTCCACCTAAATTATACCACATCCCTGATTATTTGGTTTTATGGAACAATTAGTTGATTCATATAACATCAGTTGATTCCAGACTTTCAGAGTGCCAAATGAATATACATACATGGGTGTTTAAACCACCCAATACAGATATCTGTAGACATGGTATAGATGGAGACAGTTATGAAAAAGGACCAAGTAGATAGGAAGTTCATATAAGTTAGGCAATATGTGTAATCCTTAACTATTCATTATTAATTAGCACACTAAATTACTTTAAGAAAAACACTTTACCAAGTCATCAAAAATATCTCTCTGATGCACATGGATGGTAATTAGAGTTTCAAACTTCACTCTTTCAAACTTGCTTAGGTCATGTGTTGTCTGACTAATAAGAGTATTTAGAATATCCAAAAATTTCTGATTGGTCGCTTGCATGATTTTCCTGTCATCTTTTGCATTATTTAAAGCCTCTTCTGAATCATGTGTCCACAACATCTGAACTCCCAGAAGCCCAACCTACAAATGTAGCAGAAAAATATTTAAATTTGCCAATATTTAAAGTATATCTGCAGTAAAATTTGGTGTTCACTAATTCATATGAACAGGGTTTTACTCATTTTAAACTAAAAAAAAGACATGCATTTCTCCACTCCTAAAGGGGGTAACAACATTTAAAGTTTTAACTATTAATATTTAATTATGTTGATGTAGATAGATAAATAATACTTAAAATAATGGCTACCACTTATTGAACTATATGTGTGTTATAGAAGGTGATTAGGAAATTTTTCTATAGAAGGCCTGAGATGACCAGGCCTGAAGGTACCAGATACCTTCACGCAATGATTGTTCTTTCTCAAGAAAAGCAAGTGGAATTAATGAACTCTTTATTGTGTATTTTTCCTTGAGCAGGTTTTCCCAAAGTCTCTTTGCTCCTCTAAAAACAATATTCTGCCTATCTCCTTTCTTGACCTCTTATGCTAATATCCACATTTCGTCTATGTCTAGTTTTCCATCTTTTAATTTATCTATAGAAGAGAGAGACGGAAAGTGAGAAGGGGAGAAGCTTGTATCCTCTGTATCCTGATGAAGGCATAAATAAATTGTACGGATGTCACCTTAGGCCTACAATTTCTGCCCCAGAAAAGGTAATAAAAGTATAAAAGTGGCCTGAACATGCCCCACCCTCAGCCCCTCACTGAAACAGTTGTCCCTAGGGGAGCTCTTGTTCATCCGCGGAGTCAAGCAACAGATCCAAGATCATTTGGACCAAAAAAAGACTCACACATTTCGCAGAGGACTGGAAGCAGGGTGGGCCATATGTGGACACTGCTTGGCATGGGCTCGACAGCGGGAAAAGCAAGAAGAACACCCGTTCCCCATCCCTGCCTCATCAGGGACTTTGACACTTTTCCTGCTAGAGCAGTGGCCAATCCTGGGGTGCACAGGTAAAGATAAATGAAAGCACCTGGCTCAAGTCAGCAATGGGACCTAGAGAAGGTAGCTGGTGCTGGGAAGCCCCCGAGAGCAAGCAGATTCTGCCCTGATGGCGGCAGAAGATGGCCCAACATAGGAAAGGCAAGGAGAAAAAATGCAAAAGCATAGCGGTGTACAGCTGTCTGACTTAAATAGACCAGCAGACCCTGAAAAGCCACTGCATGGTGGTGTATATCCAAAAGCACCTCTTTAAAATGATTATCCTGAGTCACCAAAAACAGCTGAAATTACGTCTTTATACTCAGTCTAAGAAGGCAAGAGACTTAATGGTGAAAACTGGAGGATGTTTCATTAAAAAAAAAAAAAGAATGCTCATTCTCATCGATGTTATTTCATGCCTGTAAGAAGCACATTAAAAAATACTGGGAGGTACCACATGTTCTCACTCATATGTGGAAGTTAAAAAAAAGTTGATCTTATAGAAGTAAAGAGTAAAACAGGATACTAGAGTCTGGGAATAGTAGGGGGAATGGAGGGGATAGAGAGAGATTTGTTAAAGGGGAGGAATAAGTTCTAGTGTTCTATACCACTGTAGGGTCACTAGTCACCATAGTTAACAATAATATATAGTTTCAAATAGCTAGAAGGAGGATATTGAATGTTCCCAATATGAAGAAATGATGAAAGTTTGAGATGGTGGATATGCTAATTACCTTGATCTGATCACTATACACATGTACCAAAACATCACTATGTACCCCAGAAATATATACAATTATTATATGTCAATTAAAAACGAAAGAAAGAAAATAGCAAAAAGAAAGAAAAGAAAAGAAAAGAAAGAAAGGAAGACTAGAAAGAAATACACTAAAATGTTAACAGTCATCATTTCTGCCACCATAACAGGTGGTAGAAGTATGGGAAATTTTTATTTCTGCTTTTATATTTTTCAAAAAATTTCCAAACTTCTGCAGCAAGAATCTGTTGCATTTACAGTCTTTAAAACCTATTTTATAAGAAAGCAGAAGTGAATTTTTAAATAATTTTAGATCAACTTAATAGTGGGCAAATTTCAGTTATTTGAAAAAACTGCTTCAAAAATAATGAATACATATACTAAAGAAAATCCTGAAATCCGGTCAACTTTCCTACTATATCTTGCTCAATTTCACCACTGTTCTGAACTTGCTCTCAATTCTCCACGTAATGCTAAATCTTCAGTCTAAATTAGACTGAGCCTGTCCTTCAGAATATGCAGGGTCAGGCTTTCCTGGGACAGGGAAAATATGTTGATTTAGTTTAAGGAGCTATTTTCTCAATTTACCAAATAAAGTATTTCATAAAGCTTTATCACAAAGGTAATAATGTTAATAAGAATATTAAAATTTGCCAAGGATATTATACAATATAAAAAAATCACCATACCAAAATATTCTCTCCAATAAAAGTTGATTCTATATTGTACTTGTGTAGTTTGGATAAATAATTTCGTATTATTTCGGCTGTCTCCAGGATTAGGAGTTCAGGTTGGGAGATGTAGTTGGAGAAGAAATACAGTTTGGACAAAAACTGCCTATATTTTCCCTGAATATCTTTTGCCTTCTATCCCATGCTCTCCCTGCCCCCGATCACGAATCATCACTTTTCATTTATCCTGAGTGAAAATTTAATAAAACCATTGGCACTTGCTCCAACCTCAGACTCTTCAAGATCTTCTCTTTTTAAAAAGTTAGTTGCTTGAGAAAGCCTCCTTTAAAAGATTATGCCAATTTAGAAAGCATACTTCAAGTACCCATACAACCATTCTGTTTTCACTTTTAGTATAGTATTCAATAAATTATGAGATATTCAATAATTTATAATAAAATAGGCTTTATGTTAAATGATTTTGCCCAACTATAGGCTAATGTAAGCATTCTGAGCACGTTTAAGGTAGGCTCAGCTAAGCTATGATGTTCAGCAGGTGAGGTTTATTAAATGAATTTTCAGTTTAAGATATTTTCATCTTATAATGGGTTTATCAGGATGTAACCCCACCATAAGTCAAGGAATATCTATATACATATATATATGTATGTATATACACATATACACACATACATATACATATAATCTGTAAAATGAAATTTCCCACAAGTGGTTTTAGTCTCAGTGTATATCCTTAATGATAGGAAAATAGCTGCATATCCCCTTCTGGGGGATTGGATGGGTTGGCCTAGGATGGTGTAGGCTGACAAGCAAGTGGCTGTGACCTGAGGTCAGATGAGGGTGGGTAGGCCTCTCCAACTGGCTCAAAGCTGCAATAGCCTCCACACCATCAAGCTGGCCAGCTCCTAAATATCCTCCCCGACTTACGTCCATTTCTTTTAACCATTATTTAAACATTGTGTATTCTCACCTGTGCTGGAAAGTGGTTGAGGAAAGGTAAGAGTTGAAATCCTGAATCACTGATCTGATAGAATGCAGATCTAATTATATTATGCAATGATGACATCTGCATTTTTAACAATTCCAGAAGCCAGATCTCTACAGGACCTTTGGCCATAACAGAACTATCCAACTAAAATGAAATTACAAATATATTACAAATTGATAATAACTTGGTATATTTACAAATGTCACAAACTTAAGAAATCATAGTACCTCAATGCAAAGTAAATAGTTTCATATTTTATACAAAATATTTAAAACATGGGTAAAATCATCTAATACTATAGCTGGAAGGAACTATAGAGATTACCTAGTGTAAGACTTCCATGGTATAGATGACAAAACAAGTCTCAGATATGTTAAATGATTTATCCAAACTAGTTTGTCACAAAGCCAGGGCTATATAACCCCCTTCTCTTTTTTTTTCCTTCTGTAAGCAAACTGCATTCTCCTCAACCAAAGTTTTTAAAGAAATCCTAATAACGAAATTTGAACCAAGCTAACTTACAACAATTTTTTCTCCTTCTCTTGATATGACGGCCAGGATCCGATCATAGTCTTTTGCATGAAATGTCACCTCATTGATGTTGTCAGATACTGCAGGAAGATGCGGCTGTAAGGAGCACAAAGACAGAGTAAAAGCATCACACATGAGGCCCAACACAAAAGCCACTGGGATGTTTTTAAACCCCTTAATATTTTTTATCTGTTAAAAAGATTGAGAATTTACTGCGTTGTAAAAAAAAAAAAATACAGACTCTGCTTTGACCCTTGACTGAGTGGGGGCCCACTTTTTAAAATCCAGCCCTACAAATGTTTTCTCCAAGTCCTGCGAATGGCCCCCTAATACTATGGAGATTGGACTAGTGACGGTCACCTTCCTCCCGATGGAGACTGGACCACACTGCCCCAGTCCTCCTCCCTCCCAGACACAGCTCAGTCCTGCCCCCCTCCTGGCTCTATCTCTACCTTTCATGGCACCTCTCCCTGCTCTCATTTCTCATCCCCACACCTCCCTGGAAACCAACAAGGAAGATAATATTAGCCATTCCCAGATCCCCAAACCAGAAATGTCCCTGGGGTGGGTGCTTCAGTGCCTCCCATGCCCAGTTCTCTACAGTTTTTCTCTTCCTCTTGGAAGTATTGCTCTTGGAAATGGCAAAAAGCATTTGAGAAGCATTCTGGAAGGAAAAAAGGACAAATCCAAACCACAACCCCTATTTAGTCTAAGAATATTTAGAGTAAAATATCCATAATGGTGAATTACAGTTAATGAACACATCCTGTGTGCTAGCTACTTTGTTATGCATTATTTCATGTAATCCTCACGACAATCCCATGAAGTGGGAACCATTAATATCTCGATTTTACAGATGAAAAAACTGAGGCAAAGGAAAATTAGGAAGCTTGCCAAGGTCATACAGCTAGTAAGTGGCACAATCAGTGATTCTTGTTCACCAGCACCACTGGTGATAGGCTCCTACCAGGTTGGTAGGCTCCAAATACTCAGAAAATAGGACATTTTATAATCAATGTGATTTTTAATACTCTTCTTTCCTACTTGCACTTTTAAGATGTTAACTTCACTTTTATTCTTGATTATGTATGCTGTGGAAAAAGCAATTGAGGTCACAGATACTTAGAGTATACCTGTATGGTATGGGAATCACTGGCTTGTCCAAGAATTTCCAGGAGAACTGGATCAGATACAAAGAAAAATCTTGGAAATAATAATCGCTTCTTCTCCAAATACCTTCAAATAAAGTCAACATAAAGCATGTTACCAAGTGATTGTTTTCTGAATTGTTAATATTTTTTTGCCAAGACATAATCACTGACATCTTAGCTAAGATAATAGCAAGGCAAGGCTACCCCATAATCTATTGTCTCCTCTTTTCTCATCAGGAGCCCTCTGTGGTCCAGGCTGGAGTGCAGCACCATGATCATAGCTCTCTGCAGCCTCCAACTCCTGGACTCAGGTGATCCTCCCAGCTCAGCCTCCCAAGTAACTAGGACTATAGGCACATGTCACTATGCCAGCTAATTTTTTTTTAAATTTTATATATTTTATATTATTTCTCACTATGTTGCTCAGGCTGGTCTCGAACTCCTGGCCTTAAGCAATCCTTCCATCTCAACCTCTGAGTCACTGAAATTACAGACACAAGCCACCATACCCAGCTTTCCTCCTATAACCTTTCTAAGAGTTGAGAACATTGTGGCTTAAACCCAGGGTGAACACATAATTTATCTCTAAACCAGGACATTTTGAGAGTGAAAGGGGGGACAACTAACAACATTAAGCCAGGACACAGGCATAAACTTGGACAAACCAGGATATATCATCACCTTATTTCAAATAGAAATTGAGCATGAATTGCCTTTTAAGAAAATTATCTGTGAATTTGTCTGGTTAATTGTTCTCTTAGAGCACATTTCTACTCCATGCCTGTAGTGGGTTGAATGGTAGCTCACAAAAAGATATGTCCATGTCCTGTTCCCTGGAATCTGTGAATGTGACCTTATTTGGAAAAAGGGTCTTTGCAGATGTAATGAAGTCCAGGATCTGGAGAAGAGATCACTTTAGATTATCCCGATCAGCCCGGAACCCAATGACAGGTGTCATCATAAGAGACACACAGGAAGAAGAGGAGAAGTCCAGGTGAAGACAGAGACAGAGACTGGAGTTATGTAACCACAAGGCAAGGAACTCCTAGAGCCACCAGAAGCTGGAAGAGGCAAGGAAGGATTCTCCCTTAGAGACTTCAGAGGAAGCTGACAGCTTGATTTCAGACTTCTTGCCTCCAGAACTATGAAAGAATAAATTTCTGTTGCTTTAAAGCTATCCAGTTTGTGGTAATTTGTTACAGCAGCCCTAGGAAACTAATACGATACCTTAAGTTACCCACCCCCAAGTCAAAGGTGTCTTTCTTACAGAAAAATTAAAAGTTACATGAAATTTTTAATTCCTAACCCCACTGCAACCATCACTGCCAAACCAGAAATGCAGTCAATACTAGTAACTTGTCTGGGATAAAACACCATCACACATACACAAAAAAATGATGAGTGATTTAAAAACTAAACCTTTACCCCGTAAGTGACTTCTGACATACTTCCAACTGTTCATGTAAATGAGGTAAAAGTTGCCCCATGGTTTCATCTCCAACACAGCAATTGATCACATTGGGATTCTCATGAGCTCGCTGCATTATTTTTATCCATGACTTGTCAATGTTCTGAAAACGTTTTGCTTCCTGAAAACAAATCCATAGTCAGTAAAGGTTAGCATCTGGATAATTGAGAAAAGTGAAATCTTCACTTTGGAATTTCTTATAGTTCTTCAAACCAGCCTCTATTAGTCTCAGGCTGCATAATTTAAACAGACCATGTTTTTTCATCTGAATTAATTCTGAACCAAAAATCCGAAGTTATAAAACTGCTTATTAAAATTCTGCTTTACCACACAGGGGTTTATTGCTTATTTGTTTCCTTGCATTTAATACATTTTTGAAAGTAACACATGATTAATTTGCAGAGCTGTCAACTTAAAGTTCAAATCTAGTGTTTCAGCACCCCAGGTGTTTTGGTTTGATGAGCAAACTGAAGAGGCATGAAAATAATTTGATCTCAGGATCCTTGGAATAATTATAGCCCAATAGTACCCCAGGGGGAAAAAAAAGTCAGTAAAAACACAAAACAAAGCTTCATTTTCATTTTTGCAAATGAAAATTTTCTATTTACTATGGATGATATTAAACTTTGCACTCAATTGCAAAAGTGCCTCTAGAAATTGGCATAATCTTGCCTCTTTTAAAAATGCAACTTTCTGACTAAAAAACAAAAACAATACACTTTAATGTTTTAAAAATGTGTTACAAAGGGAAATCGGCTACCTTCAAAACATTTATATTCTTTATTTTTAATCTATATAGATCCTGTTTGTAGATATAGAAATTTAGGAAGAGCAGGCCTAATTTTGTAAGAGGAAAGTTAACTTCATAGACTAAAACTATCGGTTAGTTATTGGCATTTATTTAAAAGGCCCTAATAGGGCTGTTTTGAAAGTTTTGTTACAGTCTTCTAAGGCTAAGTTTCCTTGCCCCACAGTATGTTTCTGATCTGCTAGTAGTAGACTTACTAATAGTTAATCTGTGCTTACAAAATACAGACTAATTTTAACACTACTCTCAAATGAATATTATAAGGTTCACTCTTGGAAGAGCTGAATTAGTATAATTTAATAGTACAGTATTTGAATGTACCTCACATCCTCAAACAACCTCAAGATTATTCACTGTTTGAAACAATGTGAGTTTCTTCTTTCTGCTAATGCAAATAAGAGGTCAGCACTTTCATTTAAAACTTTTTCTGTGAAGGGCCAGATAGTAAAGATTTTAGACTTTATAGGCCACATGGTCTCTGTTACTACTACTCAGCTCTGTTATTATAGTGCTAAAGAAGCCATAGACAATACATAAATGAGTGGATGTGGTCATGTTCCAATAAAACTTTATTTACAAAAAACAGGCGAGTGGGATATATTAATAGTTTGTTAACCTCTGGCATAGTCAAGCCTTGACCATATGTCTTTGTGAAGACTTTTACAGAGACATATACACAACACACACCAAATTATTTTATCAATAATTACAAAAGCCATATTTACCTGAGGCAGCTGTTTGGCAATATCTCCACCCACAAAGACAGCTTCAAGATAAACCCAAAGATTTTGTACTATTAGCCACTCTTCAATTATATCTGAGGAAGTGGACAATTTATACACCCAGTTCTGTATATTTTTTTTAAATGGAGCATTGTACCTAAAAAGTAAGAATGGAAAACATTACATTTCAAGGACGGATTAGAAAATAGTATGTCCTAACAAAGTAAATTACAGGGAGAAACATTCCTTTGGGAATGAACGTTTTGTCCCAAAAGGGCAGTCCCTAGTAGATATCATACAGCTAGTAAAATTTTTGCTTTTTATGAATAAAACTCATGCGATTATAGTGATTTCACTTATTATTCCCACGTGTCAGTCACAGAATAGAAAAATGGGCCAAGTTTTAGCGCACAGAAGCCCAGTAAAGGAATTGTGCTGTTTGCTTCTAGGAGTAAAGGGAAAACAAGGACTAAGATGGTTTTCCAAGACTTCTGTGAACCAAATCCAAGTGGTGACTGTCTGTGAGAGTAACACACAAGACGCTGTTTGTAACTGGTTTGCGGAACAATTGAATCTAGGGAAAAAGACCATAACCCAGGGATTTTCCTTTTATGAATGGTCTTGAAGGCTTCATCCAACAAGAGACAGACCGTCTCTAAAGGGACAGGACAAATCAGATCTCAAACGATCAGGAGAGGATTAGGCATCACCAGGTTCACCTGGAGAAAGATTACCACACAGCCAGATTCAAGCTTGAGGTCTGCTGTCCACTTCTAGGTGTGCACTTCCCACCCATAGACAGCAAATTCCACCAGGCCCAGGCACTGCAACTAGAATTCTGCAGTGCTGGAGACCCAGGACAGCTACCCCAAGATAGCATGGCTCCTGTTTTCTGATCATCAGGGCTGGCTGAAGTGTTTATGAGAATAGAAGGGGTCCAGAAAGCTGAGCACAACAAAGGAAGGCAAGAAATAGAACAGATGCCGTGGAGGAAGTGATGGGAAGCTACTGGGTAAAGACCTCAACTACCTACAGTTAGAGCAAGAAGCTGACTTCGGTTTGTGGCAGTGGCAAGCAGTTCTAATGTGGTGTAGTGGCATTTCCTGGCGAGTGGCACTTGTTGACTAGGGTCTTCAAACTTTTCTTGTTCCAGGACAGAGTGACTTGAAGATGTTCACACATTTAATGAGGTTTTTCTGGGCATAGTCTGATGCCTGAGTGCAATCCATAACTTCTCTGAAAGACTATGTTATACATGGAATTATAAATGGAGTTGTGCAAAAATTGCCCCAAAGAGGTAGATAATCCAGTTGTTCAGGCAGTAAGAGGCATTTTTCCCAACACCCAATTCATACTGTCCCTCTGGCCATTGGTCTAGAGCTGAACGGCAGACAATATGCCAAAAAACACCTTCAAAATCAAGACATGTTAACTAAGGTGGCATGGGCAGGCATTTCAGGAAGATGAAGCACCTAGATATTTAGGGCCAAAGATGGTCCTGCACAGAGAATAAAAAAAGTCATCTTTGATGGTATATAACATCCTAACATGAAAAAGGGAGATCCAAAACAAAATCTAGCAAAACCAGTTTCTGTCCTCTGGTGAGGTACCTGCATTGTACAACTCTGTATGGTCAAAACCACCATGACTGATAGGAAGGCCCATGAAGTCCCACAGAATCAGGGATCCACCAAGGAAGTGTCACAATCCCCACAATATCTACAGTCTCACCCATGGAGACATACAATTTCCTTCTGAAGTCACATCAAGGTAGTCTTCTTAGATACCCTTATACTCTTTCTAGCAGGGCCTCAACATTGAGTTTATTAATACAATAAATAAGTATTATACTAATCAGGTTATGTCCAAGTAAATATGAATTTAAGAAAGCTTTCAAATCCTGAATTCCTTGGCTGCAGATACTACTCAGGTGAATTCACAGCCCTTTCTTCTTCAAGAGGTCATCATCCAGGAAGTCAGGATGGTAAAATTCGCAATGAACCATGAAGTCTAGGAAACATTGAACATCCTATGGTCACCTTTGCCAGGACAATTCAGATTCCCTGAAAGCAGAGGATGTACTCTAGGATCTTGACCTCAATAAATTCAACCCAGTTCCTGGACCAGGAGCATGACAGATTAGCACGTTCTCCCAATATAAGACTCCCCCAGGGCCAGAGGTCATGCAGAAAGCCACTCATTAACTAGCAATCCCAACCTGGAGAAAGGATATTAGATATTTATTACACGTGTTAGGGTGAAGAACAGTTGCAAACTATGGCACAGTCAGCTAGGGGAAGAGAGGTTGCTAATGCCCATATCAAAGACCTGACAGAATACTTAATCTGACTGAGTCCCATTAAAATTTCCTAAAGCTGCACTCAAGAGCATGGCACCTTCAAGCTTGTCCAGTAGATCCATGATGAACAGATTGCCTCATTCAGGCCACACTGGCCCCAGCTGCTTTTCACCATAAAAATTGCAAGTCTCTAAGTGCCAAGCCCCTAATGGTACATCGCTTTCATCTGGTGGCCGGCAGGCTTTCCCCAGGCCATTGGGTGGATGTTTGAAGGGGGTTGGCCAAGGGGGGCAATGATGACAAATCAGAGGAACAAAGGAGAGAGAGAAGATAAAATGAAGAGGTCATCTCAGCTGGAGCCAAGATCTTCAGAGGATAAGCTGCCCATTTAGGGGGGAATAATTATGATGGGGCCCACCAGGAAAAACAGGGAAGGGGAGATGAGTACTATTAAAGAGATGGAGGCAATGATTATGAGGGAAAATAGATGCTCATATAGGGACAGATGAGATCTAGCAGTTTAAGGCAGAATCCTATGAGATGCCACAGCTGCAAAACTGGGCTTTTACCTAGGATTTTATAACCCTAAATACCAAATTAAAACTCCTCCCCCAAATTATAAAATTACCTGTTGCTTAGCAAGGACCCTAACACCATTAAGCTATCCTCCATCAAAGTGATAATTTCTCCCGATTCGGTTCCTTTGAGCAGGAGCTCTCCCTTTCCCTTAAATGCTGCAAAACTCAGGTTTTGGTTGGTCCAATTCTCAACCACCTGAGTCAGCTTGGCTTCAATATCCTTCTCCTTACTGGCAGATATGCAAATATCCTTCGGAGGAAAATCAAAGAATATGTCATGACGTTTTCAACTACAAATTAAGTGCATCATAGAATTTGTTAGCTTGGAAGGGACCTAGAAGTCATCTAGTTCATTTAGTCATTTTACGGCAAAGAAAACAATGGCTCAAGATCATTGTGTTGCAGATTGACACTAGAACCTTATGACTCTGTGACCACTAATTATTTTCTTATACCACATACATGAGACCATGGAACTTTAATCATCATTTTGTTGATTATATTTTTAACTGAAGTTTTTGGCTAAAATGGAGACAATCACAGCTGCCCTGTCTATTCCAGAAGCTAGCCATGAGAATCAAATGGGAACATATATGTCAGAGTCTTTTGAACTCTTTCAAGTAACATATAAACATAACTATATTCCTGCCTGTTCTGGCTCTAATATGAATATTTCATTTGCTTAAAAGCCAATTTTATTTTTTTCTTATGGGGTTTCCTATTTTTCTGAGAATACATGATATGAAAGTCTCACAAGAGAAAATAAAAGTAACATATTTTCTTCACCATGCCTCCCCTCATTTTCATACTTAGAATCACAGAATCACAGAGATGGAGAGGAATCTAAAGATGTAAGATATTTCTACAAATAATTTTAACATAAATTAGTGTGTAATAAATGTGGTAAGAGTGACGTGAACCATTGTGAGTTCTGAGGAGGGAGAAGTGACTTCTGCCTGCGCTGAGGAGGAAAGGCTTCATAGAAGAGTAAGTGGGATTCCAGCAGAGGGTTGCTGGGAGGGAGAGGACATTACGTATGCAGGGAAAGGGCTTCCTTTCCAGACAGTGAATCCAGTAACAGCAGGAATCCAGTTTGGCTAGTAGTTTGGCATGTGCAGCAGAGCAACAGGATGTATCTGCAGTGGATAGTATTGAGAATCTGTTTTGGGTGCCAAGAGTTAATAACGGAATCCTAGAATCACTTGAAATTATAAAATGAAATTTCCAAAGTACGGCGTGTGAATTGGCTATGTTCTTAAGTACAAAAACCTACTTATAAGAATAAGAAAGTCACCAAAGTGTTTCTAACTATTTAATTGTTTCCTTCAATGGTATCATAGTGGCATTTACAAACAGGATAAAAATGCTTTGAAAGCAAAACTTTTTGTGTACGTATGTTGTTAAAAAGAGGCAGGGGGAGGCAGAAAATCCACCATATATATAATGGAGATTTCTGGTCACATGGTGCATTTTCTCATCTCCAGAAACATAGAATAATGGATAAAATACAAAAAAAGAAAGAAACAAACAGAGCCAGACTTAAAAACAAAATAAACATCTCCATGAACCAGAAGTATTATAGAAAGGATATGCAAACCAGTGGATGGAGCTGAAGCATGGGCCCGAAAGCACTGGTCAGTGGGGGCCAGGCCGTTGGTTCCCCGGGGATAAAGGAAATTAAAGGGGTCTATATGAGAGGGAGCACCCAGGCTGGGGCCTAGAGCCCTCCATTTGTGGAAAGAGGCTGAAAACACGACCTCCAGCTGCCATGTGGGTATCTAGATTAAATGAAACTGAGGACCTCAGGGATAAGGAGACACAGAACCAACCCCACAACCAGGACCTGAAATAGGATGGTCAACACCATAGCACAGCGGGATATGTAAAATGCTGTCGTGACACCTGGCTCTGGATTTGGGGCTGAGGGGAGATAGGCAGTGGGGGAGGCAACCACAAGACCACTAGACAAGGAAAGCAAAGACACAGAAGGAGAGAAACAATTTTAACAAATTATGTAAGTCAAACTCACGAAAAAAATCTAATGCTCAGAGGGATAGCCAACATAAAAAATAATCACAGCAAAACCTCGGTCTAGGTGAAATTAATTTTAAAGAACAATCTGAAAAAAATATTTATGTTTAACCTGAAGTTGTTGGAATGTGGGAGGTACAGATGGGATAATATTGGCCGTGAGTTGATAAATGTTAAAGCAAGGGGATTTCTACTTTTTATACAAATTTTCCATAATAAAAATTTTTTAAATAATTATGTTTCAAATGCTCAGAGATTAAGTGAAGACATCTGTAAATCTATAGATTTGAAATTTACTGATCTGAGAATATATAAAAGATGTGAGACTATATATAGATTTAAGAATCTATAGATCTAAGAATCTATAAAAAAGACAGAAAAAATGAAAAAATTACATAAATAAAAAAAGAACTGGTGACCAAAATAAAGAACCAATTAAAAATCTTGGGATAGCAAAATGTAATAATAGAAAATTTTAAAAACTTAATAGACTTAATAGAAAAAGTAGAATTAGAAATTTGGAAAATTGTTCTGAGGAATTTACCAACAACACAACACATAAAAACACAGGATTTTTTTCTAAACGGAAGTTAAGGGACAAGGAAGATAGATTAAGGGGCTCCAAAACAAATATATTTCAAACAACCATATTATCTCCTTGAGTTACAGGATTATTTTGTAAAAGCCAAGAATGGTCAGGATCATTACAAATTTTGAAGGTCTGTTATAGAGGGTAATTAGTATACCCTCTAATAAAAGGTCTGTCTGTACAATTCTCAGAAAAGAAAAAGGACACATTCTTCAGCAGATCATTGATAAGACCTTATACTCTTATGTACCTCAATATCATCCTTATTTTTAAGGAGTGGTGCTTCCATAATATTTCTAAGACAAAAAGAATCAGATTCCACATCAAATGGGGTTCCAGTTAACTCAGAGATTCGATCCCAGTGCCTTTGTTTCATCGCCTTATTGGTCATCATTTCCAGTAGAGGACATGACTCACTGAAATCATCAATCCTTTTCTTGAGATCCAAATAAGCTTGCCAGTCTTTAAGTCCTTTTGGGAGTTTACGACACCTTTCAGAAAGAAAGAAAAAGTGTAACCTACACATTTCTTTGAAGAAGGTTTTATGTACATACAGCAATATATCAGGGAATATATTAATATCAGTTTGTGAAATACCTATATGATCCTAAGAAGACAGGTGTTATGAAAAGGTAAGCTAAGTCAATTGAAACTCACCTGTTTTGAAATTCCTGCAGTTCTGCATTAATTTTTTCAATATCTACATCTCCCCAAAGTATTTCATAATAACCACTAATACTGCTCATTACAGTATCATACAGTCCATACAGCTTCTGCAGCAAGTTGAGTTCCTTTCTGGGAAACGAAAATAATTAAGTCATTACATAATGTGTATTTTTAAAATAAATTCCATTATTAGATAGGCAGAGTTCATCCAATTAAATATTCTGTACCTTATGGATATAATGTCTTATGGATATTAAACGCATACAACTATTTTGGTTTCCAATACAAAGACTTTGTTACAGCTCTATCAATTAGGTCAAATTTACACTTCTCAAATATTCTGAATCATTCTATAACTTGATATTAACAAATGGTTTGATTATTTTGTAAAGGAAAAAATCTCTGTGTTTTTTAATGAGAAACTTACTATACCAATCATTGCAAACAATGTGACCAAAACTTGATAATAAGATCAAAACTAAAGCTAAGGTTTTATTTGATTTTTTTTCCTTTCAAATACAAGCTGGATTTTTATGAGAACATTTCCCATAACTAAATCTTCACCTGCCTTTAAGTATGAGCTTAAATGTCACTTTCCTACCAGAAATTTTCCCTCATGTGCCCAGATGTAGTTACTATATCCAAAAAAAGAATAAAAGATCTAAGTAAGGGCAAAGTTCTTAATTGCGTAAAACCCCAAACTGACCACTCAACAGAGTTTGTGGATTCTCCCAGAAATTCCTCAACCATTAGCATACCATGAGGTTCCTCTGAACCCAATTTTAGTTCTAGAGTTAATTTTTTGAGTAGTTCTATTTGTACGGATTGATATTCTTTATTAGAGATAATCCAAAGACCAAAAAATAAAATTTATTTATGTTTTTAATGGAGTAGAACTCATCCTATCTTGCAATTACCACGTGGGTGCACTACACCTTTGTATAAATCTCAGACACATTCTGCAATCTTAGTTATCTTACTTTTCCAATTCTTGATTCATTTTTCTTTTCATCATCCTACGTATTATTTCATTATTACTCATTGATTATTCCAAACTATACTTAAAAATGACTAAAATAATAAGAAGAGAAAAATGATGAAATCTCCTAGAAAGAATCACTATTGCATTATCCTTCAGGTTTCTTATTCTGTTGCCCAAAGTATTGCACCATCTTTTAAGAAAGCATAGAAAAGGAACTCCAGAGACACCATTTTTGTAGTTTTTAAATTTTTACTTGTTTAGCTTTCACTTAATACAGTTAAGAATTCAGAATTTTTCATTTTCTACCTAAAACAGCGAAGAGAATAAAACTGGCAAAGGAATGTGTTTCCCAAGTATTAAACAGAAAAGAGGCAGAAAGCAGCACTCTAGACTCTAATTTTGATGGTGAAATTCATTACATAAGTAAAATACCAGACTATGAGTCTTCAGTTGATGATAACCTAGATGAATTTTATTCACTCACTAATTTACGAGTGAACAATAGATTTCCATAGACTTCAATAAAGGCAAGGGTCACATCACGCAGTATTTTGCAACAAGAACCCGTTTTGTGAGAAAGATAAGTGACAATGTCCCTTCATTATTTACGATATTTGTGTAAGTTTTATCTGACATATTTCACAAGTGGACAAATGATGAAGGCAGATGTGGATTCAAAGTAAATAGATGATGTAGAAACAAAACAATTCATTGAATTGAGCAAATCTAAAAGTAAAGACTTTTGTGTTTATAGTGCAAAGAAGATGGCCATCCTCTCTTCAATAAAATTGAATGTCCAAGTTTGTGACAGTCTTGAGTTTTGACAATGCAAGTGGAAAAATAAAACAGAGGTAATGATAAGTTAGAGATCCACTGGAGATGGATTTAAAATCTGGAATCAGTGTTTACAAGATGGGCATGCTCCAGTTTCATGCATGACAGCTGATGAGGAGTTAGTTGCTTTCAAATGATGGTCTCCATTTTGTGTATATATATCTTCAAACCAGGACATTATGGAGTCAAACTTTGAGTTTACTTAAATTCTTATTACATTTTCTAAAAAAAGTGCTTTTCACTGTTCTTTTATTCTTACTTGTTTAAATTATTCATAAAATTACTTTAAAATACCAAAATAAAAATTATCCACTGGTCCAGATGGTAAATGATGAGGACTATTCCTGCTATACTGAGGGCTTATACTAAGGGACTGAACTTCAGACTGAGTGTGTCTAACAATCACCTAGAGAGTATGTAAAAATGCAGATTTCCTAGGACCCAAATCCAGAGATTCTGATTAGTAAGTCAGGGATGAGAACCAGACATCTGCAATTCTAACACAATTGTTTAAAGGGTTAAATTTGGGAATGACTGTTTTAGAAAGAGAATACAAACCATCTACCTGAAATGGCTGAAGCATTAATTAATCTTCAGAAAATTTCATGTCTATTTTGCTATGAAATTTTCATGCTGTGACTTTGAAGGAAGACAACATAAAGTTCTTTCCTAAAGCCAAGACCCTAATGAGCTAATATCACGGTATTAACGCTGCTTTTGAGGAAAGTTACATTTAAAATTCTATTAAAATATTCTAAAATTCTTTTAAAATATATTTGTTTAGATCTAGTGTTTAAAAATCAATTAAGATCTTTGGCCTTCAATCTCAATAAATTCCATGTCTACACAATGGGGAAGAGCATCATAGCATTAATGCAATAAGAAGGGAAGAGGAGCCGAGGAGGGTTATTCCTCTAAAAATACAAACGTTATCCAAAATTGCAGGGCTTCAGCACAGTCACTGACATTCAAAAACAGTGAAAAGAAAAAGTAAAGCATAGGCTAAATATAGGCCATACATGCCCAGAATCTTTGCAATGTATTTTCTACTCCCCCAGAACATTTCTTTTGTATATGGAGACAATGTGTCCACTAGGTCAGTAATAGCAGGAACATGGGGATATTTAGGAGTGTTCCAAGCCATATTCTTCTCTGTATGATAAAGGATTTGATGGTGACATGATTCTTCTAATGGACAGTATTTAATTATTTGCATGTAATACTCACATATTTTCTAAACATACCTGGTTTTGTGTAAAACCTCATAGTCAGTCACAGGCAATCCAAAAAGTTGTTCACCAGATGAATACGTAACAAATTTCCTCCAAAGATCATCAAAATTAGCCTATAACAAAGGTTTTTAAATTGTACTAAAATAGAATTAATTCAGATCTCATTAAAGTTGAGTTTATTATAATCACAATAAAAGCTAGGTTGAGGTTTATTAAGTAATATCTATGAAATAAGGATTTGTGAAGCAAATTTATACTGATACTAAGCTATCAGAGGAAAAGTTAAACACTTAGGAAAGTTAACTTTTAAGAATTCTAAAAGCATCCATTTTATATAAAATTATTTCTTTAATAAAGTAAGGGGCCTCCAGAAGATCTATATTTCAAGTTCTCATAAAAACATCTGAAAGTATTAATAAAACTGCATTTTAAAAATTCTATAATTCAGGCTTTTTCACTAATTTAGACTGGCCATCTCTCTCTCTCATAGGGTTCAAATGAGTGACTTACTAAGTGCCATGGACTGATTAACTCATTTAATCTCCACAACAGGAGATTAAATGTATTAGTATAATCCGTTCAATCCTGTTTTCTCTACATGCAATGAAGAGTCTCTAAGATGAAAGCTTCCATTTAAACACCATTTGAAATAATTCTAACAATTTAAATCAACAGAGTTAATGCACATGTCTTTTCATTTTTTCCTTTGAATTGAGGGCATTCCTTCTGGTTAGCATAGTGATTCCTCAATAAATTTACTGAATGAAGAGCCTATGGGACTATATGAACACTAGGAAATGAGAAACAATAACTTCAAGGTTAGAATGCATTAAAATAATAGTGTTTAAAATCTTGTGCATGTGGTAAAGACTATTGATGGATGCCTATCACTCACCCCTTTATCCCTTCAGCTTCCAAATAATATAGAAAGACCCACAGCACCAGCCAAACAGGGAACAAAGATTCAGCTTTGTCAGCCGGCCAGCAGAGTGCCCAATAACTCCCAAAAAACAGTAAGAAGTTGCATTAGAGAACACCACTAGGGGGGCCAGGCACAGTGGCTCATGCCTGTAATCCCAGCATTTTGGGAGGCTAAGGCAGGAGGATCGCTTGAGGCCAGGAGTTGGAGACCAGCCTGGGCAACATAGCAAGACCTCTGTCTCTACAAAAAAAAAAACATCAGAAAAATTGGCAAGGAGTGGTGGTGTGCACCTGTAGTCCCAGCTACTCGGGAGGCCAAGGCAGGAGGATCACTTGAGCCCGGGAGTTTGAGGTTGTAGTGAGCTATGATGCTCACTGCACTCTAATCTCAGCAACAGAGCAAGACCCTGGCTCAAAAAAAAAAAAAAAGAAAGAAAGAACGAATAAACATCACTAGGATCCAAGGCTCAATGTGAGGTGCCTAGATCTAGCCATCTGCCTTTTTTTTGTGGGGGGGTACACCTGCTTCTGAGGAGAGTTGGGTCTACAGAGCTGACCTCAAGTCACATATCTAACCAGATGCATGGCAAATAGCCTGTTTGGCTCACACCCCCAGGCAAAGGCAGAACAGAAGGTACAAAAAGGCAAGAGATGAGCCATACATTGTCTTTCCAGTGAAGTGCCCAAACCCCTGGTAAAAGCATGGCACATAATGTCCCGGTTGCTTACAATAACTTGGTTTATTTAACATACCCTAATTTTCTCTGTAAATGTGAAGACAAGGTCATCTGCTCTAACAAATCCCAAAGCTACTCCTCCTCCCACATTCCCTACTTCAGTAAATAGCTCGATCTTCATCTATTTGCCCAAGCTGGGATCCTTGATCTTTTTCCCTCAACCCAGGCTCCAAGCCTGTCCATTCTGCCTCTTTAATAAACTCATGACCCATCCAGCTTTCTTCATTCTATAGGTATCACTTGCTTGGTCTCAATCTTTACAATTTCTTGCTTGTGTTACTGAAACTACAATCAGTCTGATCATTCTCCCCCCAACCCAGTGGCCACACTAATGCCACAAAAGTCTTTTTAAAACACAACTGTTTTTAAAAATCTAGTATGATCATAACACTCCCTGCTTAGACCCCGCCAGCCCTCAGGGTAGGATTCACACTCCTTACGATAGCCTACCCATCCTCTATTAGTGGTATCTGCCCACCCTACTGCCCCATCCCTCATCTCTATCCTCTCTGCCCATATCTTCCTAAATCTCCCTGCTTGTCTCCTCACTGCTGGGCCTTTGTACGAGCCACAGATTCTGCCTAACTTGCTTTTCCTCCTCCTTCCCCTGGCTAACTCTAATTAGTCCTTCAAGATGCAGCTCAGATGCCTCTTCTTCCAGGAAGCCTTCTCTTTCTGCCCCAACAGCCCCCATGTGGGTTAGGAGCCCCTTACACCTGTTTTCATTACACAACTTCACATACCTAGATCACAGTACTCATCACATGGTTTTGGGAATTCTGTCTCTAGTTTGCTGTCTCCCTGCAAGATTTTAGCAGCTTAGAGGTAAGAACCATTTCTTAACCAAATTTCTATTGAGCAAGCCACACAGTAGGAATCTGATTTTTTTTTTCTTTTTTACTAAGAATGTAGGTGGGATAGAGGATATACATAAAGAGAGCATAAACACATTGTTCAGCCACTGTAGGAAACAGGAAAAAGAACAGGAACAAAGAACAGAACTGCCTGATACTCCTGAGGGACAAGTTTACATAGGAATCCATGAATTTGCAAAGCATTAATCCAAATGGGTGTGTGATTTTTTCTCTAGATGTGCTCAGCAATCTGAGTGTAGAAAAAAACGGTGAATGGTTGGCCTGACCCAATAGGTATTGTACTGTCTGAGGTAGGACAAAGGAGTGGGTAAGTTTAAAGTGATGGATACAAAAGGAAGAAAAATAACAGATACAGAGGGAAGGTGGGGAAAACATTTATTAATATTTAAAATCTTATCTTGATAAATTTTATTATACTATGAATTTTTGATCACTTTACATATCAAACGAGATGCTAAGAACTAGAATAGGGTATACACTTAAGTTGAGAGTCTTATTCTTTAAAAATACAAAGAGATATTCTTTGGAGGGGGCGTAGAGGGACATGGAAGGAGTCAATTACCTCTGTTAGCAGATTCTTATAAAATTAAAGTCCATATGTACTTTAAACACTAACTTTTCTATTATAAGGTTAAACATAAATTTTTCCCTATTATCTTTTTACAAATTACACATTGTCAATGTACCCACACAAAAAATGTGGTTTTACCTGAAATATCTGTAGCCTGTTGCTAGCTTCTTGGGGTGGAATATTTGGAACCATGGGCCCTTCCTGTAAGGAATAATATAATCTCCATTTTCATTCTTAATCATATATATTTGTCAGACTATTGGGTTTATCTATTATTTCCTTTTAAATAAATAAGCATTATTTTTAATTTAAGTGATCTAACTTTGTCCTGTACTTGAAGCTTTCTTTTTTTTTTTTGGTAACAGCTTTATTGAGATGTAATTCACATACTACACAATTCACCCATTTAAAGAGCACAGTTCAAAGGTTTTTAGTATATTCACAGAGTTGTACAACCATGACTACAATCGATTTTAGAACATTTTCATCACTCCAGCCTCCATTCGTTTTTAAATGACCTTGACACAGCTAATAAAAAATGTGACAAAATTACATCTGTATGAAGTACGTACCATGGGAGCCCTGTTGAATTCCATTTACAATTATAAATGATGATGTCATGATAGTGCATTAGAATAACTGACACAGAGTCTGAGCGCAGCCTCCTATTACTAATTGTTCAGCCCAATATGGAAATAGAGACAAACATAAGTTAAATACTCGGAAGAAGCAGAAGGCAATCTCTGGTGGCCATAAGCTGGAACATGATTGCAAAATAATCCTCAAAAAAGAGTCCCCAAAATAATCAAAGGAACAAAAGAATTTACTATATGGTGACATTAAAATGACAAGGGCTATTTCCCATTGAAAAATGAAGGATATTAAGAATATTAACATGGTCTGTACAATCATGAATATTATAGATATGCTAAATAATAGACCAAATTCCCAATATAATATCTTGTGAAAAAGGTAAAATGAGACACAATAAAATTTTAAAGAGTTTATTTGAACACAGAGCAATTCATGAATCAGGCAGCTCCAAACCAGGAGTGGCTCAAGAGCTTCACTGCAGAAATGTAAGGCACAGGCTTTTATAGAGTGCATACAGAAGTAATACAAAGAAAATATTTGATTGGTTATGGTTATAAAGTTGCCTTCTTCTCTATCCTACCAGAAAGTCCCTAGTTATATAATTATAGGTTTATTTGCTGCTTCTGACTGGTTGAGCTTAAGTTCTATTTTTCTTTAATATAGACATGTATAAAAATATAGTTTGTTAAGTTGCACTTATGTCTGCAAATCATGCAAGGTTAGGTCACTTAAGATGCCTAACTGGCTTTGTCTGTTCAGGGATTCATCAGGCCTGGTTTCCGTTTTAATTTACTTTAGCAATAGAATGACAGGACAAATCAAAAGAATTAAGTTTAGTACATGTAAAAATAAAAGCATTATATAAGTAGCACCAAGGGCCTTAAACCATCTTATGAATACAGATCCCTTATGACCACTATAAGAAAGAATATTTTAGGGGAGCATATCCAATTTTGAATTTAAGTTCAAGGAGGTCAACATTATCGGTCAGAATACCAGGTTGAGTAGCCTGTGTGGGACTGACCCAGAATGACATTTATTATTTATTTTCAGTGGCCCTTTTGGTTCTCTAAAAGTTAATGAAAATGCAAAATTAGTTGCATAATACCCTGGTATTAAGGCGTTTATAGTTTCTTACAGCCTTCCAAAAACCATATCACATTTTCCACCACAAGAATTCTGGCCCTGTGGAAGGATGAAACCAGACCTTTTGGTTTTTCCATAATCTCCAAAGTTATTGCTCCTTTTAACAGTAAAATCTGCTTTCTTTCTCTATAAGATGTGCTTAAAAGATCAGCTATCCCTTTTTTCTGATAGGTACAAATATGTAAATATAGCCTCTTACATACAACATACCTATTTCTCAAGGCTCATCACTTTCACGTCATACAAACATACCACAGAACATTTTAACACACAGCAAGCAAATACTTAAATTACCAACTCATATGCTTCTGCAAAGTTTACCACGTCCTCACGAAAAACTTCCACAGACTCAAGTAGATTACTTTTAAACTTTGGCTGCACTTGAACTAGTTCATCTTGTACAGAAACCTAGAATAAAAAAAATAATATTCAACATGAGAATGAAAGTAACACATTAAAAATGAAAACAACAATTCTATCCCAGCAGGTTTATCTCACAGATGTCCTATATGAACAAAGATGGCTCTGTTTGTAATAAAATACATTAACAACCCAAATGCACTTACAGGTGACTGAAATCATTCTAGTTTGTGACTCAAGAAGTAAAGTCATTTTCTCTGTAACTGTGGTTAGCAAAAAGTTTTCTGGCTGATCCAGCCCAGGCCATTGCTTTGGCTAGGGAAAGAGTTACTATTACTGGCCCAGTCTGGGTCACACGCTATCTCTGGGGCCAGGACAAGGTCTGGGATTAGCAATTTCTAATAGGTTCACATGGCTTCAGTGGTTGGAGCAATTCCCTGAAAGAAAGTAGTATTACTCTAGATATATATTTATAAAAATATAGCATATATCCTCCACAATGGTCTTGAAAGCTTCTGATTAAACTCTCCAATAATAATAGCTGGCACTTACATAATGCTTACCATATGCCATGCTCTGTACATCTGTTAACTCATTTTCTCTTCATAACAACTCTAGGTAGTAAATCATATTATGCTAATATTATGCCTGTTCTACAGGCAAGGAAATTGAAGCAGAGAAATCCCCAAAATCCCAGCACCAGTGCGAGGCAAAGTCATGATTCAAAACCTCGCAGTGTGGTTCCAGGGCCCCTGCTCTTAACTGTTCTCAGCAATATCATCTATCTATAGGTTGGAATAGATTTAAGTTTAATGGTGATTATAGTGTAGAACAGTCTATCTCTACTAAAGGATGGGTCAGTGGGTTTAACACTAACAGTTAAAGAGATAAAAAACAACCTAAGTAAATCTTTTCCATTGAAAAATAACAGAAAATTAGGTTTCACTAAATCTCAATGCAGAGTTCCCCATTTCTTTTCTAAGACTCACTCCCCTAACTAACCAGCAAGCATTTTTCAAAGTAAGCTATTAGTTGATATTGAATATGAATTTAAAAAAACATGAGTATTAAAAAAGTATTTTATATACATTACCTCAAGTGAGCCCCACAACTGCATAAAAAAATTATTAATATTCCTAAGTGACCACATGAAGAAATTGAGAACAAACATTATTAACTTGTATAAGATCATCCAATTTACTGGTTGGCAGAGATGCAGTCATAAGCCATGACCCCAATTTCAGTTCTGTGTCCTTGCTACTGTGCCTTGCTTCAATATCAGTGACAAATCTTTCCATAAACAAGAAATTTTAAGCCAATGTCCAATTTGATTAATATTCAATAAAATTCAGTATAATTAAAGAAAGTGAACCATCCCTTGGAGTTCATTTTTAATGTCTAACTTGTGGTGTGTAGATGTTTACCAACTTTAAAAATGCTTAGAGAAATTGATAACTATAAATGCCTACACTAAAAGAAAAAACATCTCAAATCTGTAACCTAACCTTAATAAACTAGGCAAAGAAGAACAAACTAAACCCAAAGCAATCAGAAGGAAGGAAACAATAACAACTAGAGCACAAATAAATGATAGAGAGAATAGAAAAACAACAGAGAAAACAACAAACCAAAAGTTTCTTCTTTGAAAAGATTGACAAAATTGACAGACCTATACCTGGACTAACCAAGAATAAGGAAGACTCTTCAAATGACTAAAATTCCGAATGAAAGAAGGGTCATCACTACCAGCCTTATAGAAATAAAGAGCAAGTGTTACAGTTCTTTTAGAATTTGTCTAGCAGGTTTTCCAGTCCTCACCAGAAGACCCATCTCATATGTGTACATATACAAAAGAAAGAAAGAAAGAGCATTATAAGGACACAACCAACAGAGTGAACAAGCAACCTACAAAACGGGAGAAAACATTTGCAAGTCACATAACCGATAAGGGGTTAATATCCAGAATATATAAAGAACTCCAACAACTCAACAACAAAAAGACAAACACCCTGATTAAAAAATGGGCAAAGGACCCGAATTTCTCCAAAGAAGATACACAAATAGCCAACAAGAATATTTTAAAAAATGCCAATATCACGAATCATTAGGAAAATATAAATCAAAACCTCAACAAGATACCACCCCACCCATTAGGATGGCTACTATCAGGGAAACAGAAAATAACAAGTTTTGGCAAAAATGTGAAGAACTTGAAACCCTTATGCACTGTTAGTGGCAATGTAAAATGGTGCAGCCACTACGGAAAAGAGTATAGCAGTTCTTCAAAAAATTAAAAATAGGGCCAGATACAATGGCTCACACCTGTAATCCCAGCACTTTAGGAGGCCAAGGCAGGAGGATCACTTGAGACCAGGAGTTCAAGACCAGCTTGGGCAATATGGCAAGACCCTCATCCCTACAAAAAAGTTTTTTAAAAAAAATTACCCAGGCATAGTGGTGCATGCCTGTAGTTCTAACTACTCAGGAGGCTGAGGCAGGAGGATCATTTGAGCCCAGGAGTTTGAGGTTGCAGTAAGCTATGATCGGGCCACTGCACCCTAGCCTGGACAACAGAGTGAGACCCTGCCTCTAAAAAATTAAAAATTAAAAGTAGGATTACTTAGAATTAATATATGATCCAGCAATTCCACTTCTGAGTATATATCCAAAAGAATTAAAAGCAAGTCACAAAGAAATATTTGTACACCTACGTTCATAGTAGCATTATTCACAACAGCCAAAAGATAGAAGCAACCCAAGTATCCACTGATGGATGAATGGATAAACAAAACGTGGTACATACATGTAATGGGACATTATTCAGCCTTAAAAAGAAAGGAAATTCTGGCATATGCTACAACATGGATGAACATTGGGGTCGTTACTCTAAGTGAGATAAGCCAGTCACAAAGAGACAAATATTGTATGATTCCACTTATATGAGGTACCTAGAGTAGTCAAATTCATAGAGACAGAAAGCAGAATGGTGAGTATCAGGGGGCAGGGGGAGGGGGAAATGGAGAGCTATTTAATGGGTATAGAGTTTCAGTTTTGCAAGATGAAAAATTCTGGAGATTGGTTGCACAACAATGTGAATATACTTAACACTATTAAAATATACACTTACAATGGTAAATTTTTTTAATATGGCAAATTTTATGTTATGTGCATTTTGCTACATTTTTTTTTCTTTTTGAGACAGAGTCTCACTCTATTGCCTGGGGTAGAGTGCAGTGGCACCATCATAGCTCACTGCAACCTCAAACTCCCGGGCTCAAGCGATCCTCCTGCCTCAGTCTCCCAAGTAGCTGGGACTATAGGCACGTGCCACCACACCTGGATAATTTTTCTATTTTTTGTACAGATGGGGTCTCACTATGTTGCTCAGGCTGGTCTTGAACTCCTGGCCTCAAGCAATCCTCCTGCCTCGGCCTCCCAAAGTGCTAGGATTACAGGCATGAGCCAATGTACCCAGCCTTAAAAAGCTTAGTTCAAAGCTACAGTAATCAAAACAGTGTGGTACTGGCATAAGGATAGACATATAGGACAACAAAATAGAATTGAGAGTCTGAAATAAACCGTTACATTTATGGCCAATTGATTTTCAACAAGGTTGCCAAGACAATTCATTGGGGAAATGATAGTTTTTTCAATAAATGATACTGAGAGATAACTGGATATCCACATGCTTTTGCATGAAGTTGGATATCTAACTTATATAAAAATTAATTCAAAATGTATCAGAGACCACACATTATACACATGCATAAGCAAACTTGGGAGTAAATCTTCATAACCCTGGATTGGGCAATGGTTTCCTAGATATGATACCAAAAACACAAGCAACAATAAAAACAAAAATAGGTAAATTGGACTTCACAAAATTAAAAACTTTTGTGCTTCAAAAGACCGCCAATAAAGTGAAAAGACAGCCCACAGAATGAGAGAAAATATTTGCAAATCATATATCTGACAAGGAACTTGAACCCAAAACATATAAAGAACTTTTATTAATATAACTCAAAAATAAAAAGACAAATAACCTAATTTAAAAAACAAGCAAAGGCTTAAAATTCACATTTCTCCAAAGAAGATATACAAATGACCAATAAAATGCCCACATGAAAAGATGTTCAATATCATTAGCCATCAGGAAAATGAAATACTGGTACATGGAACAATATGGATGAACCTTGAAGAATTATGCTAAGTGAAAGAAGCCAGTCATAAAAGACCACATGTTGTATGATTCCATCTACATTAAATGTCCAAAAAAGGAAAATCCACAGAGATAGAAAGTACACTAGTGGTTGCCAGGGCTAGGGTAAGAGGTAGAATGGGGGGTGATTGCTAATGGATACAGGATTTCTTTTGGGATTGACGAAAATGTTCTAAAATTAGATGATGATAGTGGTTATTCAACTCTGTGAATATACTAAAAACTACTGAACTGTATACTTTAAAATGGTAAATTTTATGGTATGTATATTATATCTCAATAAAACTGTTAAAATAATATACAGTCATATGTTGCTTAACAATGAGGATATGTTGAGAAATGCATCATTAGGCGATTTTGTTATGCAGGCATCAGAGTGTACTTACACAAACCTAGATGGTATAGCCACTACACACCTAGGCTGTATGTTACAGCCTATTGCTCCTAGGCTACAAACATGTACAGCATGTTACTGCACTGAATACTGTAGGCAACTGTCACACAATGGTAAGTATTCATGTATCTAATGCTGTCTAAACATAAAAAGATACAGTAAAAATTCGGTATTATAATCTTATATTAATATTATAAGACAATCATACATGCAGTCTGTCATTGAAACATCATTATGTATAATGAAAATAACTGTATATTAAGCATTTAAAAAGTTTGAAATACATTTTTTTCCTGAAGATAGTGACTTAATGAAAAATAAGATACTTAAATTTGTACTTACAGCTTTGCTCTGCAATTTGTTGAAAGAGTATCTCAAGGTATCAACTGCTTCTGATTCTTCTTTGGTTACTTCAACTTCAAATCTATTTAAAATAGCATAGGCTTCCTGCAGAGTAGACATGGAGTTCAGAAATATCATAAGGGAAAGCAATTGCCAAATGATTTAGATGCCTTCTAGAAACATGTTCCTATGTCTTAGAGGAAGACAACATATACTAGAAGAGTGGTTTCCAAAATTAAATGTGTATGAAAAGTAACTTTAGATTCTCACTGACTACCAGATATTGACTCTAGATCATAGGCTCTGAAATCCGTATTTAACAGGCACCTAGGTGATTCTGATGGAGATGTAGGCAGATCAAACTGAGAGATACTATCCTAGAAAATATCCCTAGAATCATTTTCTGTCTCTCTCTCCTCCTTGATCTTGTGTCAACACCATGCAAGACAATTTCTCATACTCTGTTAAAACAGGGGTTGGCTATATAAGGAATGGAATGAAATGATGATATGGGAGATACTCCAAAAAAAAAAGAAACTTGAATCATCCAAGGGGTGGACTGGCAATTGGCTTCACCAAAAGAATGTTTGCTGAAGAATTAAGCTTCTGCAGTCAGAAAAAAAAATGATAATTTATTAAATCTTGAGAAACAAGTGGTCAGCATCCAGAATTACCAAATACTAAGATTTTTAAAAGTAGTAAAAGTACGAAGTTCATTCGCTACCAAAGAGTATAAACTCTAAATGGGTTCAGGAAAGCATAGAAGAGTCATAGCGTCGGGTACCAAGAGGAGGCAGTGGAGGTGGCAATTCCCCAGATATTGCAGGCAATAAGGGAGTACATGGTTTATAGAGAAAAAAACAATAATAAAACTAATTACAAATCTGGTTTTTATTATCACCATGAGTCAGAAATTCTAAATAATATTAATCATAAAATACTTGTGATAAACAAAATAATGGACTCCCCAACGTTGTCACGTCCCCAAACCTGTGAATATATTGCCTTATATGGCAAAAGGGACTTTGCAGATGTGATTAAGTTAAGAAGCTTGTGATGGGGAGAGGACCCTGGATTAACCAGGTGGGCCCAATGTAATCACAAAGGTCCATACAAGGGAAAGAGGGAGGCAGGAAAGGCAGAATCAAACAAGATATGATGACAGAAACAGAAAGACAGGTAGGAATCATGCCATTGCTGGAAGGAGCCATGAGCCAAGGAAGGTGGGCAGACTTTAGAAGCCAGAAAAGGCAAGGAATGCATTCTCCCCTAGAGCCAGCCTCCAGAAGCAACACAGCCCTGTTGATATCGTGATTTTAGCCCCATAAGACCTATTTTTGGACTTCTGATCTCTAAAACTACAAGATAATAAATTTATGTTATTTTAAGCCATTAAGTTTGTGATAACTTCTTATAGCAGCAATACGAAACTAATACAGTACTCTTTCCTAAAAACATCTTTTGTTGATATAAGTACCAACAGTTTACTGTTGAGCCTGGGTGTACTGTTCCCACCATACTGCCATGGTATGCCACTGGTCATGAGTGAGACCTGTAACTGGTTTCTAAGGCAAGCCAAAGATATTTGGAGAACTTGCCTAATATGTCGGGATTAACATGAGAAAGTGCAACCATTTCTTTCTATAAAATGTTGGTGCCAGTACCAAAAATTGAACACTGTCTAGCCAGTACAGCATTAATATAGTTATATTCCTTCATATACTTTTCACTGTTGACAATTGTCAAAATACCCCCAAAGACATCAACATCAGAAAGGGGAAATAGGCAGATTATGCCATATAATAGATGAAGGAACATGTTAAAGAACCACTTTTTTAGTGTGTCTCTATTTGCCCCCCCATAAAGCATTTCAAGAAAGAAAAATGTAATCATTTCTTACTTCAATTGGTCCCAAAGTCATGTCCATCTGGATTTCATTATCACGGATACAAGACAAGGCTTCCATTGCAAATCTGACATCATCTAAATCACGAATAGGTCTAGACAACTTTTTCAAGTATTCATTAATAAATGTAATCATATCTGACATTTTCTTTTTATATTCTTCATTCAAATATCGACACAGTAACATCTTCCATGCCTTAGCCTCAATTGATAAGGCCAATTTCATTGGCTCTGATGAAGACAAGAAAAGATGAAAATAGAATACAAACGGCATTCTGAAACGATTCACTTTATGTGTAATCTGAGCATTTGTAACTGCACTACCAATTTGGTAGTCACTAACCGCATGTGGCTATTGAGCACTTGAAATGTGGTTATTCTGAATTCGATGTGCTGGAAGGTTACTACTAGATTTTGAAGACTTACTTTCCATCCCCGTGGGGATACATGAGGGCTGTCTGCAAAGTACCCAGCCATTGTTAATATAATTTACAATCCTCCTACCTCCTAGTACCTGGGACTACAGGTGCGCACCACCATGCCCAGCTTATGGTTGCTTTTTGTATGAAGGGTCATAGTGCTAACCATTATAAGAAGACTAATGGAAAATTTTTTAAATAGAGTACAGTTTCCAAAACTCTACAGAAGTTCCTGTAACTATTTAATTTGAGGAAGAATCTCAAGTACTTGAGGGGAAATCCCCAAATTCTACATGAAATCCCCTCAAGTATTTGTGATTCTTCGTCAAATTGAATATTTCCTTTTTTTTATTATTTTCTCATTCTATCACCCAGGCTGGAGTGCAATGGTGTGATCATAGCTTACTACAGCCTCAAACTCCTGGCTCAAGTGATCCTCTTCCCAAGTAGCTAGGACTACAGGTACACCACCACACCTGGTTGATTTTTCTTTCTTTTTTTTTTTTTAGAGATGGGAGTCTCACTATGTTGCCCAGGCTGGTCTTGAACTTCTGGCCTCAAGCCATCCTCCTGCCTCAGCCTACCAAGTCACTAAATCCTCTTTTGGTAGTTATAACAACAGGATTTAATATTTATCGAACATCAACTATTTGCTGGGTACTACGCTAAGCGTCTCATATAAAGCAGTTCATGAAGTAGATACTGTCATTATCACCAGCAGAGGAAATGGAGGTTAAAGAGGTCAAGAAGTCAAATTCGAGAGCCACAGTTACATTAACTCCTTAAGGATACATCTGAAAATCTACTTAAGATAGATAATTCATGTAAAATAGGTTGTTCAAATATCATCTGAGAATAAAACCTTCCCACAACCTCAGGACAAGACTTACTGTTCTGTAACCATAGTAACAATTAACCACCACAACCAGTTTTAAACCCAAACCATAGACCAATTCACCTCAGTTCTCATACTTTTGCAAGCCAATCAGTGTCAGCCCCTTTCCTCTGAATGTCAACTAATCAGGAAAGACATACGCCAATTAACTGCCTCTGACTGCCAACCAATCACCAGCAGTCTCACCTGAGTACACATCCTTCTACAGATGGTGTCAACCTATTTACATCCACAGTCCTTGAACCCCATGCTGCCCAGATGCCCTATGTAAGACCAGCAGTCTGCCCTGCTGGGAACGCTGTGCCTGACCAGAACAGCTCTTCCTTCTTATAGTAAGCAATAAAGTCATCTCAGTCTTTATTAAGTGGTTGTCTCATCATCCTTTGATACTCTGATCCCAAACAGATCAAGTTCTCAGGAGACCTCACACTGTCTGACTCCTATCTGGTGCACACAACCCCTCCTCACAGTAACCTAAAAGAGAATTTCACCTGTAGTTTAAGCCATTTGCCATGTGAGGAATCAGCCTGTGTAGTGCGTGTGTGTGCGCGTCTGTGTGTGTGTGTGTGTGTGTGTGTAAAGAATATTGATGACCCAGAACTATTTAACATTTATAATATTATACCAAGGTAGCTTAATAACTGCTTGCTAAATACAGTAAGATTTCATGCAAAAATATAGATGCTTTACATAGCACAAATTTTTTAAATACCTGTATGTAATTCAAGTGCTCCTACAATAATAATTGGCTTCAAATCATCAATTTCCTGTTCAAAAGTAGCATAATGTAGAATTTCTGATCTGATTTCTGTCAGAGAGGGGTTGTTAGCCAAAAACTCCTATAGTAAGGGAATAGTTAATATTTCCTTTAATTTTTTAACAATATAAATCTTACACTGAATAATTGTTAAATTAGAAAACTGTTTTATATATACTTTCACACTTGTACGTGCTATGGGGCCAGTGGCTGGGTAAAGAGCGAGATATCTGGTAGCACTGGGAGAGGAGCTACGAGAGTCTACTGTGAATGGTTATTCAGAACTCTAAAGTTTCCTTGAGCCTCTAACCAAAAATACAGCTGTGTCTACATATGTGTGACACCCCCTTGAATACTTGGCCTCTGGACAGTGTCTGGCACATAACTGGTACTCAATTGTTTAAGGGAATTAAACAAAATCTGTCTGAAGCCTCATTTTTATCAACTGCCTCAGTGTATCCATGTGGGAATCACACCAGCTAGAACATGTCGGGTGCTTGGCATTTATAGGTCCAGGGCCTCTGCTCAGTCCACCCTCAAGAGTTCGAGACAGTTAAAACACAAACAACAACACAAGTAGAGGAAATACACCTTCACTTTCACATCTCGGTCCTCTGTCCAGAGAGTCTTATACTTTTGAAAGTCCTGCAGGGCCTCATGAGCCGCCTTTCTTAGAGAATTCACAGAGGAAGAGAGGAGGAGGACCAACTTGGAGATATCCTTGTGCTCTGCTACACCCGGGTAGAAATTCTTCAGCTTCCTTGCAGGAATAATTTCTTCAAAAGATTCTGAAAACATGTTTTTGTACTATAAATAACTTCTATATGCAATTTTATTATCGATTTTCATATCTATAATTTTTAAAATTGTATTTTCTTAAAGACTCTCCCTCCAAGTAATTAAGAGCTTCCCAAGTAATTAGGGCTATTTTCTTGCTACCTTCACTTATTAAACTATTGTGTTAGATTTTGAGATCTAGATTTCTTTAATCTGGAAGAACTGTGTTATTCAGAGAGAAGAACTGTGTTATTCAGAGAGAAGAACTGAAAGACACTGATTAAAACCCCCCAAATTTTAAAAAGTCCTTTAAGAAAAGGCTAAAAGAGTTGAAATTCCTACCCTGTGGAACAGCATATGGTTAAAGGAGAGACATCATATTTACTACCCAAATGACTTAGGCCAGCTATTTAATCTTCATGGATGATTCATGTGAGGATTAAATGAGACCCCCTGTGTTCATCTTCAGCTCAGCATCTAGTATATAGAGATCATGCAGTAACTGTTACCACTTCTATAAACACCTCTTGACAAAACAAGTCTGATCATGTCATTGCCTTGATTGAAAATTCTCAACTATTCTCCATCAAGCAGAAACCATACAGATACTCTTATATGGCCCACATAGCACTTTATTTTTTTTAACACAGTATTAACATTAAAAATCATGACATTTCACATGAAATTCCAGATTTCCAGCCTTTCTTTTAAAATGGTATAATCTTGTAGTACGGGGCCCATGTTCCTCTGTGGCAACAGTTAGCTGAAGCTGACTGGTGTCTGTTGAATATATCACAGTCCCCTCTAAGCCCAGGCCACTCATTTGCTCTTTTATTTTGTCTTATATTTAAAAAATATTCAAGTACAAATGTCTTTTTTATAGAATGCCTTTTTTTCCTTTGGGTAGATACCCAGTAATGGGATTGCTGGATCCAATGGTAGTTCTACTTTTAGTTCTTTGAGGTATCTCCATACTACTTTCCATGGAGGTTGTACCAGTTTGCAGTCCCACCAACAGTGTATAAGCGTTCCTATTTCTCCGTATCCATGTCAACATCTGTTGTTTTGGGACTTTTTGATAAAAGCCATTCTCACTGGAGTTAGGTGATATCTCATTGTGGTTTTGATTTGCATTTCCCTGATGATTAGAGACTCTGAGCATTTTTTCATATGTTTATAGTCTATCTTCTTTTGAAAAGCTTCTGTTCATGTCTTTTGCCCACTTTTTAATGGGGTTGTTTGATGTTTTCTTGCTGATTAGCTTGAGTTCTTTGTAGATTCTGGTTATTAGCCCTTTATTGGATGTATAGCATGCAAATACTTTCTTCCCATCCTGTAGATTGTCTATTCGCTCTATTGATTGCTTTATTGGCTGTGCACAAGCCTTTTAATTTAATCAAGTCCCATTTATTAATTTTTGTTGTTGCTGTGATTGCCTTTGGGGTCTTCTTCATAAATTCTTTTCCTAGGCTGATATCTAGAAGAGTTTTTCCAACACTTTCTTGTAGAATTCTTATGGTTTCATGCCTTAGGTTTAAGTCTGTTATCCATCATGAGTTAATTTTTGTGAGTGGTGAGAGGTGCAGATCCTGTTTTGGTCTTCTACATGTGGCTATCCAATTTGCCCAGCACCATTTATTGAATAGGGATTCTTTTCCCCATTGTATGTTTTTGTCTGCTTTGTCAAAGATCAAAGGGCAATATGAGGATTGTTTTGTATCTGGGTTCTCGTTCTGATCCATTGGTCTATGTCTCTGTTATTGTACCAGTACCATGCTGTTATGTTTCTTGTAGTATAGCTTGAAGTCTGGTAAAGTGATGCCACCCAACTTGTTCTTTTTGCTTAAGGTTGCTTTGGCTATTCGGGTCTTTTTTGGTTTCATACAAAGCGCAGAATAGTTTTTCTAGATCTGCAAATAAGGACATTGGTGTTGTAATGGGGATTGCATTGAATCTGTATATCACTTTGGTTAACTTTTGAAGAGCAAAAGTTTTTAATTTGGATGAAGAACAACTTATCAATTTTTTTCTTTTCTGGATCATGCTTTTGCTGTAATATCTAAGATATCTTGTCTAACCCCAAATCACAAAACATTTCTGTGTTTTATTTTAATTTTTTATAGTTCTTGTGTAATTCACATTGAGTTAAGCTGTGTGTATAGTGTGAGGTAAGGGTCCAACTTTTTTTTCCATCATTATTTGTTGAAAACACTATCTGCTCCCCCCTTAAATTGACCTGATATCTTTGCAGAAAGTCAACTGACTAGAAATTTAAGAGTTTATTTCTGGATTTTCTATTCTGACCCATTGATCTATCTGTCTGTCCTTAGGCTGACACCACACTATTTGGATAACCGGAGCTGTACAGTAAGTTTTGAAATCAAGTAGTATAAGTTCTCTTGCTTTGTTCTTCTTTTTCAAAATTTTTTGGCTATTATAAGTCCTTTTGAATTCCCCTATTCCCTATTCAAATTTTAGGATCAATTTATCAATTTCTGAAAAAAAGCCTTCTGGGATTTTGATAAGAATTGCATTAAATCTATAGATCAATTTGGAGAGAATTGGCAACTTATCAATATTGGATCTTCCAATCCATGAATATGATGTATCTATCCATGATGTAACTTTCCACAATGTTTTGTAGTTCCTGGTGTACAAGTCTTATACTTCTTCTGTTAAATTTGTTTTATTCTTTTTGATACTATTGTATCAAGAAAACAAAACTGTTTTCTTAATTTCATTTTTGGATTGTTCATAGCTAAAATTTAGAAATATAATTGACTTTTGCATATTGGTTTTGTATACTGAAGTCTTGTTGAATTCATTTATTAGTTCTAATAGTTTTTTTGTGTGGGGATGGATTCCTTAGGATGTTTTTACATACAAGATGATGTCATCTGCTAATAATGACAGTTTTACTTCTTTCTTTCCAATCTACATATCTTTGATATTTTTTACTTATCTTAATCCATTTGGTAGAACCTCCAGTGTAATGTTGAACAGATGTGGTGAGAACTAGCATTCTAATTCTTGACTTTTTCCTGATCTTAGGGGGAAATAATTCAGTATTTCACCATTAAATATGATGTTAGCTACAGGTTTTACTTAGATGCCCTTTATCAGATTGAGGTTGTTCAATTCTGTTCCTAGATTGTTGAGCATGTTTATCATGAAAGGGTGTTGGATGTTGTCAAATGTTTTTTCTGTGTCTATTGAGATGAACATGAGTTTAATATGGTGCATTTTAGGATATTAAGCCAACCTTGCCTTTCTGGGATAAACCCCATTTGGTTACTGTATATACTCCCTTTTATATATTGCTGGATTCAGTTTGCTAATATTTTATTAAGTATTCCAGCATGGTTGTTTAAATTTAATGGTCTTTTAAAGATGTTTTTAAATATAAATAAGTCAAATTTAAATATCTTTTCTTCTATGGTTTTAGCTTTGTATGTTTTGAGAATCCTTCCCTACCTTGATGTCATAAATATATTGTCCTGTATTTTATTCCAAAAGTGTTATACAATAGATAGAATAGTGTTATAGAATATAGAATAGTAGGTATGGTTAAATTTAAGTTATAAATGTACCTTAAATAAGATTTAAGTTTTTTCAATAGGGATAAAATTCCCTAGCACCATTTATTACATAGTACATTCTTTCCCAACTGATTTGCAATTCCACCTATGTCATGTATCTAATATTCATATATATGAGTGTTTCTACACCCTCTGTCCTGTTCCGTTGATATGTTATCTATTTTTAGACCATTAAAATATTTTCATCATTAATCTGGCTTTGTCGTATGCCTTGCTATATGGAAGGGCAGTGGCCCCTACCTCGTTTTTCTGCACCAATTTTTCTTGGCTATTTTTGGCTCTTTGTCCTTCCATATAATTTGTTACTGACACACAATAATTGTACCTATTTATGTAGTACATAGTGATATTTTGATACATATAATGTATAGTGATCAGATCAGGGTTATTAGTATATCCACCATCTCAAATATTTATCATTTCTTTGTTCAATATCCTCCTTCTAGCTATTTGAAACTATATATTATTAACTACAGTCATCTTACAATGGTATAGAATTCCACATAATTTTACAATCAAATTTACAAATCAAGTTGACAAATAATAGAAAAAAATTCTGTTGTGATTTCTCCAGAATTGTATTGAATTTGTAGATTAACCAAAGACTTGACTTCTTCATGACTTCTTCATGATTGCTATCTTCCATTATGTCATTCAGTAATAATCATTTTCTCCAAAAATGCTGTGTAAATAATTTTTTACATTTATTTGTTAAGTACCTTATGGTTTGTGGCTAGTGAAAAATCTTTTTTTTCTATTACATTTAATTGAATTACTGGTGATTGTAGAAATACTTTTTTTTCCTGTATGTCGGTCTTTTACAAATAAACATTACTGAACTTATTCATTCTAAAAGTCGCTTGTAGATTTCTTGGATTTTCTATGTCTGATCTTTAAACAAGGGCTATCTTAATCTTCCTCTTCAATTCTTATTCTCACTTTTTCTTATCTTATTTCATAAAGAGGATCTTCAGCAAAATATTGATTAAAAGTGATAATAGCAGGCTTCCTTGTTTATTTTTCATTTTATTGGGAATGGAATATATCTGAGTGTTTTCACAAATATCATTATCAGAAAATCCTTCATATTCCTAGTTTGCTAAGAGGATGTATTTAGGTATATATGTAGGTGAGTTAAATATATCATACTTACAGAAGCATATATAAAACACATTGTTCAAAAAGAATAAGAAGTATATAAAACATATATTAAAGAAGAAGAAAAAATGAATTCCAACGTACTCACCTTCCGGGTTAAGAATAGAAGGCCCCCAATACATCAGTCCTCTCGGGGGCCCCTGCCAATCCCCTCCCTTACTCCCAGAGGTAACCGTTACTCTGAATTTTCTTTGAAGATAAAACAGTGTGCTTATCTCTAAACAATATATTCTTTAACTTTTTAAAAACTGAGCAGTAAGCACAAACCTAGCTGCAAAAGAAAGAACACTAATTGCCCATGCTAGATGAAGGCTCCACAAGAAAAGAAGTTGAACAGAGTCTCTGGGTCTAGTCTGGCTTCAGCTTTCCTACAAGTTTACAAAAGCTCTTTGTGAAGAAGCCATGGGGTAGGATGATAAGTGAGTCCTGGAAAATACAGGTCCCGTCACAATCGGGACACTGGGCAGGACTGTGTTTATGATGTAAATAACGAATGTCCAGGAAGAATACAGCAAGGACCGTGGGCTAATCTGTATTTTCTTATATCACAATTACCTGCCTCCAGTTCTCAGTAGTGGGTCAAAGCAGAACACTTCTGAAGAACGAATGTTTCTTCAGCTGACCCAGGGCAATGAGTATAGAACAGCAACTTTATCAGCACATGGTGAAAGTAAGTAAACACGGACAAGAATATGGACCAGGTTCACCCAAGCATTCTGTCTTCAAGTTAAAAGACAGTATAATGGCATCAGGCATTTGGTGAGAGCAGCCAAAACTCATCTGGCTCTTGAGTCATGCTGGTTCCTCTCTATGCTTAGAACACAATTGTCACTGTGTAACCACCCTTCATTATTCACCTGGGAATTCCCTTCACCTCTCTGCTATGTCTTATTCCTGTTTTCAATATTCTACATCCATATATGTCTTTGCTTCAGAATACTTCTCTTTCCTTAAAAAGGAAATGCTGCTTAAAGCTCTGCCCACTGGGGGGGGGGAATTCCCCCCTCGCTGTCCTTTAAGGCCACTCTTGACTGGGCTATAGTGTAGTATTAGTCCATTTTCAGCTGACACCCACATATCAAGCCAAGTCCTATAGACCAGGCCTGAGATTTTTTCATCCTTCCTCCTTAACTGGCTGTAGGGAACACCCCATTAGACCATAGACGTAAGCTGAGAAAGCAACATTCTTACAACATAGTAAGGTGATGTGGGGGCCTGGGCCACCTGGTCCTGTAGTTTTCATGGTATCTTGTTGTTTTGAATTTGCATTTCCCTGATTACCAGTGGAGGCAGCATAGTTTTGGAAGAAAACAGTTTGGCTTTCTATACAAGGAAATGTCCAAAAACGTCCACGAAATTTTGGGTCACTATCATATCATATCCACAACTACTTAAGGGACTAATTTATGTATACTTTATGTATAAGGAACATGATTCAGATCTTCTACACACCATGTTCTACCAAACTAAGTTTATTCAATCTAATATAATGTTGGAGGTAAAATTAGTGCTAAGGCTTATTTTAATTTTTTAACTTTTAAGATTATGATCATAGAACTGTGATAAAAATCCTTTTCACCCACGCCAAAAACTAGAAAGGAATGTCTGCATGTTACGTTTAAGAAGAAATATGGAGAAAACTAGTTTTTTAATGCAAAATTTATCAAATAAACACACAAAAATAACTTTAAAAAAATCTATATGCTATCAAACCCCAGGAAGAAGCAGAAAGACCATTTACTAATTGTTATAACTCTAAGGCTCCATTCATCTGAAGTTTAACATTCTTACTCTCTTCCTTCTTCAGTTGTTTTCCCATGCTTTGATGGGTCAGGTCAGTCGTGGTGGGACTGGCAATGACAGACTTGATGTGACGGAGCTGCTGTTGCCCCCAGTGAGCCACCCCTCTGCTGACCTCCAGGGTTAACTGGATCATACGGTTAATGGCTTGTTGAATATCGTCCAAACTAGGAACCATTACCTATAGAAAGAAGAAATGAGGGCACAATACTGCCAGCTCATACAATCCGTCCCTCCATTCTCACCACCCCTATGCCCTGCTGAGCGAGCAGGGAAAGCCTCAGCTGGCCCTGTGGGAGGCTGCTTTGAGGAGAGCGATGTCAGAGGAGGATGGGCTGCAGAATTTCTCTACCCTGAGGTTTTCCCATTCTATCAATTCCCGCGGGCAAAAAATCAAACTTAGTGCCTGTCATCCTTTCCCATAAGGGTGACTGGGTGCAGCAGAAAACTGTGGACTGCGTATTAGGGATCCATGGAGCAAAACAACTGAAGAAGCTGTACCACCAAGATTCTGACCTCAGTTCTCTGAAATGTGCCCAATAAGCTAAGAAACTATCCTTCCAGAGGTGAAACCATGTAAAGGTGGTGTTAAGTGAGTTGCAGGCTATTGCTGTCTGGCCTTATCCTTTGGTCCAGCACAGAACGCACCCCAGCCGCCCTGTGTGGCTTGCAGTCCCAGATGCCAGTGAGCAGCTGGGGTGGCTGCAGAGATAAGTGCCGGGGGAAGACACGGGGATTCACGATGCTTGGGACACAGGCTCCTTCGTCTTCCTAGTCTGCCATCCTTAGTGGGCTCTTCACAGTCATGTGTTTGGTGTAGGGATTTGAACATCTATGGTGATTTTAGCTAGATGATCTAATATCTGAAGTAAGAAAAAGCAAGGCAACCCATAGGGTATTCGCTAATTGACGGCAGCACAGATGCTTAACTCAACTCTTACACCAGTCATTTCATACACCATGAGCCATGCAGAAGCAACTTTGTAATAACAGATATAAATGACAACATTTTGACTTTTGTTAAATCAAAAATCAAAAAGTGAGGGGAAGTGAAAAATACATAGGACCAAGGGGTTACTGTAAATGAAAGTTCAGTTCTAATACTATGTTCCTAAAAACACTGCCAAAATATCATTGTATTTAATAATACTTACCACATTAGGAATTGCAAGATGTACTTCAGTTTTTATAAAGGAAATAATATCTTCTGACCGCTTTCGTCCATAATGGCTGTAATAAGATGGACATTTAGTTAATGAACCTTAACCTAAAATTTCATAAATAATTTATTATGTTACAAGTTTCAGTCCCAAAAATAAAGACCACTTTAAAATACCAAATTACACAAACAGAATATTACCTAGAATTGAACCATAAATTGCAGAGAGCTAAGAAAGCACAATGATACAATATTCTTAGAAGTAAAATAGTCTCATATACATTTTCTAGTATTTTAATGCTGCTCTCTCTCTCTGTAATAACCATTTAATAATATTTACTAACAGCATTCTTTGTTTCCAGGCCTGTAACAGATGCAGGATAAGATTACCAACAAAAAGCATATACCGTCATATACATTTTTGTATATACTTAACAAGATTAAACAAGAGGTTTCTGGTCAAAGCCTTCCAAAAACTGTTTTTAAACAATACCACTCATGCACAGACAGAAGCACAGACGTACAGACACATGAGTCCAGTAAGGAAGGACACACACAGAGCTGCAAAGTAATTTGGTTAGCTCTCTGTGCCTTGACCTCCACCCCTATCCCAGACAAAATGATAATAAATGTAAACTTTTCATTCTCTTTTTCTCTGGGAATGCAAGAAATGCTATCATTGCTGAAAAACTACACTGCCTTTTACAAGTAAATACAGTAAAAGTATTAAGTAAGGAAGTAAAGGTACAAGCAGATGCGGATGGTGGGGAGAATCATAAGAAACATAAAGATACCACAGCTCAAAAGTGGAGACCCAACTTTTAGCACTCAGGGCCAATGGTTCCCAGAGCAACATATTATTGTAAGGAACACTTTGAACTAAAAGCAAGTAAGCAAACAAAACCCTCTAATTCATAGTCTCCCTGTGAAACTCGAGATGCAGCAATAAAATAAGTGTAGACTGTAATACAAAGGGCACAATTTGAGAACGAGAAAGAGTTTCATTAAGTATAAACGAACAACTAAACTAATAGAGCCAATGAACAGCACACCAGATCACTCAGTACCTTACTCAGCAAACTAGAGGACCAGCTCAAGGTATTCTCCCAAATTTCAGATGCAAATTACAAAGAGATAGAAATTACTGAAGGAAAAAGTAAGAATAAGTAACATTTATTGAATGTTTAATGTATGCCAGGCACTTTCCAAGCACTTTCCATAAAATGCCACAGTTCATCCTCACATTAACTCCGTGAAGCAGACCCAGTGATTATTATTTCCATATTGCAGATAAGGAAGCCAAGGTAGGGAGAGGTTAAGTCACTTCCAGAGGGTCACTCAACTCAGAGACACTTTACTATGTAAGATCCAGTGTGTGAATCCTACATAGATGTGGTAAATTAATGCATAGCATTCCTTTAATCTTAAGAATGGACCTGTTTTTCCGTCTTGAAAAGATTCTCTGTGGCCCGACAGGATTAACGAGGGGGAAAAGACCTACATCTAAACATATAATTTATGAGTTTCAAGAATAAAGGAGAAATCCTGTAAGCATCAAATCAAGTTGTTACTTAGGAAGAAAAATCAAATTAGCGGCAGAACTCTCATCCAAAAATTGAAACAAAAGAAGCCGATGGAAGAGCATTTGTAGAGTATGAAAGAAAGGGATTATGATCCAAGAAGACCAAACTAGCATTTGTGTGTGAGGATAAGAGAAAGACATCTTAGACAAGTGAGGATTTTGAGTACTATCCTCATGTGTGCCTCTTCAAAAATTACTTAAGTACTGCAGAACTTGTAAATCAACGTGGCACCGTGAGTTCACGCTTCAAAAACACTTCTTTTTGCCAGACACATCACAATCACAGATACAAAGGATGTGAGAATGTTCAAATACAAGATAAGCATCTTCATGAATTAGAAATGGACCGGAAACACAAGGGCAGCCTTGGCCAGGGTTGTGGTCCGAAAGAGGCAGTGACAGTGGGGTGGTTGGCTCTTGTGGGACACAAGACTCCATGCTGAATGGGGCCTCAGCCAGGATCACTACTTGAAGCCAAAAACTAAGAGGATGCTCCCCCACTTATAAAGAGGCAAAACAACTGCAAGACAAAGTCTGTCAGCCTACTTCTCACAGCTACAGCTTTTCCAGAAGATGCGGGCCTGGGGTAAAAAAGATGCAAATCCACAGCTTCCCGGATAAGCAGCTAAGCCAGACCACCTGTGTGCTCCCGGCTGACCCTGCCTACTCCCAGTCGCTCTCCAGGGGGCGGTAATGTGAACAAACGAAACCTGTTTCTTCAAGTGTCATTTGCAGTCAAAAATAAAACTCCTAGATAAGGAAGGAGAGAAGGAGAAAGAAACACAAAAACAAAAAAAGCTCTTGCTCAAAGAGAGCCTACACATTACAATCCCAATATACATGAATAAGTCTAAGGGTAAGAAAGAGGGCTAAAGAAATAAAAAATTGAAACAGGAACTCACTTCAGATAAAAATTAATGTATAGAAGTATGACAAGCTCTAAAATAAGTATATTGAGAATGTTCAAAGAGATATGTGAAGGCTGTATCTTCCAAAAAAATAAAAAATAAATAAATTGCTAAAATAAAAAGGCAGAAATGATACAATATCTGGATGATAAGGAAAAAAGTATTGAAATACTTAAGATGCAATAATAGATTACATAATCTTTAGACTAGATACAGAGACATTTGCCTATAATGTAGTTCAGAAAGGCAAAAAGATAAAATGTATGTATGACAAAGTAATTAGGAGACAGGAAAGACAGCCTGAAAAGCTCCAACATATGAGACAACCACACATCCAGCGTGCCCAGGGCAGTTCCAGATTAATTCTGTCCTGGCACCTCATCTGGATAGCGTCCCTTCATGCACAAAAGTGTCCTAGTTAGAACAATAAATTATGCAGTCACTCTATTCAACATTCAATAGGAATTCCAGAAGAAGACAATGAAGGAATGTCCTAGAAGCAATAACTGAAGAGGAAATTGCTGAGGTTTTTTCAGAATTAAGGGAAGCTATAAGCCCTCAAACAGAAAGTGCACTCTGAGAACAAAGCAGGATTAAATAAATACAAATCCACACAAGGTAAGAAAACTGTAGAAACATTAAGCATAAAAAAAAAATCTCTCACCCACAGCAACATAAGTCAGAAAAACATGAAGAAATACTTCCAAAGTGCTGAGAGACAAAAAAATCTTATATCCAGCCAAACTGTCATGAAAGTATGAGGGCAAAACATTTTCAGACTTACAAAGAAAAATAAGAGCGTTTACTCCTCACAAATCCTCACTAAGGAACCAGTGAGATGCGAAAAATACAAGTGAACCTGGAGATTTTAATTAAATATGCCAGTAAATAAATGTTTTTAATAAATTATTTTTGAATGTTCAAACAAAGGTAAAACATCAAAAAGCAATAAGATAAGTTTAGTTCAGTGAGTAAAGCCTACCGAGGTCCTTGTATAGTCAGAAATAAGGCTAAAAACTGCAAAATTATAGATAGTACTTTTTTTAAAAATGGAACAAAATATACGCATCCTAAAGTTAAGGGTAATCACTTAAAGAACTAAAGTACAGAAAAGAGAATAAAACATGAAAATTATCCATCCCAAAGACAACAGTGATAACAAAATGAATCAAAGAAAAAGGACAGATAGTAAGAAGATGACACAAAATAAAATGTCATAAATTAAGTGCAACTATATTAAAAATCACAATAAGTGGAAACATTTAACTCACTATTAAAAAGGCAGAGATAATCAGAATGAATGGAAATAAGCAGGTATGTATTGCTTTAAGAGGTAAAACTAGAAACTACAGAGAAAGGCTTAAACAAAGGGATTGAAAAAGTTATACAAAAAAAGCTGGGAAAGCAAAATTAATAACAAACCAAAAAGAATCTGAGGAATCAGGATTAATATAAATAAATTCCCCAAATAAAAATAAAAGAAACATTGCTCTTAAGGAGACTGAACTGCTATGACCTTGTATATACCTAATAACACAGTCTTAAAATACATAAAATAAGAACTGACCAAAACAGAAGGAAAATTTGACAAGTCTACAATCACACTGGGAGATTTAACAGTACAATTAAATTAAAAATCAGCAATGAATAGCCAAGGAATAAATCTAACAAAAATGTACAAGACCTTTACACAGAGAATTATAAAACTTCACTGAGAGATATTAAAGACTTATATAAATGCAGAGGTAATACATAATTCTGAATGGAAGACTCAATATTCATAAGGATGCTAATTCTCTCCAAACTGATCTATGGATTCAATGCAACTAACTTAACCCCACCCAAAAAACTAAGTTGATTTTTGAAAAAATTTTGCTTGGTCAACTAAATAACCATACGGAAAAAAACATATTGGTCTCCTACCTCACACTAAGCATAAAAATCAATATCATGTAAATTAAATCCCTAAATGTAAAAGTCAAAACTATAAAACTTTCAGAAGACATTATGAAGTAGGGAAGGGTTGGTTGCCTCAAAAAGACATAAAAATCACAAATCACTAAGAAAAAGATTGATAAATTTGAATATTCTTAAAACTCAGCAAAGGAAAATGAAAATTAATAAAGAAAATGAAAAGATGAGGCAAAATTGAGAAAAAAATATTTGTTATATTACCATCAAAAAAGTAATACATTAAGAATATTCATGAATTAATCCAATTCAATAGAAAAACAGGCCAAAAAAACCCCACAAATTTTAAGGAAGAGTAAGACAAATGGACCATAAACACATGCAAATATATTTAACCTTATCAGTAGCCAGTAAAATTAGAATTTAAATCCTAATGAGATGTCATTTCACACCCCTTATGTTGGCAAGAATTTTTTAATTGGATAATACTGTTTGCAAGGATGGAGAGCCATGGGCACTCTCATGCAAGGCATTGCCTGGTAAAACGAGGCATGCACGTACTCTAGGACCCAGCAAATCCACTCTTAGCAGGTGCAGCAGGAGACAGGTATAAGAATGCTCACAGAGGCTTTATTCTCTATAGCCCAAACTGGAAAGAACCCAAATGACCATCACCAGTAGGACAGATAAACAGATTGTTTATACTCTAACTATACAGAAGTGAAAATAAACTATAACACATAGATGAATCTCAAAAACATAATACTGAGCACAGTTCAAGTACAGACAAAATTAAATGATACATTGATTTGGGATACAAAACTGTAAAGAAAACCAAAGATAAACACCAAGTTCAGGATAGTAGTTACCTTTGGGTGAGCAGGGAGGGGACCAGTGAGGAGACTGGTAGTCTTCTTTACCTCAGGCAGGGTGCTAGGAACATGGTTGTTCATCTGATCATGGGTCTTGCAGTATTACACAAACATTTCATACATTCTTTTAATGAATGCTATATTTTAAATTTTATAATTTTTAAAAATTAACAGATTAATAAAATAAGAGGTGCTGTTAGCATTATATAATGATAGCATTACCATACTTATTTAGCATATCTTCAACTTGCCTTGCAACAAATATTCTTCTTTTCATTGTGTCCAAAGATAACCGTGTAGCTTTTTGAAGACTGTCTAGTAATTGATGAGAGAAAAAAGCATAGACCTCTTTACATTCCTGTAATAATAAATCATATTAAATGATTTTTTAAAAACCTCTAACATCCCCAAAGTAATGACACAATATTAGAAGTGACATGTGAAAGGTAAAAAATGGTAAATTACACAATTTCAATGATACTGTGGAAATAAATTCAATCCTAAATTACTTGTCTGATTTTTCTAGACAAATAAAAATACATGAAAAATGTGCTTGCATAAACACCCTAGCAAACCAGAAGGACTTATTCAAAAGCCAAAATTTAAAAACAGCTTATTCAAAAAATCCTGGTTTTCTCAATACTCAACAATTCACCCAACAAAAGTGAAGGACTTTGTAAGAGTGGTGCATTTCTCAATGCCTACGGAGTGGGCACAAGAGGATGACTAGTCTCCATCCTCAAGAAGCTCATGGTGGATAGACATATCATGAAATACACAATACCCTATATGGGATGAAACTTTGACTTTCTCCATACCCTTCTTCCCTTGGGAGGAGTAGCGAAACTCATTGGTCAGAGCACAGGCCAGGTATTGAGCCGGCAGTCAGGGATCTGGCCCATGCCTTGCTTGCACAGTGAGTCACACATCCGAGGCCAGGCTCTGGCCATACTACTACTCCCTGCTATAAAACCCTGCCCCTCTGAGACTGGGTGGGTGAGGCAGGTTGAGTTGGGTCAGAAGAGAGAGCTATCAGCCATGAACAAAGAGGAATAAAGCTTTTCAGTGTGGCAAGGGGTACAGTTAGGGATGGTGAATTATCAAGCTAAAGCACAGGCATAATATAATCAGATTTTTATATTAGATAGACCGTTCTGGCAGCAATGTGGGAGATGGATTCGAGAGACAGAGTCTACTTGGGAGGTGACTGCACTAATGCAGCTCCAAGAGATTCCCCAATTGGAGAGGCTCTGACGGGACTCAGTAGAGCCCTAAGGACCCCAGCCAGTGTCAAACAGGAATGCAACTGGGAGACAAAGCCTGCTGGGATGGGAGTACACTTCCTCTTGCAGCTGACTCCCACTGGTTGCTAACAGCTGCCTGGTGCACGGCACCGACAAGTCTAAGGCTCAAATCCGGACTCCACAGAAAAGTGTTTCCCAATCGATTGGTGATACCATCCTTAAGCAAGAAGGTGAAAGTGGAACAAACGTGTGCTGTTTATTTCCAAAACTGTATGAGAGTGTGTAAAAGGTGGTAAAATAGAGAAAGAATGAAATGAAGGTGAGTATGAGGGAGTAAAAGAAAACTGACAAGAGGCAGAGAAAGCAGGAATTAGGTTGTAGGGACAGCATTCAGAGTTCACGCGTGATCAGAAGGGTGCAGCCTGAGAAGGAAAAAAAAAACCTCCTGCCTCCTTCTCAACGCGTTTCAACACAATGTGAAAATCTGACCATTCAGGGTTTCTCCTGGGGGAGAGTCCACTGGTCATTCATACTGCTACTTTAAAAATGCAAATCCCTGGGCCCCAAGTGAGTCAGTATCTAGACTTGCAATACAGATAACTCTATTAAACACAGTAACTGAGAACAAAGTTCTCCACTCTGAATCAAACTGATTGGCACTACAATTCCAGAAGTCACACTTGCTATATAAGAAAACATCGTCAATCACAATAGGGGGAGATAACTATGCAAATTGTAATCAACAGAATCACATCAAAAGGTGGTGATATTGGGAAAAATTGTAAGGACTGTTATATCTTGCCTGATCCTACAGTATAAAATTGAAAATTATATTTTCTGGGTTTTGTTATAAATTAGACACAGGTTGGTTGTAGAACTGCCTAGAAGAAACACCATCTGGGGTTATCTATAATCCTATGAGTCATAATTCTTTGAATTGCATGAAGTTTTTCCACAATAAATACCTTTTTAAACTCATCTTCTTTATCATTAGTATCAACCTCATTCACATTAGCATCATAGTCAGCGCTTTCACCCTCTTCTGTCTCACTTCCAAAAACAACATGTTTCCGCTGTTCTATACATGAAAGAAAAAACAAAATGTAAGATTTGATTTTTTAAGCACTATGTCTATTCTTCTATATGGCCAAATCTTCTTAGGATAATTCAATTTAAATCACCTGTCTCAACAGACTTGTCATTCTACTAAGAAATATGCTCTGTAAATATACTCTGTCTCAGTATCTAGAATTAAGAAAAAATTTGAGTTCTACCTATTGTCTTTCTAAAGTATATGCTTACGTTTGGAGTTTTCTAACAATTAAATGATGTTTTTGTGGTTTTGACACTTGTTACTAGTTAAACTAAGTGAAAAACTCTAAGAGGAAACAAGACATGCTGTACATACTCATTTTATGCCCAGAGTTTCTTATCCTCAGCACGGTTGACATTCTGGGCTGGATAATTCTTTGTTGTTAGGCCCTGTCCTATAGGATGTTTAGCAGCATCCCTGGCCCTGATCCACTAGAAGCTAGTAGCAAACGCCCCACACTGCGTGACAACTAAAAATGTCCTGAGACATTGCCAAATGTGTCCTGGAGGGCAAAATTCCTCCCCTACCCTCATTGAGAACCACTATTCTAGGCACAGATTTCTCTTTTGCTCTCCCTCCCGCTCCCTCCCTCCGCCCTCTTCTTATAATGTCACTTTCGTGGAATCTCTGCTTGACTGGAATGTCCTCTCACTCAAGAAGCCAACTTCCCACAGGTTCCCTAGTTCAAACATGTTGGTGATCAGCTAATTAACCTCATCCCTGCTAGGCAGAGCTCTCTCTCCAGTCTCCTTCAAAAGACTCCGGCGGCACATTCTGTGTTGGCAACGCACCCCTGGTGCAGTCTGTGCCTCGCCTTGCACCAAACCAGCCTCACGCTGCTTCCCTGAGCAGGGGATGGTGGGAACGGCAGGTATTTGGGCAAACAAGGACCATGATTGACAGACACCTCCCTTTACGATACTAAAAAGTAAAACTTTCAACTACAAATTTCTATCTAATCAGTTCTTATTTACAGCTTGAAAACAAAATTTTAAAGTGAAATAAGTCTTTCTCTTCAAATTTATCCAAAGATTCAAAATAGCTAGGACAGGACAATCTGAGCAAAACTAAAACTCCCACGATCTTAAACCACAGTCTAGGAAGCAGGAGCAAAACACTCACCTACTGGGGAATCTTTTCTTAAAATTCCCTGCCCCTGATAAAGAGGTCTCAAATTTAATAGCTTACCTCTAAAATATGTATTTACTGAAATTAGTAGAACCTATAGGGAGGACAGGAAATCCAGCAGGGTCAAAATTTTTTTAACCACTTAAAATAATGCAGGCACCTTGTCATACAGATTTGCCTGAACAAGGCTTGTAAAGTAAGGAAGTTTCCAATATTCCCAAACAAACTGAATGAGGATGATGAGAGCTTGGGCAGAATCAAAAGTTGCAGTTAAGATACAGAGCCTTTTAGGTCATCCTTTAATTGGGAGTGGGGGGCTAGACGAGGGGGAATACATGCTGTGATGTGATCTTTGCTTCCTTGGGAGCATACTCTTCAACTAGGTACCATTTAGCTGTACCCAGAGCCCCTGAAATAGTTCTAAGTGGTAATGCATAGCTCATTCTATACAGAAAAGGGCCTAGGGGAAAAAAAAGTCTTAAAACACGGTCACACCCAAATTAAGTTTTCCAGATTAAAGAAAATTGTAGAATTTACTTTTGCCTGATTCATTTTTCTTAAAAAAAAAAGTAAAATAAATCAAGTTGTCAAAGTGACTTGATTAGAATGCTGAACCAAAAAAAAAAAAAAAAATTAACATAACAGGCCTGAGACTGGTAGCCATAGACAGCCCTGCTTTTAAAGATGGCTCTTGGTTGGGAACCTGGATTTCAGAAGGGCTCCCACCATTCCCTGACTGACAAAAAATGCTCTCTGGGCTTAAACTGTCTGTACAAACAACGTGGTTTCTGCTGAACACCTGCTTTCCTTCTGGGAGTCTGGAATTCGGTACCTGCTAAGCCGAAGGACACATCTGTGAACCTTATGATTCAAACATTGTAACTCATGAAATTACCTGATGGCTGTTTTGCTGTCTTGCCAGTGTACTTAACTTCATAAATTTGTTCAAATATTAATATAAGTTCTCTGACAGCTTCTTCCACATGCTTACTTTTGTGGTTTAGAACATCAGCCCATTCTTTTGTATATGTCTATTAAATAAAGAAATGACTATTCATTTCCAGATACTTAAAACACTGTGAAAATTATTAATGTGACTTTAATTTATAAAACTATAATTAACTTCACTTGAAAAAAAACTAGAGATAGTTGCCATCGCTACAATCTTTCAGATCCAAAATTGTCGATGGTGAAAAGCATAGCTGCTAAGGCCCAAGCAAAGAATAGGAAAAAGAAGAAAAATCCCAAGTCTCTGGCCTGCATCTGACTCAGTAACACATAGAGCTCTGCCTTCACATTCATGTGGGTGGGGAAAAAAGGCTGAAGGAGTAGAAAGATGATGTCAAAGGTTGAAAATGAGACATGGTTTTTAAATAGGACAATCCAAAGTGTCGCTTCAAGAGTTAAATGGGATAAGGTTTTTTTGAGCATGGTGTTGTATGTCAGGCATCAATTTAAGAACTTTACATGCATTAACTCATTTAATTAAACAACAAACTCTTGAGATAGGTAATATCATTGTCCCCATTTCACAGAAGAGAAAACTGAGGCTCAGAAAAAAGAAGAAATTTGCCCAGGTCACGCAGTAGCTGGAAAGAATCAAGATTTGAAACCAGTTTTGTCTGATGCTAAAAGCCTGTATTTTGTCTTTCTGAACTCTTCAAATAGTCAGCAAAGGCTTAAAGAAGAAGCTGAGAACTAGTCAGAATCAGAAAAGATAGCTGGTTTGTAAAATTGAGTAAGTCTTTTTACATGCCCACAATATCCACACATGTTAGGAAAGAGAAAAGCAAACAGGAGCACAGCCAACTTGGCTTCAAGGATACAGCTGCGGAGGATCCCAAGTCTGTCTATGCAAACTTCTCTCCTGACAAGCCTTGGGAGAGTCCATATTCCCCATGTTCTGCCCCATGCGTTCCTTTCTTGACCTTCTCATCTGTATCTGGACCCATTCTCATCTTTTTTCAGTCTCAGGGGAAATGATGTTCCTGCTCCTACCCAAAGACATTCTCTAATCCAATCCACACCACCAACTCTTCTGACCTTGCTCCATTATTCATTCATTTTGTCCTTTTAAATTTATGCCACACAGTGCTAACCTTTGGAATGGCAATAGTGGCTGGGAGCCACTTAAGTCTAGCAGGGAAAACGAGTGTTAAACAAGTAGACCATTCCGGCTGATCATGGCAGACTGGACATGTGTGTTTATACACACTCCTGCTTTGAAATCCCCTAAGAAAGGAACCAGACACTGCTAGATAGACTTGGCAGATTAAACACACGTTTATCTTGGCATTCCCCTGATATCTCCAGAAACCTTGACAAAATAACATATAGTAATCTTTTAAAAAGAACATATGCGCCAGAACAAATGGGCGAATGCCATATAAATTCTTCTATATGTTTCCAGTACTATTTGATAAAAAGGTAATGGGACTCAACAATTGGTGCTGGGACAACTGAATATCCACTTGAATGAAATTGGACCCTTTCCTTACACCATACAAAGAAATTAACTCAAAATGGATCATAGACCCAATTTAAGAGCTAAAACTAAAAAACTCTTAGAAGAAACACAGGCATAAATCTTCCTGACCTTGGATTAGGCAAAGTTTTCTTAGATATTTTTGTTGCTCTGAAAGTAGAGCAACAGAAGAAAAATTTAATAGACTGGACTTTATCAAAATTAAATACTTTTGTGCTTTAAAGAACACCATTAAGAAAGCGAAAAGGCAACCCACAGAATAGAAGGAAATTTTTGTAAGCCATATATCTGATAAGGGACTAGTATCTATCAAAAAAAAACTACTACAACTCAAAAATAAAAAGACAAATACCCCATTTTAAAATGAGCAAAAAATCTGAATAGATGTTTATTGAGGAAAGTATACAAAAGGTTAATAAGCACATAAAATGATAGTGAATATTACTAGCCATTAGGGAAATGCAAATCAAAACTACAATGAGATACCACTTCACGCTTACTAGGATGGTATAATCAACAAGTGTTGGCAAGCATGTCGAGAAACTGGAACCCTCATACACTGCTGGTGGGATGTACAATGATACAGCCACTTTGGAAAACAGTCTCAGAGTCCTTCAAAGGGTACAACATGGAGTTAACATATGAGCCAGCAATTCCACTCCTAGGTATGTATACCCAACAGAAATGAAAACACATGTCTACACAAAAACTTGTACACTTATGTTCACAGCAGCATTATTCACAACAGCCAAAAAGTGGAAACCCAAATGTTCATCAGCAGATGAATGGATTGCTAAAATGTGCTATGATCATGCAAGGGAATATTATTCAGCAATAAAAAGAAATGAAGTTCTGATATATGGGACACTGTGAAGGAACTTTGAAAACACTGTGCCAAGTGAAAGAAGCCAGTCATAAAAGACCACAAATTATATGATTCCATTTGTAAGAAATGTCCAGAATAAGCAAATCTATAGAGGCAGAAAATAGATGAGTGGTTGCCTCAGGGATGGGCGGGTTGACAGGAAATACAGAATGATTGCTAATGAGTCTGAATTTCTTTGAGGCTGATGAAAATGTTCTAAAATTGACCGTCGTACAACTCTGTGAATACACTGAAAACCATTGAGTCGAACATTTTAAATGGGTGAATTATATGTTATGTGAATTTTATCTCAATAAAGCTGCTAAAAAATACTAATTTGTGCAAGAAGTAATTCGAGCCAGAAATTGGGGAAAGAAAAAATGAATGGGAGCTGGGAAAGTGAAGACAACATGTATGAGAATTGGGAGAAGCTGGTTGTGAATTAGAAGCAAAGGGAGATGTGGGAAGGTGTTTGGTGTTGTCGACAAGGAAAGGGCGAGAGCCACATTTAGACGGCTCTTAGTGGGAGCCAGTGGAGAGGACAAAGGAGGAAACAAAGGAGAGAGAGAAGACTGGTGGAGCAAGGTCGCTGAGAAGGCAGGAAGGCATGGGCTCTAGAGCCCATTTTGCAGACCTTGATTTTAAAGAGGTGGGAACTTTCCCCATGGAACCAGAAGGAAGGAAAAATGGATGCAGAAGCAGTCAGCAATGTGCCAAGAGCTCTGATTGTGAAAATTATTTACATGACTTTCCTTTAGAAAACTATGCAAAATCCCTGCCTTTCCATCAAGGCCATCTTGCCAGGCACTCCAGGTGCTGGTTATTCTCCATTCGTGCCCTACCAACCCACTCTCCACTATTCTCTGCCCTGCTCTGTGTAGAGTGGGGCTCCCTTATTCTCTGGCTTCCAGTTGGGTTTGGCCCAATGGGAGGCACCAGCAGAAGACAGGAGAGCTGCAGGAGACAGGGTGGGGTGTTTCTTTCTCACTTCTACCTTGCATGGAGGCTGCATCTCTGGTAAAGCCCTTCCATATGGCTCCAGCTTTTACTAGGCTCTAAAAGCACTATTTTCTTCCCTGGTCCCTTCAGCCCTAGTGGTGGTGATGACTTTCCACCACTGGGACTCCTGGGGTATGTCACCCTGCTAGGATCTTCACTGATACTGTCCCATACACAATGTCCTCAACTCCTTCCTAGTTCCTGATCCCCGATTGAAGAACATCTACAAAAAAAAAAATTTCCTTCATCCTTGCTGAATTGGGCCATCCCAGATAATCATGACAACTCACACTGCCATCAATGCCAAGGATAAGAAACTTAGATGTACACATTCCACTGCAAAGACATGTCCTCCATCAGCTGGGAACCCAATGGCTCAGCCACCTTCTTCTTATGTTTAACAAGTGGCAAAATAATGTCACTGCAAAACAGACCACAAAAACTGCCTCTATACCATGTCACTCTACCAGCTGAGGCCACACAAAGTAACAGGACCCCATCTCTTCTTAGGAAGACTAACCAGCCCTTTATGACTAAGACCAACAACTCAGTGAAAAATAAACTAAAATACCAAAGAAGTACCTTAGGGTAGGCCAGGGACAGACTGGGAGACAGTCAAATTGATTATTTTGTTTTAATTGAGATATAATTCACATACCACAAAATTAACCTTATGAAGTGTACAGTTCATTGGTTTTTATTATATTCACAAAGTTGTGCAACCACCACCTCTATCTAATTCCAGAACATTTTCATGACCCCAAAAAGAATCCTCATATCCCACTCCCTTATCCCCACAGCCCTGGCAACCACTAATCTACTTTCTGTCTCTATAGAGCCAAGTTGATTTTGTTGAGAGAATTTCTAATACTGTTTAATGTGTTTAACAGTGTTTTCCTATCATAACTTGGATCATAATTTTTCCCTGATTTTTTATGCCATGTGTATATCTATCGAGACACAGGTATGTATCAGTCAGGGTCCAGTTAGGAAAACAGAAGGTACACCAGCTTTTATAACCAATAGAATTACAGAACTTCACAGGGAGAACTGGTTAAACAACTGTTAAAGGACCCCAAATGCTAAGGGGGACACCGAGGGCACACAGAGATAGTAACTGCAGGAAACAGCTAGCATCCCCAGGACTTGGGAGGAGGAGGGGCTCTTAGAACCTGGAGCTGCCAGTGAGGGAGCTGCCCACTGGCACTGCTACTCAGAGGCTCAGAGAGGGACCTCATGGGGCCAATACCATAAGAGGCACACGGGGCTGGTTCTGGAAGGGCTGGGAAAGCTAGGGCCTGGGACTAAGTGCTGCTGCCAGAGTGAAGAGCTGTTGTGGGTGCCAATGGTGTCACAATAGGAGGCAAAACAGAAAAGAGCAAGTCCCTGTTCTCTCTCCCAGCATCCTTCTAGCACACTCATTGGTAAAGTCTAAAAGGGAGCCAGCTGGCCAAGGAGAAACACAGCTTACAGTCTCAGCCCCAGGATCACAGAATAGAAGGAATGATTTGAAACTAACAGAAGAAAGCTTTTTAATAATTAACATAATCTGTCCTAAAACCACCCTTAGTTGCTCCAAGACAAGGAATGCTGCCCTGACTACAAGCAGCCCTAATTCCTGAATATGGTCTGAAACCACTATTTGGCCCAAATGAACCGTTTCCTCCCAAATTAGAGTGTTATCTGACTGGCCTTCACTGTAAAGGCCCACCTGATGGTGGGTATGTGGGAAGGTAGCCCAGCTGTTACTAAACCTTAGGTCACTCCAGGGCAAGAGACTGGGGCAAACTGATTGGCAAAGGTGCTCTTCAGAATTCTGCCTCTTGCATCTTGACTTACAGTATTGAGATGTACCACGACCAATTGTGGAGAATTATTATAGGATGGGTATAGAATTTCAGTTTGGAATAATGAACAGGTTTTGTAAATAGATAATGGTGATCGTTACACAACACTGTGAATTACTTAATGCCAGTGAATTGCACACTTTGTACACTTAAAATGGTTAAAATGGTAAATTTTATGTTAGTATATTTTACCACAATAAAAAAGTTGCAAGCCAAAAAATCAGTGGGGATGGGGGGATGATTTTAAAATGTAAGAGACATAGCTATCCAACGCAATATGTGAACCTGTCTGGCTCCTAATTCAAACAGACAAACTCTAAAAAGACAGTTTCTACTAAAGCTGAATACATTCATAATCTATGATTCAGAAATATCATTTCTGGGTACATACCTACCAAAATTAGTGCTTAAGTCCACAAAAAAATCATGTACAAGAATGCTCAGTGTATAACCAAAAGCTATAAACTATCTAAACGCCCTCAACAGTAGAATGGATAAATAAATTGTAATAAATGTATACAGTGGGATACTATACAGCAATGGGAATGAAAGAACTAATGCTTCACATGACTACACAGATGACTCTCACAACTATAACACTGAGCAAAAGAAATCAGACATAAAGAATATACACTGCATGATTCCATTTATAGGAAGTTCAAAACCAGACAAAACTAATATACAGTGACAGAATTCAAATGGTGATCACTTCTGGGGGAAGTGTATGGGGGAGGTGTTTTTGCCTGGAATGGACCACAGGGGAATCATTAGGAGTAAAGAAAGTATTCTGTATCTTGCTCTTGGATATAGTTACAAGGGTGTATCATATGTAAACACTGATTGAATGGTGCACTTAAGACTTGCACACTTTTCTGTATGTATGCTATATTTTAATTAAAAACAAAAACAAAAAATATGGACCTAAAATGAAAAATAAGCTGAAACCACAGCTTCTATTGGGGCTTTTTTTTTATATATATATATAAAACCAGAAAACCAAGTAAGGCCTTGGATCCCTCACAAGGGTGGGAGGCTGGAACTAAGATCTACCCCATCCTCATCCCCCGTGTCACATCAGGTAAATCAAAGGCAATGCCCTCAGAGAAAGGGCGGACTAGAAAGGAAAGTTAGCTATCTTGATTGAGGCTCTACTAGAAAGGAAAGTTAGCTATCTTGGTTGAGGCTCTGGGCTGGGGGGGGGGGGGGGAACAAATTCTCCCTTGGGAATTTACAAACACTAGCTTACCCTCACACAGGTTTGGGGCTTGAGTTTATGCAACCTGTATAGTTTTGGAAATTCTGTCCTCCAGGAAACTAACATAAAGTTGTCCAAAGTTGGTGAAGCTCCTAGGCACCACACAGGAATAGATAAAAAGGGACAGGTTTCTCAACCAAGGCTATCCAGGATTCCCACAAATGCACATATGTGCATTAGTTCACAATCCAAAATGTAAAACACATCTAGAAACACACCTCTCTGAGCAAGAGTTGGCAGAAATAACAAAGAGCAGAATAGGCTAAAATTACCAGTTTAAAAAAAAAACAGAGATTTTCAGAGTAGATTAAAAACAAAATACAGCTAAATTTTCTTCATAAGAGAAAAACCTAAAACAAGAGAAGCCAAAAAGGTTGAAAAAATAAAATGGAAAAATATACAACTGAAAAATAATCTAAAAAAGCTGGTATAATACATTAATATCAAACAAAACAGGATAAAAAGCTTACTCCATAATGACAAAAGGAACAAATGCCCAGGAAGATATAACCATCTTAAACTTGAATGCACCAAGAATAGGATATTAAAATGGGTTGTTTAGTGTTGTCTCAGTTGCAGCCAAGGCCCCAAACTGAGAAAAAATAATTTTAAGACCATATACATTTTGAAGAAGGCAATTCTTAAAAAGAAAGAGGTAAGGCAGCTCTCAGCCCACTGCCCACCTTGAGGTTATAGAAGGGAAGCTTGCTCATCTGCAGAGATTCAGTAGAGACAAGCACACGGAACTTCCCTGTAGAATTTGGGCATAGAGGGCTGACCCACGCCTAAGCAGTCCCGAGGTGAGAGGCTGTCTAGCTACCCTCACCCCTACAGGCAAGAAGAGGTGTCCTGGGAAGAAGAGGATGCCTGTCCACAGCAAGGGGCAGACACACCTGTTTCTCATGGGCCAGATTGGACCCCTGGAAATGGAGCCATCTGTGGTTGTCTTGAAAAGGACACCAGCGAGGCGACACAAACCAGCAGAATGGGTGCAATGGAAGCAGAGACAGGCAAGAGAACAAAGAGTTCAGCTCAAGACGTAAATGTAGTGCTTTTGAGAAAGGTTGTGTTATGTGTCAGGCTTCGAAAATGACTAGATAGGGTTCCTGTCTTTGTGCTTTCAAGTCAATGGGGGATAAATAGGTATCCAAATAATTTCAATATAATGCGATGCTAAGGAGGTTAGATTCTGTCCTGTAAGGACCCGGTGCCTCTGCCACTGAAGGACTTAAGCAGGAGAGTTTCACAATTAGATTTAATGGCAATGTGGGTGGATATGATGGGGCCAAATATAGAGGCAGGGAGACCAGTTAGATCTCCTCGATTGCTAAACTCAAAATAAGCATTAAGGGCCTGACCTACAAAGTGATAATAGGCATGGAAAAGAACAGGTAACTCAAGCAAAATCTCAGTAAGAGGCAAAACCTGGCTAAGCCTTAAGACTGGCTGGATTTAGGAAACAGAAGAGAGGAGAGGAGTCCAGATGAGTCCCCAGGTTTCTGAGTGACTTAGAAGGAAAGTATGTTGTAGTTAAAACCACAAGAAAGATGATATGGCCCTGGTAGCATGCACAGAGGAAGAAGAGCCGTGAACCAGTGACAGAGCCCCAGGGAACTCCAGCATTAGGTTGAGGACATCAGTAAGATAACATCTGGGGTGTGGCCATGGGTTTGAACTGTTAAAGCCATGTATGTCTTTGGACTAGAAGATATCCAAAAAAAGCTAGGATGTCTAAACTCTACTGACAGATTGCTACTATTAGATTACTAATTCACATTTTAGGTTTATAAGCCAGTATTTTTGTGAATATAATATAATAAATAAATGCATACCTCATTGAGGGTCAGCATATCTTCTACTTTGGTAGCACCAGTTTCAGGCAGGGAAATTAACACAGTTTTGGCTATCTCCTTTAGAACTGTATCAATATGCATTTCACACAAGTCACTGATCTACCAACAAAGAAAAAATGTGAAAAAAAACTCTCCTTTATAGCTATATTTTCATCCAAAATGTGCTTGAGTTATAAATTAATTTGGCAGGCTAAATCCGGAAAGTTGCATCCTGAGCCAAGCATAATTTGGTGAAAATTTTAGGAGTACATCTGCAAAGAAAGCTTGACATGGAACTAAATTTTTCTTGAGCAGCAACATGTGCCATAACTTCATATGTGCTATCTTCTTTAGTCCTCATTCCAGCACATGAGACATTGATATCCCAGCTTTCCAGCTAAAAATGCCAAGGCTCAGAGAAGTAAATTAACCTAGGGAGGAGCACATAGCTAGTAAAAGGCAGAGAATCCTACCCATGTTTATCTGACTCCAAAGCCTCTGAGTTTGCCTATTATACTATGCTGCCATGACAGACTAACACATCTAAAAAGATATACATGTTCTGTGTAGCAAACATGTTGGAAATCAACAGACAAGTCTCCAATTAGATGATCACCTTATCTATTTAATATTAGATGCATTAATATTAATTAATATTTAAGCACTCCACTTTGCCATCTTCAACAGTCTACAATTATCCCATTTTCTAAACTACAGTGTGACATTGAACTATCATTTAACATATTAATGGCAAGATGATTCAGGGATAAGAACCAGGCAACCTTAAATGAAGATCCCAAAGCAGTAAAAGAATCATAAAGCATTATTTTTTTTTAATTTATATCCTTTTAGTGAAAAGTCATACCCTCTAAACAGCTTCCATAGATAAGCAAACTATTTTACATTCTGCGTATTAATGTATGTAGCCTTTTTAATTTATCAATCATACCTTCTTTAAAAGTTGATTGAACATATCCAAAACTGATTCAACTTCTTGAAAAAAGCTTTCCAGTGTTAAAGATGACCATGTTAATATTGTCAGCCCTTGCCTCAGCACAGATTCCACCTATAAAAAATAAAAACATAGTAGCTTTACTATTAACAGGAGCATCCACATTTATAGAAAAGGCTTTCCTTTATTACCTGCAAATTTTATAGGTTATATTTTCCTAGTTTTATTTTCCCTCCCTTATACCTAATAAAAGTGACTTTTTATTTTTAATCATCTTTGGCTGTCCAGGAAACAATCATGGATTTTTAGAAAATGCTCATGATTTAGATTTAGTTGTTTTTCAAAGACAACAAAACTGAGACAAGAAATTCTGTAGGAAAAAACAGAGCTATAAAGTTGAACCAGAAAGATAAAGGGTCTAGACAAGAATAGATGGTCTAAAATCCATAATTTATAGAACCAAAATCTAATTTTAAATAACAGGGAAATCAATATAAATCTTCAGCATTACCAACCTTTTTCATTTTAGGGGTCATCAGATTGACAAACACAGAAGGCACTTCCTGACATAACTCATCATAATACTGCAGAAGACCCTGTAAAAAGTTGAAATGGCATATTTTAATTCATTTTAAAGCAACAGTCACATTTTGATTCATACCAGGAAGGTTTCATTACACCTGTTTCTTCATAGTACTGCCATCACAGGGCCTGCTCATTTAAATTTATACTGATTTCCCCCACCTGTAAATTACCTGAGCTTCCCTCTTAAATAAGTCAATAGAGCTTTCTAGATTTTCATATTTCATATTTATTATTTGTCTTTCTAGATTTATGTTATTACAAATGGTTTAGAAAATTGTCTTTTTGTGATATCTGTCATTACACATTTTCTCCTTTCTGTTCCTTGTCTTCTGGCACATTAAAACATACTAATCACTAGTATCACAAGAAAGGAAAAACAAACACCACATATACTCACCATTAAATTGGAACTACTCGATCAACACTTATGTGCACATATGGAAATAACATTCATCGGAAATCAAGCGGCGGGGGAGGTAAATTCACACCTAACAGGTACAATGTACACTATCTGGGTGATGGGCACACTTATAACTTTGACTCAAATGCTACAAAAGCAATTTATATAATCAAAATGTTTGTATCCCCATAATATTCTGAAATTTAAAAAATAACAATCCCTAAAAAATTTAAAAATTAAAAAAAACAAACATTAGGATCAGAAAGGAAAATATATAAATGCCATTAATCATGTATGGTATGATTATATACACAGAAAATCTGATAAAGTCCATAAATAAATTATTAGCATTTATGAGGTTAGCAAGTGGATTCAAGGTCAGTTTACTAAAATAAATTTATTTCTGTATATTAGCAACAAACAATTAGAAGATCATATTTGTAAACAAGAAACAATTTATAATGTATCATAAAAAATATAAAATAGCTAAGAATAAATATAACTAAAGAAAGATGGTCTTATATTCAGAAAATTCTAAAACATCATTGAGTGAAATATATAAGAAGACCTAAATAAAGGAAGAGGGAGAAATAGACTAGGTTCATTGACTCAAGACTTAATGTTGTAAAGATGTCACTTATTCCCAAACTAATCTACTGATTCAGTGCAATCTCACTTGATATCCCAACACATTTTGTTTTAAAACTTGACAACTGATCCTAAAATTTGTATGAAAAATTTTTTAGAAAAGAAGAATAGCTAATGATACTCTTGAATAAGGTGCGAGGACTTTTTTCTCTTCTCTATCAAGAATCATTATAACTATAGTAATTAGGACCATGTAATATTGGCTCATGGTTAGGCAAACAGATCAGTGGAATAGAATTGGAAACCTAGAAATAGACCCATATATAGACACTTGATTGATGTCAAAGGTGTCACTGTACAGCAGTGAGAAAATGATCTTTTCAATGATGTTGGGACAACTGGAAGAAATAAAATGTGATTCTACGCTACATCATCCACAAAAATAAATTCCAAAAGGACTATAGATACAAATATGAAAGGTAAAACAATAACGCTTATAGATGATAGGAGCATGTCTTTTGATTTCTTAAGCAAGATACAAGATGCTATAAAGTAAAACATTGCTTAATCATCAAAATTAAGAACTTCTGTTTGGATTTAATTAAAAGAATGAACAGACCTACAAATATGATGGGAGAAGGTATTTGCAGCAACCAATAGACCAAAAGCTCTAATCCAGAATATAAAAATTATTTCTACAAATAGAAAAAATAAGGAAAAGACTTGAATAGGTCTATTATTTCATTTACCCAACATGGAAGTTCAGATTACTCCATCTATTTAAATTTGTTAAAGAGTTGGGTTTTTTTAATTTTAATTTTTTTTATTTCAGAGTATTACGGGGGTACAGACATTTGGGTTACATGTATTGCCTTTGTTCTGCCTGAGTCAGAGCTACAAGGGTGCCCATCCACCAGGTAGTGCACACTGCAAGAGTTTACTAAAGAGTTTTTTTTAACCTTTTTTTGAGTGAAAAATATAACACATGTGCAAAAAAGTGCACAAAAAACTTTAAAACTCACTTATAACACACAATTCATTGTATGATTATGGAATAATTTATCTTTTTACTGTTGATATTCATTTGGAGTGTTTGTAGTTTCTAGCTGCTATGAATAATGCTGCTGTGATCACATGCATGTGATTCAGAGGGATATATATCTAGGAGTGGAACTGCTGAGTCACAAGGCATGGGTATGCACATTTTAAATTTTGGTAGGTAATAGCAAACTGTTCTCCAAATTATGTGTATATGCTTACATTTCCAAGCAGTGTATCAGCTCTTTGCAAACTCTTGACATTGTCAGGTTTTTAATTTTTTTAATTTTTAATTTTAGTCATTTGTCAATGGAATTTTATTTTAGTTTCATATGGATTTTCCTAATTACTAATGGAAATAATGAACTACCTGTATTGCTACGAACAACTTGAGAGAAGCTCAAAGGAACATACTATTGAGCAAAAGAAGCCAAACACAAAATAATACATTCTATTTATAAAGTTAAAAATATATGGTGTTTAGGGATGCTTGCTGTAGAGGTAAAACTATAAAGAAAAACAAGAAAATGGTTACTGCAACAGTATGAGTGGTGTTTATTTTTAGGGGTGAGGGAGGTGGTTATTGGGCTTTTGGGTGCTGGCAATGTTTTCATTCTACACCTGAATGGTACCCACACAGGTAATGACTTAGTAACAAATCACTAAGCTAAACATTTTTGTTTTGTGAATTTATCTTTAGGAGCATAAAAGTTAATCAAAATTAAAAAGGAAAAAAACAAAAAAAAAAAACCCCATACTAATCACTGATGCCATACTTGCTTTCTTAAATCAAAATAAATTTAACTTGTCCACACAACCAGAATTAATAAGCTTTTATGTTTTCTTTTAGATATTTTTTAGAGATGATCTATGATGATCCAATTTTGACCATTTTGTAATTTACTACACTATGTGGTAGAAGGTGTGGATTCAAGTTACTTCTTCCCCAAATTAATAATATTAAACTGTTTCAATTTTTACTTAATAGTTTCAAAGTTCTTGATTCCTTTCCTTTTTATCTGTTACTTATAGCTGAAGTTTTATTTATATTTGACACTTGGCAAAGAACTTTGACTTTCATAATACTCTTCAATGCTAACTAAAAGCCTATAAAATGCAATGCAAATGAGATTAGTTTCAATTTATAACACTCAATCCTCTAAAGTCACAACTAGCCAGTACAAAAATCTACAAATTCCACAATGAATCTACAATTTCCACAATTTCAATGCTCCTCTGGGTTTTTTTATATAACAATTGAATACTATTTTGGTAAGAGCTAAAACTATTAAACTCTTGGAACAAAACATAGGCATAAATCTTCATGACCTTGGATGGGAAAAAATTTCTCAGATATGACACCAAAAACACAAAAGACAAAAGAAAAAGTAGATAAATCAAACTTCATGAAAATGTAAAATTTTTGTGTTTCAAAGGACACCATCAAGAAAGTGAAAGAACAATCCACAGAATGGGAAAAAGTTTTTGCAAATCATATACCTGATAAAGAACTAGTATTTAGAAAATACAAAGAACTATTAAAGGTGGCTGGGTGCGGTAGCTCATGCCTGTAATCCCAGCACTTTGGGAGGCCAAGCTGGGAGGACTGCTTGAGGCCAGGAGTTTGAGACCAGCTTGGCTGACATGGCAAGACCCAGTCTCTACAAAAAAAAAAAAAATTTTTTTTTAATTAGCTGGGCATGGTAGTGCTTGTCTGTAGTCCCAGCTACTTGGGAGGCTGAGGCAGGAGGATTGCTCTAGCCCAGGAGTTTGAAGTTGCAATGAGCTATGATCACGCCACTGCACTCCAGCCTGGGCAACACAGCAAGATCCTGTCTCTAAAAAGAATAAAAATAAAAAGAACTATTAAAACTAAAAAATAAAAATGCAACCCAAATTTAAAATGAGCAAAGGATCTGAATAGATGTTCCTTCAAAGATTTACAAATGGACAATATGCACATGAAAAGATGCTCCACATTCTTAACCATCAGGGAAATGCAAATCAAAACTGAAATACCACTTCTCATCCACTAGGATGGCTCCAGTGAAAAAGACAGATAATAATAAGTATTGGCAAGGATGCAGAGAAATAAGAACCTTCATACACTGCTCATGGGAATGCAAAATGATGGAATATAGTCTGGCAGTTCTTCGAAAATTTAAACATGGAGTTATCAAGTTACTGATAACTCCAGTAATTGCACTTCCAGGTATAAACCCAAAAGAATGAAAACATGCATCCACACAAAAATTTGTATACAAGTGTTCACAGCAGCATTATTCATAATAGCCAAAATGTGGAAATAACCCAAATGACTATCAACTGATGAAGAGATAACTAAAATGTGGTCAAATATAACCATACAATGGAATATTATTTTGTCATAAAAAGAAATGAAGTACAATACATAAAACAATATGAATGAACTTTGAAAATACTAAGTGAAAGAAGCCAGTCACAAAAGACAATCTTTGTATGATTCCACTTGTATGAAATATTCAGAATAGGCAAATCCATTGAGACACAAAGTAGATTAGCGGTTGCCTGGGGATCGGCGTGGTGAGACTTGAGGGAAAATGGGGAGTGTATGCTAATGGTATGGGGTTTCTTTTTAGGGTGATGAAAACTAAAATTGATTGTGGTGATGGTTGTACAACTTTGTGAATACCTGTATTCTAAAACCATTGAATTGCATACTTTAAATGGGTGAATTGTACAGTATATAACTATATCTCAGTAAAGCTGTTAGTTTAAAAAACTGTTTTGGGAATCTCTATTCTAATAGTTTATTTTTTTATTGTTGCTCTTAATGTTACATATTAATATAATTATCATTTTTAATTTATTATACTTGCTAGTGGAGTAAATTTTTGAAATATTCTTTGATAGTCTTATTAGATTAGTTCCCAGAAAAACTCCATTACCCAGTTGTTCATTCTTCCATACATGGACTTTAATTAAACCAAAAGATTTAAATATAATGACATACTGAAAATGGCAAATTCATATTACTCTTCCCAGCAAGAAACAGGAAAAATCAGTAATTTGCTTATTATATTATTGATTATAAACATAGTTAATAAATTTTGTACCACCACAAATAGTTCACTTTCTCATTGAATAATCAGTTATTCCATTAATTTCTGTGCATTTATTCTATAAACCATATTTAATCAGTTCTCTATTGCTGGGGTTAGATTCCAGTCTTTTGCTACTACTAACAGTACTGGAAAGAATGTCCTTACACTTATATATCTTCCTGCATTCCCAAAGTATATGTCCTTCCTAGAGAAAGTTAATACAGCTTGCTGTTTTAGCCAGCTTTCTAAAGAAATTCTCATGTCCCTCTTGTTTCACATTTTAGAAACTATGCGTTAGGATTTGAATATATTTTTATTTAACCTCTTCCATGCTACTTTGTAATGTTAGTTTTTGCCTGGCATTTTCATTTTTTTAAATTTTAGTTTGCCCCACTACTGAACTTGAATTTAAATAATGTTCCATTTTACCCCACAGTGTTAGGAATCCCTTCTATTTGTGTCATGTAGTCAACCCACTTTATTAATTTATATCTTATTAGTAGTCTAGAATTAAATATATTATAAAATTTAATGTACTTAACCTATGAAATTATAATATTAAAATTGTTTTTAAACTTGCTGTTTCATCACTGTCATTATCTCGAAGTCTACATCTGATTTCTAATGATTTTCTCACTTTCTGCTTTCCATCTCCAATATTTTCTTCGGTTTCAAGGCAGTATTTTAAGTCTATCAAGAATCAACATAGTAACAAATTTTCCCTCAAGGCCATGTCAGCGTAACTGCAGGGATATATTTTTCTTTTACCAAAAAAAAAAAAAAGTCCTTCAAAAATAATTTGAAAACATAATCTATCTTACCTGCAAATACAGTTTGTCTGCTTTCAATTTACTTTCCAATTTTAGCAATCTCTTTGCATCTTCTGGTACATCCAAATTCATTTTTATCATGCACTTAGTTTCACGAACAACTTCCAAAATTTTGGGATCAAAATTAACCAGCAACTTCCCTGTTTCTGGATGTCGCACAAAAAGCGTGGCTTGTAAAGCTACAAACAAATAACCAATTGTTGACATTACCTATTCTGGATTTTCTTTCTGCTTCCACCTCTGTTTACATGTCTGTCTTCCCCATTGGACTACTAAATTCTTAAGGACAAAGCAGTAGTTTTGGATGCCCCAGGTGCTAAGGCATAGTATCTGTCACACAGTACTCAAAACTTAGATTCATGTATGCAGAGTGTATGCAAAGCCATAAAATCAGATCCAGAGAAAAAAATTGACCAAAAACTGACACCCTTTGTTCTGTGAATTGCAATACTTTTCTGAGTGGGTCAAAGAGATCTGTAATACAATGTTAGTTTATTTTTATGGATTGGGACTTCACCCCTGGGAAAGAATCAAAGATGGTCAGAACTACAAAAGATGACACACCTCATTTAAAACTCTTTTTCACTCCTGACCCGAAACTGGCTTTTTCAGGGAGGTTTATCTGAATTAAGTCTCCATCCTGAATTTATAACTAGGCTCAATATCAGGAAGAAATATTTATTAAACACTATTGAGTTGTGAACTCCTAGAATGAAGATCTTTTTACACTACATCTCACATAAACATCATTCATATAAATAGACATTTTCAGATAAGTTTTTTATTATGAATTGAAATACATAATCCCAAGTGGTTCTTGCTGGGTAGCCTTAGATTATTTGTTATCCTAACATGAATTACTTCTGATACATAATAATAAAACACTTATAGACTAGTAGGTACTAGTTTGAATTACATCTTATATTAACAAACACTACTAACATGAGAATTTCAAAATAGTCACAGAATCTTCCAAGCCTCACATTGTTTCACAGAATGTAGCTGCATTAAACGTCTAGTAAAATAAAATAGTCTGTATATCCCTTTAAAGTTAGTTGCCTTTTACTTATCAGATAAAATTAGTCTTGATATGGTTCTTTTTTTATCATTAGTCACTTGTCTAAGACTTTATTGATCAACATGAAGTGGCACACTACAGGAGACACTTCTGTACACCTGTTTCAGAGTAGCCTCCTTACAATGCCTAGCTCTATAAACTAATATATACCGCCAACTCTAATAGGAATTGGAAAAGGTACAATTTATTTCTTTTTATTTCTTTTTTTTATTATATATATATATTTTTAAATTTCAGAATATTCCAGGGGTACAAATGTTTTGGTTACATAAGTTGCTTTTGTACCATTTGAGTCAAAGTTATAAGTGTGTCCATCACCCACATAGTGTGCACTGTACCCATTAGCTGCAAATTTACCCATCCCCTCCTCCTCCCTTCCACCTGCTTGACTTCTGATGAATGTTATTTCCATATGTGCACATAAGTGTTGATCAATTAGTTCCAATTTAATGGTGAGTATATGTGGTGTTTGTTTTTCCATTCTTGTGATACTTCACTTAGAAGAATGGTCTTCCATCCAGGTTAATACAAGAGGTATTAGTTCACCATTTTTTAATGGCTGAGTAGTACTCCATGGTATACATACACCACATTTTATTAATCCACTCATGTATTGATGGACACTTGGATTGATTACACTTCTTTGCAATTGTGAATTGTGCAGCTATAAACATTCACGTGCAGGTATCTTCTTTATAGAATGTCTTTTTTTCTTTTGGGTAAATACCCAGTAGTGGGATTGCTAGATCAAATGATAGTTCTACTATTAGTTCTTTGAGGTATCTCCATACTACTTTCCATAGAGTTTGTACTACTTTGCAGGCCCACCAACAATGTATGAGTGTTCCTGTCTCTCCACATACACACCAGCATTTGTTGTTTTGGACTTTTTGATAAAAGCCATTCTCACTAGAGTTAAATGATATCTCATTGTGGTTTTGATTTGCATTTCCCTGATGATTAGAGATGTTGAGTATTTTTTCATTTTTCTTGGCCATTAGTCTATCTTCTTTTCAAAAGTTTCTGTTCATGTCTTTTGCCCACTTTTTAATGGGATTGTTTGATTCTTCCTTGCTCATTTGCCTGAGTTCTTTATAGATTCTGGTTATCAGCCCTTTATCAGATGTATAGCATGCAAATATCTTCTCCCATTCTATAGGTTGTCTATTTGCTCTATTGATTGTTTCCTTGGCTGTGCAGAAGCTTTTTAATTTAATCAGGTCCCATTTATTTATTTTTGTTGTTGCTGTGATTGCCATTGGGGTCTTCTTCATAAATTCTTTGCCTAGGACGATGTCTATGAGAGTTTTTCAAACCTTTTCTTCTAGAATTCTTATAGCTTCATGCCTTAGGTTTAAGTCTGTTATTCATCATGAGTTGATTTTTACGAGTGGTGAGAGGCATGGATCCTGTTTCGGTCTTCAGCCACACGTATGTGGCTATCCAATTTTCCCAGCACCATTTATTGAATAGGGATTCTTTTCCCCAGTGTATGTTTTTCTGCTTTGTCAAAGGTCAGATGGCAATATGAGGATGGTTTTACATCTGGGTTCTCTGTTCTGATTCATTTGCCTAAGTCTCTGTTCTTGTGCCAGTACCATGCTGTTTTGATTATTATAGCCTTGTAGTATAGCTTAAAGTCTGGTAAATTGATGCCTCCCAATATGTTCTTTTTGCTTAAGATTGCTTTGGCTATATGGGGTCTTCTCTAGTTCCATACAAAGCATAGAATTATTTTTTCTAGATCTGCTTGATATGGTGTTTTTTTTCCCCACACAAATAGTTTATTACGGAAAAGAAAGAAACTATACAAAGTGAAAGTAAAGAAGGAAGCTACCCAAAGTGAAAATATGTTTCAGAGAGAGGAACGGGTCAGTCTCCATGAGTGGAGAAAGACCTGGTTCTTAACGGTACAAGTTTCATGGGAATTTCAACTAAAAATTGTATTCAACTCATTTGGAATCTTTTAAAATTGGATTAGAAATCATTTATCCTCCTAAGCAAATTCCAAAATAACTTTTGAACATTCATTTAATGAAATATGTCTTCCTTAAAACTGTACTGAGCTTGTCTGAAGGGATGAAAAGGTCAGCAAGATGACTCAGACAAATAATGACAGCCAGCAAGTCTGCTCCAGGACAGAGTGACCATTTCATGCCATGTGAATCACCATCAGAGAAACTTTATAGAGCAACCAGCTAAAGGAGGCTGATGCTAGGTCCACAATGATTAGTCCATGTTCCTATATATTAATAGTTTAGTCACATCAATATAATAATGGGAAGCTTTCCAGAGCAATTCATTTCCAATAGCCTGTGCTCACACGAAAAAATTTTACTTTATATTGTTTTACTTGTGACCACTTCTCATGGGCATCAATCCATTGCACGGTGTATATTGTACCCAATACGTGTCAACTGATATTCTCAAGGGGAATGAACTCTCCAGGAACCTCAATAAGATTGTTATTTATCAAGTTTGTCTGATCTCTACTTATTGGATATTTTAAAAATATTTTAAGAGCCTCCAAGCCTGACTGGCACCATTCTCGGCACTTCTAGAAGCAGTATAGTATAATAGTTAAGAGAGTGGATTCTGGAGCCTGACTACCTGAATTTGAATCCTGGCTCTGCCATTTACTAGCTGTGTGATCTTGGGCAAGTCACTTACCCTCCCAGTGCCTCAGTTTCCTCATCTGTAAAACAAGGATAGTAATTGTTCCTCACAAGGCTGCTATTAGGATTAAAGGAATTTTTATATGTAGCGTGCTTAGACAAAGCCTGGTGCACAGTGAGCACTGTATAAATGTTAGCTATGACTATTGTTAAAAGGATATAAGATGAAACAGATACACAGAGTATCCTTGGAGTATGTAGGGGAGAAAAGACAGATATATAAAGCAATAAGTCATAAGAAAAACTGCAGATGAAGAGTGTGGAGGACTCTGGAGGAGGAACACATTGTTTTCTGCCAGAAGGAATAAGAAAGGGATTTATGGAACAGGTGATCATTGAGCTTGTTTTTAAACATGTGCAGATAAGAGGAAGGGCACTGGGGGTAGAAAAACCAGCAGGGGAAAAGAAAAATAGAAAAGTTCATGGCATTGTAGAAGCAAAACAGTATGTGCTCCATATTCCAGTTGTTAAAAAATTCTCTTTTACCTTTTTCCATAGTGTGAGTTTTAAGCTTCTATTGATGTTCCTCAGAAACTGTTGCTCTACTAGCAGACTTTGATTAGAATCCACAGGGTCCTACCATACATCACATCACCCTGAAACAGCTGGCCTGATAAAAGTGGCTTATTAAAGGCTTAACTACATTGGGAACGACACCCTGTGGAGGTTGGGGCACTGTCCTCTAGGATGCAAGTATACAGTGAATCAATGGCCTGTATGTAAGTGCTATGTCGCCAACAGCTAAAATCCAACAGCCAAGACACAGAAGTGGGAGTGGCCCCTCTCACCATCACTCCCAGTAACCCACCTGCAGAATCTGTGCTTCCTGGACCTACAATTCTGTGCTCTGCTGAAGTGGAGACCTGGTTTGGGAGGGAGAAACATTTCTACCAGGGGATGCAGTAAGGGTTCCACCAAGGTCGTGGATAATAGGTTATGGCTGAAGTTATAATTAAGAGCTTAAGGTTTAAATAAGACAAAGCAGGAACCTGAAATGACCAATAATTTTGTCCACACAAAAAACAACATCCCAGATGATGCCAGCATGGGTGGATGGGGGCTAAGAACCATCCCCTGGCTCACACTTAACTCTGCCCAAAGCCCTGGCAGCATATAACCCCTCCCCAGAGACACTCAGACAGAACCCCAACACTCTTAATTTACCGGAGCTGAAAACTGAAATTAAATTCAGTAATAGAAAAAGAAAGAAAGGAAGGGAGGGACGGAGGGATGGAGGGAGGGAGGAAGGGAGGAAGGCGGGTTGCAATTCTTTCTCCACAGATTGGGACTGAGATTTGAATCTACAACAGATAAAATGGAATATGAAAACCTTCAGGAATCTATGGAGAAACACCTATAAAGATATTTTTACTTTCAAATACTGCTTTTCAGTGGAAGGTCTTAAGTATATCAACTTTAAGGTCATAACAATTTTTGCTTATAAAATCAGAAAATTATTAAACAACTGTAAATAAATAAACCATTGTATCATCTCTAAATCTTAATTTTAACCATCCTAAGATTATGTGAAGGGAATTTAAAAAATCCTCCAGAAGCATGAACTCATTCAAAATCACCTAACCCTATTTTGAGCCTCACTGGAGTCTTATACATACCATAATGTAACTGCGTAATCTCCTTGACCCAGGCTGTGTGATAGATCACCTCGAATTCCACCAGCACATAGGAGATCTTGTTATACTGACGGATGACAGCTTTACCTTCCAAACTTGACAAAATGTCTGAGTTTTTCTGTTTTTTAAGGGGAAAAGAAAGATTTATTTTTAAAAGATTGCTATTTTTTTCATATCCAAATCATAAAACTGTTCATATGTCAAATGACATCAAATAATTATGCTACCAATTTAGATTCCACCTCAGAGTAAAACAGAGACGGGGAAGGCCATACAAGCAAGAGAGAGAAGTAGGGAAACATTATCAGTATAGAGGGAACACTGGAAAAAGAAAGACAGGATCTAAAAAGAGAGGCCTCGAGCCCCACAGCCAGCCCCAGGCATTCAGAGTCTCTACCTCTGATTCTCTGTTCCCATCTCCACTTCTCTGGACAAGATACAATTAACGGATTTTCTTTGAACTGTGAATATCAGGATAAATACCTAAATTCTGGCACGCAAAAAAAGGTAACTATCTATCAAAGAATGAAAATCAAATTTCTTTATGTAAAAACTGAAAGATTAGGTTTCGACTCACATATTTCAAACAGGGTAACCTCTGCCCTGCCACTATGAAGTCAATTGGGGATTGAGTCCCCACCCAGGCCTTTTTTCTAAAGGCAAGGTTTTAACATTTTTTTTAAATACTCAGAACAATGAAATAAATGATGGCAGCCAAACAGAAACAGCAGAGCCTTAATATTTAACAATGCTTAAATAATAAAATTACTTGTAAGACTACTGTTTTGTAGTTATTTCCTTCTATAGATACAACATCAAGCAAACCAACTCTACTTTGCTACTCTGTCTCTTAAATAAAACAAGGACAAAGAAAAGACAAACTGGCAGTTTCAGAATGCCAACAGGGCCTAAGACTACCCTGTTTTTCAGAAATCTAATAATCTTAAAGACGTAGAGAATGCATAGACTCTATTATACTCCACCCTTGGTGTCAGTTCTTCATACAGGAATACACTCTTTGAGTATATCTTTCTTTACCTTCATTGAACAAATATGTTCAGTGACCTATCTGTCCACACACACAAGTAAGCTTCAGTGCTAGGCCTGTACTTTATTGCGTTATCAAATTTTTTATTTTTATTTTTAAAAAGGCTTTATAAAGTGTCCTGTGTTATTAAAAGACATAAAGTTATAAGATTCACCAACTTCAAAATAACTGTAATTAAACTGGCTTATCTACTGAACATGAAGGAAAAGTCTTAGTCTTTCTCAAGCATATTTATAAACGAAATTTTCTTTGCCTGGTAAAAGAATTGGCTCTTTATTAGACACCGATATCATAGGATCAAATTTATTTCTTGTATTAAAACACCATAATCCACATATGATAAATTTAATTACTGGCTTACAAAGAAATAGTTGATGGGCTCGCTTATCCGGCGATAGAGCTGCCTCACCCAAAGTATTTTTCCTGCTATAGGGGGCATGTTGCGAGCAAGAGGTGGGTCATCTTTTTGAGAATGATAAAGCTGTAATTTAAAATCTGGAGTTAATGTTTAAATTCAATACAATGGAGAAGGCAAAAAATATACAGCTATCTTTGTACTGTTTTACCATTATTCACATGTCTTATACACAGTAGGGAGTCAATAAATAGGTAAATGCACATCAGAGATGATAACTTGAAGCTTAGAAACAATGATGTTTACAATATTTGACACTTAATTCTTCACCTTTATTTCCTATTACATGAATTTTTTCTGCTGTTATCCCAAATTTTAAGGAAGTACTAAAAAAAAAAAAAGGAGCATATAGCTATATGACATCTCTCACAATAGTCTCCAGAGCCATATTTCTCTACTCAGAAATACTAACTCAAATGGGCTTTGCTATACACACACCTGAAAACTATGGCAAAAAGATAGTTCTTAAGAGCAAAGAGGCGTGAATCTAGCTGTCCAGCAGCATACACTGTCAGCACTTTCCCACACATAAAGGAGAGGTCTATCAGCAGGGAAGGTTCTTAGCAGTGAAGGGATCACTTTGAAAAGCTCGGCAAGAGACAATGATGGTAAATACTTTCAGAATTGTTTTCTTTTTGTACTAACATACCATTCTATTTATAACCGTGGCACTTACCTTCTTCGTAGCGTCAAGTTCAGCCACGTAATACTGAAGAATACGCTCGATTGTGTGGTTTATTTCTGACTGAAGACAGGGAATGTTCAGCTTCTGAAATCTAAAAGTAATTGAAGCTGAATAATTAAAAAGTAAACAAGAAATACTTAAGAATTGCTGTAATACCCATTCATTCATTTGACAAATATTCATACCAGGCCTCATGCATTGTCCTAGGATACAATGATAAACAAGACAGGTACAGTCCTAGCCCTCCTGGAACCTACAATTATCTTATGGAAAAGGCAGACAGCAGTCAAGAGTTACATAAATAATTACTTAAATTACTAGGGGGCCAGAAATGCATATAACAGGGGGACCCTAGTCAAGTCTGGGAAATCAAGTAAGACTTCCCTGAGAAAGTGACATTTAAACTAGATTAAAAAGATGAGTGAGGAGCTGTCTTAGCAAAAATGGAGGAGAGAATGCTGAATGTACCTCAGCTGATGTTGACGCTCACATAATTCCAAATAACCATAAGCATAGTAACGACTTTGCCGGCCAAATCACTTCCACTTAGAGATCGAATGACACACAGCAAATACTAAAACCACAATACTGCGGTAATAAAATGAATTCACACCAACATACTATAGGCAAAAAGAGAGAGACAGAGACAGAGACAGAGCAAGAGGTCGCCAAGAAAACGGTACCTGCCATCTGTGCAGAACTGCCATTCGCCAAAGTCATTTTATGTCTGTTTTGACTTTTTTACAGTGGTCTCACCAGGTATGAGCCATCATTATACAGACGTGGAACTATGGCAAAGCCAGACCCAAACCTAGATCTGCTGGCTCTCAGGGAAGAGAAGAGTTCCAAAAGGGTCCCTGTCATGGGTCCTGAGCCCTTCCTGAGCTGGAAGGGAAGGGCCTCTAATCCAGCTCACCCCTCTAATCCAGGATTCCCTACCCTTTGAGAAAGAGTAGTGCTGTTAGGAATAGGGGGAAAGGAAGCTGAAGGAGAGTAGATTTCAGGTGCTTGTACCACAACAAAGGGAGGAGTAACTCTTTGAGATGATGGATATGTTAACTGGCTTCATTGTAGTAACCATTTCACTATACACAAGTATACCAAACATCTTGTACACCTTAAGCATATCCAATTTTTTTTAAGGTGCAGGAGCCCTCACGGAGAAAATGGAAAGTTTTAGTATCTATTACTTTTAGATAATCTCACTTTTAGAAATTTCTTCAGTATGTAGAATTAAACATTATTTGTTCCCTTTCCAATAATACCCATGAAATTAACCTTAAGTATATTACATGGCGGAGAGTGAAAACGTGACATAATTTCATTTTCTTATTGAAAGACTTTCTACTACCAAAAAAAATGCAATGAAAAAGTGTCATTCTGTATTTCAAATTTTACCAATCTATTAAGTAGTAATTGAAAGGTTAATATTTTTAAGTGTTAAGGTTTATGTAGGAGAGATTTCCAAGAACATCCAATTTGAAACTGTATTTTCAGATATTAAGTTATTCCACTTAGAAACTATACTGCATAAAGCATTATAAATACCTCTGAAGCAGCTGAAGAGCCTGCTGAGAAGATGAGATTTTTCCAAAAGTACCATTCATAAATGCCTGTATTTGTACCTAAAATAAAATATTAATATCTAGATGATTTTTGGTATTAAGGAAGAGATTAGTTTTGTTTAACACTTAGTGACTTTCCTATAAAATCAAAATAGCCTTAAACACATCTACCATCTAAGCATCTAGAACTGCACTGTCCAGTATGATGGCCTCTGGCCACATGTGGCTACTGAGCACTTGAAACATCACCACTTGGAAGTGAGATGTCTATAAATGTAAAATACACGTGGGATTTCAAAGACTTAGTACAAAAAGAGAGAGTGTAAAATATCTCATTAATGATTTTTACATTAATGACATGTTAAAATTATAATATTTTAATATATTGGGTTGAATAAAGTATTTATTAAAATTAGTTTCATCTGCTTCTTTTTGTTTATTCACGTGGCTACTAGAAAAATTAAAATTACATATGTGGTTTGCCTTTGCAATTCATTATTACTGGATATCACTGATCTAGAGAATTTGTGAAAGGAGTGAGTGTCCCGTACAAGCATTTTTCTTTGGGATATTTAGGACTTCTGGTAGAGCAATGTAATGACACTATAGACACCAGGGCCAACAAGTGTCATTTTCCAACACTGCTGCTCTCAGAAACTTCTGTGCCACTGCTAAGGAAGAACAAGAAGTAGAAAATGTTCTTTCAAGATTCCTACCCTCCCTAGCAGTGAACTCCACACTCCTGGTACCCAAAAGATGGAACTGAATCACTCTTTGCAAATTACTTTTACATACAGATCATATTGCTTTGGTCTACTAATGTATACCACACCCATGAATCAAACATCAGAAAAGGAAGGAAAATCAAAACACTGATGCCTCAAGCAAATTATTTAACTGTTAAAAGGCTAATATGGCCTCTAAATTTACTGAGAGCTAAAATTTGTATCTAAGACCACAATAAAGCCCTCATAACATATAATTTTTTTCAAGTTTTTAAAATAACCTTTATTTTTTAAAAAGTTAATATATGCAGTATAGGAAACTGAAAAACGCAAGAAGCAAAGAACAAAGTCATTCACAATCACAAGCAGTTTAGTTTGACGTGTCCTTCTAGATCCTGAGTGTGCACACACCACATCCAATTTTACGGGATTGAGATCATACAGCATGTATCATGCTTTTTCACACATCATTAATATTTACCAATCCAAAATCCCAAAGCTATAAGTATTTTGATAACCAAAAATACACTACACCAACTCAATCTGTTAGGAAAAAATGTAATCCTGCCTTTCTTGGGACGAAAATTTCATAGAAGACAAAAATGGCAACAGGCCTCTAGATTAAAAGCACTGGCAGAGTTCCGATTAAAATACTGCATTCCCTGAATGCTCAATTTAAAGTCAGACATAAAGCAACAGAGTACACTAAGGGTAATGTTTCTAAGAGAATTCATTATCAGATCTATACTATTAAAATATTAGCAAGAAGGTATGTTTCCATTGAATTACTTAATATATTCTTACAGTATAGCCAAAAGAGATGCACATACATCAATGGCTACCGTCAAAATGTAAATATAACACATCTACATACTCCTCTGTTTTCATACTTCCTTCTGCCACTCTGCTGCCAACCTAACAAACAAGTCCTGATATACACTGCTCAGAGGTGGTTTAACAATTCCATGTCCAAGATGCATCTTTTCTATCAATTATAACAAAAAGATACTCACAAAATGGCTAATACACTAGTTCTACTTTTTATCATACATTGTCACCTCAGGACATCTCCAAAGCTTAGATGTTGCAAAATAATGAACTTCGTCCACAATAAACAAGACACTTTACTAAAAAGGCACATATAGATCTATGGTTATAATCTAAAACTGTCTTCTAGATATGGAGATACTAGCAAAGAGCCCTTCCCTTCACCCTTCCTCTTCTCCCTCTTCCCCCACTCCAGTGACTACAACCTCTACTTTTAACATACTTTGGGCATTAGGATTTGTTTATCCTTGAATACACAGCAATATTAACTAAAATGCACATATAGAACAATGGTTAAGCAATCTGAATCTAAAGCACAGAACCCTTCTCTGCATACTTCCTCCGCCCCTCGCCGCACCACCTGGTGACAGTATACTCTCCAAGACATCAAGTTTAACAATTCCATTCCCCAAAGGCAACCACTCCTATGAAATAACAAAAAACACTTAAAGGGTGTTACTTTAGCCCTTGACTTTTAACATACGTTGTGCACTTTTAAACATCTAGAAGGACTAGATGTTTCAAACAGGACTTAAGTTTTTTTCCACTATACACAGCAGCATTGAAAAAATGGTGCACACTTACAACAAAAGCTATAATTTCAAAATGTCCTCTAAATAGGAACATTCTGGCCTAGAACACTTCCCTTTCCTACCCTCTACCAACCCAGTGGACAGGTCTAAGCATCTGTAATGCTTAGAGGACATTTTGACAATTTCACTTCCGTAGGTGCTTTTAAGAATAGTCTTTCCCGTGAATTTTAACTCAAAGTCTACTCAATGTATTAGTTTCCTAAACTCTACTTTTGTCATACATTAGCAACCTCTTTATCCAGAAAGACTAGATGTTGTAAATTAGGACTCATTTGTTCTTTATATACACTATATACACAGCAAAGTAAAATAAAATGTACAGACATAAGGGACAATAGTCAATCTTGCCTCACCCTAACCACATTGCAATAAAGCCCTCTGCACTTTCTTCTCCTTCCTCCCTGAACGGCACAAATAATGTGTACTGCTCAGACAAGTGGTTTGATCATTCAATTTCCAAAACACAGTATTTCATATGAATTTTAACAAAACGATATATACAAAATATGTTATTTACTGCCTCTACTTTTAACATACTTTGTGTACTTCTAAACATGTAGAAAGATTAGATGTTTCAAATAAGGACTTAAGTTTGTCCTCTATATACACAGTAGTGTTAAATAAACTACACACATGTAACAATGGTTATATCTGAAAGTGTCTTCTAAAAAGGAACATTCTGGTCTAAAATCCTTCATTTCTTCCAACTCCTCTCCACCACCAACCCAGTGGATATAGGCATATGTGTCATTTAGATGTGATGTTATCATTTCACTTCCAAAAGTCCTTTTCAGAAGACAGCCTTTCTATGAATTTTAACACAAAGTGTACAAAATATTAGCGATAACAAGTTTTTTAAAAATTCCCATTGCCATAAAGATTTAACTCCCAAAGCACTTTGGAAGCAAACTCCACCTTACCCAACTAGTCAAACACTAACAATAATAACTAACATATATCTTAATATCAAAGAGTTTAACTTTTAAAAACTGAAGGGAAATCTATGCCAAAACCAAAAAGCGGTATTGTTAGACTGGTAGAATTTTAGGATCTTTCTTATTTATATTGTCCAGATTACATGTAATATGGTTTTTAAAGAATTATTTTAAATAAATGAGAAAAAAATTTTGATCTTTCTCATCTTCATGGCAAGGATTTCAGACTCAAAAAGTAGACAAAGTACATTCTTGTCCCTACCTGTATCTCCAGGAAATTCTTCAGTGAAAGGAGACAATTACCTTGGTCTAAACTTAGGTTAACAGTAGTGAGAGAGTAACTGAGGTCATATAAGCCCAAAAGGTGAGAAAGAAACAGGTTATAGTCTCATCTGACATACTTTTTGACTACCCCTCATCCATCTGGTGTCCCTTAATCTATGACATACAGGATACGAGCACCTCTTTAGAACTATCCTCTATAGCTACAGAGAGAATGTAGGCATAAAGCACAGAGCCAAAGGGAGAGTGATCCACCTTCCTAATCTGTTCTCAAATCTTTTCACACTTAAGATAAAGAATAATGAATTCTCTCTTAGACTGGAAAAATCACATTGGCTCCTTGGCACAACAAAAATTGAATACAAATTTTAATGTAAATTAAAAATGAACCCCTGCTACAAGAGCCCTTTGGGCTTCTAGTTATTCTGTGACATCTTTTATTGGATGTGCTTGTTTTTCATTTAAAAGAAAAAGAAAAATATTTTTTGGACTGGTTTGAAAATTATTCATACTGCAAATATTTTTGATCAATTTGCAATAAGTATTTAAAATAAATAGTATATATAGGAACATTTATTATATGTGAATATTTACAACAATAATACTGGATAGTACTACTGATTACTTTTCAGCTTTACTAAGTAAAAGTATGTATAATTACTTACCTCTAAACCATTGATTTTTGCCATGAAATCTAAGAAATCTTTGTCAAATTCTGTCCTTCTTGGATCCAGAATGTCATACTGTTTTTTTTTAACCCCTTGATAAATATTTTTGAATTTTATTGCCATAATATCTATTCCTTCTATGGTAGAATTACTCAAGGCCAAATATGTTTGCACAACAGTTATCATTTCTGTAATCTTAAAAAGAGAACAGTTGTTTTATTTTAAAAAATGAGATATTAGGCCCCTTCCCTAGAATAAGGTCTTAATGAATCATTAATTTAAAAGACAAACCAATAAATAGGCACTAGAATCATTTAGCTAAAACCAACCAAGAGAAGATAAAATAGAAGACAAGTCTCTGTCACCGGTAATTACTACTCTTAGACTATTTACAACAGATGATGTTCTATCATATCCAGAGAGAGTTTACAACATTTTTCAGAAATTAACCACTTTGTCTTTCAAGGGGAAGAGGCAAGAAGAACTTGACTAAATAGCTTTTTCCTTTTGTTCTTGAGAATTTTCTTAAAATCATTTCACTGACTTGCTGGATTCAAAAGCTCCACCACTCTTGCTGTCCCCCACTATAGCTACAATATGTAACATTAGCATAAATCCACCTGTGTTCTCCCTTTGACTCCCATGTTCAGATAAAGGACTGACCCAAGAAGGCTGAATGATGACAGCAATTACTCCTGACCCCTGAAGAACCCTAGGAAAGCCTCACGATGCACTACATTTCAGAAATGGCAGCCTCTATCCCAATGTATCAACACCACCTACTTCACCAAAAAACAAAACAAAACAAAAAAAACAATCTATGTCCGCAGGCTACTCAGTTCCTTAATCTTTATCAGCGATTCCCCACTTTGATTCCTGCTTTAGAGAACAATGTCCAAAGCTCTCCAGAGCCAACCCATTTGTCCAATGGCCAGAAATGGAATAAGCCTGTTTTCAGGGAGTCTTCCAAATATCACACACCATGAAGATAACACTATTGGTCCTCCTGCACAGCCAGCAGAATCCACATAGTCCCTGTGCATGTCAACCCAGAAAGGCTGTTTCCAGAGCAACTGCTGCTCCTACTCCACTATTTCTGTACACTTCCAAAAACTATTATCATCCTAGAAGCCACCCTAAATGTGGAGGAAATACAGGCACCTGGAATTTACAGCCTGCTGTATATGCTCTGTGTAAACAGGGAAATATCTGGGTCTCCTCCTAACACATATACTCCACTCGCCTACTTTAAAGAACAAAAACAAACTACTACTAGCTCACTCTGTTATTCTAGCCTGCTAAGACTCTGTCCTTTACCCTGTACCCCCTTACCCTACCACCTGGCTCCAACAGCCAGAGACTGGGATGGAATTCTGGTCACTAATACGCCCTCTATTTTGTCCATGGCTTAGATGAGGGGTCATCTGAGACAGAGATGGTGGTCGGTCCCAGGCTTGGTTCTCCAAATTTAGCCAGTGCACACCCTCCCTCCCCATACCACATAGCAGCGACAAAAAAGCCAGCGATGGGAATCAGCCATGACCATGCTCCTGCTGGTTTCTCTCGGTCTTGGCTTTTTCACCAGCTCTCTTTATCAACTTTTGACCCCTCAGTACTGACAACCATTTATAATCCCTTCTCCAGCTCACCTACCGTGGCACCCTTTCCAGTTCTCAACTTGCTCTGATTCCCTCATCTCAGTATCACCATGAGGAAAGACGCTCCCTTACCTACCAGCTCCAGTTCCCAAATCACACCAGCATACCAGCTCCCCACCCCCTATCTTCTCGCCCACAAACGTTCAGCATGAGAAGGAAACAAAACTAAACATAGAGCTCTGGGAAACACCCATATTACCCAAAATTTACATGGCAGGAAGAGAAAGAAGGAAAGACTATTGTATACACCTTATTCTGGCTCTTTAGGACAGACTGATACTCAATGTACCCCAAGTCTCCACCTACTAAAAAAAAGGTGCATTTCAGGCACCCTGATGCTGACACACTAGACATCTTCACTTGTTCCTTACAGGTCCCCAACATCTCTGTCCAACTCTGAGGTTTCAGCTCTCCAACCCGGCCTCAGTCTTGTCTGTCCTTTGATTTTGCCACTTGGTCATTCTGATGTTGAATCTCAGCTTTCCTTTACTAGGCTCTGACTTAGTCTGCCCTTCTGGCTCTCCTCTTCACCTATTTAAGAGTTCACAGGGGGAGTCCAACAGCAGCCCCTACTGTGCCCCACTCGTCAGAGGAAGCCCATCCAGGCAGCTCAGTAACCACTTCTAACGGATTATGCAAAATCCTGGCCACACTTCAGGGTTAAGTTTGATAGCCCCACCTTTGAGACTCTGGATGCCAATATCCACCAATTACCCAGTGGAAGAGATGCCAGCCAGTTGGGAGGTTGTTAGTGTAGAGGAATTGGAATAACCTGTAGCAATCAGGATGCATTTCTAATAAGGGGGGGAGGGCGGGAGTTTTGCTACATTAGCTCTGGTTGCTGAACCCTTGTGGCTTGAAGTTGTGTTCTAAAAGCCAAGAGGCAGGGCTTCTCCAGAGATCAGGAGGGGGGACAGCTAATGCAGCTAGCCACTGATGCCCACTCCCTCTACCATCAGAGAAATGCCCAGACTGCTATTTCACAGATGGATGTCCATTCTTCCCAGCATTAGACCTGCCACCAAAGATCTTTATTGCTAACGGGCTAACCAGTAAAGTCTAGCCCTAAAACTCTACCAGGCTCAGAACTGCACCCAAGTTGGCAAGGTTTCTGGCTCCTGGAAAAATTAAGGGTAAGCAGGACCCAGCCCAGGTTTATGCTCTAGTGGATTCAGAAACATTAAGCATTTTTGTGGAACAGGTCCTGACCACTGAGGCCTATTGATTAATTTGACCCATGCTAATATCCTTCTAATTGGACACTGGCCCCCCAAAAATCCCTATTGCTCATTAAACAGCCCTATACAATGGTTTCTTAAATATGACACCAAAAGCACAAGCAAAACAAAAGAAAAACTTGATAAATTGGACTTGATCAAAATTAAAAACTATTGTGTTTGAAAAGACACAATCAAGAAAGTGGAAAGACAACCCCACAGAATGAAAGAGAATATCTGTGAATCATATATCTGATAAGGGACTTATATGCAGGACATACAAGGAACTTTTACAACTCAACAATAAAAAGGCAAATAACTCAATTTAAAAACATGAAAAGGATTTGAATAGATATTTCTCCAGAGAAGAAGTACAAATGGACAGTAAGCATCAGGGAAATGCAAATCAAAACCTCCATGTGATACTACTACACACCCACTAGGATGGCTTCATTCAAAAGGACAGATAATAACAAGTGTTGGCAAGGATGTGAAGAAATTCATAACCCTCGTACTTTGCTGGTTAGAATATAAAATGATGCAGCTACTTTGGAAAATAGTTTGGCAGTTCTTCAAAAAGTTAAGATTTACCGTACGACCCAGCAATTCCACTTCTACGTATCTACCCAAGATAAGTGACAACATATGTCTACACAAAAACTTGCACATGGATGTTCACAGCAGCGTTATTGCTAAAATCCAAGAAGAGGAAAGAACCCAAATGTCTATCAACTGATGAGTGGATAAATAAAATGTGGCATTATCCATACAATGAAATATTATTCAGCCATGAAAACAAATGAAGTACTGAAAAATGACATAACATAGGTGAACTTTGAAAACATTATGCTAAGTCAAAGAAGCCAGTTACAAAAGAACATATATTATATGATTCCATTTACATAAAATGTCCAGAAAAGGCACATCTATAGAGACAAAAAGTAGATTAGTGGTTGCTTAAGGCTGAGTAGAATAGAGGATGGTGTGACTGCTAATGGGTATAGGGTTTCTTTTAGTGGTAAGGAAAATGTTCCAAAATTAGATTGTGGTAGTGGTTGCACAGCCCCATGAATATACTAGGTAACATTGACGTGTACATTATAATGAGTAGATTGTGTGGTATATGAATTATGTCTCAATAAAGCTATTAAGTAAATTTAAAAACAGCCTCAAAGAAGTATGTGCAAAGGACCCCACTCAGTACCTTGGTTCTCTTCATCACCCATACTTTCCTGTACTGGCTAGATCAGGAGGTTACAAATAAAACATTGGCTTCCCGACATGTCTAGGAAATGTGCTTCAATCTGTGTAACGTCCCACCACTCTCCAACAAACCATGAACAGGACCCTAAATACTAGCAGGACCTAGGGAGTTGACAAAGGCGTAGGGAGGGGGCTACCTAGATGACAGCTTTATAGACTTTTCAAAGGCTGACTCTGAGAAGTCTCTGGTAGGGGCTGCCCTATATTCCCTGTAAAAATATCATTCCTCCCCAATCAGTCTTAACAAGCGCAGCAAAGGTGAAGTTTCTAACCCATGTCTGCCCAGCAAAAGCATCATCCACACAATGCTTATGTACACCACATATACTGGCCCAGAAAGAGGACGTGCCTACACATCCAGATATTCCACAACTACTAGGTTCTACTAGGCACTGCAGGTGTTTCATCTTATACTTTTTCTCAGCCTAATTTAATGGTTAAGAGCACAGGCTTTTAAGTTCAAGTTCCATAGTTGGAGGTAGAACCGAGGTCTTGAGAGAGGTGAAAGTTTGCAATTGCTTTTGTGTGACTGGCAGAAGGCAGTAACCAAGAATGAAAAAATAAGTTATAATAAAATGCAGTGATCTGTAAGCAGTATCAGATGAGCTGTAACAATAGTGAGAAAAGAGACTGGGGACAATGAATCTCAATGGCACTACATAAAGTACAAAATAACCAAAAAGGCATGGTCTGGGGTGGGGGTACTGTGACTGCAAAATGCTTACCTTCTCCAGTCTTTTACAGAAAGCTTCAAATTTTCCAAATATATACATTTCTGAAACCTCAAAAGATTTTTCCCCTGAGGATTCCAAAATCTGTTTCTTTGTTTTGTGAAAAGATGTCTGATACTCCTTGAATAGAAAAATGCAATCCTATGAGAAAAGTAAAAGAACCAGGGGAAGGAAGGTGAGACATTTGTTCAGGAATCAAAAATTCAAAAATTCCACCCTCACACAAAACTGATCGCACCACCCCTCACTCAACAGGGGCTGTTGCTGTTAACAACAAAAATTCAAGTTATCTGCCTACATATTAAAGGCCTGTGAAAATCACTGTAGTTTTTTAATTTACATCATATCTTCATTTTCTTCATCCTCACTCTTTTCCCTTAACTCTTACCCTACATCAAGGTATGACATATACTATTTGTTTTTACATTTTCATGATTAATTATTAATAGAATTCCTAGGAGGTCCAGAAATCATCAAGACTGCAGTCCCCAACCCCCGGGCCACGGCCGGGTAGTGGTCCACAGCCTGTTAAGAACCTGGCCAGGCATCCGCCTGAGCTCTGCCCACCGGGCTCACTCGTGGAACCTCCCCCCTCCGCCAAGTCCCGTGGGAAAATTGTCTTCCATGAAACTTAGGAACTAGGCCACACAGCAGGAGGTGAGCGGCGGCAGCAACACTGCATAAGCTCCGCCCCCGCCCCCTCTGGCCCCCACTCCCGCACCCCCCCACCCCCCCACCCCCATCCGTGGAAAAATTGTCTTCCATGGAACTGGTCTCTGGTGCCAAAAAGATTGGGGAGCGCTGTATCAAGACATCTCTATTCAGTTGGCATTCATCTCTTAATCAGCATTCTTTATGTACAGGCATATAAAACACGAAGACTCTGTAATACTAATTTATCATCCAACAATCACTTCTACAAAAGGAGATCATAAAGTCTTTGACGAGTGCGTTGCTGAAATCCTAACTTTTGAGAACAGCTATACTATTGCTAGTTAACCTATTAGAAATAAAAAAGAGGATATTGTTGCTGGGGTCCAGTAGGAATTAACTATCATTTCAAGTTTACATTTCCTAAAAACCAAACGATTTCTTTTTTAATGTTAAGCTTTTTCAAAGCCATCTATAGCCAGTCATATCTTTATCATAATGCCAACTCTCTGGTTCTGATTCTCCTACCTCCTTTTTCTCCACTTGGGTAATCCCCATATCAGCTAATTAGCAACCCTAATTCTATCTGTAATCTTAATTACATCTTGCCACATGTAACATAACATACGGACAGGTTCTGAGAATAAGGACATGGACATCCTTGGGGGGACATTATTCTGCCTACCACAGCCACTAAATCAGAATTTCTGTGAGTAGGACTCAGAAATCTATATTTTTAACTAATTTCCCAGGTGATTCCCATAAATATTCAGACTTGAGAACTGGTGTCATTCCCTCTTCTATGTCAATCTCCAAAACAGTATCATTGCTCTCTTCAATGTCCCTAATCGTTTTTCACTCATTCAACAAGTTTATCAGTGCCTACCACCTGAGATGCTAAGAATGCAGATAAGGTCCCCACCCTCATGGAATATACCATCCAATAGGAATTACACTCTGTTGCTTCCTCTTTACCAACCAATCCCTTCATGTTGGACAGATGAGGTCCTGAATAACAACTCTTTTCATTGTCTCCTCTAACTCCTCTGAAAATTATTCCTAAAAACTGTACAATGAAAGTTTCCTGAAAAAATTTCAGGTGTAAAAGAAACTACATTGAGCTAGAATTCAGAAAACTAAGCATTTCTAATTCAGTCAGTAAATGGCTAATAATCTTGAGGATATTAAAAGAATTATGAAGGCATGGTGGCTCATGCCTGTAATCCTAGCTCTCTGGGAGGCTGAGGTGGGACAATCACTTGAGGTCAGGAGTTCGAGACCAGCCCAGCAACAGCAAGCCCCATCTCTACAAAAAATAGAAAAATTAGCCGGGGGAGGTGGTGCACACCTGTAGTCCCAGCTACTTGGGAGGCTGAGGCAGGAGGATCGCTTGAGCCCAGGAGTTTGAGGTTGCTGTGAGCTATGATGATGCCACTACACTCTAGCCCAGGAGACAGAGCAAGACCCTATCTCAAAAATAAATAAATAGATAAATAAAATAAAAGAATTATGAGATCAAATTGTTAAATTCTGTGTGAAGAGTTCTGGTTCCTGTTAATTCCCATCCCCAAAATAAACCTTGGAGAAACCATAGAGGGAAACATGGTATCTGGCAAAGAATAACAAAAACAACAGAAGTGAGAAACGCCTAGGAAGATGATAAGTTGTTTTGAATTTTGGGATGGGGTTAGCAGGAGTGATTAAGAAAACAAAGCAAGAGAAGATAAGTAATATTAATGAATAAGGGGACATATTATATAATAAGGCAAAGATTAGTAAGAGAATATTATCAACATTATGTCAATAAATTATAAATTTTGGACAAATTGGAGAAATTCCTCAAAAATATAAACTTACCAAAACTGACTCAAGAAGAAACAGATTAGTCAAATAACTAGTTTTTTAAAAATAAACACTAATATATTTGCAAAGCATATATACAATATGAGACTAATATTCAGAATATATAAAGAACTCCTACAATTCAACAACAAAAAAGCATACAACCCAATTCAAAAATGGGTAAAGGACTTGAGTAGACTTTTTTCCAGAGATACACAACTGGCCAACAAGCACATGAAAAGATGCTCACCCATCACTAGCCACTAGGGAAATGTAAATCAAAACCACAATGAAATACCACTTCATACATATCAGGATAGCTATGATCAAAATAATGGAAAATAAGTGTTGGCGAGTATGTGGAGAAATCGGAACCCTCATACATTGCTGGTAGGAATGTAAAATGGTGCAGCCTCTATGGAAAACAGCTTGGCAGTTCCTCAAAAAGTGGAACATAGAATTGCAACACAGAATTACCATATGATCCAGCAATTCCGCTTCTAGATATATACTCAAAAGAATTGAAAGCAGGGACTCAAACACATAATTGTGCACCAATGTTCATAGCAACATTACTCACAATAGCTAAAAGGTAGTAACAACTCAAATGTCCATCAACAGATGAATGGATAAAAAATGTGGTCTTTATATACAAAGGAATACTCAGCCATAAAAAGGAATGAAATTTTTATGCACACTACAACATGGATGAACCTGGAGAGCACTATGTTAAGTGAAATAAGCCACACACAAAAGGACAAATTCTGTACGATTCCACTTGTATAAGGTTTCTAGAATAGGCAAATGCACAGGGACAGAAAGTAGAATACAAGTTACCTGGGGCTGGGGGAAAGGAGAGTTTAGGGAGTCAGTGTTTAATGGCTACAAAGTTTCAGTTTGGGATGATGAAAAAGTTCTAGGAATGGATTAGTAGTGATGGTTGCAAAACTCTGCCAATGTACGTAATGCCACTGAAGTGTACACTTAAAAATCGTTAAAATGATAAATTTTGTATTATGTATATTTTACAATTTAAATTTTTTAATTATAAAAATAGAGAAGAAGGAATTTAAAAATCTTTCCACAAAGAAAACAGCAAGCCCAGATGACTTAACAGAGAAGGTCTACCAGACTTGTTTTTCTTTTTTCAGGGTCTCCCAGGCTGGAGTGCAGTGGCCTGATCATAGCTCACTGCAGCTCCAAACTCATGGGCTCAAGAGATCCTCCTGCCTCAGCCTCCCTAGTAGCTGGGACTACAGGCACACGCCATCAAGCCCGGCTAATTTTTAAATTTTTTGCGGAGATGGGATCTCACTATGTTGCCCAGGCTCAGACTTGTTTTTCATACAATATTTTTAGTTTTATTTTTTCCACCTTTATTGAGGTATAATTGACAAATAAAAGTTGTAGATATTTCAAGGTATACAATATGATACTTTGAAAGATGTACACATTGTGAAATGTTTACCAAAATCAAGCTAATATCACTTCACACAGTAACTTGCATTCAGCAATTGCTCTTGAGCATTTCATTGCCTTTATCTTATATTGTTTCTTGTAGTCCTTTTTTGTCCAGCCAGGCACTGCTTCTGCTATTTTTTCCCCATCTTTCAGGTTATTTGAAGGAGGCCCTACTCCATGTTCTTTTTAAAATTATCAAAAGCCTTTTTGTGTGTCACCTTTTTGATGAGGGTCAAGTTTTTAGAGACTCTTTTCTTTGCCAATAAGTTCTCTTGACTCCAGAAAAAGAATGTATATTCATATAATTGGTAATAACTTCCCATCTCAAATTTGTTCCAGCAGGAAAAAAGGCTTACGACTTTAATTAGCAACTGCAGGCCAATCCTCTTCTGACCAATTTTCCCTGCCATTTCCGCCTTCGACAGTTAATTTCTCCACATGCGTAGAAGCTTGTTACATACAAGCCTCAGCCTCTTTTACAGTTTGCTCATTTATTTCTTCTATCTTTTTGCTAGAGCAGCCATTCCTACTGCTTTTGTAGAAGAAGTGAGTGTTTCATTCAAGCACTGTAAACTTGCCAGTTTGAGCCTATCAAAAGTTTTTCCACTTCTTCCATCATTTTAACCTGCTCCTCTCATCGTCAGAAAAATGATTCCAGGTCTTCCTTGAATTTCAAAGTCTTTGCCTTTCCCCTTTAATGGCTCTTTTCTGGATATCTTTTTCCTTCTTTGCCAATAATGCTTGCTGTCTGACTTCCTCTTCTTTCTCCTTAGCTATCCAAGCAGCTTCTAATGCTGCTTGTCTTTTTTTTTTTTTTCCCCCCCAGCTTCTTTGTTTTGCTTCTGCTCTTGCTTTCTTCTTTACTTCTTTCTTGGCTTTTTCTTCGAATTTTTTTTATTCTTGTATCACAGTTATATGAATTATTAACTAATGTTCTCTTCAAATTAATTTCTTCTTTTTTTCTTTTTCTTTGTCACTCTGTTCTGCTTTTCAATCCCTCTCCTCTCATCATGACATTCTGCTTATTTTTCTTCTGCATTTAAATAAGAAAATTCTCTCCAAGAATAAAAATTATACCAGAAGGCATAAAATGATGAATTCATAAAACCAAGTTTAGGAACTTTTTTTTTAATTTGCCCACCTGGAATCCCTTTTAAACACTGGGGAAAACACTTCAAAGAAACTGTCCCTTCCTTTACTTTTAGAAAGAACTGAGTTATTGAACCTAGGATCTACACTGTTAAATGCTCCTCTTTCCACTGGATCTGACATTTTATAAACTTTAATTATGCAAGTGAAGCAGTCACTATCTGCTTCTTTTGTTGGTTCACCAGCTGCTTCCCACGATGTTGTAAAGCATTGTTTTATGAGCTGCTTTGATCCGTTTCTGTGTAGCTTTGTATCCTACATGGCCAAGTCTAAGAATTGCATAATGATTCTGGTTCTTCCAGTTCCTAGATCAACTGTTTTCAGCAGGAGAAACTCTCCTAACTGCACTTCTCTTCATCTTCTTAGCCTCCAATTTAGAGGTCAGCATGAGGGTGATTGTAGTGCCCAGGCCAGGGCAGTGGTTAGCACTAGCCCTGTGGGCATAGCAGTTCCCATCCCGGGTGGAAAGGCACTGAGTGTCCTTTCCGACTCGCCCATCCTGTTCAAGCAGCACCTCTTGGCTCTATGAAGACCAGGAACCCGCACATGGAGACCACGAATAACCACTTCTAAATGGAGCCTTCCTGCCCCAGCCACTCCTTTCAGACTTTCAAAAAACAGATCACTTTAACTTTATACAAACATTTCCAGAAAATCCCACCTCACCCCTCACTTATTCTGAGACCCTAGTGCCAAAAACTCTGACAAGGTCAATATGAGAAAGGAAAATTATCAGCTATCTCTCTCATGAATACAGTTTCAAAGAATGGTAAACAAAATTGTAGCAAACAGAACTTAAAAGTGTCTAAAAAAAGATAATTACACCATGACCAAGTTGAGTTTATCCAAGAAATGTTAGGATAGTTTAATTTTAGAAAACCTGGAAATGTCATTCATCACATTAACAGATTGAGGAGGAATATCCTATAAGCATCTCAATAAATACATCAGGAAAAAAAAATTTCAAGACCCATTCACAACTTCAAAAAACATCTCTTAGTAATAAACGAATCTGCTCAAAGATATTAAAAACCTGCAAAAATATCAGACTAACTGGAGGAAATGTTAGAAACATTCTCTTCTAAAAAAGGATCAAAACTAGGAATGACACCTGCCACCACATCTATTTAAGGATGCACGGCAGTCATAGCCAATGCAAGAAAGAAAAAGAAAGATTAAATTAACAGGGGCTAGAGCGAGAGATGGGAGCCAAAGTGCATGAAATGGCACACAAGAGGTGTCTGATACAGGTAGCCGTAGAGATGATGAGGATTAAATTGCATTCTAAAAGGAGCACTGAATGTCAAGGGAAGTAGCTAATATGAATTACATTGTTTTCATATTCTGACACCACTCTCTACAAGGTATTTTCAGTTAACATGTTTTGTGAATGAACAAAGTAAACAAAATTGGGCCTGATGGTAAAAGCTTTATTTTATGAAACTAAAAGTGCTTATACAAACCTGAATTTTCTTTAGTACAACTGGCGTATCCTGATCCCATACATGGTTTACTCCTCCATCAGTAATATATGCTTTACATGCTGTCACCATTTGGTTTGTTACCTAAGATAAATATAGGTACAAAATAACTATAGGCAAAAAGCAAAATAAAATTTATATAAATTTTTTAAAACACAAGCTATAAATTCTGATAAATAGTAAATTTATGAAGTGAATGAATCACAGGATACAAAAAACAAAGAAATATATATTCTAGACAAAACAAAGAAACCCAAAGTCATATTTACCTACCACATTTAAGTCAGTGTCACTGGGGCCACAAATTTTGAAGTCAACTACTTGTTGACTATTTTCTACTTGTCCACCCCTCCTCTAATTAGGTCTTGATCCATTCAAGTGTGATTCCCTACCTTCCTTCAACACGCAGACTAAATATAAATGAAACCACCTCTCATATCCCCCAAAACAGTGAAGAAAAAACAGGATAGCCACTTAGAAATGGTCAGGAGATTAGATCAAGATGGTAGACTGACACAGAATTCTGGGACATTCCTAAAACATAGAATGCACATAGGAATCAGATCTACAGGGGAGGGAAATGGCTAGAGAAAACCAAAACCCAGTTCTGAAAAAGGTTGCTGTGAAATTGAAACGGTTCTAGAAAATTTCAAGATCAGAGACAATGTGAGCTGACCCTCAGTTGTGATCCTACACACTGAATTTGGAGCAAAACTGACAGGCAGTAGTGACCTTTGCTGAAAAGGACAAAGCATGGGTTTATACCACAATCTTAGACAGGTATGGCCATGCCCCAGGCAGCTGGTGCACCTCAGGAGGACACATCAGAGAAAAACCTACCCACACTCCCCTCTCAACAGTAAGTCACATACCTCCACCCTACAAGAAACAAATGCTAGTGAATAGAGTGAGAGGCAAATTAGGAGTCTCAAATAAAAAGCTGGGCAGATTTGGGGGCTCAGAAAATGACACCCCAAAATATGGCAGGTTGACATGCTGAACTACAGAAGCAGACTCAAGGTCTCTCTTACCTCCTTCCACCCCTCTGGTCTCTCAATCCTATGCCTCTCCCAAAGCACAAGAGGAAGCTGCTCTCTGGGGTTTCCTCATCTACCTTAAAACTGGACTTCCTAAAGAGAACACAATTGCCTTCCATTCCCTCCCTAAATCCTCAGTATCTATCTAAGAAAAGAAGACTGAGGAATGCAACCACACTGAGACAGACTTTTTCACAAGATAATGTCTACCTCTCAGGTTCATTCAGACCCCAAAGAGAATCATTTACAAGTTAATTTCTGTCTCTATTTCCCCCTAAAAATCATTCACTACCCCTCAAGATTGCTACACCCCTCATTTCTCCTTCCCCTATGAAAAAGGGTATATAAGCATCTGGACCTCATTAGGTTATTGGGTAATCACTCTCCTTCAATTCCCCCATGCTATGCACATTAAATAAATTTTGTATGCCTGGCCAGTCATGGTGGCTCACACCTATAATCCCAGCACTTTGGAAGGCTGAGGCAGGAGGATCACTTGAGCCCAGGAGTTCAAGGCTGCAGTGAGTGGAGACCTATCTCTAAAAAGCAAAATAAAACAAACAACAAAAAAAAATCGTATGCCTTTTTCTCTGAATAATCTGTCTATTGTCAGTTCATTTTCAGTGAATCTTTAAAGGGTGGAGGGGAACCTTTCCCTTCATCCCTACAGGGGCAACAAAGAATCACCAAACAGTTAAGGAAAACAAACACAAGAACAGAGGCATTAAACTTAACAAAGAGAAGAAACACAGAAGAGGTATATGTAAAATCTTTTAAAATATCTTTTATTAACTAAATTAATTAATGGGAAAGATACAAGAGGAATTTATAACCATAAAAGGAAAACAACTAGAGAACTTGGAAATTGAAATTTTTATTGTCAAAAATTTTTTTTAAATATTCTATTGATGAACTGACCAGCAATTGGTACATGAAGAGCAAATGAGTGAGCTGAAAAGTCAAAGGACAAAGATGGGAGAAAAAAAATTGAGAGAAATGGAAGTCAGATTCCAGGGGAGAGAATAAATTGAACAGGTGGGTTAGAAATAATCAAAGGCAAGAGAGGAATATTTCCCAGGAATAAAGAGAAAGGAAAGTCTTTGGATTCAGCAAGTATAGAACAAGATAAATGTAAAGACCACATCACTTTGAAATTTTAGAAATTTGAGGATAAAGAAAAAATCCTAAAAGCTTCTTGAGAGAACAAAACCAGCTACCTACAGAAGAAAAAACAATCAGATTATCGCCAAACTTCTCAACAACAATATTGGATACTAGACAATGATTGAGCAATATCTTCAAAATTCCAGGAGAAATGATGTTGAACTTAAAATCCCAGTCAAACTGGCATTTGAGTGGTTGGAAAAAATAAAGCTATTTTCAGACACCTGGGAATTCAGGAAGTTTACTACCCAGACTCTCTCTAAAAAAATTACCTGAGAATTTTTTTCACCACAAGAAATAACGAATCTAAGGAGGAAGATGCAGAAATCACAAAACAGTGGTGATCAAAAAAACTAGCAATACTTAGATTGATTTCAGTCTGAATACTTGGTGACTCATAATGTTGAAAAAATGTTAATAATATGCAACTATTAAAGAAAAAATTATTCGATGGTAACTGCATGGTAAGGAAGAGTGTATTCAGGACCACTGTGATAGGTATAAGGGACCACTACAACGGGGTCTTGCAGTGGGGAAGAGACAGTGAGCTCAACTCTGAGCACAGCATGGGCAAGTGGGAATTTATAGCCAAAGAGCAATGCAGGGGTTGGCAGAGGGGATATTACTAAGAGGAAACATCAGGGGTAAGAGGGATTTTGGCAAAGCTGATCTAACAGGATTCTTGCTGAAGACAGGCCAAGGTGATCAGAAATCACCTGGGGGATGGTGGAGGATGGGGAACCTGATCAGATATCAAGGGTGATTGGATATCGAGGATGAGGGGTTCTTGCAAAACTGACTTAACAGGGTTCTTTGCTAAAGCTAGAGTTTACAAGGAAGTGCACAGATGGGCCTAGCAGAAGTTTCAGAAGCCTGAATGAAGTTTGGTCAAGCAAAGAATCTTGGTCAGAACTAAAAACCATCTCAATGTGGGACATATATAGCAAGAACAAGGGAGACAAGTGAAAGGGAAGAATCCCGAGATCTGAGATTCTTGTCTTATTTAGGACACAAAGATTGATGAAATCTATACTTTTCTTTTTAAAACAGTTGAAATGTGACTGTGACTTTACATATTTAGTTCTGCTTGAATCATTTACAAGGAAATTCTATTCATGTGTTTCTTAGATAATTTTTCAAATTATTTAAAATAATTAACCATATTGTGATACACAGGAGGATTTTACACAAACTATCGTGATGGTGGGAGTAGCTAAAGCAGCACTGTTAACAGTGAACGCCATCCATATCTCTTGAGTAGATTCAAAACCATGTGTAATGAATGAATTAGAAAACCACGTTACTTTTTTTTTTTTTTAAGTCTTGGAGCTTACTTCTGACAAGGAGAAAGGTACTGATTACCCCTTCAATTAAGTACAACTGCCTCCAATCAACACCTTTCTTTTCTTGTCCACTGGAAGGATTAAAATCCAGAACTCTGAGAAGGACTCAGACTTCCCAATTCCTTTCCCAGGCTCAGAGGGAAACTGTTTAATTTTCCACAGGATTGCATGTGTGATTTCTTCCCTTAGAAACTTACCTTGATAAACAATGAGGTCATTCTCTCTGAGGTATTATAATACCTTGACACACCATGAATCATTCTGATGGCATTAATCAAATTTTGTATTCCATGTGCCATGGAAACCTAAAATGGAAATATATTAAGTGAATTCCCTCATATGTTTATAGTTTTAATAACCAATATTCTATAATATTCAGAACTCTAAACATACACAAAATAGTATAACATTCTCATTTGAAAGTCAATTTTACTAAATGCAACGTGGTATCCTAGACTAGACGCTGGAACAGAAAATAGGACATTAATTTTGACAAATATGCCAAGGTAACGCAAGCTGTTAACAGGAGAAACTGGGTGAAGAGAATTCTATACTATCACTGCAACTTTTCTGTAAATCCAAACTTAAAAGTTATTTAAAAATAAAATTTTAGAGCTGAAAGCAACTTTAAAGAGTAATAGTTCAATCTGCTCCTTTTAAAGATGAAGAAACTGACATCCTCAAGGGTAAAGTATTAGTTATGGTCAGAAAACTAGTTAAAAACAAGAGATCTGACTAGAACTCATTTTCACTTATTCAACTCAATTTACCTTTCAGCAAACTTTCTAAGTGCCATGAGGTTCTGAAGATATTGGGAAAAATCCAAAAGTAAGAATTTGTGAGGCGCTCACAGCAGAGTCAAAGTTGCAAGTACAAACAAGTAAAAGACGTACAACAAAGTAGAACAAAGCAGAACAAGTACAGCAAAGATATAAAACAATCACTAACGTGTATTAAATACTTACTATATGCCAGGCACTAGACTAAGAGCTTTACATATTGTCCTAATGTATGCTGACAACTGCCATTTAAGGCAGGTTTGATTTTATCACATATAAAACATCATTGATTATAAGATTGCACCATTGTTTTATGTGCTACTGAGAAAGGAAAAAAAACACCCAAGATGAAGAATTTACCTCCCACATAAAACTAGGCCACCAGTAGGCTAAACCCTCTTTGTTAAGCTAACGATGAAATAAACCAGCCATGGAGAAAAAGAGAGAAAGAAAACTTGCACACTACAGGGGAAGGAGGGAAAACAAACTCCCTAGAGAATTGGTACCGCAAGCTGGTACTCAACTGCAGCTGGAATTCACACTAATGGTGCACAAAAAAACCAAAAAACAAAAAATACCCTCAAGGAGAGAACTCATCATTTAAGATGGTATCAAGTCACACCCGCAATGATTAATAAAACTTGATTGACTGCAAAGTATGTCCTGAGTTCAGAGATGTTAAAATGTGAAAAAATGTGTCTTAGAATCTATAAAATAAAATAAAATATTCCCAGTTTTCAAATGAGAAAATAGAAAGGTAGAGATTTTAAGTGCCTTGCCCAAGGTCCCACAGCTATAAATTGTACAGTGGAGATTTTGAGACCCTGCTTATAACCATGATGCAAACCATTATGGAAAAACAGAGAAAGCCAGTGGCACCCCTGCCTTCAAGGAGCTTGCCTTTTAATTGATAGAACAAGATAAAATATATAAAAAGATTTGTTAAATGGTGATGGAATAAATAAAACCAAGAAAAACAACTACCAATTACTGTATTATATATCCTAGGTGTGAGTTGTAACTATGAAATAATTAAATCCATTTTATGTGGCTTATGGAAATTGACATCATTACTTTGTAGTTAACCTTGTATGTCAGAATTCATATTATATATGTTATCTGTACATCAAAAAGATCCTAATAAAAATATGTCTAGAAGAAGTCCCTTTTACCCTTGCTAAGTCAAGTCTATACCCCTAACTCCAATAAAGAGGGCTCAGGAATGGTATCAAATAGTTCCTTCAGGAAAATGCCCTTCATCAGAATTTTAACACATCGACTGCCACACTAGAAAAAAAAATTTTACCTGGGGTCCACAGTCTTTTATCACGAAAACAGAATAAAAACTTCAAAAACAAAACAATCCTTTCTAATTTAATGAAAATTTGTTATTTTTTATTGTTTTCTGTGTGCGAGTTACATGCAATTAAATTGTCAATATTAACTGTAACAATAAGAACATCAACAAGTAAGATTTTCATGAACTAACTATAGTTACATATGCTAGTATGCCAAAACTTGTACGGTAGTTTTGAGCCTGGGGCCTTGTGAAGCAAAACCTGGGCAAAACCCTGCAGTTGGGTCATGCAAATCTCATTTGTTGATGTTCTTATTGTCACAATTAATATAGATGAATTATTTCTAAAAACGTGTATTAAATGAATAAACAAAAGTCAATAAATTTCATTTTCGTTAAATTTTTCATTAAATTAGAAAGGATTGTTTTGTTTTTAAAGTTTTTATTCTATTTTCGTAATAAAACACAAAGCCCCAAGGAAAAAAATTTTTTTTCTAGTGTGGCAGTAAATGTGTTAATGTGTTAAACATCATTATTTATAAGTGGCTCCTTGAGTGCACAGTTCCTGCTTAGCAATACACAGCGTTCAGACATTTTATATGTGAAACATACACTAGTAGATATGTCTACAGCACAATACTAGGATGATAAAAAATGAAACACACATAAAATTTATGAACCAGAAATGGAAGCATGAGTCCTCTGCATTTTTCCTACCCAAATGACAGTTATAAACTAAACGGAAATTGCTGGTTGCTTTTAATAAGAATAAAGAAAATGAGGGAAAAAAGATTTTTGAAACTACAGATATAGTGGGCACATGAGTGGGAAGTAATTATATGACTCAATACTATTAGTACTTCTGTCATTTCAAAAGGTAATGCTTGAAACCTTCCTATATCAGAGAATATAAAAAACTCAACAACAACATAATAATAATAAAGCACATCCATGGCTAGAGTAATTGAACAAAGTTTTTAAAAATTACTAGGATGAAAAGAAAAAAACAGAACTAAATGACTTTTAAATCATATGAATTTAAACAAGTCTTTTGAACCAAGAAGTTGAAATCAGTATACCTTAAAATTTAGTCTTGATAGCAATAAGAAGTATTCTATCTTTCTTTCCAATTTACTTTTTATAATGAAAAGCTCGAAATATGTGGAAAAGTACAGAGAATAGTATAATGACCACCTATACCCATCACTATATTTGACAAATGTTAACATTTTGCTATATTCACTTCATCTATTATTTTTTACATCAAGAGCTACTTGCAGGTAGTCATAGAGTAGGCTATAGGTATATGTGCATTTCATATTCACATCTTCAACTCTTGTGAGTAACCCCAAATGCTTGTTACGTGTAATGATTTTAATTTTTCTTGGACATAAGTTTTACTTGCTCGTGTTGTAAAGTTGGGAAATCAAGTCATTGAGCTACTGAGTGAGCCAAACAATAGCCCTATGTCTCCAACACTATACAATTTAATTTTCTTTACTCACAGTCATGTACACAGAAACACCTAAAAAGTGATGCAAATGTTCTCATTTGAAACAAATTTTACAAAGGTTCCCAACAGAAGCCCAGCTTCTGGCATGAGGGATAGAAGTGAGTAGAGAGTGAAATTTAAGAAACTTATAATTCTTTATGAATAACAACACTAATAATATAAGTTTTAAATAAAATCTACCATTTCTTATGGAATCAATTAAAAGACTCTGCTTCTGAAAAGCCTTCCTGTCCTCTCTCATGGTGCTCCCTGGTGGATGATGGACTTACACACGGCAGTGAGAACTGCATCTGCCCAGGATTCCCAACCCACATTTTCCCCCCCCTCCCATATTAAGCTTCTTGACTACTGATGTCCTCTTGAAATGGGTATGAACTGCCCCTACAGCTCCCTTTTCTCCAAATCTAAGTGATATAGGTCATAAACTCTTTCCCTTTCCCTGTCTGTAGGATGAAACCAAAATTTACTCAAGAAGGTTGGTCAACCAAACCAATGCCACCTCTGTGGAAGATCTGACTACCTCTTCAAAAATTAGAATGGTGAATACTGAACACAGATATCAGACACTAATATAAATTATTTTGAAGGCATTTTAACTTAGAGAGTACCTTGAAGAAGCAACATAGTGAAGTGGAAAAAAAATACAGCCCATAATGCTAGAAAGAGCTAAATTCAAATTTGGTCCCATCACTCATAGTTGCAGAAATGCTCAAACTCAGTTTCCTAATCTTTAAAATGAGGGTTTTTGTGCATATAGAATGAAAATGTATATTTAAAGCATGTAGCACAATGCCTAGAACAAAAGATTAGGGGTTCTCAAGCCCATGAACATCTTTAAAAAGACAACTGTCTAGACCTGGGCACGGTGGCTCACACCTGTAAGCCAGTGACTTGGGAGGCTGAGGCAGGAGGATTGCTTGAGCCCAGGAGTTTGACGCTTCAGTGAGCTATGATGACGCCACTGCACTCCAGCCTGGGTGACAGAGTGAAACCCTGTCTTTAAAAAAAAAAAAAAAAAAAACTGTCTGGCCAACCCACCTGCCTAAAAGTTATCCACAAAAGAGGCAATTTTCAGGAAAGATGGGGAAATAGTGCCCTAAGTTCTCAAAAAACTAGCTTCCATGACTTCCCCTTTCTATCTAAAGAAAGGATAGATGGTTTTCTTTAATTTTCATATTTCACATGAAATATCATGAAATGCCAGTTAATTTATAAATTCAAAATAAATAGAAACTTTAGAAAAATAGGCTGGGTGCAGTGCCTCACACCCATAATCCTAGCACTCTGGGAGGCCGAGGCAGGAGGATTGCTTGAGCTCAGGAGTTTGAGACCAGCTTGAGCAAGAGTGAGAGCCCGACTCTACCAAATACAGAAAAAATTAGCTGGGCGTGGTGGCACAGGCATGTAGTCCCAGCTACTTGGGAAGCTAAGGCAGGAGGATCACTTGAGCCCAGGAGTTTGACGTTGCAGTGAGCTACGATGATGCCACTGCACTCTAGCCAGGGTGACAGAGCGAGACTCTGTTTCAAAAAAAAAAGAAAAAAAGAAAGAAAGAAAGAAATTTTAGAAAAATAAAAGCAAATGGTAGTGCTAATAAGTTCTTTAAAGGAACTCTACAGAGAAAAGTAGGCTAGAAACTAGAAGATAGGGTCCATCCTACATCACTGATTTGCTGAGTGATGCTGGCAGTCACTGCACCATGATGAGCTTTGGTTTCCCAGTCCATGAACTGTGAAATATCTACCATGGTAGACAGCCTCAGAGATGGCCCCAGTGATGCTCACCCTCATGGTATTCACACCCTTATATAATCCTCTAGCACTGAGTGTGGACTCACTGACTTCCTTCTAACCAATAGAACAGACCAGAAATCATGGGCTGTCACTTCTGTGATCAGGTTACAAAAAAATGATGGGCTTCCAACTCAGGCACTGTCTCTTGCTCAGTCTTGAATCACCCACCCTGGAGGAAGTGAGCTGGTGTGTGGAGCTCTGGCCCACATGGCTAGGGACAGGGTCCTGCCAACTGTCACATGAGTGAGCTTAGAAATGGACCCTCCCCAGTCACCCTCCACCTTAGATGAGACCACAGCCACAGTTAACAGCCTGTCTGCCACCTCATGAGAAAGACTGAAGCAGAGGAACCTAGCTACACCTCGCCTGGATTCCTGAACCACAGAAACTCTGATAAATGAATGCTCTTTGTTCTAAGCCACTCAGTTCTGGGGTTATTTGTTATGAGCAAGGGATAAGTAATATATTCATCTTGTTTAATTCACAAATGAAGTCATATTTATGATAGGGCTAGACACTTAAAGTGGATAAAACATGAAATATAGTTTATAATTAATTATAAATATATAATAGGAAAATACATCTCTTAAGGAACTTTTTGGCAGTGTATGTTTTCCCCAATATATATATATTAAGTTATTTTTAAATGCATTAATTATATAAGTCAATTTTTTAAACTGCACTTTAAAAATATACTTACTAGGTCATAGTTATAGAGAGGTTGACATACTTTTTCCAGAGTGTACAAATATCTGACATTATCTTTTGATTCATTTGCTGTATCAGTGATTCTGGCATCCAAATCACGCCAATTCTAAGAAAAAGATGTATAAGAATTCTATGAAACTTCCAAATATATTCAAGAAATTTAAGCTGTCTTCCCTAATTGTACATATACCAAAATAGTATTATAGTATATCAAATGTTATTAATATATCTTTTTAAATAATATTTAATACTTAAAGTTATTATAAACATCTTAAATGATTTACTAGAACTGAAGGCTCATTCCATTTGTAATTAATATCCTTTCTGTAGGCTCGAACTGGACCTGCTTCTACTGGGAGTTACTCTTCCAGGTTAGTTATTTGTGACATTATATTACTCTAGGTCTTCAAGAATTGGTCAAGTTATTAAAACAGAACATTATTCCAAAAAAAAGAAAGCCCTATTAGCAAAGTGAACTCAATATGAAATCAACACTTTCTTGCAAGTGGGCATCAGATAGTTGCTGCTCAGACAACTCTCATTGTGAGAAAGTTCTTTCTCATTTTGAGAAGTCTGTCTTCCTGTAATCTCCATTCACTTGCCTGATGGGACCTCAGAGAACACACAGCATCCCTTCATATACTAAAACACGTTTACCATGTCATCACTAAGTCTTTTACTCAAAGATAAATACTCTGTGTGCCTTAAGTCATTGAACAAGACATGGTCTTAATAGTTTCAACATCTTGGCCTTTCTACTCTGGACACACACCAATTTTTGTCACCATCACTCTAAACATACGTACCTAAGAAATGAAAGAAAGCTTTCAATGTGATCTGGCCAGTGCTAAGAAGAATCACCTTCCTTTTTCTGGAAACTGTATCTCTCATAAAGCAGCCTAAGATCAAAGACTATTTGGCCAGTCATATCATTCTATCAGTTGATTCAACTAAAATTGCCACGGGTTTATCCAAACTTTACTTCATCAATTTCTTTCTTTGGTAGCAGGATTTTTTATCTATTCTTAATAAATGCTCTCTGATTATTAACTGACCACGCTTTCACACTAGAACTGATAAAATCAAGCGCCTGCCTGAGAATTGGTCAGAGATAAAGAGAACACGGAGTGGTGAGGTCTGCCCAGCAAAACAGAAATAACATGCTCTGAATAAAATGATTTTAAAAATTATGGGAGCCATACAGTAAGTCTACAAGCCCATCCACCAATGGGGTTGGGGATATCAGTATGGGACCCCCATTCTAAATAACTTTAGACCTTTCTGGATCTTGAAATTGCCATTCAATATATTCTTTCCCTCCCTCCAGTGTCATCCATGGAGTTACTACCATATCATTTGTATCCTTTCTAAAGGATACAAACAAGTATTTTTAAAATAAAAGGCCTGAAGGTTACTATGGCAGGTCACTAAAGACCTCTCCTCAAGGGTTTAAATGGTATACACCTTTGACTCATAAATTCATAAATTCTATTCTAGGCATATACCTCAGAAAAATTCTTGCACACGTGCACCAAGAGATATTAACAAGAATGTTCACTGAATCATTGCTTGCAATAACCTCAAACTAGAAACAATCCAAATGTCCACTTTGGGGATAATGGGTAAGTATTAATAAATTGTGGTCTATTCATGTAATAGAATATTATACAGCAACAAAAACAAAGGTAACATTATGAGTGATAATACACACATTAAAATGGTTAATTCTCACAGATGATATTGAGTAAAAGTTGGTTGCAGAAAAATATAGTATTATTTCATTTATATACATTTCAAAATATATAAAACTATCAAAATTTGGTATCTTGGGAAAAAGTTATACAACCTTATTTGAAAATTTATATCAAAGAATGAAAATACATAAATTGTTAAGACAAATCTGGAAAAGAAGAACAAAGAGTAAGTGTAACAAAAATTAATTAAGATGATTAGAAGAAAATGACAAACAGTGCTGGGGAAATCAGCCAACCACTTGGGGGTAAAAAGATGTTAGAAGAAGTAAAGCTCAAGGGTTGAGAGTATGATCTTATATCCTGCCTCCTCTCTTACTAGCTCTGCAACTTTGAGCAAGAAACATAATCTCCGACTGTTCCATATACAAAATAGGGAGGATAATAATAGTACCTGTTTGATACAGCTGATGTCCTCACATTAAATGAGATATTAATAGGTAAGATGTTTAACACAATGCTTGGCAGATAGTAAGCACACAACAAACGTTAGCTGCTATTTCTATCATTATTATTCAAACTTACATGATTCAAAAAACAAATTCCAAGTTAACTGAAGAATTAAATATTTTTAAAAACCCTAAAAATAAAAGAATAAAGGATAATTCTATTTTAAACTTACGTTAACCTTAATTTAGCCTTCTTAAGAAAGCCTTTTTAAACAATACATGAAGGACAAAAGCAATACAGAGAAGACTAAAAAATCGAATTCATCTAAATATAAAAAGTTGATTATAAATGATTCCATTCTCAAAAAATTAAAATACAAACAACAAATAAGCACACCTTGAATCCAGATCCTGGTTTCTAAATACTATTCTCCAATAAAACAAACCAGAGCTCCTTGGAGAAGTGGTTGATCCCAGGACTAGGGTGGGACAAATACAAAATGAGCCTTGAGCATCGTGAGGTATCAAAAAGTAAAGAAGCGCTCCAAAAAGAGTAGGGGAATCAAAAGGAAGCAGGAGCCAAACTGAAAGATTTCCTTATAGCCAAGGCTGGAACAATTTGAGCAACAAATTAGATGATAGTATTGGATTATAACCCAAAACATAAAATAAATATCTATTAGGCTATATTAATCCAAATAAATGATCAAATAAATAACTAAGAGGAGAGAAGGAATAACTTTTTCTTACATAAGAATTCTAATTAATAAATGTAGAAGGAATAGGGAAACTGGAAAATCACCATTAGCATACTATAGTAATAACTGCTGCAGTCAGATCCACCTATGAAAGCTATTTATGTAGTTTCAAACTATCTCCCCAAAATATAGTAACTGCATACTAGAGAAACATGGAAAACCCCACCTTAACCAAATGACCAAAGTTAAATCACCAGTAATAAGATATGTCAATATAATGTGTCCCTGATAAGACACACTGAGAAGAGTACATCTACTCGGTGGCAATCTTGCCGAAAATGCATAACCTCGATCTGCTCATGAAAAACCATTATGCAAACCCAAATTGAGGACATTCTACTAAATAACTAACCATTACTATTCACAAGTATCAAGGATATAAAATGCCAGTATAGACTAAGGAACTGTTACATTGGAGAAGACTAAGGAGACATGACAATTAAATGTAATGTAGGATCCTTGACTGGATCCCAGAACAGAAAAAAAAAATCAGTGGAAAAACTGAGGAAATATAAATTAAGTGTGTAGTATAGTTTATAGTATCATAATTATACTACACAAAATGCTAACCCCTTAGTTTTGATCATTGTAGAATAGTTACGAAAGACGTTAATATTAGAGGAACCTGGATGAAGAGTGTACAGAAACTCTCTGTACTATCCTTGTAACTCTTCTGTAAGTCTAAAATGATTTCAAAACTAAAAGTTTTAAAAAATACAAGCCACAGACTAGGAGAAAATTTTCACTATAATTGTCAAGATCTGTAGAGGGTCTGGGATTTCACCCTGCCTAAGCTAATAAATTATCCTTTTACTGTTTCATGGATGACGGGAGAAGACATGAGACTCTTGGGTCAAAGACAAGGGTTTTATTACTCACAGCACAGCAAGCAGCATGAGCACCATGTTGCATTGGTTCCCCTATGTCCCCTAAATCCCCCCAGATTGATGCTTGCATATGTAATAGGTTGTGTTATGGGAGAGAAACATCAAGCTTAGGGGAATTTATCCTTTTTATAGTGAGTGGTAAGCAAATCTGCTCTTTGTCTGTGAGGACACATTAACTCATCCCCTCAAGGTTGCTTACTGAAAACAGAACCCTGAGAAATGTCCAGGTAAAGAGGAGTCAGGACCTTGCATCTTTTTCATATCTAGTAAAAACATGTGCAGAGATGCTCAGAGATCATGGTGGATTGCTTCACCCAACATATATAACACATGATTAATAGTCATAATACATAAAGAACTCCTAGAAATCAGTAGAAAGCAAAATCTGAAATTTTTTTAACACGGGACAGACATAAAAAGACAATTCCCAGAAGAAATGCAAATGGCCAATAAACTTGTAAAAGATGCTTCTCTATTAATAACGGGAAGGCAAAATAAAAGAAGCCATTTTCCATGTCAGATTGGTAAAAAAAAAAAAATATATATATATATATAAAAAATACACCATATATTTATTGTATTGGCAAAAATATATATATACACACAATATATATATATTTATATATATATATATATATATATATTTTTTTTTTTTTTTTTTTTTTAAGAGACGAGGTCTCGCTATGTTGCCCAGGCTAGAGTGCAGTGGCTATTCACAGGCACAATTCCACCACTGATCAGCACAGGAGTTTTGACCTGCTCCATGTCTGACCTGGGCTGGTTCACCCCTCCTTAGGCAACCTAGTGGTGTCCCACTCTCAGAAGTTTACCATATTGATACTGAACTTAGCACAGATACCCCACTGGCATAGTGCACTACAGCCCAGAACTCCTGGGTTCAAGCAACTGTCCTGTCTCAGCCTCTGAGTACCTAGGGCAACAGGTGTATGCCACAGCGCCGGGCAAAAAAAAAAAAAAAAAAAAATTTAACTGATAATAGGTATTGAAAAAGTTCCGGAGTATCTACCCTAGGGAAATATTTGCTTGTGTGCATACAGAAGCTTCAAACTGCAGCAATGTTTATGAAGACACAGAATAGGATTCATTTTCCTAAAAGTTAAACATAGATTTACCATTTGACCCAGAAATTCCACTCCCAGGGATATACTCAAAAGAAATGACAACATGTGTTCACACAAAAAGTTGTACAACACATGAATGTTCATAGCAGCATTATGCATAATACCTAAAATGTAGGAAAAACCCAAATGTCCATAAACTGATAAACAAAATGTGGTATTATCCATACAACAGCCATGAAAAGGAATGAAGTACTGATACACACTACAACACAGATAACCCCTGAAAACATTATGCTAAATCAAAGAAGCCAGTAGTAAAAGGCCACATATTACATGATTCCATTTATATGATATATCCCGAATAGGCAAATTTATAGTGACAGAAGGTAGATCAGTGGTTCCTTAAGGGTAGGGGGAGAGGGTAAAGGTGGAGATGGGGAAGTGATAGCTGAAGGGTATATGAAGTTCCTTTTTGATACAGCTTGATCTAATAGGCATAACTCTCCAAGATATACTATGTGTGAGGGTGAGTTAAAGAATATTATGGCATGACACTATTTATTTAATTAAAAAATTAGAAACATAAAACAAAACTATGTCATTTCATATGTGTTTAGTAAACATATACAAGTACCACAAAAGATGTTTGGAAAAATAAACAAACAAAATAGTAAACTATGGTTGTCTCTCTGTGCTTACCATTCAGGAACAAAAACTGGGGGTAGGGGTGAGAGGGTGTGTGCTTAAGAGAGACTTGTTTTACATGTACTGCTTAAATCTTTTACCAAAAAAGTATTAGTGAGGCCAGGCATGGTGGCTCACACCTGTAATTCTAGAACTTTGGGAGGCCAAGGCAGGAGGATTGTTTGAGGTCAGGAGTTCGAGACCAGCCTCAGCAAGAGTGAGACCCCCAGCTTTACAAAAAATAGAAAAATTGGCTGGGTGTGGTGGTGTGTGTCTGTAGTCCCAGCTATTCAGGAGGCTGAGGCAGGAGGATTACTTGAGCCCAGGAGTTTGAGGTTGCAGTGAGCTATGATGAAGCCACTGCACTCCAGCCTGGGCAACAAAGTGAGACCCTGTCTCAAAAAAAAAAAAAGTATTAGTGTATTTTTTTGTACACAGAAATATATTAAATACATAAAGAAAGAAAAAGATCTGGAAAGAATCAAGCCGAACTGTAAATAAAGATGACCTCCAAGAAAGGAAGTGGAATCATGGCAGTGAGATGTATGATTAGTGGGCATTTTTGCTTTTGACTCTTTATGTAGTTCTTTACCTCAATGAGCCTGTATTGATTTCTGTATTGACTTACAATTTCTAAAACATTCTAAAAATAAAATATGATCAATTTTCTGGCAATCCCCCCATAGTAGCACTGTCAAAATTGGTGTGTGAAATATTGAGAAATAAATCTTCTGGAAGATATTTCCTTTTCTGGAAATAATTGTGGTATACAAGAAAGCCTTACTCAAAGCTTAACACTTCATGGCTAACAAACATATGAAAAAATGTTCAACATCACTGCTCATCAAGGAAATGCAAATTAAAACCACAATGAGATATCACTTTACCTGTGTCAGAATGGCTATTATTAAAAAGCCAAAAAGCAATAAATGCTGGCGTGGATGCAGAGAGAAAGGAATGCTTATACACTGTTGGTGGGACTGAAAGTTAGTACAACATCTATGGAAAACAGTATGGAGATTCCTCAAAGAAATAAATATAGACTTAGCAATCGACCCAGCAATCCCACTACTGGGTATCTTCCCATAGGAAAAGAAGTCATTTTATCAAAAAGACAACCTGCACTCAAATGTTTACTGCAGCACAATTCACAATCACAAAGATGTGGAATCAGCCTAACTGCCCATCAATTCATGAGTGGATTAACAAAAATGTGGTATACACAAACCATGGACTACTACTCAGCCAAAAAAATGAATGAATTAATGTCTTTTCCAGCCACTTGGATGGAACTGGAGACCATTATCCTAAGTGAAGTATCTCAGGAATGGAAAAACAAACACCATATGTACTCTCTAATAATTTGGAACTAATCGATGGGCATAGGGAGAAGTACAAGTCATTGGAAATCAAGAAAGGCGGGGGGAGTAGGAGGGGAGGAGCAAAAACCTACCTAACACATACAATGGACACTATTCTGGTGATGGGCACACTAATAGCCCTGACTTAAGCATTATAAAAGCTATCAATGTAACAAAAACATTTGTACCCCCTTAACATTTTGAAATAAAAAAAAGTTTTTAAAAAGCTTAACACTTCTAAATAGACAATTCTGGTATATTATGCTAAGAAGCAGTTCAATAAGGGTTGGTTTTCTAGTCAATTGTTCTAAAGTATACCAAACTTTAAAATAAAAGGTCTTTTACCTTTAACAATTTGGAGTGTGCAACATTTAGCACATTTATGACAGCCTTACAACTTGGCCCTTTAATCTGTTCAATGATATAGTTGAACTTGGCTGACATGCGTTTCCAGTGTTCCAATTCTGTGAGTGGACCTGAATCATCAGCTTCTTTTCTCATCTGTTCACTCTCAATAAGCACCTGCCAGCAAAAAAAATGTTAAAAATTTATAAAATATAGAAATATTACATTCTTCTTTGTTAAAACATCATTGCATCTTTTCAAAGGAAGCTAAAAGTATAAATAATATTCAACACTGAAAATGTTTAAAACTCTTAGGAAACAAAGAACCCAATAAATAGTATCTATTTAAAGGTAAACATTATATTTAAAGGTGAAATTTTAGAAAATATTACTTTAAAACCAAGGACATGACAAGTTTGCCACTATCACCACCCACTTCTTTTCCACCTGGTAATGGAAGTCCCAGAGCAAGATAAGTAAAGTAAACAAAAGGTATAAAGATTAGAAATGAAAAAACAAAAATGGCATAATCACAGATGATATGGTTGGCTGCATTTTAAAAATTAAAGAATATCTAAAGACAAACTTTTACATTTAATAAATGTGAACAATTCACTAAGGTTGCTGGATCTATACATAAAAATCAGTATCACTTCTTTACAAGCCATCTAACAATCTGAAAATGTAACTGCCAAAAAGATACCATTTGCAATAGAAAATAATAACAATGATAAAATAACCAGAAATTAACCTAACAAAAAATGTGCCAGACATTTTGAAGAAAATTTTAATTTTAAAAATTTAAATTTTAAAAAGTTACATGAAGCACACAAAAGACCTAAATATATGGAGAGGTATACTATGTTCATGGATGGAAGAATTCAATAAAATAAAGATTACAATTTTATATAAGTTAATGTATACATTCAATGAAATTCCAATCAAAATCTCAACAGGGTTTTCCATGATACTTGAAAAACTAGTCTTAAAATTAATTTTGAAAAATAATTAGCCAGAAATAATTAATGCAATTTTGAAGAAAAACACAGAGAAGAGACTTGGCATATCAAATGTTGATTTAGTAAAAAAAAAAAAAACAAAAAAAACTACAGAAATTAAAGCAGTATAGGTATGAGTACAAAAAACAAATAAGTAGACTAGTGGGACAGAAAAAGGGGTCTAGAAATTTGTTATATAACAGAAATGACATTAAAAATTTCTTAGGAAAGAATGGAATATTAAATAAACAATTTAACAGAGAATGTTAAATTGGGACAATTGGCTAATTACAGGTATATGGAAAAAGATAAAATTAAATTCCTACCTCACATCATACACACATACACACACAAATTCCAGATGCATTAAAAACCTTACTGTTAAAAATAAAATGGTAAAACTTCTAAAAGAAAATGTAGGAGATGGGGGTAAAACTACAAAGTAAAGCATGGAATTGAATATTATAATTGTCAAGATAATAGTTACCACTATGGGTAAGAAAGGAGATTTATAACTGGGAAGAGGACATGCAGGGGCATCATAAAGTGCTGGTAATGTTCTATTTCTTAACTTGTGCAAAGGTTACACAGGTGTTCATTTTACAACAATTTGTTTTCTTTTATTGTATTCATTTTTGTATTTTATTTTGCTACTTAAAACAAACAAATAATTTAGGAGAATGTCTTCATAGAACTGGAATAGGGAAGGTTTCCTAATATCAAAATACAAAAAGCATAAAGTTTGTAGTCATTGGAGGTAGCTAACTTGAGGCTGGATTAACATTTGTAATTAATATATTTAACTAAATTAAAATTTAAAACTTTCACATGACTAAAGACACCATACCAAATAAAAAGACATGACACAATGGGGACCAACAAAGGATTAACATCCGGAAAGTATTATTTAAACTCTAGTAATTCGGTAAGATAACATTAAGCAATCCAAAAGAAAATTGGATAAAGGATATGAACAGGTAATTCAACATAGAAGAAACCTAAATAGCTATTAAATATGCTCAACCTCAATAATATTTAGGGTAATGCAAAGTAAATCAAGATACTATTTCACATCCAACATACTGGCAACAATTAAAAATATGGCAATCCCAAGTATAACCAAATATTTAAAGAAATAGGAACTCTCATATTTTCCTGTAAAAAATATAAATTAATATAACCACTATTTGGAGGGCTTGGTAATATCCAATAAAAGATTCATATACTATTGCTCCTAGTAATTCCACTGAGAAACTCTTGAACATGTGCAAAGGAGACCCAAACAAAGATGTTCATTGAATATGTATTATTGTTGTTTGTAATAGCGAGAAAAAAGTAGAAACAACTGTCTTTCTGAGGAAATGGATGAATAAATTTCTCTATCTCCTTAAATAGAGGATACTAGGCAGAGTTTAAATGTCTGAAGGTCTATGTAATAAAATATGTAATGTAATGTAAGTCTATGTAATAAAATATGTAATGTAATGTAAAATATGTAATAAAGAAGAATACCAGACAGCAGCTAAGTGAATGAATTAAATTTACTTGTACCAACATGGAATGGATGAAAGAGAAAGTTAAGTGAGCTAAAAAGGCTATAAAAGTATACATATGATATTGCTATAGACTGAATGTTTACATCCCCCCAAAATTCACATGTTGAAACCTAATCCCCAGTGTGATGGTATCTGGAAGTGGGGCCTTTGGGGGGTGATTAGGTCATAACAGTAGAGCCCTGATGAATGGGAGTCATGCCTTTATAAAAAAGCCCCAAGAAAGCTGCTTTGCCCCTTCTGCCCCGTGAGGGTGCAGGGAGAAGACAAGAAGACTGCCTTTTATGAAGCAGGAAGCAGGCCTTCACCAGACATGGAATCAGAACTGTGAGAAATAAATTTCTGTTGTTCATAAGCCACCCAGTTTATGGTATTTTGTTATAGTAGCTCTAATGGACTAAGACAGGTATTATACCACTTATGTAAAGATTTTAAACACAAATACATATTCTGTGTATATGATATATAAGTTACAGATATGCAAATGCAACAAAAGTGCAAAACATTCAAGGGAATGGGAAACAGTAACATCAGGATAGTGCTAATATAGAGGGAGGGAGAGGAAAGTGTTGGAGGCTTTAGCTAAAATAAAACAGATCTGAAGCAAACAGAAAATGGTTAGTACCTGTTTAATCTCAGTGGTAGTTACATAGGTGTTATATTATTTTCTGTACATTTTTATGTTTATAGCTTTGCACAATTTAAATTGTGATAGCATTTTTAAGAATACAGTTGAGGTTAAATACATAATGAATTTTTTAAACCCCTGAAGGTTCTAGCTTAAATCCATGAAATGTTTTAATTTTAACCACAGTTTATGGAACTCTTTCTTAATCTTTCTACAAGTTCCTCCACTTCCTTAAATAGAGGGTACTACATATAATTTAAACTTTTCCTAAATGTCTGAACATCTATGTAATTTGAATTAAGGAAGTAAAGATTTTAAATGGGCCTTAAAAGTTAACTAAATCCAACAACCCTTTTGATGTGTCAATTCCTGTTACAACACGACTCATAGATGGTAATCCAGACTCAAACTGGATACTTCCAGAGATGCAGGACTTTGCATTTTTCCATGGAAAAAACACTGTGAGAAAATTATCCTAATTTGAAGACAAAGTCTCTTATAGCTATCACACTCTGTCTGGTCTTGCTTCTGCCTTCTCAAACCATATAGTACCTGTTTATTTTCACATGAAATCTCATCAAATATTTGAGGATATCATGCTCCTCCTAAATCCACTTTTTTTCCCAGGTCCAACATCTCCACCTACTTTCCTTGAATGGCACTATTCATATCCTCGGCCTATTTTTCTCCGAATCATTTTCTTATTGGTTTATAGAAGCTGTATATACTATGGATACTAACTCTTTGTTATATTAATATTTTATTTTCTCCCAGAAGGTCAATTATCTTTTAATTTTGTTTATGGTGTTTTTTGCCATATGGAAGTTACTAATTGTTTTTTATGTAGCCTAATCTGTCATTTATTTTTTCTGTTGTGGCTTCTGGGTTTTGTATAATATCTTGCTTAAGAAGATATAGTCACACATTGTGTTCTGGTTCGTATATAGTTTTTGTTTTGTTTTTCACATTAGGTGTTTAAGATTCCTCTTACACAACATGTTTTTGAGATTCACTCATGTTATTTCATGTATCAATAGTAATTTTTTAAATTTCAGTTACATTCCTTTGTTTCATTCCACAAGCAGTTTATCTATTTTCCATTTGGATTGTTTTCAGTGTTTGGTGATTAGGGTTAAGGCCACTATAAATTTCTTATATAAGTCTTTTTAGTGGACATACATTTTAATTTTTCTTGGGCATATACCTAGGAGGGGAACTGCTGGGCCACGGGGTAGCTATACACTTAATTTTATAAGTCGCTAAAAGGCTTTCTAAAGAAGTTCCACCATGTCACACTCCCACCAGCAAAGTGTCAAGAGTTTCAGCTCTCCACAACCTCACTGATACTTGAGAATGCCAGTCTTTTTAATTTTAGCCATTTTAGTGAGTTAGCAGTAATATCTCATTGTGATTTTATTTTATGTTTCCCTGGTAACTAATGATGTTGAATACCTTTTCACATGCTTATTTGGATAGTCTTTGAAATGCCTGTCCAAATAAAAACTAAATTATTTGTCTTTTTATCATTTATTTATTAGAAGTCTTTATTCCAGATATAAGCCCTACAAACATTTTCTCCCAGTATGCAGCCTGCCTTTTCATTTTCTTAGTGGTGTCTTTTAATAAGCAGATATTTTTAATTATTCTGAACTCCATTTGTCATATCAGTATTTTTTTATGATTAATGCATTTTTGCATCACGTCTAAGAACTCTTTGCCTATACTAAGGCTATGAAGACATCCTCCTATGTTTTCTTCAAGATGCTTTTTAGTTTTAGCTTTCATATATATATCTATGATCCATTTTGGATTAACTTTTGTGTATGACAAGAGGAAGGTCAAAGTATATTTTAGACGTAATTTTTTTAAGATCACTACCATTCTTTGCATCGATTCTGCTTAATTGGAGGCTATTTGCTGCAATTGCCAAACTTGGTTTCCTTATTTCAGGTTGCTAAATCTCCTTATGTTAAATTATTGTCTTTTGTTTGTTTATGAAAGATCTATATTGATTGATATAATAATTGGAGAGGGTCTCCTCAGCCATTGTGTAGGACAGGGTTTGATTCTCTCAATGGGTTACAACTCCCCCTTCCTCTAGTAGCATACTAGATGGCTGCAGGAGTTCTCTGGTGGGCAATTACCGACTTCAATTACCTAGTAACACCTGGAAGCAAATTCTGCAGCCAGCACTCTAGACCTTGATGGAGTTTCCAAGGTCCTCCAGTTTTTACCACTCCAACTGTACTTCCCTCCTCTTGACATATCTCTTACCTAAAAATGGTAAAACTGGAAATGCATTCCTCTACCTCCTGCTTAGTCACGACTTTTCTCCCCTGATTCTCACTTAACTGAAGATTTTCTTCTCTAGTGCCACTGTCCTATGCTCATGAACTAGAGATCTGTGAGGTGGTTCCTTGAGTCCTCTTTTCAGTTTGGGGCAATTACATAATATCTGATTTTTCCCTCCAGTGTTTATAGTGTATGTTGGAGCCTCTCACAATTTTGACATATATTCCACTCCTATCACTACTTTTCTTACTGCCAGAGAAAATCTGACCAGAGAGCTGCAGACTTGCCACCGTAATACTGATATGAATGAGCCTAGTCTTTGACAGCACAGACAACTCCAGTGATCAGCCAAGAGGAATTTATTTAATGTCTAGCGCTGTGGCTGTTCACTGTATCCTTTCCCTCTCTTTTTTACAGAGTGTATAAACAATAAAAAAAAAATTATTGGGAATAAATGATAGCTATTCCTCATTCTTCATTATTTCATTCTTAATCCCTATTGTTATGGCTTCCTCCTTGAAGTGAGAAATATCTTAAAATTGACTTTAAGTGGTGATTTTAATGGTTTTGCTTTACAGTCACGAATAGACTGAGTTTCAAAAAGGAACCTGGAAGAAAGTCAAAGAAGATTCCTCTTCCCTTTACTTTTAGGGACAAAATACAATGGCTGGGACACACATGAGAACTTCTACTCAAGAAGCAATTATTGGAGTCCACTGACCTGCTCGATCTGTTTGTACCATACCATCAGCACCTCCTCTAACTGATGAACAGTTTCTGGATTGCTGGCTGCAGCGGTCACTTCTTCAAAGGTATGCAGCTTAGAACAATCAACACAATCCATCGTCTTTAACTTCACTGTTCCTTCAATACTTATTCTAGCACCTAAAAAGGAAAAAACAATATTAAGACAAGAGGATTTTAATGTCAATGTGTTAAATGTTAATGTGAGCTTTCAATAATTACTGAAATGTTAAAGATCTAATACTTTATAGACATTTGTAATAGAAATATAATTCTAATGGACCATTAGATTGTAACTTGATGATTTATTAATAAAATTGTATATTTTAACTGTATTAAAAAATAAAAATATATATTTTAAGGAGTTCATAATAAAGTACATATTTTTAATATGGTGAAATTTTTCATTAATACTGTATTGTAGGTATTACAGGAGCAGGTACTGCTCCTGCTATAATGGAAAATAAAAAAGAAAACATATCCGACTCCTGCAAAGATCCCTAGAAATAAGGAGTTCTAATGCTTTCACATCTTACTTATAGGCCTCATAATTACTTTAACATCTTTTAAGATAGAAATGTTTTCTCTAGTGTTTATTTTTAACAACATATAGCTAATTTGGTCATTTTTAGTCATTTACTAAACATTAAATTTTATACTTACCATCTAAAAATGAAAGGTATCTGTTGATAGTTTCAGTGAAAATATGTTTTTCAGATTCTCCCTGCTTGGACTGGTTTAAAGCACCCCAATTGTTTGTTGCAAGAATAGCTGGTAGAAATATATTTGCCAACATATTCCTAATCCCATTTAAGAGTCCTTTCGATGCATCCAGAACAGTAAATAGCACATCCTGAAAGGGTGATGTTTAAATGTTATTTTATATGCTAATCCCATTAAAGAACTGAAAATCATAACCTATTTTACATTGCAAACAACATAGACCATTAATACATTTTATTAACTATTAGGGAAACTTAAGTGGTTATGAATATTAGAGTTCTAAAGTCAACAAACTTATATTTTGCCCCCATTATAACCATTCACATAATTGCTCATCACAGAGATGCTTTCCTCAGTGTTTTACTTTCTGCATAGGAATGCAGCTACTTTCTGCGCAGGAATGCAGCTGTAGCCTGCAGCCCATGCAAGGTAAGGGAGATGGAACTGAACCTCCTGCATAAAGAAAGTTGCCTCAGTTGAAAGTTGCTCTATCCATGAAATGAGAACCAGAAAAACTCCATCAGGCCAGGAAAATAACAATGAAACTAGCCTTTGCCCAGAATTTTGGTGGAAAAAATTACCAGCAACAAGAAATGAAAAGCCCATAAATCAAAAGCCCATAAATCAAAAGCCTACCATCCATGAGTATGACATCTCAATTAATATATTTTAAGTGACTTGGAAATCCCAAGCCAAGAAATTAAGATTAAAAACTTGTATAGGGCCACTAAAAATTGGTTGCTTGTTTTTTAACTGAGTGTATGTTAATAAAGAATACAATGACTACTACTTAGGTCATTAAACATGAAATATCCAATTTCAAGTTAAAAGTGTAGTTTATTATATCTCAAACAAGAAGGGGTACAATTAATCAAAGTATGCACCTAAACTATTGACACAGTTTTGCCATCTTAAGGGTAGCTTGTTTATGCCAGCAGCGAAGAAGCCTGAAGAGTGAGTGGTGATGAAATCGCGAAGGGCATATCCCACAGCTTGTTGAGAACTGGATATTTTTCCTTGCAAGAAGTGGTAGTCAGTGGGTGCAAGGTCTGGTGAATATAGTGGATGACAGTTTCCAAGTCTAGCTTCTATGGTATAAACTAAAATTAAATAAAAATCATCCCCCCCCACCGACTGACTGAATGGACCCCCTCCTGGCCAAGAGGATATCCTAAAACTAAATTGTCTGCCACGAGGAGGAGGTCAGACATGCCTCACCATGCCCCCCTCCCTTCTTGGAGATATCCTCTGGAACTCATTAACAGGCCTAAGGCTATGCAAGACAAACCTGCAGGTCCCCAATTTACACAACAAATATATGTCTGGTGACTTATCTCCTACCTAAAACATTCCAAGCCTTCAGACAAAGCTTCATGTTTTAACCAATTACAAGTCAAGGCGTCTTTAAACCCACCTATAACCTGTAAGCCACCCCCCACTTCGAGATGGCCTGCCTTTTCGGGCCAAACCAATGTATGTCTTCCATGTATTGATTTATGACTTTACCTGTAACCCCATCTCCCTAAAATGTATAAAACCAAACTGTAGCCCAACCACAGCGAGTCCACTTGCTCAAGGCTTCTTGGGTATGGCTCCGGGTCATGGTCCTCAAATTTGGCTCAGAATAAACCCCTTTAAAATTATTTTACAGACTTCGGCCTCTTTTCTGTCAACAATAGTTTGAGCAGCATTGTTTGTGCGACATATGGTCAAGCCTTGTCTTGCAAGAGGATTGGCCTGTCTCTATTGACCAATCTCAGCTGCTTAATCACAAACATCCTCATCATTTCATCCAGTTGGTTGTAGTAGACATCTACTGTAATGGATCAACCAGGTTTCAAGAAGCTGTAGTGGATAATACCAGTGCTGGACCACCAAACTGCACCACTAGCTTTTTTTAATGAATATTCACTTTTGGACTGTGTTTCTGCACTTCGTCTTTATCCAACCATTGTGCTTGCAATTTTCCAAAAGAATCCATTTTTCATCACACATAACAATACGGTGTAGAAATGGTTCACCTTTATGTCATAACAGCAAAGAAAGGCAAACTTTGAGATGATTTCTCTTCTGACACTCATTTAATTTCATGCGGAACCCACCTATCCAACTTCTTTACCTTGCCAATTTGTTTCAAATGGCCCAGTACTGTTGGAACAGTAACATCAAACCTTGCTGCTAATTCACGCATAGGTTGAGATGGATTTGCTTCCACTACAGCTTTCAGCTCATCATTATCCACCTTGGTCTCAGGTCTCCCACGTGGCTCATTTTTGAGATTAAAATCCCCAGAACAGAACTTCTCAAACTATGGATGTACTGTGCGTTCACTAGCCACACTCTTCCCAAACACTTGGTTGATATTTCAAGCTGTCTGAGCTGCATTGGTTCCACGATGGAACTCATATTCAAAAATAACACAAATTTTGGACTTATCCATGGTTTCACAAAAATTGCTCTAAAATTTTTTTGAAAAATAATCACAAACCAAAACATGCGTTTGAAAGAGTGAGAATGTATCTTCACAATAAAAATAAAACAAGAAGTGTCAAAGTGAAATGTCAGATATATCAACTGTCAAACTTAGTACTTAAGGAAACTGGACATTTCATACTTAATAACCTAAGTAGTACAGTTTGGTGCCATTGCCTTGATTTGTGCTAAGGTGTCAGCAGGTTTTCCCACCATTGCTTCTGCAACATCAGTCAAATGCCAACACAGTGAAAAGGGCAATAGCATCTTAGCATTATGACAAAAATTGGGTTGACCTTACAGATTCCCTGAAAGAGTCTTAGGTAACATTTTGAGAACCACTACATGGCTCAGCTGTGATTACATTTACACAGTTACAATAATGTAAACAAATATTTAGCTAAGCAAAATATAATATAACTATGTTGGAAGAATGGAGGGATGGAGAAACAGGGGTAGAGCCAGAGGTTTAAAAAAAAGCTAAATCCTCATCTTCCATAGAGAAAAGGCCATAGATAATGTTTAAACTGGCAAAAGGAGCAATCAGAGTATATTATTTGGCAATATAGAAGTAAATAAAAGAATACACTAAAAGAGTTTAATAGTTCCTTCTGGAGAGTAGGATAGAAGTCAGTTTTTCATAACAAGGCTTACAGAACCTCTTTTTTCTTTAAACTATATGTACATATAACTGATAAAACAAAAACTAAGTTATAAAAAAGAATGGATTAAATCACAGACAAGTTGAAGAGAGAATCAGTGAAACAGAAGATCGATTGAGGGAACATCCACACATAGAGACATCATGGTGAAGAGACTTCAAAAACAGAGTAAAATCAAGCAGAAAGAAAAATGACATATTACCTATGAATTATACTACCAGGAGAGGTCCCATCAGCCACAAGAGACACAACAAAATATTTATAAGAAGTCAAGGGAGTATAACCGCCAACTAAGGAACCTAACCCAAGCTAAACAACTTCTCTTCTAGCAATCTTCTGTTGTAAACAGAAAAGGAGCAAAATTAGATTAGATTTCAGTTTCCTTTCCCACTATAAAAGGTATTAAGATTATCTAAGTATAATAAAGAAAACTAATATTTGTTGAGAGCCTACTGTATGTCAGACAATATAGTAAGAATTTACTTATATTATCATTTAGTGTCATAACAATCCTGCCAGGTGGATATCATTATTCCCAAATTTAAGAATGTAAAATGTAGAGACCTAAGTCTCAGAAAGGATGAGCAACTTGCCAAAGGACATACTGTTAGTCAGTGGTGAAGCTAGGCGACAAATTCAGGTCTATCTGTCCAAAATTCTTACTTTTCCCATTCTACCATCCTGCCTTTCCAGGACTAGGTTAGCAATGTCCAGGATGTAGGTCAATTCTCCCTTCTTCTTCTAAAACTATTAGAGAGTTAAAATATTGAGTGAAGAGGGGATTAAATAAACTAACTAATACTTAAAATTGTACAAACAAAATTAAATGTGTTCCTAGTGAATGGAAGGATAGAAATTATTTGCACACCATCTAGAAGAAATAAAATTTCATGAATTTTAAAAGCAGTATCTAAAGTATAAATTAACTAAGCTCTATTATAGCTAATTTCTCAGTTTCTTTGAATATATGAATATATTATTCTCTTGGAACTCAATTCAGTCCTATATTTAAAAAGGGAAAGCAAAGTAAAGCAAAAGTGTAACTATGAAAATACATTCAATGTTTAACTATGTATTTGGAAGAAAAATTTAAACATACCTCATAAATACTTTTAACATTTATAGCAACATCATTACGACAACGAACAAAAAATATACACAGTCCTTTTAGTTTCTCTGGGGCTGCACTGTCTATATACAATCTCATCATTTTTGCCCCTTTGGTTGCTCCAGGTATAGTTCGGCCACATTCTGAAAACAAAAGTAAAGAACTTAGCATATGATCACATAACTGATCAAATACGATACATTACTGTGGTTCTTACATTATTGTTTCTTGTTTTACTTTACTGTAAGAATTTTTCAATAGGATCATAAGACAAATTTTTTTTGTCTACAAAAAGATGTCAATAATTACAATTATTGCATTGTAAATTGCAGCCTCCTCTGGGTGCCTTTCCCTGAGCTCTGCACTTTTGTTCCTTTTGGTCTGGTCTCAGAGCATTCACACAAACTGTTCTCCTATCCCATCCCCAACCTTTTGCTTTCCAAATTCCTACTTATCTTTCAGATCTCAGCTGAAATGCCTCCGTCTCAGGAAGCCTTCACTGACTCCCCTGAGAAGGTCCAGTTCCTGTACTATTAAATACACTCATAGTACTCAACTTATATTAAATCCTTCCTTGAACTAATTTCAATGAAAATTAAACATTTAATTATAAATCTTTATTTAATTTTTTAAAACTATTAAAATTAAAATGTGAGAATTCTATTAGATGGCTGGTTGCAATATTAATTTGCAAAAATCAACAACCTTCATATTTACAGCAATAACCAATTTAAAATGTGATAAAAGACATAAAAAATCCCTATCACAAAACCACAAAAATGTTTTGTTTGCCCAGCCTTTCTTCCTTTGAGTTTGGGGATTCCTCCTGCTCTATGATTCTGGAGGACACCAGTCCCAGAGCCCTGCAGAAGTGGGCATGTGAAAATAAGACTAATTAGACTCTCTGTAAGAATGTAAACCTTGAATGGAGACACACAAAGAAAAAAGGGGGATTTGAGAAATGTTAGTCTAGTGATGAATCCTAAAGAAACTGTCCTGAAATCCATGGAAATGCTCTATTCCAGTCCTTTCCAAGGCCTAATTGTTCAACTAGTTCTAAATTTTGTGAACTATCCTCTCCCCCTCCCCTATGTATTTATTTATTTTTTGTTTACATAAGGCAGAATCTATTTCTGCTGCTTGTAGCCAAGGAACCCTGACACGTGGTATTTGGCATCATAAGATCAAATGCCCATTCATAAAAGTTGCACAAGTAGTTAACATCCTCCTCTTTTTCCTTGCTAAGAGAGTCGGACTTTGTCCCATTCAGCAATCTGTATATCCCCAGGGATGTACTGCTTTCTCAACCTCCCTACCCGCTAGGGTAGCCGTGTGACGCAGTTCTGGCTGATAAGACATAAGACAAGCTAAAACAAGCTTGAGCTTTCCTGATAAAGAGGAGAGATGTGACCATCAATAGGGGAACAATTTCTAAAAATCACGATGTAGCTGTGCAATGGAATACTATACAGAATTTTGTGAATGAGGTAAATCTACATGTAATGACGTAGAAAAATGTCCAGGCTATACTCTCAAGAGCAAAAACCAAGTCAAGAATAAAATGTATTATATGATCAATATTTATCAATATTTATCAATATTAAAACAATATTGATAAACAATATTTATCAAGGAGTTAACAGTGCTTTCTCCAACTGAGTGGGACTATGGATGGTTTATGTTTTTATTCTAATTATAGATATTTTCTTATCTTTCTATAATTTCAGCTATTGTTTTAATTTTTAACAAGTTATAAAAATATGGATGACATAATAATTTCCCCAGGATAATAACTGTGAAAGACAGAAAATCCACAAAGTAGATCTAGTCACCAATTGTGAGTTTACATGTTTTGTTGGAGAAGCAAGACATATGTATTAAACAATTAGAGGAAAGTAGAAAAACATAGTCAAGTGCTGTATGCACAATGCAGACTTTAAAAGAAACAGGAATTGGAGAACAGTGGTGGATGTGGGTTGGAACATCTGGGAAAGCTCTATTTCAGAGGCAAGGTTAGAACCCAAACTATCGAGGTGATCTGAAGGTAGGGTGCATGGCGAGAAGAAAGGCAAGCTCAGAGAGTCAGGAGAGTGGAGAGAAGGGCATAGAAATGACTCTGGTATATACAGGAAACAATGAAGAGAGTTGCACATTCATATCTGGAAGAGTAGGAGATCAGACCAGACAAGTACTATGTGACCAGATGACAGCGCACCTTGGGCAAATGAGGTATTTGGCCCCAGTGCAATAAATAGCAGGACAAGAAGAGTTACTTGGCAGGAATAAGCGGTGTGGAGTTCAGAGAGAGTATCTCATAACAGAGATATTGGTTTTCAATCTGTAATACTACGGGAGGCATGAGATATGGGCCTAGCTTAAGGCAACAAAGGAGGAAAGTGAGAAAGAACCAATTGGAGGGACATATTGAAGGTAAAGCCACAGGACTTGGAAGATGAGTATCTAGAACCAAAAGTACCTAGCTATTATGACAAAGGTTTAAAAAGCTGGTAGAATGTTAATTACATTAGGCATAATATGCACAGTAGGGAGAGCTAGAGATTTCAACTGGCAGCTGCAGTGGGCACAAGATGCTGGGCCAGGACCACAGGGGGCTCTGGATGCTGGGCTGTGGGGTGGTATCATGGCCATTTCTAGTCATCTGGACAAAATGGCTCCACCTAGCTCAGGGAAAATGCAATTAAATTCTAATGAAAATGTGTGTTCCCTAGTAGAAGTCAATGATTTCTATAAGGATGTTTTCTCCTTAAATCATTATAGTAATGCCTGAAATATATATTTGGGCTGAAAATGTACTGTTCCTAAGATACTATATTTTTTACACATAAGCTTCTGGTAAAATTTTCTTTATATATAGAGAATTGTCTATGTATAAGAGAAAACATTTACTTCACTTCAACATTCATTAACTAATTACTAGCATACTGCCCTCATAAAACTTTCTTACCAAGACCAGGCACATCTCCTTCCTGGTAAAAAAATTTCAATGTCTTACAACCATCTTTCGCAAAAAAATTAGCAAATGGTTCCAGCTGTTAAATAAAAGAGACAATGATGATCAATAAAATGACTAGGGAATAATCCTTGTTATTTTGTAGATGAAAAAAATGAGGCTCAAAGAGTTTATTCAAGGTACACAGAGGCAGGTACATCAGAGGCAAAATTAGAGCCCAAACTAATTTAACTCCATAATTACCGTGGAATATAGGGTGAATTCTATTTCTGAACCTACATTAATAATCTGCATTTATAGTTTGGGGCAGCCACTTACCTGACCCTGCCTCACGGAATCTTACAGGGATAAATAGGTAAGTCCAACTGGAGGTAAATATAAAAGAATTATTATTAAAAGAAACTATTCTTAAAAGCTGATCTGTGGAACAGAAAACTTGCCTACTGACTAACTGTTTTGTTTAACCAATTATATAAGCAATTATGTTTTCAGCAATTGTAATGTGACCCATAGTACAGCCAAACTAATATAAAAACAAATCATTATAATGAGATTCTTCCATATTTATGAGCACAAAGTTTTTATTCAATTACTTAGGAGTCAGTGTAATGTCTTAGTAAGTAGAAAACTAAATAGGTTACATAAGCAAAAGCCCTCAAACATCACATGGGAAATACGTTACTATACCCCCTTCACCTAGTCACACTGATTTCATACACAAGTCTCTCTTTTGGGTAGAGTTTCTCTCCACTTGCTGACCACTTAGAAGAATCCACGTGTAGCAAAGCCACTCCCCCTAGGACAATGTGTCTCGTACCTTAACGTGCATCAGAGAATCACATAGAGGGCTTGTGAAAAAACACAAAATGAATTTACATTTCTAACAAGTTCCAGGTGATGAGGATGCTGCTGGTCCCAGGACCATATTTAAGAACCACCACCCTAGGAGATGAAACAGAGCCATAGAGATGTACATAACTGTAGTCCTTAGTTTTCTACTCTTCAATATCCCACATAAACTTGACTCTCTCGCATAATTACAACCTAAAAGAGACAAAAGCTATCAGCACAACTCTTCTTGTGCAGTTCCATCAATACTTTCTTGCTGACCCTTTAGCTTTGAAAGCATACAAATTCTCAAAAGTAGTGCACATGACTGTGATAAAAAAAAAACATCAAAATATCAAATGCAACAAATCCTTGCTTTTTAGATACATTGTACTCCTGCAACTAGCAAAGTGAATGTTGTGGTGGGCCAAAATCATGACTATGAGTTAAAAATTCCCTTACGCTACATAACATTTTACCAACAGTTCATCTGAGGTTCACCTAGGTAAAGTGTCATTATTGTACCCCTTTTGTGGAAAGAAAACTAAAGCTAAAAAGAATTTAAGTGAAGGACCCAAAGACATACAACCACAGTACAGAGCCTGGGATTGGACCCTAGCCTCGGGTCTCTAGATCTGTGCTCATTCCACAGAACCATACCTCTGCTGCCTTGGCTTTGGAAAACATTGCCAAGTAAGCAAGGAAAGAGATTCTGTTGAGCAGTGCTGAATGAAGGAAACAGGAAAACGGGAAGGGGTGAAACATGAATGCCAATGTCTTAGAAACCTCTGTATTGGTCAGGGTCCTAGCAAGAAAAGGAGTCACACACAAAGGGGTTTTTGAAGAAATTTTATAAATAAAGAGGCTACTTCTAGAGGCCAGAGCAGGGTTAAGGGAAGCTGTGGCACTAGAAGCAACAGCAGGAGGAGCAACCAAGGAAAACCATTATCACCCCAGGGCCTGACAGGGTGAGGGGTGGGGGTGATGGTGTAACTGGAACCAGGTTGAGAATTGGAGATGCGGGGACTGCTTGGGAGGAGCTGTAGTTACAAGAGGACAAAACCATGGCCAGAAACATGGCCAGGTGGGGGGCTTCTCTCTTCTGCCCTCCAATTCCCTGCTGGTGCCCCCGAGTGGCTGAATCAAGTGGAAGCCAGAGAGCAAGGGAGCTCAGGTGATATATTCCATAGAGCTCAGCCTTCTAGGCCACAGAGCAGGACAGAGACAAGGGGAGAGTGGATCTGGAGGCAAACAAAACAATCATCACACCCTCTGTTGTCCCCTTTTTTGTGGTGCCTTTACTGAGCTGCTTTCACCCTGGATTGCATGCCAGGTTTCACATTAAAAGAATATTTTTCCATATAGCCAATTTCCTAAACCACACCACACCAAACCATGCCACCCCTTGTTCCTTGTTCCATCTTCTTACTCACCTGGCCACCAACCTTGATGCCAACTTACCATATGTCCTTGCTTCGGTCCCTTCAACCAAATAAACACTCTAAATCTGTCTCAGATTTTGACAATGGTTTCCCTCCTGGCTGTACTATTTTCCCTCTACCATGGCTTTGCACAATCACAAACAACTCTTAAGGAAACACCTTTTCCCAGCTTGATTCTTCCCTTAACACTTAGATTTCCCATTTCTTGCAGCCTAAGCAGTGTCTGGCCTGGTCCAGGATGGCTTTAGAGGGAGAACCTAATCCCAGAGACTTAAAGTCTGAGACATACCTCAGGAATAGCAAATAGAAGGGTTTGTAGGCACAAGGCACTTCCACTTCCTGACCAGCATGCTAGCCAGTAAGAAAGAATTCCTCCAAACACAGAATGCCAGCCCAGAAAGCCAGATGGCAAATATTTAAGGTGGGATTATCATCTCTGAAGCCATCTCCCTCCCCCACTTAGTTCTAGCAGCTGTCCTCCCCTGAAGGCAGTGGTCTATGCCTACACCATCTGCAGAGCTGCTGGGATTCCAGCTGTGGGATTAGCCAAATTTGTGGGCTAACAATTTTCACGTAAAACAAGGTTGATTACCTATCTGGTTTCCCTAACCAAGTGCAAGAATGGTCCTTAAGACAGGCCTAAAGCCTGGGCCTACCGAGAAACGCTTTTTTAGAAATTGGCTTTTCCTCCATCTCATTGTCATCATCTCAATGATGTGGATAGGGTTGTTTTGCATCAATTGTTTCTACTGGGAGAGTAGGCAGACATGTAGCTAGAGTTGTTGTAGGAGCCAAAATAGTCATTAGGGAAGGGAGGCCATTAAAACAAACAAACACACACAACTTGAGAATGGCAAAGAAAATCTTCTTGCTATATGGGTGTACCATCCAGTCAGGACCAGCTACAGAATCTGAGGGACCCAGTACAAAATGAAGATGCAAGACCACCTGTTAAAAAATTATTAAGAATTTCAAGATGGCAACAAGAGATCATTAAACCAAGCACAGGGCCATTCTAAGCACAGGGGCCTGTGTAACTACATAGCCCACATGTCCATGAAGCCAGCCTTGCCCACAGTGGTACATTCCAGCAGGGAACTTCAGTGACCTGGGAAACCCACTTCCAGTTGCTTGCTATTGCACCTCTTGATTTATGTGCACATCTCCATGCATTCTCTATCCTTGGTCATTAAAATAGCTTAGATCTATTGATCTTTGCAGCAGTCACACCCCCATCTCACTGTTACAACTAACACTGGAAGCAGGAAAGCGAGCAATCCATTCATACTATCAGAAGACTGCCAGAACTAAACTTTTGTAAGCGTCCTGGAAGAAATAAAGGGCAAGCAGCTTTGCAGAACTTGGCAATGCACTGCATCAAGCAAGGTAGATGCTCTTTTAGGCACCATTCTACAGAACCTTGGCTCCTAGAGTAAGCTAAAGAGTTTTGCCCAAGTTTGCTGATGTCTATCAAAGCAGGAGGTATGGCCCCAATGGTGAGGACCTCACCACAACCCCACTCCACCCCAACTCTCTCACCAGTGAATTCAGTGGGGCAATCAGCCCCATGAGCAGCCTGTACCTGCTCACTAGTCTTGCTGGTATTCCAGCCCAGTCCATTCCTAGAGTTGAGAAAAAGCGCAAGCAGCTAGTGGTAGTTTTATAGAAAATTAATTTAGAACCTGAGCTATCAGTAGGGAAGTTATAAAACAATTTTATCATATATTACTATAATTAGGGTGACTATATAAATTTATCATACAAAACTGGGACCCTGCTTATTATGCCAGGAAAATAAACATAATCCAGAACTGTCCCTGGCATACTGAGACATATGGTAACCAGACCTATAATCACCTCACTATTTTCTACTACTGTATACTCATACAATAGTCACTGTTCCCTGGCTCATATTTGTGCAGTTTGTTTTTCTATACAAATGATTTGCATATGCAGTTCATATAACCTATACTTGTAAAATATTACTGTACCAGTGCTTGACTATCCCTTTAACTTTTGAACTCATTTTGAGTTAGTTTAGCTGAATCCTAGTTGCTAACTCTTCTCTTTTCTTCCTCTGCAATAGTAGGGCTGACTAGAAATATCATTCAACTGACTATAATTATATAAAATGAAGTTTCTTCTCTAGTCAGTAAAATTCCAAGCTTCTCTTTCTAAATGTATTGCTGTTTGTGACAATGACTCCGGTTTCTTAAATCAATGGCCTCTCAAAGAGCAATTTAAAAATGATGATAAGACTTAAACTTACAGATGGGCAATCCAAAATTAATTCTTCAACAGTTAATATGTCCAGGCCAAGCTTTTCTGCTAGAATTTCAAATATATATTTGTATGCAGGGTCAATTTTCATTTTTCGGTTTTCCCTTGCATCTCTAAATCTTGCCTAAAGAATGAAAACCACATGTAAAAATTGCAGTTATGAAGGAAAAAAACCCAAAGTATTTCACTTAAAATAAAAGTGATACACATGAAAAATCTTATTAGAAGCAGACCTGTCTCTCTTTTAATGTTTCCTGTAGATTTGGAATACCACTCATACTTCGGCGATATTTAGACGACCGACGGGAAGACGCAGAAGAAAGCACTTCAGAAAGCACTGACTGCACCGGTCGCGGTGCAAGCCTAGGTCGAACTCTACTCGAATCTGGCTGATCCTCGTCTGGAAGAATTACCCCTTCTTCGGAAGGAAGGAGATTCCGATAATCACTCTCCGAAGGAACATCACCTTCGGGGGCAAGAGGGAGAGCTGCTTCTTCGAGGGCCTCCCCTTCTGGAGGGGGCGGGGCCTCTTCTTCCGGAGGGGGCGGGGCCTCTTCTCCCGGAGGGGGAGGGGCAATATCTTCCGAACGGGGAGGGGCTGCCTCCTCCGTAGAGGGAGGAAGCTCTTCTCCCTCTGGAGGAGGACCATCTTCTTCAATGTTCGTGTTTTCCATCCTCTCCTCCTGCAGAATACCTTAACCATCAAAACCTAGAATTATAAAATGTTCTTTTTTAAAACTGTACAATAAATTCGGTGTTGTATGTTTTTATTCCTCCCCTTCAAGCTAGACAAGTAGCAAAATCATCTATCTCTCCCTTACCGTATTACCTGAGGAAGCTAAGTTTACAGGGCTAGAGAGGTGATTTTGTAAGGGGGACTGCACACACAGACACACACACACACTCACACACACACATACCCCTTTGGTTTTTTCAAACTGTAAGTGCTGCTTCTGATTATGCTATGGCCCTAAGGGACTGTCCCTCGACACACATCTCATCCCTGCCATGGCAACCACTGCAACCGATGGGAAGGCACCTGTCAGGTGGCTTAGGGCTGAAAAAAAATTGAGAGCCACTGCATTAGAGGCCTGACTGGAGATCACTGCCAAGATACTGACTGTGCAAAAGACCAAGCACAGAACTACATGGGCTTGAAATGTGCCTTGCTTCAAGGAACTCTGTGATACAACACAGTTAATCAATCAGACATCCAGCTGTCCAGCCATCTCATCTATATGAGCATAACCAAAAACCCACGAAAGCATAAAACATCCCCTTAGCAGCCAAAATAGGTACCCAAAGTCCAAACTCAAAGTTCATGCTGAAATATAATTGTGACTATTTATTGAAGCAATGGTACCACATAAAGTATAAATCTAACCCATCTAATCAGAAAAACTCTAATTTTAAAGGAGTGTAGATATTATCATGAGCACATAACCATGAAAATTAGGGTACACCACTGGAACAGGAGGAAATGTCAGTTACAGACAAAAATCATACTGTAGGACAGTAACAAAGCCTCCATCAAAATAAACAAGTTTTCAGGATATGGTTAAAATCCAGAAACCAGAATAATAGTAAATACTTGGAGACCAAAGGATGCATTCCCAAACAGACAAGAAGCCAGAGAAAGAGGCTTTCTAGTGAGAAATTCTGAGGAGGACATGGATGCAAACCTGGGCTAAGTAAGACGGAGCGTCTTACGGCAGGACACCAGCAGACATGACACAGAGACAGTCTATCACCTATACCCACAATTGACCTCTCCACGTTTTCCAGAGAACTCATAAACAGCTGAAATTGTTTTCTTTGATACCCTTAGTTGGCCTACTCAAGGATAGAAATGCCCAAACTGGTCTTTCAGCTGCCAGTTTACCCATGCAGCCACCCCCAAAATGTCTAAACATGAACCATTGTTCCCAAACTGTCTGCAGGTTTTTTTAATCTCACCTGTCTCCCTTCTCTATTATGAATCCTAGTTTTTGCCTTTGATCCTTGACCCCAATCTAATGTCTTCTACATACATGAGTAAAATAACTAATTAAATGTGTCTGAGTTATTATTGGACACAAGGAAGATCTACAACACTAGGATTTATGTGTGCATTACATTCTTAACTCTTGAAATTGGCCTAGAGGAGTTGGTCATACTCTCTATAACTCAAGAACAAGTGTGATAATACATGTTAGTGAAGTGATGTCAACTACCTGTCATTCTGCTCCAATTTATGCTCTTGCATCCTGTAAAATAATTCACTTTACCCAGTAAGAGAATCTTTGTACCTTCTCTCAAAGGATATTGATAGGCATGATTGTCTGGGTTTTGGAACCAAAGCAAAATTTAATTTAATATCAGTATAGTGGTAAACACATGCACTGATTGAGCTCAGTAGGAGTGGGAACCTTCCCTGTAGGCAATCAGTGCTCCTCGTAGGGCCACACAACTATTTAAGCCACTATTATTTAAGCCATCAAAAAAAGACTAAAATTGAATCATAATACTTTGTTTAAGAAATCAGGGAAATATGCAACAAATCTTAATGAGTTTTCCATCAAAAAATGGCTACTATTTTTTCCAATTCCAATAGTGATTTCCACCCAAAAGACTGGAACACATATGTCCACACAAAAATTTGTACACACATGTTCATAGCAGCATCAGTCACAGTAGCCAAAAAGTGGAAACAACCCAAATGTCAACCAGTTGATGAATGGATAAACAAAAACAGCATGGATAAACTTCCATTTAATGGAATAATATTTAGTCATAGTAAGAAATGAAGGACTGTTAAATGCTACAACATGGATGAACCTTGGAAACATCACACTAAGTGAAAGAAGCCAGATACAAAAGACAACGTATTATATGATTCCATTTATATAAAATGTTCAGAAAAGACAAACGCACACAAACAGAAAGTAGATTAGAGGTTGCCAGGGGATGAGGGTAGGGAAGAATTGGGATTAACTTTTAATGGGCATGGGTTCCTTTTTCAGGTGATGGAAATGTTCTGGTCTTAGTGGTTGTGGTTGAATAACACAATGAACGTAATAAAAACTACTGAACTGTATACTGTAACATGGTGAACTTTACATTAAGTATCTCTCAATTTCAAAAAATTCTATTAAAAAACAAAAACATAATAAACACTGCACTAAGGAAATTGACAGTTTATCAGGGGGTTTTAATTTAGAAAATGTCCCTTCAATACAGAAAAGAAGCACTTTGAAACTAAATGAAAGACAAAAGTAAAAAGAGGCAGAACCACTTTAGGCATTGAGGAACTGCTACCCATCTGTTTGCAACAGTTTTCCCCCCTTGCTCAGCAGTTGTTTGTAATCTTGTAAAGAAAGGATATTAAAGGCTAAAAATATTTAATTTAGTCTTGAACACTACCAGTTAGGTTAAGCAGGCTGAATCTATGGTTACGAAGGTCAGGCTGAATCCATAAACTTGGAAAAGGAAATTTGAAAGCAAGTAAAAAGGAAAGGTAAAAAGAAAATAAGGGGGAAAAGCCAGGAGGAAGACAGAGAGTAGAATGACAAGAATGAATGGAGGGCTCCTCCCTCCATTTCTGTGCCACAGGCTCAAAGTGATCTGAGTCACTATTACATGCCCAGGGTTATGATATTTATTCTGGGAGATAGAAAACAAGACAAGGCTAGGCACAGTGGTTCACTCTATAATCCCAGCACTTTGGGAGGCCCAGGTGGGAGGACTGATTGAGGCCAGGAGTTCAAGATCAGCCTGGGCAACAAAGCATGATCCCATCTCTACAAAAAATTAAAAAATCAGCTGGGCACGGTGGCATGTGCCTGAAGATTCTTGTCCTGACGAGTTCAGTCTTATGTGGGAGATAAAGTAATCTGCATGAATCAATCACAGTGTTAAACTGTGAGGTTCTACTGGAAAAGGAATTTAGAGAAGGAAGAAGTTAGTGTAGACAAAGTAGACAAACATGATTTCATGGAGGATTTGGATATTAGTTGGCCTAAAAGGATGAGTAGGCTTCAATAAGAAACAGAATGAAGAAATCTGAAGAGAGAAGTTAAAGAGATAAAGCTACAAAAAGTTATGAATAGGTCAAAACAAGGAGAATTTAACTGGAAAAAAGTTTAGAATTATGCCATATTGTATTCATTCTTCCCAAAAAATGAACAAGGATTCAGAATCAATTAAAATAAATAAATAATAAATGTGCTTTTTATACAAGCAGAGAATGTCCACATGTTAGGGCATAGGCTCAATTCTACCCAGTGCTTTGTTTTTCTAGCACTCCTAGGTAGTTTTTTAAAAATCTCCTAATTAAAAATTGGTCAAGTTTATAATAAAGTACACTGAAAACTCGTGAGTTACTCTGCTCATATGGTAGTCTAGTAAACATAACCTATAGCCTCAATGCAGGTAAATATAATAAACATATACTTTCCACCTCTGTATGTGTCACCTTACCTCAGGTTCCTTGGGATTTGTGTAAAGCTGTTCAAAGAAAGAAAAAAATACAGCATTTAATTTCTGAAACTTACTGGATTTCTCCTCACAGAATACATGTTCTACGTAAAGAGTTCAACTTGTGCTCTATTAATTGAGGGCTGAATTATATAGTATTTTTCAAGCTAGGGATAAGATAAGCTCTTATTTTATGAACCTGAACAATCTCTATAGTTAATATTCTGTGAACAATGGAAATTGATAACCAGGTATTAATCCCTATTGTGACTGAGAAAAAAATGAATTATAATTTGCTATGGTTTAAATTTTTAAAAAATAAATCATATATCTAAGACTCTCAAAATAAATAAATATATGACCACTGCCATTTTGGAGAGATTTTGCTTAGGAAAGTTGTAGAATTATTTCTCTAATGAAACACCATAATTTGAGATGCATTTTCTACACGGTTTTTGAGTGTCAAATCTTACTTGGCATGTAATAAACTCTACATACTAAAATATCAGTTTATCACTTCCAAAGAGTGATACAATTATTTAATTTTAAGTTAGAAAATATATACAACTATTTTATATAGAGGAATTCCTAAAAACTGTAGCAAAATTTTTCATAGTTACATAGTTGAAATGAAAAAAATCTTAGCAAATAAAAATTAACTTACTATATATACATATTATGTATGTATGTATGTTTGTATACACACACACACAAGGTTGTTGCTTCATTGCAACATGTTTGTAATAGCAAAAACAAGGGAAAAAAAAACACCACACCTTGGAAACAACCAAGATGTTCACTGATAAAATACCCATTAATTGTACCATACTACCATTGTTCAATAAAATGTTAATGTACACATTAGCAATAAAAAGAATGAGGTAGGGCTATGTATGCAGATACTGAAAGCTCTCTAAGATGCATTGCTATGTTAAAAAAAGCAAGGTATAGTACAGTGCATAATGGTATCACATGTATAAATTTTTTAAAGTGTATATGTGCATATAGATGGTATTTCATCAATTCTAAGATGCACACTTTAAGGTTTAATTGGCAGCATTTTTTTCTTTCTTAGCATTTTTGTCTTTATGCAATATTTAAAGACATAAAATATCTAACTTGTATTTATGTAACTGCATAAAATTGCAATCAGTAATAGTTTAGATTTGATAAAGTACATTATAAGCTTTCCAGGGGGAATACACAATAAATTATTAACAATGATCACTTTGAGTGGAAGAGACTGGAGGAGGGAAGTAGAGGAAGAATTTTACTTTCCAATTTTCTATATGGAAAATACGGTTCTTTAAAAAAATGGTTCTTTAAAACAATCATGTGTACATTTTACTCGTATTATATGTATGTATGTCATATACAATAACATACAATATATGGGTTTTTTTCATATATATCTTAGGAGTTAAAATTTAGGGCCTAAAATTCCCTCTGAATTTACCCAAGCATTCACACTCTGGAGGCCCAAAGAACACAGAGTGAACGCACGATCAACACTTGCTCACCCTCTCCCAGCCCTCTCCTCCACAGAGGACTTGCTGCCACGTGCAACCATTTTCAATCCCCACCCCTGCTCCTGAAGTTCAATTCTGAGGGTTCAGTGAACTTCCGTAAAGTCATCGGTAGTCATTTTTAGGAGCAAGAGGATATTGAACTCCTCCATACCTAGAAATACTGCAGTCAGCAAGCAAGTTGCACACCTGTGTTCTGAGTACAGCCAATTCAACCACATCCCTTTTTCTTGTACCCATTTCTGTAACCCTATCCCTGAATGCACTATTAATGAGGGTCTTCTGCGTGCTTGGCCACTGTGGCTACATATAAGACTAACAAGCCCCTCCAAAGCCAAATGCACAATCAAATTGGGGTGATGGACTGTTAAATACACAAGGGGTGGTCGATGTTAATAGAAGGTGAGTTAACAAAGAGCTGAGAGAGCCTGGCAGGGAGAGAAATTTCTGGAAAAAACAAAAACTTGACAGAGAAGGTGACATATAAGTCAAATCTGAAGAAAAGCTGTCCGGAGAGGATGGAAGAGGGGAGCATTCTAGGCAGAAGGTGGGGATAGCGGGGTGCAAAAGGAGGCAAGCAGGAAAAGGCACAGCTTGCTTGGGAAAAGTTGAGACTGTAGGCCTCTAAAAGTCTAGTGAGAAGGGTAGAGGAGCTGAAAATAAGCCTGGAGGGATAGGTATGTTGCCTGTTTTACTCTTGAATTCATGCAAGGGGAATGGGGTGAACTCAGACGTCCAGTGGAGACGCTGGGATTGACGAAGGGCGGCGATTCAGCCGGGGTTTTGAAGCAGAGCGTTCACTGGGTTCCACGCATGGAGGTGGGGCACTGAATTTTAGCGTGGACTCCCGTCCCCCAAAAGGGAGGAAAGCGGGCGGGGAAGCCGGTCGAGGGACGGAGCCAGGCCGCGCTGGGGGCGGCCTAGGGGCGGGCGGCCTGCGCGCCCGGACCCGCTCACTCACCTGCCGCCCGCAACTCCGCTCCCGGCCTCGGCAGCCACCGAGCCAGGCTCGGCCGTTGGGAGTCCGAGACGGGTTCGCTCCGGGGCGCCCCGCGCGGGCTCCCCGGGGCGCTGCTCCCTGCGGAGTGCCGGGCTGCGGGGCGCGGCTGGAGGGGCACCGGCACCCCCCAACCCCCCGCGCTCCCCAGTAAAGAACTCCCCTGCCGAGTCGGGGACCCTGGGCACTGAAGGGCAGCTTCCTAGAGATGGAAATTGGGGGTGCAGGGAGCAGTGCCAGGGACCCGGGAGGATTCCAGCGTATGCTTTGAGGAGATTGGCATGGAAATACGTAAATATATAAAATGTTTTCTATGACCTTCACAGTTTCTGAAGCTACTTAGTGTTTCTCTTGAGAACATAAAATGTTTCCTGCTGAGTTAGTTTGCTCAGAAACCTATGACTGGTGATATAGACTAGAGCAGTGGTCCCCAATCTTTTTGGCAGCAGGGACCCGTTTCAGGGAAGACAGTTTTTCCACGGAAGGGGCGGGGCGCAGGCGCAGCTCAGGCGGTGATGCCAGCGATGGGGAGCGGCTGCAGGGGCTGTAAACACGGGTGAAGCTTTGTTCGCTTGCCCTCCCTCCTGCTGTGCAACCCAGTTCCTAAGTTTCATGGGAGACAATTTCTCCACGGGGGGTGGGGGGGCAGAGCTCAGGTTGGGGGACTGCAGGACTAGAGAACAGAAAGACTCTGAGAAAAACTGACTTCTCCCCAAGTCCAGCCCCGCTCCCCTTTCCAGTACAGTTCTGCTTTTCCTCCCTGTCATGGTGTGACTGTGCGTTTTAGCTAGGTGTGTCCACTAAAGAAAAAAATCAGGCTTTAATTAAAGAATTAAAGTTAGTTTTGTTGAGAGGACTGCGACCCGGGAGAGTCTTTCAGAGTTTCTCTTAGACTGCTCCAGGGCAGTGTTTCAGCCCCCAGTTTATGTACAGGTGGCAGCGGGGCTCTGCATGTGCTCAGACGTTACTTGAGAGCAAAACCTCATCAAGGTTTGGGTGCGAGGGTTGTAGATTACAGAGGCATAATCATTACTCCTGTCAGACATTATCTTACATGTACAAGAAGAGGGAAGGGCTAGGATCATTGAACTTATCTTTTCTAAAAATGCAGGGACTCAGGCAAGAGAGTGGGAACCGGAGCTCTACCCTGCAATTATTGTCTCGGGGCATTCTTCCAGAGGGCTGAGCTCAGTCACTCAGTCAGGGGCTTTGTGAAATTCTACTGGCAAGTAGAATGAGCAAGCAGCTTCTTAGGTTGGCTACTTTGTCTCATAGGCGTTAAAGTCAATCTTTGAATGTAGAGCAGATCAATGTAGAATGAGGACTGGAAGGTCTGTCAACCAGCAGAAAAACAACAACAACAGCAATGAATATAAAAATCACAAGTAAAGTTAAATAAGCCACGGTCTCTCCATATTAAGAGACAGCATGCAGCAATTATATAGTATGATTATGGGGGGAGGAAGTTCCTGCACATCCTTGCTGAGTATGCCAAACTGCAAGATTGAACATCCCTCGGACACTGAGCAACTTCTTTAGCTAATCTGTAGGTAACTAAGTAGGTCACAGCGACCACTCCATGAGAAGGCAGCACAGTTGCTCACTTCCTGGGGAAGAGGGACTAGCTTGTTTACTGCTTGCTATAAAAGACGCTGATCCCTTAACCCTAGGTTCCTTAGCTGGCTCACAATCCACTGCCAGCATCTGGGCCCATGGTATTGCCCAGTGGGACTTGGGGTGGGGTAACTGGCCTCCTACATGAAACTCCTGCCATTTGTCAGACTCTGAGTAATAAACACTCTCCCTCTTGTCCATTGAGTCTCATTGTCTACTTTTGGCACTTATGAAGCTGTGGCAGGTTTTACACTGGCCATCTTTCCCTGTCAGAGGTACATCTATATATTCTGATATAGTAAGAAACAAATTGCAGAATATCATATCCCTTAAAGAGCCTTAAATATATTCATTCATATGCCTTAAACTACAAATTCCTCTTTTGAAAATATATTGTAAAGAAATAATACTAAACATGGACAGAGATTTTGTTCTAAGGATATAAGTTGCTGTACTAGGTTTGTAGCACTGTGATCCATGGGATAGTCTATTAGCTCTGGCAGAAAACTAGGTTCATGGAATACTGCCAAATGATAGCATTCCTGAGAATGCCTGAGATACAGGAAAAATATACCTTCCACAGAGTTCTCTTGAGGCTTAATTGAAAGTAAATACCATGCAGCACATATATAAGACATTAAGTGTCCAAGACCCTGAAAATTGTGTCCCTGAAAATGCAATGAAGGAATATATATAAAAAACATTTAGCATAGTAGTACTTGGTAATGGCTTAATCAATGCCAGCTGTTAATAGCAGTAGTTAAGTATTAGTGTATATAGTGATGAAAAATACTGAACTGATAATCAGGGAACCTGAGTTAGTCCTGGGACTGTGCTACCCAACAAATAACTAATTAGTTGAATAACTCTCAGATTGTTAATCTACTTTAGTCCTGGGTGTCCTCATTTGTAAAAAGAAATGGGGGAGTTCAGATAATCTCTGAATTCTCTTCCAGTTCCAAAAATCTATAACTCCATGATGAGTTTGGTTTCAAGCCTCATCAACTGAGAGAAAGATGATCCTGTTGACAGAAATAAAAATGTCAAAACCACCAACTCTCAATGTCTAGATGTTGTAGGGAATCTGCAATTAAAGTGCACAGATTATCAATATTTGTTATTTTGTAATTTTCCTATCATACCACATGATCATATTATCAAATAAAAACTTAAGTAGCAAGCCATTCAAGTAAATATATATAAATATTGAATAACTATCCACAGCTCATTTTCTCAAGCTTTTTCTTCAGGATTATCAGTTTGTGGCTGTAACAGCACATTTATACCTTGTTTAGTTGTTAGTTCTATCTGGAAAAATAAAAACAAAAACAAACGAACAAAAAACCCTGCCAATGCAGAAACCCAAAACACCTGACAGCAAGAACCTAAGCAACTAATAAAATGATGTTCATTAAGGAAAATAAATGTAATTGTAAAAGTATTTTAAACATACTCTCAGTAGATTTCCTAATCTTAATTATTACTAAAAAAAGAAAAACCATGTATATGCCCCTTGTAATGGGTTATACTGTGCCCCCCCAAAATATGTCAAGTCTTAACTCCCAGTACCTGTGAATGTGACCTAATTTGGAAAAAGGGTCTTTTCATATATAATTAAGTTAAGGATCTCAAGGTGAGATCATCCTGATCTAGGATGGGCCTTAAATCTACGACTGGTATCCTCATAAGAAAAAGGGGAGGAGATTACAGATGCTGAGATGGGGAGATGGGGAGGAAGGCCATGTGAAGACAGAGGCAGAGATTGGAGTTATGCTGCCACAAACCAAGGAACTCTGGGAGCCACCAAAAGCTGGAAGAGGCAAGGAAGGATTTTCCCCTAGAGCCTTTGATGGGAGCATGGCCCAGTTAACACCTTGATTTCACACTTCTTGCCTCCAGAATTGTGAGATAATAAATTTTAGTTGTTTTAAGTCACCAAATTTGTGGTAATTTGTCACATCTGCCCTAGGAAAATTAATATACCCCTTCTACCAAAAAAGGAAACTGTGAAATTTGACAGAATCAATAGGGAGTCACTAGTGTTAAAAAAAAAAGAAAAAAAAAAAACCTGACAAACAGAGCCAGGGAAGGCCATGAAGAGAGTATTCTCATGTTTGAATGCCTGATAAGAAAACTATCACAAAAGACCCTGCAAGAACCACAACCTTGTACAAAGCCATCATAACTTTACACAAAAAAATACTGTTGCAAGAATATCTGCCCAGCAACTGCCTGTCCAACCTTAGACTGGTAGTTGTTATTGATCTTTGCAGCCAAGGATAATTATCTCAAACACAATTATATAATCCTTATTTTTCATTTAAAAATCTTTGTCTTCCTTTATCTCCATGAATATGCACATTGTTTACTATGGCACATGTATTCCCATTGCAATACACTATCGTATAGTTTCGATGTTTGTCCCCTCCAAATCTCATGTTGAAATTTGATTCCCAATGTTGAAAGTGGGGCCTAGTGGGAGATGTTTGGGTCATGGGAGCAGATCCCTCATAAATGTCTTGGTGCCTCAACCCTGGTAATAAGCAAGTTCTTGCTTCATTAGTTCATTCAAGAGCTGGTTGTTTAAAAGAGCATGGCACCTCCCTCACCTTGCTCCCTCTCTCACTGTGTGATATACCTGCTCCTCCTTTACCTTCCACCATGATTATGAGCTTTCTGAGGCCCTCACCAGAAGCAGATGCTGGTGCCATGCTTCTTGTACAGCCTGCAGAACCATAAGACAAATAAACATCTTTTCTTTATAAATTACCCAGCCTCAGGTATTCCTTTATAGCAGGGGTCCCCAACCTATGGTGAGTTGTATAATTATTTCATTATATATTACAATGTGATAGTAATAGAAATAAAGTGCACAAAAAAATGTAATGTGCTTGAATCATCCCGAAACCATCCTCCCACTTTCAGGTCTGTGGAAATATTGTCTTCCACGAAAACGGTCCCTGGTGCCAAAAAGGTTGGGGACCGCTGCTTCATAGCAATGCAAAACCGACTAAGACAGGTGTTGCTGTAAAGATACCCAAAAATGTGGAAGAGGCTTTGGAATTAGGTAATGGGCACAGGTTGGAAGAGTATGGAGGGCCCAGAAGAAGACAGGAAGACAAGGGAAAGTTTGAAACTCCTTAGAAACTGGTTGAGTGGTTGTAACCAAAATGCTGATAGAGATATGCACAGTAAAGGCCAGGCTGACAAGGTCTCAGATGGAAATGAGGAACTATTGGAAACTGGAGCAAAGGTCACCCTTGTTACGCCTTAGCAAATAACCTGGGGGCATAGTGTCCATGCTAGGACTTTGTGCACAGTTGAACTTAAGGATGATGACCTAGGGTATCTGGTAGAAGAAATTTCTAAGCAGCAAAGCTTTCAAGAAGTGGTGTTGTGACTTCTAGCAGCCTATGATCAGATATGGGAGCAAAGCAATGACTTAAAGTTGGAGCTTAAAATTAAAATGGAAGCAAAGAATAAAAATTTGGAAAATTCACAGCCTGGCCATGTGGTAGAAAAGGAAAGAGAGTTTTCAAGCAATGAATCCAGGCAGGCTGCAGAACAACTACTTGCTGGAGAAAGTACCATGATTAAAAGGGACCCAGGTACTAATAATCAAGACAATGAGCAAAAGTCCCCAAAGACGTTTCAGAAATCTTCCAGGCCACCCCTCCCATCACAGACTCAGAGGCAGAGGAGGACAGAATGGTTTCAGGGGCCATTACCCGGGAATCAGAATGCTGCTCCCCAAGTCCTGGCCACTCTGGCTCCAGCCTTGGCTCAAAGGGCCCCAGGTACAGTTCAGGCAGCTGCTTTAGATGGTGCAAGTCATAAGCCTCGGCAGCTTCCATGTTGTGTTAAGTGTGTAGGTGTACAGAATGCAAAGGTGATGGAGGCTTAGCAGCTTCCCCCTAGATTCCAGAGGATGTCTTAGGAAGTCTGGGAGCCTAGGTAGAAGCCTGCCACAAGGGTGGAGCCCCTGCGGAGGACTCTACTAGGGTGCCAAAGGGAAATGTGGCATTGGAATCCCCACACAGAGTCTCCACTGGGGCACCACTAGTGGAGCTGTGGGAAGGGGGCTGCCACTCTCCAGATACCAGAATGGTTGGGCCACCGGTAGTGTGCACCTGTCAGGTGTGGGGACCAGAAGTCCGGTCTGTGTTCCCTGGTTCTTGGTTCCCAGTACTGAAGAATGGTTACTGGTACTGAGTCGATGGAGTAAATGAGCAGTCCAAGCAGATGCAAGCAGGCAAAGTGCCAGAGTTTATTAAAGCATAGAATGTTCCAGAGAAGGAACGGGTCAGCCCCACGAGTGGAGGACACCCTGAGTTTAAGATTTTCTCTTTTATGCTAATTCCCTAATTTTATGTTAAGTGGGTGGGGTGGAATATTTATGGGTTTTTTTGGAAAGGGGTGGAGAATTCCCGGAACTGGAAACCCTCCCCATTTTTAACCTTGTAAGGCAATTTCCGAGGGTTGCCATGGTATTTGTAAACTGTCATGGCACTGGTGGGTATGATTTTTACTACGTTAATGAGGGTAGTTCATTTAAGGACACTGTTACTTCAACTCTGCGCATGCTCCAAGGACCCTCTTTTATGGCCTTGGTCATTTCTCCACTTTGTGGCCTTTCTAGCTCTTTCAGGTTGGTCAGTCCTTGGACAGTCCTTAGAGATCCTTTTAGAGGATCTCTAAAAGAAAAAGGTTGACAAAACACTTCTAAACTCTTTGGAATTTGGGTCTTCTCAAATAGGGACCATTTCTAAACTACTTCTTCCCCACTATCACTGTCTTCTCTTTTGTTTCTATACGTGGTGCTTATTAATTTTTAGTTTAGAAAAAGTGTTATAAAATATTTAAGATATACAGGGAGTTATAAAGAATAATACAACTATCCATTTTCCCAATATCTAGCTTAAGTTATGAAACACTATCAACACAGTTGAATGCACAGCATCTCCTATCTCTTCCTCCTATGCCCCTTAGGAGAAATCATATTCTTGAATTTGGAGTCATTTATTCCCAGGCACTTCCTGATACCATTACTAGATGTGTATTTAGCCCTGGCCAATACATTCTGAATATTTTAAAATTTCACAAAAATGTGTGCTTATATGTATTCTTCTGCAACTTGTAATTACTTCATTTCTATTTGTGAGATTTAACCATGTCGAAATATGCACATCTGGTTCATTCATTTTTCACTTATGTATAATATTTCACTCTGTGAAAATAACACTATTTTCATACTGTTAGACATTTACCTTTAATTTTTTTTTCCATTCAAACCATGTTTCTTATACCTGTCTCATAGAGTATAGACACAATAATCCTCTAGGATATATTCTTAGTAGTGGATTCTAGGATGTACTATCTTCAATATCATTAGATACTGTCAAATTATTTTCTGAAATGTTTCTAATACTTTAGATTTCTACCAGCAAACATCTGTGTTGCATTTTAGTTGCTCCACATCCATATCAATACTTGATATTGACAGATTTTTAATTTTTAGTTTTTTAATTTCTGTCAATCTGAAGAGCATAAAAGGAACCTCATTTTTACATTAAATTCCATTTCCCTATTTACCAGAAAATTGGAGTTTTTCATATGCCTATTTTCTATTTGTGTTCTCTCTTTTATCAACTGCCTATTCTTCTCTTTTGCCATTTTTCCTATTAAGTTGTAAGAGTTTTTACATATTCTGGATACTGATCTTTGTTGGCTATGTGTGTTGCCCATACCTTCTCCCAATCTATGGTTTGTCTTTTTACCTTTTAGGGTGTGTTTTAGCCTTTTTTTCTATTTTGTGCTTTTACATCTCATTAAGAAATTCCTGACATGAATTCATAAAGCATTTTCTAGTATTTTATTCTTTAAGTTTTTAAGTTTTGTCATTTCACATTTATGTCTTTAACCCACTTAGACTTCTGTTTTCCATTATAGTATTAAATAGAGATCTACTCTTTTTTTTTGTCATGTAGATAACCAAGTGTCCTAGCACCATTCATTGAAAAATTCTTTTCCCCACTGATCTGCAGTACTAGCTCTAACATAATCAAGTTTGTGTGTGTGTATGTGTGTATTAGTTGTCTATTAATGCACAAATTACTCCAGAACTTAGCAGCTGAAAACAACAAACATTTATTTACTCACAATTTCTACGGGTTTTGAATCTGGGAATGGTCTAGCTGGGTAGTTCTGACTCAAGATCTCTCACAAGGTGGAAATAAAGAGATCAACCAAAGCAGCAGTCATCTCAAAGCTCTACTGGTAGAGAACCCATTTCCAAATTCACCACATAGCTTTTGGTAGGCCTCAGGTTCTTACTAGCTATTGACTAGAGACATTAGTTCATTGCAATTTGAGTCTTTCTGTAGTGTTGCTCATAATGAGGCAACTTGCTTACCCTCTGAGTGAAAGATCAGAGAAAAAGAAAGTGAGAGAGAGCTTCCAAGAAAAGAATTACAGCCTTGTTATAATCTAATCTCAGAAGTGACATCTCATGACTGCTGTCATATTCTTTTTGTTAGAAGTGAGCCACTAAATCCAGCCCATACTCAACAGAAGGGAATTATACAAGACTGTGAATACCAGGAGGTGGGGATCATTGGGGCCATCTTAGATCTGTCTACCACAGTTTCCATTTATTGGTCTATACCAGTGTCCCTACCATACTGTCTTAATTACTGTAGCTTTATACTAAGTCTTGTTATCTGGTAGAGAATGTTCCCCTACTTAATTATTCTTCAGTATGTCTTGCCTATTTGGACCCTAAAATTATAGAATCAGCTTAGTCAGTTTAATTTTTAAAAACCCTGTCAGGATTTTTACTGGAATTGCATTATGTCAATGCATTAAGTCATAAATGAATTTATATTTTATGATATTGACTCTTCCTATTCATTTACATGGTTTATCTCTCACATATTCTGGGAAGTTCACCAGGAGGGTTAAAGAAAAAAAGACAGTTTTAGGCATCTTTTCAATAATTCAGTGGTAATGCAGGTGTATGTATATTGCCTCAATTCCTGAGTTTAACAGCTTAAGGTCTAGCTCCATGTTGAAGTTCTACAGTTCTAGTACACAGAGTTTTGATGGAATACCCTCAATAAGTCTGGACCAGGTATGCACCAAATTTCTGTTGAAATTTTTATCCTGCCCACCTTTTTGCAGTGGACATCTATGGTTCAGTTTGCCCAGCAAACCTCCCTTCTTACAAGAACATCAACCCTCTTTTTGGAGGTAACTCCTTCTCCCTCAACTCCAACATGTGGTTCTCATCTGGTCAGCCAATCACCATGCCTCAATCACAGGAATAAGCACAAATCCTAGGCCAGGTCAATCATAGATCCTTCCAGGTTGTATAAAACTGGAATTTGGAAAGAGTTCACTTCTTCTTCTAGTAAGAGGCTGAGAGCCGCCAAAGTTCTAGACTCATGGAGCTGGAGTGTCTGACAAAATGAAGCCGAGATGTAGAAAAAAACTGAGATGAGAGACAGGAGACATCTTGGTAGTGGTCAGGTGGCTGGTGCCGTATACATCCCTGCCCTGTCTCATTTTGGTTAGGTGAGCCAATAAACTCCCATTTTACCCAGCCCCTTGCAACTCACATCCTGACATCCATCTCTCTTCTTGAAAATTCACATACACCCTCCTATTCAATTTAAAACTCTGTCAAATCTCATTCCTCATTCATTAACATAAAGTCCTTTTCTAAATTACGTTTACAACAGTCGTTCCCATTTATTCTTTTAACAGAAAATATTTATTAAGCATCTACTATGAACCAGGGATTGAAGACACAGTGATGACAAAGTCTTCAGTTGAACACAATTAAAATATGTCTTGGCAAAATTAATGTAAAAATACTGCAACTTATGGACATCTGGGTCATAAGTAGTCAAACTATGACTTAAATCGTATTATTTAATTCTCACCGAAGCCTGTTAGAAAGCTCAGAGAGGGTCAGTAATTATTATAAGCTTCTAGAGCTAATATATAGTGGAACCAAAACTTCAACCTAGGTTTTGACTAAACCAGAATTGTTTTAATTATTCTATGCGGCTTAAACTGAGAAAATAGACCGCGGATCCTTAGGATTTTAAAGAATAACTCCCAATTCTCACTTTCCACCAGATTCCAATTTTCTATAAAGTTGCAGCCCTGATGTACAGAACTTTCGTAGTTAAACAGAAACAAAATTAGGTCATTAAGTAACAGAGAAACTCCACCTTCCTGCCGGCAGGTTTTTGTGGGCTTTTAAAAAGAAGAGCTCGCCTCCATTGTGCGCAAGGCACCTTGGAAGTAGTAGTCCAAGGCCGAGTCCTGTGCCGGAGGCGCTCTCTCACTGGGACCCAATCAGAAGAGAGTCAACTTGCTCTCCGCACAGCGATTGGCTGGAAGTCAGCGGCTGCCCGCCCCACGGCGCCGACGCGGCGTCTCCAGTCCGGGCGGCACCGAGGCCGGGCGGAGTGTGGCTGACTGGTCGGTTCCTGGGTCCCGCCGTCGGTGATACAGCAGTGCTGCAATGGCAGAGCCGCAGCCCGCGTCCAGCGGCCTCACGGACGAGGCCGCCCTCAATTGCTGCTCCGACGCGGACCCCAGCACCAAGGTGGGCACAGGACCTCATTCTCCCGCGTCGGGGTCCTGCGCGGGGCGGCTGTGGCCCCGGAGGGAACGGATCCCGAGACTCAGCCCGCCCGGATTCGAACCCCACCCGGCCGCGCTGCAGGTCCGCCGGCCTTGGGCGGACGGGAGTGGGCTGGGAAGAGGGCCGGTGGTGTCCGATGGGGTGATCCGTGGGGGCCGCGAAGAGTGGAGTGGCTCCATTTCTTCAGGTAGTTTCAAAGACTGTGGCTCTGTTTGAATAAACTTGTTTATTTTGAGATGGTAGCTGGAAGCTAGGCCAACCCGGGGTCAGGTTACTTGTCTGGGTGTGCGTGTTCCACAGATCAATTGCCAAGGCCCATGAGAAAAGCGATTTCAGAACTCCAGTCGTAGATTCAAAGGTCCCTGTCCACGCCAGTCCCGCCCAGCCTCGATCAATTTTCGTTACCACCCTTACTCCAGGCTTCACTCCTCCAAACTAGTTTGATCACTCCAAGTTTAACTGCGCCCAGAATTTCGCTTTTGCTTGGCTTTTGCTGTTGCTTAAGACCACATTTCTGCATTCGCTGTGTGTGGTGGGCCCCAGGAGAGATGACAGAATCATGGAGCTTAGATCTGAAAAGCATGGGAAATTCCTTCTCTTACCCTCTCGTTTTACAGTAGTGACCCAGTAAGAGGAATGACTTGTTGCATATGAAGGCTTTTGCTTACTGAACATGTCTGTACTAAGTGTAACTCACTCAGTTGTGGTGCCTCCTTGTGTAGACATAGCAGCAGCTGTGGGAGGCCATTCTATCAGTCATCAGTGTCAGTAAATGCCTTTGTATTTATTCATTTGACTGCATTATTTGTAAATCCCTTGAAGATTGAATATGTGCTTTATGCAGACCTCTGAGAGGCAGATTGGTGGTTAAAGACTTTGGTCCCTGCTTTCTCTTTGCCTTCAGGGCAAAGGGTTAGACACCTAATTGCCAAAACCTTTGACTAGCACCTGGTTCTTAGCTTAGGAAAAATGTTAGTAAAGCAAAATTAAGGGGGAAGGGAAAAAAAATTCCTGCTTACATTCATCTGACTTGCATACCTCTTAATGTTAATACCTAGTTATTTCACATAATATAAATTTAAGTCTTTCAATGTACATTAATTTCAAGATAACTGGAGATTTTATGTAATGGGCTATTTCAAACAAACAAAAACATTCCAGGGAGATCTTTATAAAATATACTAAATATATATCCTTGCATCTTAATTTACATTCCAGATTTTCTAAATTTCTCTTGATGATTTGGAGTAATCATTTTTTGAGATCAGTAATTTTGGCCATGGAAATACCATGTGGAGACATAAAATGGATTACATAATAATGGCTAGTATACATTGAGTGTGCCAGGCCCTGCCTTGGTGTTTTAATTTATTTCTCACAACAACCCTATGAAGAAGGGATAATTATCATCTCTATTTTACAAATAAGGAGATTCAGGCACAGAGGTTTTCAATGACTTGCCTAGGGAGGAGCCCACACTCCCAACCTCCACCCTATTCTGCTTCTGGGATACTGACTCCAGCAGTAATTTTGGAATTTGTCATAAAGGAGGGGAGAGGAGAAATGCAATGAATTATATTCAGTTTGATCGCTTGACACTGTATGTAAAGAACATGGTAGGTACCTTGAGGGATAATGGAATAAACAAGATGCCGTCCCCTCCCTTCACCAAGTGCGTACCAGCTCTAATATGTGATGGGCCTGGGATTAATGTGCTCTTGAAAGTATAAAGCACCCCAGGAGCACAGAGGAGGTAGAGGTTTTCAAAGGTAGCATCAATAGTATGGTGTAAGCATAGGATATTTGGAGCCTCAAGACCTACATTTGAATCCCTGCTTCTGTCGTTGGCTGCAGTTATGTTGGCAGAGCACTTGGGCTAAGTTTGTAAAAGGAGTAATAAACATATCTCATCTGCTATGAGGATAAAATGAGATGAATGTATTATGTTCTCTAAACTATGAGGAGTGATACAATTCAAGGTTGTATTTCAGCTGTGGGGATTAGGGCATGCATCAGACAGAAGGTGGTGGTAGTCCCATGCCTTGAAAGATGGGTGGGATTCCAGCAGACAGTACATGGGAGGGCTGAAGGGGTGAAGGAAACATCTTAGCAAAATAGCAGAAAGATGCAATGCAGGCCATGTCCTGGAGCAGGGCTGGGGAACCTGTGGCCTTCTAGATCCCTAAGTGTGGCCTTTTGACTGAATCCAAATTTTACAGAACATATCTAGATCTAAAAGGCCACATGTGGCCTTAAGGCCGCAAGTTCCCTCCCCCTGTTGGATTAGTGAAATGTTTTTGGTTGAAGTTCAGATTATTTTAACAGTGGTGGAGAAGGCTAACATGGTAGGTTGGGGCCAGATCATGGAGAGAGCTTTGAATGTCACATCTAAGGAAGTTAGATTTTATGTAGGTAGTGGGGAATGATTCAGGATTTTGAAACGTTATATAAGGTAGATTAGAGGGATCCAAGTCTGGAGGTGATGAGACCACTTAAAAAGCTCTTCCAGAAGGTGAGATAAACAATGAGGGTCTCATTTGGAAAGGAGAGAGCAGCAGTGACAGAAAGTAACTTGTTTATTTGTATCTTTGTTACAAAGGAAGACCAAAGATTGTACAGCTGTAAGTAAGATTGCCACATCTTTGGCAATCTTACTTGCTAACTTTCTTCAAAAGGCCAAATTCTTCTTCTAAGTGGTGATCTCCTGAAGATCATTCTTTTTACCATCTCTGTTAGTGTCCTTTGATACAGTAGAAAATGTCCTCAGTGTTGCCATTATTTCTAAATTACCACTACCAATGTCTGCTTTCACATCGTTCCATTTATATATATCGATAGGTTTGTTTGTTTTAGTATGGGACTACTGTCCCATCTGCCCATCTGAGTGGTAGGGAATGGGGTCAAGGAAAACTTTCAGTGTTGGTAACAGTTGAGCTGAGTTTTACCAAATAGAGGGAAGTAGCTTAATAGAGTTGGATGCAGGGGTAGGAGGAATAGGGAATGGAACGGAGGAAGGAAGAAGGACAATGGCCAGATGAGTGGCTGACTATCCTAGTCTATTCTCTAAAGAGAATCATAGTAAAGTAAAGGTGCAATGACATCAGAGAACTGTAATACGATGAGACTGAAGTTATAGGCAATGGGAGTTGAGCAGAGGGTGCACAAAACAATGGTTGGGGTACTCAGAGAAAATATGAGAATTCCCATTATGTTCGTTTGTTTCTCACCCTGTAAAGATTTCTATTTGGTAAATGTATTTTGTAATATATATGTTATACTGGTACTGTACATGTATATAATTGAAATATATACATTTATTGGAGGTACATACTTTTTTTTAAGTGATAAAAGTATGAAATAGAAAATATTTGAGATGATCAGCTTAGGGGGGCAGTAATAAAATATGATGTTAGAGAAGTATACAGCAACCATATGTGCTTGCTTTTGGGACTTTCCCCCAATTTGTCACATTCTGACATAGATTGAGTCAGGGAAGTAACAGGAGGAGGAAAGAAAAAAATGTATCCCATCATATTGTACATCAACAGTGTACTCCAGTTGTCACACAGTAAAATGATCTTGTTCCCCTCAAGATATACTGAGGGTAGTTGAAAAGATCATTTTAAAAGTCAGGAAAAAAGAAAACCATTCATTTTCGTTTTGTGGGAGATATGACACCTAGGGTTAAAGAGTTAACAAACCCTTTCCCCTTTTATGAGAATTTGACTTTTGGTTAACTCTCTAGTTCTGATTTTCAGGAAACAATGAAAAATGGTGTTTTGTTATTAGGCAATTTTGCTTATGGTAAAAATAACTCAATTGGTATATTGCATCTGGAGAGAGAGAATTATAAATACCTGATAGGAAGCTGTAGCTTTGGACTTCCCTGAATGCAGTGACTCTTATGAGTATCCCTTGTGGAGATTCTGGAAGCTATACCTATGGAGTTGCTACTAGAGATATTGGCTCCTGTGACATAGGGCTTTCTACACTAGGGTGATTCTCATACTTGCTGTGGATCTTCTCTCTGCCCCCGAGTTATGTAGACTCCTGTATATTTGATTTATCCTGGAAATAGACATATAGTGACCAAACACACTCATATCCTATTGTGGGGGGCAATTGTATAAAATATTTTTGGAGACCTCTGCTTCTGGGAAGATGGAGTAGGCAGACTTTTCCCTATTCTTCCTGCTAAGTACAAGTAAAAACTCTGGACATGATATATAAAACAAACATAGGAAGATTCTGAAAGGTGGTGAGAAGAAGGCAGACTGGTGGTGAGTTTCCTGAGTTTTATTTTTGCCTCATATAGCTCAGAGTTGGAGCTGAAGAAGCCAGCAACCTGGAAATGCCAATGGATGCAGACCAAAAAAACCCACTGAAAGTCTGCTCTTTCTAGCCACAGGACCAGGAAATGGACAGTATTTCCTGGCAAGACAGAAAACTTTTAGACAGTAACTGCTCTACTCCAACTAAGCACCACCAGAAAAAACTGGCGCCAGCCCCAGCCATGCCAGGAAAGGCTGAGTGAGGAACCTAGATTTGCACCTGCAGGCTATAATGAGGTGCCCAACCTTCCCCTGCCAGGATGATGTCAGGGAATACTGAGTAGGAAGCCAGGACTTTCATCCTGCTAGGCTTTCCCCACTTGCCATGTCAGGGGAAACACATGAGAAACATGAAATTCTACCCCACCCAGCAGTGGAAACATTTTAAGACAGTTATAAATGGGAGAGGGTAAAGGGATTTAAAGAGAGGTAAGGTTTCCACACTTCATTCAAACTGATAAAATGATGTCACCAAGTGACTGTGGTAAGTTACATATATATATGTATATAGTAACACCTACAGCCACCACTAAAAAAGCTATACAAAGAGATAAGTGAATAACACTATAGATAAGATTGAATTTTAAAAATGTTCCAGTGACCCACAGAAAGGCAAAAAGAAAAAACAAAAAGAAAGAACAAACAGAAAACAAAGCAAAAATGAATAAAACGGCCAACTTAAGCCCTAACATTCTTATAATTACATTAGATATAAATACATTAAAGGCAGAGATTGACAGAGTGGATTGAAAAGCATGCCCCAGCTGTATACATGAAACTCACTTCAAATATTACAGAGGCAAGTTAAAAGTAAAAGGAAGGAAAAGATGTATAATGTAGACAGTCAAAAGAAAACAAGAGTGGCTATGTTAATATCAGATAAAGTAGACATAAGAACAAAGAAAATTACCAGAGACAGAGAAATACATTATGTAATGATAAGATTTGTGATTGACCAAGAAGACTTAACAATCATAAATGTATGTAACCAAAAAACAGAGCTATAAAACATATGAAGCAAAAACTGATAAAACTGAAAGGAGAAATAGAAAAATCTACAAATATAGATGGAGGCTTCAAAACTCCTCTTTCAACAATTGATAGAACTAGACAGAAAATTAGCAAAGATATAGAAGAACTCAACACCATCAGCAAACAAGATCTAATCAACATTTATAGAATGTTCTGCCCAACAACAGCAGAATACCCCTTTTTTCAAGTGTTCACACAACATATACCAAAGCAGGCCGTGCCCTGGGTCCTAAAACCAACTTCAGCAAATTTAAAAGAATTGAATCATACAATTCTTCAATCACAATGTTTTTCACCATAATGGAAGTAAATTAGAAATCAGTAGCAGAAACAACAGGAAAATATCCAAATACTGGGAAACTGAACAACATACCTCTAAATAAATAATCCATGGATCAAAGAGGAAATCTCAGGAAATTTTTTAAAAATACATTGAACTGAGTAAAAATGGAAAGGAATCTCAGCTAAAACAGTGCAAAGAGGGAAATTTATAGCACTGAATGCAGACATTTTGAAGGAAAAAAAGTCTCAAATCAATAATTTAAGTTTCCTTCTGAGAACCTAGAAAAAAGGAGAGCAAAATAAGCCCAAAGGAAGCAGAAGGAAGGAAATACTAAAGAGCAGAAGTGAATGAAATTGAAGAGATAATCAACGAAACAGAGCTGGTTCTTTGAAAAGACCAAGAGAATTGACAAACCTGTAGCAAGACTGACAATGAAAAAAAAGGAGACACAAACTACCAATATTAGGAATGAAATAAGGGATACCACTACAGACCTTGCTGACATCAGAAAGATAAGGGAATACTAAAAACAACTCCACATACCTAATTTCAACAACTATGAAGTGGACCAATTCCTTGAAAAACAAACTACCACATATCACCCAATATGAATTAAATAATTTGAATAGCCCCATATGTTAAGGAAATTGAATTTATAATTAACAAATGTCCAAAAAGGTATCTTCAGACCCAGGTGATTCCAGTGGAAAATTCTACCAAATGTTAAAGAAGGATTAGTGTCAATTACATATAGTCCCTTCCAAAAAATTGAAGAGGAGGGAACACTTTTGAATTCATTTTATAAAGCTAGTATTACTGTGATACCAAAACCAGATGAAGACAGTACAAAAAAAGAAAACTACAGATCAGTATCTCTAACCAATACAGATATTAAAATCCTTGACAAAATATTAGCAAATAGAATTCAGCAATATATATAAAGAATTATATACCATGACCAAGTGGAGTTTATTCCAGGGATAGAAGGCTGGTTCAGTATTCAGAAATCAATCATTATAATCCACCATATTAAGAGGGTAAAGAAGAAAAATCACATGATCATATCAGTTGATACAGAAATGGCATTTGACAAAATTTAATATTCATGATTTTTTCAAAAATTCAGAAAAAATAAGAACAGAGGGGCATTTCAATTTGATAGCATCTGTAAAAAAATTATAGCTAATACTACCTTAATGGTGATGCTTTTTCCCTAATTTTGGTAACAAGGCAAGTGTGTCTGCTTTTACCACCCTTATTTTACATAGTTCTGGAAATCTAGCCAGTGCAATAAGGCAAGAAAAGGAATAAAAGGCATATATAGGTTGGAAAGGAAGAAATCAAACTGTCCCTATTTGCAGAAGACATGATTGTGTACATAGGAATCCTAAGGAAGCTACAAAAAATTGCTAGAATTAATAAGTGAGTTCAGCAAGGTTACAGGATACAAAATAAAATATAGAAGTCAATTGTATTTCTATATAGTAGCAAAGAACACATGGGCACCAAAATTAAAAATACATTGCCATTTACAATTGCTCAACAAAATGAAATACTTAGATATTAATCTAATAAACATTTACAGGACATGTATGCTGAAAACTGTGCAATGCTGATGAAAGAAATCAAAGAAGATCTAAGTAAATGAGAAACATACTGTGTTCATGATTGGACAGCATAGTAAGGATGTCATTTCTCCCCAAATTGATATACGTGTTTAAAACAATCCCTATCAAATTTTTTTTAGATACAGGTAAGATTATTCTAAAGTTTATATGGAAGGTAAAGAAAGAAAAACAATTTTGGAAAAAATAAAATGGGAACAATCTGTCTACCTGATTTTAAGACATATTATATAGCTGCAGTAATCACTGCTCTGTGATACTGGCAGAGAAATAGGCAAATAAATCAGTGGAACAGAATAGAGAACCCAGAAATAGACCCATACTAATATGCGCAACAGATTTTTGACAAAGATGCAAAAGCAGTTCTATGGAGAGAATGTGAACAAAATGCCTCTGAAAAGAAATTTGGAGGAAAGACTTTATTCCAGGGAACAGTTTGCAAACTTGGGAGAGGCAGCATTCAGTGTAAAAGGAATGTATATTTCAGAGAACAAAGGGAAGGTTCAAGGTTTTTGTTTGTTTGAGACAGAGTCTAGCTCTGTCGCCCTGGGTAGAGGGCAGTGGCGTCGTCATAGCTCACTGCAGCCTCAAACTCCTGGGCTCAAGTGATCCTCCTGCCTCAGCCTCCTGAGTGGAGTAGCTGGGACTACAGGCACGCGCCACTGCTCCTGGCTAAATTTTCTATTTTTTTTAGTAGAGGCTGGGTCTCTCTCTTGAACTCCTGAGGCTCAACCAATCCTCCGGCCTCTACCTTCCATAGTGCTAGGATTATGGGCGTGAGCCAAAGCTCCCAGCCAAGGTTCAGGTTTTATGGCAAGAGTTTCCACCCAGGTCTGTTTATGTAAACGAAAGATTTAAACTTGCTGCATTATGATTGGTCAATGTAGCTGAGTTCTGATTGGTTGATACAGCTGAGCCCTGATTGGTTGATACTGGTGAGTTCTGATTGGTTGGTTCAAGCAACGTAAACCAGAACAGACAACTGTGAAAGTCCCAAAGCTAAATAGAGGTGTGAGCTTTCTGGGAACTCAAGCATAAAACTGTGACCTCTAGTTATCAAGTGGCTGGTTGGCAGTATTTGAATTTATACCCAATTAGTCATTCAGGACCCATTTTGAAGGATTGGCTCTTTTAGGTTCACAGAAGGATAGCCTTTTCAACAAATGGTGCTGGAGCAATTGGACATCCATTAGTTAAAAAATGAAATTCTACCCAAGTCTCATACCTTATATCAAAGAAATCCATTTAGAGGTGCTTAAAGCGGCCTTAATCCTTTGGCTCACATCCCTGCCCTGCTCTTACAGTTTTGTTAGGATTGTATTATAGGCATTAACATGCATCTTCGATTATACCTTTAAAGTTTTCTCGCAGTAGTTTTGAGTTAATTAAATTTGGAGAATGCACTTCCAAAAAGCTGATTATTTCTGTTATTCTACCTTTTTATAAGGCAAAAGAGCAAAATTTTGTCACCCAGTAGCCATCCCAGGTAACCCAAAGATAGCTTAGGCATAAAAGACATCTTTTATTGTTCCAAATTTAGAGCATGATAAGGGAAAGACAGAGTTAAGAATTGTCAGATGAAACAAGACATGAACATAAGTCTTTTTAAACATGAGATTTATTTTAAACAATATTTTAGAAACAACAAGAAACAGTAATTTTTAGGAACCTTTTAAAACAGGAACTTTTTCTCAAGATCATGCAAGTGTTTACCAGAAGTACAGGGAGTTAACAGAATATTTTGCTGATAAAAAGAAAACTGTTATCTTAGCATAGAATAACTTGATTATTTTATAAAAAGCCAGCCCTACTTGTTTTTTAAATCCATTTAACAATTTTCAATAAAGGATTTATAAGCCTCTATAAATAAATCCACTAACATTGAATATCTCTTTAATTCTGTCATGTGTAGGTTTTTTAAATTTAATTTTAATATTCTTTTATATGTATGTATTTAGACAGATATAATATAGTTAATATATAATAAAATTAAAGGCTTAAACATTAATTTTAAGATATAATTAATCTTAATAGCATTAAATTGTATGTGTATATATATTCTGCTTTTTTTTTTTTTTTTCTGTAACATCAGAGGTAGTCACTGGCATATATTCTGCTTTTTAAATTTAATATACCATCTTTATATCCCCATGCCATTTAATATACTTCTAAGCAGCATTTAACTGTTTCATAGTATTCTATTATGCATGGGTCATACTTTAAGTATTCTTTTGTTGTTAAAGGCAGTTTAGCAAGGTGGCTGAAAGCAAGAACTTTAGAACCAGATTGCTTGGGCTGGAATTTTTTCTCTGCCACTTACTCTCTCAGCAGTAAAATGGGGATGACAATAATATATACCTCATAGGGTTATTGTGAAGTTTACATTAATTAGTTTCTTTAAATCACTCAAAACAATGTCTGGCACATAGTAGTGTTCATGTTTTGATGAATGTGTTTGTACATAAATCTTTGTCAGAGTTTCTAATTATTTCCTTAGGTAGATTTTTAGAAGGAGAACATCTTGGTCAAAGAATATGAATTCTTGAAGACTCTTGAGATCCAAATTGCTTTCCGGAAAGATTGTAGGATAGGGATAGGGATAGGGATAGGGATATGATAGTGTTGTCTAACTTTTGGCAAGTATTTGGCATGGCATCTGTAACAAAAATATTCTGTGCCTAAGGTACATGGATTTGAGTACAGCCTTTATGGACTGAACAGAAGTAACGATAAAGGCATTTATAGTCTAGCAATACTAATGTTGGTACTAGAAAGATGTTGAAGAGAGAAAATATGAACTGGGTCACTACAGAACAGATTTTAAAAGATAGTTTTTAGATTTTATACTTTTTTTTCTTAACTGAAGAAGAGACCAGTGATGGATGCAGCTTGGTTGGGAGTGTATTATCTCATAATTCCGTAGGTTAGAGGTCCAACATGGGTCCTGCTGGTCTAAAAATCAAGGTATGACAAGGCTGCATTCCTTACTGGAGGCTCTAGAGAAGAATCTGCTTCTAAACTCATTCAGGCTGTTTCCTGCATTCAGTTCCTCTCAATTGTAGGACTGAGGCCTCAGTTTCCTTGCTGGCTATCAGCTTGGGAGGGGCACGGGCATCAGCCTTTGACTCCTTGCATGTGTGCCCCTATATCTCACAGGTCGACTCCTCTCACACTTGGAATCTCTCCAACTTCCCCTGCTGCCACACCTCTCTTCTGCCTGCTTTGCCATATCTCTGTCTCTTCTGCTTTTAAGGTTTGTGTGATTACATTGAATTTACCTAGATAATCCAGGCTAATCTCCCTATTTTAAGGTCAACTGATAAGTAACCTTAATTCCACTTCAAAGTCCCTCACAGTAGCACCTAAGCTAGTGGTTGATAGAATAACCAGGGACATCTCTAGAATTTAGTCCTTGCCTGCAACTCCCCCCAGAAACTGTGTTGCACTGGCTGAGCACCAAGTCTGGTGTGGGGAGGCCAGTTTTCCCCCATGAAGCTTGCTAGCTAAAGCCTATGTAATTGCCTATGGTCCATCCAGCATGAAAGATCACACATAGGATTTTGTCCTGGAGCTGGCCTCCTCAAGCAAACATTGTAACTCGTAGAAAAGCAGCAGTCACTCATATTACCTGGGAGATGGGGGTGTTTGTTATTTTTGTAGTGTTCACAGTGTCTTGTTTTAATCTGCTGGAATATGAAGCAGAAGTAGTCTTGCTGCTTGTTAAATTTTTTTTTTTTTTTAAATTTTTGGTCTCACTTCATTGCAGTCACACACAGAGTGACTTTGTAGGTGTATTTGAGATTATATTCAACAGGAGAAAACCAAGGCCTAGTTGTGTCTGGCCAGCTCCTGGAGGTCAAGAGCTGCTTTTCTCTTTCTCAGTGCTTACTAAAACTGAGACCTTTAGGAATGTAGCATCTGACTGAGAAAAGCAACCCAAATATTCTAGAAACATGTAGCTTGCCTTATAAGTGATTATAAGCTGTGAATAAAAAATTTAATTATGTTCATTAAGATCAGTTTTAATAAGATAAAGTAGTCAGGCTAGTTTTGTTTTAAATGAGAATTTTAGTGCTTAAAAGTGTACATTTTGGCTGGACACAGTGGCTCACACCTATAATCCTAGCACTTTGGGAGGCTGAGGTGGGAGGATCATTTGGGGCTAGGAGTTCAAGACCAGCCTGAGCATGAGCAAGACACCATCTCTACAAAAAAATAGAAAAATTAACCAGGCATGGTGGTGCATGCCTGTAGTCCCAGATGCTCAGGAGGCTGAGGCAGGAGGATTGTTTGAGCCCAGGACTTTGAGGTTGCATTGAGCTATGATGATGCCACTGCACTGTAGCCCAAGTGACAGAGCAAGACCTTGTCTCAATAAAAAATAAAAACAAAAAAAACCCCCACACATCTTGGTTATTTAAAATTTAGCAAAATAGAAAAATATAATTACCTAATGATAATGAAGTATATTTGTATTATATATGCTGTAAATTACAGGGGAGAGATAGCTATCTGGCTATAAGGGGAGTGGTCAGAATTTTCAGGCCTGTTTTCCTAAGTCCATGGGTATAACAGAAAAAAAAAATCTATTTGGAAGTGCTGATGAGGCTAACAAACTCATGGTCTGGAAGGTACCTATAGTAAAAGGAGACCTGAACTTAAAACCAGAAGCCTTGGATAATTAATTTAATCACTCAATGTCAGTTTCTCATCTATAAAAAGGGAATATGAATATCTGTAGATAGTTAAGACCCCACAGAGTTATTGTATCTACTGAAGTCAAGCTCCTAAGTAGTCTTACTAATGCTAATAATAATCTCAACTCCATGAATTTATATACTCTCTACCTTTTTCTCAGTCAAGCCTTCTGCTTCCTGATATGTAAATTTAGCAGTTTCACAAAGGTATAAAAAGTAACAACAGTAACTTTTTACCCTTTTAATTATTTAGTAGTCTAGGATCTTGTCAGTAACTTCTTGCTAATTTACATGGTTACCAGTAAATGGTTCTAGAAGAGCATTTATGCATTCATTCAGCAAATATAGTAATCAAACTCATTATTTGTAACGTCAGTGTCTTAGTTGAGGTCGCCCAAAAGCAGACTGGAGACAAGGTAGTAAATAGTTCCTTTGGGAGGTGGTCACCAAGAACTCTGAGGAGTGGAGAAGGAAGGCCAATAATAGATGTGCACCAGATTACCACTCTGGGTATCTGGGGCTCATTCCTGCTGGGGAGCCTCTGAGGGACTTCATGGAACATGCCTCACAATTACCCCACGAAGAGACAAGGATGCCCAGTTTTTTATCCACCATTGCTTGAAAATGATTCCTGGAGCTTAAACTTCTTAGCACTTTGGACCTGCCCCACACGGGACTGCAGTCAGAAAATAACACTGGGCAGAGAGCCATAGGAAGTTGTAGGTGACAGATACAGGAATTGTTTCCAGATGATGTCCATGGTAGGGTAAGAGGGCAAAGTTTTTCTTTTCTTTTTTAACATTGTGTTACAATGGTAGACTATTTTTGCATCTTGTTACAGAAAGCACAATTAATGTTGGTAATAAGTGGTAAAAAATTAAAGGTGTTTAATATATACTGTTTCTCCTTAGGATTTTCTATTGCAGCAGACCATGCTACGAATTAAGGATCCTAAGAAGTCCTTGGATTTTTATACTAGAGTTCTTGGAATGACGTAAGTAAAATATTTAATGTTTAACCTTAATGTTTAAATACATAGCTTTGCAAATGGAGGGAATGTTTTCAGACCCATTTAAAAATTTAAAGTTCGTTTCAGAAGTAACAAAAGTTCTTCTGGCCAGGAGTCTGTGACTAGGCATGACTGGACAGGACTCCTGTCAGATTCCTTTTCTTCCCTATCCCAGCCAGGTTCAAGGTGCAAGAAAAGATACAACTAGTTGCATTTTCTCTAGTCTCCCTTCTCTTCGAGAGCTGTCAGCTAAATCCTTAATATATTCAGACCCCTCTTGATCTTCTGACCCCTTTTAGCCTCTTGTTTATTTCAGAAAAGATGTAAATACTAGGATTTATAAAACTGGTCATCTGTTCCATTTTTATAGGCAGGCTGCATTTTCTTTTCCTGAACAGGTAAATATCCACTGATCTTGCAATCCTTAAAGCATATTTATTTGTTTATTTTTTTTTCCAGCTCTATTGAGGCATAATTGACAAATTATTTTGCCATTTTGTTGATTTGTTTCCCTAAATAACATGAGCTTTTTGTTGGTTTTTGATCCTATAGATACATAAAGAATAAAATAATAATCTTTAAATTTACTGCCTCGATAATCTCTGTTGACATTGACAGAAAAATTTAAGAACTCAATAAATGTATTTATTAAACTGAATGATATATATCTGAAAGAACAATAAGGTAATGCAGTATATTTTTCACTAAAAATAAACAAAATTCGGCCGGGCGCGGTGGCTCACGCCTGTAATCCTAGCACTCTGGGAGGCCGAGGAGGTAGCATTGCTTGAGCTCAGGAGTTTGAGACCAGCCTGAGCAAGAGCGAGACCCCACCTCTATTTAAAAAAATAAAAAATAAAAAAAAATAAAAATAATTCTCTTTTTAAGATACCTGTTCCCATTTATAAACAAGTACCATAATTTCAGCTAAATTTCATTATATTTTAAGAATTGATGAATTACAAAAATTTGCTTTTTTATTTTTGTACTTCAGATATTTACAAAGGACTAAGTTTTTTTATGAGATTTTTCTTGCTGATATCTTTTCTACTGCTTTTCCCATTAAAATAGCCTAATTACATATAGTTCTTATTCTTAGTAAAACTTGAATATTAAATTATGTTGATTTTAGTATGAATCAGCCTTTTCTGGTTTTGTTTTGGTTTTGATATAGGGTCTTGTACAGTCACACAGGCTAGAGTGTAGTGACAGGATCATAGCTCACTGTAGTCTCAAACTCCTGGGCTCAAGCAATCCTCCTGCCTCAGCCTCCCTGGTAGCTGGGACTACAGGTGCACACCACCACATCCAGTTTAATTTTTTTATTTTTTGTAGAGACCAGGTCTCACTTTGTTGCCCAGGCTGGTCTTGAACTCATGGCCTCAAGCAATCCTCCTGCCAAAGTGCTGGGAGTACAGGTGTGAGCTACTATGCCTGGCCATCCTGTTGTTAATGATTCAGCTTGGGGGTTTTTTTTTGTAATTTCAGGCTACTCCAAAAATTAGATTTTCCTACTATGAAATTTTCACTCTATTTCTTGGCTTATGAGGATAAAAATGACATCCCCAAAGATAAAGATGAAAAAGTAGCATGGGTATTCTCCAGAAAAGCTACACTTGAGCTGACACAGTGAGTATGAATTTCTTTCTTTTTATATATTCTAGATTTTTTTAAAGGTGGTTTTAAAAAATCTTTTGTTATGTTTTGTTTACTTACCACTTTAATTCAAACCAGGTCTACCTAATCAGTTCACATTTGTAACAATATATTTGAGTGTTTTACATGGATCTTTTGGTCTTTGTATTGTTCTTGTGGCATAGGTAGGGCAAATGAGATCATTTGTCTTTTAGATAGAGACTATAACACCCTGAAATGGTAAGATATTTGCCAAACTGTAGCTAACTGATATTTAGGTTTACAACTAAAGTCTTCCAGCATCCAAAATTTTGTTCATTTAATTATTTTGTTGCATTTTTGATCCAGAAATGATTATAACATGTGTTCCTTTAAAAAGTTGTCAAACCATTTTATAATAATTAATATTCAAATTTTAAGGTATTTTTATAATTTCAACATTTTAATATGTAGAAAATTTCTTTATGTTGTTTCTCTGCACTCTTTAACAACTACCAAAAGAACATTTGTTTCATGGTGTATGATTTAGCGTGCTTCTTGATTTAAAACAAAGCTTTGGAATCGAACAGAGCTAGACATGAGTCTTGGCTCCAACACTAGTTGGAGTTTCTGAACTAATTTTACCACCTCCTGTAAGTGGCAGTCTCATTTATAAAATGAAGACATTCAAATCTAGCCCATGGAGCTGTTTTGAGGGCTTAATGAAATATGAAGTACTTAGCACAATGAATGATAGTTGCTATTATTATCATTATTGTTCTTATCCAGATGCCTGGTTTTACTGTCTCCTTAGTCTAGTTAAAATACTTTGCCCATTTGCCCTTTCTACAGTTGAAAATATTTGTAGTAGCAAGGGTTAGGCTAAGTATGAAAAGTAGCATATATACATGGTAAGATTTCAAAGACAGGTTGTTGCAACTTTCTTTTCAGAGTATCTATTCTATAGGACATTGTAGTTATGTTTTCCTTCCTTTTGTAGCAATTGGGGCACTGAAGATGATGAGACCCAGAGTTACCACAGTGGCAATTCAGACCCTCGAGGATTTGGTATGTTTGTCTATTTATATGTAATATGTATGGATTTGTGTGATTTTGCATTGTGTACATAATTATGGTTATAATAAACCTAAAACATTAATGGCCTAATTATTAAATATAAATGTATTAGAGATATGGTTTTTATTTTCCACAAATAATGTTATTTAGGAATTGTTTTATTTCAGAGTCTCAGTCTTAACATTACATTTACTCTTTCACAATGATTTTACTTTAAGTCTCCATATTATATTTCCAGTAGACTTTTTAATTTTAAAACAAAAGCTATAGTTAATAGTAATCCCAATTTCTGCTAGCATACTCTTCTGTCTTGAAATAAAATCTCTCAATTGACATGACAGGATTACAGGCTTCAATTGGCTGCTATATAGTCAATGCCAATAACAAACCTATTAAGTATGAGTAAATGATTATATTTTTTGGTGTAGACTATTCTTTTTTTTTTTTTTTTTCCCCTTCTGAAACAGGGTCTCACTCTGTCACCCAGGATAGAGTGCAGTGACATTATAATAGCTCACTGCAACCTCCAACTCCTGGGCTCAAGCGATCCTCCTTCCTCAGCCTCCTGAGTAGCTGGGACTATAGACGCACACCACCATGTCCGGCTAATTTTTCTATTTTTTGTAGAGACAGGGTCTCACTCTTGCCCAGGCTGGTCTCAAACTCCTGGCCTCAAGCGATCATCCTGCCTTGGCCTCCCAAAGTGCTAGGATTACAGGCGTGAGCCACTGCGCCTGGTCTGGTGTAGACTATTCTTAACAGATTGAACTATATATGAGTCAATGTTGGTTTATTTTAAATAACTTATAATTCATAGCAACTAATTAATTCATTATACCCAGCCACTTAGACCTATATTTGTTCTTTAATATATTGTAGATTTTGAACCTACTTGAGTCAGTTTGTTTCTAAGTGCCTTAGATTTTGAAATAAACAAGTTTTGGAAGCCACTTGTGGCACTTGGATACCCTGTTGTAATTATTTCTTCTCTATGTTTTTTTTGGGGGGTGTCACCTAAGGTCACATTGGAATTGCTGTTCCTGACGTACATGGTGCTTGTAAAAGATTTGAAGAACTGGGAGTCAAATTTGTGAAGAAACCTGATGATGGTGAGTCTACTTCTTATTGTGTTCAGTCCTTTCTTTAGTTAAGTAACACCCACAGAGTGCACTGTTGTAGTAAAACCCTTTGGCTACAAGTAACAGAAGTCTACTTCAAACAGCTTTTAAAAAGAAGGGAAATTATTGGAAGAATACCTGAGTATCTTAGGGAACTGAAAGACAGCAACTAGGGTGGTTTCCCAAAGACTAGACACAGGACCTGGAGAGCATCAAAAACCTGGGCTCCCACTCCTCAGACCTACCACTTTCTCTCAGTGGGCACCAGCTTTCACTATTTTAGGGTGTAGCTGGCCACCCAAAAATAAGTTCCTTAAAGTCTATTTTACCTCGAACTCCTGGCCTCAAGTAATCCTCCCACCTTAGCCTCCCAAAGTGCTGGGATACAGGCATGAGTCACCATGCCTGCTTAAAGTCTATTTTATCTGATATTAACATAACTATACCAGCTGTCTTTAGTTAATAATTGCCTGGTATTTCTTTTTCATCTTTTACAACCTTTGTCCTTTTTTTAGGTATGTTTCTTGAAATGCATATATCTGTATTTTGTTGGATTTACTTGTATTATAATTATTTTACTTAGATCTGTTTCTGCTATCATAATTTATTATTTCAATTTTAGTTTGAAACATTTCACTATTTCATTTTAATTTTTTTCTTTTTTTATTAAAATATTTAACATCCAAATCATCTCCCCAATAAGAAAAGAACTTGCTCCCTTTTACCCCCATCATGTTACTGTTACCTAGACTGGGATATTATTGATTTATTTTTTCTTCTTTTTGGCTTTGGCTTTTTTTTTTTTAACATAAAAAATATTTTAAGGTATTTGATCACCTTTTTTTCATATATCTCTTATAACATCTTTTGGATTTTTCTGTCCCTTTATTTAAGCACCTCAACCAAAACTGTTTTCCAAGGGTTTGTAAAGCAAAACAGCCTGAGAACCATGGCTTTTTATATGAATGACAGTTTTGTTGAAAATCCTAGGTTTATTTTCCTTCAATTTTGAAAATACTATTTTTTTTTGCATACAATGTTGCTATTATTGAAAAGTCTGCTTTCAGTCTGATTTATATTCTTTTGTATATTCTTCTGTTTTGTTCTGAAAGCTTTTTATAGTATTTCTTTGTCCTTGCTTCCTTTCTGAGAGATTTCCTTGAACTGGAATACCAGTTAGTTAATTTTACCCCAAATGTATCTGTTCTGATATTTAACCCATCTATTTTGTTCTTATTCATCTGTTGTAATTTTCTTCCCTAATTTTTGCTTGGTTCCTTTAATATTTTCTTGTTCTTGTTTCATATTGGGAACATTTCATACTGCTCATTACTTTTACATGTTTAAATGGTTCTTAGTCCATTATTCTAATATTTCTTTTGTTTGAATCTATAATCCATTGTTTTGGGGTTTTTTAATGGCTATGTTTCTGAAATTCTTGTTATTTTGGCCTCTGAGCCTTTTCCCCCTTGCAACTGTAAGTGATTCCAATCCATCAGGCAGTGTGAATAGGGGAAAGACCAGACTCCAGTACTTAACAACCCGAATGATCTCAGGAAGATGGGCTGGGTAAGCCCAGAGTGGAGATACCTAGGCACCTGGAAATGAGACTTAAACACTTAACACTCCACCAAGTAACTCTTCAGGTCAGATGCTCCTGCTTTTTTCATCATAGGGAAACAGTATTAGCAGGAGACACTTCTGAGGTTGTTATTTCCTATTCCTAGATGTGTGGAGAGAGGGCTGGGGAGATCAGTTGGCCCCCACCTGTTTTTCTTGGTTTCTCACAAACACAAAGCTCCTGCACTGTCCTTTATACTCCTAAGGACATCTGAACAAGTGTGAGGGCAGGTGCTGATGCCCAAGGCACTTGGGGGTAGAGGGGGGTTGTTGCAGGCGAGCAAGAGCAAAACTCCTATTTATTCTCCCACAGCTGTGAGGCACTGCCTTCTGAACCAGGCAAAAACTACTGCCTCCCACACAGCCTGGGTTAAAACAGTCATCCGATCCTATCCCTAACCATCATCACCAGGGTTTCTCTCTCTCTCTCTTTTTTTTTTTTTCCCCACATTTTCCATCTATGTGGGGTTTTTTGTTTTTCTGCTTTTGTTTTTGTTTTTGTTTTTGTTTTTTGCATTTTCCTTCTGTGTTCCTTTAGGTTTGATCTTGGGGAAAGAAACCAGAGATAGGAGTCAAACCAATCCAACATCTTGGTCCCCAAATAAATTTCTGAGGTCACAATTTTCTATTTCAGCAAACGACTTTGACTTGCTAGCCTCTTATTCCCAGTTATGAATTCCTGGGAGAAAGAATCTGATTGGCAGAGCTTGGGTTACCTGGTATAGTGTTTAAAGGGTTCATATGACCCAAGCATCTAGGTCTTTCGTGTGGGTAAACCATGCTACCAGCTCCCTTCAGCACCTTCCTATCTTCTTTTACTTATTTAAAAAAAGAAAATCTCTGTGACTACTGAACTGGTAGCATGAAATGGTATCATGAAGGTGAAGCAAATACCTGATACCTAAAAGATGCAGCCAGTCCCACAGTTTATTTCGGGAGGGCTAGTTTTCAGGTATGTGTGGAAGATAACATTTTAGTCATTATGAAAATATGCATTTGGGCAACACTGACAATATAGAATTTTTAAAAATTAAAACTATAAACAAAAGAATGTACTTCATTAAAATGCTAGTTAAAATTGAATTAATAAAGTTTGTTTTAATTTTTAAGGTTTTTTTTTTTTTGGTCTTTTCAATAATGAAAATTTTCATTTTACAGGTAAAATGAAAGGCCTGGCATTTATTCAAGATCCTGATGGCTACTGGATTGAAATTTTGAATCCTAACAAAATGGCAACTATTATTTAGTGCTGTGAGAATGCTTCTTTGAGATTTCAGTGAACACAGAGATTAAAAAAAGAAACAGTGTGATTCAAGATACTCAGATAGCTGAAGCATCTAGGACTGATGAATCATTGTTCCAATTCAAATTATTCTTAAATCCATTTCCCTTTCCTATTTCAACTGGCTTTTTTTTTTACCTAACAGTTCATTCTGGTTTTAAAATAATGCTTTATCTCATGTCCTTGAATATAGTTGTATAACTTTACTTTTTAGTTAATAATTAGAACAATTCCCTTCAGAGGCTGTATTTATTTGCCATCTTGTATCTCCTAAATAATACTTCTCTTCAAGTCTGCCTTTGAATTATCATTTTCCCAAAAAAAAGTATCTAACTTGTTTTTGTTGGGTTATCTTCTGGGGTTTCAATTCCTCAGAAATAACTTTTTGCAGTGGAAAGGAAAGAACATAAAACAAGAATGAAACTTTTTGTGTACTTCAAACAGTACAAAATGTTTATTTTACAAAAGAGCAGGTACTCTTGAGAGTAATTCAGAATCATACTGACAAGGATACTGATAGAAAAAGTAGTTTCTTTTTATTTATAAAGTACCTTTAAAGTTCAAGGACTAACCTCATTTAATTGGGAATGGGAAGGAGGAAGGGAATAATATTTACTGGGTACCCAGACACTAGGCTGTAACATATTTTGTCTCATTTAATACTTACAACTATCCTTATAAGAAAGAAAGCAGGCTAAACATGTAAAATAACTTTAGTGAACTGAAGGTAATATAAATAGGCTCAGGTACTCAAGATCTCATCATCATTTTTAGTATTTAGATTGTGTCTCAAAATTAGTACCTCCTCCACTAGCCTCCTGTTGTGAAGACCTTCTTTGAGTTTGAGCATTGTGCTCTTGGCTCTCAAGTCGGAGAACCATGGTGAGGGAAGAAGAAGTGCTTAGCACGAGACTGCTCTAGGGACACCCTGTTATTCCTGTGCAGGTAATGTGCATCATTAATCATCATTAATCGTGAAGAGTCCTCCCTACCCCAGGGTCTTCTTGATGCCAGTTGCCACATGTAATATATTATGTTCAGTGAAAACTTAGTTATCAGAAATCAGCTCAGTGATCTTCTCTGCCATGATTAACATTTGATGGGCTTTTAAAAATCAAAGTGATTTTGAAAATCTCTAATGGCCTGGAAAATAAAAACATCCAGTTTGTGGTTGACTACATTTGGATTTTCTGTAGGCTGTTGTGGAAGACCTTTGGATAGGCCACGCCAACTGTGCTTGCACTGCTAGAAGCACTTTACATTTCCTTTTTGGATGAAATGGATTTATGTGAGCAGTTTAAACAAATAGCAGTACTTACAGACTGAAATAAAATAAAATTTCAAATTGACTATCTTTAACTTGTAAGCTTCTGTCTAGCAAGTTCTTTCTTTAAAAAAGGCTGCCCTTAGAGAGTACTGAAAGGATTTGAAAGTCATGCAGGTTCATTTTGAACCAGGAATAGTTGTAATTCTGTACAACTGTAAAGCAGGTAGTTTCTGTGGATAAGGAAGTGTGGGAAAGGTGAGAAGCAGAAAGTAAATAAGGAATAAAGGATTGTGGTAGATAAATGCAGAGAGAAGAAAGGCCAAATATCAAAAGGTGAATCATAGGAACTTACGAAGACCAATTTTACATGTTAAGTACTAGAATTATCAAATAGGAGGGCTAATGGATTCGTAAATTCAGTCATTTAAGTCTTATTTCCAGGGAAAGAAGTCTTCTCTACTTGCTAAGTAAAGCCTGCCAAAAGATAGCCCTTGCTTATTCCTTAAATTCATTCATATATGAATTTTTAAAAAATATACAGTTGACCCTTGAATAACATGGGTTTGAACTGCCTAGGTTGACATACATAAGAATTTTTTTCAACTAAATGCAGGTTGAAAATACAGTATTTGTGGAATGTGAAACCCATGAATCCGGAGGACTGACTTTTCATATGCCGACTGTGGGCCAGCTGTGGGATTTGAATATTTGAGAATTTGGGACCCATGGGAGATCCTGGAACAAATCTTCTGCATATATTGAAGGATGACTATATATCATATCACCATGCCTTACAGGGAAAAGAATAGTTCACTTCTAAATTAACTTGCCTAAGAAGTGATGATATGAAAGCGTGAACTAGATCACAAGAAGTAAGTTTTCTTGTTTTCCATGATTACAGTCAATATAGAATAAGTCAGTCTCCCATGACCCCTACATAGCTAACACTGAAACTCAGTTATAATACAGGTGGTTTGAATTAAGAGCTGATGGCTGGAAGGGAGTCACCTGTGGCTTCCCTACACAGTATTTTGACCAGGATCGCATACAGTGTGTCTTAGTTCAGGCTGCTATAATAAAAATACCATAGACTGGGTGGCTTAAACAACAAACATGTATTTCTCACAGTTCTGGAGGCAGGGAAATCCAAGATTGAGGCACCAGCAGATGCAGTGTCTGATGAGGCCCCCTTCCTGGCTTGTAGAGAGGTGCCTTCTCGTGTTCTAACACAGCCAAGAGAGGTCATCTCTCACTGTTTCTCACAAGGGCACTAATTCCATTCATGAGGGTTCCACCCCCATGACATTACCTCCCAAAGGTGCCACCTCCAAATACCATCACATGGGGGATTAGGCTTACACATGTGAATGGAGGGGAGGGACACAAACATCCCATCCATAGCACAGTGTGTATAAATAATCTGCAGCAATACAACTGCTTGTGAGGACGGTTATATCAGTAAGGATGCTTACAGCTGGCAATAAGAAAAAACCCAACTATGGCCAGGCACGGTGGCTCACGCCTATAATCCTAGCACTCTGGGACGCTGAGGCAGGAGGATCACTTGAGCCCAGGAGTTTGAGGTTGCAGTGAGCTATGATGACGCCACTACACTCTAGCCAGGGTGACAGAGCAAGACTCTGTCTCAAAAAAAAAAAAAAAAGAAAAAGAAAAAACCCTACTCTATTTGATATAGCAAGCACTTCAGAGATTCTAAAATGAGTTGATAGAGGGTTCAGAGATATCAGGAACCCCAGATTCCTTCCATCGTTCCCATCCTGTCATTTTCAGTATTTTTCTCTGTAGACCAATAATACTTACGATCAAAGATGCCTACCATGATTCGTAGACCAACAATGTCCAGTAAAAGAAAAGAACATTTTATTCCTCATGTGTCTGTAATAAGGAGTGAAAAACCTTTCCAAAAAATCCTCTGCAGAATTCCCCTCGTGTCTCAACCAGAACTGGGTCACTTGCTTGTCTCTAATCACTGGCAAGGGGGATGGGACCACTCTGACTTAGATGGATCATATTTACCCAAGTTAGCTACAGGAGGTGCACACTGGATCAAAATGGAGACTGCCAGCCAGAATGGAAGATAAAATAGTGGCTTCTGGGTAGGCGTAAAGAGAAACCACAATGGGGTGAAATTAGTTATTGAGAACCTAGTTGGTGCAGAGAGCTGTAAGAAATCATGAGACATTTACTGCCCTCAAAGAACGTAGGTCTAAGATTGTGGTTCTCAACCATATTAGACTTAGCAAACCCTGTTTAACGTAACATTTATAATATCTATCACACCAATTTCATCATGAAGATGAAATTCACATGATATAACCTATCCATATACATGATTTTAAAGAGTCAGTCAATGCCTTTATAGTATTATAAAGGAGAAATAAAGTTAATTTGTAATAAAATATTGTGCATTTCAGTATGTAAATGCCCACATATTACTACCTTAGAAGACAGTGAAGTTAGTCAGGTGCTTGCCCTGAAATATGGAAGATGAAAAACTCTTCAACAGAGTGTTGTTGACACTATTCAATATTTTTAAAAAAAGATGGAATTTATGGCTCATGAAGAGCTGTAATTTTACGACTTTAAATACATATTGATAACAGGTGTGTTTTATTAGTGAGTCAAAGAACATGAATTATGTTACTGTTGGAAACATCATTTTCCAAAATGGTGATCAATTCTTGCTAAAGTTTTGAATAAAAGAATAACATTCTCGTTTATAGGTTGGTTTTGTCCTTAGTGAATATTAAAATTATATATGCAACAAAGCAAAAATAGCTCTCATTTCAGATAATAAAAAGCAGGCTTTAAATTTGTTTTACTTTAGAATAGTTTTAGATTTACAGAAATGTTGCAAAGATAGTACAGAGTTCCCATATACCCATACTCAGTTTCTCCTATTTTTAAAATCTTACATTAATGTGGTACATTTGTCACCACTAATGAGCCTATATTGATATTATTAACTAAAGTCCATACTTTATTCAGATTTCCTTAGTTTTTACCTACTTTTTCTGTCACAGAATGCCATCCAGGAAATCACATTACATTTAGTCACCAAGTGACTGAAAGGCTCCTCTAGACTGATAGTTTTGAGACTTTCCGTGTTTTTGATAACTTTGACAGTTTTGAGGAGTACTAACTAGGTATTTTGTAGAATGTTTTTCAATTGGAATTTTCTTTCCTCTTTTTCTTTTTTTTTTTGTCATGATGAAACCGGACTTACGGGTTTTTAGAAGGAAGACCACAGAGGTAAAGTGCTCTTGTCATCACATGATATCAAGGGTACGTGCTAGCAACATGACATATCACTGATGACATTGACCATAATCACTTGGCTGAGGTAGTGTTTGTCATGTTTTTCCACTGTATAGTTATTCTCTGCCCACCCTCTTTCCATATTTTACTCTTTGTAAGGAACTCATTATGTGAAGCCCACACTTGGTGGGGAGTTATGCTCCACCTTCTTGAGGGGAAAGTGGGCTTTTTACCTATTTGAGTGGGACTTTCCCAAGTTGTACAGGCCATTACAGGATGTCTAACATCCCTGCTCACCATCCACTAAATACCAGTAGTGAAACCAACCAAAAATTCTCCTCAAGTCTCTAAAACAACCCCTAGGAGTCAGTACTGCCCTGTTGAGAACCACTGGTCTAAGATTTCCACTTTTGGCTTATTTAAAATGTGAACTTAAAGCATTTATAATGAAATCTGAGTGCAGAATCCACAGCTTTATGCTTTCCTCCTTATTTACATATGATTTTTTCTGCCTTTTGTTCAGCAGAGATTTATTTTAGCTATTTGTCTTTCAGCAAATATTCTTCAGAATATTCAACTTTCTTTTTACATAAACTCATTTTATTGCTTTATATAGTTCATTAAATTGTATAGACAGAATTACAAGGATAATTGGATTTAACATGTTGGTAACACAACTGACTTGACAAGAAACTTATCTGGGGAGGCAGAAATACACAGGTATCTCAGAGGGCAGCCAACTAGTTGTAGTTATTCAGTCTGCCAGGGCATCAGTTCTTTACTGAGGAAATGGTGAGTCAGGTTAATACAATAATAGGTTAAGTGGAAATTGGCTAAGAGAATTTCTACTGTGAATGCATGGAAATGAATCCTATCAATATTGGCAAATATTGCAGATTTTTTAAATGCCAGTACCTAGGACTGCTATAGTTGTAATGGAATAAGCACTTTTATAGACTTCATCCAAATTACACATAAATTTTGCAATATGTTTCAAGAGTCGTTAAAGACTTTAAAATGTTCAGATCTTATCTGGTAATATTGTGATATTCTGGGAATTCTGTTTCCTAGAAAATAGAGATTTTAGTTTTTAAAATATATCCAATTTGTTGCTTGCATCATTTTTATGCCTGCAACATTTTTGCTTAATAGCAAAAAATTAGAAACTTAAATGTCCAAAAATTGGGAAAGGGTCAACTTTTATAGTATCCACAATGATAGAATATTGTGTTCTATCAATTTTAACACCATTAAGTTGTGTTTTCAAAGAGGCATTTAAAGATGTAGAGAAATGCTCATGAGATATGAAGTGAAAAAAGCAGGATGCAAACTTATGTACATTATGCTTTTGTTTAAAAAGAGAAGAAAAGAAACACGTACACATAGAAATGACCAGAAGGAATACCAAACTGTGATTATCCCTGGCTGCTGGGATTACCAATGATTTTATTTCCTTCCTTATATTTTTCAGTATTTTCCAAACTCTCTAAAATGAGTATCACTTTTGTAATCTGGAATAATTAATGAGAAATATTTCTTAATTTGCTAACATTTACTTTTTTCACCTTTGTCTTATTTTTGAGTAAAATAAGACATTTTAACAAACATGCTTTTTTCTACTACCCAAACTTCTATTCATAACTTACATTAAAGATTAGAAGATATTTTTACATTAAGTTTTTCAAAACTCTTTGGTTAAAATGACTTGTAATTCCAAATGACCAAGTTCAATTCAGTGACATTCAAAATTTCTTTAATTATTTCAAGATAATGTTTAGTTTTTAAAAAGTTGACACAAGTAAAAACCCATGAAGAAATTTAGCATTATATTTTTATCCATACTACCTACTCTTAGCTGACTGATTTTGAAGGAACTTTGTTACTTATATTCATTTTGTATTTTAAAACTGTAGTCTAAAATTGTACCATAAATCTATGGAACAGTTTGGCACAAGCAAAAGTGCTAGCCAATGTACATTAAAACCAACATAGTGTGGCCATCTTACCAGTATTTTGAACAGCCTTACTACTCCAAGTAGTGGTCCTGGTACCAGCAGCATCAGCATCACCTGGGAGCTGGTGAAAAATTAAGAATTTCAGGCTTCCTTCATCTCAGATCTACTGAATCAGAATCCGCATTTTCAAAGGATCTCCGGGTGATTTGTGTACACAAGAAAGTTTGAGAAGCACTATGGTATAGACTCCTTTTTAAAGTCACTAGTATCAGTAGAGAAGTACATAAATCTCCAAAAATATGGTTTTTTTCTTCCCCTATTATAAATATAGTAAAACAATCATTATTTATGGAAATAAATATAAGGGATAATCCACAAACATAGGGCTGTAACAACTGGAATTTTTCTTTGCTTTATTCTAATTCTAAGTTAAAGCCACCCCCCCCCCATTTTCTGAGGGGTTAGAAACTGAAACTCAGTAAATTCAGGATTTCTCCTGCTGTGCTCATTTGAGGTAACGTCTTAAGTGCTTGTAATGTCTAGAAGTTTGGAGGAAGGTAAGTATCTAGTCTTCCATAGGTGAACCATTCTATTGGCATTTGCTAAAATGTCAAACATCCCATTTGGTCGTTTGTTGTAAATCTATGTAGATTGCTATTATACTATCATTCATTCTTATTGTTGAGGCTACTTCAGGTCTGGTACCTCCCTTGCTACTTGATTATACTATTTCCATACTGTGTCAGCCTACAGAGAAATCTTTGGAGCTTAGACTTCTTCTCTACAACATTTACCCAGGGAGCACTGAATCATTCTTCTCCTCTTACATCACAGGAGACCATGGGAAACTAACTCTGAGATTTATATAAGGTCCTATGTAATAGATGCCTCTCATAGCCATTTCTTCTCAGAGATCTTGCTGAATTCCAAGGGCTCTACTTGGGAGGCCAAATACAGTCCCCTCACCTGTTAGATTTACCAGGCACCTGTATCTGAGGACTCTATGATTTCTCTTTATCTTAAAGCACAGGTGCAGAGGAAGGTACTGCCTCTTCATAGGGACACATTGGGCCTACAGTTTCTCCTTCCTGACTCCCCTCCCTACAACTCAAAGCATAAGGTTTAGATTTTTGAAAGTCAAAGGTCTTTTTCTTTTGTAACATCCCTGGGCGCATGGTCTAGCTGCCTGTATGGGGATGAGCCATGGGTTACAAAAAATGCAGGGAGAAAAGTTAATATTTTAAAATATCATGTCATGTGAATAATAGGATAAAGGATTTAGTGGAGTATGCACAGCACGATTAGTAGCACACAATCATTAAATGTTCTCATAGAACAGGAAGGCTGGAAGTATGAGACATGGATTCTATATTGAGAACATTATAATCTGTGGAGGCAAACTACGTAAAATAACTAGAACACAACAGCAAAGCAAAATAGAAACAAAAATAAAGCAGGTTTAAAAGCAATACTAACTACCCTATTTGGGGCTATTGGTGGGGCTGATAGTGGCAAGTTACAGCACCTGAAGGACAAGTTTAACGCATTCAGCCCTAAATCAGTGGTTCTCAAAATTTGGCATACATCACAATTACCTGGAGCATTGTTGAAACACAGGTGTCTGGGCCCTACTCTGATTCAGTAGATTTGGGATGGGCTCTTGAATTAGCATGTCTAACAAGTTCCCGGTTGATGCTGATGCTGCTGGTCATGGACCACACTTTGAGAACAATTGCACTAAGTATCAACATTCTCCATGGATTTGTGGGTTTCATGCTACAAATTCATCATAAAATCATCTATTCAGCAGCCCTTCCTGATATCCCTTATCCTTTCACTTGCAGCCCCACCTAACATAATTAATATGCATCCTTTGGGTTAGTCCCAACCTCCTTTCCAAGAATGGCATAAAGGAAATCTCTATTCTTTTTGTTTTTAGAGATGGGGGTCTCGCTATGTTGCCCAGGCTAGAGTACAGTGGCTACTCACAGGTGAGCTCATAGTGCACTACAGCCTTGAACTCCTGGCCTCAAGTGATTCTCCTGCCTCAGCCTCCCAAGTAGCTGGGACTACAGGCGCATGCCCCCATGCCTGGCTGAAATCTCTATTCTTGATAGCCCCTCTTCTAAAGCTCAGAAATATATTACCTCTTTTTTCCCCTCTATTCCCTGCCTGTTTCTCCCAGTATACTCCATGCAAACCCTGTCCATTGTGAACATATTCCCCCACATTCTCAGCATTTTGTTTCCACCCACTTTCCTTGTTCAGTAAGATTTCCAGAATCTGCTTCCAGAATCTACCTAAATGAATATGATGCTTGTAAACAGACTACAGACCAGAAAGTGAGGAATTAATAAGTGAATTTAGCAAGATTGATGGATATAAACTCAATAAACAAAAATCTATTGTATTTCAATAAAGCAGATAAACAATTAGAAAATACAATTTCAAAAGTGTTTTCATTTAAAACAGCATCTGGGGGCTGGGCATGGTGGCTCATACCTGTAATCCCAGCACTCTGGGAGGCCAAGGCGAGAGGAATGCTTGTGCCCAGGAGTTTGAGACCAGTCTGACCTCGTCTCCATAAAAAATTGAAAAATTAGTAAATTATAATTTTATTAATTTTAAGATCAAATTAATCTTTAGATTGAATGAAATCCCAATCAAACTCACAGAAGGATTTTTGTGGAAATTAATAAGCTGATTCTAAAATGTATATGGAAATGCAAAGGGCCAAAATAGCAAAAATGGATCAAGCAAAATTTGACTTTCTCTGCCAGGTATCAAGACTTATTATAGGCCGGGCACAGTGGCTCACACCTGTAATCCTAGTGCTTTGGGAGGCCGAGGCAGGAGGATCACTTGAGGCCAGGAGTTTGAGACCAGCCTGAGCAAAAGCGAGACCCTGTCCCTACAAAAAATAGAAAAATTAGCTAGGCGTGGTGGTGCACATCAGTAGTCATGGCTACTCAGGAGGCTGAGGCAGGAGGATCCCTTAAGCCCAGGAGTTTGAGGTTGCAGTGAGCTATGATGAGGCCACTGCACTCCAGCCCCGGTGACAGAGCAAGACCCTGTCTCAAAAAACAAACAAACAAAAAAGACTTATTATAACACTACAATAATTAAGGCAGTGTGGTATTGGTATAAGGATAAACAAATAGATCAAAAGGACAGATTAGAAAGTTCAGGAACAGATCTTCATGTAATCTGTTTATGACAAAGGTTTGTAACAAAGGAAGCACTGAAGGGAAATAGGCAAAGTACATTGCTATAAGCAGGTTCCCAGGAAACAGAGTCCAAGATGGAGATTCACATACAGATGTTTTATTGGGGAGTGTTTTCAGGAACATCTGCAAGGAAGTAAAGAAAGCACAACTGGGACAGAAGGACAGATTTAATTGTAATGCAGTTGTGACAGAGTCCTCACCCAATCCCAGTGGCCTTTTAGAGACATTGCAGATTGAGGCAAGGGGGCCATGCCAGGCCTTTGTACCCTTGCACTGACCCTTCATTGGATGTAAGCTAGCCCCAGGGAACCTAAACTTGGATAAGGCAGCTCCCTTCCAGCAAGGAAAATTCCTGGGGAGAGACTCACTTGTAAGCTATCATCAGCAGGCAATACTTCCAGTAGTTGGAGAAGTAGGTATTTTGGTCCTGAAACGGATCTAGGAAGGGCACCACAGCAAACAATATGGTCTACCCCTTGCACCACTCATATCCACTTACTTTATATGATAAGTTTAATCCATCTGGGAGCCATTCCTGTAGGATTCTGATTGGTCTCCTTTTCTAGAGATACTTATTATAAGAGAAAGATTAAGTGGAATTAACTACTGACCCTACTACTTTTGTTTGTTTGTTTAGAGACAGAGTCTTGCTGTGTTGCCCAGGCTAGATTCAAACTCCTGGGCTCAATCGATCCTCCCACATCAGCCTAGAGTTGTGGGGATAGGAAGCATAAATGCTCTGAGTGGATCACTGGGAGCAATGGTGGTAAGGGGACTACTCATATTTCCACTCCTTGGTTTCTGAACCCATGTATAATACCTATTGGGAAAACAGCAATAATAATGATCATTTATTTAGGGTTTATAATGTGTCCTGGACGATAGCACTTCATCATCATGGGTATGGTTTCCAAGATAGCACCTCAGCTGTACCTTCAAAAGACCAGCAGCTTCTGGGTGGTACAGTATGTGATACATTCAGTGGATTCCATGGTCACGTACCCATAACTACATCTCCTTTCTATAAAATGGGCTTCTTGGTCTGATAAGACATTTTGTGAAATCTTTTGTTGGTAAACCACTCTCTAGGCCTTTGGACATTGTTGCTGGCTGAGGTCCTGTGGTCAGAAATGCAAGCACATACCCAGAATATACATTGATTCCAATCAAGATGAATTACTGCCCTTAACAGGTGGAAAGGGTTCGATGAAGTCAACTTGCCACCAAGTGGCTGATTGGTTTCCTCAAAATATGCTGTCACATCAGGGGCTTAGCACTGGTCTTTGCTGCTGACAGGTCAGAAGACTTGAGTGGCAGTAGCTTGATCAGCTTGGCAAGTGGGAGCCAATGGCGTCAGGCTCATGCATGGCTTTCATCTCTGCTTCTGTGGCCAGGTGATTTGTATTGTCCATCTTGCCAACCCTGGTGGCTGATGACAGAGGCCGGCTGATATGAACTGGCCAAGTTATCTGTCTTCTGTGGTGGATGCTATCTGGTATGCCAACATCTTCATACTTCATGCCCACAGTATAGATCCTGCATTCTTCTTTCCCACTCCATCTTGTCCTTGATCATCCAATCTTTCTCATTTTAGTCCCTGATCAACCAGTCAAGGTATTAGCCACTGCTCTTGACTCTGTATATATTTTTACCTTGGGGCATTTCTTTTCCACACAACACACCACACGAACTCTGCCCATTAGGATGATTACCACTCACTACTAATTTTTAGTGCCACCCCTGAGTGGCAGCACCAGTCCCCTTTGGCTTGTACCCACATACCAAGTTGACCCATCCATGAACCAACCTCATCCTTTTTCCTCTCGTGTCAGTTGGTCATGAACCTCTGTGTCCCCACCCTGTATGGCCATAGGTAAAAGGTGAGGAAGAAGCATTGACACAATTGTGTTGGATGACATGAGAGTCTGGGTAACCTGCCCATATAGCTTACTTACAACAAGTGCCCCCTGCTTGCACTTCATCCAAAATGTACCACTTCCATTTTATGATAGCTTAATGCTGAGTCTACTAGATGTTATGACTTCATGGGTCTGACCAAACTCAGCTCATGATGGGCAGTTCTGGCCACATGGTCATTTGCTTTCTCTTGGTCAGGTGCTCCATCTTTACCAGGGCCCAGGAGCACTCCAAGGATACTGTGGGGGTTTTTTTGTTTTGTTTTGTTGTGAATAGTATATAATCATCTGCTACAAATGGCATAGCCTTGCTCCAGAATCCTAGAGGTCTGCCTGGTGATTCTCCCAGGGCTTGCCATAAACGCCACATGGCATCTTGTCCTATCACAGCTACCTCAAATACCATAAGGTCTGCTGGATCATTTTGGCCCAAGTGGCAAGGCTCTTGCACTGCTGCCCTTATCTGCTGCATAGCCATTTCCTACTTTGGGCTCAATTCAGTTGGCAGCCTTATGTGGCACTCAATAAATGGGTCAGAGTAGTATTCCCAAGTGTGAAATATGCTGCCCCCATACTCCAAAAAGGCTTTCTAGATGTTGTGCATCCTTCATGATGCACAAGGTTCAATAATTTGTTCTCTGCTTTGGAGGGGATGATCTGGCATGCTGTAGACCCTGGGACTCATAACACATGAGTGTAAACACATCAGTGATGTGTTGGGTCTCTGAATCTTCATATGGTTTATCCATGCTTTTGGAGTTCCTGTGTCTTACCAAGACCTCTAATATATCTGCAGTTTCACCATCATCCTCCAGGATTGATCTGGTGTTTATATAGGCCAGACTGCTAAGTTATATGGAGATATGATGGTGTCCACCACCCCTGCATCCTTTGGGTCTTTAAGGCTGGCATTAATCTCTGCCATTCCTTCCAAGATATGATATTGTTTTTGATTTACTATCTTGGCCAGAGTGAGGGTGTTTCAGAGGTTTCTACATGGCATACCCTACAGGCCAAGGAACCAATATGGGGAGTTCTGTCAAATATAAAGTGTGTCAGTTCTGATTATACAGCCAGAGGTGAGTAAAATGACCCCTGGCTGGGGATGTGAGCTGGCCCTGGGCCAGGATTCCATGTATTGCCTAAGCCTCCAATCCCCTACTCTAGCAGGGGGGCTATGATGGTGCTTTGGGTTCCTAGGTATCAATGACAACTTGAACCTTCTGTCCAGTGGTCTTCAAAATACTGGATATTCCTCTCTTACCAGTGTATGGTTACCCTAGTAAATGACTGTGGTCCCTCTAGGCAGGACTAGGGGAAATCATTACTGATATGATTGCTATGGTTTGACAGGTTATTCTTTCTGTCAACCTGGTCTCTCATTCAGTCAGTGGATTCTGGGTCTGAAAACAGGTTCGTGTCTGGAAACTGGGCAAGAAATTGTGATTTTTTTTTTTTTAATTGGGTAAATGACCCTCAGCCTTTCCACTCTACATCTTAGATTTCTTTTGATTATATAGACTGGGCAATACTTTTGTTGGCTCCATCTACTTTCCCCTGGGGAGTCCATGTTCTACTAACCTTCTCCATAGCTTTTCCCAAATGATCCGCACCCCCCTGACCAACTGCCACCCTGACCTTACTGCTCATAACAATAATTGCACCCACCTTGTTTCTTTCTTTTTTTATGTATAAATGAATTGCATATAGTCAAGCACCTTGTTTCTGAAGGTTAAGTGCATGGCCCCTATTATTTTGGGACTTTTCATCCCCATTACTATCAGGCAGCTCAGTTCTATAACAGTAGCTCCTACTATTATCTCTACAGAGTACAGAGCCACTGCTGACTTCTCAATGGCGCTGGTGTCCTCATCAATAACACTCTTTTTACTGTTTCGGTAAATGGAAGGTCTTATAGGCATTCCCGTGGAACGTAAGTCAACTGGTGGGTTTTCTGGCCATACATAGGCTCTCCACTCTAGTATGCCCATTTCTCAAAACAATCAATTATAATAGAAGTCAGGAAAGTATTATTTTGGGGGAGGAAAAAAAGGCAGTCACCGAAAGGGAGCATAGGGGTTTTCTGGGATGCTGGCAATGTTCTATTTCCTGAACTGGGTAGGCTCTGTGAAAATCCAAAGCTGTATTTGTGAACTTTACTGTATGTCTGTTAAACTTCAATTACAAATAAAGTTTTTTTTAAAGGAAACTATCATAAATGGAAAAAGAGAAACACTTTAGGTTAGAACCAAGATACAGCGTGTTCTCCCCAGGTTGTTCACGTTGATACCTCTTTGCTACAGAATATGACTGGTCACTCAATAAAGAACACACTCTGCTCATTAAAAAGAATGTTTTTTTAATTCAAAGGAACAAATAAGGTGGCCTTCCTTGAAGCCCTTCTCCCTTTGAAAGGGGAACCTTTGTACACTGTTGGTGGGAATGTAAACTGTGCAACCACTTTGGAGAACAGTATAGAGGTTCCTCAAAAAACTAAAAATAGAACTACCATATGACCCAGCAATCCCACTGCTAGGTGTATATCCAAAACAAAGGAAATCAGTCTAACAAAAAGTTATCTGCACATGTATGTTTACTGCAGCACTATTCACAATAGCCAAGATTTGGAATCAACCTAAGTGTTCATCAACAGATGAATGGATAAAGAAAATGTGCTACATGTACACAATGGAATATTATTCAGCCATAAAAAGAACAAAATCCTGTCATTTGCAACAACGTGGGTGGAACTGCAGAACATTATGTTAAGTAAAATAAGCCAAGCACAGAAAGACAAATCTCACATATTCTCATTCATTTGTGGGAGCTAAATATTGTAACAGCTGATCTCATGGAGACAGAGAGTAGAATGATGGTTACCAGAGGCTGGGAAGGGTAGCGGGGGTGGGGAGGGGATAAAGTGGGGATGTTTAATGGGTGCAAAAATATAATTAGATAGTTAGATGGAATGAACAATATTTGATAGCACAATAAAGTGACTATAATCAACAATAAGTTAGGGTATACTTTAAAATAACTAAAAGAGTGTAATTGGAATGTTCCTAACACAAAGAAATGATAAATGCTTGAGGTAATGGTAATTACCCAGGTAATTACCCAGATTTGATTATTACACATTGTATACCTGTATCAAAATATCACATATACCATATGCAATATGCAACTATTATGGGTACCATAATAATTAAAAATAAATAAAAAAGTAAAAACACTCCTCCCTTTGCTTCCATGAAACTGTACCCATCTAGTTCTAATCTTATCTTCCTGAATCTTTCTTGTCTCCATTTCTTCCTCTTCCTTTAAATACAGATGAGATGAGAAATGCTGAGTAGGGAAGAAAAGGAGCTGACTTGAGGCAGACGACCAAGTTGCAAATCTTGACTTGACCACTAAATATGAGACTCTGAGCAAGTTATATCCATGTGAGGAATCATGTCTTAACTAAGGACTCAAGACAGTGACACTCACTTTACTTACTCCCAGGGACATTGCTAGATTCAAGAGAGAAAATGAGCGTGAACTATTTTGTAAACTGTGCTATAGACATTCTCTCAATATTCTGCCCTCAGCACTAGCCTTTTCTTTCTGTATAGTCTCTTCCTCCTTTGGCAATTTCATCTGCTTTCATGGCTTTAACTATCACCTCTTTGATAATAATTATTTAAGGAGATAAAAAGATTAAAGCTATGTTATCATAGGCAGAGCAAAAACATAAATATAATTAATATACAATTATATTTGGCCTCAATGTCAGTCTTCCTAGACTTTGTGAACAAGGCTGGTAGCTTATTTTCCTGCATGGAAAAACTGCCTTTAACCTTTTGCTATTTATGCCCTTCTGGTTTCATTCCTTTTCTCTATCTTGTGATCAGGGCATTCTTCCTTCTTCATACTCTTGGTTTTTCATACTCTCTATGACTGACTGCTTCATTCCCATCTCTACCCTAAGGCAGTGGTTCTCAGACTTTAGCATACAAGAATCCATGGAAGAAAACATCCTGCTTAGTGAAAGAAGACAGTCACAAAGGACTGAATATTGTATGATTCCCTTTGTATGACATGTCTAGAATAGACAAATCCGTAGAGACAGAAAGTAGATTAGTTGTTGCCTGGGGCTGGGGATGGTGGTGCGGGGAATGAGGAGTGACTGACAGTCGAATGGGATTTATTTTTGTGGTGATGAAAATGTTTTAAATTAGATTGTGGTGACGTATACACAACTCTGTGGACATACTACAAAGCATTAAACTATATACTTTTAACAGGTGATGTATATCCCAATAAAGCTCTTAGAAAAAAAAAGCATCACATAGAGGGCTTGTGAAAACAGATTCCTGGGCCTTACCCCCAGGGTTTCTGATTCAGTAAGTCTGATTCAGTAGATTTCTGATTCGGAGTTCCTGATTTAGTAAAAACTTGCATTTCTTAACAAGTTCGTAAGTGATGCTGATGCTGCTGGTCCACTGTACTAGAGTAGCACTATCCAATAGAAATGTCATATGAGCCACGTATGTAATTTAAAGTTTTTCCAGGAGCCATATAAAAATATAAAAAGAAATAAGCAAAATTAATTTTCAAAATATGCTTTAACATATCGAAAATATTTGCAACAGGTAATCAATATAATATACTTATTTTTTATTATTTTTAATTTTATTCTTTTTTAAGAGACAGGGTTTTGCTTTGTTCCCCAGGCTGGAGTGTAGTGGTGTGATCACAGCTCACCATAACCTCAAACTCCTGGGCTCAAGCGATCCTCCTGCCTCAGCCTTCTGAGTAGCTGGGACTACAGCTGTGTGCCACCATGCCCAGCTAATTTTTAAATTTTTTTGTAGAGACCGGGTCTCATTATGTTGCCTGGCTGGTCTTGAACTTCCTGCCTTGGCCTCCCAAAGTGGGATTACAGGCGTGAGCCACCACACCTGGCCAATATAATATACTTATTAATGAAATATTTTATATTCTTTTATTTGTACAAAGTCTTTGAAGTCCGGTATGTTCAGCACTACACTCATACCGTATTCCAAGTGCTCAATAGCCACAGGTGGCTAGTGGCTACTGTAATGGACAGCACAGTCCTAGAGTATTCTTTTTTTGCTTTCTTGAAATGGGCCGGGGTTAAACCTCATGTATATAATGGTGATAATAACATTCTATACCTCACAGGATTGTCGAGGATGTGAAATGAGTTAATACATGTAAAAATGCTTAGAATAGTTTCAGGCATGTAATAAGTAGTCAGTGTTATCTATTATTTCCCTAATAATAGTGAGCAAATGAAAGAAAAAGATACCTGGCTCAGTAAATTTTGAATAAAATTGAAAAGAAAGACATGTTAGCTATTTCAAGTTCTAACCTAAATCCTCGAAATAAAATGATAGATTTTAACCTGTTTGTATCAGATAGAATGCTTTTGACTAGAAGAAACAGAAAATTCAATTGCATCAGATTTAAATAATGAAGAAATTAAATGCTTGTGTAAGTGGGGCAGAAAGGGAAAGTGTATTTCAGTTTTGGTTAATACAATTCAAACTACAATTGTCATCACTGTAGACAGGCTCTTTCTGTCTCTTTACTCTGAATTCCAGTACTGGTTTCATCCTACAGCTTGTGACCCTCTTGGTTTTGGGACAGCTGCTAGTGCAGGAGACACACAGGGAGCAACTCTCCCCCAACCATTGAATAAAGTCCTTCTCTTCAGTATAAAAGGAGGTATCTGGGGTGCTGGTAATGTTTTATTTCTTGACCTGAGCTTGCTTTGTGAAAATCCAAAAACTGCAGAATGATTATTTGTGCACTTTACTGTATATATGTTAGGCTTCAATAAAAAACAAAAGGTTTCTTAAAAAGGAAAAGGGAAGAGCATTCTAGGCAGAGAGAACAGCAAAGAGGCCAAAGTGATTACAGTGGAGTAAATGGGGAAAAAGAAAAAAACGAGTAAGAAAAAGGAACACTTTAGATTAGGATCAAAATGAAGTGTGTTCTCCTCTTACATACAAAGTATCATGTACAGCTTGCTTTTTTTTACTCAATATTATAATGTGAGGTTAATGCATGTTGATATGTATACTATAGTTAATTCATATCCCTTGCTGTATACTCCTATATTATAAAAATATACCACCATTTATCTATTCTTCTGTTACTAGATATTTAAGACTTTTCATATTTTTCTTATTAGAAGCAACACTACTTTGAACATGCTTGTACAAGTGAATAGATGTGAGAGAACTATTTCTAGGGTTACATCTAGGAGGTACAACTAGGAGTGATATTTCCAGGTCTTGGCACATGCCATCTTCAACTTCACTAGATATTGCCAAATTATTCTCCAAGGTGATTTATCCATTAGGATTAGGTTTAGTTGCAAGTTACACTAAGTCCAAAATAACAGTGGCTTTAAAAAATAGCAATATGTTTCTCTCTTACACAAAATAAGTCTAGAGGTAGGCAGTGTAAGGGTGGAAGGATGGCTTCACAAGGTCATCAGTGACCCAGCAGACTTCTATCTTGCTGCTCCACCATTCTTAGCATATGGTCTTCATCTTATTTTTCTTTTTTTAACATGGCAACATTTCATCATGATGGTCTTCATCTTATAGTGCAATATGGATGTTCAGACTTCAACCATCACAAACACTTTCCAGCCAGCAAGAAGGAAGAAGAGGAAGAGACTTCCAAGTATATCCCATTGGCCAGAACTTAGTTACCTGATCAGACCTACCTGCAAGAGAGACTCTGGGACATGTAGTCTTTATTCTGGGTGACTAAATGCTCTATTAAAAATAGTGGATTCTATTACTAAGGGGAGAGAGGGAGAACTGATATTAGAAGTAAACGAGCAGACTCTGCAACAGTGCTTATACTATTATAGTATACACATCTAGCAAGAGTTCAAGTTGTTCCACAAACTTATCAACAACAGGAAGGATCAAGCTTTACTTTTTTGCAATCTGATTAGTATGAAATGATTTCTCCCTTATTTATTTAATCAGTTTTTATTTAGGTTCTACTGTGCGCCAGTTTCTGCTGAAGGTGCTGGGAACACAGCAGTGAATAAATCGAAGTCCTAAATTCACAGAGCTTACATTCTAGCAGAGAAAACAATAAACAAACAAGTATACATGAATGTGTGTATATATAAGTCACATACTAATAAGTGCTGCTATGGAGAAAGATGGAATGCAGGTAAAGTTGCTATTTTACATAGGTTGGTCAGAGAAGACCTCATTGGCAAGTGACAGTGAAGCAGAAACCTGAAAGAAGTAAGGTAGTAAGCCATGTGAATGAATAGCCTGGGGAAGAGGGAAGAGCATTCTAGGCAGAGAGAACAGCAAAGAGGCCAAAGTGATTACAGTGGAGTGAATGAGGAGGAGAGTGGTAGGATCTGGGGATGTCAGCAGATGTGACCTCGGCAGACCTGGATACGTATTTGTGTGGTTGGGCTTGTGCTCTTGTGCTGCTGCCATCACCATGAGGAAAACATGCTCCAGTGAGCCACTGCCTTCCCACCTGGACTCCAGAATGGAACACATGGAACAGAACCATCCCGAGTGTCCCATAGTCTGAAGCAGAATGACCTCAGCTGATCTGCATGAGCAAGAAATAAATGCTTATTGTTGCACGCCACTGAGGTTTTGTGTGTTTGTTACGCAGCATTTTTGTGGCTATAACTGACTGGTACACCTCCAGTTTCTCAGTTTCTCTTGTCCTTTTTTCTAACTTGTTAAGCGGAATGATTAATTCAATTATTTACAACATTTTTTAATCTTAAAAGTATATTTAAAATATTTTTTTTCCTCTGAGAACTGTTTGTTTTGATCACATAAGACAACTTTTGATATGTAAAGTGTCCATTTCCATTCTTTTAATATTAAAAAAATTTTTCAAAATAATTTCAGCTTCTATTTCTTCTATCTTAAGAAGATAAATTTTATTTTGCAATTGTCTTTATATTAATTCTAGTGGTATTGCATTGTGGCTAGAGAACATAAACTATATCATTCTTTTTTCTTTTTTTTAATTATTATTTTTATTTTTTTCCCACAGTCCCAAGATGGCTGCTGCTCATTTCTTCTTTTTGAAATTTACTGTTTTAAGATTTTCTTTGTGAACAATAATATGATTGGTTTTTGTGAATTTTCCTTGGACAAGAATAGTGTGTATTTTCTGTTATAGGATGCTAAGTTCTTTTTAAAACTATTAAATCAAGCTCATTGAGGGCTTAATTAAATCCTCCACAGCCTAATTAATATTATTATTAGTCCATTTGGTATATCAAAATTTAAGAAACACATATTAAATGCATCTAATAAAATTATAGTTTTATAAAAATCTCCTTGTAGTTTTAAAAAGTTTTTGCCTTATGTATTTTACTGCTTGATATATACAAAGGTTTATAACAATTATATCTTATTCATTTACTGGGCTTTTTATCATTACAAAATATCCTTTTTCTGTGTAATACTATTGGTCTTGAATTCTGCTACATCTGAAATTAATATTGCCACTCCTGCTTTTTGTTTGTGTTTACCTGGTTTTACCTGAAATTTTTGTTCTTTTCTTTCTTTGTTTTCAAATTTTCAACCTTATTATTTTTAACAAGTCAATCAAAGTGTATAGAAAAAAGTTAATAGTTTCCCTCTCCTTTCCCAATCACATCCATCTTGAAGAAACTAATGTTAACAATTTGATATATATCTTTTGTCATCATTCCCTAAATTCATAAACATGTATAAACATATTGTGGCAGGCTGAATAAGGCCCCCAAAGACCTCCAGGTCCTAATCTCTGGAACCCATGAATATTACCTTATATGGAAAAAGGGTCATTGCAGATGTGATTATGGATCTTGAAATGGGGAGATTATCCTGGTGGGTCCTAAATGCAACCATAAGCACCCTTATAATAAAGAGGCAGAGGGAGATTTGACACAGAAGAGGAAATGGCAATGTGACAATGACAGCAAAGATTGGAGTGATGTGGCCCCAAGCCAAGGAATGCTGGCAGCCACCAGAAGCTGGAAGAGGCAAGGAATGGATTCTTCCCTAGAGTCTCTGGAGAAAGTGTGGCCCTGCTGACACCTTGATTTCGGTCCAGTAAAACTTAGACTTTGGATTTCTGGCCTCGAGAACTGTGAGGGAGTAAATGTGCATTGTTTTAAACCACCAAGTGTGTGGTAATTTGTTACAGCAGCCATAGGAAACTAATGCATAAGACAAATTTTTCCCCTTATTTTTTACAAATTTGACATCATGTTCTCTACAGTGCTCTGCAACTACCTTTTTTTCCTCTTAATAATATATCAATCACATCTTCACAGGACAATATCTATAGATGTCATTCCTTTAAATAACTGAACAATATTCCATAATATAGATGTTTCATAATTCATTTATCCATTCCCTTATTGATGGACATCCTGGTTGTTTCCAGTTTATTATCACAAATAGTGCTGCAATAAACATTCTTGTGTATGTTATGTATTTTATATACTGGGATTTTTTTGTGGGGAGGAGAGAATAGGCTTTTTTTTTATTCGTTAGAAAAACTTGGTGGCTTTTTTTTTTGGATTTTTTAATTTAAATTTTTTTTAATTTCATTAGATTTAGGAGTACAAGTAGTTAGATTTAGTAGTAGTTAGATTTAGGAGTACAAGTAGTATAAGGATGAATTGTATAGTGGTGATGTTTGGGTTTTTAGTGTATCTGTCGCGTGAATAGTGTACCTTGCACTCCTTAGGTAGGTTTTCTTCCCTCACCCTCCTCCTATCCTCCCCCCTTCTGAGTCTCCCATGTCCATTGTACCATTCTGTGTGTCCCTGCATACCGGTAGCTTAGCTCTCACTGACAATAGACTCTTAAGAGGATCTATGGGTAAGTGCATTTTAAATTTTAGTAGATATTACCAGATTACTTTCTAAGAAAGCTGTGAAAATTCACACTCCCATCTGATTTGAATTTCCCTGAGGACAAGTGAAGTTGAACACCTTTTAATATTTTTGGGCAATTTGAATTTTCCATTTTATGCAAGGCTTGTTTAGTTCCTTTGCTCATTTTTTCTTTTGGATTATTTGCCTTAACCCTTTTTCTGTCATAGATCTTAGAAATATTTCTCTAGTCTTTGATTTTACTCTCCTTCCATCAAACTGGGACAGAATTTCCTTGCTCACTCACATCTAAACAAGCCTGAGATCTAAAATACCTTCCCCTGTATGCCTCAATCAAGAAGGCCCACCTATCAGTTTTTCTACTGCCATATTTTGGAACAGACATCTCTCCCTTATCTTTCATTCTAATCTACCATCGCCTAATGGATCTCAATGGTCTAATCTGTACAGATGTTGACAGAACCCACATAATATCAATTAGTATAGGCTAGGGCATGCTACAGTAATGATGATCCCCCAACCCAATGGCTTACAAAAACAGAGGTTTATTTTTCCCCATACTAACCAGCCACTGAGGGCCTCAGCTGCAACTAATGGCACAGTCCTTATCTGGAACACTGTTGGTCATATTAGCAGAGGAACAGAGATCATAAAATCTTTAGCTATAACTAATACATATTAGTTTTGCTCACATTTCACTGGCCAAAATTAGTGTTCACTTGGTCATGCTTGAGTTCACTAGACCAAGAGAGTGAAATCCTTCTACAAGGTGAGTTGCTGAATATTTATGAAGAGTTATACAGTCTATGACACACACTCTGATAAGTGCAGGCAGTAGAAAAATCACAGTCATATAAGGGCATTCAATGGCTTGAAGAAAGTAAACCAAGACCAAAAACCCAGAATAGCTGATTACTGCAATCAGTGTAATCAAATGGCTCCTCCCAGAACTGTTTTCCTCCTTCTACCAAGGTACACAAGGGTCACTCCCTGGGCCTTTCAGGCAGCATTGGACTGAACATTCCTCTCCCTAGGTTCAGACAGAGGCAGGACTCCTCTGAGGCTGCTGGCTCCCTGATCTTTCTCTGGCATACTACTGTCAATGCACAGATTTGTCCCTGTGCCTGTATCATAATGCCCTACATCATCCTCTCAAGTACCTGAAGCCTCAGATAAGATCCCTTTCTGGATCAAGCCTCTCTCTAAAAGAAAGAGGTAGTCAAGGATGTTTGTCCACAAAACTCTGTAACTCAACATTCTATTCTTGGTCATTTCATCTTGGCTTCTTTCTCTAAGCCAATAGTTTTTCTAAAACTCATCCTAGTCCTACACATCTTTGCCATTCACCACCCCCACTCTGTGTGTCTGGAAGTCTCATCTGCCTTGCAGCATGATCATAATGTTTCCTTTACCACCACTGTGTTAATCACTGGTGCTGCTCACCCATATCTGGTTCTCCTTACCTTCTGGACACACGGTAGCACTGAACTTTCTGGCTCCCTTAAGGTTGGTTCTAAGAGTAGTTCTGGCATGAATTTTGAGTAGAAGTGATGTCTGTCTTTTTTGGACTAGAGAATTTAATTGTTAGTGGGAGACCCTCTAGAGTTCTCTTTTTTCCTTCTGGAAAAAGATATTGATATTTTGGGGTTTTTACTGCTGTATAACGTAGCCTATCTTGACTGAAACAATTATATACCTTTCTCAGGGATTCAAAATGCACACAACAAATTAAAGACACTTATAATCTTTGATATATCTTTAGACATATTATAATGAGTATAAAATGCTCCATAACACTCGAGGTACAAATACAGTCACAGCACTCTTATCTTCCCAAATCAAATTAAAATTGGCTCAAGCACCCAGGTGCCATTCAGGTAGGAAGTTCAGAATCACTCTATTGGCCTATTCCCACTTACCCTACATGATTTTTCTCAGTGTAGTCTACACACCTTCTGTGTCAGAATCACCTGAGGTATTTGTTAAAAACACAGACTCCTCTGGTACCCCTCAAATGAGAGTCTCTGGCAAAAGGAAACAACATACCCCACAAGTCATTCTTATGCACATGATCTTTCTTAGTCTGAAATCACCTTGCCCTACCTTGTTCATCTGATTCTCACATGACTTCTATACTAACACAATCCAATAGAACATTCTGCAATGATAGAAATGTTCTATACATGCACTGTCCAATAGTGTAGCTATTGTGGCTATTTTTTTGGGGGGGTATACCAAATTTCTTTGAAAGAATGGTACAAATCAAAGAACTCAAGTGGATGTTTTGGTACAACTTATAGAAAAGGTAATGGAAACCCCATGTATGCACTGCCTTGGTGACCAGGGAAGTTACCCCATAGCATTGGGGAAGTTAGCCTAAGGTTTTGCTCTATCACTGTCTCCCAGGGTGTGCTTGTCAAAGAGATAGTCTGCCATGCCAGATTTGGGGGCTCCCATCTTGCCGGAGTTGGTTATGTGGTCACCCAATTCGTTGATGGATTTCATCTGCTTATTCTGGTAATGCATCTCAATAAAGTCACACAAGTGGGGGTCATTTTCATCAGCGGCCAGTTTATGCAGTGTCAGTAGTGACTGATTCACACTTTTTTCCAAGTGTAACATTCACTCCATCGCATTCAGTTTGCTCTCCCAGTCATCACCATCTGGTTTCTTGATATCCTGAAGGAAGATTTGGCCACCTTGTTGGTTCTGTAGCTTCATCTGTTTCTCAGCATGTTCCCTCTCCTCATGAGATTGGTGAAGAAAGTATTTGGCAAAGTTCTTCAAAGCCACATCATCATGGTCAAAGTAGTAAGCCAGGGACAGGTAGACATAGGACGCGTAGAGCTTCAGGTTGACCTGGTAAGTTGATGGCGGCCTCTGAGTCCTGGTGGTGGTCCCGGTGCACCTGCGAGGGAGATGTAGTGGTCATGATAGCAGCGGCCAAGGTGAGGCTGGGCAGGGCCTCAGAGCACCAAGGGTGGGCGAGCAGGTGGCGAGGGCTGGCTCCCAGCGGCCCACGACCTTGGGGAAACAGCACCAGGTTCCAGGGAGCACTGTTGAAGCACGAAATCGCCGAGACTCTCAGCGAAGAACATCTCTTGTGGCTATTAAGTTCTTGAAATGTGACCAGTATGACTGAGAAGCTGAATTTTAAATTTAATTTAAATTAAAATAGCCACATTTGACTGGAAGCTACCATATTGGACAGTGCAGTTCTAGACTGTCAGTTCCTTGAAAGCAAAAACTGTATCTTCAATCTCTGCATCCCCTCTGTGCCTGGCACATAGTAACCCAGTAAGTGAAAATTGAAGTAGGAAATAAGCTTAAGCTATTTCCCTTTTTTTAGGTTCCTGGTATATGAAGAAATGGAAAATGAAAAAATAAGATGAAAATGGAAAAAAAAACCTGTGATATATTTGAAGTGTTGAACTTACATTTACAAAGCAGCTTTACTGTCCTGCTCTCAAAATAATTACAGTATTAAAATATTAAATCATAGACACATTGGTGTTGATGACAATGCCTATGAATAGTCATGGTACTCAATTAGCTTTCTGCCTTCAGCTTAGCAAATACAAAAGATGTATTAAGACAACAATGAATCCTGCTTTAGAATCTTCCATGTACCTTCACTCAAAGAGTTTACATAGAAAGATATTCACTAGTGAATATAATCAGATCAGTATTACGTGAAGTAGAAAAGAGTTTAAAACAGAGAATCCTACACATTCTGCCCTACTAGAAGAGAATACTGAGAGAGATTACGAGAAAATGATTTGATTGGAGAATTCGGGACTTGAAGTTTCCCACTTATGCTTGGCAACCATTACTTCTCCTATCCATCTCCCTCAGAAGAAAAAAAGCAAAGTTAAAAGATTGACATTCTGCAGAGTTGCAATAACATAAAAATTTCCTTGAAGATAATTCATTGTTTTAGCTCCATTTATCTCATGTAAAACCCTGGAGAACTCATAAACAAGACACATTTTTATCAGCATGGAAGGATGTGTAAGTTTTAACTCTTTCCTGAAGTGAAGCAAGGGACTAGGAATAAGATAGTCATCATAAGCAAATTTACCACTCATTTTCCTAGCCTTTTCCACAAACAACTTGAGGTGGCTAGTGCAATTAATTATACACAGAATGTAGAAAATTATAATCAAGTCACAGAAAGAGAAAACTCAAATTTAAATAAACGTTCAGAATAGGGAACAAATCAGAATGCAGATATGTAGGTCAGAGTTTCCTACACAGGCACTAAAGATGAGCCACAAATTTGACTCAAAGCCTCAGGGCAGCCAAGGTGAAAAGGGAAACGTATCCAGTTACACAATCCACTTGTCCATGAGGAAGACACATCAGTTAATCAAGGGTAGCCAAGTGTTTCACGATACTTGGCTCTGAAAGAAAATTCTCTTGTATGATCAAATCCACAAAAACAGCCTTATAGTAAATGCTGTTGGGGCTCAGAAAACACTACCCCAAAATATGCTTTGACATGCTAACGAAATAGCCTCAAGGTCTCTCTGACTCCTCCCCCAATCTCTCAATCTTGTCTCTCCCAAAGCACAGGATGAGGCTGTTCTTGGAAGTTCCCTAGAAACTGGACCCACCAAAGGAGAACACAATTGCTTTTGATCTCCTCACTGAAATTTCGTCAACCAGAGAAGATTAAATCTCATTATCACAGAGACTGAAAATTAAAAACCACACCTAGAGCCCAGACAAACTTTGTCCCAAACTATTGTCTACTCTCTGATCCTAGATCCTATTAAATTCCCAAAGAGAATCATTTGCAAACCATTGCCTGAGCATTGGGCCCATTCATCCCCCCTAAAAATCATTTGCTACCTCCCCAAATTATCACATTTCCCCCATCTCCTCTTCCCCTATGAAGGGTATATAAGCATCTGGACCTCATGGGGTTATTGGACAAACATTTTCCTGTGAGTCCCCTGTGCTTATGCACATTAATAAATTTATATACATTTTTCTCCTATTATTCTGCCTATTGTCAATTCATTTTCAGCAAACCTGAGGGTGAAGGAGAAGCTTTCCCTCATCAACCTTACATGCACTAGTGGGCACTGTGGAGCTGTCTCTTCTAGAATAGCTTAACATACACAGAAGGCACAATACTTAAAATACAAGTCAGTAAAACACACCTGACTGAGGTTTCTGTGTGTGTGAACTCAGGACAATATGGTCAGGTATGCAATTTTCTGATGGATCAGCTAGTACTGTGTACTAAGGCAGATACATATTATTTAGAATTCAGTAACCTAATCAGCAAATGGTAGAGGGTTGACAGCCTTTTGTGAAGAGTGAGTCACCTCATTAAAATTCCCTCCTAAACAGGAACATTCCTCTCTATATGGCAGTGGGTAGAGGGAGCCTCTGCAGGCAATCCAGGATTATCCTTTAAGAAACAACTCTTCATTCTGCAATCACACAGGCAGTAGGAAAAAACAAAAGCAAAACAAAAAAACAACTCTTGAAAAATAAGAAAAACTAAGTGTTCAGGACCATCCAATAGAGTAAAAGATCTGCAAACTCACAGACATGTTTTTTCTTTTCTTTTTATTATTTTAAAATTCACATGAGTTACCAATATTTAGAGATCACCAGGTTTCAAATCTGGCAACCACGGATGTTCATACCACATGGCAGCAATCTGCTGGGTTGATTACAGAGCACTTACCCACCTGCCTGGGCCATTTAGGCATTGGAATGCTCTGTTGGGGAATGATAAAGATTTGGACAATTTTCAAAGAAGAAAGTATCAGTTGCTCACTCTCACTGGTAGAAAAATATGAAGAATAGTCCTACGAAATGTAATTAATCTAGTATTTAGTTACTGGATCTAAGCCAATTAAATTTGAGGGCACGTACTGAAAACATTATTTTAGTTTTGGAACAGGTGGTCCTTTCTGACAATTGGTGAACAATGAGATCAACTATACATTAAAGTTCATTATAACTGGGTGTGGTGGCTCATGCCTGTAATCCTAGCACTCTGGGAAGCTGAGGCAGGAGGATTGCTTGAACTCAAGAGTTCGAGACCAGCCTGAGCAAGAGTGAGACCCCATCTCTACTAAAAATAGAAAAAAAAATTAGCCAGGCATCTTGGGATGTGCCTGTAGTCCCAGCTACTTGGGAGACTGAGGCAGGGGGATCACTTGAGCCCAGGAGTTCAAGGTTGCAGTGAGCTATGATGACACCACTGCACTCTACCCAGGGCGGCAGAATGAGACTCTGTCTCCAAAAAAAAAAAAAAAAAAAATCATTATAATAAAATATCATCAGCATATAGGAAAATAATGGACTTTCTTATCTCTAAAGCAAGACAATAATCCAAGAGTGTTTTAAAATTATTTAGACATAAGTTAAAAACAAGCAGGGCCACAACTTGGCTATTTTATGCCACTTGAAATACTTGCTGACCTATCTGAACAATTCTACTGATGGACTTTCAAGGTCATGCAGAAGTCTTGGTTTTATGAGAACTGAGATTCTATATTTAACTCATGGAACTTAATCTGAAACTAGTTCTTATTCACGGAATCAGAGCATGAGAAATCATTTGAAGCTACATTTTTTTAAAAAACAAAGTTTATTTTCCTAATTATAAAATGTACATTGTCAACAATTTAGAAAATATTTTAAAATTACATTATTACCCCCCCCAACTATTTATTTTGGAAAATTTCAAACTAACAGAATACAGATATGCAGGCCAATTCACCCACTTACAAATGATGAGCCAGCAAATTTACTCAGAGCTTCTTGGCAGTCAAAGTGAAAAGGGAAAAACAGCAGTTATGTAATTCACATTGTCTATAAAGAGAAAACAACACATCAGTTACTCAAGCGTAGCCAAATGTTTAATGACTTTTGGCTGAGAGAGAAAATTCTCTTGTGTTCATATAAGGAACGCAGAGTGATACCACACAAAACAACCCGTAAGCTATGTCTTCTAGAATCCCTCAGTGTAAGCAGAGGGTACAAGGTATGAAGGTAGTAATGGGGTTTAAGAGCAAGAATTCTATGACCCAGCTACCTGGATTTGAATCCTGGCTCTATCATTTATTAATTGTGCCTTGAGTAATTACTTAAGCTTTCTGTGGCTTAGTTTCCTGATTTTTAAAATATTGCGATTAATAATATCACCTGTATCAAAGGGCTGTTATGAAGCTTAAATAAGCTGCCACCTATAACACACTTAAACATAGGTAACATAGGTCCAGGTACTATGTACCTGACACATAGTAAGCATCATTATTATTAAAGTAAATGCTAAAATAAATGCATGCACATTATACTAATAGTACAGAAGAAGTGCACTTAAACCAACTAAGAGCCTGAGGGAAGGTTTTCTGGAGAGAGGATGCCTGAGCTGGGTCTAAATCTTGGTCTACTACTCAATTGCTCTATGACCTTGGCCAAATTATTTAAACTTTGCATTCCATTTGCTAAAACTGAGATGTAATGTCAGTGGTCAACACAATAAGCTAATGTTTGCAAAATTAAATGCACTAATATATGAGGATTAGATGAGCAAATGTACCAGAGCATGACATTAATGACAATAAATATTTTCTCTTGGATTTGGTGGAAAAATAAATGAATTACAATTGCATTCAACTTTTAGTTGTGTCCATTCTTCCAATTAAACAATTTCAGTTTAGAAACAGTTGTATGTAAATACTCATTCAGATCACAACAAAACTACCTGGAAGGAATGTTAAGTGACATCACTGGCTTAGCACAGTTCTCCTGGTCTTTTTCAATCCCATGGAAATGCCTTGGCATATTTGTGTCCACATTTGAGGCACACTGTGCCTACCTGACAGTGCAGGTAAGTATTATACAACACCTTGACTTCCGTTAGGCAGAACCGATTGTTCCCTCATCTGTATCACTTCATATATTCCTCATTTCACCTCATACAGATTCCATTATAGTATATTGCCTTATACTTACAGTACATTTATACCTTGCTTTAAAAAAAAAAGAACTTATAGCAACTAGTTGTATACTTAGTATTTCTCTCTCTCTCCAAACTGTGAGTTTCTTGAAGAACTATGTCATAGCCATAGTATCTGGACAGAAGCTGGCACATAATATACTGACTCTCCATGTTTGGTGAAATGCTCTGAGTAGGATTTGAAGTGTTCTGTTATAAGCAAATGAATCAAATATAAAGTTGGGGGGATTATATAGGAATTAATATGAAAGTTACAGACTCAGCCTGATCCTCTTCTTTGGCAGATAAGAAAAACAAAGCCTAGAATAGTTGAGTGATTTGGCCAAAGTTATCTAGCTAGTTAATGTCCAGAACCAAGACTAGAATCTCAAACTCCCATCAACCAGTCCAGAGGCCAACCACTATATTGACTTACTTTTCAGACCTCAGTGATTTGGCATCTATCTCCATTACTTCTCTGAAGCTGCTATTGTTGGTCACCAATCAGCTTTGTGTTGATAATTCCAGTCAATGCTTTCCAGCCCTTGATATATTTAACCTATTCATGGTCTTTGACTCTGCTGACCCCTCTCCATCTTGCCTTTCTTTCCTACCTTGGTTCAGAGGTATTACACTTACCTGGTTCTCCTTTTCTCTCTCTGGCCATTCTTCCTCAGACTTCTTTGTGGGCTTTTGACCATCTGCCACCTCCTTTTAAAGTTAGTGCTCCTTGGGGGCCTTATCCTTAGTCCCCCCTATTATTTCATCTATATTTTCTCCCTGATTGGTCCTATCCGTGCCTAGAGCTTAAATTACCAATTATAGGTTAATGTCCTCCAAATCTATTTTAACTCAACTTCTGTCCTCATTCATAGGCCTTTGTAATTTGACAGTTTATTGGACATTTCCTTCTGGATGTGGAGGTTCCCTCCATCAGGTCACAGTCACATTGCTATAGTCTCTGAGGGGGCCTAATAAACTTTACCCTTCTTTTCCAGATAAAGGAAAGAGCAGCAGAAAACCAACCATTATTTTTGTTACTGACAGTATTAGTTTCCTATAACTGGTGTAACAAATTATCACAAACTTAATGGCTTAAAACAATACAAATTTATTATCTTGTAGTTCTAGAGGTCAGAAGTCCTAAAATTAAGGTGTTGTCAGGGCTGTGTTCCTACTAAGGGCACTAGGGAAGAATCCATTTCCTTGCTTTTTCCAGCTTCTACAGGCTGCCTGCATTCCTTGGGTCCATCTTCAAGGCCAACAGTACAGCATCTTCAAATCTCTCTCTCTCTGATCTCTGCTTCCATCACCACATTTCCTTCTCTGACTTCAACCCTCCTGTCTCCAGCCCAGCCAAACAATCCAGGCTAATCTCCCCAGACCCACAACTTAATCATATCTGCAAAGTACCTTTTGTCATGTAATATAACATACTCATAGGTTCTGGAGATTAGGATGTGGACATCTTGGGGAAGGGCCATTATTCTGTATAACACCACTGACAAAGTTGGTACTGGATATTACCTGTGGACAAAGAGCTTCCTAATGCCAAACTCTAAAATTAAATAGGTTTACTTGCTTTGTAGCCCTGCACCAGGCACCCTCACCTCCACTCACAGGCCCTGCTCTGGGAAAAGCAGAGAACACTACAACAGTTCCCTGTTGTGGAAATAGGGAGTCTGGGTTATCCACACGTGTCTAAATTACTAGATAGTGGTGGTGACATTCCTTAGGAGGATGATCAGATTGTGGGGTATGATGATGAGTTCAAATATGGCCTCAAAATGGGTCTCCCTGCTTCAAGCCTTGCTTTTCCTGTCCATTTTCACTTCCTACTTTTACTAATGAAGCATCCTTTGCCCGGAATTAAGTCCTTCCCAACTAGTCTCCCCCAACCCCAGCACCTGGATCCCCCAGCTTGCCCCGGCACCACTGACTCTACAACATCAGCCAGGATCAGACCTGCACCCAGATTTCTAGGACTCCAAAGTCCATGCTTTTCACCGCTCTTGCTCGATTGCCTTGTCTTATGAGAAAGCTATTTTAAAGTCGAAGTGGCTTTATACTTTACAAAGTACCTTTGCACACACTATTTCATTTTAGCCTCCTAACAGTCCAACGTAGCCAGGATGGGTATTACTATGCCCACTTATACAATGAGGAAACTGAGAGTCAAGGGAATTCAAGGCTCGGTCCACCACACCCTGCTGCTAAAGTTGAGTGTCACTCACAGCCTCGACATTAACCGCGCACCCAGTCCCTTCTGGTCTCACTCCTTGGAGAACCTTCCTGCACCTGGCAGAACTTGCCGATCAAGTCTGCGCCAGTCTGGACGAGGCCACTGCTCCCTCCACTACAGGCGCCCGGGACCTTCCCATCCGCGGTGACGCGCACCGGTGACGCCATACAGTGACGTGTAGTGACGTGACTTACCCGGAGCCAGGTGCCGCAGGGCAGCCACACCCTGGGGCCCCCTGCTCTGGAGGGGCAGCGGGTCGGGCGGGTGGGGAAAAGCCGCAGAATCCGCCCGAGCCAACCTCGGGGGCCTAAACCCCCGGACCCCGCCGGTCTGCGGTCGACCGGTTGCTAAGTGACGCCAGCGCGCAGACGCGCGTGCGCGGCCACGGCGGTGTGCGTGAGAGCGGACGCGCGCCGCGGTGGCGGCGGCGGCGGCGAGGACGGCAGCGACGACAGCGGCCGAGGGGGCGGTGGCTACGAGGCGGGTACGGAGCAGGCGGAAGAGGCGTCTGTGCCGGCGGCTAGGTCGCAGAGGAACATCGTTGGGGTGAGTAGTGTGGGCCTCGCACGGGAGGTGGGGCTGGCCGCACCTGCTGCGCGGGGATGCGCGCCCCCACCGTACCGGCGCGCGCCGCTCCACGCCCCTCTGCCGCTTTTTCCGGGGGCGGGGAAGGAGCGGGGACGGGGGCTGAAGAGGGTCAGTTCCTGGGCCCGGGCGCTCTGGGAAGCCGTAGCGAGGGGCCTGGGAAGACTGGTAGCCCTGGACGATGTAGGAAGTAGGTGTGTGGGGCATTCGGGGTGGCTCTGCCAGCCTCCCAAACAGAGGAGTTCCAATCAGGAGCAGCTTGGGTTCTCCGAGCAGCCTCGCATCCTGTCTGGGACAACGTTGTTCCAGACCCAGAGGAGGCGGAACCGAGGACCCCGGGGTTGGGGTTCGGAAAGTTTGGGACAGCTGGGGCCCTCATCTCCCCTGCCCTGGCCAGGCTCTGAGTAGGAGCTGGTTGTTATGGAGAGAGTTGTGAGTCAGTGCCTGCGTGCGGCGTCAGACACACCCACGATCTAGGGAAGGCGACCTGTCAGTGTAGAAACGGGGCAGCCAACCTGTTGCCTGGTGTTTCCAACTTCACATGTATGTGCATGTGCTTCCTTGACATTTTATCACATGGTTGCTGCAGATTTTGAGACCGAGGGGTTGATATCCATCCTCAGTTGTTACTTCCTCATAGACTCAAATAGGTTGTTATGTTTCCCAGAACTGTGTTGTGCTTTTGTCATTACTAGAGCCAGGGAAGTATGGAAGCACTGTTTTTTGTTTTTCCTAAAAGCAGTATAGACTTGCTATTTTCTGGGTAGAAAATACTGATTCTGTTCGATGTGTAGGCTGGAAAATTTTGGTGATCCTCTGAGTGTAAAGGTGCAGGAGATCATCAGCCCAGTGCTCTCTTAGTGGGCTGGACTTCCTCATGGGTAGATGTGTAGTGGTTGTAGTTACCATCCTTGGGAGGGAGGAGTATTGGAGATGAGGAAGAAGTTAGTCTTTTATGACTTTCTGTTGTTTGAGGCAATGCATAGAACCAGTAAAAAGACTGTACTAAAATTTAATCATTATTTTTGCAAGAAAGTTGAGGAAAATAACTTCAGAGTTTTCATTCAGGTCTAAAATTCTGTGATTTAGTTTCATAACTGAGGATCTGTGAAGTATGTTACCTGAGGTTCTAATATCTTGGAACCAGTAATAATCTTGCTCTGTAACACTTGGAATACTTGGAATTCAAGATCTTTTCCTCTTTGGGCTATAATAGCTTTTAGGACAGGAATCACCTCTATTTTCTCCTCGCCATCTCTCTAGCTCTTAGAAGAGTGCTTGCCACAGAGTAGGTCTGCAATAGATATTTTTTATATATCACGCTGTGCATCAGTGATGTATCTATATATAGAAAATGTTTAATTCAGTCCTTCAGGTACTTAATACATGTGTCCCCCTCTGCCCAGTATTATATTTGGGAGAAGGATTGTGGGGTTACATATGACATAGAAGACCTGGCTTTTTTTCGTTAAGAGCAGCAGTCTAGATAGGAAAAGAAAACATGTCTATATAAAATAATTATAAAACCAAATTAAGTGGTATGTAAACAAGTGCTATGTGAGGACTGAAAGTGTGGTAGAAATTTAGAAAAGATAGGACATGTGGGCTGAGTTAGGGAACTCTTTGGAAGAGGTAAGATTTGAGCTGGTCTTGAAAGAAGTGTAAAATTTGAATTAGAAAAGAGATAAGAAATCATGTGTGTGAGAAAATAATGTGAATTTGGTTGTTGGGGGATATATTGAGCAGACTTTCATGTCTGGTGACTGGAGCAGAAGGTCTCTGATAGGGGAATATTGGAGAGATAAGGTTCAGCAGGTTGGGAAGGCAAAGTGTTAAGGACTAACGCAGGCTTATCAGCATCTCACTGATAACAAGATAGAGCCTGCTGGTAGAGTAGGATGGCTCTTGTGTTACTTAGAGTCTTAGGCAAGAGTAAGTGTTATCCTTACTTGAAATTAGGATCTTATAGTTGAACCAGGATCAGGTTGTTATATATTTTTTTATTTCAATTACTAATTGGAATAAATGCCTCACTAATGTGTATGCATTTTAGGTAGTCAGCAGCACATGTCTCAATTTCTAGAATCTACCTGATGTACTTGGGCCATTATGTTGGTACTGAAATGATGTACCAAAAGTAGTCATCCCGCCACACTCAATGACATAGTTTTGCTTTTGATTATCTCTGTGGGTTTGTAGTTACTGCTGATCCTGTAAATAATACAAATAATGTTAGTTGGGAAAGGAGCCCTTCTGATGAAGAATACTCAAAAGTATTGACAAAAAGTTTTGAGAATAATTAAAGACACTGCCACTGAATATTGAACCCTTGGTCCTTATTTATAACATCTTTTGTTATATGAAAATTCTTTTGAGTGGTGTGTAAACCTGAACTTGAATTGCTAACCAAGATAAAGTTATGACAGCAAATGCTGCATTATTTAACAACTCAGCAAATATTAATTGGACGCTGGCTATAGCTAGCCACTCTGTTGGGTGCTGGGAAGACAAAAATGAATAAGACACAGTATACTCCCTGACATACTAAGGGAGTGACTCTGACTCTGATATATTCATCAGAGGAGATAACCACTAACTAACTATTATATGTTGTGATAAATTAATCACTTTTGGAATGAATAAAGTGCTGGGGAATAGATCGTTTTGGTGGGGGAAGAATTGATAGGAAAAGCTTTGAAGAGAAGAGATGGAACTTTAAGTTAGCCCTGAAGGTTAAGTATAATTTTGCCACATCTAAAGGGGGAATAGAGGGCCAGCATAAGCAAAATTGCTGAAGGTTAAAATTGAAGGTATTTTTGGAAATATCTTGAATTGTTGCTTGTTGCATGGCAGAAGTGATGAGACAGGAAAGGTATTTTTGGAGCCAAATTATGAGGGGGTCTTCTACTCCATTCTAAAAAGTCTAGACTCTTCCCTTCCCCATTGAATTAACAATGGAGAGCCGTGGAAGGTAGAATAATCAGATCAGAAAATTAATTGACAGTTCATGTGTAGATTGCATTAGAGTGGAGAGGCAGGAAGACCACTTAGAATGTAGGTGAGAGATGTTGGTAGCCTAAAGGACAGTGGGAATGGATAGGTTGTAGAGACATTTTTAGATGTTAAAATCTTTAAATTTTATGACCAGCTAGAGATGAGGGAGGGTGAAAAGTCAAAGGGGACATGTCTAGCTTGAGCAACTGGGTGGTTATGAGGACTTTAAATTAGAAAATACAGGAGGAGGAATGGGCCCAGTGGAGAGAAGAAATAATGGCATGTTAATTCTAAGGCCCCTGTGGGGTGTTTAAATAGAGAGATCCACTAGGTAATTGGAAATTCTACTTCAGAGTTTATGAGATGTTTGGGAACAACTGTAATGTAGATGACAGCTGAGTCTATGGGGGTAGCAACCTTCTGGGAGGCATGTTAGTATAATAGCTAACTTCAGGGACTTTGGAGTTAGGAATACCCCTGGTCAAATCTCTGTTATGCCATTTATTGGTTGAGTGACCTTGGGCAAGTTATTTAATATCTCTAACCCTAGGCTTCTTATCTGAATTAAAGAATTGTTGTGGAGATTAAAAAAGGTAGTATGTGCACAGTGATTAGCACAATGTCTAGCTTGTATATACTTTGTAATGGTAGCTGTTGGTATTATTACTAGGTAGTAATAATAGATGTAGAGGTCTAACTACCCAGAAAATAGAGAGTGAGAACTGGATAGGACAGTGAATGGAACTTTTGGAAATCAATGCTTAAATTAGTGTTTAAACTTAGATTAGTTCTTGTCCTGCTATAGCAGAATACCAGAGACTGGGTAATTTACAAAGAACAGAAATTTATTTCCTCACAGTTCTAGAGGCTGGGAAGTCCAAGATCAAGGAACCAGCATCTGGTGAGGGCCTTCTTGCTGTGTCATAACATGGCAGAAGGCATCACATAGGCAAGAGAGAGAGGGCAAACCTATTCCCACAATAATGGCATTAAGAGCCTTCATGGCCTAATCTTAAAGGTCCCACCTCTCAGCCCTGTTGCATTGGGGATTATGTTTTTTACACATGAACTTTGGGGGACACTCAAACCATAGAAATTCTCAAACTTGAATGTACATCAGAAATACCTGGAGGCCTTGGTAAAACACAGATTACTGGGTCCCACCCCCATAGTTTCTGATTCAGTAGGTCTGAACTGGGGCTTGAGAAGTTACATTTGAACAAGTTCCCAGGTAGTGCTGATGTTGCTATTCCCGGGACCACACTTTGAGAATCATTGACTTACAGGTTAGATGAAAGAAGAGGAACCAGCATAGACACTAATAAAGAGGTTGAGGTTTATTGAGAACCAGGAGAGAGTTTAGAAAAGAGTAGGAATTTAACAGCCTCAGACCCTCTAGGTCCACCAGTCTGATTTCCAATTCCATAGATCTCACCTCATTCTTATTTTTGTCTTCTCCAGAATCTGGTATAATGCGTAGTACATAGCAATAATCTTTGAAGCAGCTTAATACCGTCCTTGTGCCTGATTGCACGTACTTCACACACAGATTTCATTCATCCTCTTATATCTCTGCTGAGTCATGGGGAGGATGCTGTTTCTAATTTTACACACACACACAAAATAACTGCAGAAAATTTCTTTCAAGTAGCTGATGTGTATCTATGTGCATTTGACTTTGTGTTAGATGCTCTCCCTTTTCCCTTTTTAAAAAATGACAATCCAGTTTGCAAAGTAATTGTCAATGATATGTACCAAGAGTCCAATCTGTATTAGGACTGTATTAGGCATCTTGAGGTAAAACAAAGGAAGCAAACCATATACTCCTAGTTCCTGGGACATTTACAGTAAGGTGGATGAAATGGACAGAACCCCAAAGGAAAGAAACAGGAAGAGGTATAATCACAGAAACATGGATGTAAAGGCATCTGAATGTAAGGACATATTTCTTGTTTGCCAATAGTCTTTGGGTCTTACATGTCACATATATTGAGGACTTTTGGCATATAGCACAGATGTTAGTCCTGTTCTCTGAGAGGAAGTTATAAAGGAGTTACACTGTATAAGGAAATCAAACAATAGCTGTGCAAAGTTGTAAATACATTTGTAAAGGGATTTCAGGAGTTAAATTGGAGCTTCATGACTGACAGGTTAACTACTCAACATGCTTCCTAGATGCTTATTCTCTCTCATTTATCTCTCAACTAACATTCATTAAGCATTTACTACATGCTAGAAGTTGGTGTGAAGTGCTGGACATGGGGAATTGATAATTGCTTTGGGCATCTGAGACTGGCTTTAGTTGGCAGAATGAGTGTGCATACACGTACACTGTCAGGGGGAAGATGCCTAACTTTTATAATCTTAAGATTATATTGAAATGAACAGACATTGAGGACTTGAAGTTAAATTTATTCAGCCTTATGTATGCAAGGGGCCATGAAGAATATAGAGATACATGGATTTTTTTTTTAGCAATCAAATTTGTAATTTGATAGAGGAGTATGATAAGTGCTATATAAATATTGATTACAGACTAGATATGCTTCTTGAGTGGCTAAGTGTTCAGTATTGATGTCAACTCATAAGCTATCATAATGTTTCAGAGATTATAACAAACCATAAGTCCACATTAACCTCCTGGGCTGCATTTTGCATCTGAATATGAGACACAAAAATATTCTGGCAGTCTGTATCCTTGTTTTCTTGATTTGGGAAGTATACTCATAATGCATATAAGCAAAAGGGTCATTAATGGCTAGCTGCCATTTATCTAGTGGCTGCATTATTCCAGGTCCTTTCTATGTATTGTTTAATCCTTATAACAACCATCTTGTGAATTAATTGGACATTATCCCCATTTTACTAATAAGGCAACTGAGTTCCAGAGAACAGTTTTTGTAGTTTGTGGCCTTTGAGAATTGAGACTGGGCTCAGACCCAGGCTTGGACTCTTGAGCTGATGCTCTTTCTACTTCATGTCAACACCTGGTATCAACATGGGGCTCTAGTATGTGAATGTCCTGATGAAGAAATACTATCTCATTTCTGCTGATTTAGAAAAAGTTGATGGAGGAAGTTAGAATTTTGATAACTGCCTCAATGTTTGAAGACAATTTGATAATATAGTTAGGGGTGGAGGGGAAAGGGGGCTGGAAAATGAAAGGCCCAAAGCTGATTCTCCTGTTCAGACATGCTATATTTGACGCCCAGTTTTTTAGATGACTGACAGGAGATCTTACATAAGCATTCAGATTTCCCATTTCTTTGTATATAGGTGCAAATCTTCTAGAGGAGGAAGTGTACTTTTTAGAACTAATGACATTTATAGTAAATTCAGAACTCTTTTTTTTAATCCTTTCAAATCTCAGCCCAAATAATATACACTTGAGATTTCCCAGCTAATCTCTTTTTTCTCCACACTACTTATGTCCTCCACCCAAGTGTTTATTTTTAAATTGATTTACAAAATAAATACATTTTATTTAAGGTTCAGTGTAGTTATTCTGACTTGATTCGTTTCTTGCATTTGACTTGAGCCGCTCTTTTTGGTCCTATTTTATACATTCCTGGAAATATAGACTGTAATTATCTTTGTAAATGATAGTCAATTTCAGCTAAAATTACAATAAATATTTCTATAAATTTATAATTTTACAAATGGAGAAACTGTTAAGCCCTGTATTAGTGATCTATTGCTATGTGAAAAATTGCCCCAAAACTTAGCTGCTTAAAACAAGAAACATTTTTTAATCTCATGATTTCTGTGGCTCAGGAATTTAGGACCAGCTTAGCTTAGCGGGGTAATTCTGGCTCAGAGTCACTGATGAGTCGTAGTCGAGCTTTTGACCCCTGACTCAGTCATCTGAAAGCTTGACTGGGGCCAGAGGATCTGCTTCCAAGATTGTGTTCTCACATTGCTGTTGACAGGAGGCTCAGTTCCTTGCTGGCTGTTGACAGGAGGCTGCAGATCTTTCCTAAGGCTGCTTGAGTATCCTCACAACATGTCAGCTGGCTTCTTCCAGAGTAAGTGATGCAAGAGAGAGCAAGGAGGAAACCATTTGCCTTTTATGTCCTATTTTGAATATACACACTGTCACTTCTACATTTCATTTGTTATAAGTAAGTCGCTATGTTTAGCCCACACTCAAGGGAAGACAGTTAGACTCCACCTTTTGGGGTTTCAGATAAATTGTGGACATATTTTTAAAAAACCCGTAAATCCTTTTTCATATGAAGCCATTTTCTCAGCTGAAATTGATTGTCTCTGTTCCAGCACATGCTGTAGATTTTCTGACTTGTGTATTCACAGTATTTTCTGGAAATGCTCTGAAGAAAAGGTAGTGGTTTTTAAAATTTAAAACAAGTTTCCATAAATTACAGATTTTTTGTGCATTCCTTGAAGTTTTACATGTACTATCACATTAGCTTTAATACTAATGCAGTTGTAATGCTTTCATTTTTATTCTATTTTGTATATTCTTATATAATTTCATTCATACTTAATAGTTTTAATAGTTAATCTAAAATAGAACCAAACATTTCTGGGTAAGGTAATTTACCTTCCAAACTTTTAGAAGAAAAATGCTTGCTCAACCACTGTCTGAAGGCACATGTTTCAATTTCCATATAGTACAGTGACCTTTGGGTTGTGTGGCTTAGGTGAGTCTGTTAAGTTATATAAAAGTCCTTTGGGTGCTTTACAAACTTTTATCCTTGAGTAAAGTCCTAAGTAGATCCATTTTATTTCAAATCCCATTCTTTAGAAGGTATATATGGGACTTAATTGGTTTAGTCAGGAAACTTTTTCAGAACGTATCACAGTTAGGTTTATGTTTTGCCACTTTATGTCTTTAGATGTTAACCAGATCTTAACTTCATTACCCCTACCCCTAACAAGTATCAATTACCAGCTTGCTCTTTTCTTCTAGCCTTTTATTTTAACCTAATTTCAGATATACAGAAAAGTTGTAAGACTAGTACAAAGAATTCTCATGTAAACTTCACCACATTTAACCACATTTTACACACATTTGTTTTATCCTTTTTTCACTCTCTTTTTTAACTCCTGAACTGTTCAAGAGTAAGTTGCAGACATAGTACCCAACCCTTCAGTGTGCCTTTCCTAAAGACAAGGATATTCTTTTACTAACCACCTTATAATCATCAAATACTATTACTGTGTCTAATCTACAGGCCTTATTCATATTTCATCAATTGTCCCAATTGGCATATCCATGAATATCCTTTATAGCAACAAAAGAATAAAAATCCAGCACACAAAAACAAAGCAAAACAAAAAGCCAGCCATGAGGTGCATTCAGTTATATTTTTGTTTTTGTTTTTGGTTTTCTTTTGCCTTTAATTGGAATAATTCTTCAATCTTTGTCTTTAAAACAGTGACATTTTTGAAGAATAGAGGCCAGATTTATTTTTATTTTTTAATAGAATGTCTCTCATTTGAGGTTAACGTGGTCAGGATTAGATACATTTTAGGCATTTTGGGCAGGAATACCATAGATGTGATGATATGTTTTTCTCAATGCTTCATGTAAAGAGGCGAATGATGTTGATTTGTTTCATTATTGGTGATGTTAACTGATGTTAACTTTGACCGCTTAGTTAATATGGGTTCTTCCTGGTTTCTCCACTGTAAAGTTACTATTTTTCCTTTGTAAGTAGTATCTTCTACTTTGAGACTATGTAAATACCTGGTTACTCCTCAAACTTTCACCCACTAGTTTTATTATAGGATCCATTGATGATTCTTTCTTTAATCAATTATTGTCATGATTGTTGCCACATGAAGATTGTCTAATTTCCTCATTCCTTTTACATTTATTAGTTGGCTTTCCCCTCATTAACGTGTTAATTAATATCTCTATGATCTCATGAATTCTGTTATTCAATGGTTTATAATTCTTTACTGTCTTTTTTTTTTTTTAATTCAAATTGTCCCAGATTTGACCAATGGGAACCTTTTCAAGCTGGCTTTGTGTCTTTCTGACATGTCCCCATCATTCTTTGATACTTCCTTATTTTCTGGTATAACAAGATAGTCAGCTTCATCTCATGTTTTCCCAGCCCCTGCCCTGGAATCAGCTATTTCTCCAAGAAACACTTGATAGAAAATTGTATTTAGAAACAACTTCTCAGTGCTAGGTGTGCTCACAGCTACTGGGGTATCATTGCTTCTAGGGACTTTTAGCAAATAGATACCAAGGGGCATGTGTGTATGTGTCTGTGTGTGTATCCCACACACTTCTGTATTTTTGTTTATCTATTATATATTAAAAACCATGTTCACACTGACAACTTCAGTTCCGACCCTACACTACAGGGTTTATTCTGTCCATTCCCCTTTTCATGTCTGTAACTCCTTTCTCCAACAGTGAGAGCCTGGTTCCTTTTACTGACAACATATTTACTTATTTGCATACTCCTAATGTTTGGAGAAAGCAGGTTCAAAATTGCTAACCTGGCAGGGCACAGCAGGTCAGACTTGTAATCCTAGCACTCTGGGAGGCTGAAGTGGGAGGATCGCTTGAGTTTAGGAGTTTGAGACCAGCCTGAGCAAGAGCAAGACCCTGTCTTTACAAAAAATAGAAAAATTAGCTGGGCGTGGTGGGATACGCCTGTAGTCCCAGCTACTCGGGAGGCTGAGGCAGGGGGATTGCTGGAGCCCAGGAGTTTGAGGTTGCGGTGAGCTATGATGACGCCACTGCACTCTAGCCAGGGTGACAGAGCCAGACTCTGTCTCAAAAAAAAAAAAAAAAATTTGCTAAGCCATACCTCTGTGAAAAAGAAAAGAAATCCACTAACTAGAATTCACCATTTTTTAAAATGTTAGCTTAAGGGCCTATAATACAAATACTGTGTTCAAAATTATAGGAGTTCATTATTAACCCTCACCCCCTCCCGGCTTTCTTCAGTGTGGTTATGTTATTTATTTGAAATAAAATTTGGTTAATTTGATTCTATTTGTGCTTTATATTAGGCTCCCCTCCCTCCCTTTTTGATGATTTTATTTATTGTCCTTTTTTCAGTATGTGAAATGTTAACGTTTCCAAAAGTCAGAAAGGTATTCTCAGAGAGGTGTCATTCCCATTTCTTCTGTCCTTTCTACTCTGTTTCCTACCCACCCCCCCAGTTGATAATCTATTTATCAATCAAATCTATTTATCAGTCAAGAAGCTATGACCTTCTTGTACGTGTAGCTTTAGTAGAGAATAGCAAATTGTTTTCTAAAGTGGTTAAACCAATTAAATATTTCTATTTATTTTTGAGCCCTTATATTAATAGCATGAGCATCATTTATGTCATGCCTGCTAATGCTCATACTGCAGTTTTCAGTAAAACTAAAGTCCTGGAGATGAGAGGCAGCCTAATGAAGAAATACTCTTTGTAACATCTCATCTAACATCAACTCATTACCTTTTTTTTTTTTAAATCACTTTGGAAGGAAATAATATGTGAACATGGGACAAAATTTAAAAATACAGAAGATTACACAGTGGAAATTTTCTCTGTCTCATCCTTACTCCACAGACATCCAGTTCCATCTCCTGGAAACAGCCACTGTTACCATTGGTTAATTAATTTGTTCAACAGATATTTATTGAGTGCCTCTTAAATGCCAAGCACTGTTCTAGTGTTTTGGGGATGCAGGGGTGAACAGTATAGGCCAAGATCTGCCTTAATGGAGCTTCCATTATATTGGGGGAGATTAAAAATAATAGTTTCTTGTATGTCTGTTCAAAAATATTCTACAAATGTATGGCATGTTTTAATGTTCATTCTTAAACACTTACTGTACTACGTCTCGCTTTTTCTCATCTTGGAGGCGGTTCCATATCAGCACATTAATGTGGACAGAGTACCATGTCATGGTTTTCTTAATATAAGCTTGTCCCAAAATAAGCTAATTTGGATTATAAGAATTTAATTTTAGTGGTTTTATTTGACACCCCTAATTTGGCTTATCAGCACCTCACTTCATGAGCACCATCATTACTAGGCATTTCCTGGCTTGCATCAAAAGCACCACTATGAAGCCATCTTTGCAGTTATGTAATTGGTGGGTTGGTGAAGTTCTCTCTGACACTTAATTTGTTGTTTTGAAGTAGTAATAATTTTGTGTACATTTGCATTGTTTTCAATGATTTCTTTGGTCTCTTTACTGTTCTATCACCCCTTGATTAAAGGTTTAACTACCTAAACATTAAAATATGTATAATTTTGTTAACTACTGAAGTAATTGTGTACCATTTATTTCATTGGTAATTGATTTCTTTTGATATGGAGAAATCACCCAATGACAGTTTGTTAAGGAAGGGTTAATTCTCCCAAGGGGGGATAATTGTGTCCTATTACCTTTCTGCCTCTCTCTTGTTAGTGTTTCTCTAGGACCTTCAATTAATTCTTAAACTGCCTCCACTTATTTGTCAGTGCTTGAGAAACTTCTGAAGTCCCTTACACTTTTTGTTTCAGGCTTGATTACAGCAAGGAGCATATAGTCATTAAGTGGAGTGGTGAGTAGCTCCCGCTATTTCTAACTTCTTCCATATAAAGAGTTGAATTCACATAAGTTGAATTAGAGTATGGTGTGACTCCTTTATGGTAAGAATTGACCTAATTCAGTTGGATTTGGGGAGGAGATGCCCAGGCAGTTTCTCTCTCATTCATGCAAACATGAGTTGACCTCTTGCTAGGTTATATTAGGCTGTGTGGGTACAAAGGAGAATAATTTATGGTTCCTGGCCAGAAATAATTTGTAATCTAGTGGGAGAGGCACATTTAAAGGTAGATGTTTGTAATGTGAAATGGTAAGAGTTGTGATAGAAATATATCCTGAAAACTATTAGCTTAGAATTTATATGCCATGAATACTTATCTGTCTGTCTGATACTTCTGTGGAGATATATAATAAGCTCTGGTATTCAGGGAATGCTTCCTGGTAAAGATGACACCTCACTAGACTTAAAGAATAAGGCTTTACCTATGCAGACGTCAAAGGTATTATGTATTTTAGGCAGAGAGATGGCAAGGTATGTAAGGGTAAGTAACCATAAGTAGTTGTATGTTTGCAGGATGAGAAAGTGAGAGGTACAGTATCGTCAGAGAGGAGGCTAGGGTGGTAAGCAAGAGTCAGTTCGAGGAGGGCCACATATGCCCTGTCAGTGAACTTGTACACTGGCCTGATAATACAATCAGTAATAACTACCACTTGTTAAACACTTAACTGTATGCCAGGAACTACTATATTAAGTGCTTTATAGTTGTTCTCTCATTTAATCCTCTGGGACATTCACAAGTGAAAATTTGTAGGTGCACATAAGTTGAATAACTTGTTCAAGCCCATGTCTAATGAGTGTAGAGAGTGGATTTCCAAGTACAGAGGTTTGTCTGACTCCAGAGCCTTTTAATTGGAGAAGCATTAGAAAAATGTTAAGTGGGAGAATAGCATGATTATATTTTCATTTTGGATTGATTATTCTGCAGGCAAAATGGTGATGGAATTGAGAGGGACAAAGTGGGAGCAGGGGGATAGTTGGGAAGCTGTTGGAGTAGTCCAGTTGAGAGATGATTGAAACCTGAACAAGAATAGAAGGTATTAGATAGGCATAGAAGTGATGAATTGGAGGAATATTTAGGAGGTGAAATTAGAAGATCTAGCTAATTGATTAAGATATGTTGGGGTCAGGGAGAGGAAGAGAGACAGGGTTTTAGCTTGGATTACTGTGTGGTGTTACCACATATTAAGATAAAGAACACTGGAGGCAAATATGCATTAAGAGATTAGTTTGGTGTTGGGTAGTTGATTTGAGGTGCCAGTGGGGACGTGCAGGGGAATCATACTGCAGGCATATGAATCTGTATATATGAATCTGAAATTCAGAAGAAAGTCTGGGTTAGAGATAGAAATTTGGAAGTTATTAGGTGGCAGGTGGAACCAGGAGGAAAGGTAAATAAACTCACCTGAAAGTCATAACCCTGGGAAGCACGACTCTGAAGGAGGCAGTAGTGAAAGAAGACATACAGAGGTAAAAGAAAGACCAGGACAGGGGAGTGTCACTGAGGCCAAGGGAATAGAGAGTTTCAAGAAGGCCATGCTCAACAGTGGTATGTGCTGCAGAGAGATCCAGGAAGGTAAGGACTGAAAAGTGACTTTCAGTTAAGAAGTCATTGATAACCTTGGTAAGAGCAATTTCAGTGTGGTGGGCTGATTATGAAACTTCAGTGGATTCAGGAATGAATTGGAGGTTGGAAAGAGGAGGCCAACTTCTATGAAAAGTTTGAATAAAAACTGGAAAAGGGATTAAAATGTATGTGTGGAGCACAGGGTTGAACAGTTGGCTCTAAACTCTGCATACTCTCAACCTTGGGAAAGCTGGTTTGGGCTCAGTCCAACCAGTTGAATGTCCTTGAAACTTTTGGGGAATGTAGAATAAACTCATGAGAATTGAGGTCAGATGCCTCCTCTGTAGCCTCCAGGTGACTCCTTCTATTCTAGAATGGAGTATAATTTGTTGTCAATGCAATATACATGTCAGAAAATCATCACCTAAGTCCCTCATCCTAAATTATATTTTGGCCAAAAAAAAAAAAGAAAGAAAGAAAAAAAAGTGATGCGGGAGATTGGAGGAGGAAACCGTGGGGAGGAAAATGATTGCATAGAGTGACTGTTACATGTTAGGCACTGTGCTATGTCTTTCATGTATTTTACTTCATATTATTTTATTTTATCCCCACCCTATGGGGGCAGTGGGTTATGCCCGTTTTCTAAATGAGGAAGCTGAGATGCTGTATCTCTCCTTATCCTATCCCAGGTTCTGCCACTGAATGGCTGTGACCTTGGACAAGTCTCTCAGTTTTGTCTTCTTTAAAAAGCCCTGGTTGTGATGCTTAAGTTCTTTCCAGCTCTAGGTTCTAGAAATCTGTGAATATTTACTAATAGTGTTCTTATTTGGGCATGAAAAAAGCCTGTTCAGGGAACTTTCCTCCTCTCAGTGAATTAATAACTTAATAGTAAACTGCCAGGTTGTCTAGACTAAATAATTTATTTTCCCATCACAAAGTGGGTACCCATTATGTATGTGGCCTTAGAAGGCTACTGTAAAATAAATCAAGTAAATAGGCTTGGTGACAGGCTCTCCATCAGTTGTTACTGGCCCTGGGTGCATGGGCAAATAGCTACCTGCAAGATTGTGTGATGATTTTAAAGTGTGTTATAGGTTAAGTGCTAAGTATTTTTATTAATTTAGGAAGTACTTTGGCATGTGGCCTTTAAAAATTACGTTATTATATTATCATAAATCTTGATTAAGGCAACAAAACATATTTACTATGGCCAACTTCACAGCTGGGGTGAAATATTTTATAGCGTGTATAATGAGCCACTAGATGATGATGATTCTCTGTTCACATCTGAAAAATGAGAGTTGGGAAATGAATTAGAAGCTTTAAAGGTCTATTTAATTGTGAAAATTAATTTCAAGGAATAGTGTCATGTGCTTAGTGAGTACTTAATAATTGAAGAGGAGAAGGAAAAAAGGGAAATTATGAGGCTTTGAAACGCGAGTCCATTTTGGAAAAAGTTTAGAATAAAAATACAATGCTAATGTGACTATCAAAAACATGCTTTACATCATGATGTAAAAAGAAACAAAATTAGCAAATACTAAGCATTTTAAGATGAAATACTCTCCCAAATTGGAATCCATGTATTCTAAATATGGTAATCCTGGAAAGCAGAGGTTCTTATTGCACATGCAGTCTCCCTCAGAGGGCATTATGAAAATTTATGGGAGCATTTTTGTCTCACAGCTGGTGTATTTTTATTTATTTTTATTTTTTAAAATTCTAATTTTTTTTTACAGACGGGGGTCCAACTATGTTGCTCAGGCTGGTGTCGAACTCCTGGGCTCAAGTGATCCTCCCACCTCAGCCTCCTGAGTAGCTGGGACTACGGGCACATGCTACCATGACTGGTTTGCTAGTGTATTTTTAAGAAGTGTTTAGTAAGTTATATATCTCTGAATTTTATTTCAGAACAGTAGTGGAGGTATAGCAAAAACTTTTTTTAATGAAAACTGGGCGTTGGGTCTGATAGGGTTGATGGCCATTATATTAGTTTTCTACTGATGTGTAACAAAATTACCACAGATTTACAGCTTAAAACAACATGAATTTCTTATCTCCCAGTTTCTGTAGGTCAGAAGTCCAGGCAGAGCACAACTGGGTTCTCTGCCCAGAGTCTTACTAGGCTGAATTCAAGGTGTTGGCAGGGCTGTGATCTCATCTGAGGCTCAGAATCCTCTATCAAGCTCACTGGTTGTTGGCAGAATTTGATTAGTTGTGATCATACCACTGAGGGTCCCCATTTTCTTGCTGGATCTCAGCTGGGGTCACTCTCAGCTCCTAGAGGCCACCCCCAGGTCCTAGCCAATGAGCCTCTCACAACATGGCCGCTTGCTTCTTCAAGGCCAGCAGGAGAATCTCTCTCCAGTCGGCAATGAGAGTCTTAAGTAAAGTGACTGGTGTGACTACCCCATCATATTTCCAGATCCTGCCCACACTCAAGGGGAGGGGATTACACAGGCGGGTACACCAGGGGGCAGGAATCTTGGGGGCCATCTTACGTTTCTGCCTGTTACAGCCACACATCTTCATACCTATAACTCTTAACTGTCAGTGGAGTTCAGTTATTTTAAAAGGACCACAATAGCTACTTTAAGCATTCACACAGGTATTGAGTACCTACTCTATACCAGGTACTTTTCTAGGCACTGAGGTGAATAGGGTAGAGACCTTGCTCTCATGGAGGTTATCTTCTAGGGATAAGAGTGGTGAAGAAAATTAAATGGAGTAGAGAATTAGAAGTGGGATGGGGGTGGATGTTCTTTTAGGTAGGGTGGTCAGGGAGCAGAGACCTGAATGGTGAGTAGCCAGTAGCGTGGAGCTTTGGGAACAAAACATTCCGGTAGAGGGATGGTAATTAGAAGGACCATGAGTCAGGAATAAGCTTTGACTGTGTTTAAGGAATAGTAAGGCCAGTGTGGCTAGAGCAGAATGTGTGAAGAGAGGAGGAATAGGAGATGAGTTCAGGTAGGTAGTTGGGTGACAGCTCATAGCCCTGTAGGCCTTGGTAAAAAGTATGATTTTTTTTTTTTTGTTGTTGAGACAGGGTCTCACTTTGTTGCCTGGGATAGAGTGCAGTGGCATCCTCATAGCTCACTGCAACCTCATACTCCTGGGCTCAAGTGATCCTCCCGCCTCAGCCCCCCAAGTAGCTGGGACTATAGATGCATACCACTGTGCCTGGCTAATTTTTCTATTTTTTGTAGAGATGGGGTCTCACTCTTGCTCAGGCTGGTCTTGAACTCCTGACCTCAAGCGATCCTCCCTCCTCGGCCTCCCAAAGTGCTAAGATTACAGGCATGAGCCACCATGCCCAGCCAAGAGTATGATTTTTGTTCAAAGTGAGATAGGAAGGCATTGAAGGGTTTTAAGCAATGGAGTGACTGATTTGATTTACATTTTCAAGAGATTTGTGTAGAGAAATGGCCTGTAAAGGAAGGAAATGTATAAATACAAAGAGAAGCAATCTATAAAGGAAAAGAACAGAGTCTTATGAGTGTAGATGAGAAAGGGACTCTGGCTAGACTGGGGTCAAGGAAGGCTGCCTGAGCAAAAGGCACCTGAGTTGCACCTAAAGGATGGAAGGTGAAGAGAGGAAAGGTGATTCCAGCAAGGCCCTGTGGCATAAGGGAGTATGTCAAGGGCTAGGAAACCTTAGGGGAAATGCCTGGAGTTAGGCAGGGGCCAGATTCCACAGGCCCTGAAAGCCCTGTTAAATGATTTTTTTTCTGTTGTCTTTTATGTTAAGAGCCTTGGGAAGCCACTGAAGGGTTTGAGTAGGGGTGGGAGTCGTGGAAGAAGTTGTTGAAGGAAATGGTTCGTAGTCAGTTTTATAATTTGACAAATTCTTTCTGGCTGCTGCATGGAGGACAGTTTGAAGGGAAGTCTGAGTAGAAGCTGGGAGATCAGTTAGGAGCTATGTGGTGGTCCAAGTGAGAGGTGAAGGGTGGAGTGGACTAAAATGGTAGCATGGAAGTTGCAAAGAAGTAAATCAACTTGAGAGCTATTTTAGGAGGTAAAATCAAAAGACTTGCTGTTGGATTAGATTGTGAGGTGAGGTAGAGGGAGGTGTCATTCTGGCTCCCACATCTGGATTCACTGAGCTAGGGAACATTGCCTGAAGACAGACTTTTACTAGGGAGGGGCATAGAACATATGAATTGAGTTTTGAGGTACCTTTGAGAAAACCAAGTCAAGACGTAAAGTAAACAGTGGTATATAGGAGTCTGGAATTCGGTAAAGAGGTCTCTTAATATGTGTATGGCCTCTTTTGTTAATTTTGAGGATTTACATAGGCTAGACACTATAAAGTGCTGGGGATATAAGGATGAGTAACTTTCATTCAGCGTTCAGCATTTGTTGAATGCCTACAGGCCCCACCCGAGTCATGGTTATTGCTCTCTGGGAGCTTACTTACCAGCTAGACAGGTCAATAACAAAATCTCAATAAGGCATGATGGGGCCAGTGATGGAGGGAACAGAAGCTGATTCAAGGGCATATAAATGGAACACCTGACCTAGATTGGCAGCATCAGTGAATGCTCTTGCTGAAGGGCATAAAGCCTGTTCTGAGCCTTGAAAGAGGCAGAATTTAGCCAGACAAAGGGAATACGAGAAGTTCTAATAGTAAAAGGCCTGGAGGTATGAGAGGAGACGTGCCAACTCAGAAAAGCCAGAAGCTATATATCCCTGCCTTTCACTATAGGCTAAATAAGTGAGAAGGCGGTTCACTAACAAAGTTTGTGCTTCAGTTGGATGTTTTTATGTTGGTGAGGATTGTGGCGGGACTCTAACCGTTTGGAAGGAAAAGAGAAGAACATTCATAGCTAGCAGGGACTTTTAGCCCTTTCTTGTAATTTACAGATGAGGTCACTAAAAGCCAAAGTGGAGAGCTAACTTGCTGATAGGAGAGGCAAGGCCCAAGTCTCCCAGAGTCCAGGCTAGGGTCCTGTACTGCTACAGAAACATCAGTGTTCCTTAACCGTATATTCCCATGCTCTCTCTGACGTATTTATATGGAAAGAGAATGCCCTGGAAATACCCAGAGTGCTGCCATTGAGTAATGCAGGTCTCCATATGGGTTGTTTTTTTTGGAGCTGACGGCCTAATGTTACTTCCGTATGTTAAAATGGACCTGTTCTTTAATGGGTCTGTCCCCTTGGATTTAAACAGAGCATTCTCTCTGAAATGCTGCTGTTTGTACCCTCGCTGCATTTTTCTTTCTACCTACTTGTATCTTTGTCCTTTTCGTCATCGTATGCTAGTAGTGAATAATAATAGTAGTAGTAGCTGTTCTAGTGATAGTAGTGGTAAATATTTATTGAGCATTTATTATATACCAGGTACCATAGTAATTGCTTTACTTTATATCATTTAATTCTACCAATAGCCCTCTGAGCTAGCATTTTAATATTACCCACATTTTACAGAAGAGAAAACTGAGGCTTAGAAAGAGGTTAAAAAAAATCTATCAAAAGTTGCATAGTAGTAAATGGTGGTGCCAAGATTTGAAATCAGGCAGTGTGACTTTGGATACTCTTTACTGCCTTTCCTAAAACAATCTCTGAAGCAGTGCAGTCCGACAGAAATACAATGTGAGCTACAAATGCAAGCCGTGTACGTAATTTAACATTTTCTAATAGCCACACTGAAGAAAAAAGTAAGAAGAACCAGGTAAAATTAATTTGATATATTTTATGGAGGCTAATATATCTAAAATATTATCATTTCAGCATCTCAATAAAAAATAAATGAGATATTTTACTAAGTCTTTGAAATACAATGTATATTTTGCATTTATAGCACATCTCAATTTGGACTAGTCACATTTCAAGTGCTCAGTAGCCACATATGGCGTGTGGCCACAGTTGTGGCCATTGCAGTTCCAAAGGGACAAGAGAATTTATGAAAAGTCTGACTCTGCATTCTACTGCTTAGTGAGCCAGAGAGGGCAAAACCCTGCTGAAAATTAGAAGATGAGGCAATTGAAGACAGAGTAGTAATTCTAGGGTCTGATCCAGTGACACCACCCCTGCCCCAGGTCCCCTCAGCTCTGACTTGAAGGGAGTTGGGGGTGGGGAGAGTGTGGAGGGTGGAGAAGAGTTTGCTCTCCTATTGCCCTGAAGCTGGTAAGATTATCTTTTTTCTTCCCAAATTGAGACTGCATTTCACCAGATTGTTACTCATCATGGTTAGTTTCCATGGTACTCCATTTACAAGGAACCTTGGAAATAAATAGGCATTTGTGGGCTGGCCACCAGATTTTGCAACATTGTTTGTATAGAAAAGACTTCAGAATTCTAAGGCTTTTAAATAATTTGGTTTTGGAATGTCATCTTTTGTTAATTGTGGAGAGTGAGGTCAGAGAAGGAATCATAGTTATTTGCTTTATGTTCTCTAAATTACAGCACCTTTGAACTTTGTTAGTTGGTGTTTGGGGTAATGCTATTACCTGCTTTCTTCCTCTGTGGCTAGGGTGAGCTTGGCTCAGAGTAAGCCTTCACCAGTTGTTGAATTGAATATTAGTTGAAAAACAGGTATTACTGGAACTCAGCTATATGAATCGTTTCCTTCATGAACTTCTATTCTTAAACACTTGCTTCCCATAGGTCCTACCCGTTATAAAACGCAATACAGGCTTATCCTAACAAACTAAATAAAATAGAAGTATAGAAAGAACAGAGTGTCCTATCCTTTCTGTGTTCTGAAAATGCAAACTTGCACATTGTCTAAAAACACCTGAACATGAGTTTTATATTTTTGTGAATGGAAAAATAGAATAGTGATAGATCAAAGATTTTAAGGGAGTGTTGACTCTCAGGATCATACTGTTGTTAAGGTTTATTTATATTCCATTGAAAGTATTTGTATTGATAGAATTGACAGTTGGAAAAGACCCTAAATTGCTAGAGACTTTGAGAGAATACCAAGAAAGGTGCTGCATAATAAAGTGGTTATGTAAGTTGAAAAATATTTGGAAAAAAATGAGAAACATGGGAAGTGTGATAAGGGAGTAAAGTGGTTAGTAAAGTAGTAATTAGGAAAACAAATACTTAGTGAATATTAGAGGAAAGGAGAGCATCTTAATGAAAATATTTGATTATAAATAGTTGAGAAATTTTTTAGGTGGGCACATATATTTTTGTAATTGATTCCTGAGACTGACATGGAGTCCCACATTAGTGTTCAATGTAATATTTGTTTATTACATCCTTGTGAGATACCAGGAAGAAAGACCTAGTCATTGCCTACCAGGATTTGGACACAGATTTAGCTAATTCTGAAAAGTCTTTTGTTAATTAAAATTCTATCTGTATCAATGTTCACTCATTTCTCATTGTTTTGCTTCTTGGTACAAGTCAGGTCATCAGTATCTTTTTTTTTAAAAAAATGCACCTTTTTATAAAGATAAATATCTCATCATCTCTTTTAATAATTTCCACTGTTTAAGTTTTTTTTGAAATGTCATTTATATAAAAGATAAATCCATTCTTGTTTTAAGAGAAGCAAACACTTCAGGAATACATTGAGTTTAAACATAAAACTTTTCATTCATTCCCTATCTTCCCACATTGCTACTCCCCTCCCCAGAGGTTAGTGCTGTTAACAGTGCAGTGTGTGTGCTTGCAGTCTTTTTTTGTTTTTTTAATGTCCATATTTACTTAATTAGTTCAATAAATATTTAGGTGCCTTCTAGATACCAGGCACATACATATACATATGTATTTAGATACACAAATATACATACATATATATTTTTTCATAAATGGGTCCTATTTTACTGAGGCCTGCTCATGTGTGTGCTTTGGAGTTCAGGTCAGACGTACAGATCTATTCTGTTCTTATTAATGGCTGCATTGTACAGATGCATTATAATTTATTTGCCACTCATCATATTGATGGACATTTAGTCCCCCCAGCTTTTTGCAGCTACAAGCAATGCTGTAATTGCTAACCATATATATTTCTAGAAACACAATTGCTGGGCTATAGGAAATATATATTTAAAATTTTGATTCACATTCTGCTGAACTGACCTCCAAAAGGGCAGAACCAGTTTATACTTCCAACAGTATATGAGAACATTGTTTCCTATAATATGGTTTAGTTATAGAGTTTTAGAACTTGAAGGACCTCAGAATGTAGCCCACCCCCACACCCCTTTTTCAAGGGAGAAACTAAGTCTTCCTGGACTTAAAATGATTTGCCCAGGTGTTTAGCCCAGCAGAACAATGAGCACTTCCCTAGTTCTGATCATTGTTCCCTTGAAGGCATCTTAGTTTACACACATTTTATTTTGTAAGGTCGACCACAGTATTTATCTGTTTCTGTCCCTTTGTTCATACTAAAAACAAACTTCCTTTTCAGTTTCACATTTTCTGTTAGTGCTGCTGAGTCCCCTGCCCTTGCCATGTTGTCTGCATGGAACATCTTTCATTTAATATCCTTAGAAAGCCACCTTTTTCCATTATTTAAACCCTACCCAATCCTCAGGGTGTATGGTTTACTTTCGATTTATCCTCAGGTACAACAAAGAGAGTGTTTCATGAATCTTGTTTCATCAGCAGCAGCTGATTCCACCCTCTTTGCCAAGTAAACCATAAGCTGCTTCATGTTCATAAGCTTAGAGAAGGAAATGGACTGCAGGCTTTTGTCTGTTACAGCACTTCTGCTACACTTGAATGTTTCTCTTTTGTCAAATAACGTGATGCTCTTTCAACTAATGAAATCTAACTTAACATTTAAAAAATGTATTAACCACAATTTATTTTTTCTCTTAGAAATGACCTTCAGAAAATATTCTGCTTATAAAGTATAAATAGGTTCTCTTCTTGTGTCAATATATTTATTCCTTAAGTACCTGCACTGTGGGCTTTTCTTATAAAGGTATGGTCCCAGTATCTTCTTTTGATGAACTATGAGAATTTGTGCCAGTGACATCCCATGTGGGTGCTGTAGCTGAGCTGGTCACATATCAAGATTATGACTTTAGGTAAAGAATCAACTGATGAAATTCTAAGGAACAGAGATCAGCCTTAATGCGTATTTCAACCATGATAAAAAAAAGAGAATTCAATATTAGATGTAAATTAAATTTGGTCCATGAATGTTGTTCAAAACTGAGGATAGCAGTCTAATCATAAGCTCATCAATTATTCATTAGTGTCTTGGGGGTATTAGTGCACAGAATACAAAAGACCCATCCACTACCCTTTAGAGTTTTTGTTCTAAAACAGAAAGAAAAAAATACATATTCTCTCTTTTTTATGGGTTTTATTCTCCCACAGTATAGGTGAAGTGCATATGTGTATCAGAAGAAGGTGAAAGGTAGTCCACATATTTGCCTATTCATAGGAGATTTGTGGAAGTTTGGTGGTAAGATTAAGTTTAAAACATGAAAGGGTAAGTTTATTTTCCTAATCTTAGGAGAAATGGACTTCTTGACTTAAATTCTTTTTGCCTAGTTTTTTTGTCCTAAAATGGAAGTTATTGGCTTGACTTGTGCCTGATCATTCATTCCCTTATTTTATATACACACTATAGATTTTGATTGTGAAGGATTCTTGGTCAATTCAGAGGCTCCTTAGCTGAACCAGTCAATGTTTGTAGTCTTGGACAGTAACTTTTAGACTACATAGGGATAATTATCTCTGAGTTTTATTCTTTTTTTCATTACAGTAGAGAATGGTATGTTGGAGTTAGAATAAAGATGCTCATAAAACTAAAGGGGAAGAGATTAAATAGGAGGGGAAAAAAAGAAGAAAGACTAGTATAATTTGTGGATATTTCCTTTAGATTATGTTCTAGAATGGCACAATTAAACTTATAAATCAAGATTTTAGGTTGTACTAATTTCTCAGAATGGGTCTTTTTTTATTTTACAATTTCACAGAAAATAGCAAGGATATCAAGGTTTAACAAACTGTAGTCAAAGTATGCACAGTAGAACATTTTTATAACATTCTACAAATGAAAAGCCAATTTCTTTTACAAAGACAGTAATGCAAATGTTCACAGTAGCTTTGCTACGAAGAAATTAAATTGCTGCAATTGATGATTCTACTCTTTTAATGGGACTTCATGCTATAATAACCTTTATTAATTAGGAAAATATCATATAATTTAAGTCTGGGCAAGAATATTGCAGACCCATAAGTTGCCACTGAAGAAATTAAACAGAAATGGCTTGTCCTGTATTTTCAAATATTATTACAACTAATAACCTCTGCACTCATCATGACTTTTTCATTGTTTTTTGGCTCTAGGTTCATATATTTTTATGCTCTCAGCATATAGTTCATACAGTTTTCAATGGGCTTGGGACCAATAAAGCTGAGAGTATGACAAAGGATAGTTATGTAATCTCTGAGATATATGGGAATCTGTGACTTGTCATTCCCAAAAGTCATCCCATTTTATGGAATATTGCCTTATAGGGAGTCACATAGTAGAGCATGAGAGCTGAGGGATTGGGGAAGGTTGGTGGCTGGATGAGGTAGGTCTTTGGTAAACATTCCGAATTTAAGCCGTGAAAATGTGGTGATAGGTTTTTGCACCTGATCCTTTTGGGAAGCATAAGCTGAAGAAGGTACTTCATAGGGAAGAAAGAAGAAGTGTTACGAAGAGCAGCGGGGTTTCAGCCTAGGTCTAGTTGCTCATCACTCAAAGATCCAATTATTGAGATAACCGGGATTGCCAAGAAGAAAGGAATTTTTTAAAAGATCCAATTATTGAGACAACGAGGATTGCCAAGAAGAAAGGAATTTTTTAATAGGAAAGATGTCTTGTGGGGAGAATGGGGAAGCTGCCTCAAATCTGTCTCTCCAACTAAAGGAGATTGTGGGCTTTTAAAGGAGGGCCATGTGCCTTGGGGCAGGTCGTGGTGTAACTGACAAGGGGCTGCATGCATTGTGGGTAGATTGTGGGGGATGGTGAGTCTTGGCATCAGGAAGTCTGCCCAGGGCCTTCAGAAACTCAACTCCTTTGTCTTGCAAAAAATCCACCATTTCTGGGCAACAACTCAAAAGGTCAAGTAGTTAGTTAAAGGGGAGGATTATAAAAAAACATATAGGAGTCATTGAAATTTGTTCATGGAGCTTGTTACAGAAGCAAGCTTCAGTATTTGGGGGAACTTTAAAACATAATAGAATGAAGCTCACTTGGATCATTTGATACTTATTATATTTTGTTGGAAGATACCTGATGATACCTGATTTGAATGCTTTTGTTTGTTTGCACGTATTTGGGAAAAGTTGTTTTAGTTAGAGATTGGATCCAGAGAGACTGAAGAAGGCTTGAATTGAATAGAAGATAAAAATAATACTGCAGATTATAAATTGGGCCTTTTTTTCCTTTTTGCCTTGGGAGTCTTAGACATGCTGTGATTGAATAATAAAGGAGTAGCTTCTTCCAGCCACCACAGAATTAGTTATCATTGCCATAGTGAGCCTGGAGCTTTGTATAGTCTAGAAGAACACTTCTCAAAAGATGGCTCAAGGCTGCTGGTCCAAAAAATATTGGCAAATAACAGGCGATCTCGTAGTCTTTCATTTATATATATCTTTTGGCAACTTAATAATAACCAAGCAAGTGGATCATTAAGAGTATGCAAAATGTGTCATAATAAACCCATTTTAGCATAATACTAGAATATATAAAGGATTCTGATTTAGTGCTCTAAGAAGTCTGGATACCATGCAATGTGTAGCAACATAGCAAAGCTCCTGTCCCACTTATGAACATGCATAAGTTAGAATTATTTTATGGTTTGGAAAGATACTTATCATCAATATATGTTGAATTGAGCTTTTCAGATGTTTCTATTCTTGTTTTTTTCATCATTAAATTACTGTTTATCCTTATTATTATCACTTAAATTTGTTATAGGTTATTTAGTTAACCCTGTAGTATATATTGATGCATATTTGTATCAACAGTATTCTTGTTCTGTAATTTTTCAGTAACTAGACTTTACATTGCAGTTCATGTATGAATTATTCTGCCCATATTAACAAAGTGAATGTACTTGTAATCCCCTAAAGGAGGATTAAAAATGATACTTTATTCTCATTACCCATGGCATATTTTACCTGGTCTGAGTAGGGTATGTTAAAGTTTGAGAACTGCTGGTCTGAGGAGTTGGTGGGTCTACAAGTCAGAGTCAGAATCATTTCTGATTTCTTACATGTCACTCCAGCGTGGTTCTTATAAGTTCAGGACCTTAACAGACCTTGGTTTGAACCTGCTATTTATTGGCTATTTCCTTGGACAAGTTACCTAATCTTACCTGTGTCTCAATTTCCTATCTATGACATGAGAATTTAAAAAATATCTACCTAATTCGGTTTTTAAAATAGTAAACAAGTGCTTTCTGTGTTTTTACTGTAAAATGCTTAATTTATTACCAGATTGTAGTTTTTTTAAAGCTTGTTTTTGGGTTAAAATGTCCAAAAAAATTTAATTTATTCAACAAATATTTTACTACCTTTTGTTAATTATAGTGTATATTTCTAATAATCTTCTTGAGTATTTCACATATGGGGGTCACCTTCTTATAAAATCTGATTACTTGGAGTAGAGTTGTCTCATATTGGCCATTTCCTTTCTTCCTTTCTTTCTTTTCTTTTTTTATCCCAGCCTCTAGGACTGTGAGATCATATTGGCCATTTTCTTATTGTTTGCTTGTGGTGACAGTGTTACATTATCTTCAATCAGTGGTTTCCTCCCAGGAACCTTTTTAATTCACCTGTCATTTTGTGAATGATAATTTAATTAAAACTAGATAACATTTGGAAGATTCTCTTAAACAGGCACATGTAAACTTAATACTTCGCATAAGCAAGTAAGGACACTACCTTCAGCCCTGCCTCTTGGTGGAATTCCCATTCTTCTTTCAAGACCTTTATTTATCTTATGAGAGAAGCGACTGTTTCTGAAATGCAGATCATGAGAGGGAGGCAATGTTCATCTACATATTAAATATTAGTAAAGCTTAATTTTTTTCTCATTTTTCTAGGTTAAAAATAAATATCAACAGAAATGTTAATGTTTTTTCCCAAATTCCTATGGTTTGTATTTCACTTTGTGTGGGATGTGAGCACCCCATTTTGGAGAGCAAGCAGCCAATTATTTGAATATTAACTTTTACTCTGATAGAAGAATATAACTGATAATTTTCTGAATTCCTGTGCATTTAATATTCTATTTAGCAGTTTTGTAGTTGCCTTGATATGATACCTATGGAAGTATTTGACTTTCTAAAATCATAAAATCATGGCCTACTAGTTTTAGAATTGACATTATTTCTCATCTAGTTCTACCTTACTCAGTAGACCTTCTTCAAAGGTAGAGACTTTTGTTAATCTTTGTGTTTCTGTCACCTAGTGCTGGGCCTGTACTGTAGAGAGAGCTCAATAAATCTTTTATCAAATGAATTATATACAGATTCAGAACTAGTTTGTCCCTTGACAAAGAAGTAGAGAATCAGTGTGGTAATTGGTAAATGGAGTTATATGCACTCTCAGTAAAATAATCTTGTCAGATATTTTTATGATACAGTTCTTTAGTGTTCAAAGCTGAGCATATCTATAAACATTTATTTACAAACATATAAAATCGTAGAATGACAAGACTTTGGAGCTGGACTGGACATTCTGTCTTTCCCAGAAAAAAAGACATGTCAGGAGTCCTGTCCTGTGGACTCCAGTCATGTTTCTTACTGTAGCACTTTACTTGCTGGATGATATTGCCCTTCTGTAAAGTTTAGAGTTGGATTTGCAGAATGTCAGAATCAAGGTTACATCTAGTATTATGGTCAGTCTTCACCTTTTTATTTAGACTTCTGGATGGCAAAGGTAGAGCATATATCAAAGGAAGTGAAATATCCTTCCCGTGAGAAAGTAGAATGTGATTTTTTTTTTTGAGTGTTTAAGATGCAGACAGGACATCATTTATCTCCCCAAGCGAAATTAATTTGAAGTTTGAAGAATACTACTTCAAATTACACACCACATGGGTACCAAGAGCAGAAAGAAATTGCTAAACCATATGCTTGTAAATGCCATCTCTTTCCTCGAGAGAAAGGTCCTTTATATTTTGTAATTAAAGAGCAGAAGGTCTTTTTTCCCATAAAGGCTTTTCAGTCAGGAAATACGCCAGCCAGAGAAGGCTTCCCAGGGGAAATTCATACAGTGTTCAAGGACTCTTTGGCGTCTCTACCTTTGTGGAACTTTGCTCTTTGAATATTTCCCGATTAAACCCTGGAGAATAAACTTTAATTCTAAAAAATGTAGTTAGCCCTTGTTAAAGTAAAGTTCATAAACAGTTATGCTGTGAGCTTTAAGTAAGGAAATTGATATTTAGGTCAACTTGGTTTTTTTCTCCTTAAGAGGCAATTATAATTACAGCATTATGAACTACATATGGTACTCTCACTTCATTGGTGGACATTGTTTATTATTTTGGTTAGAATGAATAGTGTGGATTTCTTACTGCATAATAAACAGGCAGTAACCCTCAGAGTTTTAGTACTGCTGCTTTAGTCATTTTTTTATTTTTGATGCATTTTAATCCATGAAAGTTAACTAACCAAGACAAATAGTGTAGTTTCTATACAACCATCCCTGGTAAATAAATCCATATGAGGTCCCAGAACCCTCAACTAATAATTGTATATGGTACCATGAAAGGTACCATTTCCTGGCTGAGATATTCCTGTCCTCTGTTAAGTGTAAGTCCTTGTTCCCGCTGCCTTCGCAATCTTCTTCCTGCTACCTTGAAGGAACAGTTTGAGTAAATAGATTATGCTTGCTCTACCCTATGAAAATCAGCAAGCTTAGACTCCAGGACTGTCAACAGGAGCAAATCTCAGAACATTTTGTTTGCATCTGAGAAAATCTGCCTTAAGTGTATAAAAAGTCAGACTGAAAATTTCTTAGGTGAAGCTCTTTAGTTGGGATGTATCAGATAAAGTGTCCTAGTAGGCCATGCTACCCAGCTATCTGATATACTAGTCTTAGTGTAATGAAATTTTTTTTCTTCTGTCTTAATGTAATGAACTTTATGTCCTTGCCTGCAAGTTGTTAATGAATTTTTCTCTGTAGAGATAATATATAGTCCCTCTGCTTGCCATTTCTGTCTTAGTCACTAAATCAGGTACTACTGGTTATGGCAAATTAAAACACTTGTTCTATCATACACAAACTAATTTATTTTGTAATTTTATTGGCCAAACTTATTGAAATATTTGTTTATGGTTTTGCTACAAATAAAACATGATTATAACATTTTTAAACATTGCAGAAATATGTAGCGCACTATGTAAAATTCTCCCACAGCCCCAATCTATTGGGTTAACCCTGGTTAACAATTTGATATTTTTGTTTTTTCAGTGTTTATTTTTATATATTTTATTAAACAAAAGATTTTACTATATTACCATTTTGCCACTTGTCTTTTGCATATAAATACATATTTTAAAGATTTTTTAATGTCATTAGTATCCAACTTTGTTCTTTTTTAATAATTTATAATACTTTATTGTGTAGATATACCATTATTTGTTTAACCAATTCCCATTAAATGGGCATTTAGATTTTTTTCAGTTTTTTGCTGTTACAGAAATTGCTGAAGCTGATGTCCATATGTATTTAATTTGGTACTCTTGTGTAAATATCCAGCTTACTTTTTTCCACATGGCTAGACAATGTCTTTTATTGAAAAAAATCCAAATTTTCCTCCATTGAATTGAAATGGTACATTTATATAAATACAGATAGTCCTAGACTTACAATGCAGATACGTCCTGATAAACCCATGGTAAGTTGAAAATACTGATCTCTTTATAATATTGGATCTTTCTATTCCCAAACAATGTATGCCTCTTCATTTATTTTTCTTAAATCCTTCAATAGAGTTTTATAATTTCCTTTACATGTCCTATGAATTTATTCCTAGTTATTGCATGTATTTTGCAGTTATAAATTATAAATCTTTTTTCTCATATTTTCTCATTAGTCGTTTTTGGCATGGAAGAATACTATATATTTTCACATAATTATTTTATGTGGTCACCTTAGTGAATCTCTCTTATTTTCTCTAATATTTTTTCAGTTGATTCTCATGGATTTTTCATGTGGGCAATCATCTGCAAATAATGATTATTTTGCCTCCTTAGTTCCTAACCCATTTACCTTTAATTTTGTTTTCTGAATTGCATTGTCTTTTGTTCCTGAAAAATGTTAATAACGGTAAGAATAGACATCTTTGTCTTATTTCTGAACTTTATTTCCGAATGTTTCTCATGTTTTGTTATTTACCAGATGCTTACATCTGTTACAGTTAGGCTGTGTGTATGTGTGTATCAAGTTAAGGAAGTATTCTTTTATTCCTCCTATTCAATTAAAACTTAAAAAATAAAACTTGGTAATGAATGTTTAAAGGTATTTTAGCTTTCATTGAGCTAACTATATGATTTTTTTCTTCTTTGACCTTTTAATTTGTGGGCTTAACTTTTTTTTTTAATATTCATCTGTCCTTCTTGGAATTGACCCACTTTGCCACAAATCCTTTTACTAAATTCCCTTTTCTAATATTTTATGTAGGATTTTTTTCATTTATGTTGGCTTTTGAGTGTATGGGTATAGTCACATCTTCATGTCAGGGTTATATTGGCTTTATAAGAAGAAGTAGAAAACTTTGCTTCTTCCCATATGCACAGAACAGTTTAAATAACATTGGAATTATCTAATCCTTGACATTTTGAGGAAACTTGCTGATAAATCTGTTTGGATCTGGTATATTAGGAGGTCTGGGGACAGGAATACATTTGGGTAGGTAGAGTATATTATTTTATAGTTTCTCCTATCCAAGTCACAGATTAAATATCAGATAAGTATATCAGATAGGTAGACTCTGTGTTATCTGTGCTTTTGCTAACATTATTAGATCCCCTGGTTGTTTCTGGAGCTACGCAGAAAAGAGTCAACACAGCAGGACTGAACTCTTTTCTGCATACTCAGTGTCCAGCATTTTCTTTGGAAAGGCTTGCTTGCAATGTTGGCCCTTGTTTGGCATCTGGAAGCTTAAATTTTGGAAGGGTTTTCTCCATTAACTTGTAAGAGTGACACATTGTGCCTAAACTGTGTGTACAAGCAGTATGGTTTATGCTGAATACCTGCTTTCCTTCTGGGAGTCTGGGATTTGGATACATGCCAGGCAGGGGCTATTTGCATGAACAGCCCCCATTTAAAACCCTGGGCATTGAGTCTCTAACAATTTTCCTGGTTGGCAACATTTCACATGTGTTGTCACAACTTGTTGCTGGGATAATTAAGCATGTCCAATGTGACTCCATTGGGAGAGGACCCATGGAAGCTTGTACCTGATTTCCCCAGGACTTTGCCCCATGTGCTTTTTTCCCTTTGCTGATTTTGCTTGTATGCTTTTGCTGAAATAAATCACAGCCATAAGTATACAGTAGTCTCCCCTTATTTGCGGTTTCACTTACCACGGTTTCGGTTACTTGTGGTCAGCCGAGGTCTGAAAACATCAAGTGGGAAATTCCAGAAATAAATAGTTCATAAGTTTTAAATTGTGCACTATTCTGAGTAGAGTGATAAAATCTCACAGTATCCTGCTCTGCCCTGCCTGGGACATGAATCATCCCTTTTTCCGGTGTCTCAGTTATTAGATGAAAAAACATAGCATTAAAAAAAGAGAGGGTTTGGTACTATCCAAAGTTTCATATTCAGTGGGGGTCTTGGAACATATCCCCACGGAGAAGGGGGGACTACTTTAACTGTGTGCTGAGTCATGTGAGTCCTCCCAATGAATCATTGAACCTGGAGGTGGTCTTGGGGACCCCTAACACAGTACCTATTGAAGAGACTGAGCAGCCTTCAGACCTTTCCTTTTTTCAGTAACTGAAGTTCTTTTTTGACACCAAGCTCAGCAACCACAACCTTTCTAACCAAAGAAATAATCCCTATTCTTAGAAAAAGGAATAGGAAACATTGTGATATTAAATTTGCAACTGATGGAGTGAATACTTCTCAAGCTTCTTATTATAGGCTATGTCCTTATCATTTAAGTAAAATTTCTAAGAAGTTTTCAGCATCTCCTGGGAGATGCTTTCCTGGATTAGAAGCTTCTGGAGAACATGGACCCAATCTATCTCATTCTAGATGTCTTCCTAGCTTTTGGCTCATGGTGGTTTCTCAATAAATGTGTTCACTAACACAGAGAACTAATTTCAGTTATAAATTATTTTTATTTTTTGTTAATGTGCCTTGGAATTTTTTGTTTATTTTGTTTTTGTTTTTTTCCCCTTTATATAGGTGACTAAAAGCAGACTCTAAACTTTCTTGTATATTAATTTTCAAATTGCTGGCAGTTGTGAAATTCATAAAGAAAATAAAATAGTTTTATGTGATAATTCTTTTGGTTATCTATTGCTACATAACAAAGTTCTCTAAAACTTAATGACGTAAACAAGTAACTGTTTTATATTTTATATAATTTTGTGGGTCAGGAGTTTGAACAGGGCCAAGCTGGGTTGGCTTATATCTGTACCATGTGATATCTCCAGGGGTTAGAACATCTTCACATATCTAGCCCCTCAACTAGGATGGCTCAAATGGCTGTGAGCAGGTTGGAAGGGGTTGACTAGGATCATATGTCTGGGGTTTTCATTTCACCTGGTTTCCTCGATTCTTCTCCATATAGTCTCAGGACCTCTTGCTTTTCATGTGGCCTCTCCATCATGGTCAGGGCAACTCAGGGTTCCCAAAAGTGCAAAAGCAGAAGCTGCCAAGTGTTCTTAAGGCTTAAGCCCAGAACCTCACTTCTATTGGTTAAAGCCATCCCAGGGCCCGCCCAGATTCAAGGGGAGAGGAAATGGGATCCACTTCTCAATGGGGATATATGTATAGGGAAAGAAAAGGAATTGATGGCAGCTGTCTTTGGGACTATTTACCATAGTAATAATGCATTTGTACAGACTTCGGAACTTCCAATTCTCTTCATAAACTTTGATTTTAAATGTTATGTTCTTTTTTTTAGCTGAAGCATCTTGATTTTATATGACAGGCTAAAACAAAGAAATATTAAAAGGTAGTAGCTAGTTATAAAATATAACTTAACAAATAGTTATCTACTGTAACCATGTCATTATAGGTGTGGAAATAATCTCATGGAAGTTAGAAAATTTGTCACAAAGATCACATATGTAGTTAATGGCAGAATAACTTTTAAAGCTTAAGAAATAGGTCAATATGTATTTTTATCACATGAACTTTAAAAATATTTTTTCCAATTTTATTATCAAGTTAAAATTGGTGGTTTAAAAATTAACTTTATTAATGTGTGGTTTCTAAAACAAGCACTTTTTTTTTTTGTACAAGTGGGTAGACCCAAACTATCACTTTGTAGATAAACTAGCCCATTGGTGAAAAAAATACTCATTTTTTTGTATATAAGCAGTGACATTGATCACATTGTTGGCACCATTTGTCTCTTTGCGATAAGATTCAAAATAGAATCATATCCTAAATGAAATTTTTTCAGTGGATATTTTGTTTGTATACTGCACCTGGATAAGGGATATGAGCCCACAAGAGTCTAAATCAGTGTCTGGTTTCTAGACTGCTCATTAGAATCACTTCAGCGTGGTGATTTCAATGTCCAGGCCCTTTCCAGACCAGTGCAATAAGAGTCTCTGAGGGGGAGGACCCAGCATCTTCTTTTTTCTTCTTTTTTTAAGCTCCCCATGTGATTCCAATGTATGGTAAGCTCATTGAGAATCACTGGTCTAATTAAAATTATTTCTATATGCCAATAAAAATTATGTTTATTCTGTAGTAAGTGGCTATTTTCTGTACCCAGCAATATTCTCTTTATGTCTCCATTTAGAAAAACATAATTAACATGTAAATTTAGCAAAATGAAATTGTATGTGTTGAGAAGTGAAGATCTGGAGAACCTATTAAGATACATATTTACATACGTAGAATTAATGTTTATGGTGTATCCGTTGAAGAATTATAAATTTCCCTTCTGAGCTGGTAAACCAAAAATCAATCATTGTTCATCAATAGTCATTTAGTGAATGATTTGAGTCTTAGCCATGACCTGGATAAAACATTAAGAGAGTATTATACCAGGGGATGTATTCGGTGGTTGTATGCATTGCATTCTTTCGGCCAGCAAAGAGTCTGGTCTTTTTTTAGAGTTATGCACTATCATTGAAATATTAGATAGTGATGTGAGAGTTTGTGTTGAAGAGGAATGAGATTTTGAAGTCAGGTTCCAGTAGCTTCCAGAATTTTCTGGCTGACATAGGAAATGACTATGTTAATTTGAACATTGATTGGGTAACCCAGCAAGAAACATACCCAAAACCCCCAATCTGATCCTTTGTCTGGAGTACATTCAGTCCTTGGTGTCACTCCTTGATCACATGTTAGACCAGGGGTTGGCAAACTATGGCTTGCGGGCCAAATCTAGCTCTTTTCTAGAAATAGTTTTATTGGAACATAGCCATATTCATTCATTTACTTATCACCTATGACTGCTTTTAGGCTTCCACCACAGAGTTGAATAGTTTTGGCATAGATTATATAGCCTGCAAGGCCTAAAATATTTACTATATCTGACCCTTTACAGAAAGTTTGCCTACTCCTGTGTTAAACTGTTGTATTACACATTAGACTGTTGTAACACGTATTACTTGCTTATGCTTCTAAATAGATCCTTTTAAGCTGAATTTGTCTTTCATACACAGGTGACTGGAGATGATTCCATTTTTAGGGCTTTGGCAATGAGGGGAGCATGCTGCTATCCTCTGATGCTCTTACAACAGGGAACCAGGATTTTGCTCACTTCCCTGGGGTGGGTGTTTCCTTGCCTAGCTGTTCCTCCATGTTCTGCATCACTATCATTGGCTGTTGCTCCCCTTCTTGAGGGTGGCATGTGGTGACAAGTTAACTGGAGCAGGCAGCTTGGGAACCTGGTCCATGAGGATCTTCCACTGCAGTGGAAGGGGAGAAAGACCATTTTGATACACCTTGCTAATAATGGGTCTGGATGTGAAAGTTTAAAGATTAGGAGCTGCTCAACCTTTAATTGTGGTTCAAGTGGAGAGTTCAAAAAGGTGTGGAGGTTCTAGTGGAGAGAGCACATCTGCCTCAATTCCTCTAGTTTCTAGTGCAACAGACGGGTAGCTGGCTACCTCTGAGTTGTCAGCTACCTCTCCACCTGGGGCACCTGAATGCTAGCAAAGACTCTGACTCACTTGCTGGGTTGCTTAAACATGTCAAAGCAGTACCTGCAAGTACATTAGGGATTTAAAAATATAAACATTTTTAGCTTTCGAAGAACATAACTCCCCTTTCTAACATGTAAAGCTGTTAATCAAGTTTTAACCTTTTGATTTTCAGTTACTTTTGTAGAAAGGTATTATGCACAAAAGCAAGGAAGTACCTATAAATGAGATAAAATGTAATGATGTTCTCGTAAACATTGGCAACCTGATCATCAGAGCTACAATCTGGAATGGAAGTTACGATCTTGAGAAAAATGTTGAAGTTCTTTTGTTGGTGGGGAGGGTTAGGATGCTACTGTAAATTTAATTAATAAATGTCAAGTTATTTTTGTGACTCCAGAAGATTATAGTTTTTTTGTAAAATATTTAAGGTGGTTTTAGACCAAAACCTCTTACTTTAAATCTGATTATTTCATTTATTCTGTTTGTAATTTAGGTCTAGATCTATGCCTGAATGACTTTTCTACTGACTATAACTGTACCCAACCATGCACTAAATATATCCATGTAAAAGAGGAGTTATTCTGGTTGTTGATTTTTCTTTTCCTGAGGTACTATAAAGAATGTGGGACCTGTATTTGGGCTCAATTTTCTAGATTGTGATGGCTTCAAGTGCTGTTTAGTGTTTGAAGACCCTGACATTTTTGCTTTCCTAGTGTGAGAAGGCAGTGAAGGTAGTGGAGTTAATGGAAGCAGGCTGAGTTGCATCTCAGAATAAATAGGTTAATAAAGATTCCATTGATGATTAATTCTGTCATGTGAATTTTTTTAAAACGGACTTTAAGTTTTTAGTTAGCTATGTTTATGGTATGTGATTTTCTAAGTGTACTCCCCTCCTCCCACTAACTCTTATCCCTTCTTTATATAATAGATCAGCGACTATCATCTATTCTACAAGATGAGTAACAGCCACCCTCTTCGCCCCTTTACTGCAGTGGGGGAAATTGATCATGTGCACATTTTGTCTGAACATATTGGTGCCTTGTTGATTGGGGAAGAATATGGTGACGTCACATTTGTTGTGGAAAAGAAACGTTTTCCTGCCCACAGGGTAATTTTAGCAGCCAGGTGCCACTATTTTCGGTAAGTATGTAATACTTTTTTGAAGATTCAAGTCACTTTTAAAAAACGCTGGTATTTTCTGCTCTATGAAAAATATGTAACCAAGCATAACAACAAATTCTAGAAGTCCCTCAATTCAACATCTATAAGAATTTCATCTTTTCAGTCTTTCTGTTATTTTTTGAGAATCACTTTTTCCTTTAGGAGCCATCTTAGAATTAAGGGGTTAGAAGGCTTCCTAGGGCAGATACTACCCACTCAACCATTTTTCAAGGGTCTTAAGAATATTTCTCAGGCAGAGTCTTTGTTGCCCTCACCTTCTCACAGTAGATGACTAATGGGACTTAAACTGATTTACTGGCAGGTAGGCTTCTTGTCATATAGGTAGACTGACCTCCAGACTTGTTAATGGACTACTAAAGTGTTTTTTAAGAGTCCACTCTTCATTAAGTCAGAACTTTTTAGCCTTGTGTTTAATACTTGTTAATAATGTATACCTTGTCCTCTTTCGAAAATAATTTGAAACAACTATATGTGAGTATCAGTATACTCTTAAACTCAAATACTTTTAGAAATTTGAAGATCATATTGAGTGAATGAAATATACTCCCGTCACTTATTGACCTTGTTCTTGATATCTTTGAGGATATTGAATGTTTATAATATTTGATGTCTCACTAGGATAAGCTCAGAGTCATTACTAATGCTATTTTAGATAGATTCTCACTGCCAATACTATTTGTGTGCAAAGGAAAGTTAACTGTCAGCAGCCAGGAGAGGCCTGACTAAGTGCTGTCATAAGAGCCTATCGATTCCCTGGTAAGGACAAGCTAACTGTGCTGGAGGGAATTTTTCACAGTAAACATTGAACTTCTGCGCTTGTTCTGTTGAAATTGGGGGTTCATATTTAGTGTTCCAAGGGCACCTCATCAACACCACTTTTAAAGCATTGAGAATTCAGATAAAGACCACAGATCACGCTGGAGTGGGAGTAAGTCTTGTTGAGGTCTCCCCAGCAAGGAGGAGTTCTTTAATTTGGTAATTTTGAGGTATGGTTGGATGCTGTCTGGACTAATGAAAACCTTCATGGGTGTTTTTAGGCAGAATATAACTCAATGAAGAGGTATGCTCAGAATATTCATAAATCTTTGCTGGGTGGTTTCAACTGATTTCCTCAGGCGAGCAAGAATGCCAGGTTCTGAGGGAAGGTGGGAGAAGTTCCGGGAGGTATGGAGGTCACCCTTGAAATGCTGGTCCTTCTCTGAGGACCTTAGAAACAGAGAGAATTTCTTTCTCACTCCCGTTCTCTTGCTGTCACTTACATCTTTCTTGCTCTTTACCCTTTTTTCCCTTTTCTGCACTCCTTCCTTGTCCTCTTCTGGCCACCCTTTCTTTCCTGACAGGTTGGAGGTTTAATTGGTTCATATTATTCCTCCTAGACTAATCAAGTTAGAAATTCAAATTCATTATGTGACTGGATTGTCTAGTTTTCATTTTTTAGATTAACAGATAAGCAATAATGTAGGGCTTTTAAAAATCTGAATGACAAAAAAAATCAAATCACCCATAATCCCATCAGTAATTTCATTTTTAATTTATAAAATAGTAAATGAAAGTCCTTCCCTCTCAGTCATCTAGTATCATTCCCCAGACACGGCTGCTGTTAACAGTTTAATGTAAATTTTCTCTGCTTTTTCTTGATTTAAACAGATATATCTATATATGTATATGTGCATATACATATAGGTATGTAGTTATACACTTTTTCCATGCAATACATATGGATCTGCAATTTGACTTACGCCTACTATATCGTGAACATCTTCCCAAGATAGTACATATTGATTTCCCTTGATCTTTCTAATGGCTGCCTAGAATGTATATATCACAGTTTTTTAATCATGTTCCTATTGATGTCCATTTAGATTTTTCCAGTGTTTCAGTATATATTCTTATAGATTTATCTTTACTGTATTATTTCTCTAGAATTGAGTCCTAAAAGAGAGATTACTGAATTGAAGGGTATGCACATTTTAGGTTTGAATAGATATTACTAGGTTACTTTCCAAAAAGAGGGTGCCCATTTATATATACTCTCAAAGCTGTGCATGAAAGAACTTGTTTTCCCATTGCTTTTGCAGCACTGGATATTAACAAACTTTATAATTTCTGCCAGTCTGACAGGGGAGAATGGCATCAGATTGATGTTTAATTGTTTTTATCTGACTTTATCTTTTCCCATAGAGTTTTACTTTTTAAACTGCCCTATCGAACTTTAACATCTTTATATTGATTTCATTGTTCCTCTCAAAAGATCACTTTCATCTTTCTATTTGGCACTTTTTTCCTTTCCTTTTCTTTTCTTTCCTTTGTTTTAGAGATTGGGTCTCGCTATGTTGCCCAAGCTGGACTCGAACTCCTGGACGCAAGCAAGCCTCCCAAGTAGCTGGGACTACAGGCGCACATCACTGCACCCATCATCTTTCTATTTAATGTCTGTGACATATCTTGAGCTCTCAGAACATCTCATTAGTTTAATTGTTTATAGGATTAATTCACAATAGTTTTAAAATCATCCCTCTTGCTTTCTTTGGAGAATTATTTAAAATGATTACTTTGGCCAGGCGCAGTAGCTCACACCTGTAATCCTAGCACTTTGGGAGGTCAACGTGGGAGGATCACTTGAGCCCAGGAGTTCAAGACGAGCCTAAGCAACATAGTGAGATTCCATCTCTACAAAAAATTTAAAAAACTAGCCAGGCATGGTGGTATGCACTTGTAGTCCCAGCTACTTGGGAGACTGAGGCAGGAGGATTGCTTGAGCTCAGGTGTTGGAGGTTGCAATGAGCTATGTTGATACCACTGCAGTCTAGCCCAGGCAACAGAGCGAGGCCCTGTCTCAAAAAACAAAACAAAAAACAAAACAAAACCAAAAAAATGATTACTTTGCATATCTTCACCAGGATCTTTGTGTCATTAGACAGATTTATGTTTATAAATAATTATGTTTACATAATGTTGGTAACTGTCATTTCCTGTATTTGGTAACAAATCCTATTTGAGGTTTTCCTCACATATTTCTTTTCTCTGATGTGCAGAGCATTACTGTATGGTGGAATGCGAGAGTCTCAGCCCGAAGCAGAAATCCCTCTCCAAGACACCACTGCAGAAGCATTCACAATGCTACTCAAATACATCTACACTGGGCGGGCAACACTGACAGATGAGAAAGAGGAGGTGCTGCTGGACTTTTTGAGCCTAGCTCATAAATATGGATTTCCAGAGCTGGAGGATTCTACCTCTGAGTATCTCTGTACCATACTTAACATTCAGAATGTCTGTATGACTTTTGATGTTGCCAGTCTCTACTCGCTTCCTAAGTTAACTTGTATGTGCTGCATGTTTATGGACAGGAATGCTCAGGAGGTGCTCTCAAGTGAAGGTTTCCTCTCCCTTTCTAAGGTGTGTCATTTGTCTACAAGTAATTTATAGACATGCATTGTTTTATTTATACCTGTAGAGTAGAGACATAGCAATGGACTAAGATAAAAAAATAAAAATCATTGCTATTGAGGTTATCGGGTCTAGTCACTTGCATCTGGCTGCTGGGGCTCTAAATCATATAAGACAAGGCTGATTGGTTCTGTTTTCTTTTAAGGTTCTTCTGGTAAGTTTTATATGCAAAAGAGACTATGCTGCTAGGTGGTGGTTTTCAATGTGATGATAGTCAAATAGGATCCTTTGTGGTATTGCATACTACCCTTTAGTTTTGTTTTTCTCTGACAGAGAGTGCAACTATTTTCTTATAGCAAGAGAAAAAATTCATAAAGGAGATCTGATGCATCATTGGATGTCTTTAAGTCACTGCTTTTTTTTCTGGCTCAAAATTCACTATTATAGCTAGAGTAAAATTATTTTGTTTAAATCTTTCTCTGAACTCTGGGTGGTGGTTGTCTTTCTTTTTCTCTTGTTGTATTCCTCCTCAAACCTGGATATTTCTAATGAGAAAACCTATCGAAAAGCTATATATCTTGATTTGAGTGTAAATTATGATTTTTATTATCCTACTTAATTTTTAAAGGCAAGGATTTTTGAAGGTTATACCAGTATTGCTGGAGGGCAGTTTGGAGATCTAAGAACCAAAAATATGGTAGTGCAGTAATATGTGGGACAAAAGGTTTTGAATTTTAAATGCCAGATGTATCTTACTGACTTAGAAATGTATACTCTTCCTGAAGAACATGTATATATTGACAGCTCCTCACTTTGCTGTATTTCTTCTTGCTGTTTTTAAAAAAGATGGGTGCAGATGTGTTTGGAAATACCAGATGCTTGATGTAGTGGTACAAGATGCTTGACCAGGAAAGAAAGGTGCTACCATCCTTTCTTCTTGTTCACACAGCCATAATGAGCAGGATAATATGTGGCACAATGCACAGAGAAAGAAGAGGGTCAAAGAGAAGAGTTAATTGGCTCAATATAAGTCACTCTTGCAGTTCTGTGAGGTTTTCTGATTGATCATGCACATGGTTGAGCTTCGTAATAACTGGAATTTTACCTTTTTATCCTTTTCAGACAGCACTTTTAAACATCGTATTAAGAGATTCATTTGCAGCACCTGAAAAAGATATTTTCCTAGCCTTGTTAAACTGGTGTAAACACAATTCAAAGGAGAATCATGCTGAAATCATGCAGGCTGTGCGTTTGCCTCTGATGAGCCTCACTGAACTTCTGAATGTTGTGAGGCCTTCGGGACTCTTGTCTCCCGATGCCATTCTGGATGCTATTAAAGTACGATCAGAGAGCCGGGATATGGACCTCAATTATAGAGGCATGCTCAGTAAGTACCTATTTATCCTAAACTCACCAAGAAGTTTTGTTTGCATCTATGCCATTCTCAACCACAAAAGTCTAGCTACAAAATGATAGTGCAGGTATATATGATATATAGGTCTATGGACATATAGCTCTGCTTCCTATGGAATGTCTTTCCCTGTCATTCTCCTATTAATTCCATCTGAGATTGCATTGCCTTGTAGACCTCAAAATAGATGTTTCTTGCCATTCCTGGACAGATTTCTCCAGCTGCTCCCCAGAATGTCAGAAATAGACACTTTCCTGAAAAGCTTTTGCTCGTGCTAAGACCTTTCCTCCCTTTCTCCACCAAATAAATACTGAGTATATGCTGGGTACTTACTATTTTAGGTACCATGAGCATGTAGATTCTAAATAGCAGCAATAATTGCTAACATTTTGTAACATACATATGTAGTGTAGCTAACACTTATGTAGCATTTCCAACACTTAGCACCACTTAATGTGATTTTTCTTATTAATGAACATAACAGCAATTTTAAAGGGCTTACTGTGTATCAAGAACAGGTCCTACATGACTATTTAATTCTCACAACAGCCTTTTGAATACTGTGTATCAAGAACAGGTCCTACATGATTATTTAATTCTCACAACAGCCTTTTATTGACTCCATTGTACAAATGAGGAAATGGAAGCACTGAGGGGTTAAGTAACTTTCCCAAGGTCACACAGAAACATGCAGAACTTAGAGTCACACCTATGTAGTTTGGCTCCAGAGGCTGTGTAATTAACCACTAAACTATGCTGCATAAATGTAAAACATAGTCTCTGCCTTTGATCCTTTAAATTTCATTGTGGAAATAAGTCATAACTCCCTTGAAAAGTTAAATACAACAATATTCAAGAGGGTACATGTTATGGAACTTCAGAAGAGGGAGTGACTTGGAATGGTTGAGGGAGATTTTATGGAGGTCATGAAACTTGAGTTGAGCCTTGGCATTTGATGTGAATGGCATCAGGGTTGGGTGAATTTCACATGGGAAGACTGGTGAGGTTAATAGAGAGAGGTTAGAGCATTTGAGGGACCATGAATAGGAGAGCTTGATTAGAGTAGAAGGCTTATAGTAATTAATAACAAAGTATGTGAAGGTCAGCTCAGGCCAAATTATGGAAGTCTTTGAAACTAGATTATAATCTCCTTTATATGCAGCGAGGAGCCAATTTAAGAGAGGGAGATTGGAATGTGTACAGTGGTGGTTTTGAAAGATTGATTCTCGATGCTGTACTTGAGGATTTGGAATAGGGAAAAACTGGATTCAGTGAGACCAGTGAGGTGGGTATTTAATTTGTGCGCAATTGGTACAACCTTAAACCAGATTGGTGGCAGGGAAAATGGAAAATAATGGATTTATAGAAGGGAGATTATAGGAAAAAAATTGGATCTTGGTGATTCAGCAGATTTAAATTTGGGGATTAAGTTTAGGAGAAAGTTACCATATTTTATCAAATCTAAGAAGCCATAAATTCTGAGGCACCGTTATTTTATGGACCACTAAGAACCCAATTAAACCATAACATACTACGATGTCTACATCCCAATTTCAGAAATGTTAAAATTTGAAAAATAGGTGTGTATTAGAGTCCAAGCAATACAGTACTTTGAAGAAGATACTGAGCTTGTTTTTAGATTCATTGAGTTTGAGGATTTCTGGGACATGTAAGTTGTAAGTTCTATCTCATGCTAGTCATTTCCCTGAATGATCTCTTCTTGACCATGGATTCAGACACTCTTTTGAAGTACTGATTGATCTTAAATAAGTGTCCTTAACCTAGACTTCTCTCCTAACTCATCAGATCTAGATTTCCTTTCACTGGGCGTAGAAGAAAAAGCATAGGTGTTAGGCCAGACAAATTTGACCTTAAATCCTAATTTAGTCACTTACTAGTTGTATGATCTGGTATTAAATTACTTAAGGAGTTTTACCTTTAATTTTATATCTCCTAGCATTGTTATGAGAATTCATTGAAATAATGTGTGCAAGTAATATGTGTGAGCTCAATTTAGGAAGCCAATCTTACCATATTATCATTATTAATATGTTCTTCCTCATCTCTGTATATCTGTGTGAGAATTGTCACATTGATCACATGGTTTTAAACATTTTTGTTTACTTGCCTTTGATCCTTCAAGACAGAGATGATCTTTGTAGGCCTTATTGATCTTTGTATCCGCAACATTTAACACAGTGAATAGCATATAGCAGGTACTTGGTGAATGCCTGGTGAATGAATACAAGGAGAAATGTCTAATAGGGAATAGAAATACATTAGTGGTGTTGAGGAAGCAGTCGAAGCTGGTGATAAAAGTGTAGAAACTGGGCTAGAGTATAGAGAAAGAAGTAAAGATCAAAGTCTAAGACTTGGAATCTGGGACTTGGAGAAGACCTAGAGCCAGGGTATTTAAGGTAGAGAAAGAGGAATTGGAAAGGAGGGAAGATATTTGGGATAGAAGAGAATTACAGATGCCAGCCAGAGGAGAGAGCTTTTATATGAATGGGGGAGTTAGTGGTATATTGTGATGCTGGGAGATCAAGGAGAATGAAAATTTAGATAAAACTTTTATATAAAAATTGTGGTAAGTTGGTGAGTAGTCTGCATAGTAGATTGGCTGCACAGGGAATGAGGCCATGAATGTTTGAAAAGATAGTAGATGTAATGTGCTGCCTCTCTGAATTGGGCAGCAATAGGGGTGAAAGGTAGTAGAGAAATAGTATATGGTAGCTAGAGAGAACAGTTTGGGAGAGATCAGGAAGAAATTGAAAGTTCTAGAGAATGGTACTAGTTGAAGATCAGACTTGGATAAAGTGTGGGAGTATAGGGGTTGGAGAGGTAACAAGATGAGTTATTAATTTTACCCTTTTCAAATCCTCATTGTCATATCTTCTCTTATATAAGCTCCTTTTCCTCCTTTCTTGCCCTAGGTTTGATGGGAGGTGCTGATAGGGCCCTGGAACTGGATTCATTACAGGGATAGGCTTGGGACATGGTTGCAGGAGTAAGATGTTTTGAACATTCTACATGGTTACTGGTAGCTTGAAATTGATCAGCTGATCAGTATAAGACCTGGGTTATAATATACCCATGGGATTAGTTGTGAAAGGGAGTACTCAGCCAGTTGAGGCACTCAGTACTGGAATGATATACTTACTGAGATTATTGCTCACCTATGTTAAATTCTTCATATTGGAGTAATTCATAGGAAGCTCAAGGAAGAGATTATATTATGTTTGGAAATCTTTTATCTAACTTCTAAACTTGTAATGATTAAATAGTGGTCTGCTTTTCCTGACTTTTAAAGTATATGAATAGTAAAATCAGTTATATAAATACTAAGGACACATAACACTTTCCTATCAGATCCTTAAAAAACAGGTTATTTTCTAAATAAATGTTATCTAAACATTCATATCATTATTTTCTTTAATCAAATTTCTTCACTGTTAGAAAAAAAGGATCTAAAATTTGAGAGCTGTTCTTGGGCTGATGATTTGGAAAGATAGGTCTGCTTATTTTGAAATTATTGACAAAATTTATTTTTTTGTTCTTCCCTGGGTGTAGGTTCTGTGTCTTTGGGGTCTTTTCATGAAATGTAGAGAGGTTCTGTCTTGGGGCTGAGGTATAGACACTAATGCTTTTTCTTCCTTTGAGTTCATTATCATTGGTTACTGGAAAGTTTACTTCTTAAAGCCGCATACCCTGAGGCTTTTACCAAATCAAAGAGATTTTTTTCCCCCTTTAAAAAAAAAAAAGGATGCAGAGGGTGTTTTTAACTTACCTGTGATCATTGGTCTTTCTGGAAGGTAGTTTAGACTAGTTTTATGCTTATATAATGATAAGCATTCTTCTATACAGTTGGGGAATGAGAATTAACTTTTTAATACAATTTTTTTTCTTTAAGATATTTAAACTACCTTTACCATGTTAAGACATTTAGCTTTATCTTAGCTGTGGAGATATTTCTGTTTTGAAAGTTAGTGCTTTTTCTATTAAGGCTGAGTTATACTTTGTTTTGTATATCTCAGATTTTAGACTTTGGGAAAGAGAACAGTAATGTCTTGTTTTTGCATGTTTATGGTAGGGAGCATATCACAAATTCTATCCTCAAGATTTTCTTATTGAGTAAAAGTCAATCTGTTCATAGGACTGCTAAGTTAAATTATTGGTTAATACATATGTGTGTGTTGGGGGGTATGTGTTTAAATCTGTCCTTTTTATCCTGTACCTGTTCCTGTAGTTTCCATTCCTCAGACTGAGGAAGCTTGCCACTGTGATATTATAATTGTTGGTTTATTTGCCTAGACTCCTACTGGACCAAGCTTCTTGAGGACTGTAATTATGTCTTTTTGTCTGTGTTTTTCCAGCACCTAGCACAGTGCCTGAATCTAGGCTTTTTTTTTAAATAAATGAATGACTGAATGAATCTATCCCTTGCTTCTAAACTAGACTTTAAATTTGTCTCACCTGTCATTATAAAAACAGTAATAACAATAATGAACCTTTAATACTTTTAAACTCTTTGACTTCTGTTACTATTGTGTTTTCCCAACTATAGTTTGTTGTGATAGGGAAAATCTCAATCTGTAAAGTAGGGGGTTTATAAGTCATCTCTAATATGTATTCCTCTGTGTAGGCATTTAGTGTCTATATATGTGCTTTTGTCTCATTAGATGGTGAGCTCCAGAAGGTTGAGTCCAGTACAGTGACCAGCACATAGGAGGCAGCTTAGGACATTTTTCTTCTTTGAATGAATAGGTTGAAGATCCTTTCAGCTCTGTGATCTTTCTAAGCTACTTGCCTAAATTACCAAGTAAAATTGATGGCAGAGCTGGAACCAAGGTGCTGGTCTTGTGTCTCTTGAGGCAAGTGCTGTTCCGTAGATTCTCCTGCCTGGATTCTTTTTTATTTCCATTCTGTGGTGTGTTTGAGTACCAGTACTGTCTACTGTGGCAAAGTAGGCCTGCAGAGAGTGAGGATAATGGGGAAAGTTAAGGTAAGATAGGAGTTGTCGAGAAAGTCATTTGTAATGCCATAGTTTTGGGGGAATATTCACAGGAAGGGAGGATCCATACATTCTTTGGGGAAGTCAAAGTAGGGGGTAGAAGATGATTTAGGTGACAGAATTGGGTAAGTAGATTGCAGTGGGCAGAGAACTAAGTATGGATCCAAATAATCCATGAAGGTGAATTTGACTATCTCAACCTACATGTAATAGAGAGTTCCATAAAAGATGATTAAGAACATAAAGCATTGAAAGAAAAACACAAGGTAATCAATGTGGCACCGCTCAGATTTTGGCCCTCTGTAACTAGGGCCAGTCCTCCTTCATTTCTCCTTAGTTTTTCTAATAATTAGCTTGTTTCTACCTAGCTGTAGAGCTTCAAAGCTTAATTTTTCCTTAATGTTTGTAAAATGTATTAAAAATTACAATTGTAAAAGTATTATGATTATCTACTATCTTGTTTAATCCCTACAACCTTGTAAATTTAGAGAGTTCTTTACTGATAAATATATGCACTGAGAATATTTATGGTTTGAATTATTTTATTATGATCTGAACTTTCTCATAATCACTCTTCCTATTAAATTCATCACTTAATTATAGATTTTATAGAAAGTACTTGGAGTTGTATTTTTATTTAGTGAGGTACTGACATTATAGTTACCATGAGAGAATTTCCACTTGTTCCAAATGTTCACCATTTTGAAGTGAAAGATATTCTCAGGGAATGAATCTATATCAAGAATTGTTAGAAAAGTTCTCAAGTATTCTTGAAATAAACTTCAAAAGAAGACTAAAACTTGTGGTAGAAATTTCATTTCCATTTTAGACTTTAGTTGCAGTCATTTGAAATTCTTATGCTTAGTATGTTATCCCTAGCTTGATAAATTTTAATGCTTCAGAAGCTTTTGTTTAGAGAAAATCAAAAGGTGACATTAGTTTTTAAATCTGAAAGCTTGATGTTCCCCTTTGGCTTAGTATTGACTCGTGGTGTCAGAATGGGAGGATAGGGTTCCACGGTCAGCAGCAACAGACTTTGTTCTTCCACATTTTATACCTAACAAGAAGGGAAGAAATGTTTGTTTTTACCAAGTACTCATGCATCAGTGATAGCTGAAAGACACAGATTTGAAGCTTGTGTTTGTTTGCTTGCTTATAAAGTGCTTCATCTCTAGATTGGAGGCATCAGGAGGAGGGGGCCTATCTCTGCCGAGTTCTCAAAGTCACTCCTAATGCCTCACACAGTACCTGGTACAGAATGAGTCCTCAGAAAGTGCTTTTTGACTGAATGAATGCCTTATACTTATATAGTGCTTTAGCATATATTATTTGTAGTGTAATTTTTACAGTAACCCTGTGAGGTGGGTTGGGCAAAGTATTTTTTTTAGATAAGAAAACAGATCTAGAGAGACTAAGAGGCCTCACTCAGGGGTAGTGAGTGGTAGTGCCTAAGTCTTAAACTTGGTTTTTTCACTTTAAGTGCAACTTTTTTTTTTTTTTTTTTTTTTAACTATACCAGACTATCTGTTTCTTTCCTATGGGTCTTAGGCAACCTTAGAGGGAAGTGGGTGTTAGAAAGAGGGGAAAGGTATGGTCATCCATCAGAAACCCTACATGAGGGAGGTTGCAGAGCATTGTGTTAAAAACAGGGCCCCTGGAGACAGACTGCTTGGGTTCTAATCTCAACTCTGCTACTTGCTAGCTATGATACCTAGGGCAATTTAAGTACCTCTAACTTTTCTCTGCCTCCACTTCTCATCTGCAAAATGGACATAAGAGCTAGTATTGTACTCAAAGGATTATTATGAGGAGTAAATCAAAGGAATTAATATTTGCAAAGTGCTTAGAACGTGTCTAGACTCTAGCACATAATATGCATTATGTAAGATTCATTAAATAAATGGGAAGAATATAGTTGATTATCACAAGCTAATATAACTTAGAAGGTTATAGATTTATAGCATTTAAACTTCTTGTGGTAAGAAGTTGAGCATGACTAGGATTGTTTTGTTTGTTTTTGCTGAGTTGCCTCACTCTTGCTAGTTAACTAAACCCCACCCAGCTTCCATTTTTCAGCTGCATTTATTGTCCTCTTCTGGAGCCACTCTCTTTACCTGTCTTCATTTGAAATTTAAAAAATTTTTTTCGAAAAAATCTGCAGTGATGAATTACTTACCATCTTTTTCCCTAAGAGCCTGATTATAGTTCACACTTTCCACTATTCAGATCACACAGCCAAGATGTATGTTCTGTGAGAATCCAGTATTTATTTATAGTTTGTAAACTTGCATAGTTCTCTTACCATTGTGTACTTTTTCATATATGTTTTGTAATAGTAATGGCTACATGTTTTTAGAGCTTACTATGTGCTTTACAGACATCATCACATTTAATCCTTAAAACAAAGAAAAACACCTGGGGGATGGATATGGCCCCAGGGGGATAGATATGTTGAGAAATTGAAGTTTAGAGAGGGTAACTTCTCCAAAGTGATACACCTGTTTAAACATGGAGCCACTGTTTAAACTCTGACTCTTCAAACTCTTAATATTATTCAGCCTCTTGTCTCTGCATGGAGAGCGTGTTATAGTGTTAGTACCTGGAGGACAGGGTCTAGATCTGTGAAGCAGGGTTTGCATAGAGGCCTTCCCAGGCACAACTGGCACTTAATAAACCTAATGTTGGAGAGGGAGGGGATTTAATAGTAACCATAATACTGATTTTGATGACAGACTGTCTGAATTTTCATTTTTAAAAATTCTCAAGTGAAGTAAAAATATATCTTTTTTTAAACATATCTTGTTTTTTTTTAGCTATATTGATTCAGCGGTCCATGTATAACTAACAGCTGTGCTATATTGGAACCTTTCTTTTTCTGTCATTTATGAGATGTCTGACCTGTTTGCTTTGTTTTTATACGTTGTCCTCAGTCCAGATGGCAGGTACAGGTCATCTTACATGCTATTTTTGTTCGGTAGATATTAAATTAAAGCTACTAATAGAATGAACTCAGCAGAGCTGATTTGTTTGTCCTAGTACACGCTTTTTTTAGTATTATTAACTTTTAAAAAATAACATTAGTCCTAGGTACTTTTGTGGCTGTGATAGTGACATTAAATTTACACTCTCAATGGTGTCTTAATCCTCTTAGACATTCCATATCATCTATCCCCGTAAACTTGCCTATGCCATTTTTAAATTAAATGCAAATACTAGAATCAACTATAGAATGCTAGAATTTAATTTTTTTCCCAAAAATGTAGAGTAATTTAGTAAGTAACCATTAACCTTGCTTTTTCTATTTTTAACTGTAGTACCGGAAGAAAACATTGCAACTATGAAGTATGGAGCCCAGGTTGTAAAAGGGGAGCTGAAGTCTGCCTTATTAGATGGTGATACTCAAAATTATGATTTGGATCATGGATTTTCTAGGCACCCAATTGATGATGACTGTCGTTCAGGCATCGAAATTAAGCTAGGTCAGCCATCCATTATCAATCACATACGGATACTCCTATGGGACCGGGATAGCCGGTGAGTCATTAGCATGACTTAACCTAGTTTTGTGGTCATCTACGTTGGTTTTACAGATTCTGATGGTTTGTTTCTTTGTGATTACTCTGCTATTTCTCTTAAAGGTTAGTTCTGGGGAAAGAGTTAAAGGATACATTTCTTTAGAATAAATGACTTTTTTTGTTTTTTTCTGCTTATAAAAGTAATGAATATGTGTTTATTGTAGAAAACATAGAAAATATAGAAAAGCACATAGAAGAAAACAAAAATTGCTATTAATCTCACTGCCCATTATTAATTTTTATATGTGTGACTAGTGGTTTTTTTAATTATGTATAGACACACACAAAACAGAAACCTACACAAACATAGTTTTATAAAATAAAGATTAGACGTACAAAAAGCTAACTTCATTTTATAATTTATGCATTGTGAACATTCTACCCTTTTAAAAATATTCCTCTAAAATGCTATTTTTAATAGTTGTCTGGTATTCTACCATATGGGTTAACATTATTTATTTACTTGACTCATTACTTTTGAATATTATGACTTTTTTTTTCCTTTTTTTTGAGATGGGTCTCCCTCTGTTGCCCAAGCTTGAGTATAGTGGCACAGTCATGGTTCACTGCAGCCTCAAACTCCTGGGCTCAAGGGATCCTCCTGCTTTAGCCTCTCAAGTATCTAGGACTATAGGTGTGGGCCACCATGCCTGGCTAAGTTTTTTAGGGTTTTTTTTGTTTCGTTTTTTGTTTTTAAGAGATGGGTTCTTGCTATGTTGCTTAGGGTGGTCTTGAAAGTGGTCTTCCTGCCTTAGCCTCCCGAGCCACTGGGATTACAGGAGTGAGCCACTGTGCCCAGCTGTTATAACTTTTTAAATGCATCTTATCCTATGGATGAAGAGAAAAATTGTCTTTTAGTGTGGGGATAAACATTATCCTCAAAACAAAAGAAATTTGTGAAAAAATGTGATGGGCTTCAGCCTGGGAACCCACTCAGTTTCTCCATGGCTTCAGGATGCTGCCTTCCTTCTAGCAATGTGATACTTTCACCCACTGTGGCTTCCAGGTCCATCCATGATGGCAGCAGTACCAGAGCAGTATGGGTGACCAAGAACTGAACTGTCTCCTATATTACTGTTTACCATTAACCTAAACCCTACATACCCAGAAACTAGGTACTGTTCATGCCTCTGTAGGTCTGGGCATGAAAGGCTTAATAGTAATGGTGGTGATGTCCTGCGAACTTTACAAGGTAATGTGTTTCTCTTGTTAGCACCACTGGTCACCACCCTGGCCTTTTATGCCATTTGAGCCAAGTATGAGGGAAGTCAGCCTTTCTCATGTGCATAGCTACTTGACATCCTCGGGTTACTCTCCCTGTTTCCTTTTTATTAAGAATAGATTTCCTGGTATATATTTTTTTGGATATATAATGTTTAACTGGCAAAGTGGAGCTAATTCACATATCTCATTTCCAAGAGTCTCTGGTTAATAACAGTACAATAATAATACTTGTATAGTACTTTCATTACTTTTATATGGTAGGCACTATTCTAAAAGCTTTACATATTTCTCTCATTTAATTAATAATGAAATTAGTACAAAAATAATAAAAGAAAAAGTTAGTCTGTTTGCAACTGAAAGTAGTTATCATTTCTAGGATGTTAAATATTTATAGGCCACTTTGTTTTAGTGTGTACGTTACATTCACAGGGGACTTAACTTTACCACGTAACTATTCTTTTCTCACAGAAATTGTTATCATTCTAAGCAAAGGTGAAAAATTCAGAATCTTAAGCCAAAAAGATTCTGACATGTTGTAAAATTATATCCTACATTACTGATAACCCAGAGAGGTTCAATAAAAGGTTATAACCAGTTTGAGACTGAGCGATAAAATGAATGGGAGTGAGGGGACAGTAGAAAATGAGGGGATGACACAAAATAAGCTGACCTTTTCTGGTCACAACTGTGGGTTGCAGGCTGACATTTATGGTCACCTAAATCTTCCGAGATTGTTCCTGTTGATATTACAGTACAAGTAATAACTGCATCTCAAATTTAAATTTGGTTTATGACAGGGGAATACAGATTTGTTGAGTATGGGACCAGCACGTAATGGTCCAGGGTAGCTGACTAGAGGAAGATGATAGGCTGTTTTCATTACTGCCAGATTATTAGCTGGGCAAGTTTTAAGTTGTACCCAAAAGAAGCACGCATTATCTCTTCACCCGTGTCATTTGTTTTTTTGCAGGCTGCTTGTATGTGTGGGATAGTAGGAGATTGGGAAGTAGCAGGAGATAAGCTGGCCTCTGTGGGGAACCATTCCAAGTTGGCTTTCCTCCTGACAGAGGAGACTGAGCACTTTGCCAGGGAAGGGGTAGGGAGAAGGCATGCCTCCTGCTTCCCTATTTTCTGTTCTTTCTCTTTCTCTTTCTCATGGCTTTATTAATCTGCTAATATGGTATGGGAAAGGCGTGCTGGCCATGTTTGAAAAGGAGCCAGTGCTTTTTGTGCCTCATATGTGCCAGGTACTGTGCTAGACCCTGGGGATATGGAGATAAATATGGTATGGTCCTTGTTCTTAAGCGGTTTCTATTTGATAAGGCAGACACACAAGCTGAGAGATAATTTCAGTGCATTGTGGGTGAATGCTAAAATAGAGGGATGTGTACAGCTTTCATTGTTATCTGAATTTGATTATGTGGAAAATACAGTTATTGAATTCTGTATTTTTCTGTACCTTTTAACATTTTTTTAAAGTATAGCTTTGTATTGTTATTTTAAGATGGTATTTTTTTTTTCTGCTTTTTTCCTTTTGATTCACAGGTCTTATTCATACTTCATTGAAGTATCAATGGATGAACTTGATTGGATCAGAGTGATAGATCATTCTCAATATCTGTGTCGTTCTTGGCAAAAGTTATATTTTCCAGCCCGTGTCTGCAGGTTAGTTCTTGTGGTTAATAATTTTGATTTTTATATAAGGAGATTTGGACTTTGGAAAACAGACTGCCTTTTTCTATCTCATGGAAGAAGAATTTTTCAGGGTATCAACTACCAAACACATCCCAAGTAAAAAACTTAGGGAAAATATGGAAAATTATATGTCTTAATATTTAGAGCATGCTGTGGAACTATTTATCCAAAATGTTTTATACCATACATTTATAATAGAAATGTGGATGAATAAGAAAGGACATTTAAGAAGTGGAAATGGTTGTAAAACTCCATGCTATACACCGAAAGCAGAATTATTCTTAGGGGGTATGTTCTTCCCATGAAAGCCATGAAGGATATTCCTGGAGGCTTCCCCGGCAATGCCCAGGGCCAGGAGGAGATTTTTGAATGCCAGTGTGCATGTTTTTCTCTAGGTCAGTGGGGTTTGACAGAAGAGGGTTTCACATGGGGTTGGGTTTGGGGCAAGGAAGGCTTAGCTAGTGGGGCTCCGGGCTCACACTCTCTCTTCAACCAGAGCACCTCTGCTTTTATTGTTGTTATGTATTGCACACTCAGGTAAGATTGTTTTTAAAAAGTGTCAAAAAACTACTGTTCTAATACTTCATATTCTCCCTTTAGGTATAAACCATCATTTAAACTTTTTAATGAAATTCTATAAAACATGTATGAATTAATGAATTTGGGAGTTTGGAAATGTGGTTAAAAGCCCCTGAAATTCTCTTTTTTTCCTTAAAGTCAAAAGATCAAAGACAGAAAGTGATTGGTTCATTTACTCAGGTGTGGCAGGAAGAGAAGGGACAGGATATGGTGGGTGTAAGCCAAGGAGAATGTGGAGCTGGCCCCTCATCCATTCCCTTCCCCACCCTCATCCATGACCCCTCCTGACCTCCCACTGTGGCTGATTTGGAGCAGATGGGGATGCTCCACAGCACTTACTCTATTGGTCAGAAGTCACCCTTATGCTCGTGAAACTCATGGTCTAACAGCATAAGGCTGAATTCTTACCTCCACCAGGAACTCCACGAAACCTTTCAGCCTCTGGCACAGTAAAGAATGTTGCCTACATTTTTTTTATTATGGATATGACTGGACATAATATTGTTACCCAGGGATCCTCTTGTGTGAAAATGAAGACAATCAATTTCATTTCCCCATAGAGGGACTAAAGTATCTCAGGTCTGGCGGTTGCTCTTTTATCAGAGGAGTTTTGAATGGATTAAAATGAGAGGGACAAGAAATTGAGTGAAGATTTTATATCTCAGAGCTGCCTAGGGATACTTTGGGAGTGACAGAGGGGCCCCCACATGAAGAAGGAGATTGAGTCTGCATTGACTCAGGTTGTTACTGTTGTATCTGATTAAAAAACAGGCAGCATAACAATCAAAGCATCTGATATGGACTAAAGGACTTTGTGTTTGTATTTAATTTACAACAACAGGAACACGACTCCTAGAACAAATCATCATGAATACATTGTAATACCAGCCATGATAGTCTGTGTGCTTTACCCACCTGAAAGCTCCTGTTGTATATATGGAGAGAGATATGTGCCTTCAGTCATGATCCCTGGCTTTTAGAAAATATACTTCCCCTTTATTTATTAATGGGCATTATTTATACTTCTCTTTCCTTATTTTGTCAATCCTGTCTGGCCTTGATGTTGTTGGTGTAGTTTTTACGTGTTTCGAGCCTGGCTGTATTCATGATGCTAGTTGTTTTGGTATAACCAGCTTACAACTCTGATTGACAAAAACTGAGCAAAGGTGATGGTATAGATAGTGATAACAGGAAAAGGAAGGAATCTCGATATCCATGTTAGAAAATTAAAAAAAATATATATAACAACTTTAACTTATTATATTAAATACTACATTCCTTTATAAACTACTGTTTATACTAGGTTAGAATTTTGATAGTATTTAAAAATGAACCTAAGAATAAGTATCTATTGATTATTGAAGGATGTCTTGGTGTTTCTTATCTTCACAATCATTAATTGACTACCTAAGCAATGTTCTAAATACACTTCTTCCAGGAGCTTCACTGGGCAAATAAATTCTTTATTTTCTTAGCATGTAAGTGTTGAATTTGCATTATGTTAGTTAATTTCCACGTTTCTAAGTCACCTTTGTTCTCTGGTGTCCTTTGTGTGTTTGTCTTGCCTCCAATAGTAAGATTACAAGTTCTTGGAGACAAGGAGTACAAATTCTAATCTTTTAGTATTCTTTTTTTTTGGAGACAGGGTCTTGCTCTGTTGCCTGGGCTAGACTGCAGTGGCATCATCATAGCTCACTGCAACCTCAAACTCCTGGGCTCGAGTGATCCTCCTGCCTCAGCCTCCCAAGTAGCTGGGACTACAGGCGCATGCCACCATGCCTGGCTAGTTTTTCTATTTTTTGTAGAGACGGGGTCTCACTTTTGCTCAGGCTGGTCTCAAACTCCTGGCCTCAAGCAATCCTCCCGCCTCGGCCTCCCAAAATGCTAGGATTACAGGCGTGAGCCACCACACCCGGCCTAATCTTTTAGTATTCTTGCACGGTACTCAGACTGTGACCTTGTATGCAGTAGGTACTCTATAAATGTTAGTATGGGCTTTGTGGTATTGAGGCACTGACTATATTATTGATTTAACGTTAATATGCACATATATGCACTCTCTATAGTGGTAAATGGTTCTGAACTGTTTGCAAAGGTTACTTTGTTTTTTTTTCAGGAAACTGAACTTTGGGGTTAATCCTGAGGGATACGAGTGTCATATATTGATGAAAGATTACAGCTAATACATTCACAAAAGAAGAGAGACTCTATGAGTTGGGGAATGTGAGATTACCCAGTCCTGTCTCTGAATTTAGGCTAAACTGCATATAAATCAGCATTGTATAGTAGAAAAACTATGGGCTACAGAGTTAGAGCTCTTCTCAAATCCTGGTTTCACCTCATACTTCTGTTGTGATAATATTGTGCTTCCTTGAGCCCTGGTATCTAAACCCATAAAGAGCAGGAATAATGACACCCTCTTCATGGGGGGTTTGATATGAAAGTTAGATAACATAGTGTATTTACAAGTAATGAGCACAGTGCCTGGCTGAAAGTAGAGGCTCAATTAATAACAGTTGTTTGTGTTATTTTTTCTAATTTCGGAGACTCCCAATTGGTGTATGACTTTCAGAGAAAGAGAGTTATCCCTGCCATCTTCTTTGGCCATAGTGGCCCTCAGCATGAGGACACTGTTTCTTTTGTCAGAAGCCTAGTCTTCTTGTTACTTTTCTGTATTGCCAGTCCATGAATAGCAATCCAAAACATGCCTTACACAGTTTTCTTTATCTTAACAACCTGCCTATTTTTGTATGTTTCCAGCAGTTTTCATATATTTTGATTTTGGTAAAACATTTTTTATTTGGGTAAAATACATATAACATAAAATTTGCCATTCATTTCTCTTGTGAAATGAAATTTAGTCAGCATTCACCTGGCCAAGATAGTGGATCTTATCTAGTGCCTATAAGGATAACTTCAGGCTCCAAAGTCAGAGTAGTTGTTCCATCCATAACAGTGAACGGAGGGAAATGATCTGCTCTTTCTGGACTCTTTTTAGGAATGTATGTGGGTTAAGTGGGGACTGCTTTATGTAGCCAAAAGTTTAGACCAATCACTTCCCTTAGCCCCTAACTAGGGATGAAGAAAAGTGACTCATGAATTTATGTCCAGTCTTACTTATGCCCTCAGAACCATGCTATGTCTTGACAACTTTCTCTTTCTCAGGAAAGGAAATTTCTGCTTTACCTATAATCTGAAATCTTCAAATTGTCTTCTTGGCTATCTGTAATAGTAAGCTCTCTCCCAGTCCTTTCCGCAGCTTTCTTAGATGGTGGAGCCTAGGGCTGAACAGAAAACACTAGTAAGGGGTGGTGAGTAATGAGTACCCTAAGGATACTTTTTAAAATTTCTGGCTGTTTCTCAACATGGTGCTGTTAATTTGGCAGCCATATAATATTGCTGGAATATGAGAAGACTTGAAAACATGGATGTAAATCGGTATAGGTGACTTCAAAGTGTGCATATGACTCTTGGTTGGAATTACAAGTGTGATCTTGGTGTAAAACCTGGGAGTTGAGGGAGAAGAATAGCAGGGCCAAAAGCAGAGTTTTCAAGGATTTGCCTATTGGGAGAAGGAAGAAAAGAATAGGTGGCAGAGGTATTTACCTCCGGGGCTGGTCGAAGAGATGAGAGGAAGATTCCGAGGATCACAGTTTACTGAAGACAAGGCCAGAAAGGGTGTTGAGAAGGGTGCAACTTGACAATTACGAATGTGGCACAGGAGGGATGAACTTGGTTAACACAAAACTGGGTTTCTTTCTTTCTTTCCTTTTGTCTTTAATTATCAAAATGGAGATGTCTCTAATTGTAAAATTGTAGTATATATTTTAAATATTGATAAAACTTGCCCCCTAGAAATGTGTAACAATACCCTGTTTCTACCAATTGTACATAAAAATGCCTTTCTCTGAACTCTTACCGATGCAAGCATTGTCAACGTTTTGCCAGTGTAATTTATGATTTGTAAAATCTTATTTTGCTTTGCATTTCTTTGATTATCAGTGACTTAAAGTACCTTTTAATACTGGCCACTTGTTATTTCTTATTCATGGAAAGCCTGTTTTTGTCTTCTGTATTTTTTTTCTGAGATGATTATCTTTTTCTTTTTGTCTTGTGAAAACTTTATATCGATACATTGATACATTTGTATTTATGTGACATTATCCTTTTGCCTGTCGTGTACTGTATAATTTGTTATTAGTTTTTAGTGTTTTATTGTTTTTTTTGCCACATAGAATTTTACTTTTTAAAAAGTGTCATCAATTCTGTCAGTCTTTTTACGATTTCTGGTTTGGTATTACTATGTTTAGAAGGGTATTCCTTATTCCAATATTAAAGAATGTTACATTTTCATATATTTTTTCTACCACTTTTTTTGAGTATTTGTATCTAAATATTTAATCCAGCCAGAATATTTTTCATATGTCTTTTCAGGCAGGGATAGTCAGTTGACTAAAATCACTTATCCAATAATCATTTTTTAACATACTAATATGAACGGCCATATTTATCATGAGCTGAATTCTAGCGTATGCTCCACTGTGTTCCAGTGATTTGACTCTTGCTGAAAGGGTCTATTGAAGTTTTCCTTAACTCCTTTTTTCTTCTCTTCTTAGAATGAGAAATTGTAGTGTGCCAAATGTGTCATACAACAAAAAAGGGTGTCATAGAGTATCTGTCAGCCTGTCTTCTGGTCACGGGTCACACTAGAGGCTATGAATGAGGCTATAAGTGATGAAAAACATCTCACTAGAGTGGCTCTCTTTTCACTTACAACAAGAAATTTAGGCATGCTTTGCCAGCTAAGGAAACGTATTTTTCTTTGCTTATTCTTCGGTTTATTCATTCATCACTCATTCAACAAATAAGCCCCTACTCTGTGCTATGTACTGTACTTGATACTGAGGTCGGAACACTGGAGAAGACGGCCAAGGTTTCTGCTGTCATGGAATTTGGGAGAAACAGATATAAACAAAGAAATAATTAAGAACACATCAGGTAATTGTAAGTGTTGTGAAGATGGTACTGTGATAGTGACTGGGGTCAGGAGAGGAGGGTTGTTATTTTAAATAGGGTAGGTAGGTAAGGCCACAGAGGGGATGTGGGTGATTTAGGCTGACATGAAGGGAGTGACATTTTCTGGTCATTGTTTTAGATATTTAGGCTTTCTTTGGTGTACATTGAATGTTATTCAGGAATAGCTGGTCTACTGCAGGAGGCCTCGTTAGATGAATACTAAAACTGTACTGTTTTTTGGTATAAGACACTTTAATCTCTTTTATTGCTACTATACATTCCAGGTCTCCTCCCATTCCTGCCGTCATTAGATACAGCATAATTTTTTTTTTACCCGTCCTCATTAGGTTGTAGTATCTACACAGTGCTACAGATCTATGAGACATAAAACAAATGAGGAAATAAGCATTGCTATTTATGGAAGCATTCTTTCCCTACCGTATTAACATTGTATAAAAGCATGTGTGTATTCTTTCTGTTCTCTTTTGTTCCTCACCTCCCCCCAGCTCCCATAACTGGGCATTGATATATTTATTTACTTTTAAAGGCAGACATTTTTACATTATTCAGTGGTTCACCAGGATGCTTTAGATTCATAGCTAGAATTATCTTGAGGCTTTACTGTCTTTGTGTGAATTGTGAGAGCTTCACAATTCAAAAAAATGCCTTTTCACATGTAAAAGAAACGGGAATAGTTTCACTTTTAAAAAGCAATTGTTTTAGTTCATACTTAGTTTAAATTGTCCCTCTACCTACAACTTTGATTATTATAATTGAACTAGCATAGAGCAATCCTGCATACAGTGGAACATTTCTTCTAAGAATGCAAAGCAAAATGTAGCCACATGGTGTCACTAAATTGTAACAATTTTATTTGGAGCCAAAGAAAATTTGAAAATTGCTTTTTTGCAAAACTGTATTTAAATATAAATTGTTCTGAAGTCTGTGATTTGTGAAATTATGTGTGAAACTATTTGTACTATTTAAGTCTTTCTACTGATGTGGAGCATTAATTATGCCCAAAGTCCGTAGATGTACATTCAGGTGCTAGCCAGCTCTCGAGTCATCATCTGCAAAGCACAGGAGATATGTGGGCTTCTGTAGTACAGTTATTCAGTTTCATGTAAATAAGTTTTTTTTTAAACCTTCCTTTGGGATTTTGCAATAAATAGAAGAGTAACTCAAAGGAGATAGGAGGTAGATTCTCTAAATATTTATAAGGAATCAGAAAACAGAAGAAAGGAGGAATGAGGATAAAGAGAAACAAGGTTACAGAACCTCAGGGGAGGGATAGGAAGGGAACAGTCTAATATTTATTAAGCATCTTCTGTGGGCCAGGCACATATCATTACCTTATGTGATTTTCACAATAGCCCTACGAGAGAAAAACCACTACCTTAACTTTACAGATGAGGAAATTGAGGCTTAGAAAAGCTAAATTTGCAACCAGGTCTGTCTGACTCCTCATTACATTGCTGCTGCAGGAATTCAGGTAAAGAAATAGCTCTCCTTTAGAGTAGGAGGAGGAGATTTGGAGCCCCAAAGAAGCTCTTGCTGCCTCTTTGGGAGGAGCAGTTTCCAGGAATGCTGTAGGACTGGGCCTACTGTGGCTAAATTCTGCTAGTGCTGGCCACGGCCGCCCAGACTGCAAGCACGTGGATGCTAATAATGATGATGAACAATTGGGGAAGTTTTCTTTTTAAAAATTCTCCAAAGGGAGTGCAGCAATCCTTTATCTAGGTGTGTTTTGTCAGTTTGTCAATAGAGCTTTGAATTTTTCTGCCCCTTAGTTCCCCATAAGATCATTTTAGACTATTACTATAGAGTTAACCTAATGTTTTTAACTCCTAGTTTATTTTGCTTCAGCTGTGTTTAGAAATAAGTTCCATATATTGTGAAATTTCTCTTTACAAGATCTCTTCACATCTTGAGTTGCTTTTTTTTTTAGTTGAGAAATTTTCTATTATTTTTTACCTAGAATCCTCTCATGAGGGGGAAAAACACAACAAAACAAACAAAACAAAAAACTGAAAACTACTGTGTTTTATGTTCAGTAAGACCTTTAAGAAATGGCTGTTTGTGCTTAAGTTACTCAATTGAATCCAGGCTTTTTTGTTTTATTTTGCTTAAAGGATAATAACATGTTAAGCTTCTTTTGTGTGTAGTGGGGGGATTGGGACATGAGAAAATAGAACAGAGTTGTCCTTTTCCTTTGCATTTTACTTTATAATTTTAGAATATAAATTATTGTCTTAATAAGCCTATTGCATGAGATGATGTTGATAACACTAATAGCCTGTTATCATTACCACAAACAGCTATTGTCTCTTTTTCATTCTGGAAGAGCAAGAACTATATTTGGTTCTGCTAACAGTTGCTTTGCAAGCAGTTAGGCCCAGGATTAAGTTCAGATAGCACCTTCCTAGGTGATCATTAAACACCCTTTTTCTCATGCTTTTCTTCTTCTCAATTCTACTTTATTACTTACAGGATTTATTCTTTCAGACACTCAACAAACATTTATTGAACACCTGCTATATTGCAGGCACCTAGTTTAGGTGTGAGGCATAAAAGGATGAACAAGACACAGTTGCTGTTCTCAAGAAGTTAATGATATAATGGGGATGACACCCTTCTAAAAATTGATAAAGTAAAATATGATACAATAATAAAGATTATATATAGGATATACAGGAGCATAGTTATCAGCGATCCTACTGAAGAGAGGATTTGAACTGAGTCTTAAAGGACCAAGGGATTGAGCAGGCAAAATAAGGAATAAAGGATGTTCTGTGTATTCAGGACACTTACAAAAGGTAGACTCTGCATTAGACTTGGCCAAATCTAAACTCTTACTCAAAGCTCTCCCTCATTGGGTCCTTCTGCTTTTCTAGCTTTATCCTTGGTTCTTATAGAAAATGCCTTTTTTTGTCTCATTAATCAAAATTGTCTATTTAATCATCTACCCACCCATACCTCCTACCTATATCCCTGAGCTCAGAGAATGTAAATGAGTGACAATCTTCTCTCTCTATGTTACCTTGATAACTGTGTCAGGTATCTGGGACTTACCTGGTTTTAGTTAAAGCTATGTTTTTTTAAATTTCTTTTGACAAGATTAAAAGACTCCCTGTGAAGAACTGTAAATTAGGTTGTCACAGAGAATAGTAAAAATTCCCAAGAAGTGAGGAAAAGTCCCTTTTTCAGAGCCAGGACTTGAGTGAGTATGTCTTTTTGCTTAGAAAAATAGTACATTTTCATAGGTATTTCATTGTTGGGTACATGCTGCATATGAGGAAATGAACAGTAGTGTATCAGTTTTCCTATTAAAGATCTCCTTTAGGAGTCTATTTTGGTGTATTGCAGCTCTCCTGACATTTATGAAACTAGGAAATCCTTACCCAGGAAGCCAGTTTCTGAGCTATGAGGCCTGGGACTGGGGTCTATCAAGTAGAAAGCAAGGAACAGAGACAAAAGTGAGCTATGGAACTGGAAATGGGAACCCGGTAATTAATGGAACTGGTGAGGAAATGTTTCTAGGACCTTCAGTCCAGTTTCTGGAGGGAAAAAGAAAATGTTATCAGTGGAATAAAGCTTCATTGACTTTGCTTTTTGGAAGACCAAGAATATGGAGAAACAGTTAGATCTTGGAGGTAAACAAACTAACAAACTTGGACACAGATTTATTTCTGGATTATATAGTTATTTTTCTGTTTATTTTTAGAAATGGAACTCTAAAGAAGATATTGGTTAAGTAGTTAATAATTCTCTCAGTGGAGAGTTAGGCCTATGTATATTCAAATTTCACCCCACACTGCATACCACTGATTGCTCTGACCTTTCATAGCATTTATTGCCCAATTAGCCATATTATATATTTTGTATACTTTTCTAATTATTTTGTGGTTCCTGGACTTTGCTTTATATTCCTTAGGTAGTAGTTGTTCATCAGATATCTTGTCGAATTTCTTTAGGCCTCTAACATCCCTGGATGCAGCTGCCTGTATAATAATCAATTTTTCTGGAAAATATCCTTCTAACTGCTATTTTTTCCAGTGTTAGAAGGAAATACTAGGAAACAAGATTTTATAGTATTTCTTTCTGCAGAAAATATGTTTAAAGGAGACTGTGAATACAAGTCCTATTGTTAATAAAATCATCAGAGCTTTCTCAGTGATCATTATAAATGGTACAAGTTCCCTAGATCAGGGTGCTTTCTGTGGATACAAGGTTAGCTCAGGAGAGAATAGACCAGAAGTAAAACCAGATTGCTTGTTGGCTGCCAGAAATTCTGGGAAGAGTGCCAGGCTTGGTTCACCTTCTAAAAATTCATCTCCAGTATGAAAATAGAGGGCTCGATCCCTGCAAGGAATGGTGGTAGCATGAACACTTGGACTTCCTTCAGCCCAAAGTGCTTTATGGATGTGAGGAAAGGTGGCGGAGCTGATCAGAGTGTACTGGTGGCTTTGACCTCTTTTAAGAGCTATAATATTTTCTTTAGCAGCCTCACTTCATTATGTTTCAAATTATAATTTCATAAGTTAATAATTGTTCTTCCAAATAATGTGGGTCATATATACACATGGATATGTTCTGCCTGATAGGAAGCTATAGGTTTAATTTCTAATAGTCATAGAAATTCTGTGCACATTATGAAGCTATTAGGATGTAACAGCTGTTTTAGTTCATCTCAGCCTGTAAAGGAAATGTGATGCAGACTAAAATGATCAGTAATTATGTATTTTGAAAGCTAAACCTCCAGTTATAGAAAGAGCTAATTTACACATTAGATACTGATAAAACTGTAGTATGCTATGAGTTTCAAAGTTAGTGTTATATCCTGCCTAAGACTATGAAAGAGAATCTGTGCCAAAAGACATTTTTCCTTCTTTGAAATCCTCTTTTGCATTGCCCATTGTAATTTTGGAGTTGCAAATCAACAGTAATAAAAACTGCTTGATATTTTTCTGAAGAAAAAAATTAGAAGGACTGTTAGAGGGAGTAGGATTTAGAAGGATTTTATTTTATGTCTGTTGATCAGTGACTACCATCTGCCTTCCATTTAATGTTGTAGAAGCATGCATGCGTTTCCCAGTTCTGAACAGATGATGTGCATGGTTTGTTGAGATATATGTGTATTCTGGATGTGTGTGTGTATATATACCTACGGTGCTTAAAGTCACACTTGAAGTGTAAAACAGATAATGAGTCTCCATTTTGGGCTCATTTGCATTTTCAGCTCTTATACACAAAACAAAAGACTACAATGACACTGATTTTCTTTTCAACTTTAGAATCAGCACTAACCAGCTGTCAACAAATATTTTGATTAAACGCTATTCTTTATTGGGGAACTTTGGGACACATTCTTTGTATAAACATATTGTTTTCTTTGATTTCAAGGGACATATTTTCAGTATGATTCATGGATGTATCATACCAGTAAGCTGTCATGCACAAAATATATTTTACTCTGTAAACTTCCTTTTCACCATTGATTTCTCCAAGGCAAAAATATGGTTAAGAAAAAATATTCCAATATTTGCCTGAAATAAAGATGGTGAATGTGTAAACCTGCTTTAAGTGAACTGAAGATTCATAAACTTGACTTTTCCAAGAAATTTTTAAAGATTTTAACAGTTCCTCTAATACATTTATTTTTTTCCTCTAATACCTTTAAAATATGATTTGACTACAGAAATTTTGTTAATACTAAATATTTTGACATATATTCATCTCCTTTATGAATATATTCTAGTCTTCTGTGTGAAATTGTACATAAACATGTTATTTACAAAAATAGTGTTATATAGTACATGCTATTTTGAAACCTTGAACATATATCTTTATATTCATTGGGCTGTCATTCAATATTAGTACCTAAAAATCTTCTTTATCCTTTTTAACAATAGCACAATATTCTAAATACACTGTTGTTTACCCAACCAGTTCCCTATTGAGGGACCTTTAGGATGTTTCCTGTTCTGCTGTTATAGACAATGTAGTCTTTGACCACTTATCTGATTATCTGTAAATAAGCAGAGTCAAAGGATTATAATCATCTTAAAATGTGAAACATTTTACTAAATGCTATCCAAAAGCGTTATACCAGTTTATTCCCATCAGTGTATGATAGTACCTATTTCTCCATATCCTTATCAACAATGGGCATTATCATTATTTTTAATCTTTGTTGAACTGATAAGCAGACCATGGTGTCTCATTTGTTTTATTGCACATATTTTTGATTACCTGTATTTGTAAAATTAAATAACTGTGTGTCTGTTTATTGATAGATGTCCACATTTTCATAGAAAAGATGAAAGTTAAGTTAGCTTCAAGGATGTGTAAGTTTTTGTTAGAGGGCTTTTCCTGTGAGGTCATCTAGGATCGTGGTTCTCAACTGGGGGTGTTTTGCCCCCCCACCCCAGGGGACGCCTGGCAATATCTGGAGACATTTTTGAGGGGATGGGAACTACTGGTATCTAGTGGGTAGAAGCCAGGGATCCTGCTAAACATCCTGCAATGAACAGGACAGCTCCCTACAACAAAGAATCATCCAGCTCAAAGTGTCAATAATGCCAAGGTTGAGAAACCCTGATTGGAGAAGGGTTGCGGTAATTCCATTAGTGAAGGGAGCTTGATTAGGGTGTCTTTGGTTAAAATGGAGAAAGAGAATAGCTGTGAAAGACATTTCAAAAGAAAAACCAGTTAAGCTTTGTGACTAATTGAATATAGAGAAAAAACAAGAAGTTGCATCAAAGAGAGTTTTAAAGTTTGGAACCTATGTGGCTGGGAAATGGGATAACACTGGTAGATAGAAGTTGTGAAGGAGTCAGTTTGAACTAGTTGCAGAATTATTATTTAAGAAAAAAATGGTGACATTCTTTGTTATTTTATCTGCCTTGTTTTTATATACTGAGATTCTAATTTTATGCTTGGGTACAGGATTGTGTTGGATTTTGGATTACAAAATC